>CM076569.1:399664635-400978537 GCA_034641835.2 Pinus albicaulis | reverse complement strand
TCCTCTTTAAACTTGTTTTGATTCCTAGTGGAGAATTCTACAGATGCAAGCTTTGACATTTGAGCTCCTAGTGGGGCACTAGGGCCTAAATTTGACTTGATCATCTGTTCGATTAACTTTTAAGCGAGAAGTCTTTTAATGCAACCTCTTAGTCACCCTACAAAAATGATGAAGGGAAACAACACCGTTAAGGAACAATATTACCCTTTGAAGATAAGTACATAAAATGGACCACATTATGGTAGGGAAGGGACCAAGACATGTCATAGCTCACATATATATTTTTCATAATCTTTGCAAAAATTTGGTTATCAAGCAGTCTGAGCGGAATATAGTACTCAGGTATCACAAATTTCTACAAAATTACATCCAAGACCAGATGGATTTATTGTACATCTCTACACTTGAGACTGCATATAGATATGTTGGAAAGTTCAAGAAGAAATTTAATCAGAAGAATAGTAACTTTGGATCTACAAATTCGAAGAAAGGAAAAGGCATGCACAAACTGAAAAAAAAAGGAAAAAGCAAAGGTGGGTTGACCCAGGACAACCCGTTGAAGGCTTAAGAATAAAACAACACCACACAGAAAAATAAGGACAAAAGAAAGTGTCATGAGTTCCACAAGAACCCCACTCACAACACAAGTGAGTTTCATGCAAATCAGTTAGTGATGGTTATAGATTCAAATGCATGTTTCGAATGTTAGTCAAAACCTAACAAGGGTAACGACATAGGAAATAAAATTATCAGTGTAGATCCCAGTGCCCCCATTTCCACCATGAAGGTTCAAAAGACTGAGTCGGGAGATCCATATAAAGGGGAGCATCTCTTCCACTCACATATGTGAGTGAAGGATTCTTTGCTGTAGTTCATTGTCAATAGCGAGAGACAAAATAACCTAATATTCGTAGAGGTTGTTAAGCACTTGGGCCTTCCGACCACACTACACCCATAACCATACACTATGAGGTGGATCCATCAAGGATGATATCTTTGAATTAGCCAATAATGTCTTCTTCCTTACAACATCAAACCCTTCATGGATGCGGCACTATGTGATGTTTCTCCTATTAAATTCTATGATGTGTTATTATACCAACCATACTTATTTAAGATACATGTTTTTCATTATTCTAGGACTCACACTATTATTATTAATTTAGGTAGTAAGTTTTACAGGATACTGGTGGTAGCCCCACTTACCACCATCTCTTATATCTCTGCTAAGTAATGTTGTGATATCATCCCCCAAACCGGGGATTTTTTTCTTTCTGATCCGCTCTCAAAATAAGGGAAAAATCATGGCCACATATGTGGCCCCCAAGAATGGTTCCACCACGCAACAAAATTAGGTGAATAAGGTCCTGGATGAATATAGGGGCATTTTATCCTTTCCCATAGGGGTACCTTTCCACTACAAGGTCAATAATTTGATGTGATCGGACTCCTAGAGAACCCCTACAAAATGGATCGATATACAATCAATCTATTTTGAAAAATGAAGAAATCAAGTTGTAGATCTAGGAGTTGCTGCAAAAAGAGAACATGGGTCCAAGTTCCTCAACTTGTGGAAGCCCTAATTTACTTGTACAGAAGAAGGATGGGACATACAGACTTTGCCTTGATTATTGTGCACTAAATAAAATCACTATCAAGAACATGTATCCAATCCCAACGATTAATGAGATTCTTCACCAACTTAAGGGGGTAAAGTACTTCAACAAGATCAATTTAATTCTAGCTATCACTAGGTTCTAGTAGATACAATAGATGTATGAAATACTGCCTTTAAATCCAAGGAGGTCCTTTTTGAGTGGTTACTGATGGCTTTAGGTTTAGAAAACTCCCCTGTACCTTTTATGATGTTGATGAATGACAACTTGCATCCCTTTACAAACAATTTCATGATTGTATACCTAGACGACATCCTCATCTTCAAAAGGTCTTGGGAAGTACACTTGAAGCACATCCAGTAGGTCCTTCAAACCCTATAGCGGCACAAGATATGTGCCAACTTGGAGAAATACACCTTTAGCATGAGCCAGCTCTAATATCTAGGTTACATCATTAATGAGAAATGCATGCATGTGGATCAAGCTAAGATCCAAATCATTCAGGATTGGCAAGCCTTGATGACTCTAACTAAGCTTTGCATATTTTTGGGCCTTTCCATTTTTTATGAGAGGTTTTTGTTCGGATTCTCTCATACTACTTTGCCTTTCATTCAAGTTACCAAGGGCGAAGTGAAAGTGATTTTTTTTTGGTTCAAGTCTAGAAAAAAGGCATTTGTTGAGCTAAAGAGCTACCTTTTCTTTGCACTAATACACACATTTACAGACCTACAAAAAAAATTTTAAATTAAGGTGGGTGTCATCGACTATGCTCTTGGTGAAAGTCTCCCTGAACAAGGGAATTTAATGTCCTATCATAGTGAAAAAAATTATGATATTATGGAAATACCACACCTATGATAAAGATTTCTATTGCATTGTGCAGGCTTGTCAACAATGAAAACATTACATTCTGGGGAATGATATAGTCATCAACACAGATGACCAACCTCTTCAATTTATACAAACACAAAAAACGTTATAGAACAATCTCCATTAAAAGTGGTCCACATATCTGCAACAATTTCATTTGAACATTAAATATAAGAAGGGTAGAATCAATCATGTTGTATATTACTATAGTCATCATCGAGTTGCAACATTGACCACTTTTCTTAATTCTTGTGGCCACGAAACCTCTAGATGACCACAAATATATAAAAATGATCCAATGTTTTCCACCACATATCAGATGCTAGTGGAGGGAAAGAAAATTTGATACTTCCACCTCAAGGATGCATTATTACACTACCTGGGCCAATTTTGTGTTCCTTAAGGCAAGCATGCCGAGCTAATTTATGAGGCACACTATAGTCAGATCGCAGGACAGTTGGGCGTTGAGAAAAATATGATATTGCTACAAAAGTATTTTTATTGGCTAAAACCCTGATAGAATTTTGGAAAATATATTGGATCCTACACCAATATATTTGTGCTCATGGAAAATTTTTCTAAGATCGCCATATTAAGGACCTACAATAAGAGTATCATAGCAGATGAAACTACCAAACTCTTCTTTGAATGAGTATGGATATATTTTTGGATCTCATATATTATTATATCATATCGATATAATATGTTCATGAACACATTATGGTCAAGCCTTTGGTCATTATTGGACACCAAGCTCACCAAGTCGACTACATTCAATCCCAAAATTGATGGTCAAACATAGGTCATCAATAAGATGATTGTGAAAATACTACGCATGTACATATCCAAGCATCCATGAACATGGGATGAGATCCTTCCCACTGAGCAACACATCTACAACAAATATCTACATAGATCAATGGGCCGCAACCCCTTTGAAGTGGGTATGGGATTTCAACCATCATTTATGATTGATGGTTGCCATGCCTCGTGCAACCAAAATGGTATAATTTTCACATGTACAGTTTGAGGTTGATAAAGCAACTAGGTTTATTGAACGCATCCAACACATCTTCTAGTAGGTTCATGACATCTTCAATAAATACAATGCTAATTACAAACAACGTTGTGATCATAATCGAGTGCCACATAAGTTTTAGGTGAGGGAAAATTTTTTATTACATTTACAGAAATAATGTCTTGTTACAGCTAATTGGAAGCTCTTAACACTCTAATATGGACCTTACACCATCACCAAGGTTGTGGGATACAATTCTTTCAAGCTCAAAATTTCCCCATTCCTTGGCCTACACCTAGTGTTCAACGTGGGTCACCTACAACCATAATTTAAACCATTATTGGACAAATTAGGCATTGTAGAACAACTAACACAAGTAGAGCTCAACCCAGACTGCATGGTGTGAAAATTCTATCTATCACAACATCTAGAAATTATTTTCCTAATTATTAATTTATTGAACAATTTATTTGCAATTTTCTATGAAAAATATCAAATAATTCACACTATGAGTTTCAGAAATAAACCACGGAAGAAAAATAGTGCTAGAATCTGAGAAAATACTATCATGCACACACAATAGAAATGACATCGATATTCTTGGACAAATTTCCCCGAAAAAAATCAACTTGGCAAAATTGGTGCAACTGTTTAGGGGTTTTTATTATTAAGAAAAAATAAAATATGAGTATAATAGTTTGGATGTCGAAACCTGCTATCCTATATAGAAAAATATTGGGAAAAAGCTACTAAGGAATTTTCCTCCCACCATAGGAAAATCTGACACTAAAGACTAGCCTTTGAAACTCTTTACGTCTTGCCCTGCGGCACCCTCTGCATGGGATCCACGCAAACACAAATCCATAAGGCCTAGATATCACGTTGAGTTGCCTCTTCTGGTTTCCATTGACTCTGAAAACATTTCTCCTGACCTATGAATTTTTTTTTTCCATCATAAATATGAAATGGCTTCCCGAATTTGCAAATTTGACTTCCTCTATGGGATATTTTGTAGTCCCTGCTTCAACCTCACTATGGAACTTATGCCTCTCCTCAAATGGACTTCATCGGATTGGATAAATGTTCCTCCAACATCACTTTCCCTACCCCTAATTTTCTCTTCTTCGATCTATATCTCTCCGACAACTATTTCTTGTATTTAGAATTCGATATGGTATGTAAATTGAATTGTTGAAGTATCTTCTCCAAGTTCCGATATGGCATGGAAATTAAATTGTTGAAGTATCTTCTCAAATTTACCATCGAATTCTTCTTATAATCCTCTGTTAGGACTCCAGTGATGGATATTAAATATTAATAAAGGGATAGGACGATCTTGAAGTTGATATGTGTGAGTTTCTAGACCGTTCTCACCTTGACTTAATTAATTCTGATTAATTAACAAGATTTCCTAAGTTGACTTAGGAGACATTTAAAAATTGGTTAATAATAAAATTAAGTCATCTGTATGTGGAATTTTTAGAAACGATTTCTGAATTTTGGATATATCTTGTATTCTAGCCTCTCCACCAATTTTTGTTACTAGAAAACATCAGATGCTATAGAAACTAACACTCCCTCTTAGTGAGGATTGCGTTCGCTCTAGTGTTGCACATCTTGCCACAACACCCTGTCTCTGTATCACCTGTTGTCACATTTTTTATGTCTGGTTGTTTCTTCCCACCAAATAATTTATAACTCTAATGTTTCATATGTGTTTTTGTTGACACCTGCTATCAGGGAAAATTTGAAGGATGGAAAATTTTCCCCAATTTTAAAAACATTAGTGAATCTCTCTAGTCCCTAATATGAAAACTATAAAATATTTATTGATATATTTGTGAAAATTTTCAAATTTATAATGATTTTATATATAGTATCTATATAATGTTGGAAAATTTTAAGGTAAAATAATTTTATGTTGTAAAATTTGGGCGAATCATTTTTATAAAACATGGAAATTGGCGAATCTTTTTTGTGGAAAAATCGTGGAAAATTAGCCCACCTGCGAATGTTAACCACTAAAAGTTTCGATGCCTATTGTAATAATGCCAACTATGCATATGCACTGCAACTCCCTCTCATTTTTTGTTTATGAAACTGCAACCACTGCAACTGAGAAGCATCCAAAATACTAAACCAATTGTGTTTAGTATGATGCATCTATCTCCCGAGTATCTAAGTGCTACTAGTTATTGCACTGTCTAACAATGAATCTACATTGGTGCCAACTCTACATTCTACCACTCTGCACTGATGTTAATATTGTAGTGTTATCCTCAATACCTGACTGCTACTATTCTATAGTTTTCACTCTCCTACTCGCTGCATCAACTACCACTAATCCATCACACTGTTGAATACTATGGGCCCCCGTACCGAGGTAATGATACACGATGTGGAATCCTCAAGGACCCTACCCAAAATGTGTACCTCTTTGGTGATACAACTCCAAGTTACCCCACCTCACTCCTCAAGAATAGTTTTCCATCGTCATGAAGTCTTCCTCCAACCTAAAGGATAGCCTACCTATCTTAGCATGTGCTGCTACCTAGTCCTGCTTCTCCTGCTTTTCCTTCTTGAGAGGACAATGTGTATTGTTGTGGATGAAATTTCCACAATTGACAGACTTGACCTTAGATAAGTCTTTCATCTTCTTATTATTCCCCCCCGATCCCTGAGTAGTACCCTTTGATGCGACGGCCAAATTCCCCTCCTCCTTCACACCCTTTGGTCCATTGCTACTATTTCCACTAATGGAGCTCTTTAGCAGAGCTCACCTCAACTCCTCCTATTGCAAGTCATCCCACATTAAGTCCCATCCTGGTAGCGTTTCTCTACCCAACATGCTTAGGATGAAGACTTTTCAATCCTCTAAGACATTTTTTCGTGCCAACCATACTAGCTCTGAAGGTTGAGGTGGTGCCCAATAACTGTAAGATGGTCCCAGACTTCCTTAATCTTCGTGAGAAAGGGATTTATGTCTTCCCCCTTATGAATCCTAATGCATCTCATATTTTCTTCCAGGAATGTCTTCTGCTACTCGGAAATGCCCTGGTGTAGTGCAGAGAGATCATCCCACATCTCTTTGGTCATTCCCCTAGCTACTATATGTGAGAGTATATGATCCCAGACTCCATCTAGGATCAACCACTTCACCTTCACCATTTCCTTCATGTATTCCTTATGTTATTATGCCTCCTAGGGAACTCCCACCACATTATTTATGTAGAATTTTAGGACATATTAATCTAAAAGGAACGACATCCTGGCCCCAGATGATGTAGTTGGAAGATCCATCCAACCTATCCTGATCCCTAAGCCCCGTTGTGGCCATCTCAACAAACTTGTCGAAAACGCTGTCTTTCCTTATGATTTGTTGTTGCTCTGCTACTAGCACTTCCTTCTAAAATACACAAATATGCTAGCTTCTACTACCAATCTACCAGGAAAAATTGAACTTATGAGACTCAAAGATCCCTCAGAGAAATTTTCCCTGTGATGTGTTTCTCTTCCACCCGATGTGGATTGTTCTTATACAAATTATTCCAATAACCTCTACATCCAATAAGAAATTTTTTCAGCAAAAATATGATTTGTTTTTGATCCCTTTACTAATTGGAATAAATCTCTTGGGGAATTCAACTTTTCTTCCAATCTATAACATAAAATTGAATTATATCCTTGTTACATGTTATTTTGTCACCATGGAATTTGACTGTCCATATAGGTTCATTACAACCTATATTGTTCTCCCTTAGAAGTCAAAAACCCTAGTGTTCCTAAACCAAGTCTTGGAATTATAGAAAATCTCATTAAAGCCCTTAAAAGTCTAACTCTGCACTTTTCCAAACTCTTTCCTTCGGATCCACAGATATTTTTTCTATAACCTATGGCAGCTCCTACACATGCTACTTATAAAACCTGCGGACCCTTGTAAACAGACAAATATAGGAAAAAGTAAGTTCTAGAAGCCTAGCTGGTCAAATATTCTCCCAACTGGAAGGTTATAGAAGCACGATCAATTTGAGCTTTATCGCTCCACTCATGGAGCTCTATCCCTCCACTCATGGAGCTTATCCCTTGGTATATGGTGCTTAAATCCCTTCATGAGAGGAATCTATCCCCCTCTTCATGGAACTGAAACTACCTCCATTGCCCTATAAATTGAGCTCATGTTTCAGTCTCAAGGGTAGCTTGTATAAGGTAATTGTTGAAGAAAATCTAAGAGAGAATACTATCTACACTAGTTGTTGTTGACATGAGAATGATCACACACTTATGTCTGTAACTCCATGCTGGTTCAAAGAGAGGAAGGTTTGTCAAACTGAAGGAGGAACGATTGCTCAAGACCCCGGGAGGAACTTGTACACCATCAAGGCATCAGGTTGTAAAGATACTCTTTTCATTCAATATAATACATATGGATTTCCTTTTCTCATTGAGTTGTTCTTGTGATTATTTGAATAATTCAATACCTAGAGTCCTTGATCACTAAGTTGGATTAGCTATTCTTAATTATTATATATTGCAGGTGCTTTTAATTCTTTTGTTTTTCTTTCATTGCAGGTTCTACTTATTGAAGAAACCTCTTTGGAGTGACTGGATAAAAGAATACACCGAACGTTGGATCTCAAGGTAGGGGCATGTCCTCTTTCTTTGTTTATAATAATTCTTAATAGAAAATAATCTAGAGAAAACTATTTACAAATGGCTGTTTGTTTCTAGGTATTCGTCGAATGCTAGGGAGGTCGCTCTTATCTGCAAGAGGGATTTATCAGCATAAAAAAATGACAACTCTGCTGGGGAATAAACTTAGTTTGAATTTATTTTTTCAGTTTAATTTTTAGGAGTTTTCTAATTTTTTTTAGTCTAAAATTGGGTTTGGTAGATAACTTTTAAGCATCCCTGAAAAGAAAAACTGAATATTTATTTTTCTAGACTTTTCCCAGCCTCCACAGTTTTTATTTGAAAACAGTGTGATAGCCTCCGTAGTTTTTAGGTCAGAACAATGTGGTACCACTCTGTTCCCCATTAGAACCTACTGAATTTTGGAAATTTTTTGAAAAATTAAGAATTCTCTTTTTAGGAGCCAGATTACCAGATTCTCTGTGTTTTTCCCAATCTATCTTGACTGTCAAAATCTTATGTGTTAATTTCTTTTCAGCAAATTTTGCATTTCTGTGACATTTCATATGATTTTGATTTGATGAGTGACTGTTTTCCGTAATTTCTTGTTGCTCTATATAATAAAATTTCATATACCTTAGCTTACTAGTATGATGTTGTTTTCTTTCTGAGCCATTAAACTCATTGCAAACCTTACTTTTACGAAAATTGATTTCATTTTCATTTGCAAATTTGGAAGAGATTTTCTCTTACTAAGGCCTCATTTTCAAACTAAACCATTGTTGGATGTTTTCATTTATGCTGAGATACGTAGAAATTTTTCTTGGTTTGATCACAAACAAAGAGGAAACATCCTCAAAATTTCTAGATAGAGTTCAAAATTAGACTTTATTATTTTGATTTTGAATTTTATGTTTTTAGGAGTTTTAGATATGGTTTTATTTTTAGGAAAATGTTTGTTTAATGATTTTTAGTTTCTGATATGACTAATAAGGGTTATCATTTCGAATGAGTAATTGATCATTTTGTGAAATTGAGATCTCAAAGAAATCGTATTCTTTTCAAAGATCTTGTTTATGAATGAAAGAATTGGTGTTTTTAGAAAATTGTTAAATCTCTCAATCTTTCACTTAAATAAGATTCATTAATAAGAAAAGAGTTGCAATTTTATTTTAGATGCATTTAGCGTATTTTTGAGTTGGGTCATAAAAAATTATTGAAGTTTCACTTCCATACCTTCTGTCTTAAGAAACAACCAAATTAAAAACAATTCTTTCATAAAATCAATCTAAATATTTTACATTTTCTAGGGATCTTTTCCACCAACATAGGTTAGGCTAGTGTCTTGGAATAGGTTGTAATTAAAATTCCAAGACTGTTGAAACAAACAAGTAGCAATCTTGTGGTAGGAAAAATACAATTGTAACAATTGTGCTCTAGGAAGCTCTTCTTAAAAGTGCCAAGCACAAGATAATGTTGGAACTAGTGAGGTAATTGTACCTATCTCATTAGGAATGATAGCAGATGTGCACATATTAAAAATGGTAAACCTTGGATATACCATTGTCAAGGAGCCTGGGTCACTTGTTGGAAAACCTTGGATTATATCAAGGAGCCTTCAAGGGGATTGAGCGAGTCCATCTGCCCTTGCGTGTATATTGGATCGTAGATTGTTCCCCCAAGTAAATTTGTTCCTGTTGATGACCTTAGTGGCTATAAACTTTAGGATTTTTTCCCAAGGTGACGGTGGAGGGAAGGTCCCACTGTACCTGCAACAGACGTCAACTAGACTCACTTGGACTATCCGGAGGGTACTCTTCACTTCAAGATGTTATTAATTGGATACACTTGCACTGAACTGTTTCACTAAGTAGGTTGTCGGGGTAACTGTTCCAACTGTCATTTCCACATTAGAATTCTCCAATGCTGGATTTCATCACCAAATAGTGCTTTTAGTGTGGGAATCTATTGTTTGTATGTGGATTACTCTATTAGATTTTGTAGGCGTGTGATCAATTTGATTGTTTCCTTAGAGACTTTAGGATATTTTGTTGAAACTTTCTTTGATTTCATATGTTAAAACTTTTAATGGTGGCTGAATTACCTAGACAATCTTGTAGAATGCAAGAGAAACCCACTGAGTACACACCAAGCTAGTTAGAAAATATTAAATCTGAGAAAGGTCAACCATCAGGGACTGGATCAACTCAACACAAGGAAACATCAGTAATTATTCATTTTTGTGTAACCAGCTCCAAAAATAGAAGAAAAGAGATATCAACACCTTAGAAATAAGCCACTTCGTGGGGGCAACCTCCAATACATTACATGAATGAACAATTATTGGATGATACAATTCACAAAACCTCCTTTCTATATATAGGAGTCCATGGGGCCATAATGTAATCCTAGTGGGCCACAATGTAATCCTAGCCGACCTAACAATAATAATTTAAGGGCACAATAATAAAAAAATGGGGTTACAAGGGTACAATAATAACAATAAGGGGGTTACACTAACAATAATAAAGGACTATACTAGTGATATAGGGACCTAACATGCCCCTCTCCTTCAAAAAAGTGTTGTCCTCAACGCTTGAGTAGCTCCGGGTGCTTCTGTATAAAATTCTCATCCTCCCATGTAGAATCTTCAGTGGGTAAGTTCTTCCACTTGATGAGATACTCTGAAATTGATCGATTCCGTAGCTTTCGAGTTCTTGTTTCCATGACCACTTTAGGTTCCAATATGATTTTTCCTTCCTCATCAAGTTCTGGAAATATTGTTTGAACTGGAAGATTTTCACCTATAACCTTCTTTAAGCATGAAACATGGAAAACTGGATGTACTCGCGAAGAAGCAGGAAGCTCGAATTTGTATGCCATAGTACCAATCTTTTGCAACACCTTGTAAGGACCATAGTACTTTGGCGATAATTTATTATCCTTCTTAGCTTGCTTGAGGGACATTTGTTTGTATGGTTGTAGCCGTAAAAATACCCAATCTCCTACATCAAAACTTCTCACGCTGCGATGTTGATCTGCCTGTTGTTTCATTCGATTTTGTGCCAAATTCAGGTTATCCTTTAAGAGTTGGAGAACTTCTTGCTGATGCTCGATGTGATCTTCCAATGCTTGAACCTTCAAATTTTCCCTTAAAGATGATGTGATCGATGGTGGATGATATCCATAAAGTGCCATAAATGGGGTCATTTTTGCTGCAGTATGGAAGGAAGTGTTATACCACCATTCAGCGAGAGGTAACCACTTGACCCATTATGTTTGTTTACCAGAGACAAAACAATGAAGATATCCTTCCAAACATTTATTTACTATCTCAGTTTGACCTTCAGATTGAGGATGATAAGATGAGCTATGAGCTAATTGAGTACCTAAACAAGAAAATAACTCTGTCCAAAAGTTTCCAGTAAAAATGGGATCTCTGTCGCTCACAATAACCCTTAGGCTTCCATGTAGCTTTTGAATTCTATCCATAAATGTAGTAGAAACTGTACTTGCTTTAAATGGATGAGATAATGCACAAAAGTGTGCATACTTGGTAAGTTTATCAACTGCCACCATGATGACATTCTTTCCTTCGGACTTAGGTAAACCTGTGATAAAATCCATTGAAATCTCCTTCGAATGTTGACTTGGAATGGATAAATGTTGTAGAAGTCTTGGGGTCTTAATTGTCTCCACTTTATTCTGCTGGCAAACCAAAAATTCCTTCACAAACTTTTGAATATCAGATTTAAGGCCATCCCAAAAAAATTATTTCTTCACCTTGTGGTAAGTTTTTAAAAATCCCGAGTGTCCTCCTAAAGGAGAAGTGTGCAATTCTAGAATAATTTTTTGTTTTAGTTGGGAATTATTACAAAGATATAAGTGATCTTTGTACCATAAGGAATCATTTTTCCAACTAAATGTATCAGATGTACTAGGATCTTGCTGCAAGTTTTGAATGAGTGTCCATAAATCCTTTTCCTTCTTCCATTCATCTCTTGCTTCGGTTATCCAATCTGGTTGGATAATACAAATGGCACAAAGAAATGCTTCCACCTCTTCATTCTTTCTTGAGAGTGCATCTGCAACAACGTTAAGCTTTCCTTTTTTGTAGATTATTTCAAAGTCATAACCCAACATCTTTGTGACCCATTTTTGTTGCTCTTCTGAAGATAGTCTTTGTTCCAAAAAGTGTTTAAGACTATCATGATCAGTTTTTACCTTGAAGTGTCTTTCCATTAGGTAAGTTCTCCATTTCTTTAGTGCATGCAGTATTGCTAACATTTCCTTCTCATAAATAGGTTTATGTAAATACTTTCCTTTGATTGGACGACTTTCAAAAGCAATGGGTCTTCCTTCCTCCATTAAAACAACACCAATTCCATTTCCTGAGGCATCACATTCCACAATAAAGGATTTTGTGAAGTTTGGCGTAGCTAAGACCGATGCTAGACACATTGCCTCTTTAAGATGTTCAAAGGCCTTAGTTGCTTCAGGAGTCCATGAAAATGCATCTTTCTTCAATAATGTTGTTAGAGGTGCTGCTATTCTCCCATAATTCTTAACAAACTTGTGATAATACCCTGTTAACCCGAGAAATCCTCGTAACTGCTTTATGGTTGTGGGGACTTTCCATTCCTTAATGGCTTTAATTTTGTTAGGGTCTACCTTAACACCCTCGTGAGATACAATATGACCCAGATATTCCACCTCTTGTACTCCAAAGAAACATTTGGATGTTTTTGTGTGTAATTGTTTCTCCCGCAACAGTTTGAGTACCCTGTCAACATGTTGAACATGATCCTTCCAAGACCTACTGTAGATTAGTATATCATCAAAAAATACTAGCACAAATTTTCTAAGGAAGGGTTTGAAAATGGAATTCATCAACCCTTGAAATGTAGAATGTGCATTGGTAAGGCCAAAAGGCATGACCAAAAATTCATAATGACCCTCATGAGTTTGAAATGCTTTTTTTGGAACATATTCAGTCTTCATACTAATTTGATGACATCCTGAATGAAGATCCAACTTGGTAAAATAAATTGCTCCATGTAATTCATCCAATAATTCATCAACCACAGGAATGGGAAATTTATCTTTAATGGTGAGCTTATTGAGCTCCCTATAATCCGGACACATTCGCCATGATCCATCCTTCTTGTGTACCAATACTACAGAAGCAGAGAAAGAACTTTGACTAGGTTGAATTATACCCGCCTCTAACATTTCTGCAATCATACGTTCAATTTCGCTCTTTTGGAAGTAAGGATATCTATAAGGCCTGATGTTTGGAGGAACACTTCCCGGAATCAAATGAATAGCATGATCATGATCACGAATAGGTGGGAGTCCTTTGGGAGTTTCAAACACCTTGGAATGATTGTCCAATACTTGTTGGAGATCTGCAGGAACAGATGATTTTGATGTTGGAACTTCTAGTGAGCATAATTGTGCAATTACACCTCGTTGTTCTTTCTTTAGAAGCTTTATCATAACATTAGAGCTTATTATCCTTCCTGGCTTCCCTGAAATACCTCGTAATTCAACTTCCTTTCCTTTTGAAAAGAATTTCAAGAAAAGTTCTTGAAAATTAAAAGCTATCGTCCCCAAATATTGTAACCATTTTACTCCTAGTACAACATCAACACCTCCCATAGGAATGGAAAGCATTGGACTAGTCAATACATATTCCCCCATGGTTAGCTTGATATTATGGCATTTCCTAGAGCAATTTGTAGTTCCTCCATTTGCAACCATCATTTGACATTCTGGTGCTGGGTATAGGAAACAATTTAATTCCTTGGCTAACTTACAATAAATAAAATTATGGGTGCTACTTGAATCAATCAACACTATTACCTTTTTCTTCTTGATCTATCCTTCTATCTTGAGAGTTTTAGGAGTGGTAATTCCTGCCAGTGCATTACGTGATATGGTCAGATTAATTTCTTCCTCTTCTAGGGCTGGTTCCTGGTGTATATCCTCTTGTTCATTTTCTTCTTCTTCTTCACAATCTATGTAAAATAATTTCTTTTCAGCACACTTATGACCTTTAGTGTATTTTCTATCACAACTGTAGCAAAGCCCTTTTGCTCTTTTTTCTTCCAATTTTTGTAGTGTCAACCTTGTAGGTTGTGGAAATCTAGGCATAGAAACACTTCCTTCTTTATAGAATTGAGTGGTAGGCTTCCTTGTCGCCATAATTTTACTTTCAACTTTTCTTGCCAACCTGAATGCCTTCTCCAATGAATCAGGTTCCAAAACACGAACTTCATGTTGGATGTTATCCTTTAAAGTGCCTAGGAAGAGATCAATCATGTGTTCCTCTGTAAGATCAGTTACCCTTATATTCAATTTTTGGAAGTCCTCAATGTGCTGCCCCACTAAACCCTTTTGTTTGAGATTTATCAATTGCGTAAAGAAGGTGTTGCTCTTTGTATCCTCATAATGTGCTATCATTTCCTCCGTAAAAATTGACCAAGTGACAATTTTTTTACGGGAACAAAGCCATCGATACCATACAAATGTATTTTGTTCTAAATGTAAAGTTGCAATGCGTACCTTTTTGTGTGTTTTGCACGTTATGGAGATCAAAATATTGCTCCATCTGTAGTATCCATGTTACAGGATCCTTTCCATCAAACTTCCTCATATCCATCTTTGGAATATGATGGTTCTTCCCGCCAACATTAGAGTTTATGAAATCACAATTAACATTTATTTTGTTCTCCTCATGAGGTTCTTCTACTATCTTTTCACCATTAGGAAACCTTTCTTGTATAAACTTTGTCAAACCTTCCATGTCTGCTTTTAGAAAATTCTTCATGTTTTCCATTTTCTCATCGATCTTAGCTTCCATGTCATCCATCTTAGATTCCATGCTAGCCTCCATGCCATCCATCTTAGCTTCCACGCCATCCATCTTAGCTTGCACGCCATCCATATTAGCTTCCATGCCTTTCTTCAAAACTTCCATTTCATTTTTTGTTGCTCTTTGCGAGAGTGAAATTTGTTGCACTTGCTCTTGTAATTTTGATAGATCATGTTGCAATTCTTCGTCTTCATGAGTCATAGTAGAGCTTTCAAAAGGCTTAATGGGTGTTGAATTCTTTTTTGGGGCCATTTTATAATCCAATACTGATATCTATTCTACAATATGCCCTTGCAATCAATTCAACTTGATTCTTCAAACAAGACTTATGCAATTCGGAAAAAAAATACACACCTTTTACTTGCTTTTGAGGAGCTTGATATTGAAATTGTATTATCTCTGTGATTGTGGATCTTCAATATTTGAAATTCAGCATTGAAGTAGCCCTCTTAATTTTCTTTTGAATGCCACATGTCTGACTTGATTTGGATTCTCCAAGACAAAGTTATATCCAATCTCCCACAATGACCTAATTATGGACTGGTTCAGTATAATGAACTTGTACGACTTGCCATGTGTCACTGTTTCATCCTTCACCTCTGAAATTGATATCCAAGAAACAAAATTTTGTCTACTTGCGACCAATTTTTACGGACCTCCAATCCAATGCTCAGAAAGAGATTTATTGAAATTTTCCCACGATCACCTATTTTAGATGAAATTTGAGAGCCTGAAAATGCACTACCTTCCACAGATCATATCTGGAAAAATATTGTGAACCAAGATCTGAAATGTTTTGACGAGTTTCCTTAGGATTTTAGCTTCACACCATAAAAATTTCAGATGCTGAACCTAAGTAGACAAAAATTTATAGCGCAATTCCATGATGACCTGTTTAGGAGGCTAAAAAAAGACCTAACTTCCACAGATCATATCTCCAAAAATATTGCGAACCAAGCTCTGAAATTTTTAGACAATCGTCCTCAGGATTTCAGCTCCGCACCCTAAAAATTTTAGCGTTTGAAACTTTGTATAAAAAAATTTATAGCGCAAATTCCACGATGACATGTTTGGAGCAGTGAAACCATAGAATCCAAACCTCTGGTACCAAATGGTGTGTAACCAACTCCAAAAATAGAAGAAAAGAGATATCAATGCCTTAGAAATAAGCCACTTCGAGGGGGCTACCTCCAATACATTACATGAATGAACAATTCTTGGATGATACAATTTACAAAACCTCCTTTCTAGATATAGGAGTCCATGGGGCCATAATGTAATCCTAGTGGGTGACAATGTAATTCTAGCCGACCTAACAATAATAATTTAAGGGCACAATAATAACAAAATGGGGGTTACAAGGGTACAATAATAAAAATAAGGGGTTTACACTAATAATAATAAGGGACTGTACTAGTGATATAGGGACCTAACATTAATCTTTATTACGAGGTAGATCAACCTCAAATAGTAGAGAGTTTTCAAAGAAAACTTACAATTTCTGAACTAGTTGAACTTGCTTCCACAACTAGTGAATTATCAGCTACTCAGCCTGATATTTTTGAACCAGAAACTTAAACTGCTATGTCCGAGCCTGCTTTAGATTTCATCACTCCAACCCCTAGTCATCCTGATTCACCTAGAGTGAAGTTTTTCATCACTAAGAACCTTCCTCATGGCCTCATTAGCATTGAAGAAATTAATGACACATAGGAAGAAGTTGTTCTTCCTTCACATCAGGAATATTTAGATCTTAGGCCAAGTGAATCGGTTTACTATAGCCCTTCCAAACAATATTCTTGGTACTCTAAGTTAACATACTTTCTACACAATTATGGTCTAAAGTATTCACCACCCCGAATTCCTTTTTACACCATACCAAGAGGTAATTACAGATGTTCATTAAACATGTCTCGCGAGTCATCCATGTTTTCTGCATCACCAGAATCATATTTTTATGGTGGTCCTTCTATTCCTATGGGATACCAGTCGCTTTCTGGTATTTTCTCAGGAGCATCTCCTTCTCCTGACAAACTTATACCATCATCTGGTCCAAATGAATCACATACAAAAAATTTTAACGTGGAACAAGTTTAAATGATGTCAGGAAACATTCCTAACCCTGACCCTCAAAGTAGTAACTTACTGTCGGGGGGGCATCCTCAAGGTAGTAATTTACTGCCTAGGGGGAAGCCTCAAGAATAGTACATACCTCAAGTATAATACATACCTCAAGGCTAGTGCATACCTGAAGGACAATATCAATCTCAAGGGCAGTACTCAATTCAGTGTCCGCAACGTCTTCAAGGATAGTACCCTATGCAAGGACAACCGTCTTTCCAAGGACAATAGCCTCCTTTGGGGTAGTCATCTTTCCAAGGACAAGAACCTCCTTTAGGGCCACAATTCTACCTGGAACATAAATTTCTTCACAGAGGTAAATATTTTAGTGGGAATTATCCATACAACTATCAAACATATGATCCAAACTAGCAACCTGGTTATGGTCCATGTTATCCAGCATAACCTTCAATGGGAGCATCATATCCTAGAGTAATAATGGTGTGGAGTCCAACACAAAATCAACATAATTTGGAACCTAACGTTCAAGTACCTTATAATTAACATGGTCAACAAATTTATTACATTCAAATCCAGCAACTGGTCCAACCTACACTTCAAGTTATGTCACAAGTATATGCACCTAGTACTGTTTAGTAGCCTAGTCCGAGTACTCCTAGGGCTCCACCTCCAACTGTTGCACCAACTTCTGTTCAACCTACCATACCTATCCCTGGAAATTGTGCATCCCCTATTTCTATAGCCCCTCAAGTATCACAACAAATTCCTGTAGTCACTGCACAACAACCTGGACCCACAGTTCAGACTACTGTTCATATGCCTGCAGGGCAACCCGGTACAGGTACAATTGTAACAAGGAAAAATTAGTTTGTTTATCAACCGTATCAAGGGAAGTATCAATATGGACCTATAGCAGGAAATCCAGTATACCAACATCAACCTTACCCTGGTTACACGTATTAGATACCAGCTCAACACCAATATGGTTCGGTCAATCCTGGTTATCCAAGAGGCATTCCAATCCCAAATGCACAGGCTATTCTAGGATATCCTGGATATCCTCCTGTTGGTACAGGTATAGTTCCACAAGGTTATCAATTTTCTCAGTAGGACCGTAACTGTTGGTTGCCATTCATAGCAACTTTGGATTTACCTAATTTTTCATTCCTAACGAATGATCTGATCTATTATCTTCTGTATTGGCTGGAAATGTTGAATAATTTTCTGAGTGATATTCCCAAGTTCAAAGGTAAATCAGGAGAGGATCTGTCAAACTATGCCATGACTTACCACCTCTGGTTTGCATCAAACTCTTTGATTACTGATTCCATTCGATTAAGTCTGTTTCAGACAACACTGATAGGTTTAGCTGCAAAATGGTATATTGAATGACCATGTGGCTCATTCAACAATTTAAACATGTTAGCAACGGCTTTATTAACACACTTTTAGTTTCCATTCTAATAAGACAATGTCACAGAACTCTTGAATTAATTAAAACAATCTACGACTACGTACATATTAGATCACATATATTAATGGAGACATAGAATACATTTAGTGAAAGAATTTATTCTGAATCAGATCTTGGCAGAATGGTTCATCAAATAGTTGCTTCCAAAGATCATTGAAGATGTGGCTAAGGGAGGGGTTGTTACGAAAGAACAGGTCATTTCTCAATCTTAGTACTTAGACCTTATATATAAAGAGCCCGGTACTTTATATGAAAACATTTCGGACTTACCACGTCATGGTAAAATAGATGTAACTCATTTAGGGTCTCATGTTGTAGACGGTGTAATTGGTTTAGTTAGTGCAAATAAGAGTAAAAAGAAGTCTTCAAAAACTAGCTCTCATATCATAACTTTACTAGATTCACCAAAAGGAGATTCTTCCCTTGAAACTTCTGCTGACATTCATGTTGTAGATTCATCTACAGCTAAATAAAAAACTAGTAATAAGAAGAAAAAGAAGAATAAAAATAGACAAACTTCATATCCCAAAGAGAAAACCGAAAATAATGAACCATTTGTTGATAAACAAAAACCTTGTTACCCTTGTCTTATTTGTGACAAGGATCATTTTACCAAAGAGTGCCCACATCAGTCTGAGGTCTCTAAATTCGTCAAAGTTTCACCGAAACTCGTTGTCTTGAAGGATCCTTTTCCTACTCAAGATATCAAAATGATAATATCCTCTTCAAACTCATTGGCAAATATATTAATGATGTCTGAGGTTATGGTTGCAATGCGATCACAAGACTATGGAAGTAAAAATATTGTAACTGGTAAAGAGATAGAAAATTCTAATTCAGCACCAGTTGTATCTCCTTCAATTTTCGATCCACTTCATATAAAGAAACCTAATCTTGATCTAGTGGTTAAACCGCCTACTAAAGGTGCACATCAAAAATCAGCTTTCAATCCACATGCGAGAGTTGCTCAGAACTACAGCATTTTTGAAGACTTGGCGATATCCACTTATGCAATGTCAGCCTTAGAAGTGCTACAATCATGTCCAGTGCAAATGAAATTAGTTTTATTAGCTATTGGAGCTATAGATACTCAACATTATAACCTCATGGTCTTCGATCTAGAAAATTTTACACCACGATTCCCTCATCAGATGGCTTTTCAGATTCCAGTATTGGTAAAAAGAGACAAGTTTTTCATACTATAACCGATGAGTGGGAATCCACTTGCATAATGTCGTTAAATTTTTGGAAAACTATTGGTTCTCCAACAATAAATGAATCTCCCAAAATCCTTAAAGCCTTTGATGGAAGAGGATTCCATCTGTTTGGAATACTCCAAGATCTACCTATGGAAGTAGAAGAAAAAACTATTAATCTAGAAGTGGAAGATGTTGATGCCCCTCTAGATTACAACATTATTTTGGGTCATAATAAAGGGATAATAATAAAGGATGTCCAAAAGACAATTATCCTATCACTTATATCCACGAAATGATTGATGATTGTGTCGGAAATGAAATGTTTTCATTTATGGATGGATTTTTCGAATATAATCAAATCAACATACTCCATGCTGATCAACCAAAAACAACATTTATATGTCCTTGGGGAACATTTTCTTATTGCAAACTACCTTTCGGGTTAAAGAATGCTTGTGCAACTTTTCAAGAGGAAATGGGTTACGCTTTCAATGATATCAAACATATTGTACAACCTTATCTTGATGATTTCCCTGCTCACTCATTACATAGTGATGATTATCCTACTCACTTACAAGCAATTTTCATGAGATGTAGGTATTACAAGATTCATTTGAATCTGCACAAATGTGTTCTTTTTGTGCAATCAGGATGATTACTGGGATTCATCATTTTGAAATTTTGCATTTGTGTTGACCCCTCAAAGTTTGAGGCCATCATAAATTTACCTCCTCCTTCCACACTTCGCCAACTCCATAGTTTGCAAGGGAAAGAAAAATTTCTCCGTAGATTTATCCCGAACTATGCTGAGTTAAAAAAAGGTTTTACCTGGTTGTTGAAGCAGATGTTCCTTTTATTTGGCATGAGATTGTTAATTTTGACAAATCAAGAGGATGAATCTCACAATGAGCAATTGATTTACTATCTAAGTTAGAATCTAAATCTGACCAAAATTAAATATTTGCATGTGGGGAAATTGGCTTCGGCAATAGTTCAAGTTGTCCAAATATTTCGTCACTACATATTGTTACGAAAGACAACTATGATATCTAATTTCAACCCGATGATGTATATTTTGAAAAAACAATTACTCAGGGGAAAATACTCTAAATGGATTTTCATCCTACAAGAGTTTGATTTGGAATTCGAGAAATCTAAATCAAAGAAATCACTGGTGTTTGCAGAAATCATGTGTGACTTTCCCAATACTAAGATAGAAACCGTGGTAGAGAATCCCATCACAAATGAATCTCTGTTTTTGTTCATTATGTTAGATCCATGGTATGTAGATATCATAATTAATATTCAAACCCAAACCTTTCGCCCAAAGCTTTCACGTTCAAATCGATGTAGAGTCTGGTATCAATCTCAACAATACAACATTGTTGGGGACACATTTTATCGTCTTGGTGTAGATTATTTTTTTCGACATTGTATAACTCACAAATAGGCTTAAGGGGTTTTTAATGAATGCCACTCTAGAGCGTGTGGTCGTCATATTTCTGGGTTTGCCACAGCCTAAAATATATTGTGCACTAGATATTTTTTTGTCGTCATTATTCAAATATTCTATTATTGCAATCTAAAAATGCCACAACTGCCAAATTTTTTATCGAAAGATGCATGCGCCTCCAGCTCCTCTTCACCCAATAATTGTTATCAGTCCTTTTGTGAAATGGGGCATTGATTTCATTACATGTAACCCTCACTCGGCCAGGGAGCATGGGTATATTATTCTCACTGTAGATTACTTTACCAAATGGGCCGACGTGATGCCTACATTCACAGCAGATGGAAAAACTATAGCTACGTTCGTATTCAATCATGTGATTGCTCATTTTAGTGTACCACAAACTATTATCATAGACCATGGGAGTCATTTTCGAAATATAATGATGAACAAACTTTTCGATCAACTTGGCCTGCACCATTATAACTCTACTCCATATTACCCGTGGGCTAATGGTTAGGTTGAAGCCGTTAATAAAGTTTTAACCACCATGATTAAATAGATTATCGAAACTCAAAAATTGAATTGGCATACCATGATTTTTTCAGCACTGTGGGCATATCGAACCTCAGCAAAAACTACTACAAGGTTCTCTCCTTTTCAACTCGTCTATGGTTTAGAAGATGTGTTACCCATTGAATGGGAAATACCGTCACTCCAATTAGCCATAGAGTTACTACCAGCTACCTCTGAAGAGGAAAAACTCTTTTTGTACTTAGCACATTTAGATGAAACCCGGTGAACCATTGCATTAGCTGCAGAAGCTCATAATAAATGTGTGAAAGCTTAGTATGATTGAAGTGTTACACCTCGTGTTTTTTAGAAGGTGACCTAGCCTTAGTATATGATGAAGCTAATGATAAGCTAGGTGCTGGGAAATTCGAACGAATGTGGCATGGTCCTTACATTGTCAAGCGAGTGCTTGCCAAAAGGGGCCTATGAATTGACTGATAATGATGGGGTATCTTTAGATAAGCCTAGAAATGGTCTTTATCTTAAGAGATATTATGCTTAAATCTCGTATGAAGATCTCACTTGTATATTAGTTATTGTTTTTTAGATAAGTGTGCCTAGTTTAAGTTTTCTTTTACTACTATCACTACTTATCTTAATTACTCTTGATATCGTAGATGTCAACATCACTTCAAACATACATTATATTTTCTGATGGTGCCTATCGTAGTACACAAAATATCTCTTCCACATCTTGGGTTATCTATTCACCCACTGATGAGTTAGTTTCTCTACATGGGGTAAGCCTTGGTCAAACAATGAACAATATTGCATAATATAGCGCAGTTGTTGAGTTATATTTGATGCCATTTCATTTGGTATTTTACATTTGATCACTAGGTTAGATTCAGAACTCATTGTATTACATTAAAATGGAGTATATGCAATTAAAAATCCAATGTTATTGAGATTATTTTTGAAGGTTCATCTCTTGGAACAACAATTTGATTACAACAAATATCAACAAATTTCAAGAAATTTAAACACATTGGTTGATGCATTAGCTAATCATGTTTTAAATATAAATTTGCAACATTAAACAGTAAAACAAAACAACATTTGATACATGTTGAACAAGATACTCAAAGAAAGTAGTAATATAATAAATAAGTTTGTTTTCAAAAAAAATTACATCGCCTATGATCATAGCTTCAAAAAACTTACGATCTAATAGATACCGATACAAAAATCAAAATATGTCAATCCATAATGATCATCCAATATCCATGATTATGATCATGGTAGTAGACTATGGCATGCGCCACCTTGCGCAAGAATCTCCTAAACTGTCCTGGTACACCTGTAACATGTCTCTAAAGATGGAGAGGAATGTCATATGTTCCTGTCTCGGGAATACATATGGTTAACCTCTCCAGGTTGTGTTCTATATCAGTTAGGATCTCTGTTTCCTGATCCTGTGGTGGTACTATAGGCTCTTCTTGACGCCTATCAAACTGGCAATGTGTAGCTAGTAGTCATGGAGTAACATCTTCATTTAAATTTTGTTATCAGTATTTGACGATAAAAAACAAATAAAAACTAGATTAGAAACATCAAAATAGATACCTTACTTGATTCGTCCCATTATGCCTATGGAGGAAAGGACATCTCAAGATCACCTCAGAAATCTATACCTGCATAAGGGAAGTCTTCAATGGTGAATACTTGATTATTTAGCCACATAAAGTACGCTGGACTGAACCAAACCAATAAACTGCCATTGCCACCATGGCAGGCCATTAATGCAACCCAACGTACCATTTGTGGTTCCCCCCGATCCACTAGAATAAGAAAAGGGGCAAGAAGTGGGATTCTCCCCAAAGCAAAGGAAATAAAAATGGCACCATAACCAAATTTTTTTTAACTTTGCATTCTTTGCTCTGCTTATTTGGTCTTTCATATTGGCCAATACCCCTTTGCACTGGTTGAATATGGTGCCTATGAAACACTCTACCATGGTCTGCATTTGAGATTTAGTGGCTACATGTGGAGCTACATTCCCACACAACCTGGTCACCGTGAATGCAATCACTTTGAGATATAATCGCAGGATAGCTTTTATGTCTATGCAATTATCAATTGGATCTACTGTATCATTGCAAAACTATTTTTTGTAGCTAGAAATGGGTAGGCCACCGTATCTGGTCCCAAACAAGGATATGTTTTCTCCTCTTCGGGACAATCTGGTGAGAAAATAGATATCCTTGAGCTTGATTGTGAGTCGATGGTCACCAATGATAAAGCACTGATCTTGAACATCCCATGTGTTCACTAACCATGTCATCAGGTCTACTTGTGCTCTCATACCTTGAATCGCCCATAGATTATATAAACCACAATTTTTTAACACACGCATTGTCATGGGATTATTCATGGCTTCATTGTCTATATCCTCATGCTCACTTTATGTCAACAATAGCATAGTGAAATAGCCTGAAAATGAACACATTTTAAAGTTAGAAACCATTGGAATGAAAAACTTTAACCATTTTTGAGAGAATTTGTATATTTTAAAACTCTCACGGCCCCTCTGCAGTTTTTGTACAGAGACAATGAGGACGTCCATAAGGGCTCCACACATAAACTGTGGTAGCCTGATAAATTTTCCTTTTAGAAAATTATCGGGGTCCACAGGTAGCACGTAGATGACCTACAGACCACCGAGAGAATATTTTTGAACATAATTTCTCCCTAAAAAATGCAATTAAAGCCAAAAAATAGAATTGAAACATATAGAAATGAAGAGTAAAGTGATGTGGATTACTTGGTTCTGAAGAATCACGAATTGAACTGTCCATTCTCCTGATATTAGCTCCAGAAAGTTTTTTCCAAAAGCTCTCAACTTGCTGCTCCGAAGATAAAAGGTGAATATGATTTTGTTAAACTCCTTTTTATAGTTTTTGAATGAATAAACTATTATATTTTATTTACTTGTCACTTAAAAAAGGTTATTTTTCAATATTTTTACTTCTCTGGAACAATATTTTATTATTTCCACTAAGTAAATTATAAAATAATAGTGAAAATAATAAAATAATATTTGATTACATCATCAAATTTTAGAGGGAAAAATGAAAAAACTACATTTTAACTCACATGTTCAACTTATCTTCCAAAGTTTTCAATCAAATTTCAATCTGGAGTACTCATTGGATGAAAAAGTTAATTCCTCATCAAAGGAGTACCCATTTTGCATACTTTCGATGGACCCTTCTACATGAGAAATGAGAGATACATGAAAAACGTGATTACAATCATATGTTTTAACGTATTTCTCATTTTTCGTGTAGCAGGGTCCATCAAAAGTATGCAACATGGGTACTTCTTGGATGAGGAATTAAATTTTGCATCCAACGAGTACTCCCGCTCAAAATTTGAGTAAAATCTTTGGGAGATAAGTTGAAAATACGAGTTGAAAAAGTATTTTTATTATTTTATTGTTTTTTAATCTTTTTACCCTTTTTCTTAAAAAATGGCGAATCACCCCCCATGGTTGAAATCATCATATTAAATTCTATTAGCTCTTATAAATTATATTTTGGTTGTACATTTTTCTTACGAGGCCCATTTTAGACCTCAAAATTCCCCTAATGCAATTGGAACATTACGACAAATCCAAACATCTATAATGGATATCCTGATCACAGTCAATTTCAAAGTCATCAACCTAGTCGACAAAATTCCTGCATATCCAATGTTAGCCGGTCGACCTTCGGGATGACTAATGAAGATGACAATATCATTAGAAAAATATAATTAAAATAAAAGGAAACAACAAAAATATAGTCATTCCCCTAGACCCTCTAGAAGGTAAACCATGGGTAGAAGCCTGTAATGAAGAAGTTGCAATAAGAAAAGTCTACCAAGTCTTACATGATGAATGTGACAATGTCAAACCAAATTTTCCTGGTGAAATTATAACTGGTCACATCTATCAATTGGACAACACTCAGATGCCAAACTATACGAATGGAATATTGAAAACTATGAACCAAAGGCAAAATGGTATTAGACAATCTAGGAAATTCTGACATCAAATATTTGACAGTGTTATTATGTTAAAGTAATGTCAATTATGTGAAAAAATAATTCCTAGAGATACCATCTTTACTTCCAAAATATCTAACGAATGACTCTAGTAAAAATATTCATTTTGAAGAAAGATCTTCCCTTGTCAATCACATGGAGCAATTAGAAAAAGGTATTAGTGAACAAGGGTGAATGTAAAGCTTAGTATAAACTTTTTCCAGTTAGGAAGTGAGATGGTGGGACACTCGTTCATCACCACTCCATATATGGATGACCACAAAAAATTATTTTATTGAATGGTTTGGAGGGAAAAGTTATCTATGCAAGCAAACATACCCAATTTTATTATTGGTCAATATCATATTGAACATATCGAAAATTGTGAATCAGATTGATGAAGAATTGGCTATAATTATGAACATGTTTGGTTGCATATGTTCCCAAATACCTTATATTATCTACTAAATAAATGGTTTAAGTTAGAGGATGTAAGGAGCCATTCACTTCAATGGAAAGAAATAAAATAAAATTTCATTATGGACATTGAATTAAAATCACAGGAGACAAATTTAAAAGAAAGAGTCTAAAAGAATGAATAATTTATCAAAGAAAAACCATCCAATCATCATATTTTACTAAATGATCCAGTAAATTGTAACGACATTGCTTGCACCACAACCAAAAATTTGGCTAGTCTCTTACAAATGGAATAAATACCCCTTAATGGTCAAAGGTTTCTCTTCAATAAGCAGCATCCTTAAAATCACAAGAAAGTCCAAATTGTATACAAAGTTTCTAAATAATATATAGAGAAATCATATGACTTGGTATATATGATAGCCTACCATGAAGTAAAAGTTCAGGATAATTCACTTGATGAATCGAAAGCACACAACTGGATCGATGTAGAGATCAAAATACGTGAAGTAGACATATCAAATGACGATTCACCGAAATTTTTTCATTATTATTTGTTTATTAAATAATTTATAACGAATAACCATGGCTACATAATTTGATGACTGGACAATATACATGTTATTAAAAGATCATATTCAATTGATAAAACAAATTCTTGGAAGATGCGGACAGAGAAAACTATCCATGAATATTAAAAGTTGTATCTTTTCAATGCCAATCAAAATAATATTGGGGCATGTTATTTCAAAGGACAAAATTAAAGTCGACATGGAGAAAATGAAGGTAGTTTTATATTTAAAACCTCAAATGAATGAAAAGAAAATTAAAATGTTCTTAGGACACAAAAGATACTGTAGAATATTTATCAGGCATTACTCTGACATAAAATTCCAAATAAGGGAACTTTTTAAAGAAATATGTTCCAGATGTTCAAAATCAAGGAACGTACTGGATCATTCAAACTATTAAAAAAGAAATTTGTTGAGGCACCAATCCTGAAATTTTGAGACTGTTCTAAATATTTTCATGTTCATGTCGATGATTCAAATGTTGAAGTAGAGGAAATTGTATCACAACATGACGATGAATTGATAGACCATCGAAAAGCTTATGCCAATCAGAAGCTCAATAAAGCTAAATGGAATTATTCGCTGATAGATAATGAAGCCTTAACAATGATATTTTCCCTAAAGAAATTTCAGCACTACCTTTTAAAAAAAACCTTCATATTTTATGAAAAACACCAAGCATTGAAATAAATTATAAATAAACTACTCCATTAGGGAATAATTTGTCGATGGCTATTCGTATTTTGAGAGTTTGAATTTGATGTTATCTTCCGACCCGATCAAATCAATGTCATCCTTGATCATCTATCCTCACTTGAATCACAAGAGGATTTTTTAGACAATCATGACAATCTACTCGACATACATCTATTTAGGATTGAAGAAGTCCGAGTTGAACTTGCTGAAATAGAACAATTTTTAGATATATTAAAAGCACTAGAAGGACTAAAAAAAATAAAATAAAAAGATATTAGAAATCAAAGTGGCACCATATAGAATAATAAATGGCCAAATGTATAAACTATGAATTGGCAAAGTACTTTGAAGATTCATTTTGTAACATGAAAGAGAAGAGATTATCGATGAAGCCGACAAAGGGGGATTTGGAGGCCACTATCAAGGATACAAGAATTCTCAAAAAATAATGCAAGTTTGTTTCTAGTGGCCTACAGTATTCCATGATTTTTGACATTGGGTGCAAAGATGTGATATATGTGAAATAACGGGATGACCTCTACCAAAGAATCAAACGCCACTACATTCCATAGTTCCATCATTACCATTTGAAATATGGGATATCGACTTGGTCGATCCATTTCCTAAAAGTGAAAAAAGGAGAGGTGCAAAATACATCGTAACTGTAGTCGAGTATGTAACAAAATGGGAAGAAGTAGAACCTGTAACATCATGTATTAAAGAAGTAGCAGCTAGATTTATATACAAAAATATAGTGACATTTTTTTTATTCCCCCTGGTCCTCATCATTGATGGGCTCACATTTTTTTAATGGAATAATAGAAGCATTAAAAAATAAATTTATGATAGAACATAGAAAGACTACAACATATCATCCTCAAGAAATGGATCAGTTGAATTGTTCAATAAAACTCTACGTAAAGGATTACTGAAAATTTATAACATAGAAAAAATATTGGGACAGTAAATTTAAAGAAACCTTATGGGAATATAGTAGAGCATACAAACATTTGATGAGATCAACACCATTTAAGCTTGTCTATGCATAGGATAAATCATGTTGTTCCACTGTTCAACAAATGCACAGGTTGTGTTGACTATACTAAAATATAAAAAATGTTACAAGCACAATGCGTCACATAGTTACATCAATTACAACAAGATCGAATGTTCACATTATACCATCAAAAAATTAACAAAGACTAGCAAAATGCATGGCATGACCAGAATATTCAAGATATACACCTTCAAGTCGGTAATTTAGTCTTACTGTATGATAGCCTGATTCAAAGGAAAAAAAAAGAAACTTCAAATCACATGGCTCGGTCCATTTTTTATTGAATATATCCAAACATTAGTAGAAGTCCAACTAAAAACACTAGTAGGTCATTTTTTCAACTCTCTTGTTAATGGTGGCCACTTAAAAAAATACATTTCATAAAATCAATTACTATAGGTTAGTTCTAAGTCTTTTAATACAAAAAATAATTGATAAACATGTAAAATATCACTATCTTAATAATAAAAGGACTAAATAAAAATACAAGTTACTAATATAGTAAAAAAAAATTGTGTATTTTATTAAAAATTAAATTAATAAAAGTAACAAAAAGTAGTTACAAATATAATCGACATAACAGTCGGCATATCAATAAAAACCAATTGTAGAAATACATTTCGCAACCACACTGAGTATCATTATGGAGTGAGGAGTCGACTTACACAACCTTCTAAGAGAAAATTAAACCTTTGAACAATGATAATAAAAAGTGTATCAATATATTAAATACTAAGGGAGAAGTAGACTTGGGAAAGAAAATTTGACAATACCTACACATAGAGTACAATTTCATAGAATAGTAAATCTAGAAGATAACAATTTCTACTTACAGGGAAGCAATTCAAAAAATCTAGATGCACATAATTACCTCACCTGTGACCATAAAAGAGCTATTCATAAAATATAAAAAAGAGTGACCTACAAGTTAGAGAAATCAAGTACTTCGATATCCCTCTGACACATCACGCACTTCACTCATTTCACCACTGTGAGATAATTACCAAAATTTGATATCTTTATATTTAACTCTAATTAGTGCATACATGTGAATGGAAATGATGCAGAAAAATAGATAAAAACAAAATATGCTCACACACTCATATAGGACACAAAATATTCTCTAGGAAACCCTTTCGGGAGAAATCCCAACTGTAAGGTGAGGTTGCTTTGCTCTCTTTCTTTGTTCTCTAACTCCTATTCCTCTTGGCTATCTTTTTTTAGCTATGTAATAAATCCTCTCGAAAGAATGGAATTCCTTTTCCTCCTAGAGGCTTGGCTATAACACATCCTAATAGCCTACTAGTGGTTAATTTTGACTACATGAACTCTTAACTACAGTTACAATATAGAATATTCTAGTGTATTTTAAATAAAAAACACGTGGCTATCCCCTCTTCCATGAATAATGGGGGTTGATGCAACTTCTGAGTGGCATGAAATTTTCATACGCAGTTCGATTGACGTGATTCTTGAACTGTTGGAAAGATATCTCTATGTAGAACATGGTTATAAGGTGTAGGCTTAAGAGGGAAAAAAATTACCCTAAAAAAATGTCGATTTATGCCTCAAAACTCTCCCAAAAGGTTTTAGACCTCGTTTCATCCAACTGGGTCCCACTAGTAAAAACCATTCCATTAGTCTATTCCTCAAGTTTTTTCACTTTCAATGAATCGAGATGGATGAAAAAAGATATAATGATATAATATGGATCAACTTTGTAACTTCCTAAATTCGACGGACTGTTAGCTCGGAACTTCACTGCTAGCACTCTATAATTTGTCGAGGCTAAGGAGATAAAATCAGAGGTAAGCACAAACCACTTATAAACTAGAATCTAACCCCTCTAGCTTTAGAGATGGATCTCTCTTTCTAAAATTTCCAATCACTTATATTTTAAGCTAGTTATTGTGCTCAACGGGGTATAAATTTTCAAATATTTGTTGGTGGGAAATGAGAGAGATCCATTGTGTATGGAGTCATGTCCACCTGATTATGTGTCTAGTGATGAAATGAAGGGAAAGAGGATATTCTACAAGGGAAGGGTAGGTAGTCTCTTTGAATTTTTTTAGTTTAAATTCATTGTAGTAGGGTGAGTGGAAGACAAATGGAAGATGACAATAGAGCATCAAACACCAAGATGAATTCTAACTATCATTTTAGCATAAAACATAGATGTCTAGAAAAATGAATCAAACCACTATTTGAAATGAATTCCAAGTATATATATTTGTTTAGATAAACCATAAGAAATGTTTAAATAATTACCTTCATAGAAGAAAATTTAAAAATAAAAATAACACATATCCAAGGTAAATTAACATAAGAATCCACGTAATTTCCACCTATGTCTTCATTCACTATAAAAATATATCAAAATAGTGCAGTACCGAATTTCCTTTCTCCTAAAATTAACCAACCCTTTTCCCAATTAAATTCACATCATAAATAGACTAAAATGATTCAGTTCCCACCTTTAGGGTTCAATTTCCTCATTGGGATTTTTGTTTCTAACTTATACAATGAAAATAGAATTGATTTCTGAAAACTAGGAAGTTTTTAACTAGATCTTTTGTAAGCACCTTCACATTAAATACTCAAACCAAATAGATCCTATGAGTCAGTAGATGATTTATTACAATTACTAATACCGTAAAAATAAATTTCAAAATATTTTGACTTAAGTAAATTGGTCAAAAATATGATTTTCTAGAAGTGCAACTCTAGCACTGCGCAACCTCCTAATTCTCCACTAAAACAAAAACACAACATGAAAATGCAACGCTCCATGGTTAATATGCCTCTATTTTCCTCCTTATAATATTTTTTTAACCACAGAGAGCCTACAACTTCGACAATTTCATCCATAACCAAAAACGTTGTGCGAGTTGAAAAAGGGCGGCGCCATCTGTTTTCATCGTTTGAGTGACAATGAAGTATCTATACAATATTCTAATGTTGATGATCATACTTAAACTACATTAATCATTTTGCATACCCATTTCAAGCCTCCCTTCACCAAAAATCCAAAATATTCATATCGACATAAAAAATGCTAACCCTAATGCGAGTTAGGGCACAAAAATTCTATGAAACATGCTTCTTAAAAAATGACGTCAGAATCCTAACTAAATGTGGTTACAAGAGGGAATTTATGCAAAACATTACCATCAACCTTAACCCCATAAAAAATCATACTTTAGGAAAAATTCAGAATCAAAACTGTGTTTTTTCACACCTCCCAACATTCAAAATTTGGTTGCCTGATCCAATAGGTCCAGCGTACCTCTATCTTTATCCTGCATCTCAGTTAACTATTGTTTGGTGTATCTTACTTCTTTTTTCATATAAATATTGTGGCTGCATATGTTTTTTATTTTCCTATACAGCGGAAGAGACATTTTCAACATATCCCTAACATTCTCCTACCTGTCTCATACATATTCAAAATATCACTCACATTTTTCCTTGCCATTTCATCTTGTTGATTGAGCTCAACAATATCACTGTGTGTATTCTTCAAATTCAACCTCAACCCGTTAAAAGTGTGCTTCCCCTCATCTATCTTTATCCTTTCTTCTTCTTGTGCTATGTTTTCTTCTTGGATTTGTAGCTTTCTAGATCATGATCTAGTAACTATAGTCGTTGGAACCTATGCCTTCCTAATATCTTCTGTCATTAAATTTTCCTTGCCCTTCAATCTCATCACATCTGGTGTAGCTTTTTCACTATTTTCTTGTTTCAATTGTGCAATAACCACATGGGCATTATTTACCTATTGTTTCAATTGTGTAATCTCCTTAAATTTATGATCAACAACCACACCTTTTGGTATACTTTCCATAGATTCAAATGTATGTTGTAAAGGAAATATTTTAGTAACACACCTACCGAGAGGATTTTTAGGAACATCCACCACTTCTGGAGAAAATGTAGCTTCTTTTTTTTCTCCTTTTGTGTTGACTTCACTATATATGAGGACCTCTTCGTTGAACTTCTATTTGGTGATTGAATGCATTTTTCCACTATTGAGGGTGTTTCCTTCTTGATTAAGGAACAAGTTAGCACATCAATGACTAGGTTTGAAGAATATAAAAATACTGCCATGATTGATCTATTTTACTTAACTTCTCAAATACCAACAACTTAGTTAAGGAAAAGTGAAAAATTCTAGGTTCCACTTGGATTTTTTACCCTGCACTTTATTTTCCATCTTGTTGAGGCTCCTGAATAGATAGAAGGAAAATTCAACAGGCTCTTCCTTGTAAAATGCATCAAGTGTCTAAAATGGTATTGATATATCCTTGAAAACCTACCATCACATGTAAAATACCTTTGAATGGCTTGAAAAATCGTGTTGTGATGTTTAAGTTAATATTCTTGAGGAACAATAAACCCATACTCCTTATCTCTATCTCGGGCTTCAAAAATTCTTTATAATGGGAAACATCAAGAGGTATGCCTTTGAACCATTGCTCTCCTTAAAGGGAAACTTTTGTTGCAGCTGATATTGTGAAATCTTAAATTAGAAAGGAGAGTTCTCCCACCTTAGGCTCCAACCCATTAAAGTTCATGAAAAACTCCTTAGTGAGTTAAACTTTTCACTAAATCTGATACATCCAAGTTGCTCAAAGGAAATTATGATAGATGGGCCAACATTGATGAGTGTGAGATCTTGGGGTTCAAATCAGATAATTGCACCTCCCTTGTGTTTACTTCTCTCTAAAGTTGACATGGTTTATTGCAGTATACGATAATCTAGGGTTTCTTAAACTCTAATATCAATTCAAACTTAATTTGTGCAACAAGTGTGATGGAAATAATAAAAGGGGCTCCAAATCAAGATTTGATGATAATTAAGAAGAATACCCTATTAAACATACCAATTGGCACAAATTACCTCTTGTAAACCACAAGAAAGCTAGTGAATGCTTTGTTCTAGTGGCGGAAAATTAAAAGCGCCAGAAGCGCAACGCATGAGAAAACAAGCTTGAAACACATTTGAGGAACAAAAAAATTATGGTAAGGAGCTTCAATTCAATTTAATGAAATGGCAGAATTTTCATATGGAGTATTTCAAATTATAATTTCAACTCTTTAGAAAAGGAAAGCACACAAATGAAATATACAGAGAAAGCGGAACGAATGGAAGAAGGAAAAACGAATGGAAGAAAGTTAAGTGAAGCAAAAAACACAACGATGGTGAAATTTGGTATTTTTCAGGTTTCTAAGTTGTCTTCTTAGCTCATGCATGATATTGAGTAATCATTCAAAACCAAGGTGTTGAATAAAACGAGAGTTTGCACCTGTGGAGGTGATTTCACCACCGTGTTAAGAAAAACTTAACATTTCCTTCAAACGCAACGGTCCCCTCCCTCCTTTGCGCAATAACCAAAAATGAATAAACAACAAGCTTTTGTTGGGAAGAATAGAGAGTTGAGAGATCTTGTTCGAATATAACCATGCAATTAACTTCCCAAGGTGGCTGAGAGTGAACTTGATGATGATAATTATGATTTGAACTTGAATAAGCAAAATCATAGCACTTGGAAAAAGCGCAACATCATCCTATTGATTGTTTTATCATTGTGTATGTCATGACTAATCATGATACGACATTTTAACTGACTCAAGACACACAAAAATATGTTCCCGTGATGATAAGGCCTAACAACACGATCTTTCTCATGATTTCTTGATGTAACTTGACCCTAGACCTACTTAACTTGACCCCTTGGAATATAAAAGACAATATTTGCAACTCTTGACACACTTTGACATATTTACAATGAATAATAAAAATTCTATTCCAACCTAAGACCTAAAGCTTGATCTTCCAAAAGATCATAGCCCCACTTTTATACTTTTGACAAAATTTGAAACATTTTTATTTTTATTTTTGACTACTATGGCTATAATATACTAACATAATATTTCTCTTGAATTTCACTTGGGACCTTTTTCCAAACACTTCACATGTATCCTCATATTGACATTTTCTCATTTAATTCTTTGTAAGAAAATATGCATGTTTTTACCTTTGCACCTATTTCTTTTGCCCATATAGGCATGATGTTGTGATCCTTGGCTCTAATACCACCTATAACATACCTCGACCATTATTAGGTTTTCCTATGTTATGATGAAGGTTCAATTCCATGCCAAAAATCCCTCGTAACATGTAATCTAAAATTGCCCCCTTTCTAGAGATTTCTCACCTAATAATTTACATGGTGAAGTGCATACCAACAACCACCATCCAAGGTGCCAGTCTTGACAGCCTCCAACGAGAAGTCTTCTGGCTTCTAGGAGTTCCATTATCCTCATAGGCCTTAGAGGTACCCTTCAAGGCATCACAAAGCTAAGGCACCAATCCTAAGAGCCTCAAACTAGCTGCCTTATGGCTTCTAGGAGTTTCACTGCCCTGACAAGCCTTCTAGGTTTAATTTGAGGCATCCATTTCATCACTCTCACCATGCTTCCATGTTTGTATTTGCGAGAATACTTCATAAGAAAAATTTGTATTTTTGTTAGCATTTCCCACAATGCCAACACATACCCTCATGTATATGTATGCCTTTTTTATGCCCCTTAGAATTATGCCAAGCTGCTTTATGGAGAATGGTTATATGCATGGGCTCCTTTTCTAGCGATTAATAAATCATATTAGCCCTTTTTTTATCATGCTTGGATTCTAAACTCCCTACTCATTTTGTATTTTCAATTTGCAACCATTTTTTTTATTAATATTCATGTGTTACATAATTACATTATCAAACATTTTAGCTTAAAAAATAAAAACACATGCACATGAGTACAACATCCCCATAACATGTATACATAAATACACAAGGGCGTCAGGACCCTTAAAAGATGTCCTTGGCTCACCGACCTACTTTTGCATGGACATATGACAACAAGAATAACAAAATTTTGTGACAAGAAGAATAAAAGAATAATACCATGAGCAAAACCCAATCCTGCTAAATGAATAAAGGTTCACTACATGGATCTGAACCCAAATGAAAATTTTTGAAGGGAAAACCTATGGGATTCGAGATCGAAGACAAATATTCTTGATGGAGCTCAAAACAAATCCACCACTAAACAAGAAAGTGGAAGGTTGAAGCATACATTAGAACTTGCTTCCATCTCCCTCTATCCAACCAATGAGCATCTCTACCTTTTCCTCCTTTGCTAAAAATCTACCAAGTAGGGCATGCACCACAAGAGCTTCAATTTCAGAATAACTAATGTCTTTAATTCCAATTATCACCTTAATTTTTTGCACTTTTGGCTAAATTCACTTTACACATTTTTGTTTCCAAATAAACAAAACATATCTAATATAAACAAGACTTTCTTGTTTCATAAGTAATTGCAGGACCCCATATGGAGTTAACTAACATCTTACTCAACCACAGACCTCAAGAAATCCAAAGGAAGTTTTGACCACTATAGAATAAAGGGAATGAACAACAAAATTACTAGAATAATGGCTTAGGCAACAACTCACCGTAGTAATAGGAATCCTAATGAGTGAAAGTTCACCACTCGGACTAACCTTGTCATCCTAATAAAATTGTCTTACAAGATCCACAATAGGGCTACTTGTTGTCAACTACCTATGAACATCAAAGAGACAATCTTCTATACAAGGTTGTGAATAGACCTTCACATTTTTCGATATCTTTGTGAGTTTGTGACGGAGACAGGAACTGAATTATGTACCACGAGAGTTTGCCCATAGCCCACTCAGTTGATAACTTTAGTCAAAAGAGAGGATTAAACACCAATGTCAACCATAAAACAAAGTTGAACATATATCCCAAAATAACTAAAAGAACCCTTCATAAATATCTCTCATAAAAAAAATTTCCATTTCAAATATAACAAAAAAATCTACAATAATTTTAAATTTAGTAATTTACATTTACTTTCATTAACAATAACATTCTTATTATTTATTATATATTTCCAATAATAATAATAAAACAACATTGTATGACGTTGTTCAACCCAAACCAATACTAATTTGAAGTGACTTGATACATATAGGCGTTATTCAAGTTAAATGAAAGCTACTATTATTGTAGAGTCGGTTAGCCAAGATGGTGACGGGTATAAATAAATTTCACCATAACACTCGATATCGCAATAAGGTTTTCATTGTTTCAGGTCATGAAAATGGACAAGAACGAAGCACACGTTGAGTTCGTGGAGGAATCTTTGCCTGCGCATTTGGAAGTGGAAATTTTGAAATGGTTGCCTCTTGAAGATGTATTTAAATATCGGTCGGTGTGTCGGCAATGGAACGCACTTTTCTCTTCCGCCAAATTTATAACCAGAAATTGGATTCAAGCCCCTCCCAACAGCAAACCATGTTTGCTTATAGCCAGTGGCATAGATCCTTGTCTACGTTACTGTTTCTTTACTCGGACATGGAAGAGTTGTATGTCTCTTTTCTTCACAAAGGACCAACAGAAAAGAAAAGTGGCAGATAATTCTCAAAGAAAGAAAAGGCCGCTGGGAGATGCTCCCGTTTTGAAAGGAACGGGCACAGGACTGTTCTTGTTCGAAGTCCATGGCACTTACCGCACGCCTATTGTCTGCAATCCTCTCACACAAGCATACTTCAAACTTCCGCCCATGTCATCGATAAATCAACCTGGTATCGTCAGTGGTATCGTCGGTGGGACTTCCAGTGGAGAGGCTTATAATGTGGTGGCTGTGGGCGAGTTGCGGTTTGGAGAATATATTGTTGAAATTTACGATTCCTCTAGGAAATCGTGGACGGTCGTTGCAACACTGCCCGAAGGTTGCGTGCCTGTGAGCGAGCGCTTTTACCATTTGCGCGAGAGTTTGGTGTTTTGCAAAGGATTCTTCTATTTTGGTGTCTTCCGGCCTCGCGCCCACCCTCATTTTGGCATGATGGGTTTCAGTATGCAAGAAGGGACGCGCATGGCCGCGCCCATTTTTGCGCCCATCCCAACTTTTGATTGCAGATCGGGGGGTATTCTTCTCGCCTGCGGGTCGCGGCTACTATTTGCGGGCATTGGCAGAAGAGAGATGAACAGCCCTAAAGAGGAGATGATTATATGGGAATTTGAGAAAATGGAACCAGAGAATGAGTCGGCATCATTTAATGAGGAGATCGATCTAGACCATGGCTCCGGAATATTTAAGGAGATTACATCGGTTACCCCTCCGTTTCAGAGATCCTACGAGCGGTTTGATTGCGTCGGAGTGGGGGACCGCGTCTGTTTTACAGTAAACAGAGGACAACATGTGGAAGTCGTAGTATACAATTTGAGCGAAAATTCATGGAGTTTTTTTCGCAGCCTTCCAATCTCTTCTGTCACGCTATCTCATTTTAGGTTCAACAAGGTGGTGGCCTTCGAAGCCAGGCCCGACATGAACGTTGTGTGAAGGGCAAGTCAATTTTCTCCACGGAATGGACTGATATTTCATAGACGTAGAGTACATTTTTGGTTTGAATTTTATCCCCTTTTCCGAATCTAGGTTTCCATTTCCTCTACAATAGATAGATAATATTATGTAGATACTATGATGTCGTTCTGTGGCAGTGCTTTATCAACTCTTACATTGGCCATTTATCATTGCTTAACTGATTTTCCATGTGTATTGTCAACAGGGTTCTGTATGTTGGATGGCTCATTGTTGGGTCATTATTGTTTGAGCTAAATTAATGTATATTGGGTGACAGTACTGAGCTAATTAGTTTAGCTATACTGAACAAATGTAGGCATCACGTCCAAACTTTTACAGAATTCTTTAGCATCACTATTTAAGGTAGGTCACCAATCTTGTGCATAGAATCTTTTGTGCAGTAGCCTTTCTTGCATAGAGCCTACCTGCAATTTCTTCTAAAACTATTGGTATTGGTCTTTCATTTGTAGTATGCATCTATGCAATTTTTTATCTACTCCCAACTTAGATAAGAATCCTGCTATTAATTTGCACTCTAGATTTTACAACCAGTTGTTTTTTTACGTGATAGCATACTTTGCTGGCGAAATTCCTATTCTAACAAACTGCGCATGTTAGAAAAATAATCATCTTCCATTGTTACAGTGAACAAGTTGCTTTTCATATTTCTAGCCTTCTCTCCTGTTGGGTTCCTTGACAAATGATCTGCTCTTGCATTCAGCTTCCTAGGCTTGACAACTATTGGAAAGTCATTACAACCATCTACATATGTGCCCTCATAGCTTGTTAACTATGTATTTTAGCACAAAATAGTTTGTGTATAACTTGAACTTATTTGCCAAAATGTACTGTCGAAATGCTTATAGAGCATACACCATTACTATCACATCCCTTTCTATAGTTTTGTAGTTTTCTTTGGTTGTAGATACCTTTGTACAAGAAAAAGAAATTAGATGGTATCTCTCTTGGTTGCACTAAGATTTCTCCCAAAGCTATGGAATAGGCATAGTAACCATCTTCTCTTTCAGTTTGTCTAAGGCCTGCTGACATTTTTCTATACATTATAATTTCATATCCTTCCTTGGTACTTTGTCCATGGTTGTTGTAATACATGTATTTAGTTCCCCTAATATACACCTTTGAACCAAAGTGAATATTTTACACAATAAATGCCTACATTGCTACCAAGTTTCTATATTATTCTTGTGCGTAGTCCACGAGTGACATAGAGTTTCCCTTAAAGCAACAACTTCGCGAGTGAAGCACAAAGAGTACACCATTGCAAATAGCTTTGGATTACAATTCAGCCTCATAAAAAAAAATCCGACCTTATCTGATAGCACCTAATTTCATTTTTATTATTTCATTAAAGGAAATTCACGAATATAATATCTAATTGTTATCTCATGCATCACTTGTTTGAAAATTGTTATGTAAAGTATCATTTAAAATTACAAGCATTGTTTTTTTGGTTTATATTTTATCTTTTTTCTTAATTTCTCTAAGTACCATTGATGTTTTTGTGTGGGGTGCTTTTTATCTTCTTTAATTTTCTACTTATTCAATAGCAGGACTTTCCTTACTACATCTTGATGGGAAAAGCTATTTTATCGATAGAATGGAACAGTATTTCATAGGTGTAGAGTACGCTTTTGCAAATATCTTTGGATTATCATTCAATCATTTCCATACGAAAATTATCACTTTATTGGATTAACACCCTATTTCGTTTTCATTATTTCATTAGAGAAAATTCAACAATAAAATGTTTAGACTAAATTCATGCTTATAAAGCCTTGTATTACTATTGTAAGTATTTACTTACATACATATGTGTTGAATATTACAAATAAATGTTGTGGTATTATTTTTTATCATTATGCTAAATTTACGTTGTGAAATTTTGTTGCTTAAATTTTCTCATGGATCACTTGCTTGTAAATCATTGGCTAAACTATCATTTAGAATTGCAAGCCTTATTCTTCTTTTTACTCAATATGATTTTTCAATACCTCAACAATAGATCATCTCTAGATACCATTGATGTCATTATGTGGCACTGCTTTGCCTATATAATACTTGTCTAATTGATGCAATAGAAAGACTATTTCCATAATACATTCTCATGGGTTGACAATCCTTCGTAAATTTTCCATCCATGTTACATTGATTATTACATTTTGTTTGATTCTTCATTTCTTGATTTATAGTTGATTCTCCATGTGTATAATCAACATGAATTTAAAATTTGGCAGCTAAGACATGAATTTATCCTAGAAGAAATCATATATTTCATTTTTGTTTGAACCAACTATAATAAAATTTCTTTTGTCACAATTCTAATATGAATTTACAAAAATAGTAAGTCACGTCTCAATTTGGAAGTGACTTTCCAAAAATAGAAAGTTGTGTTTAAATGATCAAGGATATTTTAGACATATAGAATCCACTTCAAAATCAAATCAATTATGATTATAAAAATCAAGAACTAATATTTTTGTCATTACTACTTTTATTATTTATATATTCCTTCTACTTGATTAAAATGCAACTAGCTAATGTAATACATAGAATTGCTTCTAATATTAGACAAAGAGTGTCTATCAAACTTCTACTTGCAATTGACAGTGAAATCAAAATAGAAATAATTAACCTAGTTGCAGAAAAAGGAAATGCAACCTATAACTTGCAGTAAACATATTATGACCATGATAATCACCTTATCTATCTTTCCAAGAAATCATAAATAAAATACTTTTGATCTGTGGTTGGAGATCCTTCTCCTCAATCTCCCATGAAAGAGGCAAGAGAGAGAGGCTACAAGGATAGTTTTGATGGATTTTTGTTGCTACTAGAATGCAAATAAACTAAAAAAAATCAGTGATGGAACCCAAAAGCATCAACCCTCTAAGACTAAATCAGTGATTGAACAAGCAACTTCTCATTGTCATTGTATAAAAATGTCTAGTACATCACATGACACTAAAAAATAATACTAAATCAGAGCTCAAGAGCTACCTAGATGAATGAAAAGTTTGAATCCCAATGAGCTATTGCATATGCTTATTTATACAAATAATACGTTACCAACAACCCTCTAAAGATTAGGAATAAGTCCTCCTTGATCTTGATAAGAGAGGATATTTTCTCCTCATAACTACGAATTTTCTTGGCTTCCTTTGCCTTCGATTTGTTGGGAAAGATATCAATGTGATAATGGTTTTTTGAGAGAGTTAAGGAGGTGGAAAAACCTCCTACAATCTCTCTGTGTTGTCTACTTTGAGCACTTAGGTGGAAACAAATTAATAAATTTCTTTGTTTTGTGTAATTAATTTGGATTAGGCAACAGGACATGACAAACATAATACACCCTTCTCATTAAGCATAATATGAAAACAATGTAAACAAATGTGAGAGAGGTAACTTAATTGTTGAAGTATGGAATTTAAACCCTTTAAAATATACATGCATTCCTTTATGCCTCATCCCACTCATTTTGTTCCTATTTTTGATGTCTCCCTTCATGAAACCCCAACAATAAATGTGGGTTGAGCTTCAATCCTACCCACTATATCTTCATTCTCTGCATAGTTCTTTTGTAGAAGAGTTTTTTTTCTAATGCATTCTTCATTCTCTGAGGAGAATGATATTCCCTCAGTTGTCGGCTAGGTGGTAAGGTATTCCATATTATTTGGTACGCTTGCAAACTCTCTTCTCCTAACAATTTGGATATATCATCTAAATGTGCAATGGCCTGACCTTGTCTCAATGTATCTAGGTGTTAGTACATCATCATTTGAGATCAATTGATGTTTACTGATGATCCCCCCAGGGATTATTATTTTTGCTCTCATCTGTAGATGTTATCTGTCTTATCTTGTCATGACACTTTTAATAACTACTACTCCTTCTTTTTCATGTGTTAGCCAAGATTATAGAGCCATTAATTTCATATCACCCAACCTAGAGTTTGGGTCCCAATTATTTATATCATTAAAAATGAGGTTTTTCATATAGAATTCAACTACTGTAGCCCTCTCTCCTACACAAGATTTTTTGAAGAAATCAATGAAATTTCTATAGATTTGAAAGGGCAGGGAGACATGTTGAGTTAAGGTTTTGATTTGGAATCGTAATATTTTGATGGTTGCTTGTTACGGTTTTGATTTGGTTGCTTGATTCAAGCATTTGTTTAAATTTGTTGTTTATACCTATAGATTCAATGTTTGTGACATATTTGACGAAATTTGTGTCATGGCCTGGACGGGTCTAGATGAGTTCCTGGTGATTTGATTTCTTTCATACCTTTGGTTTAATGTTATAGTTTCATGCACTTCTGGGCAGTGAACTTGGCCGTGGGGCTAAAATGTGGCAGAAATGTCAGAGTTGTAGGCACAAAACTGACCAAATCGGGCCCTCGCTGCTACCTTGCCTTGCCATTCTTATAGCTATAAGCTTACAACCACTCCCTAGTTGCTCGCTAGTTGTAGGAACAAATGGATTTAGTATGCAAGAAGGGACGCACATAGCCGCGCCCATTTATGCGCCCATCTCAACTCTTGAATACAGATCATGGGGTATTCTTATCACCTGCGGGTCGCAGCTATTCTTTGAGGGAATCAGCAGTAGAGAGATGAAAAACCCTAAAGATGATAAGGTTATATGGGAATTTGAGAAGATGAATTCAGAGAATGGGTTTGCATAATTTCATGAGCAGATCGATCTATACCATGGATCCAGATCATTTAAGGAGATTTCTTTGGTTACCCCTCCGTTTAACAGATCCTACCAGTGGTTTGATTGCATCATAGTGGGGGATCGCATATGTTTTACAGTACATAGAGGAAAACATATACAAGTGGTATTTTACAATTTGAGCGAAAATTCGTGGAGTTTTTTTTACATCTTTCCAATCTCTTTTGTCATATTATCTCAGTTTTGGTGTAAACAAGGTAGTGGCCTTCAAAGCAAAGTCCGACATGAAAGTTGAGTGAAAGGAAAAATCAATTTTCATAGTCGTAGAGTACATTTTGGTTTGAATTTTATCACCTTTTCCTAATCTGGGTTTTGAATTCCTGTGAGAATAGATAATTTACATGTACCATTGATGTCATTTATGTATATGTATGGATGGTGGCTTCTTGATTATAAATATTATTTTTCTAAAGTGCATGGATTCTTTTGATTCATGGATAATTATAGGGAAATATGGTTCCACAAGAAAGGGGATGAGAGGGTTCAATGGTGGAAATCCACATGTATATAATTCTAAGATATTTTTCCTAGATTAATTTCCATTATTATGCAATCTGTATTTGACTTGTTGAGGGTAATCATTGAATACATGCTTGAAGTTATTAGAAGAATCATCTTAGCTAACTATTGAAGCATAGTTGCATCAAGAGGCACTCTACAACCTAGTATAGGGCACATGTGTAGATGTAATGTGAAAAATTTAAGGTAAGAAATGTAATGTAAGTAAATGTTTGAAATGTCGGAGTATAAGGCACATGTGTAGATGTAATGTAAGAAAACATTTGGAATGTCGGACTATAAGGAACAAGTGTATATGTGATGTAGGATAAGAAATGTAATGTAATTAAACATTTGAAATGTTCAAGTATAGGGTACATTTGTAGATGTAATGTAAGTAAACATTTGAAGTGTAATAATTAATATATTTGTAATAAGTATCCAACGCTCAGAAAATAGGTATGGTAAATAAATAAAACCTCTTTTTTATACTTACTGCATATTCAGAAAAGATGTATGGTAAATAAATAAAACCTCTTTTTATACTTACTCCATATTCAAAAAAGATGTATAAATTATTTCTTCATTTGGTTTGATTTTGCAAAGGACATTTTTTTGGCTTAATTTTCAAAGGACTCTTTTTGGCTTAATATTCAAAGGACATTTTTTGGATGCTTTTTGGGCTTCTTTTTCAAAGGAAATTTTTTTGGAAGTATTTTATTTTTAGAGGAAATTGGGCTTAATTTTCCAAGGAAATTTTTTTGGATGTATTTTGTTTTTTCAGAGTTTTTGGGCTTAATTTTCAAAAGACATTTTTTGGACTCTTTTTGGGCTTAATTTTGAAAGGACTCCTTTTAGGCTTAATATTCAGAGGACATTTTTTGGAGGTATTTTCTAAAGTGATATTTTTTAGAGACTTTTTGGGCTTAATTTTCAAAGGACATTGTTTGGAGGTATTTTTTTTTAGAGAAATTTTTTTAGAGGTCTTTGGGGTTAATTTCCAAAGGAAATTTTTTGGCGGAATCTTTTAAAGTGACATTTTTTAAGAGGTTGAGGTTAATTTTCAAAGGACATTTTTTGGGGATATTTTTTAAAGAGACATTGTTTTTAGAGTACGTGTTTTGGGTTGAAGTAAATATTTTATAATGCTTTTCTAAAATGAGTTTTTGTCTAAATTTTTAAATGAAATTTTGTTGCATGACTTGGCAGGAAATATTTCGAGCTTCATTTCATTTTTAGAAGATATTTTTTTCTCGAATTTCTTAAAGTAAGTGTTTTGGGTTGAAGAATGTCTTTTGTGCTAAATTTTTATAATGATTTTTTTTTTTAAATTTAATATTTTGTGATGCCTTTTTTAATTGAGTTTTTGTCTAAATGTTTGAAGGAAATTTTTTGAGCTTCATACTCAATTATCATGGGAAATCGAAGGAATTGCAAGAGAAAATATGATTGAACAAGAGACCCTGAGGAATGTAGAGAAAATCGGAGAGAATATCACAAAAAAAGAGAGAGAAGAACGCTCAAATATTGAAAGGGAAAATCAACCTCAACTAGAAGTTGAATCAGGTATGTAAATGTAAATATTACAAATTTGATATTTAAAATTTTCCTGGTGTAAATTGTGAAACTTAATTTTTGTTTGATGAACTAATTTAAAAAATATTTTGCAATGTAAACAGAGAGAGATATTCTTCAAAACATTGATTATGAGATACAAAATTTTGAAAGAGAAAGTGAAAGAGATATTGAACCAATGATTGAAGATGGTGAAAATGTTGAAAGAAATTCAAGTGATGAAATTAAATCACCACGTATGTCTATATATATTTTAAACACATGTGTATTATTGAAATTATACATTTAATTCTAATATGTACAAATGAAATCAATATCGATGATGAGACGTTAGAAAATGCTGACACTCACACATATGGAGATAAAAAATTTGACCATGTTATACAATATCGTGTTTATCGTATTATTAATTCATTCTTTAAAGATGAAATCGTGGCAGTTCAAGCCAAATTTTTGAAAGGTCTCTTAAAATCAAGGAAATTAAAAGAAGCTATGAATTTATTGGGTATTAGAAAATCAACAAAAGATAAAAAAATGAAGGAAAATATGATACAAAACATAAATAGTACTCTAAATTCAATTAGAAGATCTAGAAAGAAAAGTGATTTAGATGCATGTAGAGCAATACATATGGCAATGGATTCATCAAGTACTGAAGAGAATCAATTGGTAAAATCTATGGCACGAGCATTAGGAACCTCACGAAAAACTTTGCACAAACATCATAAATTTCAGTTCCAATAGATGTAAATTATGAACGCACTTGTTGGACAGCTATTTGTAGGCAACCATATAAAGATAGACTTGGAGAATATTTGAAAAGAATTATATATGAATATTGGATGAAAAATTCACGTGTTTCACCAAAAGCAAGGGATGTGATGCGAAGAACAATAGCACGAAATTAGCACAAAGAACATCCAAAACATTTCTTGGACACAACTCAGATAGAGTTGTTCAACAAGTTCAAAAAAGAGAATCATGAAATTGATGCCTCAATCAGTGCATCTGTGCAACAAAAACCATGGGATGTAAAACCTATCACTGTATGTGAAACTTTTTGTTGTCATTATCATGTGGAATTTCAGTTATATTATGAAACATTCCTTAATTTTGGTAAAAAATTTTGGAAGGATGCACCGCCTCCTTCCACTATCCACAATTTCATATCTCAAATTCTATGTGGAAGAGAAAGCCATGAATTATTTTACCAAAATAAATGTGTTGGTGGTAAAAAATTCAATGATTGTGAAAATTTGACTAAATTTCAAAACAAATATCGTACTGATATAAATGATCAACCATTATCCAACATGAAAGTGAAATGGAAGAGATATAAATATATACATACATCGATTCAAGGTTCAAGTAGTACTACAAGGGCTAAAAGAATTGATTTACGAGAAGAAGAAATTTTTGTGATAGATTTTTTGAGAAAGTTTGAGGTGGAAATTTATAAATACACGAAGCATTCCCATAGATCTCGATGGAAGGACTTCAAACTCAAAATATCCCGTGAATTTTTTCCACTAGGGACCATTTTGTGAATAATTGATTTTCCAGAAAACTACACATTTGTTCCACAAAAATAAATTGAGAGTGAATAGTATCATTCTGACCAGGTCTTCATGCTCGTCCATATTATATATAGAAATTCTAAACAAAATTTTGATCATATAGAAAGCACCAGTGAAAATCAACATGTTATGTCAAAAATATGACAGCAAATTGTAAATAATGTAATTTTGGGAAAATTACTTATTGACCGTTAATTGGTTGAGTAACAAAATGAAGTTAGAATAACGAAATAGGCTCAAGTTAAATTGGATGGCCCGAGAGAATTGTATGTAAGGAGAATCATTTGATTAATAGAGTTTCCAATCCCTTGCCCCGTGGAGGTTTCCTTGACACCCTGTCAAGGTTTTACCACGTAAATTCTATGTATTTTTTAATGTGAATTTATTCCTTCATTTTTTCGTTTAGTTATAAATTCTATTTCTTTCTCATTTAATATTTCCACACAAAAATGGTATCAGAGCCTAAAAAAAATTTGAAATTTCTAGAGCATTTGTAACCACTGTGAGATTTGTAAGGCCGACTGTCAAGAAGAGAATCTGTAGGAGAAAGTGAATGTGTTTAGTGACAGTCAAAGTGCTATTCATTTGGATGCAAATCCAACCTATCATGGCAAGACCAAGCACATCGATGTAAGGTATCACTTTGTGAGACATGTAATCGAAGGCGATAAAGTAGTTCTCAAGAAGGTCCGCACATAGGAAAATCATGTAGATATATTCACGAAGCCAGTTAGAGTAGAGAAGCTAAGATGGTGTCTCGCTTCTCTCGGCTTGCAATTTGTTAAAAATATGACAACAAATTGTAAATAATGTAATTTTGGGCAAATTACTTATTGAACGTTAATTGGTTGAGTAACGAAATAAAGTTAGAATAAAGAAATAGGCTCAAGTTAAATTGGATGGCCCAAGAGGCTTGTATGTACGGAGAATCATTTGATTAATAGAGTTTCCAATCCCTTGTCCCATGGAGGTTTCCTTCACACCCTCTAAAGGTTTTACCATGTAAATTATATGTATTTATTTATGTGAATGTATTCCTTCAGTTATAAATTCTATTTATTTCTTGTTTAATATTTTCACACAAAATGTTATTAAATAATATCGCTTTTATATCAGTGATGATCGTACACATACATATTTTGTACAACACTATTTTGAAAATATTTATGATTCCTTGAAAAGTCATGGAATAAAATTCAATGAACATTGTATATTGTCAGATCAATGTGTAGGTCAATTAAAATCTTCACGGTCATTGTTTCGATTGTGTCTTCTTCATATGAAAACCTGCATTAAAAATTGTTGGAATTTATTTGAGACTGTTCATGGAAAGGAGAACATGATGGTGCAGGTGCATGCTGTTAGGTCCCTATATCACTAGTATAATCCCTTATTATTGTTAGTGTAACTCCCTTATTGTTATTATTGTACCCTTGTAACCCCCATTTTGTTATTATTGTGCCCTTATATTATTATTGTTAGGTCGGCTAGGATTACATTGTGGCCCACTAGGATTACATTATGGCCCCATGGACTCCTATATATAGAAAGGAGGTTTTGTAAATTGTATCATCCAAGAATTGATCATTCATGTAATGTATTGGAGGTTGCCCCCTAGAAGTGGCTTATTTCTAAGGCGTTGATATCTCATTTATTATATTTTTGGAGTTTGTTACACAACATTTGGTATCAGAGCTTTGGATTGTAGGGTTTCGCTGCTCCAAACAGGTCATCGTGGCATTGTCGCTATAACTTTTTTTCTACGAAGTTTCAGAAGCTGAAATTTTCAGGGTGCGAAGCTGAAATCCTGAGGAAGATTTTCTAAAAATTTCAGAGCTTGGTTTTCAATATTTTCAGAGATATCATCTGTGGAAATTAGGTCTTTTTTCAAGCTCCTAAACAGGTCATCGTGGCATTTTCGCTATAAAAATTTTTCTACGAAGGTTCAGAATCTGAAATTCATATGGTACGAATATGAAATCCTGAGGAAATTCGTCAAAACATTTCAGAGCTTGGTCCGCAATATTTTCAGAGATATGATCTGTGGAAGGTAGTGCTTTTTCAGGCTCCATAATTGCATCTCAAAGAGGTGATCGTGGGAAAAGTTCAATAAATCTCTCTCTGGGTAGTGGATTTTAGTGCCGTAAAAATTGGTCGCAATTACATGGACTATAGTTTCTTGGCTATCAATTTCAGAGACAAATGACAAAACAGTGACACGTGGCAAGTCGTACAAGTTCGATCTACTGAACCAGTCCAGAATTAGGTCATTGTGGGAGATTGAACACAACTTTTCCTTGGAGAATCCAAATTAGATCAGACCTGTGGCATTTGAAAGAAGCTTCAAAGGGATACTACAGGGTTGAATTTCAGATATTGAATATTTTCAATTACATAGATAATCCAATTTCAATATCGAGCTCCTCAAAAGCAAGAAAAAGGTGTGTATTTTTTTTTCCGAATTGCATAAGTCTTGTTTGAAGAATCAATTTGAATTGATTCCAAGGGCATATCAGTATTGGGTTCTAAAATATGCCTCATAAAAATAATTCAACACCCATTAAGCCTTCAGAAGGGTCTACTATGACTCATGAAGATGAAGAATTACAACATGATCTATCAAAATTACAAGAGCAAGTGCAACAAATTTCACTCTCGCAAAGAGCAACAAAAAATGAAATGGAGGTTTTGAAGAAAGGTGTGGAAGAGAAGATGGATGGCATGGAAGCTAAGATGGAAAACATGAAGAATGATCTAAAAGCAGACATCGAAGGTTTGACAAAATTGATACAAGAACAGTTTCCTAATGGTGAAAAGATAGTAGAAGAACCTCATGATGAGAACAAAATCAATGTTAATTGTGATTTGATAAACTCTAATGTTGGCGGGAAGAACCACCATATTCCAAAAATGGATATAAGGAAGTTTGATGGAAAGGATCCTGTAACATGGATACTACAGATGGAGCAATATTTTTATCTCCATAACGTACAAAAAACACAAAAGGTACGCATTGCAACTTTACATTTAGAACAAAATACATTTGTATGGTATCAATGGCTTTGCTCCCGTAAAAAAATTGTCACTTGGTCAATTTTTACGGAGGAAATGATAGCACATTATGAGGATACAAAGAGCAACACCTTCTTTAGCCAATTGATAAATCTCAAACAAAAGGGTTTAGTGGGGCAGCACATTGAGGACTTCGAAAAATTGAATATAAGGGTAACTGATATTCCAGAGGAACACAGGATTGATCTCTTCATAGGCACTTTAAAGGATAACATCCAACATGAAGTTCGCGTTTTGGAACCTGATTCATTGGAGAAGGCATTTAGGTTGGCAAGAAAAGTTGAATATAAAATTATGGCGACAAGGAAGCCTACCACTCAATTCTATAAAGAAGGAAGTGTTTCTACGCCTAGATTTCCACAACCTACAAGGTTGACAGCACAACAATTGGAAGAAAAAAGAGCAAAAGGGCTTTGCTACATATGAAACAATTAGTGAACACATTTTTTGTTAAAGTTCAAGCATATTTAGGGGCACATTTCCATCCATCTTCACCCGCCCAACCCTCAAAATAATATCATGGGGGTAAGTTGCATGAGCGATAGATCATTGCTATCCCCATAAATTTAAGTGGTTAAATGGGGTGGTCTACTAATTCAATGACCCAGATTTATTCTAGAGGTAACCGGAGGAACTGACCTCTAATTCTTTCACCTGCTGGAGTGTTACACAGTCATTTTTCACCATGCTCATTTTTTCGTTCCCGATCCTAAAATTCCCTGTGATAGATCCTTTTTAATGTTTCCACCATCAAGAAATATGTTAACATATCCCCTTGAATATATAGAGAAGACTTCCTTGGAAGATTATTGAAGAAACTTGGTCAAATTCCTAGTTTCTTGGGTCAGCGCTCTTCCTCGTGCCATAATCGCACCGATGTCATTTCCATGGTTTTGGCTTAGCACCGTTAGTGCCCTAATTTCATGGAAAAACATGTTGATCCCCTTTCTGGAAGGGCTTCCTAAAATGAAGGAGAAACTTCGACCTCTAGAAGCTCAAGTGTGGTGAGATGGTTGTTAAATGGCAGTGATAAGGCCGAGTTCTATGATTTTAGAGACTTGATCTCACCAATGGGGGTTCATCCCTTTCAAAGTGGGCCTTCTTCCTCCTTTCATGTACTCCCAACCTCTTCTCCCTTCACATAAATTCACTTCCCTCATTCCCCCAATTTTATAGCTTGGTTGATCATTGTCAGACTCATCTGAACTATCGTCCCTTTGCATGCTAGCATTTTGATAAAGCCTAAGTGTTCAGGAGAACGAATGCTTTTGAGCTTGGTGAAGGACTCATATTTTCACCAAAGGGTGCCTCCAACATTAAGGATTGGATTGTAAGCTATCCTTTTGTAATTTATTAATAATAGCATCTAATGTTTTATTTCTATATCTGTCTAAATGTTAATGCAAATATTTTGGTACTCCTTGATCTACAAGATAGCTAACATTTACATTTATTGTAATATTCCAAATTAGGAAAAACAAGTATATAGAACATATAACTAGAAATTGCAATGAAATATCAACACATCAAATGAGAGTAGATCATGAATCCATTATATTAGAAATTATAGAAGAAAATGTGTAGAAAATCATGAGGAAAAAGACAATCAAGCTAGGAAAAACGAGACTCTAAGAGCTTAATACATGAAACATGAAGAAAAACTGCTATATAAGAAAGTTAGAGGCTAAGAAAACACATTTTTTGCTGGGGATAACTACTACTGTAAATGAAATTACATGGAAATTCTGATATAGTTCTTAGAAAATGTTGGGATCAGAGATCTAAGCCTTCTCGCACAATTCCAAGACAACCCAGAAAGGGTTTCCAGAAATACACAAAATACAAAAGTGCCGAAATGCAGCCTTAGGGTTTAATAATGCTCTACAACTGGATACCTACAAGGAGGTGGCTAATTTGATATATAAATGGCTAATAACCCTCCTCACTGACTTCCTGGATGAAGGGATGCTCCCCTCACTGGAAAACAAGGTCAAGAACTTGGGTACTTGACCCTCCACTACAATTTCCCTACAAAATAATGCAATTTATGAAGGAGATTGTGTTTTAGGTGATGATTGTTGTTTGGCTTGATGGATAATAGTGAAATAACTCTCAAGGAGCTTCCTGTCTAGCCTCTCATATGAAGGGTTTCTCCCCTCACTGGAAAACAAGCTTAGAAACTGGGTCTCTCAACCCTCCACTGTTGCTGCCATGAAAAACAACACAATCCTGAAGGAGACTACGCTGTGAATAATGCATGAAGCTTGGCCTGATGCCGGATACTAGAAATATAGCTCAGTGAACCTCTCCTCAGTAGGAACTCGAAGTCCCACGAAGACAAGGGTGATATTTCTGCTCGGAAACACCCTTGTGCTAAACAGAACAGAAGAATCAACTAAACATCTGAGGTGTGAAAAAAGTCATAAAATATCATGACATAAACAATAATCAGAATGGTCTCTATGTTTTCCATATCCTTCCTTATATGCTTTTTGATCCTCCTCACTCTTTCTGGCACACATTATAGATGCTATTATCATGGAGACTCCTTCCCACTAACACTCTGCTATCCCTCAATAACTCTCAACTACCTCCATACTGACGTTGTTGATTTGGTCAAAATTCACCCCATCCACATGCTTCAACCTCTGTTCACACCTAATAATGCTTTATCCAGCTGATAAGATGATCGACATTCACATTAGAATTGGTTTTATTCCTACTAAGGATATTGATGGGTCTCTATACCCTCTTACTCATCTATCTAAATGACAAAATAAAAATTTAATATTCCAACTAGCTGAAACCTAATTAGAAATATTACAATTCTCCCCTCCAAAATTTTTCTTGTCCTCAAGCAACTGCAAGGATGAATGCTTCAAAATATCTCCTACTTCCCTGGTGGCATCCACATCCAATAAGCTCCTCCATTGAACCCGATGTTCTCCAATCAATCTGCCCCTTAGCTACTCCTCCCAAGGGTCCAAGTTATCCCTTGATGATAAAATCAAATGGCCCACATCATAAGGAAGTAGGATATTCATGGTGGAAACTATATGATGTCTAATCCCTCATTGTAGCATGGGACATGAAAAATGCTGGAGATCTTACTCCCAATGAACAACTCCAATCCATGTGCCATTCCTCCAACCATTCCAAAAACAATGATTAAAACATCATAAACATATGAAAAAAAAATTAGTAATGCAGTAACTACCATATGAAATACCAAAGTAATACTCCCTCAAGTGGAACCAGCGTAGTTCTACTGCTTGCTGCTATAGAAAATAATGTGGTAAGTAGCTTCCCAGCCACTTGATTTCTACCCCTATCGGCTCATCTACCTGGGGTAGTAACTGATGTTAGGTGTCAACTGAGTACACCCCAAGTAAGATATCATCTGCCCAAAGCCTCCTAGGAAGTGGCCATCCCCGTCACTGATTGTGGTCCCAAGAAGACTATGAAGTCTAAAGAGAGGTTTGCCCTCTTGTGGAGAAATGCATTGTCAATGAATGGAAAAGAAATGCAAATACTTTGTTAGTTGATAAATAAGTAAAAAAACATGACCTTTAGCATGTAATGTTGGCAAGCTCGTGAAGAGTTCCATAGATGAGCTCTCCCATCTCTCTACCGGAAAGGGAAGTGGTTGTAAAAACATTGCAGGGTGGTTTTTTTCATCCTCGTTCTTCAAGAAAACCATACATCTCTTGATATGTTGGAGCACATGCTTCTTGAGACCCTCCCATGAGAATCTCTCCCCAATGGCTTGATAGGTCCAAATTAAATCTTGGTGACCGAAAAGGAGTGATTTATGTGTTGGATGTAGAATCTTCTTCTTCAGCTTAGAGTCTCTAGTCAAGAATATCTGATCCTAGTTGTAGATGACTCCACCCATCAATTTATACCTTTCAACTGTCACCTGTCCATCAAACACTTTACATGTGAAGTGATTCTTGGAATATTCCACCAATAGCTGGGACTCTGAATATCGATCTATACTAAAAAATGACAGTGCTGTTGGCATTTCTCATAAGGCACATGTCACCTTACTTCTCCCCTCTTTTACATGCTTAATTCCAAAGCCACATCCTCGAATACTGCTATCCTGCTTTTATTGCCTCCCTCACAGCTGCTTCTGCTCAAGTAAGGGTTGAATTTTATGGAGGTTACTCTTCACTTGGAAGCTATTGCCCATCCAAAACTTTCTGAGTTTGGCAAGTATATGAATGAATGCCAACAACCATCTACCATATATGAAAGACTCCTTCCTATGTGGAATTATATTCTGACTCTCCAAGCCTATGGAGTAGCTGCTTTGCACAATGATTGTGCTATCATACACTCCTAAAGTATCTCCTCTCAGCGCAAGAGGCTTGGTGAGAGTTGGTGATATTGTATTGGGAAAATACCCATCTCCTCCTTGAGCATACCAAAGACTCTCTGTGTTGTGCTAGACTCACCCAAGGCTCCCATATCAACCAGATCTATGAAGGTGCAACTTGTTGTGAGAAATCTTTAACCAAATCCCTGTCTGAGGGCCTTCTTGGTGGAATGCCTCCAAATAATACAACATCATGGTTCAGAGTCAACTGCATATCTGAGTGGACTAATGTCTGCTTACTCCCATTGCATAAATCAGGCTCCATATTATGTGCAGAGGCTATCCGAGGTGGATAATTTTGTATGCCACTAATCATGTGATGATTACCACTCTTCTTATCTACCCATTCCATCTGCAAATTCTCCCAATTTGTGGTGAATTTAACCAATGTAATCAACCACTGCACACCCAATATCCCATTGGTGTCAAGAATTTCAACCACAAAGAAGTGATAAGTCAAATTATATTTCCCTAAGGTTACTGATAATGTTGGAACATATTTCATGCACTGCATGGTTCTAGCTCCTGGGACCAAAACTAAAAACCCCTCAAAATCATTAGTGGGTATTGCTCTCCTCTATACTAACTGAGCACCAGTAAAGTTTTGGGTAGCCCCACTATCAATCAACACCAATACTCTTTGATCTTGAATTGTACCTTTGACTCACAAAGTCAGATACTTGGCTACGCCTCGCAATGATGAAAGGGCCCCTCCAAATGGACAAAATGCCCCATTCCCACCTCATGGTGGTGGTGGATCCTCCCCTGCTATCAAAATTATGTTATCTCCTTCTGTGTCTTCTTGTTCCTCCTCCCCACTATCATAGAATACCTCTATATAGTGTGCCTTCCCTACAACACACCAATGCCCCGGTGCCCATGGTTCTTGGCATGTGAAGCAAATATTCCTTCTCCTCAGGTCTGTTTGGACATCATCACTAAGAGACCCTTTTTTCTGGTTCTCCTTTGGGGGAATAAACTTCACATATTTTCCCTTTGACTAAAAGGGTGGCCTTTGCTTAAATGAAGCTCTTTCTCTTGGCAAAGAATATTGTAAATATCTGTCCCTCTCAATAGCATCTTAGAGTGTAGTTGGTTTAGTAGATTTGGCCAACCCATGCAGAGGCTCTGCTAGCCCATCGATGAACATATAAACCCTCCTAGCTGTAGATAAATCTGGAACCATGACAGAAAATTTTAAAAATTCAGAGATATAGGACTCTAGATTACTTGAATGCTTGAGTTTGCCTAGCTCAATAAAAGGTTCCTGTGGATCTCTTCGATCAAACCTCTCTACTAAATTCTGAGTGAACATTGAATATGTAGCCACATTGACATGCCCCAATGTAGAAAGACCATGAAAATACCAATCATGTGCCTCACCTTCAAGGTGCAGTGCTACAATCTTAATGGATTCAATCTCCGGAACTTGGTTCAACTGAAAATATATGTGTAGCTTCTCCACCCAAGACTTGGATGTGCACTTGGATGAACCATCAAAAGCAAGCAGAAAAAAATCTACCCATAGTATTCTGCAGATCATTGTTCTACATGTACCCTCCACTTATATTTTTGTTTCGGGGTCTCCTATTGTCATTGATCGTATGAAACTCCTAAAATTTCAGATTATCTTTGAATCTCTGAGATTGAGACTCATACTCTAGGAAATAGTCTTCAAGAGTCTCCTATTCTTGGGGTCCTCCACCTCCATTTCCCACTGCTAGGAATGTAGGCATAGTGGAGCATTGGCAAACTTGCCACCTTACTGGTTGTTCATACTAGTGATGTGAAATGTTGCATCTTTCTCCATGTAGAAACCCTCTGGGGGATTATTTGTGTTTCTCCATCCTCATCTCGATTTCTTGGGAAATATCTTGCATGGTTTGGAGAAGAATCTTGGGAAACTCCTTTTCATCCATCTCTCCTGATATTGGAGTTTTGCCCTTATATTCTTAGGGGTATTTATAATCATATACCTGGTTTCTATTAAGATACCACTTGTCCCTTTCTGTGAGAGGCTCTTCTTATTTTGATGAAATATTTGTTGTACTAGACAGGTTGAGCCAAGATTATGCTCTGATACCACAGTAATATTACAAATTAGGAAAAAAATTGATATAGAAAATATAACTGGAAATTGCAGTTAAATATCAACACATCAAATGAGAGAATATCATGAAGCCATTATATTAGAAATTATAGTAGAAAATGTGTACAAAATCTTGAGGAAAAAGACACTCAAGGTAGGCAAAACAAGCCTCTAAGAGCCCAATACATGAAACATGGAGAACAACTACTATATAAGAATGCCGAAGGCTAAGAAATTATAGTTTTTGTTGGGGATAATTGCTGCTGTAAATGAAAGGACATGGATCTGTTGATATAGTGCTTACAAAATGTCGGGATCAAATATCTAGGCCTTCTAGCACAATTCCAAGACAACCCAGAAAGGATTTCCGGAAATACAAAAAATACAAAAGTGCCAAAATACATCCCTATGGTTGAATAAGGCTATGCAACTGGATAACTATTGGGAGGTGGCTAATATGATATAGAAATGGTTGATACCCCTCCTTACTGATTTCCTTGATGAAGGGTTGCTCCCCTCACTGGAAAACAAGGTCAAGAACTTGGGTACTTGACCCTCCACTACAACTGCCCTGCAAAATAATGCATTTTCTAAAGGATAATACACTTCAAGTGATGGTTTTTGGTTGGCATAATTCCATATGGTCAAATAAGGCTCAAGGAGCTTCCTTGCTAGCCTCCCGGATGAAGGGCTACTCCCCTCACTGGAAAACAAGCTTGGAAACTAGGTCTCTCAACTCCCCACTGCTGATGCCTTGCAAAACAACACAATAATGAAGGAGACTCAACTATGAATAATGCATGACGCTTTGACTGATGTCAAATAGTGGAAATATAGCTCAATGAACCTCTCCTTAGTACGCACTCGAAATCCCCTGAGGACGAGGGTTTGATTTCTATACGGAAACACCCTTGTGCTAAACAAGACAACGGACTCTGCTAAACAACTGAAGTGTGAAAACAATCATAAAATTCCAAGACATAAATAATAATAATAATGCCCCATATTTCTACTATCCCCTTCCTTATATGATTTCTGATCCTCCTCACCCTTGGTCCCACACATTAAAGATGCTACTCTCATGGAGACTCCCTCCCACTAACACTGCGTTGTCCGTCAACAAAATTTCCACTACCTCTATACCGTTCCCTGCAAAATATCCTAAAGTCTCTAAGGAAACAATCAAATTGATCACACGCCTACAAAATCTAAGAGAGTAATCCACATACAAATAATATATTCCCACACTAAAAGCACTATTTGGTGATGAAATCAAAATTGTAGAATTCTAATGTGGAAATGGCAGTTGGAACAGTTACCCCGACAACCTACTTAATGAAGAAATTCAGTGCAAGTATCTCCAATTAATAACATATTGAAGTGAAGAGTACCCTCCAGAAAGTCCAAGTGAGTCTAGTTGACATTTGCTACAGGTACAGTGGGACCTTCCCTCCACCGTCACCTTGGGAAAAAATCCTAAAGTTTATAGCCACTAAGGTCACCAATAGGAACAAATGTACCTGGGGGAACAGTCTACGATCCAATATACACGCAAGGGCATATGGACTCGCTCAATCCCCTTGAAGGCTCCTTGATATAATCCAAGGTTTACCAACAAGTGACCCAGGCTCCTTGACAATGGTATATCCGAGGTTTACCATTTTTAATATGTGCACATCTGCTATCATTCCTAATGAGATAGGTACAATTACCTCACTGGTTCCAACATTATCTTGTGCTTGACACTTTTAAGAAGAGATTCCTAGAGCACAATTGTTACAATTGTATTTTTCCTACCACAAGACTGCTACTTATTTATTTGAACTGCCTTGGAATTTTAATTACAACCTATTCCAAGACACTAGCCTAACCTATGTTGGTGGAAAAGATCCCTAGAAAATGTAAAATATCTAGATTGATTTTATGAAAGAATTGTTTTTAATTTGGTTGTTTCTTAAGATAGAAGGTATGGAAGTGAAACTTCAATAATGTTTTATGACCCAAATCAAAAATACGCTAAATGCATCTAAAAGAAAATTGCAACTCTTTTCTTATTAATGAATCTTATTTAAGGGAAAGATTGAGAGATTTAACAATTTTCTAAAAACGCCAATTCTTTCATTCATAAACAAGATCTTTGAAAAGAAGACAATTTCTTTGAGATCTCAATTTCACAAAATGATCAATTACTCGTTCGAAATGATATCCCTTATCAGTCATATCAGAAACTAAAAATCATTAAACAAACGTTTTCCTAAAAAGAAAACCATATCTAAAACTCCTAAAAACATAAAAATCAAAATCAAAGTAATAAACTCTAATTTTGAACTCTATCTAGAAAGTTTGAGGATGTTTCCTCTTTATTTGTGATCAAACCAAGAAAAATTTATACTTATCTCAGCATAAATGAAAACATCCAACAATGGTTTAGTTTGAAAATGAGGCCTTAGTAAGCAAAAATATCTTCCAAATTTGCAAATTAAAATGAAATCAATTTTCGTAAAAGTAAGGTTTTCAATGAGTTTAATGGATCAGAAAGAAAACAACATCATACCAGTAAGCTAAGGTATATGAAATTTTCTTATATAGAGCAACAAGAAAGTAGGGAAAATAGTCACTCATAAAATCAAAATCAGATGAAACGTCATAGAAATGAAAAAGATGTTGAAAAGAAATTCACACATAAGATTTTGACAGTCAAGATAGATTGGGAAAAACACAGAGAATCTGGCAATCTAGCTCCTAAAAAGAGAATTCTTAATTTTTCAGATCCCTGTGATTGTTTTCCTTTCAGCACCCTTTTTCTTAGCACAAAAGTGTTGATCTCAAACTTAGGAAAAATTAATTTTCCTTTTGATTTTCTAGTGTGTCCCGACCCTTGAAGCGAGTCTGTGAGATCTCAGTGACCTCCTTGTTGTGTGTTTGAATTACTTGTATTCTGTGAGCGAGTATTTTTCGTCTCTTTTATTTCTTGGTAATTTTGGGAATTATTCACCCTTTAAAACACCCTTTTTCGCATTTTTCTTGTCTTGTTTCAAATTTAATTTTTGTATGATCTTGTCATATCTGCATCTTTGATCTTCCCTTCGGTTTAGTGTCAAACATAGGATCACAAATTGTTTGGCGCACAAGTCTAGTAGAGTGTGTTTTTTTATAAATTGAAAAGAAATTGGATGTGATTTTCATTTAGTTTTGAGTTATATTATCTTTATCATTTTAATATGAGTGAAAAGAATTTCATTCGTGCATTCTCTAAAGAGATTTCCGTTTTGTTCGATTGAAAAAAAAGTGAAAGGATTTTCACTTTTTCTTTTGTTCATTTGTTTTTCTTTCGATTAAATTTCAAAGTGAAAAAGAAAAAAAATTCTTTGTGCATATTAGTGAAAAGAAAATCATTTTCATTTTTCAATAAGTTTCATTTTTTTGGGAAAAGTGAATTCGACTGAAAAGCATTGCATTTCATAAATTTGAACTAGTTTGGGAGGCATTATCATTGCTGCATTGATTTCATTTTTGCTTCTCTCTCTACCCTAAATACTGTAGGATTCATCGAAATGAAAAGATTTCTTTTTTGCATTTAGCCGGCACTATAAGGATTCATAAGGCACTCATTTTGATCCTTAAGGAGAACTGTAATTAATGATAATATTTAGTGTTCTAGGATAGAGACGTGGTCGGTGTCATTAAACGTAGGAGTTGTCGCTAACGGTATGCATTACAACTCGAGGGTTATATCCCATCCCACGTATGGAAGTATATTGATCTATGATAAGTATATTTGGGGTGCTCTCATCGAACAATTATGCTTTAGACAACACTACTACATAAAAGACTCTCACGTACCATTGTGTATATTTGGGGAGACACCACTAGGTTGCAAGCGTGCCATAGGTAACTCAGTTGACCGACTTGTAGACGTGATACACCAAACACAGTATTTGGGGAGATTGGATTCCATAAATTAGGTCTTTGGTAGTTTTTATATCATTTATCACCAAGATGTATATTTCTATTCACAAATACTTGGTAAAAATTTATGCATAGCACACCCTTTTTTTGTTTATTTTTTGTTAATTCTAAGAGTAACTTCCCATGAAAACATCTCATCCGTGTAGTTCTGCAGCCTCATTATTACATCGTAAATGATGAATTTTTTCACCTCCTATTTTTTTGATCTTATTTTGAGACTTCATCATGGATGAATCATCGAATTTTCCCATTCCCTCCTCTAATGGATCTGAATACCCTCCTCCTAAGGTCCCTCAGTTTGTGGTTGGAACGGTTAAAGCGTAAGGTAAGGAAATTGGAATTGTCATAAGTGTACAACTTATATCATATCAACCAACGCCTGAAGATTCTCCTATGATGACATTAGAAGTTGTTGAGCCAGAAAGCCCTGAACCGTCTGCACATTTCTCCACCTTTCTTCAGAATCCACTCTTTGATCCAATTGCGGTATCACCTCAGAAACCTTATAGCACTTTTTATCAACCCAGAATCCATTTTCATGCTTCTCCAATAGTGTATCACTCTACTGTCTGTCGGTTGTTTCTTGATGAAATGGCATCAATTGATGACGATATTAAATTTGTGAGCACTCCTCAAAGAACTCTTCAAGAAATCTCTATCTCTTATATCCCATAAGTTGCTTCATCGGTGTTTCCCTCCTAGAGTGAGATATTCATATCAAGACCTTACAATTTAGGTAGTGGGACTGAAATACCTTCCAATCATGTTACGTTCATGCTCCCGCACAGTTATACATCTTTAGGAAACCTTATTTCTAGAGCTTCCAGTGCTACACCTTTATTTCTGGATCCTGTTTTGGATACTTGAAGTACATCTGGCATGTGATCACATGTTGTGATATAATGTTTCATTTTTAAAATTCAAGTTGTCATTTTATTTTTTAAATATAAAATTCAAATCTACATGGAAATTTAAAATTACAAAACATGTGTATGTTTTGGATATTTCAACTACATTTGGCATGTAATAACATGTTGTTTTATAATGTTTTTTTTTATGATAGAATGTTCTGTTTTTTAAAATTCAAGTTGTCATTTTATTTGTTAAATAAAAATGAATCTCTCGATGGAAATTTCAAATTACATTTTGAAAATGCGTATATTTTGGATGGTTGAACTAAATTTCACGTGTGATTGTGATATAATTATTTGTTTTTAAAAAGTTTTCATTTTATAATTTTTTTTAAAATATAAAATGAATCTCTCTAGATGGGAATTTGAAATTACAAACCATGTAAATACATGTACAGATGTTTTGGATAGTTGAATTACATTCGGCATGTAATCACATGTTGTGATATAATGTTTGTTTTTACAATAGAATGTTATGTTTTTAAAATTCAAGTTGTCATTTTCCTTGTTAAATATAAAATGAATCTCTAGATGGAAATTTAAAATTACATTTTCACAATGTGTATATTTTGGATGGTTGAACTACATTTGGCATGTGATTGTGATATAATGTTTTGTTTTTAAAAAGTTTCATTTTATATTTTGTTAAATACATTTAATGAATCTTTGTTGATGGAAATTCAAATTACAAAACCATGTACATACATGTACATATATTTTGGATAGTTGAACTACATTTGGCATCTAATGACATGTTGTGATATAATGTTTTGTATTTAAAATATAAATATAAAATGAATCTCTCTAGAGGTAAATTTCAAATTACAAACCATGTACATACATGTATATATATTTTGGATAGTTGAAATACATTTGGCATGTAATCAAATCTTGTGATATAATGTTTTATTCAAATTTAAGGGTGAAAATGTGAAGTCGGGTTACACTTTTTGCCCTTTTTTGAGAAAAACATATCATTTTTTCTGTTCTTCAAATTTCTGCAAGCTAAAACAATTTTTTTGTTAAGAATTTCATTTTACGATAAAAATAAAAGTCGTCAAAAAATTTATTAGCTTTCTATTACTTATTTTTTGGAAATTTTTTGTACACATTTGATATCTCAACTTAATATTTCTTTGAGTGTGTGCTCTTTAACAATCAAAGGATTGATAAAAAGTCATGTCGAAACGCGTTGCTGTATTCTTTGAAAAATTTGTGTTTTTGAGAAAAAAATTGTGTTACAACAATCTAGACAGCGTCTATGTTGTTTTATTTATATTTATGAAACCAACGGATGCATATCATAATTACTAGAATTTTTTGAACTGGTCCAATATGAGAAAACTGCATATTTTGAATATGTTTCGGCTTGCACAAAATTTCTCAACATATAAGTTATAAAATAAAAATCTAAAAACTAACCATTACAGATGATGGACCAATGTAATGCAGCATGATTTTTGCAATTTTTTTTACAGTGTATTTTGGAAGATACAAATTATTTCCATAAAATTTATATTTTCATAAAAGTTGTATTTCCTAAAAGTAGATTGAATTCTGCAAATTCTTGTCTTGGTTCTGACAGTTAAGTCATAAATTTTCATTGAGTTTAATCAGTCCAAAGTTGAAGAAATTTGTTCAGAGCTCGACTTTGCATAATTGCAGACATGCTAGTTCTACCTAACTTTTAAAAAAATTCGGCTGAATTGTTTTTTGTCCTGACAGGCCGTCAACTCTAACATCGCAAAAGTTTGGGCCAAGTTTTTAAAAATGTTTGGCCGAACTTTTAATTGAATTTATGTCGGTTGAAAAATTCAATGAATCCCCTCCAAAAAAACATTTCGTGGCTCTATAAATAGGCATAAACAGATTAATTATTTTCGCATAATTTCTCTTTTACGATATAATGTTCTATTTTTTAAATTCAAGTTGTCATTTTATTTGTGGAATATAAAATGAATTTCTAGGTGGAAATTTCAAATTACATTTTCATAATTTGTATATTTATTTTGGATGGTTGAACTACATTTGGCATGTGATTGTGATATAATGTTTTTCTTTTAAAGAGTTTTCATTTTATAAATTTGTTAAAAATATAAAATGAATCCCTCTAGATGGAAATTTAAAATTACAAAACATGTATACATGTGTATATTTTGGATAGTTGAACTACATTTGGCATGTGATCACATGTTGTGATATAATGTTTTGTTTTTAGGATGTCTATGAATGTTATATAAATTTAGGATGTACATATATTATTTAGGTGATATTTAAGTAAAATGCATATTGATGTTTTAAAATCTAAAAAAAATAATAAAATGTACAAGTGAGAAGCCATAGCATGGCCCCACACTAGAGTTAGAAAGCCATCAAAGGCAGCTACAGAGGTGTGTTTTCAGGTCGCTCTCATCATCGCAACAACCAATGATTGGAATCCACTGAGGGCTCTGCATCTGATAGCCATGAGGTATTGGCTCCTCAAGCATTTGACAACATTCATGGGGAGACTATTTTTCCTCTAGAGGATTCCAAGGGGATAAGAGGCAAGAAATCCACTATTCTGCAATCTGTGCTGCCTTTACCCAGGGAAACCAACCTACTTGCATGTTATGAGCCCACGATGGAGGAGATAGGCATTTCGGTTATGGACTTGGATGATTTTTGGACAAGACATTATGAGCCAGAGTACCAAGTTTCTCCCATAGTCCATGCGACCCCTATGAAGCCTCCTTTAATGCCCACAACCAAGGAGGAAGCCATTGGTAGAGAATACGGGTGCCTGATAGAGGAAGAGGACCAGGTGATAGACAGAGCTAAATGAAATTCATCATTTTCATCTCAGGATATACTTCAGCTCTTTTGTTTTTACATGGGCAATTGAATATTTTGGATAGCAATACTGGATGACACTCTTAAGGGGTTGGTTTCCTCCTTTGAGAAAACCCCAAACATGGTTTATTTTTAACACTACCACAGGGATATAGGCTAAGCACTTCTTTCCATCTTTGTCCATTGCCTCTGTACAATTTTCATGATTTTAATATAGTTTAGCCCAAGTTACAAAAAAAAAAAAGTTCACATGAATATATGTACATAAAAATGATTGAATTACATGTTTTAATATATGTTAAAACTATTGAAGTACAATACATATCGATGTATATATCTAAAAACAATCATAAAATTCTAGGTGTTCTTAGATGTATCAAACAATAATAAAATTTTAAATTGCATTAGAACATATATATCTAATACACAGCATTTCTCATTAATGTACATAGAAAATCTACTTTTATTTGATAGTAAACTAGAAATTACAAAACATGTACCATACATTTTGCATTGAAGAATGAAACAATTATAATTTATTATTAATAGACATGTGTCTAAAACAAAATCGTGCAACTTCAAATTTTCATTATATCAACTATGCTAATACACAGATATGTACATTTTGCAATAAAACAAAATCTTGCAACTTTAAATTTGCATTATATCAACTATGCTAATACACAGAGATGTACATTCTGCAATAATGACATTATGACAAATTGTACCAGAGAATGTATGAATTCATTTAGACCAGATAATCTAGACATGTGTATGCGTAGACGTGTATAAATTACTCGTGTGCATGTACCAAAACAATTGTACATGTGAAAACACTCAAGTACATATAACATAAAGGGCAGTTCAATTTTTAGTTGAGTTCTGGAAGTTCTAAAAGATGAATCCAAAGAGAAGAAATTGTTGGGTAGTGCAATAAAAAAAATCCAATGGAATGCCATCTTCAATGATCCGTTCATGATAGGATTTTGAAATTTTCCATTTTTTTCTTTGATTGAACTTCTATCAACTTTATGCATGCTGCACACACCAAGTGACTATATTGACAACTTATGAGATCAAGTTCATAGTCTTGAAAGTAAAAAAAATCCCCAATTTGATTAGTTTGTTGGAAAAAATAACCTTTTAGTATAATAGACCCTCTGTCATATGTAAGCCCATGATCATTATAGTTTTATAATAATTTCATCTTTCGTTCAGTGCAACACATCAAATAATAGTTCACATTTTCATCATCCATAGTAGGTACAACTACAACAAAAGCATCTCCTGCATAATAAAACAAACTTATGTATTTAAATTTAGATCATAGTTAACATGAAAAATTAGCTTTAAAATTAACATGTGTAATTGATTTTATTATCTATTTCTAGATATTTATTATTTGAAAGTAATTGAAAAGTTACCTTCTCTAACAAGATAAAAAACTCGATCACCATCAAATGATATTGTAGTCTCCTCGGATTGCATTTCATCAAAGCTTGCAATGGAAATTTCCCCCTTTATATTTAATTTTGTATGTTACTAATCTTTGACATACATTTCTTTTTAACAAACATCATTGGATTTTGTCTTGTCTATGCAAACATGACAAAAAAAGAATATTTTATTTTATCCAATGCAAACAAATTTGTGGACAAAATTGATTTAATTGAATCCAATTTTTGAGTCTCTTTTATTGTTTCAACGTAATCTCCAATCGATCTATCTACATCTTGGACCCCAATATGCGAAAAAAAACCTATATGGAAAATTCAAATAAGAATATAAATATGATATCAAAATACCATCAAATATATAATCATTGGGATAAATGTGTATTTCTTAAATTAGAAATCCAATAAAAATTAAATTGAATGTACCTTCATACTTCGCTTGATCGAATAGTGTCATCGATTAGTGCAGCGATGCACTATTTAACATCTTCTTCAGCTAAGACAAGTCGGTTTGTAGAGTGGTCCATTTGATATCTTTGAAGTGCTCAACGAAAGATGAAATTATTATAAAACTATAGCAAAGCCCTTTTTCTATTTTTTCTTCCAATTTTTGTGGTGTCAACCTTGTAGGTTGTGGAAATCTAGGCGTAGAAACACTTCCTTCTTTATAGAATTGAGTGGTAGGCTTCCTTGTCTCCATAATTTTACATTCAACTTTTCTTGCCAACCTGAATGCCTTCTCCAATGAATCAGGTTCCAAAACGCGAACTTCATTTTGGATGTTATCCTTTAAAGTGCCTAGGAAGAGATCAATCCTGTGTCCCTCTGGAATATCAGTTACCCTTATATTCAATTTTTGGAAGTCCTCAATGTGCTGCCCCACTAAACCCTTTTGTTTGAGATTTATCAATTGGGTGAAGAAGGTGTTGCTCTTTGTATCCTCATAATGTGCTATCATTTCCTCCGTAAAAATTGACCAAGTGACAATTTTTTTACGGGAGCAAAGCCATTGATACCATACAAATGTATTTTGTTCTAAATGTAAAGTTGCAATGTGTACCTTTTGTGTGTTTTGTACATTATGGAGATCAAAATATTGCTCCATATGTAGTATCCATGTTACAGGATCCTTTCCATAAAACTTTCTTATATACATTTTTGGAATATGGTGGTTCTTCCCGCCAACATTAGAGTTTATCAAATCACAATTAACATTGATTTTGTTCTCATCATGAGGTTCTTCTACTATCTTTTCACCATTAGGAAACCGTTCTTGTATCAACTTTGTCAAACCTTCGATGTCTGTTTTTAGATCATTCTTCATGTTTTCCATCTTAGCTTCCATGCCATCCATCTTTTCTTCCACACCTTTCTTCAAAACTTCCATTTCATTTTTTGTTGCTCTTTGCGAGAGTGAAATTTGTTGCACTTGCTCTTGTAATTTTGATAGATCATGTTGCAATTCTTCATCTTCATGAGTCATAGTAGACCCTTCTGAAGGCTTAATGGGTGTCGAATTATTTTTACAAGGCATATTTTAGAATCCAATACTGATATGCCCTTGGAATCAATTCAAATTGATTCTTCAAACAAGACTTATGCAATTCGGAAAAAAAAATACACACCTTTTTCTTGCTTTTGAGGAGCTCGATATTGAAATTGGATTATCTACGTAATTGAAAATCTTCAATATCTTAAATTCAACCCTGTAGTAGCCCTTTAAAGCTTCTTTCAAATGCCATAGGTCTGACCTCATTTGGATTCTCCAAGGAAAAGTTGTGTCCAATCTCCCACAATGACCTAATTCTGGACTGGTTCAGTAGAGCGAACTTGTACGACTTGCCACGTGTCACTGTTTTGTCATTTGTCTCTGAAATTGATAGCCAAGAAACTACAGTCTGTGTACTTGCGACGAATGTTTACGGCACTCAAATCCACTGCCCAGAGAGAGATTTATTAAACTTTTCCCACGATCACCTCTTTGAGATGCAATTCTGGACCCTGAAAAAGCACTACCTTCCACAGATCATATCTCCCAAAAATTTTCGAACCAAGCTCTGAAATATTTTGACGAATTTCCTCAGGATTTCAGCTTCGCACCATACGAATTTCAGATTCTGAACCTTCATAGAAAATGTTTTATAGCGAAAATGCCACGATGACCTATTTAGGAGCTTGAAAAAAGACCTAACTTCCACAGATGATATCTCTGAAAATATTGCAACCAAGCTCTGAAATTTTTAGAAAATATTCCTCAGGATTTCAGCTTCGCACCCTGAAAATTTCAGCTTCTGAAGCTTCGTAGAAAAAAGTTGTAGCGAAAATGCCACGATGACCTATTTGGAGCAGCGAAACCCTAGAATCCAAAGCTCTGATACCAAATGTTGTGTAACCAACTCCAAAAATAGAATAAATGAGATATCAACGCCTTATAAATAAGCCACTTCGAGGGGGCAACCTCCAATACATTACATGAATGATCAATTCTTGGATGATACAATTTACAAAACCTCCTTTCTATATATAGGAGTCCACGGGGCCATAATGTAATCCTAGTGGGCCACAATGTAATCCTAGCCGACCTAACAATAATAATTTAAGGGCACAATAATAACAAAATGGGGGTTACAAGGGTACAATAATAACAATAAGGGGGTTACACTAACAATAATAAGGGACTATACTAGTGACATAGAGACCTAACAATAGAGACCTAATAGCATGCACCCGCACCGTCATGTTCTCCTTTCCATGACTAGTCTCAAATAAATTCCAACAATGTTTAATGCAGGTTTTCATATGAAGAAGACAACCAAAACAATAATCATGAAGATTTTAATTGACCTGCACATTGATTTGAAAATATACAATGTTCATTGAATTTTATTCCATGACTTTTCAAGGAGTCATAAATATTTTCAAAATAGTGTTGTACAAAATATGTATCATGTGTATGATCGTCACCGATATAAAAGTGATATTCTTTAATAACATGTTGTGTGGAAATATTAAACGAGAAAGAAATAGAATTTATAACTGAATGACAAACTGAAGGAATACATTAACATAAAGAAATACACAGAATTTACGTGGTAAAACCTTGACAGGGTGTGAAGGAAACCTCCATGGGGCAAGGGATTGGAAACTCTATTAATCAAATGATTCTCCGTACACACAAGCCTCTCGGGCCATCGAATTTAACTTGAGTCTATTTCGTTATTCTAACTTCGTTTCGTTACTCAACCAATTAATGGTCAATAGTAATTTGCCCAAAATTACATTATTTACAATTTGTTGTCATATTTTTAACAAACTCCACCTTGACAAGAATTTTCCTAATCCCTTGCCCATTCCCATTCATCATATTTTCTGGAAGCCGAGAGAAGTGAGACACCATCTCAGCTTCTCTATCGTAACTGGCTTCATGAATATATCTATATGATTTTCCTGTGTGCGGACCTTCTTGAGAACTACTTTGTCGCCTTCGATTACATGTCTCACAAAGTGATACCTTACATCGATGTGCTTGGTCTTGCTATGATAGGCTGGATTTGTAGCCAAATGAATAGCGCTCTGACTGTCACAAAACACATTCACAATCTCCTGTGGATTCTCTTCTTGACAGTCAGTCTTACAAATCTCACGGTGGTTACAAATGCTCTAGAAATTTCAACTTTCTTTTAGGCTCTGATACAATTTTTTGTGCAGAAATATTAAATGAGAAAGAAATAGAATTTGTAACTAAATGAAAAACTAAAGGAATAAATTCACATAAAAAATACATAGAATTTGCGTGGTAAAACCTTGACAGGGTGTCAAGGAAACCTCCATGGGGCAGGGGATTGGAAACTATATTAATCAAATTATTCTCCTTACATACAAGCCTTTTGGGCCATCCAATTTAACTTGGGCCTATTTCCTTATTCTAACTTCATTTCGTTACTCAACCAATTAACAATCAATAAGTAATTTGCCCAAAATTACATTATTTACAATTTGTTGTCATATTTTTAACATAACATGTCGATTTTCACTGGTGCTTTTCATATGATCAACATTTTGTTTAGCATGTCTATGTATAATATGGACAAGCATGAAGACTTGGTAAGAATGATAGTATTCACTTTGAATTTATTTTTGTGGAACAAATGTGTAGTTTTCTGCAAAATCAACTATTCACAAAATGGTCCCTAGTGGAAAAAATTCACAGGATTTTTTGAATTTGAAGTCCTTCCATCGAGCTCTATGGGAATGCTTGGTGTATTTATAAATTTCCACCTCAAACTTTCTCAAAAAATCTATCACAAAAATTTCTTCTTCTCGTAAATCAATTCTTTTATCCCTTGTAGTACTACTTGAACCTTGAATCGATGTATGTACATATTTATATCTCTTCCATTTCACTTTCATGTTGGATAATGGTTGATCATTTATATCAGTACGATATTTGTTTTGAAATTTAGTCAAATTTCCACAATCATCGCATTTTTTTACCACCAACACATTTATTTTGGTAAAATAATTCATGGCTTTATCTTCGACATAGAATTTTAGATATGAAATCGTGGATAATGGAAGGAGGCGGTGAATCCTTCCAAAATGTTTTACCAAAATTAGGGAATGTTTCATAATATAACTGAAATTCCACATGATAACAACAACAAAGAGTGTCACATACAGTGATAGGTTTTACATACCATGGTTTTTGTTGCACAGATGCACTGGTTGAGACATCAATTTCACGATTCTCTTTTTCGAACTTGTTGAACAACTCTATCTGAGTGGTGTCCAAGAAATGTTTTGGATGTTCTTCATGCTAATTTCGTGCTATTCTTCTTCACATCACATCCCTTGCTTTTGGTGAAACACATGAATTTTTCATCCAATATTCATATATATATATATATATATATATATATATATATATATATATATATTTTAATTTTCTCCAAGTCTCTCTTTATATGGTTGCCTACAAATAACTGTCCAACAAGTGCATTCATTATTTACATCTATTTGCAATTGAAATTTCTAATGTTTGTGCAAAAAAATTTCGTGAGCTTCCTATTGCTCATGCCATAGATTTTACCCAGTGATTCTCTTTAGTACTTGATGAAACCATTTCCATATGTATTTCTCTACATGCATCTGAATCACTTTTCTTTCTAGATCTTCTAATTGAATTTAGAGCACTATTTATATTTTGTATCATATTTTCCTTCATTTTTTTTTATCTTTTGTTGATTTTCGAATACCCAATAAAGTCATGGCTTCTTTTAATTTCCTTGATGTTAAGAGACCTTTCAAAAATTTAGCTTGAACTGCCACAGTTTCATCTTTAAAGAACGAATCAATAATACGATAAGCACGGTATCGTATAACATGGTCAGATTTTTTATCTCCATATGTGTGAGTGTTAGCATTTTCTAACGTCTCATCATCGATATTGATTTCATCTGTACATATTAGAATTAAATGTATAATTTCAATAATACACATGTGTTCAACATATATATAGACATACGTGGTGATTTAATTTCTTCACTTGAATTTCTTTCAACATTTTCACCATCTTCAATCATTGGTTCAATATATCTTTTACTTTCTCTTTCAAAATTTTGTATCTCATCATCAATTTTTTGAGGAATATCTCTCTCTGTTTACATTGCAAAATATTTTTTAAATTAGTTCATCAAATAAAAATTAAGTTTCACAATTTACACGAGGAAAAATTTAAATATCAAATTTATAATATTTAGATTTACATACCTACTTCAACTTCTAGTTGAGGTTTATTTTCCCTTTCAATATTTGAGCATTCTTCTCTCTCTTTTTTTTGATATTCTCTCCCATGTTCTCTACGTTCCTCAGGGTATCTTGTTCAATCATATTTTCTCTTGCAATTCCTTCGATTTCCCATGATAATTGAGTATGAAGCTAAAAAAATTTCCTTTAAAAATTTAGACAAAACTCAATTAAAAAAGGCATCACAAAAGATTAAATTAAAAAAAAAAAAAAAACTCATTTTAAAAATTTTCCACAAAATACATACTTCAACCCAAAACACTTACTTGAAGAAATCCGAGAAAAAAATATCTTCTAAAAATGAAATGAAGCTCAAAATATTTCCTTCCAAGTCCTGCAAAAAAATTTCATTTAAAAATTTAGACAAAAACTCATTTTAGAAAATCATTATAAAAGATTTACTTCAACCCAAAACATGTACTCTAAAAATAATGTCACTTTAAAAAATATCTCCAAAAAATTTCCATTGAAAATTAACCTCAACCTCTTAAAAAATGTCACTTTAAAAGATTCCGCCAAAACATTTCCTTTGGAAATTAACCCCAAAGACCTCTAAAAAAATTTCTCTAAAAAAAAATACCTCCAAACAATGTCCTTTGAAAATTAAGCCCAAAAAGTCTCTAAAAAATATCACTTTAGAAAATACCTCCAAAAAATGTCCTGTGAATATTAAGCCTAAAAGGAGTCCTTTGAAAATTAAGCCCAAAAAGAGTCCAAAAAATGTCTTTTGAAAATTAAGCCCAAAAACTCTGAAAAAACAAAATACATCCAAAAAAATTTCCTTGGAAAATTAAGCCCAATTTCCTCTAAAAATAAAATACTTCCAAAAAAATTTCCTTTGAAAAAGAAGCCCAAAAAGCATCCAAAAAATGTCCTTTGAATATTAAGCCAAAAAGAGTCCTTTGAAAATTAAGCCAAAAAAATGTCCTTTGCAAAATCAAACCAAATGAAGAAATAATTTATACATCTTTTTTGAATATGGAGTAAGTATAAAAAGAGGTTTTATTTATTTACCATACATCTTTTCTGAATATGCAGTAAGTATAAAAAAGAGGTTTTATTTATTTACCATACCTATTTTCTGAGCGTTGGATACTTATTACAAATATATTAATTATTACACTTCAAATGTTTACTTACATTACATCTACAAATGTACCCTATACTTGAACATTTCAAATGTTTAATTACATTACATTTCTTATCCTACATCACATATACACTTGTTCCTTATAGTCCGACATTCCAAATGTTTTCTTACATTACATCTACACATGTGCCTTATACTCCGACATTTCAAACATTTACTTACATTACATTTCTTACCTTAAATTTTTCACATTACATCTACACATGTGCCCTATACTAGGTTGTAGAGTGCCTCTTGATGCAACTATGCTTCAATAGTTAGCTAAGATGATTCTTCTAATAACTTCAAGCATGTATTCAATGATTACCCTCAACAAGTCAAATACAGATTGCATAATAATGGAAATTAATCTAGGAAAAATATCTTATAATTATATACATGTGGATTTCCGCCATTGAACCCTCTCATCCCCTTTCTTGTGGAACCATATTTCCCTATAATTATCCATGAATCAAAAGAATCCATGCACTTTAGAAAAATAATATTTATAATCAAGAAGCCACCATCCATACATATACATAAATGACATCAATGGTACATGTAAATTATCTATTCTCACAGGAATTCAAAACCCAGATTAGGAAAAGGTGATAAAATTCAAACCAAAATGTACTCTACGACTATGAAAATTGATTTTTCCTTTCACTCAACTTTCATGTCGGACTTTGCTTTGAAGGCCACTACCTTGTTTACACCAAAAATGAGATAATATGACAAAAGAGATTGGAAAGATGTAAAAAAAACTCCACGAATTTTCGCTCAAATTGTAAAATACCACTTGTATATGTTTTCCTCTATGTACTGTAAAACATATGCGATCCCCCACTATGATGCAATCAAACCACTGGTAGGATCTGTTAAACGGAGGGGTAACCAAAGAAATCTCCTTAAATGATCTGGAGCCATGGTATAGATCGATCTGCTCATGAAATTATGCAAACCCATTCTCTGAATTCATCTTCTCAAATTCCCATATAACCTTATCATCTTTAGGGTTTTTCATCTCTCTACTGCTAATTCCCTCAAAGAATAGCTGCGACCCGCAGGTGATAAGAATACCCCATGATTTGTATTCAAGAGTTGAGATGGGCGCATAAATGGGCGCGGCTATGTGCGTCCCTTCTTGCATACTAAATCCATTTGTTCCTGCAACTAGCGAGCAAATAGGGAGTGGTTGTAAGCTTAGAGCTATAAGAATGGCAAGGCAAGGTAGTAGCGAGGGCTCAATTTGGTCAGTTTTGTGCCTACAACTCTGACATTTCTGCCACATTTTTAGCCCCACGGCCAAGTTCACTGCCCAGAAGTGCATGAAACTATAACATTAAACCAAAGGTATGAAAGAAATCAAATCACCAGGAACTCATCTAGACCTGTCCAGGCCATGACACAAATTTCGTCAAATATGTCACAAACATTGAATCTATAGGTATAAACAACAAATTTAAACAAATGGTTGAATCAAGCAACCAAATGAAAACCGTAACAAGCAACCATCAAAATATTACGATTCCAAATCAAAACCTTAACTCAACATGTCTCCCTGCCCTTTCAAATCTATAGAAATTTCATTGATTTCTTCAAAAAATCTTGTGTAGGAGAGAGGGCTACAGTAGTTGAATTCTATATGAAAAACCTCATTTTAATGATATAAATAACTGGGACCCAAACTCTAGGTTGGGTGATATGAAATTAATGGCTCTATAATCTTGGCTAACACATGAAAAAGAAGGAGTAGTAGTTATTAAAAGTGTCATGACAAGATAAGACAGATAACATCTACAGATGAGAGCAAAAATAATAATCCCTGGGGGGATCATCAGTATACATCAATTGATCTCAAATGATGATGTACTAACACCTAGATACATTGAGACAAGGTCAGGCCATTGCACATTTAGATGATATATCCAAGTTGTTAGGAGAAGAGAGTTTGCAAGCATACCAAATAATATGGAATACCTTACCACCTAGCCGACAACTGAGGGAATATCATTCTCCTCAGAGAATGAAGAATGCATTAGAAAAAGAACTCTTATACAAAAGAACTATGCAGAGAATGAAGATATAGTGGGTAGGCTTGAAGCTCAACCCACAATTATTGTTGGGGTTTCATGAAGGGAGACATCAAAAATAGGAACAAAATGAGTGGGATGAGGCATAAAGGAACGCATGTATATTTTAAAGGGTTTAAATTCCATACTTCAACAATTAAGTTACCTCTCTCACATTTGTTTACATTGTTTTCATATTATGCTTAATGAGAAGGGTGTATTATGTTTGTCATGTCTTGTTGCCTAATCCAAATTAATTACACAAAACAAAGAAATTTATTAATTTTTTTCCACCTAAGGGCTCAAAGTAGACAACACAGAGAGATTGTAGGAGGTTTTTCCACCTCCTTAACTCTCTCAAAAAACCATTATCACATTGATATCTTTCCCAACAAATCGAAGGCAAAGGAAGCCAAGAAAATTCGTAGTTATGAGGAGAAAATATCCTCTCTTATCAAGATCAAGGAGGACTTATTCCTAATCTTTAGAGGGTTGTTGGTAACGTATTATTTGTATAAATAAGCATATGCAATAGCTCATTGGGATTCAAACTTTTCATTCATCTAGGTAGCTCTTGAGCTCTGATTTAGTATTATTTTTTAGTGTCATGTGATGTACTAGACATTTTTATACAATGACAATGAGAAGTTGCTTGTTCAATCATTGATTTAGTCTTAGAGGGCTGATGCTTTTGGGTTCCATCACTGATTTTTTTTAGTTTATTTGCATTCTAGTAGCAACAAAAATCCATCAAAACTATCCTTATAGCCTCTCTCTCTTGCTCTCGCCTCTCTCATGGGAGATTGAGGAGAAGGATCTCCAACCACATATCAAAAGTACTTTATTTATGATTTCTTGAAAAGATAGATAAGGTGATTATCATGTCCATAATATGTTTACTCCAAGTTAGAAGTTGCATTTCCTTTTTCTGCAACTAGGTTAATTATTTATGTTTTGATTTCACTGTCAATTGCAAGTAGAAGTTTGATAGAAACTCTTTGTCTAATATTAGAAGCAATTCTATGTATTACATTAGCTAGTTGCATTTTAATCAAGTAGAAGGAATATAACAATAATAAAACTAGTGATGATAAAAATATTAGTTCTTGATTTTTATAATCATGATTGATTTGATTTTGAAGTGGATTCTATATGTCTAAATTATCCTTGATCATTTAAACACAACTTTCTATTTTCTGGAAAGTCACTTTCAAATTGAGACGTTGACTACTATTTTTGTAAATTCATATTAGAATTGTGACAAAAGAAATTTTATTATAGTTGGTTCAACAAAAAATGAAATATATGATTTCTCTAGGATAACCATGTCTTAGTCGCCAAATTTTAACACCAAAATCATGTTGATTATAATATGGAGACAATCAACTATAAATCAAGAAATGAAGAATCAAACAAACAATAATCAATGTAACATGGATGGAAAATTTATGAAGGATTGTCAACCCATGAGAATGTATTATGGAAATAGTCTTTCTATTGCATCAATTAGACAAGTATTATATAGGCAAAGCAGTGCCACATAATGACATCAATGGTATCTAGAGATGATCTATTGTTGAGGTATTGAAAAATCATATTGAGTAAAAAGAAGAATAAGGCTTGCAATTCTAAATGATAGTTTAGCCAATGATTTACAAGCAAGTGATCCATGAGAAAATTTAAGCAACAAAATTTCACAACGTAAATTTAGCATAATGATAAAAAATAATACCACAACATTTATTTGTAATATTCAACACATATGTATGTAAGTAAATACTTACAATAGTAATACAAGGCTTTATAAGCATGAATTTAGTCTAAACATTTTATTGTTGAATTTTCTCTAATGAAATAATGAAAACGAAATAGGGTGTTAATCCAATAAAGTGATACTTTTCGTATGGAAATGATTGAATGATAATCCAAAGATATTTGCAAAAGCGTACTCTACACCTATGAAATACCGTTCCATTCTATCGATAAAATAGCTTTTCCCATCAAAATGTAGTAAGGAAAGTCCTGCTATTGAATAAGTAGAAAATTAAAGAAGATAAAAAGCACCCCACACAAAAACATCAATGGTACTGTATAAATTAAGAAAAAGATAAACATAAAACCAAAAACAATTACCAGACTTAATGACACTTTACATAGTCACTTTTCAAACAAGTAGACATGAGATAACAATTATGATATTATATTTCAGAATTTCTTAATGAAATAATAAAAATGAAATTAGGTGCTATCAATAAAGTATCGGAATTTTTATGTACTGAATTGTAATCCAAAGCATATTTAGCAATGGTGTACTTTTGTGCTTCACTGCGAAGTTGTTGCTTTATGAAAACTTTATGTTCACTGTGACTACGCACAAGAATAATATAGAAACTTGGTAGCAATGTAGGCATTTATTGTGTAAAATATTCACTTTGGTTCAAAGGTGTATATTAGGGGAACTAAATACATGTATTACAACAACCATGGACAAAGTACCAAGGAAGGATATGCAATTATAATGTATAGAAAAATGTCAGCAGGCCTTAGACAAACTGAAAGAGAAGATGGTTACTATGCCTATTCCATAGCTTTGGGAGAAATCTTAGTGCAACCAAGAGAGATACCATCTAATTTCTTTTTCTTGTACAAAGGTATCTACAACCAAAGAAAACTACAAAACTATAGAAAGGGATGTGATAGTAATGGTGTATGCTCTATAAGCATTTCGACAGTACATTTTGGGAAATAAGTTCAAGTTATACACAAACTATTTTGTGCTAAAATACATAGTTAACAAGCTATGAGGGCACATATGTAGATGGTTGTAATGACTTTCCAATAGTTGTCAAGCCTAGGAAGCTGAATGCAAGAGCAGATCATTTGTCAAGGAACCCAACAGGAGCGAAGGCTAGAAATATGAAAAGCAACTTGTTCACTGTAACAATGGAAGATGATTATTTTTCTAACATGCGCAGTTTGTTAGAATAGGAATTTCGCCAGCAAAGTATGCTATCACGTAAAAAAACAACTGGTTGTAAAATCTAGAGTGCAAATTAATAGCAGGATTCTTATCTAAGTTGGGAGTAGATAAAAAATTGCATAGATGCATACTACAAATGAAAGACCAATAGTTTTAGAAGAAATTGCAGGTAGGCTCTATGCAAGAAAGGCTACTGCACAAAAGATTCTATGCACAAGATTGGTGACCTACCTTAAATAGTGATGCTAAAGAATTCTGTAAAAGTTTGGACGTGATGCCTACATTTGTTCAGTATAGCTAAACTAATTAGCTCAGTACTGTCACCCAATATACATTAATTTAGCTCAAACAATAATGACCCAACAATGAGCCATCCAACATACAGAACCCTGTTGACAATACACATGGAAAATCAGTTAAGCAATGATAAATGGCCAATGTAAGAGTTGATAAAGCACTGCCACAGAACGACATCATAGTATCTACATAATATTATCTATCTATTGTAGAGGAAATGGAAACCTAGATTCGGAAAAGGGGATAAAATTCAAACCAAAAATGTACTCTACGTCTATGAAATATCAGTCCATTCCGTGGAGAAAATTGACTTGCCCTTCACACAACGTTCATGTCGGGCCTGGCTTCGAAGGCCACCACCTTGTTGAACCTAAAATGAGATAGCGTGACAGAAGAGATTGGAAGGCTGCGAAAAAAACTCCATGAATTTTCGCTCAAATTGTATACTACGACTTCCACATGTTGTCCTCTGTTTACTGTAAAACAGACGCGGTCCCCCACTCCGACGCAATCAAACCGCTGGTAGGATCTCTGAAACGGAGGGGTAACCGATGTAATCTCCTTAAATATTCCGGAGCCATGGTCTAGATCGATCTCCTCATTAAATGATGCCGACTCATTCTCTGGTTCCATTTTCTCAAATTCCCATATAACCATCTCCTCTTTAGGGCTGTTCATCTCTCTGCTGCCAATGCCCGCAAATAGTAGCCGCCACCCGCAGGCGAGAAGAATACCCCCTGATCTGCAATCAAGAGTTGGGATGGGCGCAAAAATGGGCGCGGCCATGCGCGTCCCTTCTTGCATACTGAAACCCATCATGCCAAAATGAGGGTGGGCGCGAGGCCGGAAGACACCAAAATAGAAGAATCCTTTGCAAAACACCAAACTCTCGCGCAAATCGGAAAAGCGCTCGCTCACAGGCACGCAACCTTCGGGCAGTGTTGCAACGACCGTCCACGATTTCCTAGAGGAATCGTAAATTTCAACAATATGTTCTCCAAACCGCAACTCGCCCACAGCCACCACATTATAAGCCTCTCCACTGGAAGCCCCACCGACGATACCACTGACGATACCAGGTTGATTTATCGATGACATGGGCGGAAGTTTGAAGTATGCTTGTGTGAGAGGATTGCAGACAATAGGCGTGCGGAAAGTGCCATGGACTTCGAACAAGAACAGTCCTGTGCCCGTTCCTTTCAAAACGGGAGCATCTCCCAGCGGCCTTTTCTTTCTTTGAGAATTATCTGCCACTTTTCTTTTCTGTTGGTCCTTTGTGAAGAAAAGAGACATACAACTCTTCCATGTCCGAGTAAAGAAACAGTAACGTAGACAAGGATCTATGCCACTGGCTATAAGCAAACATGGTTTGCTGTTGGGAGGGGCTTGAATCCAATTTCTGGTTATAAATTTGGCGGAAGAGAAAAGTGCGTTCCATTGCCGACACACCGACCGATATTTAAATACATCTTCAAGAGGCAACCATTTCAAAATTTCCACTTCCAAATGCGCAGGCAAAGATTCCTCCACGAACTCAACGTGTGCTTCGTTCTTGTCCATTTTCATGACCTGAAACAATGAAAACCTTATTGCGATATCGAGTGTTATGGTGAAATTTATTTATACCCGTCACCATCTTGGCTAACCGACTCTACAATAATAGTAGCTTTCATTTAACTTGAATAACGCCTATATGTATCAAGTCACTTCAAATTAGTATTGGTTTGGGTTGAACAACGTCATACAATGTTGTTTTATTATTATTATTGGAAATATATAATAAATAATAAGAATGTTATTGTTAATGAAAGTAAATGTAAATTACTAAATTTAAAATTATTGTAGATTTTTTTGTTATATTTGAAATGGAATTTTTTTTTATGAGAGATATTTATGAAGGGTTCTTTTAGTTATTTTGGGATATATGTTCAACTTTGTTTTATGGTTGACATTGGTGTTTAATCCTCTCTTTTGACTAAAGTTATCAATTGAGTGGGCTATGGGCAAACTCTCGTGGTACATAATTCAGTTCCTGTCTCCGTCACAAACTCACAAAGTTATCGAAAAATGTGAAGGTCTATTCACAACCTTGTATAGAAGATTGTCTCTTTGATGTTCATAGGTAGTTGACAACGAGTAGCCCTATTGTGGATCTTGTAAGACAATTTTATTAGGATGACAAGGTTAGTCTGAGTGGTGAACTTTCACTCATTAGGATTCCTATTACTATGGTGAGTTGTTGCCTAAGCCATTATTCTAGTAATTTTGTTGTTCATTCCCTTTATTCTATAGTGGTCAAAACTTCCTTTGGATTTCTTGAGGTCTGTGGTTGAGTAAGATGTTAGTTAACTCCATATGGGGTCATGCAATTACTTATGAAACAAGAAAATCTTGTTTATATTAGATATGTTTTGTTTATTTGGAAACAAAAATGTGTAAAGTGAATTTAGCCAAAAGTGCAAAAAATTAAGGTGATAATTGGAATTAAAGACATCAGTTATTCTGAAATTGAAGCTCTTGTGGTGCATGCCCTACTTGGTAGATTTTTAGCAAAGGAGGAAAAGGTAGAGATGCTCATTGGTTGGATAGAGGGAGATGGAAGCAAGTTCTAATGTATGCTTCAACCTTCCACTTTCTTGTTTAGTGGTGGATTTGTTTTGAGCTCCATCAAGAATATTTGTCTTCGATCTCGAATCCCATAGGTTTTCCCTTCAAAAATTTTAATTTGGGTTCAGATCCATGTAGTGAACCTTTATTCGTTTAGCAGGATTGCGTTTTACTCATGGTATTATTCTTTTATTCTTCTTGTCACAAAATTTTGTTATTCTTGTTGTCATATGTCCATGCAAAAGTAGGTCGGTGAGCCGAGGACATATTTTAAGGGTCCTGACGCCCTTGTGTATTTATGTATACATGTTATGGGGATGTTGTACTCATGTGCATGTGTTTTTATTTTTTAAGCTAAAATGTTTGATAATGTAATTATGTAACACATGAATATTAATAAAAAAAATGGTTGCAAATTGAAAATACAAAATGAGTAGGGAGTTTAGAATCCAAGCATGATAAAAAAAGGGCTAATATGATTTATTAATCACTAGAAAAGGAGCCCATGCATATAACCATTCTCCATAAAGCAGCTTGGCATAATTCTAAGGGGCATAAAAAAGGCATGCATATACATGAGGGTATGTGTTGGCATTGTGGGAAATGCTAACAAAAATACGAATTTTTCTTATGAAGTATTCTCGCAAATACAAACATGGAAGCATGGTGAGAGTGATGAAATGGATGCCTCAAATTAAACCTAGAAGGCTTGTCAGGGCAGTGAAACTCCTAGAAGCCATAAGGTAGCTAGTTTGAGGCTCTTAGGATTGGTGCTTTAGCTTTGTGATGCCTTGAAGGGTACCTCTAAGGCCTATGAGGATAATGGAACTCCTAGAAGCCAGAAGACTTCTCATTGGAGGCTGTCAAGACTGGTACCTTGGATGGTGGTTGTTGGTATGCACTTCACCATGTAAATTATTAGGTGAGAAATCTCTAGAAAGGGGGGAATTTTAGATTACATGTTACGAGGGATTTTTGGCATGGAATTGAACCTTCATCATAACATAGGAAAACCTAATAATGGTCGAGGTATGTTATAGGTGGTATTAGAGCCAAGGATCACAACATCATGGCTATATGGGCAAAAGAAATAGGTGCAAAGGTAAAAACATGCATATTTTCTTACAAAGAATTAAATGAGAAAATGTCAATATGAGGATACATGTGAAGTGTTTGGAAAAAGGTCCCAAGTGAAATTCAAGAGAAATATTATGTTAGTATATTATAGCCATAGTAGTCAAAAATAAAAATAAAAATGTTTCAAATTTTGTCAAAAGTATAAAAGTGGGGTTATGATCTTTTGGAAGATCAAGCTTTAGGTCTTAGGTTGGAATAGAATTTTTATTATTCATTGTAAATATGTCAAAGTGTGTCAAGAGTTACAAATATTGTCTTTTATATTCCAAGGGGTCAAGTTAAGTAGGTCTAGGGTCAAGTTACATCAAGAAATCATGACAAAGATCGTGTTGTTAGGCCTTATCATCACGGGAACATATTTTTGTGTGTCTTGAGTCAGTTAAAATGTCGTATCATGATTAGTCATGACATACACAATGATAAAACAATCAATAGGATGATGCTGCGCTTTTTCCAAGTGCTATGATTTTTCTTATTCAAGTTCAAATCATAATTATCATCATCAAGTTCACTCTCAGCCACCTTGGGAAGTTAATTGCATGGTTATATTCAAACAAGATCTCTCAACTCTCTATTCTTCCCAACAAAATCTTGTTGTTTATTCATTTTTGGTTATTGCGCAAAGGAGGGAGGGGACCGTTGCGTTTGAAAGAAATGTTAAGTTTTTCTTAACATGGTGGTGAAATCACCTCCACAGGTGCAAACTCTCGTTTTATTCAACACCTTGGTTTTGAATGATTACTCAATATCATGCATGAGCTAAGAAAACAACTTAGAAACCTGAAAACTACCAAATTTCACCATCGTTGTGTTTTTTGCTTCACTTAACTTTCTTCCATTCGTTTTTCCTTCTTCCATTTGTTCCGCTTTGTCTGTATATTTCATTTGTGTGCTTTCCTTTTCTAAAGAGTTGAAATTATAATTTGAAATACTCCATATGAAAATTCTTCCATTTCATTAAATTTAATTGAAGCTCCTTACCATAATTGTTTTGTTCCTCATATGTGCTTCAAGCTTGTTTTCTCATGCGTTGCGCTTCTGGCACTTTTAATTTTCTGCCACTAGAACAAAGCATTCACTAGCTTTCTTGTGGTTTACAAGAGGTAATTTGTGCCAATTTTTATGTTTAATAGGGTATTCTTCTTAATTATCATCAAATCTTGATTTGGAGCCCCTTTTATTATTTCCATCACACTTGTTGCACAAATTAAGTTTGAATTGATATTAGAGTTTAAGAAACCCTAGATTATCGTATACTGCAATAAACCATGTCAACTTTAGAGAGAAGTAAACACAAGGGAGGTGCAATTATCTGATTTGAACCCCAAGATCTCACACTCATCAATGTTTGCCCATCTATCATAATTTCCTTTGAGCAACTTGGATGTATCAGATTTAGTGAAAATTTTAACTCACTAAGGAGTTTTTCATGAACTTTAATGGGTTGGAGCCTAAGGTGGGAGAACTCTCCTTTCTAATTTAAGATTTCACAATATCAGCTGCAACAAAAGTTTCCCTTTAAGGAGAGCAATGGTTCAAAGGCATACCTCTTGATGTTTCCCATTATAAAGAATTTTTGAAGCCCGAGTATAGAGATAAGGAGTATGGGTTTATTGTTCCTCAAGAATATTAACTTAAACATCACAACAAGATTTTTCAAGCCATTCAAAGGTATTTTACATGTGATGGTAGGTTTTCAAGGATATATCAATACCATTTTAGACACTTGATGCATTTTACAAGGAAGAGCCTCTTGAATTTTCCTTCTATCTATTCAAGAGCCTCAACAAGATGGAAAATAAAGTGCAGGGTAAAAAAATCCAAGTGGAACCTAGAATTTTGCACTTTTTCTTAACTAAGTTGTTGGTATTTGAGAAGTTAAGTAAAATAAATCAATCATGGCAGTATTTTTATATTCTTCAAACCTAGTCATTGATGTGCTAACTTGTTCCTTAATCAAGAAGGAAACACCCTCAATAGTGGAAAAATACATTCAATCACCAAATAGAAGTTCAACGAAGAGGTCCTCATATATAGTGAAGTCAACACAAAAGGAGAAAAAAAAGAAGCTACATTTTCTCCAGAAGTGGTGGATGTTCCTAAAAATCCTCTCGGTAGGTGTGTTACAAAAATATTTCCTTTACAACAGACATTTGAATCTATGGAAAGTATACCAAAAAGTGTGGTTGTTGATCATAAATTTAAGGAGATTACACAATTGAAACAATAGGTAAATAATGCCCATGTGGTTATTGCACAATTGAAACAATAAAATAGTGAAAAAGCTACACCAGATGTGATGAGATCGAAGGGCAAGGAAAATTTAATGACAGAAGATATTAGGAAGGCATAGGTTCCAACAACTATAGTTACTAGATCATGATCTAGAAAGCTACAAATCCAAGAAGAAAACATAGCACAAGAAGAATAAAGGATAAAGATAGATGAGGGGAAGCACACTTTTAATGGGTTGAGGTTGAATTTGAAGAATACACACAGTGATATTGTTGAGCTCAATCAACAAGATGAAATGGCAAGGAAAAATGTGAGTGATATTTTGAATATTTATGAGACAGGTAGGAGAATGTTAGGGATATGTTGAAAATGTCTCTCCCGCTACATAGGAAAATAAAAAACATATGCAGCCACAATATTTATATGAAAAAAGAAGTAAGATACACCAAACAATAGTTAACTGAGATGCAGGATAAAGATAGAGGTACGCTAGACCTATTGGATCAGGCAACCAAATTTTGAATGTTGGGAGGGGTGAAAAAACACAGTTTTGATTCTGAATTTTTCCTAAAGTATGATTTTTTATGGGGTTAAGGTTGATGGTAATGTTTTGCATAAAGTCCCTCTTGCAACCACATTTAGTTAGGATTCTGACGTCATTTTTTAAGAAGCATGTTTCATAGCATTTTTGTGCCCTAACTCGCATTAGGGTTAGCATTTTTTATGTCGATATGAATATTTTGGATTTTTGGTGAAGGGAGGCTTGAAATGGGTATACAAAATGATTAATGTAGTTTAAGTATGATCATCAACATTATAATATTGTATAGATACTTCATTGTCACTCAAACGATGAAAACAGATGGCGCCACCCTTTTTCAACTCGCACAACGTTTTTGGTTATGGACGAAATTGTCAAAGTTGTAAGCTCTCTATGGTTAAAGAAATATTATAAGGAGGAAAATAGAGGCATATTAACCATGGAGCGTTGCATTTTCATGTTGTGTTTTTGTTTTAGTGGAGAATTAGGAGGTTGCACAGTGCTAGAGTTGCACTTCTAGAAAATCATATTTTTGACCAATTTACTTAAGTCAAAATATTTTGAAATTTATTTTTACGGTATTAGTAATTGTAATAAATCATCTAGTGACTCATAGGATATATTTGGTTTGAGTATTTAATGTGAAGGTGCTTACAAAAGATCTAGTTAAAAACTTCCTAGTTTTCAGAAATCAATTCTATTTTCATTGTATAAGTTAGAAACAAAAATCCCAATGAGGAAATTGACCCCTAAAGGTGGGAAATGAATCATTTTAGTCTATTTATGATGTGAGTTTAATTGGGAAAAGGGTTGGTTAGTTTTAGGAGAAAGGAAATTCTGTACTGCACTATTTTGATATAGTTTTATAGTGAATGAAGACATAGGTGGAAATTACATGGATTCTTATGTTAGTTTACCTTGGATATGTGTTATTCTTATTTTTAAATTTTCTTCTATGAAGGTAATTATTTAAAAATTTCTTATGGTTTATCTAAACAAATATATATACTTGGAATTCATTTCAAATAGTGGTTTGATTCATTTTTCTAGACATCTATGTTTTATGCTAAAATGACAGTTAGAATTCATCTTGGTGTTTGATGCTCTATTGTCATTTTCCATTTGTCTTCCACTCACCCTACTACAATGAATTTAAACTAAAAAAATTCAAAGAGACTACCTACCCTTCCCTTGTAGAATCTCCTCTTTCCCTTCATTTCATCACTAGACACATAATCAGGTGGACATGACTCCATACACAATGGATCTGTCTCATTTCCCACCAACAAATATTTGAAAATTTATACCCCGTTGAGCACAATAACTAGCTTAAAATATAAGTGATTGGAAATTTTAGAAAGAGAGATCCATCTCTAAAGCTAGAGGGGTTAGATTCTAGTTTATAAGTGGTTTGTGCTTACCTCTGATTTTATCTCCTTAGCCTCGACAAATTATAGAGTGCTAGCAGTGAAGTTCCGAGCTAACAGTCCGTTGAATTTAGGAAGTTACAAAGTTGATCCATATTATATCATTATATATTTTTTCATCCATCTCAATTCATTGAAAGTGAGAAAACTTGAGGAATAGACTAATGGGATGGTTTTTACTAGTGGGACCCAGTTGGATGAAACGAGGTCTAAAACCTTTTGGGAGAGTTTTGAGGCATAAATTGACATTTTTTTAGGGTAAATTTTTTTCCTCTTAAGCCTACACCTTATAACCATGTTCTACATAGAGATATATTTCCAACAGTTCAAGAATCACGTCAATCGAACTGCGTATGAAAATTTTATGCCACTCAGAAGTTGCATCAACCCCCATTATTCATGGAAGAGGGGATAGCCACGTGTTTTTTATTTAAAATATGCTAGAAGATTCTATAATGTAACTGTAGTTAAGAGTTCATGTAGTCAAAATTAACCACTAGTAGGCTATTAGGATGTGTTATAACCAAGCCTCTAGGAGGAAAAGAAATTCCATTCTTTCGAGAGGATTTATTACATAGCTCAAAAAAGATAGCCAAGAGGAATAGGAGTTAGAGAACAGAGAAAGAGAGCAACGGAACCTCACCTTACAGTTGGGATTTCTCCCGAAAGGGTTTCCCTGAGAATATTTTGTGTCCTATATGAGTGTGTGAGCATATTTTGTTTTTATCTATTTTTCTGCATCATTTCCATTCACATGTATGCACTAATTAGAGTTAAATATAAAGATATAAAATTTTGGTAATTATCTCACAGTGGTGAAATGAGTGAAGTGCGTGATGTGTCAGAGGGATATGGAAGTACTTGATTTCTCTAACTTGTACGTCACTCTTTTTTATATTTTATGCATAGCTCTTTTATGGTCACAGGTGAGGTAATTATGTGCATCTAGATTTTTTGAATTGCTTCCCCGTAAGTAGAAATTGTTATCTTCTAGATTTACTATTCTATGAAATTGTACTCTATGTGTAGGTATTGTCAAATTTTCTTTCCCAAGTCTACTTCTCCCTTAGTATTTAATATATTGATACACTTTTTATTATCATTGTTCAAAGGTTTAATTTTCTCTTAGAAGGTTGTGTAAGTCGACTCCTCACTCCATAATGATACTCAGAGTGGTTGCGAAATGTATTTCTACAATTGGTTTTTATTGATATGCCGACTATTATGTCGATTATATTTGTAACTACTTTTTGTTACTTTTATTAATTTAATTTTTAATAAAATACACAATTTTTTTTTACTATATTAGTAACTTTTATTTTTATTTAGTCCTTTTATTATTAAGATAGTGATATTTTACATGTTTATCAATTATTTTTTGTATTAAAAGACTTAGAACTAACCTATAGTAATTGATTTTATGAAATGTATTTTTTTAAGTGGCAACTAATTTCCACTCAATTGAAAAAATGACCTACTAGTGTTTTTAGTCGATTTCTAATAATGCTTGGATATATTCAAAAAATGTAATTTGTGCCATGATTTTGTAAGTTTCTTTTTTTGCCTTCGAATCGTGCTATCATACAGTTAAGACTAAATTACCGACTTGAAGGTGTATATCTTGAATATTCTGGCCGTGCCATGCATTTTGCTAGTCTTTGTTAATTTTTTGATGGTATACGTAAATTTCTCATTCGATCTTGTTGTAATTGATGTAACTATGTGACGCATTGTGCTTGTAACATTTTTTATATTTTAGTATAGTCAACACAACCTGTGCATTTGCTGAACAGTGGAACAACATGATTTATCCTATGCATAGACAAGCTTAAAAGGTGTTGATCTCATCATGTTTTTATGCATTACTATATTCCCATAAGGTTTCTTTAATTTTACTGTCCCAATATTTTTTCTATGTTATAAATTTTCAGTAATCCTTTACGTAGAGTTTTATTGAACAATTCAACTGATCCATTTTCTTGAGGGTGATATGTTGTAGTCTTTCTATGTTCTATCATAAATTTCTTTTTTAATGCTTCTATTATTCCATTAAAAAAATGTGAGCCCATTAATGATGAGGACCAGGGGGAATAAAAAAAATGTCACTATATTTTTGTATATAAATCTAGCTGCTACTTCTTTAATACATGATGTTACAGGTTCTACTTCTTCCCATTTTGTTACATACTCGACTACAGTTATGATGTATTTTTCACCTCTCCTTTTATCACTTTTAGGAAATGGATCGACCAAGTCGATATCCCATATTTCAAATGGTAATGATGGAACTATGGAATGTAGTGGCGTTTGATTCTTTGGTAGAGGTCATCCCGTTATTTCACATATATCACATCTTTGCACCCAATGTCAAAAATCATGGAATATTGTAGGCCACTAGAAACAAACTTGCATTATTTTTTGATAATTCTTGTATCCTTGATAGTGGCCTCCAAATCCCCCTTTGTCGGCTTCATCGATAATCTCTTCTCTTTCATGTTACAAAATGAAGCTTCAAAGTACTTCGCCAATTCATAGTTTATACATTTGGCCATTTATTATTCTATATGGTGCCACTTTGATTTCTAATATCTTTTTATTTTATTTTTTATAGTCCTTCTTGTGCTTTTAATATATCTAAAAATTGTTCTATTTCAGCAAGTTCAACTTGGACTTCTTCAATCCTAAATAGATGTATGTCGAGTAGATTGTCATGATTGTCTAAAAAATCATCTTGTGATTCAAGTGAGGATAGATGATCAAGGATGACATTGATTTGATCGGGTCGGAAGATAACATCAAATTCAAACTCTCAAAATAAGAATAGCCATCGACAAATTATTCCCTGATGGAGTAGTTTATTTATAATTTATTTCAATGCTTGGTGTTTTTTATAAAATATGAAGGTTTTTTTAAAAGGTAGTGCTGAAATTTCTTTAGGGAACATATCATTGTTAAGCCTTCATTATCTATCAGCGAATAATTCCATTTAGCTTTATTGAGCTTCTGATTGGCATAAGATTTTCGATGGTCTATCAATTCATCGTCATGTTGTGATACAACTTCCTCTACTTCAACATTTGAATCATCGACATGAACATGAAACTATTTAGAATAGTCTCAAAATTTCAGGATTGGTGCCTCAACAAATTTCTTTTTTAATAGTTTGAATGATCCGGTACGTTCCTTGATTTTGAACATCTGGAACATATTTCTTTAAAAATTTCCCTTATTTGGAATTTTATGTCGGAGTAGTGCCTGATAAATATTCTACAGTATCTTTTATGTCCTAAGAACATTTTAATTTTATTTTCATTCATTTGAGGTTTTAAATATAAAACTACCTTCATTTTCTCCATGTCGACTTTAATTTTGTCCTTTGAAATAACATGCCCCAATATTATTCTGATTGGCATTGAAAAGATACAACTTTTAATATTCATGGATAGTTTTCTCTGTCCGCATCTTCCAAGAATTTGTTTTATCAATTGAATATGATATTTTAATAACATGTATATTTTCCAGTCATCAAATTATGTAGCCATGGTTATTCGTTATAAATTATTTAATAAACAAATAATAATGAAAAAATTTCGGTGAATCGTCATTTGACATGTCTACTTCACGTATTTTGATCTCTACATCGATCCAGTTGGGTGCTTTCGATTCATCAAGTGGCTTATCCTGAACTTTTACTTCATGGTAGGCTATCATATATACCAAGTCATATGATTTCTCTATATATTATTTAGAAACTTTATATACAATTTGGACTTTCTTGCGATTTTAAGGATGATGCTTATTGAAGAGAAACCTTTGACCATTAAGGGGTATTTATTCCATTTGTAAGAGACTAGCCAAATTTTTGGTTGTGGTGCAAGCAATGTCGTTACAATTTACTGGATCATTTAGTAAAATATGATGATTGAATGGTTTTTCTTTGATAAATTATTCATTCTTTTAGACTCTTTCTTTTAAATTTGTCTCCTGTGATTTTAATTCAATGTCCATAATGAAATTTTATTTTATTTCTTTCCATTGAAGTGAATGGCTCCTTACATCCTCTAACTTAAACCATTTATTTAGTAGATAATATAAGGTATTTGGGAACATATGCAACCAAACATGTTCATAATTATAGCCAATTCTTCATCAATCTGATTCACAATTTTCGATATGTTCAATATGATATTGACCAATAATAAAATTGGGTATGTTTGCTTGCATAGATAAATTTTCCCTCCAAACCATTCAATAAAATAAGTTTTTTGTGGTCATCCATATATGGAGTGGTGATCAACGAGTGTCCCACCATCTCACTTCCTAACTGGAAAAAGTTTATACTAAGCTTTACATTCACCCTTGTTCACTAATACCTTTTGCTAATTGCTCCATGTGATTGACAAGGGAAGATCTTTCTTCAAAATGAATATTTTTACTAGAGTCATTCGTTAGATATTTTGGAAGTAAATATGGTATCTCTAGGAATTATCTTTTCACATAATTGACATTACTTTAACATAATAACACTGTCAAATATTTGATGTCAGAATTTCCTATATTGTCTAATACCATTTTGCCTTTGGTTCATAGTTTTCAATATTCCATTCGTATAGTTTGGCATCTGAGTGTTGTCCAATTGATAGATGTGACCAGTTATAATTTCACCAGGAAAATTTGGTTTGACATTGTCACATTCATCATGTAAGACTTGGTAGACTTTTCTTATTGCAACTTCTTCATTACAGGCTTCTACCCATGGTTTACCTTCTAGAGGGTCTAGGGGAATGACTATATTTTTGTTGTTTCCTTTTATTTTAATTATATTTTTCTAATGATATTGTCATCTTCATTAGTCATCCCGAAGGTCGATCGACTAACATTGGATATGCAGGAATTTTGTCGACTAGGTTGATGACTTTGAAATTGACTGTGATCAAGATATCCATTATAGATGTTTGGATTTGTCGTAATGTTCCAATTGCATTAGGGGAATTTTGACGTCTAAAATGGGCCTCGTAAGAAAAATGTACAACCAAAATATAATTTATAAGAGAATATGATTTAATATGATGATTTCAACCATGGGGGGTGATTAACCATTTTTTAAGAAAAAGGGTAAAAAGATTAAAAAACAATAAAATAATAAAAATACTTTTTCAACTCGTATTTTCAACTTATCGCCCAAAGATTTTACTCAAATTTCGAGCGGGAGTATTCGTTGGATGCAAAATTTAATTCCTCATCAAAGAAGTACCCATGTTGCATACTTTTGATGGACCCCACTACACGAAAAATGAGAAATACGTTAAAACATATGATTGTAATCTCGTTTTTCATGTATCTCTCATTTCTCATGTAGCAGGGTCCATCGAAAGTATGCAAAATGGGTACTCCTTTGATGAGGAATTAACGTTTTCATCCAATGAGTACTCCGGATTGAAATTTGATTGAAAACTTTGGGAGATAAGTTGAACATATGAGTTAAAATGTAGTTTTTTCATTTTTCCCTCTAAAATTTGATGATGTAATCAAATATTATTTTATTATTTCCACTATTATTTTATAATTTCCTTAGTGGAAATAATAAAATATTGTTCCAGAGAAGTAAAAATATTGAAAAATAACCTTTTTTAAGTGACAAGTAAATAAAATATAATAGTTTATTCATTCAAAAACTATAAAAAGGAGTTTAACAAAATCATATTCACCTTTTATCTTCGGAGCAGCAAGTTGAGAGCTTTTGGAAAAAACTTTCCGGAGCTAATATCAGGAGAATGGACAGTTCAATTCGTGATTCTTCGGAACCAAGTAATCCATATCACTTTACTCTTCATTTCTATATGTTTCAATTCTATTTTTTGGCTTTAATTTCATTTTTTAGGGAGAAATTATGTTCAAAAATATTCTCTCGGTGGTCTGTAGGTCATCTACGTGCTACCTGCGGACCCCGATAATTTTCTAAAAGGAAAATTTATCAGGCTACCACAGTTTATGTGTGGAGCCCTTATGGACGTCCTCATTCTCTCTGTACAAAAACTACAGAGGGGCCGTGAGAGTTTTAAAATATACAAATTCTCTCAAAAATGGTTAAATTTTTTCATTCCAATGGTTTCTAACTTTAAAATGTGTTCATTTGTAGGCTATTTCACTATGCTATTGTTGACATAAAGTGAGCATGAGGATATAGACAATGAAGCCATGAATAATCCCATGACAATGCATGTGTTAAAAAATTGTGGTTTATATAATTTCTGGGTGATTCAAGGTATGAGAGCACAAGTAGACCTGATGACATGGTTAGTGAACACATGGGATGTTCAAGATTAGTGCTTTATCATTGGTGACCATCGACTCACAATCAAGCTCAAGGATATATATTTTCTCACCGGATTGTCCCGAAGAGGAGAAAACATATCCTTGTTTGGGACCAGATAGGGTGGCCTACCCATTTCAAGCTACAAACAATAGTTTTGCAATGATACAGTAGATCCAATTGATAATTGCATAGACATAAAAACTATCCTGCGATTAGATCTCAAAGTGATTGCATTCACGGTGACCAGGTTGTGTGGGAATGTAGCTCCACATGTAGCCACTAAATCTCAAATGCAGACCGTGGTAGAGTGTTTCATAGGCACCATATTCAACCAGTGCAAAGGGGTATTGGCCAATATGAAAGACCAAATAAGCAGAGCAAAGGATGCAAAGTTAAAAAAATTTGGTTATGGTGCCATTTTTATTTCCTTTTCTTTGGGCAGAATCCCACTTCTTGCCCCTTCGCTTATTCTAGTGGATCGGGGGGAACCTCAAATGGTACGTTGGGTTGCATTAATGGCCTGCCATGGTGGCGATGGCAGTTTATTGGTTTGGTTCACTCCGGCGTACTTAATGTGGCTAAATAATCAAGTATTCACCATTGAAGACTTCCCTTATGCAGGTATAGATTTCTGAGGTGATCTTGAGATGTCCTTTCCTCCATAGGCATAATGGGACGAATCAGGTAAGGTAACTATTTTGATGTTTTTAGTCTAATTTTTATTTGTTTTTTATCGTCAAATACTGATAACAAAATTTAAATGAAGATGTTAGTCCATGACTACTAGCTACACATTGCCAGTTTGATAGGCGTCAAGAAGAGCCTATAGTGCCACCACAGGATCAGGAAACAGAGATCCTAACTGATATAGAACACAACCTGGAGAGGTTAACCATATGTATTCCCGAGACAGGAACATATGACATTCCTCTCCATCTTTAGAGACATGTTACAGGTGTACCAGGATAGTTTAGGAGATTCTTGCGCAAGGTGGCGCATGCCATAGTCTACTACCATGATCATAATCATGGATATTGGATGATCATTATGGATTGACATATTTTGATTTTTGTATCGGTATCTATTAGATCATAAGTTTTTTGAAGCTATGATCATAGGCGATGTAATGTTTTTTGAAAACAAACTTATTTATTATATTACTGCTTTCTTTGAGTATCTTGTTCAACATGTATCAAATGTTGTTTTGTTTTACTGTTTAATGTTGCAAATGTCTATTTAAAACATGATTAGCTAATGCATAAACCAATGTGTTTAAATTTCTTGAAATTTGTTGATATTTGTTATAATAAAATTGTTGTTCCAAGAGATGAACCTTCAAAAATAATCTCAATAACATTGGATTTTTAATTGCATATACTCCATTTTAATGTAATACAATGAGTTCTGAATCTAACCTTGTGATCAAATGTCAAATACCAAATGAAATGGCATCAAATATAACTCAACAACTGCACTATATTATGCAATATTGTTCATTGTTTGACCAAGGCTTACCCCATGTAGAGAAACTAACTCATCAGTGGGTGAATAGATAACCCAAGATGTGGAAGAGATATTTTGTGTACTACGACAGGCACCATCAGCAAATATAATGTATGTTTGAAGTGATGTTGACATCTACGATATCAAGAGTAATTAAGATAAGTAGTGATAGTAGTAAAAGAAAACTTAAACTAGGCACACTTATCTAAAAAACAATAACTAATATACAAGTGAGATCTTCATACGAGGTTTAAGCATAATATCTCTTAAGATAAAGACCATTTCTAGGCTTATCTAAAGATACCCCATCATTATCAGTCAATTCATAGGCCCCTTTTGGCAAGCACTCGCTTGACAATGTAAGGACCATGCCACATTTGTTCGAATTTCCCAGCACCTAGCTTATCATTAGCTTCATCATATACTAAGACTAGGTCACCTTCTAAAAAACATGAGGTGTAACACTTCGATCATACTAAGCTTTCACACATTTATTATGAGCTTCTGCAGCTAATGCAATGGTTCACCAGGTTTCATCTAATTGTGCTAAGTACAAAAAGAGTTTTTCCTCTTCAGAGGTAGCTGGTAGTAACTCTATGGCTAATTGGAGTGACGGTATTTCCCATTCAATGGGTAACACATCTTCTAAACCATAGATGAGTTGAAAAGGAGAGAACCTTGTAGTAGTTTTTGCTGAGGTTCGGTATGCCCACAGTGCTGAAAAAATCATGGTATGCCAATTCAATTTTTGAGTTTCGATAATCTATTTAATCATGGTGGTTAAAACTTTATTAATGGCTTCAACCTAACCATTAGCCCACGGGTAATATGGAGTAGATTTATAATGGTGCAGGCCAAGTTGATCGGAAAGTTTGTTCATCATTATATTTCGAAAATGACTCCCATGGTCTATGATAATAGTTTGTGGTACACTAGAATGAGCAATCACATGATTGAATACGAACGTAGCTATAGTTTTGCCATCTACTATGAATGTAGGCATCACGTCGGCCCATTTGGTAAAGTAATCTACAGTGAGAATAATATACCCATGCTCCCTGGCCGAGTGAGGGTTACATGTAATGAAATCAATGCCCCGTTTCACAAAAGGACCGATAACAATTATTGGGTGAAGAGGAGCTGGAGGCGCATGCATCTTTCGATCAAAAATTTGACAGTTGTGGCATTTTTAGATTGCAATAATAGAATATTTGAACAATGACGACAAAAAAATATCTAGTGCACAATATATTTTAGACTGTGGCAAACCCAGAAATATGACGACCACACGCTCTAGAGTGGCATTCATTAAAAACCCCTAAAGCCTATTTGTGAGTTATACAACGTCGAAAAAAAGAATCTACACCAAGACGATAAAATGTGTCCCCAACAATGTTGTATTGTTGAGATTGATACTAGACTCTACATCGATTTGAACGTGAAAGCTTTGGGCGAAAGGTTTGGGTTTGAATATTAATTATGATATCTACATACTATGGATCTAACATAATGAACAAAAACAGAGATTCATCTGTGATGGGATTCTCTACCACGGTTTCTGTCTCAGTATTGGGAAAGTCACACATGATTTCTGCAAACACCAGTGATTTATTCGATTTAGATTTCTCGAATTCCAAATCAAACTCTTGTAGGATGAAAATCCATTTAGAGTATTTTCCCGTGAGTAATTGTTTTTTCAAAATATACATCATCGAGTTGAAATTAGATATCATAGTTGTCTTTTGTAACAATATGTAGTGACGAAATGTTTGGACAGCTTGAACTATTGCCGAAGCCAATTTCCCCACATGCAAATATTTAATTTTGGTCAGATTTAGATTCTAACTTAGATAGTAAATCAATTGCTCATTGTGAGATTCATCCTCTTGATTTGTAAAAATTAGCAATCTCATGCCAAATAAAAGGAACATCTGCTTCAACAACCAGGTAAAACCTTTTTTTAACTCAGCATAGTTCGGGATAAATCTACGGAGAAATTTTTCTTTCCCTTGCAAACTATGGAGTTGGCGAAGTGTGGAAGGAGGAGGTAAATTTATGATCGTCTCAAACTTTGAGGGGTCAACACAAATGCAAACTTTCAAAATGATGAATCCTGGTAATCATCCTGATTGCACAAAAAAAACACATTTGTGCAGATTCAAATGAATCTTGTAATACCTACATCTCATGAAAATTGCTTGTAAGTGAGTAGGATAATCATCACTATGTAATGAGTGAGTAGGGAAATCATCAAGATAAGGTTGTACAATATGTTTGATATCATTGAAAGCGTAACCCATTTCCCCTTGAAAAGTTGCACAAGCATTCTTTAACCCGAAAGGTAGTTTGCAATAAGAAAATGTTCCCCAACGACATATAAATGTTGTTTTTGGTTGATCAGCATGGAGTATGTTGATTTGATTATATTCGAAAAATTCATCCATAAATGAAAACATTTCATTTCCGGCACAATCATCAATCATTTGGTGGATATAAGTGGTAGGATAATTGTCTTTTGGACATCCTTTATTATTATCCCTATAGTCGACAAATACTCATATAGTCCCTTGTTTTTTGGTAACAGGAACTATATTAGATATCGAATATGTCAGTGAGATTGGATAAATAAATCTTGCTCGCAGTAACTTTTCAACTTCAACTTTAATATCAGCAACTTTTCGCAGATGTATCGGACGTAATATTTGTGTAATAGGTTTGGAATCCCGGTATATCTTTATTTCATGAATGAAAATATTTGGATCGATTCCTGAAATATCTTCATAAGACCATGCAAATATGTCTCAGAATTATTGAGATATGGTTTTATATGTATTAATTTCTTCAATGATACAAGAAGCACCTATATGAATGTTTTCAACAATTCCAGGTTTAACTGATATGTCAATAGAAACAGTTGTAGAAATGCTTCCCAAATTAATCTCAGAATCGAGATTTGTAATCGATATGGTATTCTGTGCTTCCTCGACATAATAAATTGTAAAATTAGACAAAAATGATTTTCAAACCTATCAAGTTTAGGTAAAAAAGAATATCTATGGTGCAAATCATCCAAAGGTAATTCATCCACAAACAAAAATTCTTGAATACTTTCATCAGTGTAAAACACTTGTTGAAAAGGATCGGAAATTGATGTCAAGGCTAAGCTTGACAGTGAATAATATTCTTCGGTGATCACATTCATTGGATCAGGATTACTTGAAAAGGTGTTAGAAAACGAATGTACTGCCTCATATGCCATCTCAAAAGGACTCAAAGCCATATCGCTATTGAAATAATGCATTTCTTACTATGAAGGCACCACCGAAGTGTCATGAAATGGTATAGTTCTTGATCAAATCATATTTATGTTGGAAATGGTATGCAGTACGTTGGCTGGAGGCATAGAGAAAGTTTACATCAATGCAGAGTCCTTTACTAAATCTACACCAACATCTTCATATGGGAAAGTCGTTTTTCCAACATGTTGGATACTATTTGTAGAAGCCGGATCGGACAAATAATATGACAACTGATCGATTTTCACAAACTTTCCTTTATGAGGAAACATGATTAACCGAAAGATGAATGAAACGATAGAAGTCATGGCATAAGACCAACTATGACCCAAAATAATGTTGTAATCCAGAGGGGCATCAACATCTTCCACTTCTAGATTAATAGTTTTTTCTTCTACTTCTATAGGTAGATCTTGGAGTATTCCAAACAGATGGAATCCTCTTCCATCAAAGGCTTTAAGGATTTTGGGAGATTGATTTATTGTTGGAGAACCAATAGTTTTCCAAAAATTTAACGACATTATGCAAGTGGATTCCCGCTCATCGGTTATAGTATGAAAAACTTGTCTCTTTTTACCAATACTAGAATCTGAAAAGCCATCTGATGAGGGAATCTTGGTGTAAAATTTTCTAGATCGAAGACCATGAGGTTATAATGTTGAGTATCTATAGCTCCAATAGCTAATAAAAATAATTTCATTTGCACTGGACATGATTGTAGCACTTCTAAGGCTGACATTGCATAAGGGGATATCGGCAAGTCTTCAAAAATGTTGTAGTTCTGAGCAACTCTCGCATGTGGATTGAAAGCTGATTTTTGATGTGCACCTTTAGCAGGCGGTTTAACCACTAGATCAAGATTAGGTTTATTTATATGAAGTGAATCGAAAATTGAAGGAGATACAACTGGTGTTGAATTAGAATTTTCTATCTCTTTACCAGTTACAATATTTTTACTTCCATAGTCTTGTGATCGCATTGCAACCATAACCTCAGACATCATTAAAATATTTGCCAATGAGTTTGAAGAGGATATTATCATTTTGATATCTTGAGTAGGAAAAGGATCCTTCAAGACAACGAGTTTCGGTGAACCTTTGACGAATTTAGAGACCTCAGACTGATGTGGGCACTCTTTGGTAAAATGATCCTTGTCACAAATAAGACAAGGGTAACAAGGTTTTTGTTTATCAACAAATGGTTCATTATTTTCGGTTTTCTCTTTGGGATATGAAGTTTGTCTATTTTTATTCTTCTTTTTCTTCTTATTACTAGTTTTTTATTTAGCTGTAGATGAATCTACAACATGAATGTCAGCAGAAGTTTCAAGGGAAGAATCTCCTTTCGGTGAATCTAGTAAAGTTATGATATGAGAGCTAGTTTTTGAAGACTTCTTTTTACTCTTATTTGCACTAACTAAACCAATTACACCGTCTACAACATGAGACCCTAAATGAGTTGCATATATTTTACCATGGCGTGGTAAGTCCGAAGTGTTTTCATATAAAGTACCGGGCTCTTTATATATAAGGTCTAAGTACTAAGCTTGAGAAATGACCTGTTCTTCCGTAACAACCCCTCCCTTAGCCACATCTTCAATGATCTTTGGAAGAAACTATTTGATGAACCATTCTGCCAAGATCTGATTCAGAATAAATTCTTTCACTAAATGTATTCTATGTCTCCATTAATATATGTGATCTAATATGTACGTAGTCGTAGATTGTTTTAATTAATTCAAGAGTTCTGTGACATTGTCTTATTAGACTGGAAACTAAAAGTGTGTTAATAAAGTCGTTGCTAACATGTTTAAATTTTTGAATGAGCCACATGGTCATTCAATATACCATTTTGCAGCTAAACCTATCAGTGTTGTCTGAAACAGACTTAATCGAATGGAATCAGTAATCAAAGAGTTTGATGCAAACCAGAGGTGGTAAGTCATGACATGGTTTGACGGATCCTCTCCTGATTTACCTTTGAACTTGGGAATATCACTCAGAAAATTATTCAACATTTCCAGCCAATACGAAAGATAATAGATCAGATCATTCGTTAGGCATGACAAATTAGGTAAATCCAAAGTTGCTATGAATGGCAACCAACAGTTAGGGTCCTACTGAGAAAATTGATAACCTTGTGGAACTATACCTATACCAACAAGAGGATATCCAGGATATCCTAGAATAGCCTGTGCATTTGGGATTGGAATGCCTCCTGGATAACCAAGATTGACAGAACCATATTGGTGTTGAGCTGGTATCTAATACGTGTAACCAGGGTAAGGTTGATGCTGGTATACTGGATTTCCTGCTATAGGTCCATATTGATACTTCCCTTGATACGGTTGATAAACAAACTGATTTTTCCTTGTTACAATTGTACTTGTACCGGGTTGCCCTGCAGGCATATGAACAGTAGTCTGAACTGTGGGTCCAGGTTGTTGTGCAGTGACTACAGGAATTTGTTGTGATACTTGAGGGGCTATAGAAATAGGGGATGCATAATTTCCAGGGATAGGTATGGTAGGTTGAATAGAAGTTGGTGCAACAATTTGAGGTGGAGCCCTAGGAGTACTCGGACTAGGCTACTGAACAGTACTAGGTACATATACTTGTGACATAACTTGAAGTGTAGGTTGGACCAGTTGCTGGATTTGAATGTAATCAATTTGTTGACCATGTTAATTATAAGGTACTTGAATGTTAGGTTCCAAATTATGTTGATTTTGTGTTGGACTCCACACCATTCTTACTCCAGGATATGATGCTCCCATTGAAGGTTATGCTGGATAACATGGACCATAACCAGGTTGCTAGTTTGGATCGTATGTTTGATAGTTGTATGGATAATTCCCACTAAAATATTTACCTCTGTGAAGAAATTTATGTTCCAGGTAGAATTGTGGCCCTAAAGGAGGTTGTTTTCCTTGGAAAGATGACTACCCCAAAGGAGGCTATTGTCCTTGGAAAGACGGTTGTCCTTGCATAGGGTACTATCCTTGAAGAAGTTGCAGACACTGAATTGAGTACTGCCCTTGAGATTGATATTGTCCTTCAGGTATGCACTGGCCTTAAGGTATGTACTATCCTTGAGGCTTCCCCCTAGGCAGTAAATTACTACCTTGAGGATGCCCCCCCGACAGTAAGTTACTACTTTGAGGGTCAGGATTAGGAATGTTTCCTGACATCATTTAAACTTGTTCCACGTTAAAATTTTTGGTATGTGATTCATTTGGACCAGATGATGATATAAGTTTGTCAGGAGAAGGAGATGCTCCTGAGAAAATACCAGAAAGCGACTGGTATCCCATAGGAATAGAAGGACCACCATAAAAATATGATTCTGGTGATGCAGAAAACATGGATGACTCGCAAGACATGTTTAATGAACATCTGTAATTACCTCTTGGTATGGTGTAAAAAGGAATTCGGGGTGGTGAATACTTTAGACCAGAATTGTGTAAAAAGTATGTTAACTGAGAGTACCAAGGATCTTGTTTGGAAGGGCTATAGTAAACCGATTCACTTGGCCTAAGATCGAAATATTCCTGATGTGAAGGAAGAACAACTTCTTCCTATGTGTCATTAATTTCTTCAATGCTAATGAGGCCATGAGGAAGGTTCTTAGTGATGCAAAACTTCACTCTAGGTGAATCAGGATGACTAGGGGTTGGAGTGATGAAATCTAAAGCAGGCTCGGACATAGAAGTTTCAGTTTCTGGTTCAAAAATATTAGGCTGAGTAGCTGATAATTCACTAGTTGTGGAAGCAAGTTCAACTAGTTCAGAAATTGTAAGTTTTCTTTGAGAACTCTCTACTATTTGAGGTTGATCTACCTCGTAATAAAGATGAATGTTAGGTCCCTATATCACTAGTACAGTCCCTTATTATTATTAGTGTCAACCCCTTATTTTTATTATTGTACCCTTGTAACCCCCATTTTGTTATTATTGTGCCCTTAAATTATTATTGTTAGGTCGGCTAGAATTACATTGTCGCCCACTAGGATTACATTATGGTCCCATGGACTCCTATATCTAGAAAGGAGGTTTTGTAAATTGTATCATCCAAGAATTGTTCATTCATGTAATGTATTGGAGGTATCCCCCTCGAAGTGGCTTATTTCTAAGGCGTTGATATCTCTTTTCTTCTATTTTTGGAGTTGGTTACACACCATTTGGTACCAGAGGTTTGGATTCTAGGGTTTCGCTGCTCCAAACATGTCATCATGGAATTTGCGCTATAACTTTTTTTATACAAAGTTTCAAAAGCTGAAATTTTTAGGGTGCGGAGCTGAAATCCTGAGGATGATTGTCTAAAAATTTCAGAGCTTGGTTCGCAATATTTTTGGAGATATGATCTGTGGAAGTTAGGTCTTTTTTTAGCCTCCTAAACAGGTCATCGTGGAATTGCGCTATAAATTTTTGTCTACTTAGCTTTAGCATCTGAAATTTTTATGGCGTGAAGCTAAAATCCTAAGGAAACTCATAAAAACATTTCAGATCTTGGTTCACAATATTTTTCCAGATATGATCTATGAAAGGTAGTGCATTTTTAGGCTCTCAAATTTCATCTAAAATAGGTGATCGTGGGAAAATTTCAATAAATCTCTTTCCGAGCATTGGATTGGAGGTCCGTAAAAATTGGTCGCAAGTGCACAAAATTTTGTTTCTTGGATATCAATTTCAGAGGTGAAGGATGAAACAGTGACACATGGCAAGTCGTACAAGTTCACTATACTGAACTAGTCCATAATTAGGTCATTGTGGGAGATTGGATATAACTTTGTCTTGGAGAATCCAAATCAAGTCAGACCTATGGCATTCAAAAGAAAATTAAGAGGGCTACTTCAGTGCTGAATTTCAAATATTGAAGATCCACAATCACAGAGATAATACAATTTCAATATCAAGCTCCTCAAAAGCAAGTAAAAGGTGTGTATTTTTTTTCCGAATTGCATAAGTCTTGTTTGAAGAATCAAGTTGAATTGATTGCAAGGGAATATTATAGAATAGATATCAGTATTGGATTATAAAATGACCCATAAAAAGAATTCAACACCCATTAAGCCTTTTGAAAGCTCTACTATGACTCATGAAGATGAAGAATGGAAACATGACATATCAAAATTACAAGAGAAAGAGCAACAAATTTCGCTCTAGCAAAGAGAAACAAAAAATGACATTGAAGTTTTGAAGAAATGTGTGGAAACTAAGATGGATGGTTTGAAGAAAGGCGTGGAATCTAAGATAGATGGAATGGAATCTAAGATTTATGCCATGGAGGCTAGCATGGAATCTAATATGGATGACATGGAAGCTAAGATCGATGAGAAAATGGAAAACATGAAGAATGTTCTAAAAGAAAACATGGAAGGTTTGTCAAAGTTGATACAAGAAATGTTTCCTAATGGTGAAAAGATAGTAGAAGAACCTCATGATGAGAACAAAATAAATGTTAATCGTGATTTCATAAACTCTAATGTTGGTGGGAAGAACCATCATATTCCAAATATGGATATGAGGAATTTTGATGGAAAGGATCCTGTAACATGGATACTACAGATGGAGAAATATTTTGATCTCCATAATGTGCAAAACACACAAAAGGTACGCATTGCAACTTTACATTTAGAAAAAAATACATTTCTATGGTATCGATGGCTTTTCTCCCGTAAAAAAATTGTCACTTGGTCAATTTTTATGGAGGAAATGATAGAACATTATGAGGATACAAAGAGCAACACCTTCTTTAGCCAATTGATAAATCTCAAAAAAAAGGGTTTAGAGGATTTCCAAAAATTGAATATAAGGGTAACTGATATTCCAAAGGAACACAGGATTGATCTCTTCATAGGCACTCTAAAGGATAACATCCAACATGAATTTCATGTTTTGGAACCTGATTCATTGGAGAAGGCATTCAGGTTGGCAAGAAAATTTGAAAGTAAAATTATGGCGACAAGGAAGCCTACCACTCAATTCTATAAAGAAGGAAGTGTTTCTATGCCTAGATTTCCACAACCTACAAGGTTGACACTACAAAAATTGGAAGAAAAAAGAGCAAAAGGGCTTTGCTACAGTTGTGATAGAAAATACACTAAAGGTCATAAGTGTGCTGAAAAGAAATTATTTTACATAGATTGTGAAGAAGAAGAAGAAAATGAACAAGAAGAGGATATACACCAGGAACCAGCCCTAGAAGAGGAAGAAATTAATCTGAACATATCATGTAATGCACTGAGGGAAGAGAAACTCTCAAGATAGAAGGATAGATCAAGAAGAAAAAGGTAATAGTGTTGATTGATTCAAGTAGCACCCATAGTTTTATTTATTGTAAGTTAGCCAAGGAATTAAATTGTTTCCTATACCCAGCACCAGAATGTCAAATGATGGTTGCAAATGGAGGAACTACAAATTTCTCTAGGAAATGCCATAATATCAAGATAACCATGGGGGAATATGTATTGACTAGTCCAATGCTTTCCATTCCTATGGGAGGTGCTGATGTTGTACTAGGAGTACAATGGTTACAATATTTGGGGACGATAGCTTTTAATTTTCAAGAACTTTTCTTGAAATTCTTTTCAAAAGGAAAGGAAGTTGAATTACGAGGTATTTCAGGGAAGCCAGGAAGGATAATAAGCTCTAATGTTATGATAAAGCTTCTAAAGAAAGAACAACGAGGTGTAATTGCACAATTATGCTCACTAGAAGTTCCAACATCAAAATCATCTGTTCCTGCAGATCTCCAACAAGTATTGGACAATCATTCCAAGGTGTTTGAAACTCCCAAAGGACTCCCACCTATTCGTGATCATGATCATGCTATTCATTTGATTCCAGGAAGTGTTCCTCCAAACATCGGGCCTTATAGATATCCTTACTTCCAAAAGAGCGAAATTGAACGTATGATTGCAGAAATGTTAGAGGCGGGTATAATTCAACCTAGTCAAAGTTCTTTCTCTGCTCCTGTAGTATTGGTACACGAGAAGGATGGATCATGGCGAATGTGTCCGGATTATAGGGAGCTTAATAAGCTCACCATTAAAAATAAATTTCCCATTCCTGTGATTGATGAATTATTGGATGAATTACATGGAGCAATTTATTTTACCAAGTTGGATCTTCGTTCAAGATATCATCAAATTAGAATGAAGACTGAAGATATTCCAAAAACAACATTTCGAACCCATGAGGGTCATTATGAATTTTTGGTCATGCCTTTTGGCCTTACCAATGCACCTTCTACATTTCAAGGGTTGATGAATTCCATTTTCAAACCCTTCCTTAGAAAATTTTTGCTAGTATTTTTTTGATGATATACTAATCTACAACAGGTCTTGGAAGGATCATGTTGAACATGTTGACAGGGTGCTCAAACTATTGCAGGAGAAACAATTATATGCAAAAAAATCCAAATGTTTCTTTGGAGTACAAGAGGTGGAATATCTGGGTCATATTGTATCTCACGACGGTGTTAGAGTAGACCCTAAAAAAATTAAAGCCATTAAAAAATGGAAAGTCCCCACAACCATAAAGCAGTTGCGAGGATTTCTCGGGTTAACAGGGTATTATCGCAAGTTTGTTAAGAATTATAGGAGAATAATAGCACCTCTAACAACATTATTGAAGAAAGATGCATTTTCATGGACTCCTGAAGCAACTAAGGCCTTTGAACGTCTTAAAGAGGCAATGTGCCTAGCACCGGTCTTAGCTACACCAGACTTCACAAAAACCTTTATTGTGGAATGTGATGCCTCAGGAAATGGAATTGGTGCAGTTTTAATGCCGGAAGGAAGACCCATTGCTTTTGAAAGTCGTCCAATCAAAGGAAAGTATTTACAGAAACCTATTTATGAGAAGGAAATGTTAGCAATACTGCATGCACTAAAGAAATGGCGAACTTACCTAATGGGAAGACACTTGAAGGTAAAAACTGATCATGATAGTCTTAAACACTTTTTGGAACAAAGACTATCGTCAGAAGAACAGCAAAAATGGGTCACAAAGATGTTGGGTTATGACTTTGAAATAATCTACAAAAAAGGAAAGCTGAATGTTGTTGCGGATGCACTCTCAAGAAAGAATGAAGAGGTGGAAGCATTGCTTTGTGCCATTTCTATTATCCAACCAGATTGGATAACTGAAGCAAGAGATGAATGGAAGAAGGACAAAGATGTATGGACACTCATTCAAAACTTGCAGCAAGATCCTAGTACATCTGATACATTTAGTTGGAAAAATGATTCCTTATGGTACAAAGATCGCTTATATCTTTGTAATAATTCCCAACTAAAACAAAAAATTATTCTAGAATTGCACACTTCTCCTTTAGGAGGACACTCGGGATTTTTAAAAACTTACCAGAGGGTGAAGAAATAATTTTTTTGGGATGGCCTTAAGTTTGATATTCAAAAATTTGTGATGGAATTTTTGGTTTTCCAGCAGAATAAAGTGGAGACAATTAAGACCCCAAGACTTCTACAACCTTTATCCATTCCAAGTCAACATTCAGAGGAGATTTCAATGGATTTTATCACAGGTTTACCTAAGTTTGAAGGAAAGAATGCCATCATGGTGGCAGTTGATAAACTTACCAAGTATGCACACTTTTGTGCATTATCTCATCCATTTAAAGCAAGTACAGTTTCTACTACATTTATGGATAGAATTCAAAAGCTACATGGAAGCCTAAGGGTTATTGTGAGCGACAGAGATCCCATTTTTACTGGAAACTTTTGGACAGAGTTATTTTCTTGTTTAGGTACTCAATTAGCTCATAGCTCATCTTATCATCCTTAATCTGAAGGTCAAACTGAGATATTAAATAAATTTTTGGAAGGATATCTTCATTGTTTTGTCTCTGGTAAACAAACACAATGGGTCAAGTGGTTACCTCTCGCCTACAAAATCTAAGAGAGGAATCCACATACAAACGATAGATTCCCACACTAAAAGCACTATTTGGTGATGAAATCCAGCGTTGGAGAATTCTAATGTGGAAATGGCAGTTGGAACAGTTACCCCGACAACCTACTTAGTGAAACAATTCAGTGCAAGTGTATCCAATTAATAACATCTTGAAGTGAAGAGTACCCTCCGGAAAGTCCAAGTGATTCTAGTTGACGTCCGCTGCAGGTACAGTGGGACCTTCCCTCCACCATCACCTTGGTAAAAAATCCTAAAGTTTATAGCCACTAAGGTCACCAACAGGAACAAATTTACTTGGGGGAACAATCTACGATCCAATATACATGCAAGGGTATATGGACTCGCTCAATCCCCTTGAAGGCTCCTTGATATAATCCAAGGTTTGCCAACAAGTGACCCAGGCTCCTTGACAATGGTATATCCAAGGTTTACCATTTTTAATATGTGCACATCTGCTATCATTCCTAATGGGATAGGTACAATTACCTCACTGGTTCCAACATTATCTTTTGCTTGGCACTTTTAAGAAGAGCTTCCTAGAGCACAATTGTTACAATTGTATTTTTCCTACCACAAGATTGCTACTTGTTTGTTTCAACAGTCTTGGAATTTTAATTACAACCTATTCCAAGACACTAGCCTAACCTATGTTGGTGGAAAAGATCCCTAGAAAATGTAAAATATTTAGATTGATTTTATGAAAGAATTGTTTTTAATTTGGTTGTTTCTTAAGACAGAAGGTATGGAAGTGAAACTTCAATAATTTTTTATGACCCAACTCAAAAATACGCTAAATTCATCTAAAATGAATCTTATTTAAGTGAAATATTAAGAGATTTAACAATTTTCTAAAAACACCAATTCTTTCATTCATAAACAAGATCTTTGAAAAGAAGACGATTTCTTTGAGATCTCAATTTCACAAAATGATCAATTACTCGTTCGAAATTTATAACCCTTATCAGTCATATCAGAAACTAAAAATCATTAAACAAACATTTTCCTAAAAATAAAACCATATCTAAAACTCCTAAAAACATAAAATTCAAAATCAAAATAATAAAGTCTAATTTTGAACTCTATCTAGAAATTTTGAGGATGTTTCCTCTTTGTTTGTGATCAAACCAAGAAAAATTTCTACTTATCTCAGCATAAATGAAAACATCCAACAATGGTTTAGTTTGAAAATGAGGCCTTAGTAAGAGAAAATCTCTTCCAAATTTGCAAATGAAAATGAAATCAATTTTCGTAAAAGTAAGGTTTGCAACGATTTTAATGGCTCAGAAAGAAAACAACATCATACCAGTAAGCTAAGGTATATGAAATTTTCTTATATAGAGAAACAAGAAATTACGGAAAACAGTCACTCATCAAATCAAAATCAGATGAAACGTCACAGAAATGCAAAAGTTGCTGAAAAGAAATTAACACATAAGATTTTGACAGTCAAGATAGATTGGGAAAAACACAGAGAATCTGGTAATCTGGCTCCTAAAAAGAGAATTCTTAATTTTTCAAAAAATTTCCACAGGTCAGTAGGTTCTAATGGAGAACAGAGTGGTACCACACTGTTCTGAACTAAAAACTACGGAGGCTATCACATTGTTTTCAAATAAAAACTGTGGAGGCTGGGAAAAGTCTAGAAAAATAAATATTCAGTTTTTCTTTTCAGGGATGCTTAAAAGTTATCTACCAAACCCAGTTTTAGACTAATAAAAATTAGAAAAATCCTAAAACTTAAAATGAAAACAAAAAGTCAAACTAAGTTTATTCCCCAGCAGAGTTGTCATTTTTTTATGCTGATAAATCCCTCTTGCAGATAAGAGCGACCTCCCTAGCATTCGACGAATATCTAGAAACAAACATCCATTTGTAAATAGTTTTCTCTAGATTATTTTCTATTAAGAATTATTATAAACAAAGAAAGAGGACATGCCCCTACTAAGATCCAACGTTCGGTGTATTATTTTATCCAGTCACTCCAAAGAGGTTTCTTCAATAAGTAGAACCTGCAATGAAATAAAAACAAAAGAATTAAAAGCACCTGCAACATATAATAATTAAGAATAGCTAATCCAACTTAGTGATCAAGGACTCTAGGTATTGAATTATTCAAATAATCACAAGAACAACTCAATGAGAAAAGGAAATCCATATGTATTATATTGAATGAAAAGAGTAACTTTACAACCTGATGCCTTGATGGTGTACAAGTTCCTCCCGGGGTCTTGAGCAATCGTTCCTCCTTCAGTTTGACAAACCTTCCTCTCTTTGAACCAACATGGAGTTACAGACATAAGTGTGTGATCATTATCATGTCAACAACAACTAGTGTAGATAGTATTCTCTCTTAGATTTTCTTCAGCAATTACCTTATACAAGCTACCCTTGAGACTGAAACATGAGCTCAATTTATAGGGAAATGGAGGTAGTTTCAGTTCCATGAAGAGGGGGATATATTCCTCTCATGAAGGGATTTAAGCACCATATACCAAGGGATAAGCTCCATGAGTGGAGGGATAGAGCTCCATGAGTGGAGTGATAAAGCTCAAATTGATCGTGCTTCTATAACCTTCCAGTTGGGAGAATATTTGACCAGCTGGGCTTCTAGAACTTACTTTTTCCTTTATTTTTCTGTTTACAAGGGTCCGCAGGTTTTATAAGTAGCATGTGTAGGAGCTGCCATAGGTTATAGAACAAATATCTGTGGATCCGGAGGAAAGAGTTTGGAAAAGTGCAGAGTTAGACTTTTAAGGGCTTTGATGAGCTTTTCTATAATTCCAAGACTTGGTTTAGGAACACTAGGGTTTTTGACTTCTAAGGGAGCAAAATATAGGTTGTAATGAACCTATATGGACAGTCAAATTCCATGGTGACAAAATAACATGTAACAAGGATATAATTCAATTTTATGTTATCGATTGGAAGAAAAGTTGAATTCCCCAAGAGATTTATTCCAATTAGTAAAGGGATAAAAAACAAATCATATTTTCGCTGAAAAAATTTCTTATTGGATGTAGAGGTTCTTGCAATAATTTGTATAAGAACAATCCACATCGGGTGGAAGAGAAACACATCACAGGGAAAATTTCTCTGAGGGATCTTTGAGTCTCATAAGTTCAATTTTTCCTGGTAGATTGGCAGTAGAAGCTAGCATATTTGTGTATTTTAGAAGGGAGTGCTAGTAGCAAAGCAACAACAAATCATAAGGAAAGATAGCGTTTTTGACAAGTTTGTTGAGATGGCCACAACGGGGCTTAGGGATCAGGATAGGTTGGATGGATCTTCCAACTACATCATCTGGGGCCAGGATGTCGTTCCTTTTAGATGAATATGTCCTGAAAGTCTACATAAATAATGTGGTGGGAGTTCCCTAGGAGGCATAATAACATACGGAATACAGGAAGGAAATGGTGAAGGTGAAGTGGTTGATCCTAGATGGAGTCTGGGATCATATAGTCTCACATATAGTAGCTAGGGGAATGACCAAAGAGATGTGGGATGATCTCTCTGTACTACACCAGGGTATTTCCGAGTAGCAGAAGACATTCCTGGAAGAAAATATGAGATGCATTAGGATTCATAAGGGGGAAGGCATAAATTCCTTTCTCACGAATATTAAGGAAGTCTGGGACCATCTTACAGTTATTGGGCAACACCTCAACCTTCAGAGCTAGTATGGTTGGCACTAAAAAATGTCTTAGAGGATTGAAAAGTCTTCATCCTAAGCATGTTGGGTAGAGACACGCTACCAGGATGGGACTTAATGTGGGATGACTTGAAATAGGAGGAGTTGAGGTGAGCTCTGCTAAAGAGCTCCATTAGTGGAAATAGTAGCAATGGACCGAAGGGTGTGAAGGAGGAGGGGAATTTGGCCCTCGCATCAAAGGGTACTACTCAGGGATCGGGGGGGAATAATAAGAAGATGAAAGACTTATCTAAGGTCAAGTCTGTCAATTGTGGAAATTTCATCCACAACAATACACATTGTCTTCTCAAGAAGGAAAAGCAGGAGAAGCAGGACTAGGTAGCAGCACATGCTAAGATAGGTAGGCTATCCTTTAGGTTGGAGGAAGACTTCATGACGATGGAAACCTATTCTCGAGGAGTGAGGTGGGGTAACTTGGAGTTGTATCACCAAATAGGTACACATTTTGGGTAGGGTCCTTGAGGATTCCACACCGTGTATCATTACATCGATACGGGGGCCCATAGTATTCAACAGTGGGATGGATTAGTGGTAGTTGATGCAGCGAGTATGAGAGTGAAAATTATAGAATAGTAGCAATCAGGTACTGAGGATAACACTACAATATTAACATCAGTGTAGAGTGGTAGAATGTAGATTTGGCACCAATGTAGATTCATTGGTAGATAGTGCAATAACTAGTAGCACTTAGATACTTGGGAGACAGATGCGTCATACTAAACACAATTGGTTTAGTATTTTGGATGCTTCTCAGTTGCAGTGGTTGCAGTTTCAGAAACAAAAAATGAGAGGGAGTTGCAGTGCATATGCATAGTTGGCATTATTACAATAGGCATAGAAAATTTTACTGGTTAACATTCGCAGGTGGGCTAATTTTCCACGATTTTTCCACAAAAAAAATTCGCCAATTTCCATCTTTTATAGAAATGATTCGCCCAAATTTTACAACATAAAATTATTTTACCTTAAAATTTTCCAACATTATATAGATACTATATATAAAATCATTATAAATTTAAAAATATTCACAAATATATCAATAAATATTTTATAGTTTTCATATTAGGGACTAGAGAGATTCACTAATGTTTTTAAAATTGAAGACAATTTTCCATCCTTCAAATTTTCCCTGATAGCAGGTGTCAACAAAAACACATATGAAACATTAGAGTTGTAAATTATTTGCTGGGAAGAAACAACCAGACATAAAAAATGTGACAACATGTGATACAAAGACGGGGTGTTGTGGCAAGATGTGCAACACTAGAGAGAACACAATCCTCACTAAGAGGGAGTGTTAGTTTCTATAGCATATGATGTTTTCTAGTAACAAAAATTGGTGGAGAGGCTAGAATACAAGATATATCCAAAATGCAAAAATTGTTTCTAAAAATTCCACATACAGATGACTTAATTTTATTATTAACCAATTTTTAAATGCTTCCTAAGTCAACTTAGGAAAGCTTGTTAATTAATCAGAATTAATTAAGTCAAGGTGAGAACGGTCTAGAAACTCACACAGATCAACTTCAAGATCGTCCTATCCCTTTATTAATATTTAATATCCATCACTGGAGTCCTAACAGAGGATTATAAGAAGAATTCGATGGGAACTTTGAGAAGATACTTCAACATTTTGATTTCCATGCCATATCAGAACTTGGAGAAGATACTTCAACAATTCAATTTACATACCATATCGAATTCTAAATATAAGAAATAGTTGTCGAAGAGACAGAGATTGAAGAAGAGAAATTTAGGGGTAGGGAAAGTGATGTTGGAGGAACATTTATCCAATCCGATGAAGTCCATTTGAGGAGAGGCATAAGATCCATAGTGAGGTTGACGCAGGGACTACAAAATAGCCTATAGAGGAAGTCAAATTTGCAAATTCGGGAAGTTGTTTCATAGTTATGATGGAAAAAAAAAATTCATAGGTCAGGATAAATGTTTCCAGAGTCAATGGAAACCAGAAGAGTCAACTCAACGTGATATCCAAGCCTTATGGATTTGTGTTTGCGTGGATCCCATGCAGAGGGTGATGCAGGGCAAGACGTAAAGAGTTTCAAAGGCTAGTCTTTAGTGTCAGAATTTCCTATGGGGTGAGGAAAATTCCTTAGTAGCTTTTTTCCAATATTTTTCAGTATAGGATAGCGGGTTTCGACATCCAAACTATTATACTCATATTTTATTTTTTCTTAATAATTAAAACCCCTAAACAGTTGCACTATTTTTGCCAAGTTGATTTTTTTTTGGGGAAATTTGTCCAAGAATATCGATGTCATTTCTATTGTTTGTGTGATAGTATTTTCTCAGATTCTAGTGCTATTTTTATTCCGTGGTTTATTTGTGAAACTCATAGTGTGAATTATTTGATATTTTTCATAGAAAATGGCAAATAAATTGTTAAATAAATTAATAATTAGGAAAATAATTTCTAGATGTTGTGATAGATAGAATTTTCACAACATGAAGTATGGGTTGAGCTCTACTTGTTTTAGTTGTTCTACAATGCCTAATTTGTGTAATAATGGTTGAAATTATTGTTGTAGGTGACCCACGTTGAACACTAGGTGTAGGCCAAGGAATGGGGAAATTTTGAGCTCGAAAGAATTGTATCCCACAACATTGGTGATGGTGTAAGGCCCATATTAGAGTGTTCAGAGCTTCCAATTGGCTGTAACAAGACATTATTTCTGTAAATTTAATAAAAATTTGTCCCTCACCTAAAACTTATGTGGCACCCGATTATGATCACAACGTTGTTTGTAATTAGCATTGGATTTATTAAAGATGTCAAGAACCTACTCGAAGATGTGTTGGATGTGTTCAATAAACCTAGTTGCTTTATCAACCTGAAACCGTACATGTGAAAATTATACCATTGTAGTTGCACGAGGCATGACAAAATCAATCATAAATGATGGTTGAAATCCCATACCCACTTTAAAGGGGTTGCGGCCCATTGATCTATGTAGATATTTGTTGTAGATATGTTGCTCAGTGGGAAGGATCTCATCCCATGTTCATGGATGCTTGGATATTTACATGCGTAGTATGTGCACAATCATCTTGTTGATGACCTATGTTCGACCATCAATTTTGGGATTGAATGTAGTTGACTTGCTGAGCTTGGTGTCCAATAATGACCAAAGGCTTGACCATAATGTGTTCATGAACATCTTATCTCGATATGATATAATAATATATGAGATCCAAAAATATAACCCTACTCATTCAAAGAAGAGTTTGGTAGTTTCATCTGCTATGATACTCTTATTGGAGGTCCTTAATATGGCGATCTTAGAAAAATTTTCCACGAGCACAAATATATTGGTGTAGGATCCAATATATTTTCCAAAATTCTATCAGGGTTTTAGCCAATAAAAATTCTTTTGTAGCAATATCATAGTTTTCTCAACGCCCAAGTGTCCTGCGATCTGACTATAGTGTGCCTCATAAATTAGCTTGGCATGCTCGCCTTAAGGAACACAAACTTGGCCTAGGTAGTGTAATAATGCATCCTCGAGGTGGAAGTATCAAATTTTCTTGCCCTCCACTAGCATATGATATGTGGTGGAAAACTTTGGATCATTTTTATATAGTTGTGGTAATATAGAGGTATCATGGCCACAAGAATTAAGAAAAATGGTCAATGCTGCAACTCGATGATGACTATAGTAATATACAACATGATTGATGCTACCCTTCTTATATTTAATGTTCAAATGAAATTGTTGCAGATATGTGGACCACTTTTAATGGAGATTGTTCTATAACGTTTTTTGTGTTTGTATAAATTGAAGAGGTTGGTCATCTGTGTCGATGACTATATCAATCCCCAGAATGTAATGTTTTCATTGTTGACAAGCCTGCACAATGCAATAGAAATATTTATCATAGGTGTGGTATTTCCATAATATCATAATTTTTTTCACTATGATAGGACATTGAATTCCCTTTTTCAGGGAGACTTTCACCAAGAGCATAGTCAATGGCACCCACCTTAATTTAAAATTCTTTTTGCAGGTATGTAAATGTGTGTATTAGTGCAGAGAAAAGGTAGCTCTTTAGCTCAACAAATGCCTTTTTTTGAGACTTGAAGCAGAAAAAAAATCACTTTCACTTCGCCCTTAGTAACTTGAAACAAAGGCAAAGTAGTATGAGAGAATCCGAAAAAAAACCTCTCATAAAAAATGGAAAGGCCAAAAAAGATGCAAAGCTTAGTTAGAGTCATTGAGGCTTGCCAATCCTGAATGATTTGGATCTTAGCTTGATCCACATGCATGCCTTTCTCATTAATGATGTAACCTAGATATTAGAGTTGGCCTATGCTAAAGGTGTATTTCTCCAAGTTGGCACATATCTTGTGCCGCTATAGGGTTTGAAGGACCTACTGGATGTGCTTCAAGTGCACTTCCCAAGACCTTTTGAAGATGAGGATGTCGTCTAGGTATACAATCATGAAATTTTTTGTAAAGGGATGCAAGTTGTCATCCATCAACATCATAAAAGGTACAGGGGAGTTTGTTAAACCTAAAGCCATCAGTAACCACTCAAAAAGGACCTCCTTGGATTTAAAGGAAGTATTTCATACATCTATTGTATCTACTAGAGCCTCGTGATAGCTAGAATTAAATTGATCTTGTTGAAGTACTTTACCCCCTTAAGTTGGCGAAGAAGCTCATTAATCCTTGGGATTGGATACATGTTCTTGATAGTGATTTTATTTAGTGCACAATAATCAAGGCAAAGTCTGCATGTCCCATCCTTCTTCTGTAAAAGTAAATTAGGGCTTCCACAAGTTGAGGAACTTGGACCCATGTTCTCTTTTTTGCAGCAACTCCTAGATCTGCAACTTGATTTCTTCATTTTTCAAAACAGAGCGATGGTATATCGGCCCATTTTGTAGGGGTTCTCTAGGAGTCCGATCACATCAAATTCTTGACCTTGTAGTGGAAAGGTACCCCTATGGGAAAGGATAAACTGCCCCTATATTCATCCAGGACCTTATCCACCTGATTTTGTTGCGTAGTGGAACCATTCTTGGGGGCCACATATGTGGCCATGATTTTCCCCTTACTTTGAGAGCGGATCAGAAAGAAAAAAATCCTCGGTCTGGGGGATGATATCACAACATTAGTTAGCAGAGATATAAGAGATGGTGGTAAGTGGGGCTACCACCAGTATCTTGTAAAACTTACTACCTAAATTAATAATAATAGTGTGAGTCCTAGAATAATGAAAAACATGTATCTTCAATAAGTATGGTTGGTATAATAACACATCATAGAATTTAATAAGAGAAACATCACATAGTGCCACATCCATGAAGGGTTTGATGTTGTAAGGAAGAAGACATTATTGGCTAATTCAAAGATATCATCCTTGATGGATCCACCTCACAGTGTATGGTTATGGGTGTAGTGTGGTCGGAAGGCCCAAGTGCTTAACAACCTCTACGAATATTAGGTTATTTTGTCTCTCACTATTGACAATGAACTACAACAAAGAATCCTTCACTCACATATGTGAGTGGAAGAGATGCTCCCGTTTATATGGATCTCCTGACTCAGTCTTTTGAACCTTCATGGTGGAAATGGGGGCACTGGGATCTACACTGATAATTTTATTTCCTATGTCGTTACCCTTGTTAGGTTTTGACTAACATTCGAAACATGCATTTGAATCTATAACTATCACTAACTGCTTTGCATGAAACTCACTTGTGTTGTGAGTGGGGTTCTTGTGGAACTCATGACACTTTCTTTTGTCCTTATTTTTCTGTGTGGTGTTTTTTTATTCTTAAGCCTTCAATGGGTTGTCCTGGGTCAACCCACCTTTGCTTTTTCCTTTTTTTTTTCCAGTTTGTGCATGCCTTTTCCTTTCTTCAAATTTGTAGATCCAAAGTTACTATTCTTCTGATTAAATTTCTTCTTGAACTTTCCAACATATCTATATGCAGTCTCAAGTGTAGAGATGTACAATAAATCCATCTGGTCTTGGATGTAATTTTGTAGAAAGTTGTGATACCTGAGTACTATATTCCGCTCAGACTCCTTGATAACCAAATTTTTGCAAAGAGTATGAAAAATATATATGTGAGCTATGACACGTCTTGGTCTCTTCCCTACCATAATGTGGTCCATTTTATGTACTTATCTTCACAGGGTAATATTGTTCCTTAACGGTGTTGTTTCCCTTCATCATTTTTGTAGGGTGTCTAAGAGGTTGCATTCAAAGACTTCTCGCTTAAAAATTAATCGAACTGATGATCAAGTCAAATTTAGGCCCTACTGCCCCAATAGGAGCTCAAATGTTAGAGCTTGCATCTGTATAATTCTCCACTAGGAATCAAAACAAGTTTAAAGAAGAAATTAGTGAACACATTTTTTGTTAAAGTTCAAGCATATTTAGGGGCACATTTCCATCCATCTTCACCCACCCAACCCTCGGAAGACTATCATGGGGGTAAGTTGCATGAGCGATAGATCACTGCTATCCCCATAAAGTTAAATGGTTAAATGGGATGGTCTACTAATTAAATGACCCAGATTTATTCTAGGGGTAACCGGAGGAACTGAACTCTAATTCTTTCACCTACTGGAGTGTTACACAGTCATTTTTCACCATGCTCATTTTCTCGTCCTTGATCCTGAAATTCCCTGTGATAGATCCTTTGTAATGTTTCCACCATCAAGAAATATGTTAACATATCCCCTTGAATATCTAAAGAAGATTGCCTTGGAAGATTATTGAAGAAACTTGGTCAAATTCCTAGTTTCTTGGGCCAACGCTCTTCCTCATGCCATAATCGCATTGATGTCATTTCCATAGTTCTGGCTTAGCACCGTTAGTGCCCTAATTTCATGGAAAAACATGTTGATCCCCTTTCTGGAAGGGCTTCCTAAAATGGAGGAGAAACTTCGACCTCTAGAAGCTCAAGTGTGGCGAGATGGTTGTTAAATGGTGGTGATAAGGTTGAGTTCTATGATTTTAGAGACTTGATCTCACCTATGAGGGTTCATCCCTTTCAGAGTGAGCCTTCTTCCTCCTTTCATGTACTCCCAACCTCTTCTCCCTTCCTATAAATTCACTTCCCTCATTCCCCCATGTTTAGAGCTTGGTTGATCATTGTCATACTCATCTGAACTATCATCCCTTTGCATGCTAGCAATGTGATAAAGCATAAGTGTTCAGGAGAAGGAATGCTTTTGAGCTTCGTGAAGGACTCATATTTTCACCAAAGGGTGCCTCCAACATTAAGGATTGGTTTGTAAGCTATCCTTTTGTAATTTATCAATAATAGCATCTAATTTTTTCTTTCTATATCTGTCTAAATGTTAATGCAAATATTTTGGTACTCCTTGATCTACAAGATAGCTAACATTTACATTTATTGTAATATTCCAAATTAGGAAAAACAAGAATATAGAACATATAACTGGAAATTTCAATGAAATATCAGCACATCAAATGAGAGTAGATCATGAATCCATTATATTAGAAATTATAGAAGAAAATGTGTACAAAATCATGAGGAAAAAGACAATCAAGCTAGGAAAAACGAGACTCTAAGAGCTTAATACATGAAACATGAAGAAAAACTGCTATATAAGAAAGTTAGAGGCTAAGAAAACACATTTTTTGTTGGGGATAACTACTACTGTAAATGAAGGTACATGGAAATTCTGATATAGTGCTTAGAAAATGTTGGGATCAGATACCTAAGCCTTCTCGCACAATTCCAAGACAACCCAGAAAGGGTTTCCAGAAATACACAAAATACAAAAGTGCCGAAATGCAACCCTAGTGTTTAATAATGCTCTACAACTGGATACCTACAATGAGGTGGCTAATTTGATATATAAATGGCTGATAACCCTTCTCACTGACTTCCCGGATGAAGGGATGCTCCCCTCACTGGAAAACAAGGTCAAGAACTTGGGTACTTGACCCTCCACTGCAATTTCCCTACAAAATAATGCAATTTATGAAGTAGATTGTGTTTTAGGTGATGATTTTTGTTTGGCCTGATGGCGAATGGTGAAATAACTCTCAAGGAGCTTCCTGTCTAGCCTCTCGGATGAAGGGTTGCTCCCCTCACTGGAAAAAAAGCTTAGAAACTGGGTCTCTCAACCCTCCACTGTTGTTGCCATGCAAAACAACACAATCTTGAAGGAGACTACACTTTTAATAATGCATGAAGCTTGGCCTGATGCCGGATAGTGGAAATATAGCTCAGTGAACCTCTCCTCAGTAGGAACTCAAAGTCCCCCAAAGATGAGGGTGATATTTCTGCTCGGAAACACCCTTGTGCTAAACAGAACAGCAGAATCAGCTAAACATCTGAAGTGTGCAAGAAGTCATAAAATATCATGACACAAAAAATAACCAGAATGCTCTTTGTGTTTTCCATCTCCTTCCTTATATGCTTTGTGATCCTCCTCACTCTTTCTCGCACAAATTATATATGCTATTATCATGGAGACTCCTTCCCACTAACACTCTGTTATCCCTTAATAACTCTCAACTAACTCCATATTGACGTTGTTGATTTGGTCAAAATTCACCCCATCCACATGCTTCAACCTCTGTTCACACCTAAGAGTGCTTTATCCAGCTGATAAGATGATCGAAATTCACATTAGAAGTGGTTTTATTCCTACTAAGGATATTTATGGGTCTCTATACCCTCTTACTCATCTATATAAATGACAAAAGAAAATTTTAATATTCCAACTAGCTAAAACCTAATTAGGAATATTAAAATTCTCCCCTCCAAAATTTTTCTTGTCCTCAAGCAACTACAAGGATGAATGCTTCAAAATATCTCCTACTTTCCTGGTGGCATCCACATCCAATAAGCTCCTCCATTGAACCTAATGTTCTCCAATCAATCTGCCCCTTAGCTACTCCTCCCAAGGGTCCAAGTTATCCCTTGATGATAAAATCAAATGGCCCACATCATAAGGAAGTAGGATATTCATGGTGGAAACTATATGATGTCTAATCCTTCATTGTAGCATGGGACATGAAAAATGCTGGAGATCTTACTCCCAATGAACAACTCCAATCCATGTGCCATTCCTCCAACCATTCCAAAAACAATGATTAAAACATCATAGACATATCGAATAAAAATTAGAGATGTAGATACTACCATATGAAATACCAAATGAATACTCCCTCAAGTGGAACCAGCGTAGTTCTGCTCCTTGCTGCTCTAGAAAATAATGTGGTAAGTAGCTTCCCAGCCACTTGATTTCTACCCCTATCAGCTCATCTACCTGGGGTCGTAACTGATGTTAGGTGTCAACTGAGTACACCCCAAGTAAGATATCATCTGCCTAAAGCCTCCTAGGAAGTGGCCATCCCCATCAGTGATTGTGGTCCTAAGAAGACTATGAAGTCTAAAGAGAGGCTTTCCCTCTTGTGGAGAAATGCATTGTAAATGAATGGCAAAGAAATTCAAATACTTTGTTAGTTGATAAATAAGTACAAAAACATGACCTTTACCATGTAATGTTGGCAAGCTCGTGAAGAGTTCCATAGATGAGCTCTCCCGTCTCTCTACCGGAAAGGGAAGTGGTTGTAAAAACATTTCAAGGTGGTTTTTTTCATCCTCGTTCTTCAAGAAAACCATACATCTCTTGATATGTTGGAGCACATGCTTCTTGAGACCCTCCCATGAGAATCTCTCCCCAATGGCTTGATAGGTCCAAATTAAATCTTGGTGACCGGAAAGGAGTGATTCATGTGTTGGATGTAGAATCTTCTTCTTTAGCTTAGAGTCTCTAGTGAAGAAGATCTGATCCTAGTTGTAGATGACTCCACCCATCACTTTATACCTTTCAACTGTCACCTGTCCATCAAACACTTTACATGTGAAGTGATTCTTGGAATATTCCACCAATAGATGGGACTCTGAATATGGATCTATACTAAAAACTGACAGTGTTTTTGGCATTTTTCATAAGGCACCTGTCACCTTACTTCTCCCCTCTTTTACATGTTTAATGCCAAAGCCACATCCTCGAATACTGCTATCTTGCTTTTGCTACCTCCCTCATAGTTGCTTCTGCTCAAGTAAGGGTTGAATTTTATGGAGGTTACTCTTCACTTGGAAGCTATTGCCCATCCAAAACTTTCTAAGTTTGGCAAGTATATGAATGAATGCCAACAACCATCTACCATATATGGAAGACTCCCTCCTATGTGGAATTATATTCTGACTCTCCAATCCTATGGAGTAGCTGCTTTGCACAATGATTGTGCTATCATCCACTCCTAAAGTATCTCCTCTCAGCGCAAGAGGCTTGGTGAGAGTTGGTGATATTGTATTGGGAAAATACCCATCTCCTCCTTGAGCATACCAAAGACTCTATGTGTTGTGCTAGACTCACCCAAGGCTCCCATCTCAACCAGATCTACGAAGGTGAAACTTGTTGTGAGAACTCTTTAACCAAATCCTTGTCTGAGGGACTTCTTGGTGGAATGCCTCCAGATAATACAACATCATGGTTCAGAGTCAACTGCATATCTGAGTGGACTAATGTCTCCTTGCTCCCATTGCATAAATCAGGCTCCATATTATGTGCAGAGGCTATCTGAGGTGGATAATTTTGCATGCCCCTAATCATGTGATGATTACCACTCTTCTTATCTACCCATTCCATCTGCAAATTCTCCCAATTTGTGGTGAATTTAACGAATGTAATCAACCATTTCACACCCAATATCCCATTGGTGTCAAGAATTTCAACCACAAAGAAGTGATAAATCAAATTATATTTCCCTAAGGTTACTGGTAATGTTGGAACATAATTCATGCACTGCATGGTTCTAGCTCCTGGGACCAAAACTAAAAACCCCTCAAAATCATCAGTGGGTATTGCTCTCCTCTATACTAAATGAGAATCAGTAAAGTTTTGGGTAGCCCCACTATCAATCAACACCAATACTCTTTGATCTTGAATTGTACCTCTGACTCACAAAGTCAGATACTTGGCTACGCCTCGCAATGATGTAAGGGCCCCTCCAACTGGACAAAATGCCCCATTCCCACCTCATGGTGGTGGTGGATCCTCCCCTGCTATCAAAATTATGTTATCTCCTTCTGTGTCTTCTTGTTCCTCCTCCCCACTATAATAGAATACCTCTATATGGTGTGCCTTCCCTACAACACACCATTGCCCCGGTGCCCATGGTTCTTAGCATGTGAAGCAAATATTCCTTCTCCTCAGGTCTATTCAGACATCATCACTAAGAGACCCTTTGTTCTGGTTCTCCTTTGGGGGAATAAACTTCACATATTTTCCCTTTGACTAAAAGGGTGGCCTTTGCTTAAATGAAGCTCTTTCTCTTGGCAAAGAATCTTGTAAATATCTGTCCCTCTCAATAGCATCTTAGAGTGTAGTTGTTTTAGTAGATTTGGCCAACCCATGCAGAGGCTCTGCTAGCCCATCGATGAACATATAAACCCTCCTAGCTGTAGATAAATCTGGAACCATGACAGAAAATTTAAAAAATTCAGAGATATAGGACTCTAGATTACTTGAATGCTTGAGTTTTCCTAGCTCAATAAAACATTCGTGTGGATCTATTCGATCAAACCTCTCTACTAAATTCTGATTGAACATTGAATATGTAGCCATATTGACATGCCCCAATGTAGAAAGACCATGAAAATACCAATCATGTGCCTCACCTTCAAGGTGCAGTGCTACAATCTTAATGGATTCAATCTCTGGAACTTGGTTCAAATGAAAATATATGTGTAGTGTCTCCACCAAAGACTTGGATGTGCACTTGGATGACCCATCAAAAGCAAGCAGAAAAAAATCTACCCATAGTATTCTGCAGATCATTGTTCTACATGTACCCTCCACTTATATTTTTGTTTCGGGGTCTCCTATTATCATTGATCGTATGAAACTCCTAAAATTTTAGATTATCTTTGAATCTCTGAGATTGAGACTCATACTCTAGGAAATAGTCTTCAAGAGTCTCCTATTCTTGGGGTCCTCCACCTCCATTTCCCACTGCTAGGAATGTAGGCATAGTGGAGCATTGGCAAACTTGCCACCTTACTGGTTGTTCATACTAGTGATGTGAAATGTTGCATCTTTCTCCATGTAGAAACCCTCTAGGGGATTATTTGTGTTTCTCCATCCTCATCTCCTTGATTTCTTGGGAAATATCTTGCATGGTTTGGAGAAGAATCTTGGGAAACTCCTTTTCATCCATCTCTCCTGATATTGGAGTTTTGCCCTTATATTCTTTGGGGTATTTATAATCATATACCCGGTTTCTATTAAGATACCACTTGTCCCTTTCTGTGAGAGGCTCTTCTTATTTTGATGAAATAGTTGTTGTACTAGACAGGTTGAGCCAAGATTATGCTCTGATGCCACAATAATATTACAAATTAGGAAAAAAATTGATATAGAAAATATAACTGGAAATTGAAGTTAAATATCAACACATCAAATGAGAGAATATCATGAAGCCATTATATTAGAAATTATAGTAGAAAATGTGTACAAAATCTTGAGGAAAAAGACACTCAAGGTAGGCAAAACAAGCCTCTAAGATCCCAATACATGAAACATGGAGAACAAATACTATATAAGAATGCCGAAGGCTAAGAAATTGTATTTTTTGTTGGGGATAATTGTTTCTGTAAATGAAAGGACATGGATCTGTTTATATAATGCATAGAAAATGTCGGGATCAAATATCTAGGCATTCTAGCACAATTCCAAGACAACCCAGAAAGGATTTCCGGAAATACAAAAAATACAAAAGTGCCAAAATATATCCCTATGGTTGAATAAGGCTATGCAACTGGATAACTATTGGGAGGTGGCTAATATGATATAGAAATGGTTGATACCCCTCCTTACTGATTTCCTGGATGAAGGGTTGCTCCCCTCACTAGAAAACAAGGTCAAGAACTTGGGTACTTGACCCTCCACTACAACTGCGCTACAAAATAATGCATTTTCTGAAGGATAATACACTTCAAGTGATGTTTTTTGGTTGGCATAATTCAATATGGTCAAATAAGGCTCAAGGAGCTTCCTTTCTAGCCTCCCAGATGAAGGGCTACTCCCCTCACTGGAAAACAAGCTTGGAAACTAGGTCTCTCAACCCCCCACTGCTGATGCCTTACAAAACAACACAATAATGAAGGAGACTGGACTATGAATAATGCATGAAGCTTTGACTGATGTTAAATAGTGGAAATATAGCTCAATGAACCTCTCCTTAGTACGCACTCAAAATCCCCTGAGGACGAGGGTTTGATTTCTATACAGAAACACCCTTGTGCTAAACAAGACAATGGACTCTGCTAAACAACTGAAGTGTGAAAAAAATAATAAAATTCCAAGACAGAAATAATAATAAAAATTCCCTATATTTCTACCATCCCCTTCCTTATATGATTTCCGATCCTCCTCACCCTTGGTCCCACACATTAAAGATGCTACTCTAATGGAGACTCCCTCCCACTAACACTGCGTTGACCCTCAATAAATCTCCACTGCCTCCATACCAGCGCTTTTGATTTGGTAAAACTTGACCCCAACCACATGCTTCAACCTCTATTCACACCTAACAGTGCTTTATCTAGCTGATAAGATGATCCGCATTCACATTAGAAGTGGTTTTATTCCTACTAAGGAGATCTATAGGTCTTTGTACCCTGTTATTCATCTATGTAAATCACAAAAGAAAAAATTAATATTCAAACTAGTTGAAAGCTAATTAGGAATATTACATTTATTATGAATTGTATTATGTTTGCTGTTGTCTCTTAATCATCCGCAGGTATTCATGTGCCATTAGTAGCAAGAAACGGGCCTACAAGGATCGTAGATCGACGTCACCATCAACAGATTCAAGCGTAGCATTGGGAAACATGTATTTATGTCTCTTTCCTCATTGCATTGTAAACCTTATTTAAGAGAGCTTTACATTAAAAGGAATATGGTGTTGCTATACGCAGTATAGTGCTAGAGAGATCGCCTCTGTCCGTAGAGGGAATTTATCTTGACAAAAAAATTGGCAACTCTTTTGGGGAGCTTTAGCCTTTTATTCCTCCTTCCCCAAACTGATCTTGGATCAGTTTCACCGATTTTTTAATTTAAATCTTCTTATACTTATGTCAGCTTCTGTAAGGATTGAAAATCACTTCAATATGTTAGGTCTGGTGTTTGTGTGAAACTCTTTTTATTTTCCTTGTTTTTAGCAACCATCGCACTTTCTATTTTCACAGTAGTGTTGTTCTAAAGAGTACAACAACTCTTATTTTCCTTTCAGCACCCTTTTTCTTAGCACAAAAATGTTGATCTCAAACTTAGGAAAAATTAATTTTCCTTTTGATTTTCTAGTGTGTCCCGACCCTTGAAGCGAGTCTGTGAGATCTCAGTGACCTCCTTGTTGTGTGTTTGAATTACTTTTATTCTGTGAGCGAGTATTTTTCGTCTCTTTTATTTCTTGGTAAGTTTGGGAATTCTTCACCCTTTAAAACACCCTTTTTCGCATTTTTCTTGTCTTGTTTCAAAGTGAATTGTTGTATGATCTTGTCATCTCTGCATCTTTGATCTTCCTTTCGGTTTAGTGTCAAACATAGGATCACAAATTGTTTGGTGCACAAGTCTAGAAGAGTGTGTTTTTTCTAAATTGAAAAGAAATTGGATGTGATTTTCATTTAGTTTTGAGTTAGATTATCCTTATTGTTTTGATATGAGTGAAAAGAATTTCATTCGTGCATTCTCTAAAGAGATTTCCGTTTTGTTCGATTGAAAGAAAAGTGAAAGGATTTGCACTTCTTCTTTTGTTCATTTGTTTTTCTTTTGATTGAATTTCAAAGTGAAAAAAAAAAAAAACTTTGTGCATATTAGTGAAAAGAAAATCATTTTCATTTTTCAATAAGTTTCATTTTTTTGGGAAAAGTGAATTCGACTGAAAAGAATTGCATTTCGTAACTTTTAAATAGTTTGGGAGGCATTATCGTTGCTGCATTGATTTCATTTTTTCTTGTCTCTCTACCCTAAATACTTTAGGATTCATCAAAATGGAAAGATTTCTTTTTTTCATTTAGCCTGCATTATAAGGATTCATATGGCACTCATTTTGAGCCTTCAAACTGAAAATTTAAACAATATCAACTTAAAATGAACCCAATTTACCTTAATGAGAATTGGAAGTAATGATAATATTTAGTGTTCTAGGATAGAGACGTGGTCGATGTCATTAAACATAGGAGTTGTCGCTAACGGTATGCATTACAACTCGAGGGTTATATCCCATCCCACGTATGGAAGTATATTGATCTATGATAAGTATATTTTGGGTGCTCTCATTGAACATTTATGCTTTAGACAACACTACTACATAAAAGACTCCCACGTACCGTCGTGTATATTTGGGGAGACACCACTAGGTTGCAAGCGTGCCATAGGTAACTTAGTCGACAGACTTGTAGACATGATACACCAAACACAGTATTTTGGGAGATTGGCTTCCATACATTAGGTCCTTGGTAATTTTTATATCATTTATCACCAAGATGTATATTTCTATTCACAAATACTTGGTAAAAATTTATGCATAGCACACCCTTTCTTGTTTATTTTTTGTTAATTCTAAGAGTAACTTCCCATGAAAACATCTCACCCGTGTAGTTCTGCAGCCTCATTATTACTTCGTAAATGGTGAATTTGTTCACCTCCTATTTTTTTGATCTTATTTTTAGACTTCATCATGGATGAATCATCGAATTTTCTCATTCCCTCCTCTAATGGATCTGAATACCCTCCTCCTAAGGTCCCTCAATTTGCGGTTGGACCCGTTAAAGCGTAAGGTAAGGAACTTGGAATTTTCATAAGTGTTCAACTTATATCATATCGAACAACACCTGAAGATTCTCCTTTGACGACATCAGAAGTATTTGAGCCAGAAAGCCCTGAACCGTCTGCACATTTCTCCACCTTTCTTCAGAATCCACTCTTTGATCCAATTGCGGTATCGCCTCAGAAACCTTATAGCACTTTTTATCAACCCGGAATCCATTTTCATGCTTCTCCAATAGTGTATCACTCTACTTTCTGTCAGTTGTTTCTTGATGAAATGGCATCGATTGATGACGATATTAAATACGTGAGCACTCCTCAAAGAACTCTTCAAGAAATCTCTATCTCTTATGTCCCATAAGTTGCTTCATCGGTGTTTCCCTCCTAGAGTGAGATATTCATATCAAGACCTTACAATTTAGGTAGTGGGACTGAAATACCTTCCAATCATGTTGCGTCCATGCTCCCGCACAGTTATACATCTTTAGGAAACCTTATTTCTAGAGCTTCCAGTGCTACACCTTTATTTCTGGATCCTGTTTTGGATACTTGAAGTACATTTGGCATGTGATCACATGTTGTGATATAATGTTTCATTTTTAAAATTCAAGTTGTCATTTTATTTTTTAAATATAAAATTCAAATCTACATGGAAATTTAAAATTACAAAACATGTGTATGTTTTGGATATTTCAACTACATTTGGCATGTAATAACATGTTGTTTTATAATGTTTTTTTTTATGATAGAATGTTCTGTTTTTTAAAATTCAAGTTGTCATTTTATTTGTTAAATATAAAATGAATCTCTCGATGGAAATTTCAAATTACATTTTGAAAATGTGTATATTTTGGATGGTTGAACTAAATTTTGCGTGTGATTGTCATATAATTATTTGTTTTTAAAAAGTTTTCATTTTATAATTTTTTTTAAAATATAAAATGAATCTCTCTAGATGGAAATTTGAAATTACAAACCATGTAAATACATGTACATATGTTTTGGATAGTTGAATTACATTCGGCATGTAATCACATGTTGTGATATAATGTTTGTTTTTACAATAGAATGTTATGTTTTTAAAATTCAAGTTGTCATTTTCCTTGTTAAATATAAAATGAATCTCTAGATGGAGATTTAAAATTACATTTTCACAATGTGTATATTTTGGATGGTTGAACTACATTTGGCATGTGATTGTGATATAATGTTTTGTTTTTAAAAAGTTTCATTTTATATTTTGTTAAATACATTTAATGAATCTTTGTTGATGGAAATTCAAATTACAAAACAATGTACATACATGTACATATATTTTGGATAGTTGAACTACATTTGGCATCTAATGACATGTTGTGATATAATGTTTTGTATTTAAAATATAAATATAAAATGAATCTCTCTAGAGGTGAATTTCAAATTACAAACCATGTACATACATGTATATATATTTTGGATAGTTGAAATACATTTGGCATGTAATCAAATCTTGTGATATAATGTTTTATTCAAATTTAAGGGTGAAAATGTGAAGTCGGGTTACACTTTTTGCCCTTTTTTGAGAAAAACATATCATTTTTTCTGGTCTTCAAATTTCTGCAAGCTAAAACAATTTTTTTGTTAAGAATTTCATTTTACGATAAAAATAAAAGTTGTCAAAAAATTTATTAGCTTTCTATTACTTATTTTTTGGAAATTTTTTGTACACATTTGATATCTCAACTTAATATTTCTTTGAGTGTGTGCTCTTTAACAATCAAAGGATTGATAAAAAGTCATGTCGAAACGCGTTGGTGTATTCTTTGAAAAATTTGTGTTTTTGAGAAAAAAATTGTGTTACAAAAATCTAGATAGCGTCTATGTTGTTTTCTTTATATTTACGAAACCAACGGATGCATATCATAATTACTAGAATTTTTTGAACTGGTCCAATAAGAGAAAACTGCATATTTTGAATATGTTTCGGCTTGCACAAAATTTCTCAACATATAAGTTATAAAATAAAAATCTAAAAACTAACCATCACAAATGATGGACCAATGTAATGCAGCATGATTTTTGCAATTTTTTTTACAGTGTATTTTTTCTGATAGTTAAGTCATAAATTTTCATTGAGTTTAATCAGTCCAAAGTTGAAGAAATTTGTTCAGAGCTCGACTTTGCATAATTGCAGACATGCTAGTTCTACCTAACTTTTAAAAAAATTCGGCTGAATTGTTTTTTGTCCTGACAGGCCGTCAACTCTAACATCACAAAAGTTTGGCCCAAGTTTTTAAAAATGTTTGGCCGAACTTTTAATTGAATTTATGTCGGTTGAAAAATTCAATGAATCCCCTCCAAAAAAACATTTAGTGGCTCTATAAATAGGCGTAAACAGATTAATTATTTTCGCATAATTTCTCTTTTACGATATAATGTTCTATTTTTTAAATTCAAGTTGTCATTTTATTTGTAGAATATAAAATGAATTTCTAGGTGGAAATTTCAAATTACATTTTCATAATTTGTATATTTATTTTGGATGGTTGAACTACATTTGGCATGTGATTGTGATATAATGTTTTTCTTTTAAAGAGTTTTCATTTTATAAATTTGTTAAAAATATAAAATGAATATCTCTAGATGGAAATTTAAAATTACAAAACATGTATACATGTGTATATTTTGGATAGTTGAACTACATTTGGCATGTGATCACATGTTGTGATATATTGTTTTGTTTTTAGGATGTCTGTGAATGTTATATAAATTTAGGATGTACATATATTATTTAGGTGATATTTAAGTAAAATGCATATTGATGTTTTAAAATCTAAAAAAAATAATAAAATGTACAAGTGAGAAGCCATAGCATGGCCCCACACTAGAGTTAGAAAGCCATCAAAGGCAGCTACAGAGGTGTGTTTTCAGGTCGCTCTCATCATCACAACAACCAATGATTGGAATCCACTGAGGGCTCTGCATCTGATAGCCATGAGGTATTGGCTCCTCAAGCATTTGACAACATTCATGGGGAGACTATTTTTCCTCTAGAGGATTCCAAGGGTATAAGAGGCAAGAAATCCACTATTCTGCAATCTGTGCTGCCTTTACCCAGGGAAACCAACCTACTTGCATGTTATGAGCCCACGATGGAGGAGATAGGCATTTCGGTTATGGACTTGGATGATTTTTGGACAAGACATTATGAGGCAGAGTACCAAGTCGCTCCCATAGTCCATGCGACCCCTTTGAAGCCTCCTTTAATGCCCACGGCCGAGGAGGAAGCCATTGGTAGAGAATACGGGTGCTTGATAGAGGAAGAGGACCAGGCAATAGAGAGAGCTAAATGAACTTCATGATTTTCATCTCAAGATATACTTCATCTCTTTTGTTTTTACATGGGCCATTGAATATTTTGGATAACAAGACTGGATGACACTCTTAAGGGGTTGGTTTCCTCCTTTTAGAAAACCCCAAACATGGTTTATTTTTAACACGGGATATAGGCTAAGCACTTCTTGCCATCTCTGTCCATTTCCTTTGTACAATTTTCATGATTTTAATATATTTTAGCCCAAGTTACAAACAAAAAAAATTTCGCATGAATATATGTACATAAAAATGATTGAAGTACATGTTTTAATATATGTTAAAACTATTGAAGTACAATACATATCGATGTATATATCTAAAAACAATCATAAAATTCTAGGCGTTCTTAGATGTATCAAACAATCATAAAATTTCAAATTGCATTAGAACATATATATCTAATACACAACATTTCTCATTAATGTACATAGAAAAGCTACTTTTATTTGATAGTAAACTAGAAATTACAAAACATGTACCAAACATTTTGCATTGAAGAATGAAACAATTATAATTTACTATTAATAGACATGTGTCTAAAACAAAATCTTGCAACTTCAAATTTTCATTATATCAACTGTGCTAATACACAGATATGTACATTTTGCAATAAAACAAAATCTTGCAACTTCAAATTTGCATTATATCAACTATGCTAATACACAGAGATGTACATTCTGCAACAATGACATTATGACAAATTGTACCAGAGAATGTATGAATTCATTTAGACAAGATAATCTAGACATGTGTATGTGTAGACATGTATAAATTACTCATGTGCTTGTACCAAAACAGTTGTACATGTGTAAACACTCAAGTACATATAACATAAAAGGCAGTTCAATTTTTAGTTGAGTTATGGAAGTTCTAAAAGATGAATCGAAAGAGAAGAAATTGTTGTGTAGTGCAATAAAAAAAAATCCAATGGAATGCCATCTTCAACTGTCCATTCATGATCAGATTTTGAAATTTTCCATTTTTTTCTTTGATTGAACTTCTATCAACTTTATGCGTGCTGCACACACCAAGTGACTATATTGACAACTTATGAGATCAGGTTCATAGTCTTGAAAGTAAAAGAAATCCCCAATTTGATTAGTTTGTTGGAAAAAATAAGCTTTTAGTATAATATACCCTTTGTCATATGTAAACCCATGATCATTATAGTTTTATAATAATTTCATCTTTCGTTCAGTGCAACGCATCAAATAATACTTCACATTTTCATCATCCATAGTAGGTGCAACTAAAACAAAAGCATCTCCTGCATAATAAAACAAACTTATGTATTTAAATTTAGATCATAATTAACATGAAAAATTAGCTTTAAAATTAACATGTGTAATTGATTCTATTATCTATTTCTAGATATTTATTATTTGAAAGTAATTGAAAAGTTACCTTCTCTAACAACATAAAAAACTTGATCACCATCAAATGGTATTGTAGTCTCCTCGGATTGCATTTCGTCAAAGCTTGCAATGGACATTTTCCCCTTTATATTTAATTTTGTATGTTGCTAATCTTTGACATACATTTTTTTTTAACAAACATCATTGGGTTTTGTCTTGTCTATGCAAACATGACCAAAAAAGAATATTTTATTTTATCCAATGCAAACATATTTGTGGACAAACTTGATTTAATTGAATCCAATTTTTGAGTCCCTTTTATTGTTTCAACGTAATCTCCAATTGATCTATCTACATCTTGGACCCCAATATGCCAAAAAAAAACTATATGGAAAATTCAAATAAGAATATAAATATGATATCAAAATACCATCAAATATATAATCATTGGGATAAATATATATTTCTTAAATTAGAAATACAATAAAAATTAAATTGAATGTACCTTCATACCTCCCTTGATCGAATAGTCTCATCGATTAGTGCAGTGATGCACTATTTAACATCTTCTTCAGTTAAGACAAGTCGGTTTGCAGAGTGGTCCATTTGATATCTTCGAAGCGCTCGTTTTATGCATGCACCTGCACCATCATGTTCTCCTTTCCATGAACAGTCTCAAATAAATTCCAACAATTTTTAATACAGGTTTTCATATGAAGAAGACACAATCAAAACAATGATCGTGAAGATTTTAATTGACCTGCACATTGATATGACAATATACAGTGTTCATTGAATTTTATTCCATGACTTTTCAATGAATCATAAATATTTTCAAAATAGTGTTGTAAAAAATATGTATCATGTGTACGATCGTCACTAATATAAAAGCGATATTATTTAATAACATTTTGTGTGAAAATATTAAACGAGAAATAAATAGAATTTATAACTGAATGAATACATTCACATAAATAAATACACAGAATTTACGTGGTAAAACCTTGACAGGTGTGAAGGAAACCTCCACGAGGCAAGGGATTGGAAACTCTATTAATCAAATGATTCTCCGTACATACAAGCCTCTTGGGCCATCCAAATTAACTTGAGCCTATTTCTTTATTCTAACTTCATTTCGTTACTCAACCAATTAACGGTCAATAAGTAATTTTCCAAAAATTACATTATTTGTTGTCATATTTTTAACAAACTCCACCTTGACAACAGTTTTCCTAATCCCTTGCCCATGCCCATTCATCATATTTTTTGCAAGCTGAGTGAAGCGAGACACCATCTTAGCTTCTCTACTCTAACTGGCTTCGTGGATATATCTACATGATTTTCCTATGTGCGGACCTTCTTGAGAACTACGTTACCGCCTTCGATTACATGTCTCAGAAAGTGATACCTTACATCGATGTGCTTGGTCTTGCCATGATAGGTTGGATTTTCATCCAAATGAATAGCACTTTGACTGTCACTAAACACATTCACTTTTTCCTACAGATTCTCTTCTTTACAGTCAGCCTTACAAATCTCACAGTGGTTACAAATGCTCCAGAAATTTCAACTTTTTTTTAGGCTTTGATACCATTTGTGTAGAAATATTAAATGAGAAAGAAATAGAATTTATAACTGAATTAAAAACTAAAGGAATAAATTCACATAAAAAAATACATAGAATTTACGTGGTAAAACCTTGACAGGGTGTCAAGGAAACCTCCACGGGGCAAGGGATTGGAAATTCTATTAATCAAATGATTCTCCTTACATACAATTCTCTCGGGCCATCCAATTTAACTTGAGCCTATTTCATTATTCTAACTTCATTTCGTTACTCAACCAATTAATGGTCAATAAGTAATTTGCCCAAAATTACATTATCTACAATTTGTTGTCATATTTTTGACATAACATACGAATTTTCACTGGTGCTTTCTAAATGATCAACATTTTGTTTAGAATTTCTATATATAATATGGACGAGCATGAAGACCTGGTTAGAATGATACTATTCACTCTCAATTTATTTTTGTGGAACAAATGTGTAGTTTTTGCAAAATCAACTATTCACAAAATGGTCCCTAGTGGAAAAACTTCACAGGATTTTTTGAATTTGAAGTCCTTCCATCGAGATCTATGGGAATGCTTCGTGTATTTATAAATTTCCACCTCAAACTTTCTCAAAAAATCTATCACAAAAATTTCTTCTTCTGGTAAATCAATTCTTTTAGCCCTTGTAGTACTACTTGAACCTTGAATCGATGTATGTATATATTTATATCTCTTCCATTTCACTTTCATGTTGGATAATGGTTGATCATTTATATCAGTACGATATTTGTTTTGAAATTTATTCAAATTTTCACAATCATCGCATTTTTTACCACCAACACATTTATTTTGGTAAAATAATTCATGGCTTTCTCTTCCACATAGAATTTGAAATATGAAATTGTGGATAGTGAGAGATTGTAGGAGGTTTTTCCACCTCCTTAACTCTCTCAAAAAACCATTATCACATTGATGTCTTTCCCAACAAATTGAAGGCAAAGGAAGCCAAGAAAATTTGTAGTTATGAGGAGAAAATATCGTCTCTTATCAAGATCAAGGAGGACTTATTCCTAATCTTTAGAGAGTTGTTGGTAATGTATTATATGTATAAATAAGAATATGCAATAGCTCATTAGGATTCAAACTTTGCATTCATCTAGGTGGCTCTTGAGCTCTGATTTAGTATTATTTTTTAGTGTCATGTGATGTACTAGACATTTTTATACAATGACAATGAGAAGTTGCTTGTTCAATCACTGATTTAGTCTCAGAGGGCTGATGCTTTTGGGTTCCATCACTGATTTTGTTTAGTTTATTTGCATTCTAGTAGCAACAAAAATCCATCAAAACTATCCTTGTAGCCTCTCTCTCTTGCCTCTTTCATGGGAGATTGAGGAGAAGGATCTCCAACCACAGATCAAAAGTCTTTTATTTATGATTTCTTGGAAAGATAGATAAGGTGATTATCATGGTCATAATATGTTTACTGCAAGTTATAGGTGGCATTTCCTTTTTCTACAACTAGGTTAATTATTTCTATTTTGATTTCACTGTCAATTGCAAGTAGAAGTTTGATAGACACTCTTTGTCTAATTATTGAATTTTCTCTAATGAAATAATGAAAACGAAATAGGGTGTTAATCCAATAAAGTGATAATTTTCTTATGGAAATGATTGAATGATAATCCAAAGATATTTGCAAAAGCGTACTCTACACCTATGAAATATCGTTCCATTCTATCGATAAAATGGCTTTTCCCATCAAGATGTAGTAAGGAAAGTCCTACTATTGAATAAGTAGAAAATTAAAGAAGATAAAAAGCACCCCACAAAAAAACAAAACATCAATGGTACTTAGAGAAATTAAGAAAAAAGATAAAATATAAACCAAAAAAACAATGCTTGCAATTTTAAATGATATTTTACATAACAATTTTCAAACAAGTGATGCATGAGATAACAATTAGATATTATATTCGTGAATTTCCTTTAATGAAATAAGAAAAATGAAATTAGGTGCTATCAGATAAGGTCGGATTCTTTTTATGAAGCTGAATTGTAATCCAAAGCTATTTGCAATGGTGAACTCTTTGTGCTTCACTTGCGAAGTTGTTGCTTTAAGGGAAACTCTATGTCACTCGCGGACTACCCACAAGAATAATATAGAAACTTGGTAGCAATGTAGGCATTTATTGTGTAAAATATTCACTTTGGTTCAAAGGTGTATATTAGGGGAACTAAATACATGTATTACAATAACCATGGACAAAGTACCAAGGAAGGATATGCCATTATAATGTATAGAAAAATGTCAGCAGGCCTTAGACAAACTGAAAGAGAAGATGGTTACTATGACTATTCCATAGCTTCGGGAGAAATTTTAGTGCAACCAAGAGATACCATCTAATTTCTTTTTCTTGTACAAAGGTATCTACAACCAAAGAAAACTACAAAACTATAGAAAGGGATGTGATAGTAATGGTGTATGCTCTATAAGCATTTCGACAGTACATTTTGGGAAATAAGTTCAAGTTATACAAAAACTATTTTGTGCTAAAATACATAGTTAACAAGCTATGAGGGCACATATGTAGATGGTTGTAATGGCTTTCCAATAGTTGTCAAGCCTAGGAAGCTAAATGCAAGAGCAGATCATTTGTCAAGGAACCCAACAGGAGAGAAGGCTAGAAATATGAAAAGCAACTTGTTCACTGTAACAATGGAAGATGATTATTTTTCTAACATGAGCAGTTTCTTAGAATAGGAATTTCGCCAGCAAAGTATACTATCACGTAAAAAAACAACTGGTTATAAAATCTAGACTGCAAATTAATAGCAGGATTCTTATCTAAGTTGGGAGTAGATAAAAAATTGCATAGATGCATACTACAAATGAAAGACCAATAGTTTTAGAAGAAATTGCAGGTAGGCTCTATGCAAGAAAGGCTACTGCACAAAAGATTCTATGCACAAGATTGGTGACCTACCTCAAATAGTGATGCTAAAGAATTCTGTAAAAGTTTGGACGTGATGCCTACATTTGTTCAGTATAGCTAAACTAATTAGCTCAGTACTGTCACCCAATATACATTAATTTAGCTCAAACAATAATGACCCAACAATGAGCCATCCAACATACAGAACCCTGTTGACAATACACATGGAAAATCAGTTAAGCAATGATAAATGGCCAATGTAAGAGTTGATTGTCAAGAAGTATTGCCAAAGCACTGCCACAGAACGACATCATAGTATCTACATAATATTATCTATCTATTGTAGAGGAAATGGAAACCCAGATTCGGAAAAGGAGATAAAATTCAAACCAAAAATGTACTCTACGTCTATGAAATATCAGTCCATTCCGTGGAGAAAATTGACTTGCCCTTCACTCAACGTTCATGTCGGGCCTGGCTTCGAAGGCCACCACCTTGTTTAACCTAAAAACCTAAAATGAGATAGCGTGACAGAAGAGATTGGAAAGCTGCCAAAAAAACTCCATGAATTTTCGCTCAAATTGTATACTACCACTTCCACATGTTTTCCTCTGTTTACTGTAAAACAGACGCGGTCCCCCACTCCGACGCAATCAAACCGCTGGTAGGATCTCTGAAACGGAGGGGTAACCGATGCAATCTCCTTAAATATTCCGGAGCCATGGTCTAGATCGATCTCCTCATTAAATGATGCCGACTCATTCTCTGGTTCCATTTTCCCAAATTCCCATATAACCATGTCCTCTTTAGGGCTGTTCATCTCTCTGTTGCCAATGCCCGCAAATAGTAGCCGCGACCCGCAGGCGAGAAGAATACCCCCTGATCTGCAATCAAGAGTTGGGATGGGCGCAAAAATGGGCGCGGCCATGCGCGTCCCTTCTTGCATACTGAATCCCATCATGCCAAAATGAGGGTGGGCGCGAGGCCGGAAGACACCAAAATAGAAGAATCCTTTGCAAAACACCAAACTCTCGCGCAAATCGGAAAAGCGCTCGCTCACAGGAACGCAACCTTCGGGCAGTGTTGCAACGACCGTCCACGATTTCCTAGAGGAATCGTAAATTTCAACAATATGTTCTCCAAACCGCAACTCGCCCACAGCCACCACATTATAAGCCTCTCCACTTGAAACCCCACCGACGATACCACTGACGATACCAGGTTGATTTATCGATGACATGGGCGGAAGTTTGAAGTATGCTTGTGTGAGAGGATTGCAGACAATAGGCGTGCAGAAAGTGCCATGGACTTCGAACAAGAACAGTCCTGTGCCCATTCCTTTCGAAACGGGAGCATCTCCCAGCGGCCTTTTCTTTCTTTGAGAATTATCTGCCACTTTTCTTTTCTGTTGGTCCTTTGTGAAGGAAAGAGACATACAACTCTTCCATGTCCGAGTAAAGAAACAGTAACGTAGACAAGGATCTATGCCACTGGCTATAAGCAAACATGGTTTGCTGTTGGGAGGGGCTTGAATCCAATTTCTGGTTATAAATTTGGCGGAAGAGAAAAGTGCGTTCCATTGCCGACACACCGACCGATATTTAAATACATCTTCAAGAGGCAACCATTTCAAAATTTCCACTTCCAAATGCGCAGGCAAAGATTCCTCCACGAACTCAACGTGTGCTTCGTTCTTGTCCATTTTCATGACCTGAAACAATGAAAACCTTATTGCGATATCGAGTGTTATGGTGAAATTTATTTATACCCGTCACCATCTTGGCTAACCGACTCTACAATAATAGTAGCTTTCATTTAACTTGAATAACGCCTATATGTATCAAGTCACTTCAAATTAGTATTGGTTTGGGTTGAACAACGTCATACAATGTTGTTTTATTATTATTATTGGAAATATATAATAAATAATAAGAATGTTATATGTTAATGAAAGTAAATGTAAATTACTAAATTTAAAATTATTGCAGATTTGTTTGTTATATTTGAAATGGAATTTTTTTTTATGAGAGATATTTATGAAGGGTTCTTTTAGTTATTTTGGGATATATGTTCAACTTTGTTTTATGGTTGACATTGGTGTTTAATCCTCTCTTTTGACTAAAGTTATCAACCGAGTGGGCTATGGGCAAACTCTCTTGGTACATAATTCAGTTCCTGTCTCCGTCACAAACTCACAAAGATATCGAAAAATGTGAAGGTCTATTCACAACCTTGTATAGAAGATTGTCTCTTTGATGTTCATAGGTAGTTGAGAACGAGTAGCCCTATTGTGGATCTTGTAAGACAATTTATTAGGATGACAAGGTTAGTCCGAGTGGTGAACTTTCACTCATTAGGATTCCTATTACTAGGGTGAGTTGTTGCCTAAGCCATTATTCTAGTAATTTTGTTGTTCATTCCCTTTATTCTATAGTGGTCAAAACTTCCTTTGGATTTCTTGAGGTCTGTGGTTGAGTAAGATGTTAGTTAACTCCATATGGGGTCATGCAATTACTTATGAAATAAGAAAATCTTGTTTATATTAGATATGTTTTGTTTATTTGGAAACAAAAATGTGTAAAGTGAATTTAGCCAAAAGAGCACAAAATTAAGGTGATAATTGGAATTAAAGACATCAGTTATTCTGAAGTTGAAGCTCTTGTGGTGCATGCCCTACTTGGTAGATTTTTAGCAAAGGAGGAAAAGGTAGAGATGCTCATTGGTTGGATAGAGGGAGATGGAAGCAAGTTCTAATGTATGCTTCAACCTTCCACTTTCTTGTTTAGTGGTGGATTTGTTTTGAGCTCCATCAAGAATATTTGTCTTCGATCTCGAATCCCATAGGTTTTCCCTTCAAAAAATTTCATTTGTGTTCAGATCCATGTAGTGAACCTTTATTCATTTAGCAGGATTGGGTTTTACTCATGGTATTATTCTTTTGTTCTTCTTGTCACAAAATTTTGTTATTCTTGTTGTCATATGTCCATGCAAAAGTAGGTCGGTGACCCAAGGACATATTTTAAGGGTCCTGACGCCCTTGTGTATGTATGTATACATGTTATGGGGATGTTGTACTCATGTGCATGTGTTTTTAATTTTTAAGCTAAAATGTTTGATAATGTAATTATGTAAGACATGAATATTAATAAAAAAAATGGTTGCAAATTGAAAATACAAAATGAGTAGGGGGGTTTAGAATCCAAGCATGATAAAAAAAGGGCTAATATGATTTATTAATCACTAGAAAAGAAGCCCATGCATATAACCATTCTCCATAAAGCAGCTTGGCATAATTCTAAGGGGCATAAAAAAGGCATGCATATACATGAGGGTATGTGTTCGCATTGTGGGAAATGCTAACAAAAATACAAATTTTTCTTATGAAGTATTCTCGCAAATACAAACATGGAAGCATGGTGAGAGTGATGAAATGGATGCCTCAAATTAAACCTAGAAGGCTTGTCAGGGCAGTGAAACTCCTAGAAGCCATAAGGCAGCTAGTTTGAGGCTCTTAGGATTGGTACCTTAGCTTTGTGATGCCTTGAAGGGTACCTCTAAGGCCTATGAGGATAATGGAACTCCTAGAAGCCAGAAGACTTCTCGTTGGAGGCTGTCAATTTTGGTACCTTGGATGGTGGTTGTTGGTATGCACTTCACTATGTAAATTATTAGGTGAGAAATCTGTAGAAAGGGGGGAATTTTAGATTACATGTTACGAGGGATTTTTGGCATGGAATTGAACCTTCATCATAACATAGGAAAACCTAATAATGGTCGAGGTATGTTATAGGTGGTATTAGAGCCAAGGATCGCAACGTCATGCCTATATGGGCAAAAGAAATAGGTGCAAAGGTAAAAACATGCATATTTTCTTACAAAGAATTAAATGAGAAAATGTCAATATGAGGATACATGTGAAGTGTTTGGAAAAAGGTCCCAAGTGAAATTCAAGAGAAATATTATGTTAGTATATTATAGCCATAGTAGTCAAAAATAAAAATAAAAATGTTTCATATTTTGTCAAAAGTATAAAAGTGGGGCTATGATCTTTTGGAAGATGAAGCTTTAGGTCTTAGGTTGGAATAGAATTTTTATTGTTCATTGTAAATATGTCAAGGTGTGTCAAGAGTTACAAATATTGTCTTTTATATTCCAAGGGGTCAAGTTAAGTAGGTCTAGGGTCAAGTTACATCAAGAAATCATGGGAAAGATCATGTTGTTAGGCCTTATCATCACGAGAACATATTTTTGTGTGTCTTGAGTTAGTTAAAATGTCGTATCATGATTAGTCATGACATACACAATGATAAAACAATCAATAGGATGATGCTGCGCTTTTTCCAAGTGCTATGATTTTTCTTATTCAAGTTCAAATCATAATTATCATCATCAAGTTCACTCTCAGCCACCTTGGGAAGTTAATTGCATGGTTATATTCGAACAAGATCTCTCAACTCTCTATTCTTCCCAACAAAAGCTTGTTGTTTATTCATTTTTGGTTATTGCACAAAGGAGGGAGGGGACTGTTGCGTTTGAAGGAAATGTTAAGTTTTTCTTAACACGGCGGTGAAATCACCTCCACAGGTGCAAACTCTTGTTTTATTCAACACCTTGGTTTTGAATGATTACTCAATATCATGCATGAGCTAAGAAAACAACTTAGAAACCTGAAAACTACCAAATTTCACCATCGTTGTGTTTTCTGCTTCACTTAACTTTCTTCCATTCGTTTTTCCTTCTTCCATTCATTCCGCTTTGTCTGTATATTTCATTTGTGTGCTTTCCTTTTCTAAAGAGTTGAAATTATAATTTGAAATACTCCATATGAAAATTCTGCCATTTCATTAAATTGAATTGAAGCTCCTTACCATAATTTTTTTGTTCCTCAGATGTGTTTCAAGCTTGTTTTCTCATGCGTTGCGCTTCTGGCGCTTTTAATTTTCCGCCACTAGAACAAAGCATTCACTAGCTTTCTTGTGGTTTACAAGAGGTAATTTGTGCCAATTGGTATGTTTAATAGGGTATTGTTCTTAATTATCATCAAATCTTGATTTGGAGCCCCTTTTATTATTTCCATCACACTTGTTGCACAAATTAAGTTTGAATTGATATTAGAGTTTAAGAAACCCTAGATTATCGTATAATGCAATAAACCATGTCAAATTTAGAGAGAAGTAAACACAAGGGAGGTGCAATTATCTGATTTGAACCCCAAGATCTCACACTCATCAATGTTGGCCCATCTATCATAATTTCCTTTGAGCAACTTGGATGTATCAGATTTAGTGAAAAGTTTAACTCACTAAGGAGTTTTTCATGAACTTTAATGGGTTGGAGCCTAAGGTGGGAGAACTCTCCTTTCTAATTTAAGATTTCACAATATCAGCTGCAACAAAAGTTTCCCTTTAAGGAGAGCAATGGTTCAAAGGCATCCCTCTTGATGTTTCCCATTATAAAGAATTTTTGAAGCCCGAGTATAGAGATAAGCAGTATGGGTCTATTGTTCCTCAAGAATATTAACTTAAACATCACAACAAGATTTTTCAAGCCATTCAAAGGTATTTTACATGTAATGGTAGGTTTTCAAGGATATATCAATACCATTTTAGACACTTGATGCATTTTACAAGGAAGAGCCTCTTGAATTTTCCTTCTATCTATTCAGGAGCCTCAACAAGATGGAAAATAAAGTGCAGGGTAAAAAAATCCAAATGGAACCTAGAATTTTGCATTTTTCCTTAACTAAGTTGTTGGTATTTGAAAAGTTTAGTAAAATAAATCAATCATGGAAGTATTTTTATATTCTTCAAACCTAGTCATTGATGTGCTAACTTGTTCCTTAATCAAGAAGGAAACACCCTCAATAGTGGAAAAATACATTCAATCACCAAATAGAAGTTCAACGAAGAGGTCCTCTTATATAGTGAAGTCAACACAAAAGGAGAAGAAAAAGAAGCTACATTTTCTCCAGAAGTGGTGGATGTTCCTAAAAATCCTCTCGGTAGGTGTGTTACAAAAATATTTCCTTTACAACAGACATTTGAATCTATGGAAAGTATACCAAAAGGTGTGGTTGTTGATCATAAAGTTAAGGAGATTACACAATTGAAACAATAGGTAAATAATTCCCATGTGGTTATTGCACAATTTAAACAAGAAAATAGTGAAAAAGCTACACCAGATGTGATGAGATCGAAGGGCAAGGAAAATTTAATGACAGAAGATATTAGGAAGGCATAGGTTCCAACGACTATAGTTACTAGATCATGATCTAGAAAGCTACAAATCCAAGAAGAAAACATAGCACAAGAAGAAGAAAGGATAAAGATAGATGAGGGGAAGCACACTTTTAACGGGTTGAGGTTAAATTTGAAGAATACACACAGTGATATTGTTGATCTCAATCAACAAGATGAAATGGCAAGGAAAAATGTGAGTGATATTTTGAATATGTATGAGATAGGTAGGAGAATGTTAGGGATATGTTGAAAATGTCTCTCCCGCTGCATAGGAAAATAAAAAACATATGCAGCCACAATATTTATATGAAAAAAGAAGTAAGATACACCAAACAATAGTTAACTGAGATGCAGGATAAAGATAGAGGTATGTTGGACCTATTGGATCACGCAACCAAATTTTGAATGTTGGAAGGGGTGAAAAAACACAGTTTTGATTCTGAATTTTTCCTAAAGTATGATTTTTTATGGGGTTAAGGTTGATGGTAATGTTTTGCATAAATTCCCTCTTGCAACCACATTTAGTTAGGATTCTGACGTCATTTTTTAAGAAGCATGTTTCATAGCATTTTTGTGCCCTAACTCGCATTAGGGTTAGAATTTTTTATGTCGATATGAATATTTTGGATTTTTGGTGAAGGGAGGCTTGAGATGGGTATGCAAAATGATTAATGTAGTTTAAATATGATCATCAAGATTAGAATATTGTATAGATACTTCACTGTCACTCAAACGATGAAAACAGATGGCACCGCCCTTTTTCAACTCGCACAACGTTTGTGGTTATGGATGAAATTTTCAAAGTTGTAGGCTCTCTGTGGTTAAAGAAATACTATAAGGAGGAAAATAGAGGCATATTAACCATGGAGTGTTGCATTTTCATGTTGTGTTTTTGTTTTAGTGGAGAATTAGGAGGTTGCGCAGTGCTAGAGTTGCACTTCTAGAAAATCATATTTTTGACCAATTTACTTAAGTCAAAATATTTTGAAATTTATTTTTACGGTATTAGTAATTGTAATAAATCATCTAGTGACTCATAGGATCTATTTGGTTTGAGTATTTAATTTGAAGGTGCTTACAAAAGATCTAGTTAAAAACTTCCTAGTTTTCAGAAATCAATTCTATTTTCATTGTATAAGTTAGAAAAAAAAATCCCAATGAGGAAATTGACCCCTAAAGGTGGGAACTGAATCATTTTAGTCTATTTATGATGTGAATTTAATTGGGAAAAGGGTTGGTTAATTTTAGGAGAAAGGAAATTCTGTACTGCACTCTTTTGATATATTTTTATAGTGAATGAAGACATAGGTGGAAATTACATGGATTCTTATGTTAGTTTACCTTGGATATGTGTTATTTTTATTTTTAAATTTTCTTCTATGAAGGTAATTATTTAAACATTTCTTATGGTTTATCTAAGCAAATATATATACTTCGAATTCATTTCAAATAGTGGTTTGATTCATTTTTCTAGACATCTATGTTTTATGCTAAAATGACAGTTAGAATTCATCTTGGTGTTTGATGGTCTATTGTCATTTTCCATTTGTCTTCCACTCACCCTACTACAATGAATTTAAACTAAAAAAATCCAAAGAGACTACCTACCCTTCCCTTGTAGAATCTCCTCTTTCCCTTCATTTCATCACTAGACACATAATCAGGTGGACATGACACCATACACAATGGATCTCTCTCATTTCCCACCAACAAATATTTGAAAATTTATACCCCGTTGAGCACAATAACTAGCTTAAAATATAAGTGATTGGAAATTTTAGAAAGAGAGATCCATCTCTAAAGCTAGAAGGGTTAGATTGTAATGTATAAGTGGTTTGTGCTTACCTCTGATTTTATCTCCTTAGCCTCGAAAAATTATAGAGTGCTAGCAGTGAAGTTCCGAGCTAACAGTCTGTTGAATTTAGGAAGTTACAAAGTTGATCCATATTGTATCATTATATCTTTTTTCATCCATCTCGATTCATTGAAAGTGAAAAAACTTGAGGAATAGACTAATGGGTTGGTTTTTACTAGTGAGACCCAGTTGGATGAAACGAGGTCTAAAACCTTTTGGGAGAGTTTTGAGGCATAAATCGACATTTTTTTAGGGTAAATTTTTTTCCTCTTAAGCCTACACCTTATAACCATGTTCTACATAGAGATATATTTCCAACAGTTCAAGAAGCACGTCAATCGAACTGCGTATGAAAATTTTATGCCACTCAGAAGTTGCATCAACCCCCATTATTCATGGAAGAGGGGATAGCCACGTGTTTTTTATTTAAAATACGCTAGAAGATTCTATATTGTAACTGTAGTTAAGAGTTCATGTAGTCAAAATTAACCACTAGTAGGCTATTAGGATGTGTTATAACCAAGCCTCTAGGAGGAAAAGGAATTCCATTCTTTCGAGAGGATTTATTACATAGCTCAACAAAGATAGCCAAGAGGAATAGGAGTTAGAGAACAGAGAAAGAGAACAAAGCAACCTCACCTTATAGTTGGGAATTCTCCCGAAAGGGTTTCCCAGAGAATATTTTGTGTCCTATATGAGTGTGTGAGCATATTTTGTTTTGATCTATTTTTCTACATCATTTCCATTCACATGTATGCACTAATTAGAGTTAAATATAAAGATATAAAATTTTGGTAATTATCTCACAGTGGTGAAATGAGTGAAGTGCGTGATGTGTCAGAGGGATATGGAAGTACTTGATTTCTCTAACTTGTAGGTCACTCTTTTTTATATTTTATGCATAGCTCTTTTATGGTCACAGGTGAGGTAATTATGTGCATCTAGATGTTTTGAATTGCTTCCCCGTAAGTAGAAATTGTTATCTTCTAGATTTACTATTCTATGAAATTGTACTCTATGTGTAGGTATTGTCAAATTTTCTATCCCAAGTCTACTTCTCCCTTAGTATTTAATATATTGATACACTTTTTATTATCATTGTTCAAAGGTTTAATTTTCTCTTAGAAGGTTGTGTAAGTCGACTCCTCACTCCATAATGATACTCAGTGTGGTTGCGAAATGTATTTCTACAATTGGTTTTTATTGATATGCCGACTGTTATGTCGATTATATTTGTAACTACTTTTTGTTAATTTTATTAATTTAATTTTTAATAAAATACACAATTTTTTTTTACTATATTAGTAACTTGTATTTTTATTTAGTCCTTTTATTATTAAGATAGTGATATTTTACATGTTTATCAATTACTTTTTGTATTAAAAGACTTAGAACTAACCTATAGTGATTGATTTTATGAAATGTATTTTTTTAAGTGGCCACCATTAACAAGAGAGTTGGAAAAATGACCTACTAGTGTTTTTAGTTGGACTTCTACTAATGTTTGGATATATTCAATAAAAAATGGACCGAGCCATGTGATTTGAAGTTTCTTTTGTTTGCCTTTCAATCAGGCTATCACACAGTAAGACTAAATTACCGACTTGAAGGTGTATATCTTGAATATTCTGGTCATGCCATGCATTTTGCTAGTATTTGTTAATTTGTTGATGGTATAATGTGAACATTCGATCTTCTTGTAGTTGATGTAACTATGTGACGCATTGTGCTTGTAACGTTTTTCATATTTTAGTATAGTCAACACAACCTGTGCATTTGCTGAATAGTGGAACAACGTGATTTATCCTATGCATAGACAAGCTTAAATGGTGTTGATCTCGTCAAATGTTTGTATGCTCTACTATATTCCCATAAGGTTTCTTTAATTTTACTGTCCCAATATTTTTTCTATGTTATAAATTTTCAGTAATCCTTTACGTAGAGTTTTATTGAACAATTCAACTGATCCATTTGCTTGAGGATGATATGTTGTAGTCTTTCTATGTTCTATCATAAATTTATTTTTTAATGCTTCTATTATTCCATTAAAAAAATGTGAGCCCATCAATGATGAGGACCAGCGGGAATAAAAAAAATGTCACTATATTTTTGTATATAAATCTAGCTGCTACTTCTTTAATACATGATGCTACAGGTTCTACTTCTTCCCATTTTGTTACATACTCGACTACAGTTATGATGTATTTTGCACCTCTCCTTTTATCACTTTTAGGAAATGGATCGACCAAGTCAATATCCCATATTTCAAATGGTAATGATGGAACTATGGAATGTAGTGGCGTTTGATTCTTTGGTAGAGGTCATCCCGTTATTTCACATATATCACATCTTTGCACCCAATGTCAAAAATCATGGAATACTGTAGGCCACTAGAAACAAACTTGCATTATTTTTTGAGAATTCCTGTATCCTTGATAGTGGCCTCCAAATCCCCCTTTGTCGGCTTCATCGATAATCTCTTCTCTTTCATGTTACAAAATGAATCTTCAAAGTACTTCGCCAATTCACAGTTTATACATTTGGCCATTTATTATTGTATATGGTGCCACTTTGATTTCTAATATCTTTTTATTTTATTTTTATAGTCCTTCTGGTGCTTTTAATATATCTAAAAATTGTTCTATTTCAGCAAGTTCAACTCGGACTTCTTCAATCCTAAATAGATGTATGTCGAGTAGATTGTCATGATTGTCTAAAAAATCCTCTTGTGATTCAAGTGAGGATAGATGATTAGGGATGACATTGATTTGATCGGGTCGGAAGATAACATCAAATTCAAACTCTCAAAATACGAATGGCCATCGACAAATTATTCCCTAATGGAGTATTTTATTTATAATTTATTTCAATGCTTGGTGTTTTTTATAAAATATGAAGGTTTTTTTTAAAAGGTAGTGCTAAAATTTCTTTAGGGAAAATATCATTGTTAATGCTTCATTATCTATCAGCGAATAATTCCATTTAGCTTTATTGAGCTTCTGATTGGCATAAGCTTTTCGATGGTCTATCAATTCATCGTCATGTTGTGATACAAATTCCTCTACTTCAACATTTGAATCATCGACATGAACATGAAACTATTTAGAACAGTCTCAAAATTTCAGGATTGGTGCCTCAAAAAATTTCTTTTTTAATAGTTTGAATGATCCGGTACGTTCCTTGATTTTGAACATCTGGAACATATTTCTTTAAAAAGTTCCCTTATTTGGAATTTTATGTCGGAGTAATGCCTAATAAATATTCTACAGTATCTTTTATGTCCTAAGAATATTTTAATTTTCTTTTCATTCATTTGAGGTTTTAAATATAAAACTACCTTCATTTTCTCCATTTCGACTTTAATTTTGTCCTTTGAAATAACATGCCCCAATATTATTCTGATTGGCATTGAAAAGATACAACTTTTAATATTCATGGATTGTTTTCTCTGTCCGCATCTTCCAATAATTTGTTTTATCGATTGAATATGATATTTTAATAACATGTATATTGTCCAGTCATCAAATTATGTAGCCATGGTTATTCGTTATAAATTATTTAATAAACAAATAATAATGAGAAAATTTCAGTGAATCATCATTTGATATGTCTACTTCACGTATTTTGATCTCTACATCGATCCAGTCGGGTGCTTTCGATTCATCAAGTGGCTTATCCTAAACTTTTACTTCATGGTAGGCTATCATATATACCAAGTCATATGATTTCTCTATATATTGTTTAGAAACTTTGTATACAATTTGGACTTTCTTGTGATTTTAAGGATGATGCTTATTAAAGAGAAACCTTTGACCATTAAGGGGTATTTATTCCATTTGTAAGAGACTAGCCAAATTTTTGGTTGTGGTGCAAGCAATGTAGTTACAATTTACTAGATCATTTAGTAAAATATGATGATTGAATGGTTTTTCTTTGATAAATTATTAATTCTTTTAGACTCTTTCTTTTAAATTTGTCTCCTGTGATTTTAATTCAATGTCCATAATGAAATTTTATTTTATTTATTTCCATTGAAGTGAATGGCTCCTTACATCCTCTAACTTAAACCATTTATTTAGTAGATAATATAAGGTATTTGGGAACATATGCAACCAAACATGTTCATAATTATAGCCAATTCTTCATCAATCTGATTCACAATTTTCAATATGTTCAATATGATATTGACCAATAATAAAATTGGGTATGTTTGCTTGCATAGATAACTTTTCCCTCCAAACCATTCAATAAAATAATTTTTTGTGGTCATCCATATATGGAGTGGTTATGAACGAGTGTCCCACCATCTCACTTCCTAACTGGAAAAAGTTTATACTAAGCTTTACATTCACCCTTGTTCACCAATACCTTTTGCTAATTGCTCCATGTGATTGACAAGGGAAGATCTTTCTTCAAAATGAATATTTTTACTAGAGTCATTCGTTAGATATTTTGGAAGTAAAGATGGTATCTCTAGGAATTATTTTTTCACATAATTGACATTACTTTAACATAATAACACTGTCAAATATTTGATGTCAGAATGTCCTAGATTGTCTAATACCATTTTGCCTTTGGTTCATAGTTTTCAATATTCCATTCGTATAGTTTGGCATCTGAGTGTTGTCCAATTAATAGATGTGACCAATTATAATTTCACCAGGAAAATTTGGTTTGACATTGTCACATTCATCATGTAAGACTTGGTAGACTTTTCTTATTGCAACTTCTTCATTACAGGCTTCTACCCATGGTTTACCTTCTAGAGGGTCTAGGGGAATGACTATATTTTTGTTGTTTCCTTTTATTTTAATTATATTTTTCTAATGATATTGTCATCTTCATTATTCATCCCGAAGGTCGACCGACTAACATTGGATATGCAGGAATTTTGTCGACTAGGTTGATGACTTTGAAATTGACTGTGATCAGGATATCCATTATAGATGTTTGGATTTGTCGTAATGTTCCAATTGCATTAGGGGAATTTTGAGGTCTAAAATGGGTCTCGTAAGAAAAATGTACAACCAAAATATAATTTATAAGAGCTAATAGGATTTAATATGATGATTTCAACCATGGGGGGTGATTCAGCATTTTTTAAGCAAAAGGGTAAAAATATTAAAAAACAATAAAATAATAAAAATACTTTTTCAACTCGTATTTTCAACTTATCTCCCAAATATTTTACTCAAATTTCAAGCGGGAGTACTCGTTGGATGCAAAATTTAATTCCTCATCCAAGAAGTACCGATGTTGCATACTTTTGATGGACCCTGCTACACGAAAAATGAGAAATACGTTAAAACATATGATTGTAATCACGTTTTTCATGTATCTCTCATTTCTCATGTAGCAGGGTCCATCGAAAGTATGCAAAATGGGTACTCCTTTGATGGGGAATTAACTTTTTCATCCAATGAGTACTCTGGATTGAAATTTGATTGAAAACTTTGGGAGATAAGTTGAACATATGAGTTAAAATGTAGTTTTTTCATTTTTCCCTCTAAAATTTGATGATGTAATCAAATATTATTTTATTATTTCCACTATTATTTTATAATTTCCTTAGTGGAAATAATAAAATATTGTTCCAGAGAAGTAAAAATATTGAAAAATAACCTTTTTTAAGTGAAAAGTAAATAAAATATAATATTCTATTCATTTAAAAACTATAAAAAGGAGTTTAACATAATCATCTTCACCTTTTATCTTCGGAGCAGCAAATTCAGAGCTTTTGGAAAAAAAATTCCGAAGCTAATATCAGGAGAATGCACAGTTCAATTCGTGATTCTTCGGAACCAAGTAATCCACATCACTTTACTCTTCATTTCTATATGTTTCAATTCTATTTTTTGGCTTTAATTTCATTTTTTAGGGAGAAATTATGTTCAAAAATATTCTCTCGATGGTCTATAGGTCATCTACGTGCTACCTGCGGACCCCGATAATTTTCTAAAAGGAAAATTTATCAGGCTACCATGGTTTATGTGTGGAGCCCTTATGGACGTCCTCATTGTCTCTGTACAAAAACTGCAGAGGGGTTGTGAGAGTTTTAAAATATACAAATTCTCTCAAAAATGGTTAAAGTTTTTCATTCCAGTGGTTTCTAACTTTAAAATGTGTTCATTTGTAGGCTATTTCACTATGCTATTTTTGACATAAAGTGAGCATGAGGATATAGACAATGAAGCCATGAATAATCCCATGACAATGCGTGTGTTAAAAAATTGTGGTTTATATAATTTCTGGGCAATTCAAGGTATGAGAGCACAAGTAGACCTGATGACATGGTTAGTGAACACATGGGATGTTCAAGATCAGTGCTTTATCATTGGTGACCATTGACTCACAATCAAGCTCAAGGATATCTATTTTCTCACCGGATTGTCCCGAAGAGGAGAAAACATATCCTTGTTTGGGACCAGATAGGGTGGCCTACCCATTTCTAGCTACAAACAATAGTTTTGCAGTGATACAGTAGATCCAATTGATAATTGCATAGACATAAAAACTATCCTGCGATTAGATCTTAAAGTGATTGGATTCATGGTTACCAGGTTGTGTGGGAGTGTAGCTCCACATGTAGCCACTAAATCTCAAATGCAGACCGTGGTAGAGTGTTTCATAGGCACCATATTCAACCAGTGTAAAGGGGTATTGGCCAATATGAAAGACCAAATAAGCAGAGCGAAGAATGCAAAGTTAAAAAAATTTGGTTATGGCGCCATTTTTATTTCCTTTGCTTTGGGGAGAATCCCACTTCTTGCCCCTTTGCTTATTCTAGTGGATCGTGGGGAACCTCAAATGGTATGTTGGGTTGCATTAATGGCCCACCATGGTGGCGATGGCATTTTATTGGTTTGGTTCACTCCGGCGTACTTTATGTGGCTAAATAATCAAGTATTCACCATTGAAGACTTCCCTTATGCAGGTATAGATTTCTGAGGTGATCTTGAGATGTCCTTGCCTCCATAGGCGCAATGGGATGAATCAGGTAAGGTAACTATTTTGATGTTTTTAATCTAATTTTTATTTGTTTTTTATCGTCAAATACTGATAACAACATTTAAATGAAGATGTTAGTCCATGACTACTAGCTACACATTGCCAGTTTGATAGGCGTCAAGCAGAGCCTATAGTACCACCACAGGATCAGAAAACATAGATCCTAACTGATATAGAACACAACCTGGAGAGGTTAACCATATGTATTCCCGAGATAGGGACATATGACATTCCTCTCCATCTTTAGAGACATGTTACACGTGTACCAGGACAGTTTAGGAGATTCTTGCGCAAGGTGGCGCATGCCATAGTCTACTACCATGATCATAATCATGGATATTGGATGATCATTATGGATTGACATATTTTGATTTTTGTATCGGTATCTATTAGATCGTAAGTTTTTTGAAGCTATGATCATAGGCGATGTAATGTTTTTTGAAAACAAACTTATTTATTATATTACTTCTTTCTTTGAGTATCTTGTTCAACATGTATCAAATGTTGTTTTGTTTTACTGTTTAATGTTGCAAATGTCTATTTAAAACATGATTAGCTAATGCATCAGCCAATGTGTTTAAATTTCTTGAAATTTGTTGATATTTGTTGTAATCAAATTGTCGTTCCAAGAGATGAACCTTCAAAAATAATCTCAATAACATTGGATTTTTAATTGCATATACTCCATTTTAATGTAATACAATGAGTTCTGAATCTAACCTAGTGATCAAATGTCAAATACCATATGAAATGGCATCAAATATAACTCAAAAACTACGCTATATTATGCAATATTGTTCATTGTTTGACCAAGGTCTTACCCGATTTAGAGAAAATAACTCATCAGTGGGTGAATAGATAACCCAAGATGTGGAAGAGATATTTTGTGTACTACGACAGGCACCATCAGCAAATACAATGTATGTTTGAAGTGATGTTGACATCTACGATATCAAGAGTAATTAAGATAAGTAGTGATAGTAGTAAAAGAAAACTTAAACTAGGCACACTTATCTAAAAAACAATAACTAATATACAAGTGAGATCTTCATACGAGATTTAAGCATAATATCTTTTAAGATAAAGACCATTTCTAGGCTTATCTAAAGATACCCCATCATTATCAGTCAATTCATAGGCCCCTTTTGGCAAGCACTCGCTTGACAATGTAAGGACCATGCCACATTCGTTCGAATTTCCCAGCACCTAGCTTATCATTAGCTTCATCATATACTAAGACTAGGTCACCTTCTGAAAAACACGAGGTGTAACACTTCGATCATACTGAGCTTTCACACATTTCTTATGAGCTTCTGCAGCTAATTCAATGGTTCTCCGAGTTTCATCTAATTGTGCTAAGTACAAAAAGAGTTTTTCCTCTTCAGAGGTAGCTGGTAGTAACTCTATGGCTAATTGGAGTGACGGTATTTCCCATTCAATGGGTAACACATCTTCTAAACCATAGACGAGTTGAAAAGGAGAGAACCTTGTAGTAGTTTTTGCTGAGGTTTGGTATGCCCATAGTTTCGATAATCTATTTAATCATGGTGGGTAAAATTTTATTAACGGCTTCAACCTAACCATTAGCCCACGGGTAATATGGAGTAGAGTTATAATGGTGCAGGCCAAGTTGATCGGAAAGTTTGTTCATCATTATATTTCGAAAATGACTCCCATGGTCTATGATAATAGTTTGTGGTACACTAAAATGTGCAATCACATGATTGAATACGAACGTAGCTATATTTTTTCCATCTGCTGTGAATGTAGGCATCACGTCAGCCCATTTGGTAAAGTAATCTACAGTGAGAATAATATACCCATGCTCCCTAGCCGAGTTAGGGTTACATGTAATGAAATCAATCCCCCATTTAACAAAAGGACCGATAACAATTATTGGGTGAAGAGGAGCTGGAGGCGCATGCATCTTTCGATCAAAAATTTGGCAGTTGTGGCATTTTCAGATTACAATAATAGAATCTTTAAACAATGAAAACGAAAAAATATCCAGTGCACAATATATTTTAGGCTGTGGCAAACCCAAAAATATGACGACCACACGCTCTAGAGTGGCATTCATTCAAAACCCCTTAAGCCTATTTGTGAGTTATACAACGTCGAAAAAAATAATCTGCACCAAGACGATAAAATGTGTCCCCAACAATGTTGTATTGCTGAGATTGATACCAGACTCTACATTGATTTGAACGTGAAAGCTCGAGGTGAAAGTTTTGGGTTTGAATATTAATTATGATATCTACATACCATGGATCTAACATAATGAAAAAAAACAGAGATTCATCTGCGATGGGATTCTCTACCACGGTTTCTATCTCAGTATTGGGAAAGTCACACATGATTTCTGCAAACACCAGTGATTTCTTTGATTTAGATTTCTCGAATTCCAAATCCAACTCTTGTAGGATGACAATCCATTTAGAGTATTTTCCCCTGAGTAATTGTTTTTTCAAAATATACATCATCGGGTTGAAATTAGATATCACAGTTGTCTTTCATAACAATATGTAGTGACGAAATATTTGGACAGCTTGAACTATTGCCAAAGCCAATTACCCCACATGCAAATATTTAATTTTGGTCGGATTTAGATTCTGACTTAGATAGTAAATCACTTGCTCATTGTGAGATTCATCCTCTTGATTTGTCAAAATTAGCAATCTCATGCCAAATAAAAGGAACATCTGCTTCAACAACCAGGTAAAACCTTTTTTTAACTCAGCATATTTCAGGATAAATCCACGGAGAAATTTTTCTTTCCCTTGCAAACTATGGAGTTGGCGAAGTGTGGAAGGAGGAGGTAAATTTATGATGGCCTCAAACTTTGAGGGGTCAACACAAATGCAAACTTTCAAAATGATGAATCCTAGTAATCATCCTGATTGCACAAAAAAAACACATTTGTGTGGATTCAAATGAATCTTGTAATACCTACATCTCATGAAAATTTCTTGTAAGTGAGTAGGATAATCATCCCTATGTAATGAGTGAGCAGGGAAATCATCAAGATAAGGTTGTACAATATGTTTGATATCATTGAAAGCGTAACCCATTTCCCCTTGAAAAGTTGAACAAGCATTCTTTAACCCGAAAGGTAGTTTGCAATAAGAAAATGTTCCCCAAGGACATATAAATGTTGTTTTTGGTTGATCAGTATGGAGTATGTTGATTTGATTATATTCGAAAAATCCATCCATAAATGAAAACATTTCATTTCCGGCACAAGCATCAATAATTTGGTGGATATAAGTGGTAGGATAATTGTCTTTTGGACATCCTTTATTATTATCCCTATAATCGACAAATACTCGTATAGTCCCTTGTTTTTTGGTAACAGGAACTATATTAGATACCGAATATGTTAGTGAGATTGGATAAATAAATCTTTCTCGCAGTAACTTTTCAACTTCAACTTTAATATCAGCAGTTTTTCGCAGATGTATCAGACGTAATATTTGTGTAATAGGTTTGGAATCTGGGTATATCTTTATTTCATGAATGAAAATCTTTGGATCGATTCCTGGCATCTCTTCATAAGACCATGCAAATATGTCTCATAATTATTGAGATAGGGTTTTATATGTATTAATTTCTTCAATCGTACAAGAAGCACCTATATGAATGTTTTCAACAATTCCAGGTTTAACTGATATGTCAATAGAAACAGTTGTAGAAATGCTTCCCAAATTAATCTCAGAATCGAGATTTGTAATCGATATGGTATTCTGTGGTTCCTCGACATAATAAATTGTAAAATTAGACAAAAATCATTTTCAAACCTATCAATTTTAGGTAAAAAATAATATCTATGGTGCAAATCATCCAAAGGTAATTCATCCACAGACAAAAATTCTTGAATACTTTCATCAGTGTAAAACACTTGTTGAAAAGGATCGGAAATTGATGTCAAGGCTAAGCTTGATAGTGAAGAATATTCTTCGGTGATCACATTCATTGGATCAGGATTACTTGAAAAGGTGTTAGAAAATGAATGTACTACCTCATATTCCAACTCAAAAGTACTCAAAGGCATATCGCTATTGAAATAATGCATTTCTTACTCTGAAGGCACCACCGAAGTGTCATGAAATAGTATAGTTCTTGATCAAATCATATTTATGTTGGAAATGGTACGCAGTACGTTGGCTGGAGGCATAAATAAAGTTTACATCAATGCAGAGTCCTTTACTAAATCTACACCAACATCTTCATATGGGAAAGTCATTTTTCCAACATGTTGGATACTATTTGTAGAAGCCGGATCGGACAAATAATATGACAACTGATCGATTTTCACAAACTTTCATTTATGAGGAAACATGATTAACCGAAAGATGAATGAAACGATAGAATTCATGGCATAAGACCAACTATGACCCAAAATAATGTTGTAATCCAGAGGGGCATCAACATCTTCCACTTCTAGATTAACAGTTTTTTCTTCTACTTCTATAGGTAGATCCTGGAGTATTCCAAACGGATGGAATCCTCTTCCATAAAAGGCTTTAAGGATTGTGGGAGATTGATTTATTGTTGGAGAACCAATAGTTTTCCAAAAATTTAATGACATTATGCAAGTGGATTCCCGCTCATCGGTTATAGTATGAAAAACTTGTCTCTTTTTACCAATACTGGAATCTGAAAAGCCATCTGATGAGGGAGTCTTGGTGTAAAATTTTCTAGATTGAAGACCATGAGGTTATAATGTTGAGGATCTATAGCTCCAATAGCTAATAAAACTAATTTCATTTGCACTGGACATGATTGTAGCACTTCTAAGGCTGACATTGCATAAGGGGATATCGCCAAGTCGTCAACAATGCTGTAGTTCTGAGCAACTCTCGCATGTGGATTGAAAGATGATTTTTGATGTGCACCTTTAGCAGGCGGTTTAATCACTAGATCAAGATTAGGTTTATTTATATGAAGTGGATCGAAAATTGAAGGAAATACAACTGGTGTTGAATTAGAATTTTCTATCTCTTTACCAGTTACAATATTTTTACTTCTATAGTCTTGTGATCGCATTGCAACCATAACCTCAGACATCATTAAAATATTTGCCAATGAGTTTGAAGAGGATATTATCATTTTGATATCTTGAGTAGGAAAAGGATCCTTCAAGACAATGATTTTCGGTGAACCTTTGACGAATTTAGAGACCTCAGACCGATGTGGGCACTCTTTGGTAAAATGATCCTTGTCACAGATAAGACAAGGGTAACAAGGTTTTTTTTTATCAACAAATGGTTCATTATTTTCGGTTTTCTCTTTGGGATATGAAGTTTGTCTATTTTTATTCTTCTTTTTCTTCCTATTACTATTTTTTTATTTAGTTGTAGATGAATCTACAACATGAATGTCAGCAGAAGTTTCAAGGGAAGAATCTCCTTTCGGTGAATCTAGTAAAGTTATGATAGGAGAGCTAGTTTTTGAAGACTTCTTTGTACTCTTATTTGCACTAACTAAAACAATTACACCGTCTACAACATGAGACCCTAAATGAGTTGCATCTATTTGACCATGACGTGGTAAGTCCAAAATGTTTTCATATAAAGTAACAGGCTCTTTATATATAAGGTCTAAGTACTAAGCTTGAGAAATGACCTGTTCTTCCGTAACAACCCCTCCCTTAGCCACATCTTCAATGATCTTTGGAAGCAACTATTTGATGAACCATTCTGCCAAGATCTGATTCAGAATAAGTTCTTTCACTAAACGTCTTCTATGTCTCCATTAATATATGTGATCTAATATGTACGTATTCGTAGATTGTTTTAATTAATTCAAGAGTTCTGTGACATTGTCTTATTAGACTGGAAACTAAAAGTGTGTTAATAAAGCCATTGCTAACATGTTTAAATTGTTGAATGAGCCACATGGTCGTTCAATATACCATTTTTCAGCTAAACCTATTAGTGTTGTCTGAAACAGACTTAATCGAATGGAATCAGTAATCAAAGAGTTTGATGCAAACCAGAGGTGGTAAGTCATGACATGGTTTGACAGATCCTCTGCTGATTTACCTTTGAACTTGGGAATATCACTCAGAAACTTATTCAGCATTTCTAGCCAATACGGAAGATAATAGATCAGATCATTCGTTAGGCGTGACAAATTAGGTAAATCCAAAGTTGCTATGAATGGCAACCAACAGTTAGGGTCCTACTGAGAAAATTGATAACCTTGTGGAACTATACCTGTACCAACAGGAGGATATCCAGGATATCCTGGAATATCCTGTGCATTTGGGATTGGAATGCCTCCTGGATAACCAGGATTGACCGAACCATATTGGTGTTGAGCTGGTATCTAATACGTGTAACCAGGGTAAGGTTGATGCTAGTATACTGGATTTCCTGCTATAGGTCCATATTGATACTTCCCTTGATACGGTTGATAAACAAAATGATTTTTCCTTGTTACAATTGTACTTGTACCGGGTTGTCCTGCAGGCATATGAACAGTAGTCTGAGCTATGGGTCCAGGTTGTTGTGCAGTGACTACAGGAATTTGTTGTGATACTTGAGGGGCCATAGAAATAGGGGATGCATAATTTCCAGGGATAGGTGTGGTAGGTTGAACAGAAGTTGGTGCAACAGTTTGAGGTGGAGTCCTAGGAGTACTCGGACTAGGCTACTGAACAGTACTAGGTGCATATACTTGTGACATAACTTGAAGTGTAGGTTGGACCAGTTGCTGGATTTGAATGTAATCAATTTGTTGACCAAGTTAATTATAAGGTACTTGAACGTTAGGTTCCAAATTATGTTGATTTTGTGTTGGAATCCACACCATTCTTACTCCAGGATATGAAGCTCCCATTGAAGGTTATGCTGGATAACATGGACCATAACCAGGTTGCTAGTTTGGATCGTATGTTTGATAGTTGTATGGATACTTCCCACTAAAATATTTACCTCTGTGAAGAAATTTATGTTCCAGGTAGAATTGTGGCCCTAAAGGAGGTTGTTGTCCTTGGAAAGATGACTACCCCAAAGGAGGCTATTTTCCTTGGAAAGACAGTTGTCCTCGCATAGGGTACTATCCTTGAAGAAGTTGCGGACACTGAATTGAGTACTGCCCTTAAGATTGATATTGTCCTTCAGGTATGCACTGGCCTTGAGGTATGTATTATACTTGAGGCATGTACTATCCTTAGGCTTCCCCCTAGGCAGTAAATTACTACCTTGAGGATTCCCCCCAGGCAGTAAGTTACTACTTTGAGGGTCAGGGTCAGAAATGTTTCCTGACATCATTTAAACTTGTTCCACGTTAAAATTTTTGGTATGTGATTCATTTGGACCAGATGATGGTATAAGTTTTTCGGGAGAAGGAGATGCTCCTGAGAAAATACCAGAAAGCAACTGGTATCCCATAGGAATAGAAGGACCACCATAAAAATATGATTCTGGTGATGCAGAAAACATGGATGACTCGCGAGACATGTTTAATGAACATCTGTAATTACCTCTTGGTATGGTGTAAAAAGGAATTCGGGGTGGTGAATAGTTTAGACCAGAATTGTGTAGAAAGTATGTTAACTGAAAGTACCAAGGATCTTGTGAAGGAAGAACAACTTCTACCTATGTGTCATTAATTTCTTCAATGCTAATGAGGCCAGGAGGAAGGTTCTTAGTGATGCTAAACTTCACTCTAGGTGAATCAGGATGACTAGGGGTTGGAGTGATGAAATCTAAAGCAGGCTTGGACGTAGAAGTTTCAGTTTCTGGTTCAAAAATATCAGGCTGAGTAGCTGATAATTCACTAGTTTTGGAAGCAAGTTCAACTAGTTCAGAAATTGTAAGTTTTCTTTGAGAACTCTCTACTATTTGAGGTTGATCTACCTCGTAATAAAGTTGAATGTTAGGTCCCTATATCACTAGTACAATCCCTTATTATTGTTAGTGTAAACCCCTTATTTTTATTATTGTACCCTTGTAACCCCCATTTTGTTATTATTGTGCCCTTAAATTATTATTGTTAGGTCGGCTAGAATTACATTGTTGCCCACTAGGATTACATTATGGACCCATGGACTCATATATATAGAAAGGAGGTTTTGTAAATTGTATCATCCAAGAATTGTTCATTCATGTAATGTATTGGAGGTAGCCCCCTCGAAGTGGCTTATTTATAAGGCATAGATATCTCTTTTCTTCTATTTTTGGAGCTAGTTACACACCATTTGGTACCAGAGGTTTGGATTCTAGGGTTTCGCTGCTCCAAACAGGTCATCGTGGAATTTGCGCTATAACTTTTTTTATACAAAGTTTCAAAAGCTGAAATTTTTAGGGTGCGGAGCTGAAATCCTGAGGACAATTTTCTAAAAATTTCAAAGCTTGGTTCGCAATATTTTTGGAGATATGATCTGTGGAAGTTAGGTCTTTTTTTAGCCTCCTAAACAGGTCATCGTGGAATTGCACTATAACTTTTTGTCTACTTAGGTTCAGAATCTGAAATTTTTATGGTGTGAAGCTAAAATCCTAAGGAAACTCGTCAAAACATTTCAGATCTTGGTTCACAATATTTTTCCAGATATGATCTGTGGAAGGTAGTGCATTTTCAGGCTCTCGAATTTCATCTAAAATAGGTGATCATGGGAAAATTTCAATAAATCTCTTTCTGAGCATCAGATTGGAGGTCCGTAAAAATTGGTTGCAAGTACACAAAGTTTGGTTTCTTGGATATCAATTTCAGAGGTGAAGGACGAAACAGTGACACATGGAAAGCTGTACAAGTTCACTATACTGAACCAGTCCATAATTAGGTCATTGTGGGAGATTGGATATAACTTTGTCTTGGAGAATCCAAATCAAGTAAGACCTATGGCATTCAAAAGAAAATCAAGAGGGCTACTTCAGTGCTGAATTTAAAATATTGAAGATCCACAGCCACGGAGATAATACAATTTCAATATCAATCTCCTCAAAAGCAAGTAAAAGGTGTGTATTGTTTTTCCAAATTGCATAAGTCTTCTTTGAAGAATCAAGTTGAATTGATTGCAAGGGCATATTCTAGAATAGATATTAGTATTGGATTATAAAATGGCCCCTAAAAAGAATTCAACACCCATTGAGCCTTTGGAAAGCTCTACTATGACTCATGAAGATGAAGAATGGAAACATGACATATCGAAATTACAAGAGCAATTGCAACCAATTTCGCTCTCGCAAAGAGCAACAAAAAATGACATTGAAGTTTTGAAGAAATGCGTGGAAACTAAGATGGATGGTTTGAAGAAAGGCGTGGAATCTAAGATAGATGGCATGGAATCTAAGATTTATGCCATGGAGGCTAGCATGGAATCTAAGATGGATGACATGGAAGCTAAAATCGATGAGAAAATAGAAAACATGAATAATGTTCTAAAAGCAGACATGGACGGTTTGACAAAGTTGATAGAAGAAATGTTTCCTAATGGTGAAAAGATAGTAGAAGAACCTCATGATGAGAACAAAATAAATGTTAATCATGATTTCATAAAATCTAATGTTGGTGGGAAGAACCATCATATTCCAAAGATGGATATGACGAAGTTTGATGGAAAGGATCCTGTAACATGGATACTATAGATGGAGCAATATTTTGATCTCCATAACGTGAAAAACACACAAAAGGTACGCATTGCAACTTTACATTTAGAACAAAATACATTTGTATGGTATCGATGGCTTTTATCCCGTAAAAAAATTGTCACTTGGTCAATTTGTACGGAGGAAATGATAGAACATTATGAGGATACAAAGAGCAACACCTTCTTTAGCCAATTGATAAATCTCAAACAAAAGGTTTTAGTACGGCAGCACATTGAGGATTTCCAAAAATTGAATATAAGGGTAACTGATATTCCAAAGGAACACAGGATTGATCTCTTCATAGGCACTCTAAAGGATAACATCCAACATGAAGTTCATGTTTTGGAACCTGATTCATTGGAGAAGGCATTCAGGTTGGCAAGAAAATTTGAATGTAAAATTATGGCGACAAGGAAGCCTACCACTCAATTCTATAAAGAAGGAAGTGTTGCTACGCCTAGATTTCCACAACCTACAAGGTTGACACCACAACAATTGGAAGAAAAAGAGCAAAAGGGCTTTGCTACAGTTGTGATAGCAAATACACTAAAGGTCATAAGTGTGCTGAGAAGAAATTATTTTACATAGATTGTGAAGAGGAAGAAGAAAATGAACAAGAAGAGGATATACACCAGGAACCAGCTCCAGAAGAGGAAGAAATGAATCCGACCATATCGTGTAATGCACTGGCAGGAATTACCACTCCTCAAACTCTCAAGATAGAAGGACATATCAAGAAGAAAAAGGTAATAGTGTTGATTGATTCAGGTAGCACCCATAATTTTATTCATTGTAAGGTAGCCAAGGAATTAAATCGTTTCCTATACCCAGCACCAGAATGTCAAGTGATGGTTGCAAATGGAGGAACTATAAATTGCTCTGGAAAATGCCATAATATCAAGCTAACCATGGGGGAATATCTATTGAATAGTCCAATGCTTTCCATTCCCATGGGAGGTGTTGATGTTGTACTAGGAGTACAATGGTTACAATCTTTGGGGACGGTAGCTTTTAATTTTCAAGAACTTTTCTTGAAATTTTTTTCAGAAGGAAAGGAAGTCAAATTACGGGGTATTGAAGGGAAGCTAGGAAGGATAATAAGCTCTAATGTCATGACAAAGCTTCTAAAGAAAGAACAACGAGGCTTAATTGCACAATTATGCTCACTAGAAGTTCCAACATCAAAATCATCTATTTCTGCAGATCTCCAACAAGTCTTGGACAATCATTCCAAGGTGTTTGAAACTCCCAAAGGACTCTTACCTATTCATGATCATGATCATGCTATTCATTTGATTCCAGGAAGTGTTCCTCCAAACATCAAGCCTTATAGATATCCTTACGTCCAAAAGAGAAAAATTGAACGTATGATTGCAGACATGTTAGAGGCGGGTATAATTCAACCTAGTCAAAGTTATTTCTCTGCTCTTGTAGTATTGGTACACAAGAAGGATGGATAATGGTGAATGTGTCTAGATTATAGGGAGCTCAATAAGCTTACCATTAAAGATAAATTTCCCATTCCTGTGGTTGATGAATTATTGGATGAATTACATGGAGCAATTTATTTTACCAAGTTGGATCTTCATTCAAGATGTCATCAAATTAGTATGAAGACTGAATATGTTCCAAAAACAGCATTTCAAACTCATGAGGGTCATTATGAATTTTTGGTCATGCCTTTTGGCCTTACCAATGCACATTCTACATTTCAAGGGTTGATGAATTCCATTTTCAAACCCTTCCTTAGAAAATTTTTGCTAGTATTTTTTGATGATATACTAATCTACAGCATGTCTTGGAAGCATCACGTTGAACATGTTGACAGGGTGCTCAAACTATTGCAGGAGAAACAATTATATGCAAAAACATCCAAATGTTTCTTTGGAGTACAAGAGGTGGAATATCTGGGTTATATTGTATCTCACGAGGGTGTTAAAGTAGACCCTAACAAAATTAAAGCCATTAAGGAATGGAAAGTCCCCAAAACCATAAAGCAGTTGCGAGGATTTCTCGGGTTAACAGGGTATTATCGCAAGTTTGCTAAGAATTATGGGAGAATAGCAGCACCTCTAACAACATTATTGAAGAAAGATGCATTTTCATGGACTCCTGAAACAACTAAGGCCTTTGAACGTCTTAAAGAGGCAATGTGCCTAGCACCGGTATTAGCTACACCAGACTTCACAAAAACCTTTATTGTGGAATGTGATGCCTCAGGAAATGGAATTGGTGCAGTTTTAATGCAGGAAGGAAGACCCATTGCTTTTGAAAGTCGTCCAATCAAGGGAAAGTATTTATAGAAACCTATTTATGAGAAGGAAATGTTAGCAATACTGCATGCACTAAAGAAATGGCGAACTTACCTAATGGGAAGACACTTCAAGGTAAAAACTGATCATGATAGTCTTAAACACTTTTTGGAACAAAGACTATCTTCAGAAGAGCAGCGAAAATGGGTCACAAAGATGTTGGGTTATGACTTTGAAATAATCTACAAAAAAGGAAAGCTTAATGTTGTTGCAGATGCACTCTCAAGAAACAATGAAGAGGTGGAAGCATTTCTTTGTGCCATTTGTATTATCCAACCAGATTGGATAACCGAAGCAAGAGATGAATGGAAGAAGGAAAAGGATGTATGGACACTCATTCAAAAGTTGCAGCAAGATCCTAGTACATCTAATACCTTTATTTGGAAAAATGATTCCTTATGGCACAAAGATCGCTTATATCTTTGTAATAATTCCCAACTAAAACAAAAAATTATTCTAGAATTGCACACTTCTCCTTTAGGAGGACACTCAGGATTTTTAAAAACTTACCACAGGGTGAAGAAATAATTTTTTTGGGATGGCCTTAAGTCTGATATTCAAAATTTTGTGACAAATTTTTTGGTTTTCCAGCAGAATAAAGTGGAGACAATTAAGACCCCAGGACTTCTACAACCTTTATCCATTCCAAGTCAACATTCGGAGGAGATTTCAATGGATTTTATCACAGGTTTACCTAAGTCCGAAGGAAAGAATGTCATCATGGTGGCAGTTGATAAACTTACCAAGTATGCACACTTTTGTGCATTATCTCATCCATTTAAAGCAAATACAGTTGCTACTACATTTATGGATAGAATTCAAAAGCTACATGGAATCCTAAGGGTTATTGTGAGCGACAGAGATCCCATTTTTACTGGAAATGTTTGGACGGAGTTATTTTCTTTTTTAGGTACTCAATTATCTCATAGCTCATCTTATCATCCTCAATTTGAAGGTCAAACTGAGATAGTAAATAAATGTTTGGAAGGATATCTTCATTTTTTTGTCTCTGGTAAAAAAACACAATGGGTCAAGTGGTTACCTCTCGCTGAATGGTGGTATAACACTTCCTTCCATACTGCAGCAAAAATGACCCCATTTATGGCACTTTATGGATATCATCCACCATCCATCACATCATCTTTAAGAGAAAATTTGAAGGTTAAAGGAGTGGAAGATCACATCGAGAATCAACAAGAAGTTCAGATTGAAAAGGCTGCAAATCCTCATAAATTTCATGTAATATGACTTCATTATCAAATTTTTGATCTGTTTTATCTTAAAGAAAAGAAGACACTTCTTCTTGTTGGAAACCTTCTTGATTATCATGAAAACTAACATGAGAAGAGAAATCATGAAGTGCCTCTAACATATCCTCATCCATGCACTCTCCGTTATCACCAAAAATTTTAAGATATGAAATGAAAACCTCACAAAAGTCACATAAATATTGTAACAGTGATAAAGAAGAATGCATTTTCTCATAATGTTCTAAGAAATTCCTATGGAAATCTCTTAGAGAGAACAAGCTTCCTGGTGGCAACCCTTCATACCATGTTCTAGATTCATCCTCTAGGGTGGCAATAAAAATTTTTATGAGACAATCTTCAAGAAACTCAACTCGAAACTTATGCAAATGCATAAGGAATCTAACCAAATGAAGAGCAAAATTATCTTTCTTTTCATCTTTAAATATGGGAAGATAAGTTGACCAATTAACTCCGGGCATAGGATTTGGAAAACTAGAGATGTAAGACCGATCCATAGGAGCATACCTGGCATTCTTTCATGCAATCACTAGGGGGAATCTTTAGGTCTGAAACGGGCCTCCTAAAGAAATTATAAAATAATAGTAGAAACAATAAAATAATATTTGATCACCTCATCAAATTTTAGAGGGAGAAAGAAAAAACTATTTTTTCAACCCTTATTTTCAACTTATCTCTCAAAGTGTTTACTCAAATTTCAAGCGGGAGTACTCGTTGGATGTAAAATTTTATTCCTCCTCCAAGGCGTACCCATGTTGCATACTTTCGATGGATCCTGCTCCATGAAAAATGAGAAATACATGAAAAAATGTGATTGCAATCACATTTTTTTCATGTATTTCTAATTTTTCATGTAGCTATGTCCATCCAAAATATGCAACATGGGTACTCCTTGGATGAGGAATTAAATTTTGCATCCCAAGAGTACTCCCACTCAAAATTTGAGCAAAAACTTTGGGAGATAAGTTGAAAATATGAGTTGAAAAAGTAGTTTTATTATTTTATTATTTTTTAATATTTTCACCCTTTTACTTTAACAATGGTGAATCATCACCCATGGTTTACATCATCATCTTGAATCCTATTGGTTCTTATAAAGTTTATTTTGGTTGTACATTTTTCTTAGGAGGCCCATTTTAGACCTCAAAATTCCCCTAATGAGAACTCATCTTGGAACTTCATCAAGGCACTGATATTCAAGCACTGGAGTCATCACCAAGATATGAACATCTGAATTATTTAAGAATAGAGTCTCCAAGGTAGTTTCTGCAACCTCGAAATGCTTTGAACTCCTGCTACCTTCAAGAGTTCATCTTCTATGTTTGAGCACAAACTTTGGGAAATATATCTTCTAACTCCTGGAAAACGCACCAAAATGTTATCTCTAAATTGTTATTGATGGGCTGGTCGACTAGAAAAATTAGAGTAACTCTTTCAAACCAAATTTTGATTGAGGATTAGCCTCTTCAGCCTGAGAGGGCTCTCCCTATTTAGCTAATGATTTTCTCAATTAGGACTTAAAACAGATGTCTCACTCTGTGAGTGTCTTACTGTATTTTATTTGCAGGTGAAAATTGGGAAAGATTTCACTACCATTGGGCTCATGGAGTTAGTAAAAGGAATTCAATGAAAAGTATATCTACTTATGGAAACTGGGGCTTTTTTTGTTTTAATGAAAGGACAACATTAACACATGGAGATAATTAATAACTCAATGCTAAAGGAATTCAAACCATGAATAACATGAATTATGAGTAATTTAACGTCAAGATATTGGAAATAAGAAAAAAGGAAAGACACAAACTCATTGAAACACCACAAGAATCTCAGGTGAAGCAAAAACATAGTCATTGTCTGTTTATCACTGATATAAAATATTTACAAAAGTAGTAGTGTCAAAAGCATTCTCCAATCTATTATAACTCTAAAAATATCTCATTTATAGAGTGATGACTCATAGAAATGATTTTCCACCTTTCTAGCTTCGAATTCCCACCTCAGAGACCTATTTCAAATATGATTACATCACTTGGAGACTTCCTAGGGATATTTCTATTTTGCAAAATTTGAATACAAAAAGGACTCTTATTTCATTAAATAGTTCAACAAATCCATTTAATAACACTTATTAACTGCAACCAACTAATTTTATAAGTGTAGTGGAGTGATGATGTGTAATTATGCCACGTGGATGCTGAGCTGGACCTCCTCCAAGTCGAATTTTACAATTTTTCATAAATATGGCTAGTGAAAATTCTAAGAAATAGGCTTCAAAGATGAGTATATAATGTCCAAAACTTGATGGCTTTGCAGAAAATGAGATATGTTTTTGTATACGGGCTTGTTCTAAAGAAAAACCTCTTTCATATTTCCAAAAACCTTTCTCATTTGGTCAGAAAACAAACTTTAAGTTGACTGCTAAAACAATCATATACAGAAAATTTCGTAACACTCATTTTGTAGCAAACTCCAAAATCCACCTTTTGCTTAACCTTTGACCTTTCTAACTGTTAGAGTATATTCCTTGGGGCCAATTAGCTAAACAAAAAAAATTCCCACTCTCATTTTGACCATAGTTATGATTTTAAGAAAAAACTCACCTACAACAGTTTCGTAGCGAAATCTGGCCTTGAAGCCTACGCTTCACTACGAAATTGCCAAATTTGCTGAAAAAAGAGAAAATACTCTCTTTTCGTAAAAATTTCACTTTCTGGGTCTACAATATGATATTATGAAGTATGTTACGGAAAATTACGTTCAAACTACCTCTTATCCTCGTCAAGAAACAACATTTTCACCTTCAACAAGTTCCTCTATTAATAAAATAGAGTCATCTTTTCTGAAATTTAGGGCTCAAAAATGATCTCATATCTCCATATCCTTGATAGTTGTTGCAAAACGAAAATATTTTTTTGTATGTAAGTTCGTGCTAAATAAAAACCTCTCTTGGTTTTTTTAAAAACATCTCCAGATGTCCAGGAACTACATTTGGAAAACATTTCTCAAACAAGAAAAACACATTCTGGAAATAAAGCCGAAAGACATCTTTGAATATCCTAATTTGTAGTACCTTTGAGAAAATTTAAAGAGGTTAATATGATTTGATTTGTTCTTGACAATAACCTCTCTAATTTTATTATAATTCTCCTCTGTTTGCCCAGAAAGTGCTCTTGAAGTTAACTGCTCAAAAAGTAAAAAAACTGAGAAATCCTCAGATTCGCTACAGAATTGTCAAGTAGTTTTGTAGCGAAATCTGCCCATTTTGCATAGAATTCGCTACGGAATTGTGAAAAATCAGATATGTGGCTAAAAAAGGAATTTTAAACCAATTCATTTGAACCTAAGGTGGATTTGATAGATATGACTGAGATGACATGACTAATGAAGTGTTTTGGACTTACGATAAAGACTTATTTCATGAATTGTTTATCAATTTCATGGACCAACCTTATGAGACAGAATGAAACCTAGGTGAGTGACCCTAATAAAAAATAAAAATTTATGTCTGATAACACAAGGATCACTCATGTTGCATAGTTTTTATGGACCCTACTACACTAAAAATGAGAAATACATGGAAAACATGATTGCAATCACATGTTTTGATGTATTTCTTATTTTTCATGTAGCAGGGTCCATCGAGAGTATGAAACATGGGTAATCCTTGGATGAGGAAATGAATTTTACATATAATGAGTTCTCCCACTAGAAGTTTGAGTAAAACCTTATGGAGATAAGTTGAAAATACGAGATGAAAAAGTAGTTTTATTATTTTATTAGTATTTAAACCTTTTACTTTTTTACTCCAAAAATGGTGAATAACCCCCCATGGTTGACACCATCGTATTGAATATTATTGGTTCTTATAAATTTTATTTTTTTTGCAAATTTCTCTTAAGAGGCCCATTTTAGACCTCAAAATTACCCTAGTGATTACTAGTTTCACTCTAGATATGTCTATATCCTACAGCGAAGCTGAACGAATATTTTTCAAGGGTTTGCGAAGTAAGTAATTGAATTCTTTAAAGTTGTGGATTAAGATTATTTTATGTGCAAATGGTGTGTTGCAGATGAAATGATATTTATTTTTAGAGGAATTAAGTATGGGTTGATGCGAAGTGGAAAATGATTCAAGGTAGATCGTGAAAAATTCATTGAAACTTCCTATAGTCTGTTGTTGGGTGAATTTGAAAGCATGGAAGAAAGGAGTAACCCCACGACTCCCAGAGGTGTGTCATAGCTAGAAACTAGGAATAACCATGGAATCACAGGGATTACCCCTCCCTCAACTCCCCTTACTCCTCATCCCCCTCCCCATACTTTCCCTCCCACTACCCCTACCGCTTAGACCCTGAGTGACATGGCTAATGAGGTCAAGATGCTTATTTTTAGAGGTCACGGATCAGAAGATTGGGAGAAATTTTGGTTTGTCGCTAAGGTGGTATGGAAATCACAAATGAGGATATAAAGAATGCACAACTTGTCATAGCGATGCAGGAGAGGGCATTGACCTGGTATACTAAGTATTCTACGATGAACTCAGATACCACATTGGAGGATACAAAAAAGGAACTAAGTGCAGAATGTAAGAAGCCAAAATATCAGTCACAGTGTATTATTGAGATAAAGGAGATCAAACAGGAATCAAATGAATTTCTGTGGGAGTTAGATCAAAGGTTCAAAATTTTTATCGGACAAGTAAACGTTAGAGTTCCTAACGAAAAACAAAACCAGTGGTTTATAGTTGTGCTATTACCACATATCATGCTACCGTTGACGCAATAGAAGATATCAACACATGTTGAAGCTCTGAAAATCATGATGAAGTTGGAGGCTCCATCGGTAGCAGATGCCAACATAGGCGTATACAATATCTAGAGCCAGTTATCAAGTTTACATTTGGAGCTACAAGATCTAAAGAAATGAAAGGAATTTAGGCTCAATGTTCATTCAGGAGTCTAGTGAATAAAATGAAAAGTAAAGGGCCATTATAATGATCAATGTCCTGCATTTAGAGATTATTTGGCCAATGGTGTCCTTAATCTGTTGAATCCAATATCAACTGTATGGTGCGATATATGAAAGGTTACAAGCCAACATCATACTGAAGAATGTTACTTGCTATAGAAGTATGTGCGGACCTCGAAGTAGTTGGTTTGTAAATTTCACCAGTTAGTACGGCATGATGAAAAGAGTTGTTGCAGTTATGATTTAATTATGGAGAAAATTGTGGGTGCTTATAGAATGCAAGTTGAATGACATTCACATGAGTAGCATGGCCAACCTGCAGGTCATGGACAGTTCCAAGGTCAAGGATGCAGATAAGGAAGAGGTGTTTATCGAGGACAAGGCAAAATAATATGTTACAATTGTGGTGAAGTAGGACACTTCACAAGGGATTCTCAGAACCCCACTGCCACCTCATGTAGGTATTGTAGATATTTTGATAATGTGATAGAATATTCCTATGTTCTTATAGAAAATATGTAGGACAGGAGGAATCAACAACCCACTCATAATTTACATATGATGTTTGCAGAACCAAGAGAAGGGGAAACAAGTATCAACGTAGTAACACGAAGTGGTGCTGTGACGTGAGACGATAAAGAAGGTAAAAATCCTATGGAAGACACATGGGTAAGGAAGGCCACAGAAAATAATCCTGGATTCAATATGCGTAGAGAAAAGGAAACATTCATGGAGGAAACAAGAGGTTTCAGGGATCCTAGAGCTTTGATGTCAAAACTGTAACCACTACATAAGTTGATATCATAGAATGACAACACCAAGAATTAGGAGTTTTGAGGTCTAAAATGGGCCTCCTTAGGAAATTATAAAATTATAGTGGAAATAATAAAATAATATTTGATTACATCATCAAATTTTAGATTGAAAAAAGAAAAAAAATATTTTTTCAACTCGTATTTTCAACTTATATCCCTATGGGATTACTCCAATTTAGAACGACAACACTTGTTGGATGCATAGTTTGATTCCTCATCCAAGGGGTACCCATGTTGCATACTTTCAATGGACTCCGCTACATGAAAAATGATAAATACATGAAAAATATGATTGCAAACATGTTTTTTTTTTATGTATTTCTTATTTTTCGTGTAGCAGGGTCCATCGAAAGTATGAAACATGGGTACTCCTTGGATGAGAAATTAAATTTTGCATCCAATGACTACTCCTGCTTGAAATTTGATTAAAACCTTAGGGAGATAAGTTGAAAATACGAGTTGAAAAAATAGTTTTATTATTTTATTATTTTTTAATCTTTTTACTTTTTTACTCCAAAAATGGTGAGTCATCCCCCATGCTTGACATCATTATGTCGAATCCTATTGGTTCTTTTAAAGTTCATTTTTCTTGTACATTTTTCTTAGGAGGCCCATTTTAGAGCTCAAAATTCCCCTAATTGTAACTACTACAAGGAAGGAATTTAATTCAGTTATTTTAATATGGTTTTTGTAGAACTGCATGAAGCTATGGAGAGATCAGAAGGATGTTGAGCGAATCTAGGAACTGATTGATTCCGATGCTGGTAAGGAAGAACTACGAAGTGAGCAGCATGCAGTAAACAACTTATATCATCATAAGAAGAGAACAGGCAGGGATATGATATTAACTGCGCATATTGGAGAATACGAGATGGATAAGGGAATCCTCGATTTGGGATCATATGTGATCCAGGTGGATATTGGTGGCCACCCACCTATTCCATTTGGACCCCTACCACTCTTTCTTTTAGTCATTTATTTTCCTTAATTGTAGCACAATTTACTATTTTTCGAATTTTTTTCAGGTCGTGAACATCCAAAGTCATTTTGAGTCCCTAAACAACATTGACTATTTTCAATTGTAGTACTCATATATATATTTCTAAAAAGGTATCATACGTACCAAACAAGGATAATATGACGAAGATAGGAGCTCGAGAAGCTGGATGCCCAACTAAACCCAACAGAGCCCATAAACTCTTGGTGCTACATCTCCACAGGTTATGGTTTTGGTTGTTTATGGTTTTCCCTTATTTTTAAATAATAAAAAATCCTTTGAGCCTCATTGTAACACATTTCAGAGGCATGTAGCCTCCACATATCTTCTCAGAGATAAGCTACCATCGACAGAGCTAGTTTCTTTCAACTATGTCTGTAAGAATTTTAAGTATTTGTGATTATATTTGTATTATGTTTCATTCCTTATTAAATTAAGATCACTAGTATTAGCGCGGTCTTCTATTTATTTATTTTTCTTTCCATGTGCCCAAAGAGCTCGGGGTATAAGGAGTTAGGGCTCGATCTGGTTCAAACTTTGAAAGATCAGCCTCGCAAACCCTGCCGACCTCCCATGGCAGAAGAAAAGAAAGATGAGAGAGCAGGAGATCCTATCAAAATATTGCTCAAGGAGGACCTCAAGAAACAAAGGAATGTGATTATGGATAATGTTTCGCATATCCTTCAATGGCTACCCATCGAGGATGCATATTCATCTAGTAGCCACTGTGTAGGCACCACTCCTTTCAAGGTACAACTGAACTTCAACATTCTTGTATTTGAAGGCTAGATAGATGAAAATGTCATAAATAGATGGTTGAACTTGTTGGAAGGGTATTTTTTGGTCCATTATTTTTCCGATCGAGAAAATATTACCTTTGAGCTCATCAAAGCCACCCCCCATGTTATGATTGGTGGGAAGCCTACTGTGAATAGAGGAATGAGGAAGAACCCTCACTTTTTTTAGCCGCATCCACTTGGAATCTGTTTTGAGATTGCATCAAGGAACAATATTAACCCATGGGGAGCTTTGGGGACAAGGACATCCAATCAGCCACATTGCGGCAGCAAAGAGGTCAATATGTGCACAAGATGAGAATTTTTTTCCATAACCTACGCAGGAAGTTTGGTATTTAATATTCAAAGAAACATTTGGTGCTCAAGTACCGCAGTTTTTTGTACAAATACATTCAGGAGGAAATGGAGTTCCTATAAATTACCTCGCTTAGCATAACATATTGATATGGCACCAATATCGAGTAGAAATTTATGTAGAAGAAGCAAGACTTTCGATCCACAAATCTGAAGCTAGGAAAAGGCATCCCCAAATCGCAGAACAAGGGGAAAATCCAAAGTGTGGCAACTCAGGACAACTTGTTGAAGCAACAAGAAAATAACAACACCAAAAATCCAAATAAGGACACAGGGAAGTGGTGTGAATTTCATAAAATCTCCACTCACAACAAAATTTAGTGTCGGGCCAAACAGTCGCTGCTAGCTGAGCTAGAGGCAATTGAATCAGATGCATGTTTTGATTCTGAGTCAGAACTAGACAAGGGGAATGACAAAGGGAAGCATATCATTGATGTGGAACACAGTGCCACTGTTTACACCACCAAGCTCCAAAGAGAGGAGCCAGAGGATCTAGAGGAGGGGGAGCACCTCTTCCATTCCCAAATGTTGGTGAAGGTTTCTCCATTGCAATTCATTGTCAATAGAAGAAGCAAAAATAACCTAATTTCAGCAGAGGTTGTGAAGCATATCGTCCTACCAACCACAACAAACCGACAGCCATATACCATCAGGTTGCTTCACCAAGGAATAATTCTCCGCATTCGCCAGTAGTGTCTCCTACCCTACAACATCAAGCCCTTCAAGGATGAGGTATTGTGTGATGTTGCTTCTCTTGAAGTTTCTAATGTATTATTAGGCCAACAATACTTGTGGAAGTGACATGTTGTGTATGAGTCTATGCCTCATTCCGTTATTATTACTTTGGGAAATAAGTTATACAGGATACTAGAGGTAGTACCTCCTTCTGCCATCTCTTTGATTACTACTGCAACAATGCAGTAAGATTATTTACCAAAAAAGGATTTTTTTTTCATTACGATTCACCCACAGCGAAAGAATAATATTGTGGCCACAACCTCCAAAAAAGGTTCCTCTATGCAGCAATAGCAGATGGACAAAGTCTTGGAGGAATACAAGGAAATTTTATCCTCCCCCACAAGGGTTCCTCTACACTGTTAGGTCAAGCACTACATTGATATGATCCCAGGGGTTCTGCTGCATAATGGGACGAACTATCGAGGCTCGATTCTAGAGAATGATGAAATCAATAGGGAGATCCAAGAGTTGGTGTAGAAAGGGCACATCATGCCAAGATCCTCACCTCGTGGGAGTCAAATCATGTTGGTACAGAAGAAGAATGACACCTGGAGACTCTGTATTAACTAGAAAGCGCTGAACAAGATCATTCTCCAGAATATGTATCGAATCCCATGCATCGATGACCTCTTGGACCAGTTTAGGGGGGCCAAATATTTCAGCGATATTGACTTGAAGTCGGGGTATCACCAAGTACTAATCAAACCCTCTGATGTGTGGAAGACTACCTTCAAACTCAAGGAGGACCTTTTTGAATGTTTGGTAATGCATTTAGGGTTGACAAATGCTCTTGCAACCTTCATGCGGCTAATGGATGACATATTGCAGCCATTCACGAACTAATTTTTGGTGGTGTATATGGATGACATCCTAACTTTCAGCCATACTTGGGAATAACACCTCCACCACATCCGACAAGTCCTCCAAACATTGCGGCAACATAAGTTGTGTGCCAATTTGGAGAAGTGCACTTTTGGAATGACCCAGGTTTAGTATCTTGGATATATTATTGATGAGAAGGGCTTGCATGTGGATCTAGCCAAGATCCAATTCATTCAGGATTTCCAGACACAATCACTCTAAAAGAACTTTGCATCTTTCTAGTTCTTTCCAATTTATACCATAGGTTCATGTTCTGATTCTCTCATATCACTTGGCCCTTGAGTCAAGTCACCAAGGGAGAAGTGAAAGAAAATTTATTTTGGTGTGAATCTCAACAAAAGACATTCGTATAGTTAAAAAATTGCCTCCGCTCTACACCAATTCTCACATTACTAGAATTCTAGCAACCATTTGAGATCAAGACAAATGCCTCTGACTATGCTATTGGAGAAGTTCTTACTCAACAAGGGCATCAATGGCATATTGCAATGAGACACTTTCCAAAATTGTCTGAAAATATCCCACTAATGAAAAAGAGATGTATTCCATTGTGTACGCTTCCTGAAAATGGAAGAATTACTTTTTAGGGAAGGAAACGGTCATCCACATAGACCACTAACCCCCACATTTCATACAGACACAAGGGAAGTTGCATAACGATCGCCATCAGAAGTGGTCTACATACCTGCAACAGTTTCATTTGAACATCAATTACAATAAGGGCAGTACCAATAATATATCATAATTCCTCATCGAACCACCGATCATGGTGCTAACTACCATGCCTAACTCTTGTGGGCATCAGACTTACAACTAGCTACTTCTCTAAAGAAGCGATCCAAAATTCGGCCACACATACAATATTGTCTTGGAGCATAAGAAAGTTTCAAATTTTAACCTCTAGGATGCACTTCTATGTCACCTGGGATACCTTTGTGTTCCTTCAAACAATAGTTCCAAGATGGTTGGGGAAACAAACTACATTCAAGTCACTGAGAATTTAGGGGTCCAGAAAATAGTGGCGATACTGGAGAAGTATATCTATTGGTCAAACCTTCGATAGGATGTTAGGAAGTACATCATATTCTCGATTTTTTGTGCCATTACAAAATCGACCATCAAGAAGAAAGGCCTCTATACTCCACTACCTACCCCTAGTCGACCTTGGGAATCAATATCTATGGATTACATGATGGGAATTCCTTCTACTAAGCATGGAGAGGATTGTTTTTTTGTGGTCTTCGACATATTCTCGAAGGTGGGCATTATGGTGGCCCACAAGAAGAATATCACAGCAGAAGCCACTACTAAACTATTCTTTGAACGAGTGTGGGTAAACTTTTGGATCCCAGAGTATATCATCTCAGATTGGGACAAGATATTCCTCAGTACATTTTGGTCCAACCTCTGGTCCATGCTGGACATCAAGCTCACCAAGTCCATAACTTTCCATTACCAAGCCGATGGACAGATAGAGGTCATCAACAGGATGATCATACACATTTTGTGCATGTACAACTCAAAGCATCCATGCACATGGGATGAGAGCCTCCACTATGTCCAACATAGCTATAACAAGACTCTCCACAGCTCAACTAGCCAGAACCCACTTCAGGTGGGCTTGGGATTTTAACCACTATGTCCCATTGACGTAGCCATGTCATTTTCGGCTACTCAAGAAGATTTGACTCATGTCCAGTGTGAAGTTGAAAAGGTAAACAACTTCATTGAGCACATTGAGTAAATGCACCAACAAGTTCATGACATATTGGAAAGAGCCAATGCTAAATACAAGTAGTGACATGATCAACATCGGTTTCCACACAAGTTCTAGGTGGGTGACAAAGTTTGGCTACATGTGTAGAAGCAACGCCTCGTTGGGCCCCACCAAAAATTTTGTTTGCTCTCATATGGGCCATACACCATCACCAAGTCAGTAGGGGACAATACCTTTGAGCTTAGTATTGCACCATTCCTTGGTATTCACCCAGTGTTCAATTTAGAAAACCTTTATCCCTACTTTCCGCCATTGTTGGAAACATCCGACAATGTAGAACAACTCACACCAATAGAGTTAAACCAAGACAGCATGGAACACACCACAAATGATCGGATCATGGAAAAAAATATCAAAAACACCGAACAAAAAAAGATCCAACTATATCGAGTTGTAAAAGAAGGCCACATCCTTCACCGCTGCAAGTCGCTCACAAGGGACCAAGTTGAGAAAAATTTTCCTCATCTCATGGAGGAACTCAATGCAATTGGGGCCATTTGTTCCTAAGGGGGGAGGAATGATCCAGCTAGATACTGGTGGCCACTTGGAACCCCACCATTGTTTCTTTTAGTTTTTCATTTTCCTTTATTGTAGCACAATTTACTATTTTTGGAATTTTTTCGAGTCGCGAACTTATGGAGCCGCTTTGAGGCCCTAAACGATGTTTTTCTGGAAAATCACCTTCAAAAAATGTGAGTTTTTAACATGTGAGTTTTTAAGTTAACATTAATTGTCAATAGTTGTTTTCCTCAGATAGATATTTCTAACGAGGTATCATATGTGCCAAATGGAGATAGTATAACCAAGTTATGACCATAGGAAGTTGACTGCCCAACTAACCCCAATGGGGCCCATAAACTCTTGGTGTTACATCTCCTTGGGCTAGGGTTTTGGTTGTTTAGCATTTTCCCTTGTTTTTAAATAATAAAAATGCCCTTTCAAATCATGGTAACAAAGTTAATAGGCATGTATCTTCCATATATCTTCTCAGAGATAAGCTACCATCACTAGAGCTACTTTCTCTCAATTATGTCTGTAAGAATTTTAAGTATTTTTGATTATATATTTATTATGTTTCGTTCCTTATTAAATTAATTTCAAGATGCCAATGTCTTGGGGAAGAAAAATTGGGAGAAAATGGGAAGAAACAAGTTGCAATGATCGATCATTTAGTTAAGAATGGCTAATCAACAAAAGATCATTTGTATGGGAAAATTAGCTTGTATTATAGTAGACATTGAAGGAGTCTATATTCTTGCATATTTTGAGGTATTTGAGATCATGGATGACAAAAACCCATATCTGACGATTCTTTGGTTGGATTGGGCTTTTGACATTGATGAAATAATCAACATGAAGAGGAGGAATATGATGTTCAAAAAGGGTGATACACGGGTCATTGCTCCTCTGGACCCATCCAAAGGAGTGCGCTACAATAAGATTGTTTGCGATGAATATGGTGATGCAGGCATTTATAGCATCTATACAATGACAACTAAATAAGAGTTTTTAATCAATACTATTGCATATGGAAGACTAACTTTGGATCATGATAGTACCTATAGTTCATATTCTCAAGAAGCATTAGAAAATTTGCAGACTAGATTGCATGAAATGGCTATAAGATGATGTGCGAGGATTACAAAGTCCCTGCATTGTATAACCTCAGAGGTATGTAAACCACCATATTATGATGGAATAGGAGATGTTATTTTATTCGTTTATTAATACGAAAGAAGGATAATAGCAGAGAAAAGGATGCAAATGTTGGAGGTAGCAGTGAGGTCTACACTTGTTAGATGGTGGGGCACTCACAAAAGAACATCAGAAGTTGGGAAGAAGATTAATGTGGATCTGATTTGGGTCCACTGACATGTGAATCGCAGTTAAATATGATTGTAAAACTAATCCCTGGGAACATATCTATCACAGCATCGAAGCTTGGGAAGATATTCCAAAACAAGAGTGGGTCCATAGGTTTATCCACACCCTGAACAGAATTTCCGTGAATTGGTATTTGGAGACAAAACTACGACATGGGACTAAGAACTGGACAAGTTTGGTTAATGGATTTGTACTTACATTTAGCTTTGAAGATGAATTCCCATGCATAGACAAGGTCCTTCAAAAGATCATGGAGAAGTTATTTGAGAACACACCGTCATTGACATGGACACAACGAGATTGGAATGTGCAGGTGGAGCAGGTATTCAAATGTTACAATGTTACTGTGGAAGAAGATGAGAAAGATACTTGAAATATTAATATTCCATAATCAAAAGGATATCACGAAGTTTTTTGGCTTGAAACTGAGATACTTGAGATAGGGAATCGAGCAAAGATAAAGTAGGTTAATATTGGGACATAAGAGGATCCAAAATTCACCAGGATTAGAGACTATTGAACTGAAGATACAGTATGCAAAATTATAGAATTGGTGCGTGAATATCAAGATTTTTTCCCAATGAATATTTTTGAACTAAAAGGCATAGTATGGTACCTTGGAGTAATGAGGATTCCCTTGAAGCCAAATTTGAAGCTAGTAAAAATGTGACCATATATATTGAAGCTCAAGTACAAGGACAAAGTGAAGGAAGAATTAGAAAAGATGCTTAAGGTTGGAATCATTGAACCTGTGGAGGAATATGAATGGATCAGTCCTCTCGTAGTTTAGGAGAAGAATACAAAGGGTGAAATCATAATTTGTGTTGATTTGAGGAAACTTAATGATGCATGTGTACATGATCCATTCCCTAAACCCTTCACAGGTCAAGTGTTGGATAATCTCAGAATGCATGAGGCTTAATATTTTACATATGGTTTTTCAGGTTACCATCATATTCGAATTGCACCAGAAGATAGGATTAAATAGCCTTTTTCCACTGAATGGGGACATTTTCAATATACAGTCATGCCTTTTGGGTTGAATAATTCCCCTGCAATATTCTCAAGAGTAGTAGTCACACATTTTAGGGAGTATATACACAAATTCTTGGAGGTCTATTTTGATGATTGGACTGTTTTTGGTTTATTGAAGAAATAAGTTCCTTTTCAATGGGATAAAGGGTCCAAAAAAATCCTCGACATACTGAAGGAAAATATGGTAACTTCACCTATTTTTGTTTTCCTAGATTGGAACAAAGAGTTTCATGTCCATGTAGACGCATCTTGCATAGCTTTGGGTATAATCTTGCCATAACCAGGAGCAGGAGATATTGATCATCCCATAGATTTTGCAAGAAGAAATTTTTCAACAAAGGAGAAGATCTATTCCATGAAATAATGCAAAGGATTGGCTATGGTATATGCATTGAAAAATTTCAAGAATTACTTGTTGGGTGCACACTTCAAGATGTTCACTGATTACTCCACATTGAAGTATTTGGTGAATAAGCCTGTTATAGGAAGGAAGACTTGCAGATGGTTGTTGTTTTCTTAGGAGTATGATTTTGAAGTTGTAGTTAAGATAGGGTGATTGAATGTTGGACCTGATCATATATCAAGGATAGAGACAATAAAAAGAACCCAAGAGCCTTGAAGATAGCCTTCCTGATGCATAGTTATTCACCATAAGGGTCCCAAACGATCACTTCGCACAAATTATTCACTTTTTTACCATACGAATGGGGCCCATGGAGTACACTATGCAGCAAAAAAAGGAGCCAGTAGCAAAGGTAGCTGATTTTTCATTGATTGTATGGCACCTATACAAGATGGGACTCGATGAAATACTGTGTAGATACATCCCTAAGCATCAAAGGCCAACAATTTTAGAATAATCTCATGGAGGGGTTGCAGGAGGAAACTATGCAGGGAAGGCCACTGCGCAGAAAATTTTGAGAGTTGGATTATGGCAGCCCACAATTCACAAGGATGGAAAGTAATATTGTAGATCTTGTGATGCTTGTCAAGGAACATGAAGGCCCTCTAGGAAAGATCACAAGCCCTTTTATCCAAATGTAACACTACAGTAATATGATAAATGTGCAATAGATTTTATTGGACCTATCAATCCACTAGGGAAGAAGACTGGCACGAGGTATAGAATCACTGCAATGGATTATTTGACTAGGTGGGTTGAAGCAAAAACAGTGTATGATTAGAGTGAAGAAAATGTTGCGAAGTTTATATTTGAATATATTTTTTCCAGATTTGGGTGCTCGAAGATATTGATGAGTGACAGACGGTCACACTTCTTGCATAGAACCATTAAAGTGCCGAATGAAGAATTCCAGGTGCATCATCAGAAGAGTACACTTCATCATCCTTGGGAAAATGGAATAGTTAAGCTTTTAACAAGATATTGGAGAATGCACTCACCAAAGTATGCAATGTGAACATGAATGATTGGGATCTGATAATTCGAGCAGTGTTATGAGCATACAGGACTACATGTAAGAAGTTGATAGGACAAACTCCTTTTAGGTTGGTTTATGGACAAGAAGGAGTTATTCCTATGGATTGTATCATGCCTAGTTTAAGAATTATAGTAGTCAAAGACATGGAAAAAAACGACATCATGGAAGAAAGGATGGAAAAATTGCTTTCTTTAGAGGAAAACAAGTTCATCATAGGCTTTCATCAGCAAGTGCAGAAAGCAAGGGAGAAAGTCTGGCATGATAGGCACATTAAGTAGAAAACATTCAAAGAAGGAGATATTGTACTCTTGTATGATAGTAAGTTCACGAAGTTCCTAGGAAATTTCAAGACACGTTGGTTGGGGAAATATATTTTCAAAGGTATCTCTGATAGTTCCGTAGTTTAACTCATGAAGCTAAATGGTGAAATTTTTCCTGGACAGGTGAATGGTAGCAGACTTATGATATACAAGGATGAGTTCATCCCTGAAATTTCACACTGAAAAGATGAAGAGGAAAATTATTAGTGCTGCATGTAGTTGAAAGTAGGTGTTGGACTATAAACTACTTTCCAAGAGAAGAACTTCACCGAAGATGGATTACTACATGATATTTAGGGGGATATCAAAGTCCGAAAGAACTATGACGAGGGAGGAATCGCTACGACACAAGGGTAGAACTATCAAATTTCAACAGAAATTTGATCATTGGAAGGAAAGTGTTCATGTAATAGGGAAATTTCCATTAAAAGGAGTGGGGAAAACACATTAATTAAGCATAACTGGGTGAATGTTCTGCCAAATATGCATTAAATGTCCTGAATTTGCAAAACATCATGTGGACCGAAAGTCAAATTTGCTATAAAAATTGCATTCCACTCCAGATTTTAACACTTTCCTTCCTAAAATTTTGAATTGTGAATTTGCACCTAAGTGTGAGAAGAGTAGTTATTTATATGTCTGAAAATATATTTTAATACATTGCTCATGAATTTCTCTGGAAGGGACTAGCAAGAATCATGATAGATACACTGCCAAGCATAACAGGTTTGAGCTTGCCAAGAAAGCAACCCAATAGAGAAGAAGTGAAATTGAAGAAAAAAACAGTAAAATGCTATCTGCATCCTTGGAGTAAGACAATCCCCAAAAAAGAAGATTACTAAGGAGTAGCAGACTAAGTAGTGAATAGACAAGAAGAAGAAACCCATGGAAATCTGGGATAGTGACAAAGAATAAATGGAAACTAACATTCCATAAGATATTGTAGCAGAAGAATTAGAGCCTATCTCTAGGGTACCACCATATGTACCACCCATGAATCCAGGTTCTAAATCAGTAAAATACCTAGATACTACAAAGTTCGTTGTATTCACACCATTGGAGAAATTACCACAACTAATGATGGAGGACTAGTAATTTAATGATCGTAGAAAATATCCCCATTTTGAGCCAGGTAGATACTTGCACCAAGTTAATTACCTAGAGAACGATGTCAGCACATTGGAGGCACCTAGCTGAGCTACAAGAATACAATAAGTAGGGTTGCTCAACATGTTGAATGTTCCACACTTTTGGAAAAGAAATATCAACACCATTTGTGTACACAAAATCATATCTTTAGTACATGATGGGTCATTCTGGCTAGGAGAGAGGATATAGATCGATGACATGTTGATCCAAATAATAACCATGCTTCCCTACCAGGGAAAGGACCCCGCTAAGAAATTTAGAGGAAAAATTTAGTACAAGGCAGTCACTGCGGAAATGAATAAGAAGTATGACCTAGTAAGGAAGTCAAGGGGATATTGCATTAGCTCCATCAATGATCTAGCAGTGTGCCAAAAAAATATAATATGGCCAAGTTATGAGCTCAGGAAGATGGATGCCCAACTAACTCAAACGGGGTCCGTAAAATCTTGGTGTTACATCTCCTCGGGTTATGGTTTTGGTTGTTTATGGTTTTCCCTTATTGTTAAAAAATAAAAATGGCTTTTAGCCTCATTTTAACACAGTTCAGAAGCATGTAACGGCCACATCTCTTCTCAGAGATAAGCTTCCATCGCCATAGCTAGTTTCCTTCAATTATGTCTGTAAGCATTTTAAGTATTTGTGATTATATCTATATTCTATCTCATTCCTTATTAAATTCATAACATTGGTATTAGAGTGGTCTTGTTTTTCTCAATTTTTCTTTCCATGTCCCCAACAAGCTCGAGTTATAAGGAGTTAGGACTTGATCTGGTTGAACCTTTGCAAGATCAGCCTCACAAACCCCGACGACCTCCCATGGTGGAAGAAAGGAAATACGAGGGGGCAAGATATCCTATCAAAATATTACTCGAGGAGTCCCTCGAGAAACAATGGAACACGATAATGGATAACGTTTCCCATATCCTTCAATGTCTACCCACCGGGGGCGCATCTTCATCTAGCAGCCACTCTGGAGGAACCACTACTTTCAAGGTAAAATTCAACTTCGACATTCCTGCATTTGAAGGCCAAATATATGCAAAATCATAGATATATGGTTTAAATTTATGGAAAGGTATTTTTTGGTCCATGATTTTTCCGATAAAGAAGATATTACCTTTGAGCTCCTTAAAGCTTCCCCCCCTGTTAAATATTAGTGGGAAACCTACTGTGAATAGAGGTATGAGGAAGAACCCTTAGTTTTTTTAGCCACATCCACTTGGAATTCATTCTAAGATGTCGTCAAGGAACAATATTACCCTATGGGGAGCTATGGTGAAAATTACATCCAATGTACCATGCTACGGCAGTAATGGGATCAGGATTTGCACAAGCTGATGAATTTGTTCCACACCCTATGCAGAAAGTTTGGTATTAAAGATTTAGAGAAACATTTGGTGCTCAATTACTACAACTATTTTCACATATACATTCAGGAGGGAATGGAGTTCCTTTACATTACCTCACTTGGCATGGAGTATCTATATGCCACCAAGATCGGGGATAAATTTAAGAATAAGAAGAGAAAATTTGGATCCGTGAATTTGAAGCTAGGGAAAGGTGCCAAAAAACTGCAGAAAAAGGGGAAAATCCAAAGCCGGATGACTCAGGAGAACCCGCCAAATCAACAAGATAATATAACACCACAAAGCCAAAGAAGGACACAAGGGAGTGGTGTGAAATTTATAAAATCTCAACTCACAACACAAGCGAGTGTCAAGCTAAACAGTCGTTGGTGCCCGAGATGGAGGCATCCAAATTAGATGCATGTTATGATTATGAGTCAGAATCGGACAAGGGGAATGAAAAAGGGAAGAAGATCATTGATGTAAAACCTAGTGCCACTATTTCCACCACCAAGCTCAAAAGGGAGGAGCCCAAGTATCTAGAGGAGGGGGAGCGCCTCTTCCATTCGCAGATGTGGGTGAAGGGTTATCCAATGTAATTGATTATCGATAGAGGAAGCCAAAAGAAACTCATTTCAGCAGAGGTCGTGAATCATATCAGCCTACCAAACACAACACACCTAGAGTCATATACCATCATGTGGCTTCACCAAGGAAGAGATCTTTGTGTCAGCTAGTAGTGTCACCTTCCCTACAATATCATGTCCTTCAAGGATGAGGTACCTTGTGATGTTGCTCCTCTTGAAGTTTCTATTTTATTATTAGGTCAACCATACTTGTGGAGGCGACATGATGTGTATGATTGTAGGCCTCATTATGTTATTATTACTTTGGGAAATAAGTTGTACATGATATTATAGGTAGTACCCCCTTCCTCCATCTCTTTGATTACTGCAAAGAAGTGTAGTAAGAATATTTCCCAAACTAGAAAATTTGTTATCATTACGATTCACGTATAGGGAAAGAAGAATATTGTGCTTTCAACCTCCAAGAAAGGCTCCTCTACGTAGCAGCAGCAGATGGAAGAAGTCATGGAGGAATACAAGTAAATTTTCTCCTCACCCATAGGGGTTCCTCTACAATGTTAGGTCAAACACTCCATTGATATGACGCTAGGAATTTTGTTGCCTTATGGGCTGAACTATCGAGGCTCTATTATGGAGAATGATGAAATTAAGAGGCAAATCCAAGAGTTATTACAGAAAGGGCACATCAGGTCAATATCCTCACCTTCTTAGAGCCCGATCGTGTTGGTACAAAATAAGTATGACACTTGGAGACTCTGTATCAACTATCAAACATTAAACAAGACCACTGTCTGAAATAGGTATCCAATCCCATGGATCGATGATCTCCTCTACCAGTTGAGGGGGGCCAAATATTTCAGAAAGATCGACTTGAACTCGGGGTATCACTAAGTGCCAATCAAACCCTCTTATGTGTGGAAGACTTCCTTTAAACTCAAGGAGGGCCTTTTCAAATGGTTGGTCATGCATTTTGGGTTGATGATTACTTCTGAAACCTTCATGCGGCTGATGGATGACATATTTCAGGCATTCACCAACTAGTTTGTGGAGGTGTACTTGGATGACATCCTGATGTTCATCCATACTTGGGAAGAGCACCACCACCACATCCGACAAGTCCTCCAAACATTGCGGCAACACAAGTTGTGTGCCAATTTGGAGAAGTTCACTTTTAACATGACCTATGTTTAGTATCTGGGATACATTATTGATGAGCAAGGGGTGCATGTGGATCTAGCCAATATCCAAGTCATTTTGGATTTCCCAGCCCTAATTACTCTAAGAGAACTTTGCATATTTCTGGGTCTTGCCAATTTCTACTGCATGTTTGTGTTATGATTCTCTCATATCACTTTTCCCTTGAGTCAAGTAACCAAGGGAGGAGTGAAATAAATATTATTTTGATGTGAATGTCAAAATAAGACGTTTGTAGAGTTGAAACATTGCCTCTACTCTGCACCAGTGCTCATATTACCAGACTTGCAATGACCATTTAAGGTTGAGATAGAAGCCTTTGACTATGTTATTGGGTAAGTTCTTACTCAACAAGGGCATCCAATGGCATATCATAATGACACACTTTATGCCACAGTTAGAAAGTATCTCACTTATGACAAAGATATGTATTCCATTGTACATGATTTCCAGCAATGGAATCATTACATTTTAGGGAAGGAAACAATCATCCACATAGACCACTGACCCCTGTAATTCATAGAGACATAAGGGAAGTTTTAGAATGATAGCCATCATAAGTGGTCCAGATACCCGTAATAGTTTCATTTGAAAATTAATTAAAAGAAATGAAACACCAATAATGTTTCATATTGCCTCAGCCAACCACCGTGCTCAATTATTGTGGGCACAAGATTTTTGACGGACCACTTCTCTACAGAAGCGATCCAGAATTAGGCCACACATACAAGACTCTCTTGGAGGGTAAGAAAGTTCCAAAATTTCACCCCTAGGATGCACTATTATGTCACCTAGGACACCTTTGTGTTCCTTCAAACAAGCATGCCAAGATGTTTTGGAATGTGCACAATAGTCAGGTTGCTGAGAATTTCGGGGTCGAGATAATAGTGGCAATACTGTAGAAGTATTTCTACTAGTTGAACCTTCAATGGGATGTCGGGAATTATATTAGATCATGAATAGTCTGCGCCATTGCCAAAACAACCATCAAGAATAAATGCCTCTATATTCTGCTGCCTACCCCTAGTCGACCTTGGGAAAAAATCTCTATGGGTTACATGTCGGGCCTTCCTTATACTAAGCATGGAAATGGCTGTGTTTTTTTTGTCATCAACATATTCTCGAAGATGGCCATCATGGTGGTCTACAAGAAGAATATCACAACATAAGCCACTAATAAGCTCTTATTTTAATGATTGTGGGTACACTTTGGGATCCAAATTATATCATCTTAGATTGGGACAAGATGTTCCTTAGTACATTTTGGTCCAGCATCTGGTCGATGTTGGACACCAAGCTCACCAAGTTCATAAATTTCCATCCCAAAAGCAATGGACAAAAAATGGTCATCAACAGGATGATAGTACACATTCTATGAATGTGCAACTCAAAGAAGCCACGCAGATCGGATGAGAGCCTCCCCTATGTACAACACAACTATAATCAAGCTATCCACAACTCAACCAACCACATTCCATTTCAAGTGGGCTTGGGATTCGAGCCACTATGTCCCATTGACGTAGCCATGCCATTTCTGGCTACTGATGCAAATTCGTCTTATGTCAAGTTTGAAGTTGACAAGGCGAAAGACTTCATTGAGTGCATTCAGAACATCCACCAACAGGTTCTTGAAATATTGGATAGAGCCAATGCTAAGTACAAGTAGCGACATCATCAACATCGGTTTCCACACAAGTTCTTGGTGGGCGAAATTTTGTTACTACATTTTCAAAAGCAATGCCTCGCTAGGCCCCACCGCAAGCTTTTTCCACTCTCATATGGGCCATACACCACCACCAAGTCAGTAGGGGACAATACATTTGAGGTCAGTATTCCACCATCCCTTGGTTTGCACCTAGTGTTCCATGTGGATCAGCTTTGTCTCTGCTTTCCACCATTGTTGGAGACATCCAACAATGTAAAACAACTCACACCAATAGAGTTAAACCTAGACTTCATGGAACAAGCCACAACTAATCGGATCATGGACACATGAATCAATAACACCCAACAATAAAGGATCAAACTGTATTGAGTTCTCATACAAGTCCAACTCCTTCACTACGTCAAGTGGCTCACTAGGGACCAAGTTCAATAGAAGTTTCCTCATCTCATGGAGGAACTCAATGCAATGGGGGCCATTGCTGCCTAAGGGGAAGGAATGATACGACTAGATATTTCTAGCCGCCCACCTATTCCAATTGGAACCCCACCATTGTTTCTTTTAGTTTTTTAGTTTAATTGTAGCACAATTTACTATTTTTGGTAGTTTTTTGGGTCCGAAACTTCCGAAGTTGTTTTGAGGCCCTAAACGATGTTTTTTTACAAATTCAACTCCGGCAAATGTGGGTTTTTCACAAGTGAGTTTTTAACTCGAAATTCATAGTCAGTAGTTGTATTCCTCAGATATATATTTCTAGTGAGGTATCATACACACTAAACAGAGATAATATGACCAAGTTCTGACCTCGAGAAGTTGGCTACCCAACTAATCCCAAAAGGGCACATAAACTCTTGGTGTTACATCTCCTCGGGCTAGGGTTTTGGTTGTTTAAGGTTTTACCTTATTTTCAAATAATAAAAAGGCCCTTGATCCTCATTGTAATAGATTTCAGAGACATGTAACCACCATATCTCTTCTTACAAATAAGCTACCATCGCTAGAGCTAGTTTATTTCAATTATGTCTGTAATCATTTTTTGTATTTGTGATTAGATTTGTATTTTGTTTCATTCCTTAATAAATTAATTTCAAGATGCCAATGTCTTGGGGAAGAAAAATTCGGAGAAAATGGGAAGAAATAAGTTTCAATGATCTATGATTCAGTTAAGAATGGCTAATCAACAAAATATCATTCATATGGGAAAATTACCTAGTATTATAGTAGACATTGAAGGAGTTTGTGTTCTTGCATATTTTGAGGTAATTAAGATCGAGGATGACAACAACCCATATTTGGCACTTCTTTGGTTGGATTGTGATTTTTACATTGATGCGATAATCAAACTTAAGAGGAGGAATATGTTGTTTTAAAAGGGTGATACAAGGGTCATTATTCTTTTGGGCCCATCCAAAGGAGCGCACTGCATAAATCTTGTCTGCGATAAATATGGTGATGGAGGCATTGATAACATATATAATATGACATCTAAAGAAGAGCATTTAATCAATCCTTTTGCAGATGGAAGACTAACTTGGGAGTAGGATAGTACCTATAATTCAGATTCTTAAGAAGCATTGGAAAATTGGTAGACTAGATTGCATGAATTGGCTACAAGACGATGTGCAAGGATTACAATGTCCCTGTGTTGTATAAGCTTAAAGGTATCTAAACCACGTTATTATTATGGAATAGGAGAATTTATTTTATTCTGGGATTAATATGAAATAAGGATAACAACAGAGCAAAGGCTGCAAGCATTGGATGTAGAGATGAGGTCTACACCTGTTAGATGGTGGGGCACTCAAAAAAATAACATCAGAAGATGGGAAGAATATAGAATATTAACGTGGATCAGATTAATGTGCCACAGGAATCAAAGTTAAATATGATGGTAAATTTGATTCCTAGGAACATAGCTATCGTTGCACCAAAGTTTGGGCAGAGATTCCAAAATAAGAGTGGGTCCACAGGTTTATCCACACCCTTGAAATAATTCCCATGAATTGGTATTTGGAGACAAAATTGGGACATGGGACTCAGAACTACAAAATTTTGGTTGATGGATTCATACTGACATTCAGCTTTGAAGATGACTACCCATGCATAGACAAGGCCCTTCAGAATATTAGGGAGAAGGTATTTGAGAACACCCATTCACTAACATCGATGCAACAAGATTCTAATGCACAGTTGAAGCAGTTATTGGAATGTTACAATCTTACTGTGGAAGAAGATGAGGAAGATCCATGTAATATTAATATTCCAAAATCAGAAGGATATCGCAAATTTGTTGTGCTAGAACCTGATATAATTGACATAGAGAATCCAACAAAGATAAAGAACGTTAATATTGGGAAAGAAGAGGATTGAAAATTTTCCATGATTGGAGACTATTATACTAAAGATACAATGCACAAAATTAGAGAATGGATGCATGTATACCAAGATATTTTTCCAATGAATTTTTCTTAACTAAAAGGCATAGTAGGAGACCTAGGAGTAATGAGGAATACCCTGAATACAAATTTCAAGCTAATAAAAATGTGGCCATATAGATTGAAGCTCAAGTACAAAGAAAAAGTGAAGGAATAATTGGAAAAGATGATTAAGGTTGGAATATTTGAATCTATGGAGGAATATGAATGGATCAATCCTATGGTAGTTCAGGAGAAGAATACAAAGGGTGAAATCAAATTTTTTGTCGATTTGAGCCAACTTAATGATGCATGTGTACATGACCCATTCCCTACACTCTTCATAGATCATGTGTTGGATAATGTGGAGGGAACGAGGCTTAGTTTTTTACATATGGTTTTTCAGGTTACCATCATATTCGAATTGCACCAGAATATAGGAGTAAGAAAATGTTTTCCACTAAATGGGGATATTTTCAGTATACAGTCATCCATTTTGGGTTGAAGAATGCCCCTCCAATATTCTCAAGAGTAATAGTCTCAAATTTTAAGGATTATATACACTAATTCTTGGAGGTCTATTTTGATGATTGGAATATTTTTTTATTATTAAAGAAACATGTTCCTTTTCAATGGGATGAAGAGTGCCAGAAAATCCATGACATATAGGAAAAGATGGTAACTTCACTTATTTTGGTTCTCCCCGATAGGACCAAAGAGTTTCATGTCCATGTAGATGCATCTTGCATACCTTTGGGTATAATATTGGCATAAAAATGAGCAGGAGATATTGACCATCCCATATATTTTCCAAGAATAAAGTTGTCAACAATGGAGAAGAACTATTCCATGACAAAATGCGAAGGATTTGATATGGTGTATGCATTGAAAAAGTTCAGGAATTACTTGTTGGGTGCTCACTTCAAGATGTTCATTTATCACTCCGTGTAGAAGTATTTGGTGAATAAGCATGTTCTAGGAAGGAATATTTATAGATGTTTGTTGTTGTTTTAGGAGGATGATTTTGAAGTTGTAGTTAAGCCAGAGTGATTAAATGTTGGACGTGATCATCTATCAAAAATAGAGACAAGAAAAGAACCGACGAGCCTTGAAGATAGCCTACCTGATGCATATCTATTCACCATAAGGGTGGAAGATGATCACTTCACATACATTATTCACTTTTTGACCATACAAATGTGGCCCACGAAGTACACTATGCAACAAAAAAAGGAGCTAGTAGCCAAGGCAGTTGATTTTCCATTGATTGCAGGGAACCTATACAATATGTGACCAGATGAGATACTATGCAGATATGTCCCTAAGCATGAAAGGCCATGAATTTTTGAATAATTTCATGGAGGGTTTGCAGGAGGACACTATGCAGGGAGGCCACTATGTAGAAGATTATGAGAGTTGGATTATGGTGGCCCATAGTGCACAAGGATGGAAAGTAATATTGTAGATCTTGTGATGCTTGTCAAAGAACATGAAGGCCCTATAGGAGAGATGACATGCCCTTGTATCGAAAGGTAACAGTACATGAATTTCATAAATGTGCAATAGAATTTGTTGGACCTATCAATCCACCATGGAAAATAATCACTGGAACAAATTATTTGACTAGGTGGGCTGAAGCACACCTAATGACGGATTGCAGCGGAGACACTACTACAAAGTTTATCTTTCAATATATTTTGTCCATATTTGGGTGCTTAAAGATATTGATGACTGACAAAGGGTCACACTTCTTTCATAGAACCATTGAAGTGTTGAATGAAGAATTCCAAGTGCATCATTAGAAGAGTACACTTTATCATCCTTAGGAAAATGGAATAGTTGAAGCTTGTAATATCCCCAAAAGGGAACAAATAGCAATATTAAACAATACTATAGAAAAATAACATTGTTCAGCTAAGTAAGAGCAGAAGGCCAATATGGAGGCTCAATATTTACATTTACAGTAGCAAAGTAGATTTATATTGAAGCCCATAAGATGTAGAATAGAAATAGAAGATTGTTACATGAAGAAATCCTAAAAAATGAGGTGCCACAACCATATATTATGACTGAACAAGCTTGACAGTGTTATTTTATTGGCTGAAACGGTAGTGGATTACACTTAAGATCTAGAGCATATATGTGTACAAAAATTTAGATCTATATCATATTTGTACACTAGATAGGCTCCTCTTCAAATTCCTCTTGGGGTTTTCAGCAAAATGTGAAGTAAAAGGAGTAGATCTAAGATCTAAATCTACAGATCTGCAGAATGATTCAGATATTTAGAAATAGATATAACAATATTCATATCAAAACTGAAATGACATGGAATAGATATGAAATATATGGATGTCCATAGTGAAGGTCAGATCCCCAACACTAGAAATCTCTCCTCCAAAAGTGTGCCAAAATACCCTCCAATTGTACTCTTGCAAATAACGCAGTACTGGAATGAAAACTATGATATAGGCTCTAGAACATGTCTGCCTCAAGCCAAGATCTAAAAATGGTTCTCCAATCATCCAATACTCTCTTGAAAATGGGATAGAATCATTCTCCACTGAAAAGAGGCACCAGAATGACCTAGATATGAGTAGGTATAGCCTCCACTTGCTGCAGCTTACAAAGAAAACAAAACCGTCAACATGATCTACATTGTAGTTGGAAGAAGATATTGGCCAAATGCCTGATAGTGGACAAGAAATGCAAGAATATTCCAAGAGGCCTCTCAAGGAAAGAGGTGGGATTCTTGATCAGGAACAGCCAGTGCTAAAAAACACTATTCTCTGGTAAAAAACAAGGAGAATAAGAAATGTATAAACAAAAAAAATCTTCAGAAATAACATAATCATCAACAACTTTCTCATGTTGTCCTCCTCTTCCTTTTATAAGTTTGAGAGCTTACAAAACCCTAAACCATCTCAATGAAATAACTCTTTTCACATGAGCCACCTCCAACTAAAACTGCGTTGTGCCTCAATGAAGACCACTCCTTCTAGACATTGTTGTTGATTTGGTCATGGTTGACCCAGTGAAATGATTCAGTCCCATTCGCACATAACGGTGTTTATGTAAATAGCCTATATTTATCTTTTTTCACATGTGGCACTAATTTATTTATTATTCTAGGAGATTTTATTGTCCTCCTTTACACATTTATTCAAGAAAAAGAAAAATGAAACAAAATTGAATATTCCCATTAGCTTGGGCTAATTGAGAATATTACAGTCCTCCCCTCCAAAGTGTTGCTTGTCCTCAAGCAACTGATAAGGTGAGTGTTGCAACACTTCTCCTCCTCCATTGGTAACATCATCATGAATTAAGCTTCCTCCATAGTCTAAGTGCTCACCAATGTAACCCTCCATGAATTTTTCCTCCAAAATCATCATGAGATGCACATAGTCCATCCCACAAGGAGTCAAAAACTCAAATGAAATAAACATGGCTGAACCAATACTCTCCCTAAAACATGTAGCATATGATACATAGAGAGTCTCCATCCCATGTGGTACATACATGTCTCCCATCCTCCCTCCATACACTCCCATAAAAATTACAACTGTATCATCAAGGTATGGAAGCAAAACTACATATACACAAACAAAAATTTGAGCAGGGGGATGTGGGTCATAGTCCCATAGTGCATCTCCTACCTGCATTAGATCAAGGTGTGGTAAGTTTTTTCCCCGCCACTTACTTGTTTCCCATATCATCTCACTATGGCTGAAAGTGTGAGATATGTTTGGTTCTTTTGGGAAGCATCCATCATGAAAGAAAATATCCCTTTGCACATCAAGGGAGTGGCCAAATTCAGAAATTTTAGTGGCCAAATATTTGCCATGATATTTACATGAGATATCTCTCCTCCTTGGATTCATGGCCTACATAAACATGGTGAAATAATATGTACAATTAGAAAATAAAACATGCTTTACATGGTCATATTCTTCACCAACAATGCTCCTCGTACACATGGATTTGTGCATGGATCTCTCTCCTCTTTAAAAATAAGGAAGAGATGGTTGAAATAACCCATTTATGGAGTCATGTTGCTACCCCAACTCCACATAGTTCATGAATTCTTGAAAATGTTGATGTAGTTCTTATTTCAAGCCTTCGCAATTGAAGCAGTTATAGATCCTCATTCAATACATATGGCTGAAACAAAACTCTTTGTATGCTCCTTGTAGTAACTTCTTGTTATGCTTAGAAGATCTATACAAGAAGATCCTACCATGATGATAGATGACTCCTCCTTGGACTAAGTATCCCTCTTCATGCAGCGAGTCATCAAGTGTCATACAAGTGTGAAGATATTTTGAATAATCCACCAACAATTGGGATTTCCAGTAAATATCTACATTGCTCAACAATGACAACGCTGATGATCTATCAACAAAATTGTCTGTCATGTTTTTTCTCTCCTCCTTGACATATCCTATGAAAAATGTGTGTGTTGGAAGGCCATTTCCTCCATTCTTCTCCTCCCACAGCGTAGATCTAGAAATGAGAGTAGGTGATGATGATAAGGGAAGAAGATCTCCCTCCTTCTTAAGCTTACCCAAGTCTCCCAATGCTATAGCTTTGTCTACAAGTGCTCCAATCCCTTCTGGATCCAAGCTTGGAGCAACATGTTGTGAGGTCTTCCCCAAAAAATTTGAATCAGGTGGCCTCCTAGGATGTTTTCCACTAAATAAGAGTTTCCCATGCAGAAATCTCATGAACATAATAAATGGGACTGTAAGGTTCTTGCTTCCACTGTGAAAATCCATCTCTGTTTTATGTGTGGAAGTGTTATGGGAGGGGTATGTATGCATGCCTTTTATCATTTGAGATTCACCACTCCATCCATTCCATTTTCAAAGCCTCCCAATTAGTGGTGACTTTCCCCAATGTAATCAACCATTCAACACCCAAAATCACATCGGTGTCCGGTATGTCAACCACAAAGAAGTGATCAACCAAAGTGTAGGTACCCATGCTGACTAAAAGTGATGAGACATAATGCATGCATTGCATTGTTCTATCTCCTGGGACCAAAACAGAGAATCCCTCAAAATTATCAGTTCCATTCTTTGCACAGGATGGGCATCAATGAAGTTGTGGGTGGCCCCACTATCAATCAGTATAGAAACCCTCTAATTCATGATTGAACCTTGAACTCTTAAGGTCAAGTACTTAGGTACTCCTCTCAAATATGCAAGAGTTCCTCAAATGGGAGAAAATGCTCCATTCCCATCTCTTGATGGTGTTGGATCTCCTTCAACAGTGTCAATGTTGTGACCTCTTCTTGGTTCATCATCTTCTTCTTCTTCAACATATGAGAAGACCTCTATGTAATGCACTTTTCCAGCAGCACACCTATGTCCAGGTGCCCATGGTTCTTGGCAATTGAAGCATAGATTATTCTTCCTTAGATCTCTCCAAAATTCAAAATCAAGAGGATTCTTGAATGAGCTCTCCTTTGAAGGAGCAACTTTCTCTTCCTTTCCTTTTGAAGGAAAAGAGGGCATGTGCTAAAAATTTTCCTTTGCTTTTGGCAAGGCATCTTGAAGGTCTCTAACCCTCTCAATGGAATCATCCAAGGTAGTGGTCTTGGTAGACTTTACCAACCCATGAAGAGGTTCATCTATACCATTGATGAACATTTCCACCCTTCTTGCTGGAGACAAATCAGGAACCATAATAGATAATCTCAGAAATTCACAAATATAAGACTTTGTATTACCTAATTGCTTCAACTTTGCAAGGCTCATGAATGGTGCCTCTGGATCTCTTCTGTCAAATCTTTCCACCGCCCTTCCAGTGAACTCAGAATAAGCAGTCACATTGGCATGACCCAATGTAGACAAGCCATGGAACCACCATTCATGTGCTTCACCTTCAAAGCGTAGCGTTGTAATCTTGATAGCTTCCATCTCTGGAACCTTGTTGAACTAAAAGTAGATGTCAATTTTTTCCACCCATGTTTTGGCAGAACACATGGATGACCAATCAAAATTGGGTAGAAATAATCTTCCCATAGAGTGATGTCGATCATGATTCTAAGTGAATCCACCATCTCTATGTTGATTCCTTGGTCTTCTTTTGTCCTTTAGGTGACAAAACTCTTGAAAACTCAAGTGATCTTTGAATCTCTGATTTTTAGACTCATATTCTTCAAAATAGTCTTCAAGGGATGCTTGATCTTGAAACCCTTCATTTCCCACAACCAAAAAGGTAGGCATGGTAGAGTGTTGGGAAATTTGTGGCTGGTGCACTGGTTGATCATTCCAGTGGTGAGACATGCCAGATATTTCTCCAAGATGAAATCTCTTAGGATATTATTTGATTCTTTCCATTCTCATCTCTTTGATCTCTCTAGAAATATCTTTCATGGATCTCAAAAGGATCTTTCCAAAATCCTTTCCTTCTTCATCACTTCCAGATTCAGGCGCTTTACCCTTGTCTTTGTCATCATTTGTGTAATCAAATTTCTTCTGTATTATTTTGAGATACCTCTTCTCTCTGTTAGTAAGAGGCTCTTATTTTTCTAAAGACATTGGCTTCTTACAGGCTGTGCCAAGATGATTGCTCTGATACCACTGTAATATCCCCAAAACGGAACAAGTAGCAATATTAAACAATACTGTAGAAAAATAACACAGTTCAGTTAAGTAAGAGTAGGAGGCCAATATGGAGGCTCAATATTTACATTTACAACAGAAAATTAGATTTATATTGAAGCCCATAAGATGTAGAACAGAAATAGAACATTTTTACATGAAGAAATCCTCAAAAATGAGGTGTTGCAACCATATATTATGACTGGACAAGCTTGACAGCGTTATTTTATTGGATGAAATAGTAGTGGATTACACTTTAGATCTAGAGCAGATATATGTAAAAAAATATAGATCTATATCAGATCTATACACTACATAGGCTCCTCTTCAAATGCCCCTTGGGGTTTTTAGCAAAAAGTGAAATACAAGGAGTAGATCTAAGATCTAAATCTACAGATCTGCAGAATGATTAAGATATTCAGAAATAGATACAACATGTTTTAGATCATATTTTAAATGACATGGAATATATATGAAATCTATGGATCTCCATAGTGAAGGGCAGATCCCCAAAACTAGAAATATCTCCTCCAAAAGTGTGCCAAAAGACCCTACAACTGTACTCTTGCAAATAATGCAGTACTAGAATGAAAAATACGATGTAGGCTCTAGAACATGTTTGGCCTCAAACAAATATCTAAAAATGGTGCTCCAATCATCCAATACTCTCTTGCCAATGGGATAGAAGCCTTCCCCACTAAAAAGAGGCACTAACATGGCCTAGATATGAGTAGATCTAGCCTCCACTTGCTGCAGCTTACAAACACAACCAAACCCTCAATAGGATCTGCATTGTAGTTCGACGAAGACCTTGGCCAAATTCTTGATAGTGCACAGGAAATGCAAGACTCTTCCAAGACGTCTCTCAAGGAAAGAGGTGGGATTCCTGATCAGGAACACCTAGTGCTAAACAACACTATTCTCTACTAAACAACAAGGAGAATAATAAATGTCTAAACAGAAAAAATCTTCAAAAATAACATAATCATCAACAACTTTCTCATGTTGTCCTCCTCTTCCTTTTATAAGTTTGAGAGCTTGCAAAACCAACCATCTCAATGAAATAGCTCTTTTCACATGAGCCACCTCCAACTAAAACTGCGTTGTGCCTTAAAGAAGATCACTCCTTCTAGACAACGCTGTTGATTTGGTCATGGTTGACCCAGTCAAAAGATTCAGTCCCTTTCACATATAAGGGTGTTTATGTAAATAGCCCAGATTTAGCTTTGTTCACCTGTGGCATTGATTTATTTGATGTTCTAGGAGTTTTTATTGTCCTCCTTTACACATTTATTCAAGCAATAGAAAAATGAAAAAAAATTGAATATTCCCATTAGCTTGGGCTAATTGGGAACATTACAAAGATTTTAACAAGATTTTGGAGAATGAACTCACCAAAGTATGAAATGTGAATAGGAATAATTGGGATCCAATAATTCGAGCAATGTTATGGGCATATAGGACTACATGTAAGAAGCTGACAGGATAGACTCCCTTTAGGTTGATATATGGACAAGAAGTAGTTATGCCTATGGATTATATTGTGCCTAGTTTAAGAATGGCAGCAGTCACAGACATGCCAGACAATGACATCATGGAATAAAGGATGGAAAATCTGCATGCTTTGGAGGAAGACATATTCATCCAAAATTCAATTTTTTTATAAAAACCACATCCCACTCCACATTTTAGCACTTTTCTTCATGAGATTTATAATTGTGAATTTGCACCTAAGTGTGAGTAGAGCAGTTAGTTGTATATCCAAAGAGCAATTTGGAGACATTGCTCAGGAATTTCTCAAGAAGGGATTAGCAGGAATCATGATAGGTACACTACCAAGCATAACATGCCTAAGGTCTCCAAGAGAAAAACCCAATAGAGAAGCAACACAACCGAAGAAAAAAATAGTAAAAATGCCAGCTGCAGCCCTTGGAGTAAGAGAGTCCCAACGAAAGAATATTAAGAAGGAGTAATAGACTAAGAATCGACTAGACATAAGAAGAAACCCATGGAAATATAAGATAGTGACGAAGAATAAATTTTAGCTAACATCCCAGAAGATATTGTAGCAGAAGAATTAGAGCCAATCTATAGGCTATGACCATATGTACCACCCAGGAATGTAGGTTCTAAATCATTAAAATACCTACATATTGAAAACTTCATTGTATTCACACTACTTCTGCCTAAAGAGGGAGAACCATTGGAAAAAGTACCAAATTTAAGGATGGAGGACTGGGATTTTAATGATTGTAGAAAATATAACTAATTTGAGCCCAAAAGATACCTGCACCAAGTTCATTACTTAGATAATGATGTCACTAGATTGGAAAAGCCTAGGTGGGATATAGGAATACAAAAAGCAGGGTTGCTCAACATTCTAAACATTCCACACTTTTGTTGAAGTAATATCAACACCATTCATGTACACCCACTACTTCGTTTAGTACATGAAAGGTCGCTCTGTTTGGGAGAGAGGATGCCCATCGATGACATGCTACTTTGAAGAATAACCACACTTCCCTACCTGGGAAAGAACCCTACTGAGCAGTTCATAGGAAAACTTCAGGACAAGGCACTCTCTAAGGAAATCAAGAATAAGTATGACTTGGTAAATAAATCGAGTGGCTATGACATTAGCTCCATCAATGATCCAGTAGTACGCTTCAATGTGCACATCCTCATAGGAAATATTATGCAGAATTTTTGCACAAATGAAGTGCCAACACCTTTCGTCTCTTTGGCTGTGAAGTGCAATAAAGTGTTCTAGTATAACTAGGCTATCTCCCTATGCATACATTTTATAGAATATATCTACAAAGCACAAGAGGAAGGGAAATAATTACACTATGCATGGTTTCTATTTCTCATTGTACTGATGGCCTAGAAGGAACCTGATAATTTAGAGTTCCCAACAATTGATCCAGATTGTTTGAAGTTGTGAGGTATTCCTCTCTATGGTTTACCAAGGAACCAACGCATTCAATGGAGAACAAGACATTTTGGGTACTAATGGAGATGGATCTTCGCACAATGGTGATTCATCATCCGAGGTTGTCACCTACATTATTTAAGGATTTATGAGGACATGCAGATTTCGAAGGTGGTTTTCATAAAGTTTACATCAGGGCACCACATGACCCAAAATAAGTATGGTACCCTTTTCCATACTTGGTCACTGAACTTGAAATTATACAAGTCACAAAGCATTGGCTGATAAACTAGTTGGCTCCACCTAGTGGAGGCAAGGAGATAGAACATGTAGTGACCAGTGAGAAAGACACCACAATAGAAAATGAACTAGAAAAATAAATAGAGAAGGATAGGGAGGAAACTAAAGGAAATGAGCCAGATCAAGGTGGTTAGGACCCTCAAAGCGACAAAGAACTAGAGGAGTCCCAATTTTTCATTAATAGAAGGATATATATGGCATCATATGCATCAAAAAAGCATAAGTAAGACCACTAAAAGCGTGCGAAGCCAATTATTATCACTAAAGGGGACATTGATGAAATTGCTAACAAGGTTCTACACATCATAGAAGATACTTGGAACTAGATTGAAGACCAGTAAAAATAAGTACTAAAAAATGTGCAACAGGGAATGTAGGAGCTTAAGGTGTTGGCACAAACTAGTTGACCACATGAACAACCATCCATTCAACCAACATAAGCAAGCCAGCAAGTGCGGCAAGAGCATCAATTAGAAACAAATTTTGGTGTTCAATTTTTGCAGGTACCCAAAGGAGCATTTCATTTTGAAGCTGCAGAGGATCGAGAGCAAGCGAAGGGTTGGGACATCATCAACTTGTCTATTCCTGCGCTGCCCATAAATACATTACAAAACTTCCACCAGAGTGTCATGGATGAATTAAATTTGCAGGAACAACGTGCCTTATAGATAACCAAGGAGGTGGAACAAATATACGAAGAGTGAACTGGATAAGGTGCTCAAAGAAAGAGACGAGGTGACAAAGACGCACTAGAAATGGTAGAAACGATAAATAATACTTATAGTGAATTTTTGGACATCAATGTTCATGTATAAGAACCTACATCATCAAAGGCTGTGAGGCCCACCCATTCCATCAAGGATTCCAAGAATAAGATGGAAAAACTGAAATTTGAATATGGGATCCAGATTGTAGAATTACAAATGAGGCTGTAGCAACCTAAACCAATAGAGGAACAAGAAGAAAGGGAAGCATATCTTAAAACTTTATTGGAAGGCATCTCCACCATAGTTAAGTACTTTCACAAGATGTTGGATGATACACTATATTTTTGGACCTCACTACGGGAGGATCCAAACATTCTAAGGAATGCGGTAGAGATACTGGAGAAACAGAATCAGTTGGATGAGATCAAGGCAACTACGATGACCGTAGTAGTATCACAGAGGCTTGCACAGATTACAAAAGGGAAAATTATTGAAATTTAGATTGAAGCTCTGTGAAGGATAGGAAATTTCATAACTTCACTCAGCCATGGCATGAAGATTATGGCTAACTCTCCTAGACAATATATCAAAATCTTAAGGAGTTGTGAAAAAAAAGAAAAAATATGTGCTACAACGGAAAACTAGACTCATGATAGAGGCACTACTAGAGCAAGTGGAAAATGAGTAAAAGAATACATAAGAAGTACTTCAACAGTATAATTCTGCCTACACCAGCATTGTAGACAAGGTTCAGAGCACACCAACTGAGTGACTCGGAATGAGTCACATGTGAGTGTTGGGGGTTTGTTGGGCATGACCCAACTTGGTCCAATTTTGAGTCAAGTACTCTGGATTTTGAGGAGGCAGAGTGCATGGTCTAGTGAGGATGAATCTATTGCCCAAATTTTATGGGCTTTGTGGTAGGTCTAAGCCCCTCTTTTGTAAAGGTTTCAGGTTTATTTTGTTAGTTCTTTTCTGCCCATGGTATCTGGGCCATGGTATTGTATGCATGTAAGGGATATATAAAGAAATTTAATGTCGAGTTGAAAAGAGATCATGTAATTATGGATGAGTGTAATCTGTTTAATATATATGTTTTAGTATGTTTTGGGTCTAAAGGGAAGGTTCTACAACTGTGTACACAGAGGCCTTGGAGAGTTTTCAACGGTGTGTGTAGACCACCTATACTTGTGTGTGTGGGTTTGAGAAGTATTGTACTGAAGAAGGCATATCATAAAAAATGGAATTTTGAAGAATATCTGTGTGTATGTGTGTATTTGTCTGCTTTGCGAAGTTATTTGTATGTTTCTTGTTATATTTTGATGATAAAGGCATAATGCACACTAGTATTACTTAATGAATGAAGCATATATTTTTAAGTAGATAAATGCATCAACACAGTTCAGAATAATAATAATCTAGAGGTTTAGCAGTAGATCCATGTTCTATTGTCCCTATGGATGCAAAACCATGGCTCTGACATCCCCCAATACTACCTAGGGTGACACTGCGGTCTGTGCTACTGGTCATTACCAAAAGGTTTGGTTATAGAGGGTTTTTTTAGTTACACAAAGAGCTTTGAATCTGTGCCCAACCCCTCCAAGCCAACATAAACTCACTCTTCTCGAGTACATATATATTCTTCCTCATTTTCACCAAGCCATATGTCATGATTTTATCTCCTCATCCCTATCACATTCACCCCACTGTTGCAATCTCTGCTTCAGCTAATATGTACCTTTCACCATGTTTCCTTGAATTTAAGATATGTTCCTGCAAATCTATCCCATCTGAACTCAATGATGAAATGTGATTCACATCCACTCTCCTATTGAGATAATATGTAACCCTATTCTGATTTCCCTTGATGAAATTTGTCTTTAAGTCAAAGTCACTAAGGGTAGCCAACCATCTAGCTCACCTAGTATTCTGATTGGATTGGTCAAACAAGTACCTTAACACACTATGATAACTCATAAAAAAAAACCTCCTATGAAGAAGATAATGTATCCACATCTTCAATGCATGAATAATAGCTTCCAGATCAATATCACGAGTCACATAGTTCTTCTCATGCTCATTCAACTTCCTTGACTCTTAACATATCACCTTATAATATTGCATTAGGACTCCACAAAGTCCTTCCTTGCAAGCATCTGTAAATACCAAAAACTCCTTACCATCATATGAAATCTTCAATACAATAGAATTTGTAAGAAAATACTTCAACTTCTCAAAGATAGTTGCACACTCCTTTGTCCATTCAAATTTATTCCCTTTTCTTTGCAAAGATATGATATGATAGCCAATATTTGAGAAGTTCTCGATGAACCTCCGATAATAACCTCCTAGTCCCATGAATAGTCTCACCTCATCCACATTCCTAGGAGTTGTCCACTCCATGATATCATTAATATTTTTAGGGTCCACTATTATCCCTTCCATGAAAACAACACGTCCCAAGTAATGAAATTCAGTCTGAAAGGAACTACACTTGTTAATATTATATTACAAGTGGTTCTCTCTCAAAAATATCAATACTATTGCTAGATGTTCTACATGTTGTTCCTCATTCTTACAATATATCAATATTTCATCAATAAACACTATCAAAAACTTGTTGATATAATGGCACAACACATTGTTCATAAAAAACATGAAAGTATCTAGAGCATTTGTAACATCAAAAGGAACCACCAAAAACTCATAATGTCCATACCTCATGCAGAACGTGGTCATGTAAATGTCTTCTTCTTTGATGCGCACTTCATGATACCCTAATCTCAGATAAATGTTTGTGGTTGTTTCTCCCTTTACCTGATCAAATAAGTCATCAATCTGCGACAACGGATACCTGTTATTGATGGTAAAAATTTTCAAATTCTTGTAATCAATGCACAATCTAAGAGTACCATCCTTGTTCCTAAAAAACAACACTGGTGCACCCCAAGGAAACACACTTGGCCTTATGTATCCTTATCAATCATCTGCTTAACCTGCAACTTCAATTCCACAAACTCTGGAGTACTCATATTGTATGGTTCCTTTGATGATGGTGTTGCTCCTTGTACCAACTCAATAGAGAGATACACTTTCCTATGACATGGTGAGTCTGGGATGTTTGAAGGAAACACATCCTAAATTTCTACAACACTGAATAATTCCTCAACACTTCATCATCCTCAACATCCTTCCTTTTATCACTAGAAATATGCATTGAAAATAGTACACATCCTTTCTAGCAACTGTGTTTTTCCTGCATAGTTCTAACCATCCTCACTAATGTAGGTTTCTTCTTTCCTTACAATATTTTCCTTTCCCCATCATCATTCAGTAACTCAATAGCTTTTTCATAGAAATCCACCTTAGTCTTGTGAATGAAAACCAATCCATTACCAAAAGAATACTATATGATCCCAAAGGAAGCAATTTAAATGTGTTGATGTAGGCATGCCATGCAGCTAAAATGCACAAGGTGTCATCCAATAATTAACACTTCTCTTAGTATCTATATCCAACTACACCAACCAAGGTTCTGGATGCATTTCTTTATTCAAGCCCCACTTATCCATCAAGTCGGGGCTGATATAAATCAAATTAGATCCAGTATCAATAAAAATAGAAATAACTTAATCATGTATCTTACCTTCTATTTCAATAATGGATTCATGATCATAAACCTACTTATTTTCCACCACTACAATAAATATGAGGAATACTCTGCCCAACATCTCCAACTGTGTGTGCCTCATGTGCACTGTAAATCTAAGGCATTCCACCCCGATGTTGTGGACAATCTCTCCTAGGATGCTCTCCACCATAATTGTAACTCCTCAAAGGCTACCTCCCATCGCATTTGTTTTTCTCCTCACACTAGAATCCATGTACTCTTTCAACTACATTGAAATCCTTACAAAGTGCTATTTTCTCCTTATCAACTGCATCCCTTCACATCATTCACATCCTCCCACTAGATATATGTTTTTCCTTTGAGTCTGAAGATTTCTTTCTTGGATATCATATTCTCTACATAATCATGAGATATAAATAACTTCTTCATCCAATGCAACCATGATTTTGCATCTTCTAGTTTCTTCACGTCGGCATAACAAATAGGAAGTTTGGATTTCTTGAACTCTTATGGAAAATATTTCTTCCCACTTCTCTTATAACGATGTTGGTGATAATGGTGATGATGTCTCTCAAAACCGGAACTAGAATAGAATGCATGAGTGCTAGCTCATCTTTCAGGTGTATCCAAAGATGCACCACCTCTGACTGTGTCATCCTTTTCCAACATGTATCCCAATCAATGTGTACTTACATATGCCCCATTAGTATTTTATTCTTTTTCTTGACTAATATTCATGTTATTAGCCTATTTATCTCCCTAAGGTTAGTGCCTCTAAGACATCATGTTGATTGAAATTTTTATGGGCCTCAAACCTTGCTTTTGCAATTCATGGCACCGAGTAACATGGATGATGGCCTATCATAGTGACTGGAACCTTTCAGTCCATGGGAGCTTGCCTTATGAGATCAACTATAGTCTATTTATCCATGTTCTATGTCTAGAACTTTTCAATGTAGATAAATAATTCCTTGTGTGAAATAGTGCATGTCTCAAAAGGGATTTTTTGTGCATTAGAGAGGAAATATGACAACCACAATATGCAGCTATTCCTTAGTTCTTATTCCTTGTATGGGAAGATACCATAGGTTGAGCTAAGTCTGGAAGAAAAATATTATACATCCAATAATAAAACCTTGAGAGACCCTACTAGATCCACATCTATTTTAGAATAAAAAATCCTCCACATGATGTTAAATATACTTAGTGTGTTACATGCTTATCTGAACTAGTAGAGAAACGATAAGGGAAAAATATATAATTATTAAGCCAATATCAAATATTATATTAATATTTCTCTAAATGGGAAACATCTTCTTGTATCAATAAGTCAGTATCCCTCTTTTTCCCTCTGAAATAATAATTTCTCAAGCACAAATATTAAATAAATAAATAAAGGGTGAAATAAGAGAATGGATTTATGTCCAGCAAGGTGAGGCAAGTGACTTCATCAAGGTACTTTTCAGGTTCATTGGCAGTGAAGCAGCGTTTTTTCTCCTATAGTGACTTTTCTCGGGCACTATCCAAGGTGTCCCGTAGTATAGCCACACCAGAGATGAAACTCATACTCTGAATATATTAAACTCACAACGCATATTACCCTTTACTAGATTGAAACAATTTTGATATGGTATATTTATTGTGTGTCTGAACCAACAAGAAGGAATGTAAGGTGCTATGTATACAATCGAGTCGAAAGAAAAATTCAATGAAATACTATTGGTGAATCAATAATCCATGAGGGACTAAAACTTTAAATAAAAATCTATTCCTATGTAGAAATGGTGAAATTCATACAGTGTGTCACCAATTTTTTCCGCTACTACGACAACCTCCAAAAATTCACTACATTCAAATTTTAGAGCTTACCAAACTATAATATCAAGTTTCACTTGTGTTGACAAGTTTGATTTCAAGTCATTCTATGTGTTTCAAGTGTTCTTGATCATTCCCAAGTGTCATAAAAATGTTTAGAACATCTTTAGTGCACTTCATGGTTACAATACTTTTGTTTGTTGTAAAACGACACTTTTGGTTGCAGTTGCACACACTTTGTTTATTATACTTGGGAGTGTTTGTAAGCTAGAATTTTGATTTGTATTCATCATTTTTTGACCTTTTCTAAGTCTTATTGATGTGTTGGTATGTATCACACTTGAAATTATTTCCAAACTCATTGTGTTTGTCCCTTGTTTTATCTTTCATACTTATAAAAATTTTGGTTGCACAAGTTAGCTCACTAATATTAGGAGAGTGCATGACACACTATTAATCCTTAGTCAATACCCCTTCCTTGCTCCAAAGTGCAACTTGCACCCTAAAGGAGTCCATAGCTCACTCCCACGCATCATTTCGCCTTCCTTGTTCTAAGCTTTTCCCTTAAATAAATCCTTCCTCCTTCTTGAGCGCATGGCACACCATAGAAGGAACATCACCATCCCCTCATCCTTCGGCCTTTTACCTTGCACCCTCCTAGCTTCTCTTAAGTATAACATACTTGGGAATGGAAAATATTAACCCCTTTATCCTTTAGCCTTGCACCATGCACCATATTTGTCTCCCTTGAGATCATAACACACCTCCGAAGGTTGACGCCTAACCCCTTCAACCTTCACCCGTGTGCCCTACACCCTCCTAGCTCCTCTTGAGCACATAACAAACCTGGGAAGGCTCAAGCGGGATCCCTTTAGCCTTTAGTAGTGCTCCCTATGCCCACCTTGGTTTCCTTGAGTGTGTAACACACTTCCAAGCCTCAATTGACCTTACTTCATCCTCCATACCTGCACCATGTGCCCTCCCTTGAGCCACAATTAAGCACATAGTGCATCTTTGAATCCTTAAGAACTTAGTATTCCTACCTTGGAAGTGAATCCTATGCCAATAATCCTCCTTGTTTCTCTCAAGCTCATTGATTATTCATGAACATAAAGTTTATATTCTACATGTTAGAATAGGATATTTTTAAGATTGATGTTTTCTTTACATGAGTAATTTTAGCTGTAGATATTCTATAACATCATGTAAAGATTTCTAGTAGAGATATGACAAAGAGGATTTTCAAAAGAAGCATTCAAGAATGAAGAACACATGATGGGGTGAAATGAAGAACATTTAAATCATGATGATCGAAGTAGCCCAAAAGACACCACATGATCAAATACCCTTTGGAGGGTGAAGACATCAAAAGCATGGAAATTTCATGAAAGATCAATGATGCAAGTGGTAGGATTGTCACATATCAATAAAGTCCATTTCATCAGTCATTATTAGTCCAGGTCACCAATGTTAGTGATTTGTGATATTCATAGCACATGATGATGTGGAAATAATGGTGTAATGATGTAATTATTGTAAATAAAAGAAGTGGAAGTGCAATATTCATGTATGGACAAAATATCCATATGAAGAAGTCCAAAATTCATGCGATTCCAAAATTCATTTAGAATTCTAAGACCTATATAGAAGTCTTAAGGTCCTTAGAAGTTTAAAATCCATATGAGGAACTAAAGAATCATGAGGATATGAAAGGTCATGCCTCAAGTTATAAAAGAAGCCTCATTACTCAAGAAAAATCATTTTCACCTTAGATTTTCCCATAAGGAATTAGGGAGATAGAGATAGTACTTTTGGGGAGAATGTAATGGCTCTAACGCTCCACTATTGGAGCTAATGATGCTCATTGTACTCATGTATCTTGGAAATTTTTCTTAACACTGTAAGCCATTTGGATAACACATTTTCATGCATGGGTCGTGGGAATTTTGAGACGATTTCAGTGACTTTGATGTTGAACTTGTTGGAAATCTATTGTGATGATTTAACAATTGTTACATATATGTGAACTATTTCACTTGATGTCTAAAAATTATTCCTTGTTCACATGCATGTGTGTCTATCAGATTATGACTATTACTTCTCTTTTAGAGACTCACTTTTCTTCCTTATAGTGAAAGAACCTTGATACATTTACAAATGAACATTCCACAAGGAACACTCCCTTCCTCATTCAAAAGCACATGTGCGTTACTCTCTCATGCTAATTTCTTAATCTAAAGAAAATATCTAAGTTAATGGAAGTCAAGCCATATTTCTAGATGGGACACCTGCACCAAATGGTGTGAGATCTAATTGGGACTTCATATCGGTAACATCCCCTCTATGTTGGTGAAATCCAACACCATCAACAAAACCATATTTTTTAATGTTGTAATTATACTCTCAATATTTTAGAATCCCTAAATGAATCTCCTATAATATCTTGTCATCCCCATAAAAGATATAACTTTATTACATTCTATGAACTAGGCCACTCTAGTCTGGCCTTGATCTTCTTAGATAAACTGTCACTCCTTTCAAGATAACATGACTCAAATATTGCACTTCCAGTTGTGATAAATCACATTTTCTAAGATTGGAATATATATGACGCTCCTATTTCGCTTATAACATGGCCTTGAGGTGTTATTCATGCTCCTATTTAGTCCTTAGATACATTAATTTTTCATCAATAAATACTAATAAAAACTTATCTATTTATTTTTAGAGAACATTGTTCATGACACACATAAATTTGGTTACTACATTTGTCAATGAAAATGGCACCAGTATGAATTAATGGTTCCTATATTTGGTATTCAATGCATTAATATGGAAACATTAGTTGTTGATACATACTTCATGATACCCAAACCTTAAATATATATTTGAAAACAACGTGGCTCCTCTCATCTAGTGAAATAAATAAAATAAAATTTGATACTGATTTTTGATTTTTTTTAGTTTTGCATTAAAACTAGAAAATCACCCTACATTTCTTGTCAAAGTTTTCAAATTTGACCCTCAAAAAAAAAAATCACCCTTTGCCGTGATCGTAAGTTAGGGAATATTCCACATGAGAAATTTTAAGCATATTCAAAGTTTTTAAGAATCACATAAAACTACAAGAATGAATGAAATACATGTGAATATTTTCTCCAACTTTCAAGATCAATGGTTTTGTTTGAGATGACAGGACATAGGAAAATATATCATATGCTACAGCTTCATAGAGCATGATTAAAATTTTATGCTTATGTCTAATATCATGGTGATAATGGAATAATTAAAGGTTAAGTAAAAACATATTTTATATATGTTAGGTGGAAAAGCAAGGGTTTTCGTTCATAACCATTTTATAATATGCAAAGGGTTGTATATATTTTGATAGTGTTGTTGACATTGGTATTAAACATTGAAAAGTTTGATATATTCAACATAAAATATCAACAAGGTGTCCATACTTTTTTTTGCAACAACACATACATTTGATGGTTGCCTTTTGTTAAAGGTTTGTGACTTATTTTGAATGTGGGATGGAATTATGGAAATGACATGCTCCAACTATTTATTTGATGGAATATATGATTGGTTGAATATGCTAATTGGAATATGTGTTGCGCTTATATGAACACTTGGTTTACGTGGCATGTGTATTGTGGTAGCATGAACACTTGGTTAACATAGAAAATGTGGTGCATTGGTATCTATGGTTTGTTTACATTCCATGGTATGTATGAAATATTAGATTCCATATTTTAGTTTCTTGGTTCAATGTATAGATGATGGGTGTTTTGCATTGGTCTTATGTATAAAATATGAAATACTCCATTCGATGGTTGGTATGGAATAAATGGGAATATGGTGAATTTAGTGGTCACCTCTGCCACACATTAGAACAATGAATAACATTTGAAGGGTATATCATATCAATGGTTGGTGTTGCATACATCATGTGGAGGGTGTTCTTGGGTTTTGTATGGTAACAGTCCTGTAGATTTATTTTGTTTCCTTTGATATTTCCATTTCATTTTTTGTTTCCTTCTCTACAAGATATATTTGGCTTTCTTCTCCTTGCACATGGACTAATTCGTTGAATGAGTTTTGCATTGTGTGTTTCAAACTCATTTCCATCGGAAATTTAGTAAGAAAATATAGGAATCGTTGCGTTGGACTATTTTTTTCTGAGTATATGGATGATCAAAGTGGATATTTATGGCCACATGTCTATTCCACTTGGACCCCCAACATTGTTTCTTTCAGTTTCCTTAATTGTAGCAAAATTTACTATTTTTGGTAGTTTTTTTAGCCTTGAACTTCTATAGTAATTGTGAGGACCTAGATGAAATTTTTTTGGGGGAAAAATAAAACCCATAACTTGTGGTAGGGGTTTCGAGTAAAATTTGAAGTGCATATTTTTATCTGAATTTGTATTTCATTTTGTTCCCGCATAAATCTAGATCAGTTGTCTTAGAGCGGTCTACTCTTTCTTTGTCTTTTGTGCATGTCTCCAACAAGGACAGGGTATAAGGAATTAGGACTTGAACTCATTGAACACTTTCAAGATCAGCCTTGCTGGCCTCGATGACCTAAAATGGCGGAAGAAAAGAAAGATGAGGGAGGAGGATATCCTTTCAAAATATTTCTCGAAGAAGCCCTTGAGAAACAAATGAAGGATGCGATGGATAACTTTCCTAGATCCTTCAGCAAGTATCAATAGGTGAAGCTTCTTCATATGACATCCACCTAAGGGGTGCCACCCCCTCCAAGGTGCAATTTAGCTTCGAAATTTTGATATTTGAAGGCCAGATAGATGCATATATCATAGATACATCACTAAATCTGTTAGAATGATTTGTTTTGGTTCATAATTTTTCCAGTAGGGAAAATATTACTTCTACACTCCTCAAGGTTTCCCCCCATGTCAAGGATTGTTAGAAAACAAACTATGATAATAGGGAAGATAAAACCAACTTTTATCATAGGGAAGATTGAAGCTTTGAAGATAAATACATAAAAAGGACCTCACTGTGGTAGGGAATAGACCAATATATGCCATAGTTCACAAGTATTTTTCATAATATTCTCATGAACTTTGGTATCAAGGATTTCGAGAAGCATCTTGTACTTAAGTATCAAAACTTTATAAACAAATATATCTAGGATGATATGGATTTCTAGGAAATATCCTCACTTAGCATCAACTATCAATGTGCTATCAAGATCAATAAGAAATTTAAACAAAAGAAGTGGGACTTTAGATTTAAAAATTAAAAGTAAGGAAAAGGCACCCCTAAGCTGTAGAACAAAGGATAGAATTAAGGTGGGGAGACCTAGGAAAACCCATTGAAGCCGCAAGCAAAGAAAAACATTGTGAAGACAAAGAAGGACACTAGAAAGTGTTGTGGGTTCCACAAGAGTCCAAATCACAATACAAGTGAGTGTCACACCAAGTATTCATTGGTGATCGAGCTAAAGGATTCAAACTCAAATGCATATCCCAAATTTGATTAAGAATCTAACAAGGGAAATGATAGAGGAAAGAATATTATCAATGTAGAAATCAGAGCCACCATTTACACCACTAAGTTTCAAAAGGTTGAGCTGGAAGATCCAAAGGAAGGGGAGTGTCTCGAAGGTGTCTTTGTTGAAATTCATTTTCGACAGTGGGATATAAAAGAACCTACTATTAGTGAAGGTTATTAAGAATTTGGGCCTACCCACCATACCACACCAATAACCATACACCATCAAGTGACACCAACCAGGACAAGATCTTTGTGCTAGCAAACAATTTCTCCTTCCCTAGAACGTCAAGCCCTTCATGGATGTGGTACCTTGTAATATTTCTCCTCTAAAATTTTATGATGTGTTATTAGGAAAACCATACTTATGGAAGTGAAATGATTTCTTTCAGTCTAGGTCTCACACTATTATCATTATCTTAGGCAGTAATCTATATAGGATACTGGTTCTAGCCCCACTTACAACTGTCTCTTTGATCTATGGTAAGCAATGTAGTAAGATCATCTCCTAGATTGGGATTTTTTATTTCTTTATAATACATTTTCAAATTAATAGGGAGATCATGTCCACATGTATGGCCCCCAAGAAGTGTTCTACCATGCAGTAGAAGTAGGTGGATAATGTCATGGAAGAATATAAAGACATCTTCTCCTTGCCCATAGGGGTACCTTTCCACTGTTAGGTCAAGCATTTGATCAATCTAAGTATCATACCACCCCAACCCATTAGATCGATATATCATTTCTATATTCAAAAAATTGAATAAATTAAGAAATATATCCTTGAGCTGTTGCAAAAAGGTCACATCCAGCCAAGTTCTGCACCTAGTGGAAGCTTGATTGTAGTTATACAGAAGAAGGATGTGACATGGAGACTCTGCATTGATTATTGGCCACTAAATAAAATCACTATAACGTACAGGTATGCAATCCCACAGATTGATGACCTTCTTGATGATCTTAAGGGGGCCAAGTACTTTAGCAAGATCGATTTAAAGTGTAGGTATCACTATGTTCCAGTAGAGCCCACAGATGTATGGAATATTGTCTTAAAACCCAAGGATGAATTTTTTGAGTGGTTGGTAATTCCTTTCAGATTGAAAAATCCCCCCGAACTTCCCCTGCGAATTTTATCCCTTTACCAACACATTCATGGTTATATACCTCGACGACATCATCATATTAAACAAGACTTTGGAAGTGCACTCGTTTTTGGAATGGGGTCTCCTAACAAGCTCCGAAACTGGTCCATTTTGAATATTTTTTATTATATTTAGTCTAGCGCAGGGGTTTTGGGGTGGGTCAAAGCCCCGAAAGCATTGTAATGGGTGAAAGGGTAAACTAGGGGTCCGAAAACCATGGGTTGCAGACCATAGGAAATTTGAGGCTAGATTGTTATAAATAGAGATGCATTTTGTATTGTAAAGGATAAGAAATGATGAGCTATTGATGAAAATAGTGGTTTAAGATATCAGTTTGGGTTTTGGGGAAGGAATCCTACTTGTTGTGTGTGTAGAGATCCAAGTCCAGCTATGTGCGAACCCTGCTACTGTGCACGCAGGTTGGGAAGGGCATTGTAAGGAAGAATTGATGAATGAACGAATGCAAAAGATTGTTAGAGAACTGAATCTATGAGTACTTTTGTGTGAATTACTGATAATTGTTGTATTGTGCATTTTTTGTCTTTAAGCTGCGAAATATCTGTGTACAGCGTTCTTCGATCTAGATCTGTTATGTTCTATTTATGTACTACTTTTTTGACGTTATAACAAGCATATAAATATATATCTAGTTCACATGGATGCGAATAGAGACTTAATCAACTCTACACAAAACAAGGTAATTTGGGAATCACGGGATCTAGCGGAGCTCTGCTTGCTTTACCCATCCTTTATCAAGGTGCAGAAACCTGGTTCCAGCACCCACCCATACTACTTCTGGTCAGAATTTGACCTGCGCAAGTAGGTCACTGCCAAAAGGGCTAGTAGTATAGGGGTTTTTTGGCAAAACTTGCACACCAAACCTGGGTCAGGACCCCTCAAGGCAAAAAATGGTTCCGTTGCCGGGACGCGAAGAAGTCTGAGAGAGGGATCGGGTAATGAAAAGAGAATACTAGAAGCCTAAAAGAAAATAAATCAAATATTAGTTCGAGAGGTAGATCTAGGAGTTTGTAGTAAAAGAAAATTGCAGTGGGAAGTTAACGGCGGAAAGGTGGAAAAATAGGTACATCCTTACTGAAAGCTATGAAATATTCTTTGTGACCTTTGTGATTGAACTCCAGGAGTGGCTGGCCAGACTTGTGGAATTCCAAAAGTGCTGGAATGACGAGTGAGTCACTCAATGGACCCCAAAACTACTCGAGCAGCTGGAAAAGGCTGATAATACTATCACGCGCACGGTCGATCACTGGGTGGATAGTGTGCTAGGAGGATTTGTGACGGAATTTTCCATTGATCAGTTTGTCTCATACTCTGAGGCTGAGTGAATATTCTTCAAAGGGTTCCAAGGAAAATTTCTGAGGACGTTACCATTGCTGATTAAGATATTAGTGTGCGAAAAGAGTATTCTTTGTTGTTATACTAGCTGAATGACCTCAGATCTAGGTGGGAGCGCAACATGCAGTGGTAAATACTATCAAACCAACCTTGATAGAGGGAGATATACCTACAATCTGTTACAGGAACTAGCTGCACAAGATCCCCCAGCTATGTCGCCACCTATGCCATTCAAAGGTAAGAATTCACCTATACCACCACCCCCCCTGGACAGTGATATGGCTGCGCATCTGAAACTATCTACCTTGAAAGGGGTAGGAGATGAGGATCTGGATTGGTTTTGGTTCATTTTAGGCTCTATATGGACTGCATAGAATGTGGTGACTGATACGGTAAAAAGGGCGCAGCTTTCATTGGCATTCGAGGACAGGGCCCTAGACTGTTATATGCGGTATATTGCCCAGAATGGGAGCGCATCCATTCAAGATATGAAGAACGCTTTGAAGCACTAGTTCAGGAAGCCAAAACCTTATTCCCAGCTGGTAGCATAAGTGAAGGACTTCAAACAAGGTGCCTCTGAGTCAGTATGGGAGGCTGATGAGCGATTGAAGAAAGCAATAAGGGAAGGAGGATTCGAATATGATGATAGACAACATATAGAATGGTTCATCACTATGTTGTTACCTCACCTGCGCATGCCAATGAGGCATCAGACCTTTGAGTCACAGGAGATAGCTATGGAAGTCACTATGAAACTAGAGGCTGCCCCCCAAGAGAATACGTCGGTGAGGGTACAACAAATTCAGGAACATCTTGGAGCTATGCATATGGAAATACAGAACCTGTGAAAAGAACAAGGAAAGGATGGTTGCACAGATCTTTTGTGCATACGATGTCAGGTGTCTGGCCATACAAAGGATCAATGCCCTCTACTGACGGATTACATGCAAGTAGGAGGACCTAGCCCGATACGCCCAGGGGAAAATAGGGAACCTATTCTGTCACGACCTGGGTTGAGTGGACCTACGCTGTGGTGTGATGACTGTCGGGTAGTAGGACTACATGATACGAACCATTTCCCTCGGCTAGGTGCATATGTCCCAGAACTAAAGCAATAATGGTGTAGATTATGTCGATCAATGCGACACGACAAGCAGAACCGTCGAACCTGTGACTTAATGATGGATCTCGGGAACTTATATAGGGTACAATTGGACCTTGCATCTCCAAGAATTTCTGCGCACTTTGGATGATCATTGGCTAGAGGTAAAGGAGGTGAGGGAGGAAGCGCAGGACGAGGACGTCGGCAACTAATTTTCTATAACTATGGAGAAATAGAGCACTTTTCTAGAGAATTCCCTAATCCCACTAGGCCATCATGCAAATATTGTAGGAAGTTGGACCATGTGGTGGAGGATCGCCCAATTTTAATTGCCAAGATGCAGGAAAAGTAACCCACCCCTAGGCAAAATGTACAAAGAGTTAAAATTGAGCTAAGAAAGGTTGATCCCTATGTAAAAGTCATGACACGCAGCAGGTTGGTCACCCAGGGAGTAAAAGAGGAGCTTGCCTCCGAGGAAGGAGTGCCTTTAAAAGAACAAACACCACTGGCAGCCCCCGCGCAACTGCTGACACAACCTCAAATCGAGGAAGTAGTTGAGCCCTTTTTAAAGGCATGTCTGAAGCTGCTAAAAAATCCATAGACTATAGGAAATCTCCAAGCACTACTGAATACCTTCGTAGCTCGGTCCAATTTGATCCATGAGACCAAGGATGTACATAAACTATATAGCTATAAGAAGCACACTAGAAGAGAGATGTGATTGACTGCGGAGATTGGTGACTACGAGATGGATCAGGTTATCTTAGATCTTGGGTCAGATGTGAATGTATTACCAAAATAAACATGGAAATGAATGGGAAAGCCTAAATTAGAATGTTCCACCATCCAACTGCGAATGGCCAATCAACAAAAAATCATCCCTCTAGGGAGGTTACCAAAATTCATGGTTGACATCACAGGGGTAAGGGTCCTAGCTAACGTTGAAGTAATAGAAATTGCGGAAGATGCGGATCCTTACCCTATGCTCCTCAGACTAGACTAGGCAATAGACATGGGGGGTGTCATTAATCTCAAAAAGCGTAGCATGGTGTTTGAAGACAAAGGTACATGCGTCATAGTACCACTTGATCCAGCAGAAGGTGCATGGTATATAGAGCCAGCCTATGAGGAGGAAGAAATAGATCACATTTATAAATTAACTCCGTGGGATGAAGATCGGGTTAACCCCACAAGTGAAGGAGTGCTCTGCTAGGAAAAGGATAGTGAATGTTTTTCCGAATTTGATGAGGAGCTGGAAAATTGGCAAGGTCAATTGCACAAGGTTTCTGCACTATGATATCTTCGGACTACTAGGAATTTTCATCACATATCTACCACGAAAATAGAATTTCCTTGCCATATGAACGCATGTGATAATAAGAATACTTTTGAACCTAAAATTCCTATGGAACGCAGGCGAGGAGCACTGCCACTAACACTACGCAGAGCACCTACGTAAAGGGTCGGTATTCTTTGCTCAGGAGAATTATTAGAGCAGGGTGATCCTGCACTTAGGGACCCCGGTTGCCAGATGGGCTCTGAGGTTAGTTGACCTACATAGATACTTGCTGACATACAACACTCAAGGGTGCGAGCGAACCCTTCCTGAACAGGATCGCCTGGGTACCGCTGAACTAGGCATGCACTCGATTACGGACCTACCTAAACCCAAGTGCAATTGGGAGAATTTGCGGACGCCTCAAGTGACAGATGGCCCGACAACGTGTGACATATCTCTATCATACAGAAATGTCCCAACCAAAGGTGAGGCACATGGCTCAAGAAGATTGGTTGCCAACTTGCGAATCTGGTACCTGCACCATGTCTCGAGACACCTAGCATCAACCTTAATTTAGGGAACGCAAATGGCATGCAAGCGTCACTCACGATCTAACATTCTGTGGAAGCGACTTTAGGCACAAGGGACATCCATAAAAACCTCTTGATGTGATAAAAAAGGAACCTTACAAGTACACAAAATAGGTGGCAGATCATCAATGTAGCCATTTATGGTAAGATTGATCTGCATGAACGAAGGTCACTCTCACGAACGAGCTACTCCACCATTAAATAGCTTTGGAAGATGTGCAGGTGGCTACATGATGTCATAGCAAGCTATTTATTCACTCTACAACATGCTCCTGCTATCTGTGTACTTGGTTCTTTCACTCGTTAACATTCTCGGGGATTCCTATTTTCTTGTTGCTACGATGGACCCTAACCTACCAAATGATCCAATCCGGGGCTGCTTGGCACCCACAGGTATCATCCCGAGAGGCCATGGGAATGCTGAGTGCAGTCAAAGGAGTGTGCACTAGCTTCCTGTAGAAATAATTGTCTACAAGCCATGCACAGAGAGGCACCAGTACTGCACGATAAGAATAACTGACCTTCGCACTCTAGGGACATCTGCGGGACCCAGTCGGATGGCCTTAGAAGATATAGCAAAGGAAGGTCTACTAATACCACAGTCCCCCGCCTGCAGCATCACAATAAGGTCCCAACTAGGTCTGCACCAAGGAGGAACACTGAGATACAGGGACATGCTCTGACTTCTCTGCAACTCCAGAGTATCGCCCAGTAGAAATAAGGTATGTTCACTCCCTCGCACTGCCCTAGTTAACAATCAGGATCCAACTACTGGGGACATCCAAATAGATTTAGCATAGCTATCTCGCATAGAGCTACAAGGACTATACACTAGAGTGTTACATGAGGTTCGCCACCATGACCGAGCCACGCAACAGCAGTATGACTTACCTCCGGAAGTACGGGACCAAAAAATTGCAGTGGTCACAGACACAACACATATCATTCAGGAGCAGTTGACGTGGGGTGCACAATTGGTAGAAACAACTACCCAACTATGGACGGCTGTCCAGCACCATTCTACGCTTCAACATATCCAAAAGGAATTACAGTAGTTGGAAACTACTCTGGATCAAGTTAGAGCCTCCACCATCTCCGTGTGGCATCTAGCCATCTTGGACAAGCTTGAGCACCTTCGCCACAACAAACGTGTCATATGAAAATGGTTGAAACCATTGGCCGACACTGCACTCCAGCTCGCTGAAGACGCTCAGTCGACCATTGTGCACCTCCACCGGCTGTTAGAAAGGGTTACCGCAGCTCCAGACAGCCCTGCCTCCATGACACTTGTCAACATTGCACAATGAGTTGCAGTCCAGAGTCAGGAAGTGCTCCCTCCGCTCATCCGCACCTTGGCTACCTTGCGCGCGCAAATAGAGGCCACGCCACTACAATGACTCAAGACGAGTCACAAGATTGTGTTGGGGGACTGTTGGAACAGGGTTTCCTAACAAGCTACGAAATTGGTCCATTTTGAATATTTTTTATTATATTTAGTCTAGCGCAGGGGTTTTGGGGTGGGTCAAAGCCCCGAAAGCATTGTAATGGGTGAAAGGGTAAACTAGGGGTCCGAAAACCATGGGTTGTGAACCATAGGAAAATCGAGGCTAGACTGTTATAAATAGAGATGCATTTTGTATTTTAAAGTATAATAAATGATGAGCTATTGATGTGAATAGTGGTTTCAGATATCTGTTTGGGTTTTGGGGAAAGGACTCTTGCTAGCTGTGTGCGCGAAGTTCCAAGTTCAGCTATGTGTGGACCCTGCTACTGTGTGCGCAGGTTGGGAAGGGAATTGTAAGGAAGAATTGATGAATGAACGAATGCAAAATATTGTTAGAGAACTAAATCTGTGAGTACTTTTGTGTTAATTACTGATAATTTCTGTATTGTGCATTTTCTGTCTTTAAGCTGCGAAATATCTGTGTACTGCGTTCTTGGATCTAGATATGTTATGTTCTATTTATGTACTACTGTGTTGATGTTATAAAAAGTATATGACTATAGATATAGTGCTTGTGGATGCAAATAGAGACTTATTTAACTCTGTGTAGAACAAGGTAATCTGGGAATCACAAGATCTAGCGCAGCTCTGCTTGCCTTACCCATCCTTTCTCGGGGTGTGGAAACCTGGTTCCAGCACCCACCCATACTACTTCGGGTGAGACTTTGACATGTGCAAGAAGGTCACTACTGAAAGGGCCAGTAGTATAGGGGTTTGTTGGCAAACCTTGCACATCGAACCTGGGTCAAGACCCCTCAAGCGAACACTCGCAGAACATTCAACAAGTCCTTTAAACTCCATGACAACAAAATCAATGTGCCAACTTGGAGAAACACTCATTTGGCATGGGTCAGGTACAATATCTAGGTTACATCATTTATGACCAAGGTGTGCATGAGGATCTAACTAAGATCGAATCCGTTCAGGATTTGCAAGCCCTCACCACTCTAAGAAAGCTTTGCAGCTTTTTGGGCCTTAACAATTCGTATCAAAGGTTCATGCTGGGGTTCTATCATATCAGTTGGCCTTTGAGTCAAGTTACCAAGGGTAGAGAGGAATTTATTTTTCTCTCATTCGAGTCCCAAATGAAAGAATTAATTGAGCTAAATAAACACATTTTCTCTGCAATAGTACTCACATTTACAAACCTACAAAGGTAATTTGAAATTGATATAGATGCCTATGACTATGCTACTAGTGTAGTTCTCAGCGAATAAGGGAAATCAATGGGGTATCACAGTGAAACACTTGTTGATATAGTCCAGAAATACTTGAACTATGATAAAGAGAAGTATAAAAATGGACAGGATTGTTGACAATGGACATATTGCATTATGGGGAAGGAGACAATCATCCACACAGACCACCAACCTCTTAAGTTTATATAGACTCAATGGAAGTTGTTGGGAAAAATACTGAGAGGGGGGGTGAATCAGTATTTAGAGCTTATAACATAAATTCAACTTTTTCTTTAAGCAGATTTCCATACGCGGTTTTTATGAACGGAACTAGCGTATGCACACGGAAATGCAAAAGGAAACTAGCGTATACTGATTTAACTTTCCAAATTTAGAGAAATTCTCAGAAGTAGTCTTATAAACATATTTATCAGTTATGTATCAGGTTAGAAGTTATGAACCGTAATCTACAGAATAAAGAATCACACACATGAACACCAATATTTAAGGTGGAAAACCAATTCGAGAGAAAACCACCGCTGTTGTCGTCACTGTCTTCAATATTTATTATATAGAAAACCTTTTACAACATAGTACTGATGTATAATCATACTAGTACGCAGGCTTCTACCTGCAAAAGGCTGCAACCTTCTCTCGTTTTCCAGCTACAACTGGAAGGGAGCTCCAACCCCCTGATCTCGTTTGAGAGCCTCTCCTGGAAGGGAGCTTCTACCCCCTGATTTCAATACCATCTTCTACTGGGAGAAAGATTCCACTTTCATACTGAAGGCTTCAACCCTCAGATCCACTACAGACCATGTTTCATCAATTTTCATACTAGATCCAACAGCTTCAACACAACCCTTCACTTAACATCAACAAACATACTTTGCCCAATACTTCAAACAGAACAGTGATACCACTGTAACCAAAATGTCAGAAATAAACCAAACTTCAAAATATATATGCAGATACAAACTCAACCCTGAACATTCATTAATTCAAATAGCATATGCTACTTTTCTTCACTGAAGCCGCGTACATACGCGCTTTCCTGCATACCAACCCACGTATACTTCTGTGTATTTTATTCTTCAGAAACCCTAACTGCCATACGCGCTTTTCATGAAGAGAACTCGCGTATATAATCGCTTTTTCTTAAACCAACTAGCATATAGATCTGTAAAAATAATTGTTTTAGAACAGACCAGATCTATAAAACTTACCCAGATTTATTCATTTTCATCAGTAGACTTGCGCCAGTTCTTCATTATTTCGTCAGTCGATCAAACCAGAGATTCATCATCCTCAGATATAGAGATCTTGAAACATCATTATATCCATGGGTGCATCATAGATTCATATCTATCAATTAAGAACAGAGTTCATCCATGCAGATATTCCTTAGAGAAATTTATTCATCAACAACCCTTACACATGCACACCTTGCACTATGATCTTCTTGTCCTTAAATAGATTTAGCTTTTACCAATACCATGAGTCAAAACCACACAACTTTTGATGGTATTCTTGAACAGAATTAAATAAACCATACAACGCTCAATATTGTGTGCCAAAACCATGGTAATGCCCCTTGCTATTATAATTTTGCAGCGCAAAAGGGCATACACGACTTGGGACGTACTTATCCACATGTATATGAGACTTGGCCTTTACAAAAGCGCGTATACATTGTGACATATTATATTTATCATTTCTCCGACACATACTAGACTTCTTTTTCTCCATCACATCTGAACTGCACTATAGATACATCATTCTTACATCTTTAACACATAGGTTTCTATTCAAAGACAACTCATCAAGTCAGTTTCCATCAAGGAAAACTTCATCAAGTAGGTTGCCATCAAGGACAACAAATTGTATCATATTGCCAACAATCTCCCCCTTTGGACTTGATGGCAACCATGACCAGAAATACATTCAGCAACAACATTCTCCCCCTTTGACATCAAGGGAAAATGGTAGATCAAGATCCTTTGTACCGACAATACCATGCTCCCCCTGAGATCATGTTGCATCTGCAAACATAATATTCAATGAAGTACATGACTCTATAACTCAAATTAGTTTGACCTTTCCTATCACCAAGGACTCATACTTACATCAATGATCCAACCAAGTGGATTTACAAGTTTGACTCAATTACCCAACCAAGTGGGTTTACAAAATGAAATAAGTCTTTGCATGACTGAATATTACAATTTTTACATCATGGGTCTCAACATGACCTTTTTCATCAAATTACAGAAATGACTTATACAATCAAGATTAAAGATTCTCAAGCATGAGATCAGACTACAACAAATAATTAGAATGCCAACAATGCATCCTTTCCACATGACCAGTGCTCCCCCTTAGCCTGTGCATCCTGAACACTTTCAACAGCAAATCATCAAGGCATCTTCATCATAAGTATTAAAGAATGAAACAGAAATACGAGAGTTGGAACATCACTAGAGAGACCCAACAGCACTGCAGCTGTGGTGAAGAATGATGACCCCGAAAAAATTTTGTCAGCAAACACTCATACGTGGTTTTCTGTGTATAAACTCGCGTATATACGCGACTGTCCTTCAGGAAATCCGCGTATCCAATTTAATCTTCTAAATTCAAGTAGATCTGAACTTCTGCATGGCAGAGACTACTCCCAGCTTCTGTCTGAGATATTCGAACACTTCCCTGGGTAAAGGTTTGGTAAATATATCAGCAACTTGTTCTTTGGAGGGAACATACTCCAACTTCACCTTTTGTTCAAGCACTTGTTCACGTAAGAAGTGATACTTGATGGGAATGTGTTTGGTCTTGGAATGCATAACAGGATTCTTTGAGATACTGATGGCACTTGTATTATCACACATAATGGAGATAGGAGGTGAACATTTGATTTGAATTTCTTGTAAGGTTTGCATCATCCAAAGAAGTTGAGTGCAACATGATGCTGCAGCCACATATTCTGCTTCTGCTGTAGATAAGGCAATAGAGCTTTGCTTCTTGCTGAACCAAGATACTAACCGGGGCCCCATATAGAATGCACCACCACTAGTGATTTTCCGATCATCAAAATTTCCAGCCCAATCTGCATCAGTGTAAGCATGAAGAGTGAGATCAGCATTCTTTGGATACCATAGTCCAAAGTCTTGAGTTCCTTGCAGATATTTGAATATTCTTTTGACAGCCTGAAGATGAGACTCTTTTGGATTAGCTTGGAATCGTCCAAAAATTCCAACAGCATGCATAATGTCCGGTCTAGTCCCAGTGAGATAAAGTAGACTTCCTATCATTGATCTGTATTCTGGTTGATTCACCATGGGAGAATCATCATGAGAACTGAGATTGCATCCGGTTATCATTGGTGTACTTACAGGTTTGCATTCTTCCATGCCATACTTCTTTAGAATTTGCTTAAGATATTTTGCTTGTGATAGGAATATACCATCTACAGTTTGATGCACTTGTAAGCCAAGAAATAATGTTAGTTCCCCAAGTAAGGACATTTCAAATTCTTGCTGCATGACAGAAGCAAATTTTTGACTCATAGATTCTTCGTTACTCCCAAAAATGATATCATCAACATATACAACCACAATCAATAGTTTATCATTTTCAATTTTTGTGTATAAGTTGCTATCAGCAGACCCCTTTGAAAATCCTTGTTGATGAAGATATTTGTCAAGACGATAATACCATGCCCTTGGAGCTTGTTTGAGACCATATAGAGCCTTTTTAAGCCTACAAACAAGATTTTCATCATTTCCCAAAATGAATCCTTCTGGTTGTTCTATATAAACTTCTTCTTCTAGATCTCCATTGAGAAAAGCAGATTTAACATCCATTTGATAAACTTTGATTTGTTGGAAGCTTGAAAATCAAGAAACATTCTTATGGCTTCAAGTCTAGCTACAGGAGCAAAAGTTTCTTCAAAGTCTATACCTTCTTGTTCAGCATACCCCTTGCAAACAAGTCTAGCTTTATTTCTTATAACATCCCCATTCACATTTAACTTGTTTTTGAATATCCATTTAGTTCCAATGACATTTTTGTCATGAGGTCTTGGTACTAATTCCCAAGTGTGATTCTTTTCAATTTGATCAAGCTCTTCATTCATGGCTTGAATCCAGCATTCATCTTTGCTAGCTTGATTGACATTATGTGGTTCAAAAGTGGATAGAAATGCCAGATAGCTAGAATATCCCACAAGATTCCTTCTTGTTTGTACACTTGATCCCTTTTCTCCCAAAATTTGAGATTCTGGATGATTCTTTTGAACATATCTGGATGGAGCTTTTTCAGATAAATCATCTTCGGGTTCTTCATTGGGTTCACAGTCTATATCATTTCTATTTGAAGTAGAATGATATATGTCATCATCGTCTTCATCTGTTGTTTTTTTTTCTTCTTTTGGAGCTATAGGAGACTCATCAATAACAACATCAACACATTCAACAATCTTCCAAAGTCTTTTATTGTAACATTTATATGCTCTACTCCTAGAGGAGTAACCAGGAAGTATTCCTTCATCTACTCTGGGTTCAAACTTGCTAAGTTTTTCATCATTATTTTTTATAAAAAAATTTCTTCCAAAAACTCTAAAATGCTTCACAGTGGGAGGATTACCATACCAGAGTTCATATGGAGTTTTATCACTATTTACACGAACATGTGCCTTGTTAAGAATATTTACCGTTGTATGTGCTGCTTCTCCCCAGAATGTGTTAGGTGTTCCGGAATCATCAAGCATAGCTCTAGCCATTTGTTGAACTATTCTATTCATTCTTTTTGCTATGTGTTTCGGGGAAAATCACCCTAGAGGTTTGTTGGGTTTAAACCTCCACAGAGCAGGGGAATGCTACTTAATAAGGACTCACACAACCATACATGTTCATGAAAAACTAAATATAGTAGATCGAGGAAGTTACCCGTAGGTCCTACAGTTGAAGCAGATCCCGCGGGGTCCAAACCCCCAACAACCCTTCTTCCTTCTTAACCTGAAAGACAAGAAGAAACAAGCACGAAGAACTAGTTGTACAGAATATATCTACTCTAAATGTTAGTGAAATTCATATGAAACATTAGGTAAACCATAATGAATGCTTAAATAACAATATTCTCATATATGTAAGCAGACACTAACACGTATATTTCGGGAACAAGATGGTACTTCTGTATTATATATAGCATGTATAGAAATACAAGTGGAGAGATCACCTGAATTCTTCCACGATCTTCGAGCAGACTGTCGTCCGGATCCATCCCACCCTTGCCTCGCTAAGATTCCTTCCGAACTGGTGCATACGAGATGACATATAAAGGGATGAGCATCTCCAGGAAACAAGGGTTTCCTATAATGAACTAGGAAGTGCCGGAGGCACGAGAATTCAGACTTGGATAGGGAATACCAACAGAGTATAATATCAATAATTTCTCTCTCCCCCTTAGGCCATACACATGAGGTGCTTTTATACTCCCTCAAAGTAGTTTCAATAGTTGGAAACAGTTGGCCACGTGCTGGGGTGGTTGAACTACCAGAGTAACCATCAACCCAGCCTAAAAATAGGGAATTTTTATATATTTTTTAATGATTTTAATGGCATATGCGGGAAAGTACGTATGGACTCGCGTATACACGCGGAAAAGTCTGGGCATAACCGCGTATGGGGATTTTTACACTGTTTTTTACTGAATTTGTCCAAGTCTATAGGAATGGGTGCTCAAAGCCATAAAAGTAATCATGAATCATATGAAGGTGAGAAATGATGCTATAACACTATGCCATTTTGTTCTGGAGTGCCAGCTACAAAAAACTGTCTTTTTATGGCATGTTGTTCACAAAATTCAAGGATTTTATCTGATGTATATTCTCCTCCTCGATAAGATCTAAGACACTTGATATTTAGATATAATTCATTTTCAACCAGTGCTTTGAAGATCTGAAATTTCTCAATGCTTCATCTTTGTGTTTAATCAACCCAATCCAACACATTCTACAGAAATCATCAATAAATAAGATATAGTATTTTTCACCACGTGGTGACTTTTTCCTCACAGGCCAACACATGTCAGTATGAATGAGTTCAAGAGGCTTACTTGATGATCCTTCCTTGGCATTAAATTTCACTCTGGTTTGCTTACCGAATTGGCAAGATTTGCATATGATACTTTCAGGTAGAGTAATATTGGGAAGGTCACGAACAACTTTAAGTTTGCTTGATTTGTTGATTTGAGAGAAGCTTAGATGTCCCAACCTTCTATGCCATAGCCAGTTTTCTAAATATTTACTCAAGTAACATTGATATTTGCAGTTCTTCAATACATAGAGGTTGCTTGGAGTTCTGTTTCCTTTTATAATTGTTTTACCTGTATCAAGATCACGTACCACACATTCTTTTGAACTAAAGACAACTTCAGTTCCTTGATCACACATATGACGTACACTTAACAGGTTGTGCTTTAATCCATCCACATACATGACATTATTAGCTTTCACCTTTTCTTTTAGAAAAACAGACCCTTTTCCCTTAATGACAGCAGGAGTATCATTTCCAAATGTAATATTCTTTTCTTTTTCTAGAGCACTATATGCAAGAAGTTTGTCTTTTTCACCTGTCATGTGTTTTGAGCATCCACTATCAATGTACCATTTATTTTCTTCACCTTCTGCAAATAAAGCTATGCCATTCTAACCTAGAATCTTCTTTTCCATAATTTCGTGTTCGTATGGGAAAATTTCTTTACCGGACTTTACCTGATTCATTTTATGGCCAAATTCACTTAATGTTATTCAGAATTTACTTTTCAAGTGGAGAAAATAGGTATTTTCTTGCCTTAAAATCAACTTTCTTTCTTGCATCTCTACAAGGATGGTTTTGTATGCAACACATTGAACAACTTTATGACCAAAATTGTGACATGCGAAACATTGTCCATTGAAGAAGAATTTTCTGCGATCATGAAATCTTCTACTTGAATTTACTTGTTGGTTGGTGTTTCTTTGAAAGGTATTCTTGTTAGTGTTCTTTGAATTGAGCTGGTCATGCTTTACCTGTGAAGATTCTTTATTCCCTTGCTGAGTGGCAGAATGTTCGATACTGGCTGTAGCTGCTTTTAGATAATTTGGTGCTGAAGTCTGAGAAGATTCTCCGATATATCCAAGACCTGTCTTTATAAAAACATAATGTTGTACCTTGATAATCTCATCTAAGGTTTCAGATCCTTTAGCAAATCTAAGATTCAAAGTCTTCACTTTCTCAATTTCTTTTCTTAGACTTACTATTTCACATTCTAATTTCTCATTGTGTTTCTCCTTTTCTTCAAGCTGATTTTTCAGAGTTTCTATGGATATTTTACTTTCTTCTAAGCATATTTTACTTTCTTCTAAACATATTTTGAGTTGACTGAATTCATAAATAAAATAATTGTCCTCTAACGCATCCATAAAATTATCTTTTTCTTCTTTAGATTCTTTTTCAAATTCCATGAGAAGTCTAAGATATTGTTCACATTCTTCCTCACTGTTAGATAACCCATCACTATCTTCATGAGTATAGTAACCTTTTTTTAGTGCTAAACCGATTCTTATTCCTTCTTGCTACTTCCTTCCCTTTTCCATGTGTTTCTTTGTAAGGACACTTAGCAGCATAATGACCAACTCTTCCACAAGCAAAACATTTGAAAGGAAGCTTACCTCTGAACCATCCTGTGCCAAGTTGGAGTTTCTTTACAAAATTTACCTCATCTTCTTCTGAGATATACCCTGATCCTTCTGTCTCTTGTAATTATTTCCCTTTTGTAGAAGCTCTAAAGACATCTTCTTTGACTTCAGATGGTCCTCCTTTTCTCATTTCACATGCAGTTACTATGCCATGAAGTTGCACCAAAGTAAGATTTTGAAGATCCTGCTTTTATTCAAGAGCAGAAACTTTTGATTCAAATTTTGTTGTTCATGATCTTAAAAATTTCTCAACCAAAGTAGATTCCGTTATTGTTTCTCCAAAATTTCTCATACGATTTACAATATCATCAAGACGTAAAAAGAAATTTGCAATGCTCTCCTCATCATGCATTTTGAGATTCTCATATTGAATTCTAAGAGTTTGGAGTTTAGCACCTTTTACCTTTGCATCACCCTCATAACTTAGAATGATTTTGTCCCATATTTCCTTTGCTCTATCCAGCTACATGACTTTGACAAATTCTGATTCAGTTAGACTTCCCAAAAGAGCATTGACCGCCTTTGCATTTGTTTCATACTTCTTTCTTTCCGTTGGATCTGTTGGTGTAGCGGCTGGATATTGATATCCTCCTTCAACAATAGCCCACACATTTGCTCCTAGAGACTGAAGATAGAATCTCATCTTTGTTTTCCAGAAGATTAAATTGTTTCTGTTGAAGAGCGGAGGCGTGATAGATGTTGTTCCTTCTTGATTGCTCATCTTCATTGATCTTCCTTATAGCGGCTAAGATTTTACAGAAGGACCTGCTCTGATACCAATTATTGGGAAAAATACTGAGAGGGGGGGTGAATCAGTATTTAGAGCTTATAATATAAATTCAACTTTTTCTTTAAGCATATTTCCATACACGGCTTTTATGAACAAAACTAGCGTATGCATGTGGAAATGCAGAAGGAAACTAGTGTATACTGATTTAACTTTCCAGATTTAGAGAAATTCTCAGAAGTAGTCTTATAAAAATATTTATCAGTTATGTATCAGGTTATAAGTTATGAACATTAATCGACAGAATAAAGCATCACACACATGAACACCAATATTTAAGATGGAAACCCAATTCGAGATAAAACAACCGATGCTGTCGTCGTTGTCTTCAATATTTATTATATAGAAAACCTTCTACAACATAGTACCGATACTGAATCATACCAGTACACAGGCTTCTACCTGCAGAAGGCTGCAACCTTCTCTCATTTTCCAGCTGCAACTGGAAGGGAGCTCCAACCCCCTGATCTCGTTTACCAGCCTCTCCTGGAAGGGAGCTTCTACCCCCTGATTTCAATACCAGCTTCAACTGGCAGAAAGCTTCCACTTTCATGCTGAATGCTTCAACCCTCAGTTCCACTGCAGACAATGTTCCATCAATTTTCATACTGGATCCAACAGCTTCAACACAACCCTTCACTTAACATCAACAAAAATACTTTGCACAATACTTCAAACAGAACAGTGAGACCAATGTAACCAGAATGTTAGAAATAAACCAGACTTCAAAATATATATGCAGATACAAACTCAACCATGAATATTCATTAATTCAAATACCATATGCTACTTTTCTTCACTGAATCCGTGTACATACGCGCTTTCCTGCATACCAACCTACGTATACTTCTGTGTATTTTATTCTTCAGAAACCCTAACTGCCATACATGCTTTTCATGAAGAGAACCCGCATATATACGCGCTTTTCCTTAAACCAACTAGCGTATAGATATGTAAAAATAAATTCTGTAGAACAGAACATATCTATAAAACTTACCCAGATTTATTCATTTTCTTCAGCAGATTTGCGCCAGTTCTTCATGATTTCGTCAGTCGATCACACCAGAGATTCATCATCGTCAGATCTATAGATATTGAACCATCATTATATCCATGGGTGCATCATAGATTTATATCTATCAATTAAGAACATAGCTCATCCATGCAGATATTACTTAGAGAAATTTATTCATCAATAACCCTTACACATGCACACCTTGCACTATGATCTTCTTCTCCTTAAATAGATTTAGCTTTTACCAATATCATGAGTCAAGACCACACAACTTCCGATGGTATTCTTGGACGGAATCAAATAAACCATACAACGCTCAATATTGTGTGCCAAAACCATGGTAATGCCCCTTGGTATTATAATTTTGGAGCGCAAAAGGGCATACATGACTTGGGATGTACTTATCTGCGTGTATACGTGACTTGGCCTTTACAAAAGCGCATATACATTGTGACATATTATATTTATCATTTCTCCAGCACATACTGAACTTCTTTTTCTCTGTCACATCTGAACTACACTGTAGATACATCATTCTTACATCTTTAACACATAGGTTGCTATTCAAAGACAACTCATCAAGTCAGTTTCCATCAAGGACAACTTCATCAAGTAGGTTGCCATCAAGGACAACACATTGCATCATATTGCCAACAAAAGTTACATAAAAATCACCATTACAAGTGGTCCACATATATGAAAATATTATATTTTGACATTAAATTTAAGAAGGGTAGATCCAATGATTTTGCAGATTTCCTCAGTCAGCCCTCGATTGTACCAGTGACCATTATTCTCAAATCTTTACACCACGAGACCTCTATATGGCCATGACTATACAAAAATTATCCAAAGTTTACCATGACATACCAAATTCTAGAGGATGGAAATAAAGTTCCATAATTCAATCTCTATGACACATTACTGCACTACCTGTGCCACCATTGTGTTCGTTCAAGTGAGCATGCCAGGCTAATTTTTGAGGCACACTATAGTTGGGTGGAAGGACACTTTGGTGTGGAGAAAACTGTGAAAGTACTACAAAAATATTTCTATTTGGCAAAACTCCGAGAAAAGTTTGGAAAATATATCAGATCCTACACCACTTGTGTCATTTCCAAGCTAGTCATCGAAAAGCAAGGCCTGTACGTGCCTCTACCTACCCCTAGCCAACCTTGGGAATCCATCTCCATGGACTATTTTTTTGAACTCCCTTCTACCAAGAATGGTAATGACTATGTATTTGTGGTCATCGACAAATTTTCTAATATGGCCATATTAGTAGCCTACATGAAGAGTATCACATCAAATGACATTTACAAACTCTTCTTTGAATAAGTATGGGTACATTTTGGGATCCTGTAGATCATTATATCAGATCGAGGTAGCAGGTTCCTGAGCATATTTTTGGCAAGCCTCTGGTTATTATTGGACACCGAACTCACCAAGTAGACTAACTTCCATCCGCAGACTGATGGATAGACATAGGTCATAAACAAGATGATTGTGCACATAATGCAAATATACAAATCCAAGCATCCACAAACATGGGATGAGAGCCTCCCCTATGTGCAGCACAACAACAATAGAACTCTCCATATATCGACTGGTTGCAACCCATTTCAAGTGGGTATGGGATTTCAACCATTATTTTTTATTGATGTTGTCATGCCTCGTGCAACTACACGGGAAGAATCCTCACATGTATAGTCTTAGGCTAATAAATAAAGTGGGTTTACATCTTGGATAAATCCAATTCCAGGTACAAATAATGTCATGATCAACATCGGGCACCACATAAGTTTCAGGTGGGGGACAAAGTTTGATTGTATTTGTAGAAAGAATGCCTTGCTATAGCCCATTGGAATCTCTGAACACTCTCATATGGGCCTTTCACCATCACCAAGGTGGTGGGAGATAAGCTACCATCGCCTGAGATAGTTTATTCTCATTCTGCATGTAAAAAATTCTCAGTATTTTGTTATTAATGAATTGAAGTTCAGTTTTCACTTTAGCTTTTTGTTTCTAATTGAATATAAATTTCATTTCATTCATTTTAAATATCGATCCATGGAAGTTTTTTTTTTCAATACATCTCCAAGTAATTTTGTCTCATATTATGGCTAATTATGAAAAATAAAATATTTTGTTTTAGCACTAGATTCTATTGATTATCCCTCTTCCACCTACAATTGAAAATATTTTCCCCTCTATAAATATTAAAAAATTTGTGCAGCCATTTCAAATTTTAATTGCATGTTAATTTCACTTGATTATATGAAAAATTGTGTATAATTAAAAGGGTTTCCTAGTTCTCTCTTGAATAAAAATAAAAACCTTACACCCAATTATTGTATTGTAAAATAAAAAAATTAATGAGAATCAATGAATTATATCATCGATTCTACGCACAAATTCAACTAGTTTTCATTGCATGCATTAGGGCATACAATATACATTCCAAATTAAACTACCCCCTTATTTTCGTTACTAGTTCTTAAATTGATTTTTTAATTATGGAGTTTTCTTGAACCATAAAAGTGTTGAACCAAAATATATATCAACTATTGCACATGTTCTAATAATTTTGGATACATATGTCCTAGATATAAATCAAATTTTATTTTTAGACGTACGCATAAAATATTGCTAACATCCCCTGTGTAAAATACTACTTACAACATTCGGGCATTTTCCCACATTTCTCTAAATTCCTCTATAGTTGAATTTGTAGCTTCCTTCATTCAACGAATTGTTAGCTCCCAGTAGGAAATTTTCTTGAATTTCACTTGGGACATTTTTCTAAACACTTGATATGTATCCTTATAATATAATTTTCTCAAATGTTTTGTAAGAAAACAAACAAGTTTTTAGCTTTTCACTTATTTCTTTCACCCATATAGGCATGTCATTGCCAAATTTGGCTCCAATACTTCAAGTAACATAGCTTGAGCATTATCATATTGTCCTATACTATGATGAGGGTTGAATTCCATGCCAAAAATCCTTAGAAACATGTAACTTAAAATTTCCCCCATTTTATGGATTTCTCACCTAATAATTTACATAATGAAATGCATAACAAAAACCACCATCCAATGTACCAAACTTGAAAAAATCCATCCAAAAATATTATGGATTCTAGGAGTTCCATTATCCTCACAAGCGTTCCAGGTACCCTTCAACGCCTCACAAAGCTAATGACCCAATCCTAAAATCCTCCAACTATCAGCCTTGTGGCTTCTAGGATTTCCAGTTCCCTACTAAGCCTTCTAGGTTTTCTTTGAGGAATCCATTTCATCACTCTCACCATGCCTCCATGGTTTCATTTCCTAGAATCCTTCACAAACATCCGTAATCTTGTTTTTATTCCCCATAATGCCAAACATGCCCTCATTTCTATGCATTTATTTCTTATGCCACTTAGAATTATGGAAATCCACTTAATGGAGCATGGATATATTATGTTCTCTTTTTCTAATGATTTATAAATCATTTGAGCCATTTTTTATCTTTCTTGGAGTCCCAACAACCCATACTCATTTCTTCTTTTCAATTTGCAATCATTTTTTTTATTAATATGCATGTGCTACATAATTACATTACCAAACCTTGTTAACATGAGTACAACATCCCCATAACGCATATACATACATACATACATACATGTCCTTAGCCCACCGGTTTAGTTGTGCATGGACATGCTATTTGCATTGAAGGGTTCAAATAGGGGTGTTACATAAAACGTAGTCCATATACTTTTCCCATTTTTGTTTCCAAACTAAACAAAACATACCTAATATAGCTAAGATCTTCTTGTTTCATACGTAATTTCATGACCCCTTATGGATTTAACTAACAACTTACTCAACCACCAACCTTAGGAAATCCAAAGGAAGTGTCAACCACTATATAATAAAGGGAATGGAAAAAAAAAAAAAACTTACTTAAGTAATGGATTTCGCAACAACTCACCCCAGTAATACGAATCCTAATGAGTGAAAGTTTAGTAGTGGGACTGATCTTGTTATCCTAATAGAAGTTTCTTACAAGAAGTACAATAGGGCTACTCCCAGTCAAGTACCTACAAACATCAAAGGGGGGATCTTCTATACAAGGTTGTGAATAGACCTTCACACTTTACCATATATTTTTCACTTTGTGATGGGGGTAGGAAATGAATTTTGGACAATTGGAGTTCCCCCATAGCCCATTGGGATGAGATCTTTAGTCAAGAGAGAGGATTAAATCAATTCCAACCATAAAAAAAATTGCAAAAAAATATTTCATAACTATCTCTCCTCATCAAAAAACAATCTCCATTTCAAATATAACAAAACAAAATACATTAATTTTAAATTTAATACTTTAAATTTTATTACATATAAAATTATTGTCGAGGTGATCTTGCATAGATGGTGATCATGTGCTCTATAAAGGAAGTCCTTGATGTAAAGTCACAGGTTCAATTCCCCGCCACGATTAGGGTGATATATTGGACATGTTGAAGATGTAGCTCTTCCACGCTTACAAAAAAAACATATAAAATTACTATTATTTATTATAAATATTATTTCCTATAAATATTCTATATGTTCTTTTATTTATTCATATATATTATAAAATTAAAACAAGCTTTAACTAAACCGTTGTTTATAATAATGAAGGTAATATTTTTTACTAGTTTTGCTAATAGATGTCTCTTCTGGAAAATGGTCATGCCAACCTTCCTATACCATTTTGCTTTTGAGTTTACATCTGTTCTGTGGCTTGAAAATAACATATTTCCTTATCCACCAATTTTTACACCAAGAATTAACTCTAACGCGTGTGTATTGTGTTGTTAGTATGAAGTATGAGTTTTCAGACTAAATTTGATCTGGATTTATGCAAGAACACAATGAAATATAGAATTACAAATAAAATCAGAGATGCAGTAGAAATAAAACTTCATTTAATTAATAACAAATAACTGAAATATGCTTATAGGAAACATGGAAATAAACTAGCTAGGATGCTAGTATCTTATCTCTGAGAAGAGATGTGGCAGCTAGAGGCCTCTGAACTATGTTACAATGATGCTCAAGGGCCTATTTATTATTGAGAAACAATTGAAAACCCTAAACATCCAAAATCCTAACCCTAAGAGATGAAGCGCCAAAACTATGGGCCCCGTTTGGGTAAATTGATACACCAATCTTCCCAGGATGTAACTTTGGCATACTATCTTCGTCTGACACGCATAATACCTCGTTAGAAATATCTATCCGAGGAATACAAAATTTTATGTGAGAAACATCAAATCAACATTGAAGGATCATTGATATTGATCCTAGTTTTTCCAAAAAATGTCGTTTAGAGCCTCAAAATGGCTTTGGAAGTTCAGGACCCAAAAAAATGCTAAAAAAAGTAAATTGTGCTAGAATTAAGAAAACTGAAAAAATGAAAGAGGCAATGGCGGGGACCGAAGTGGAATAGGTGGGTGGCCACCAATATCCACCTGGATCAAAAGTCGGGTTGGTAGTTGTGCGCGAGTTTTGATCGTTAGATGTCATATTTTTTCAATGGGTCCTCCACCAACATCTTGTGTCGTGATCAAGTGAGTTGGATTCGTTATGGCCATTTAGGTGCATCAAAAAATTTCTAGGAACAATTACGCCTTCTATAATTATTTCTTGGTTCTTAAATCAATTCCTGATGTGAACCAGGTCTAGCTGAATAACCTTAGTGTCACCAAGGATATCGGGAAGGCCTTTAGTCTTGGGTCTTGTGGTAGGGTTTGCTTCCGATTATTTACATGCATGGCTCATTTTTATCATCGGTTTCCTCAAAGGGTTTCTAGGTTATGGCACATAATGGCCTGTCCTAAGATAGAGGATTCAACCGCTACCCTATTGGCAGGTGAGATTTCTTGATTTTATTTTTCATTTTGGTTATATTCTTGTTATAGGTTGAGCTGACATTTTTCCCGTGGCCTAAAAATGACACATGTCATTCTCCATGGATATTTATGCAAATAATTCACTCTAACACGTGTGTATTTTTTTAATAGTGTGGAGTAAAATATGTCAAAAAAAATTCACGCTCGTAGTTGTGCACGAGTTTTGATCGACATGAGTCTTGTTTTTGCAATGGATCCTCCATCGACATCTAGTGTTGTGATCAAGTGGGTTCAATTCTTGATGGCCATTTGGTTGTAGTAGGAGATTATCGGGAATAGTTACACCTTCTATAACTATTCCATTGCGCTTAAATCAATTTTTGATGTGAACAAGGTCCAGTTGAATAACCTTAGAATCTCCAATGATGTAGGGAAGGCCTTCGGCCTTGGGTCTTGTGGCAGGGTTTTCTTCTCTCATTTTTCTCATCGGTTCTATCAAAGGGTTTTTGGATTATGATGCACACTAGCTTTTGATTAGGTATAGGATTGGACCCTTTCCATGTTGGCAAGTGAGACCTCCTTATTTTTATATTTTATTTTTCATTTAGATTATGTTCTCGGTTTTCTTGATTTCATTTGAGTCTTATTCATACTTAGAGAAGTTGGATGATCAAAATATGACTTTAGCAACGTAGTCTGAGGATAGAGCTATAGTTTCATCAAAGCATTTGTTGTTAGACTCTGGAGAGAATGATAGAATTTGACATGATGATAAGGACACTGGCATGATAGCATTTGAGGAAATACCATTAAAGAAGTTTAGAGTTGAGAAGGTAAACAAAATTCCAATAACAGATAATAAAAATATGGAGAATGGTTGTTTAACACCTCATTTCTACAAAATGATATTAAATAAAATTTTCCATGGGGTGAATCTTGTCGATGTTCAACTGTCTCAAGATAGAACTGTGGGATCCCAAGCAACTCAAGAATCATCGTGGGTGTTCCTAACTCAAAGCTCACAAATAGATAAGAATTTCTCATAAAATATGATTTGAGCATCTTCGTTGCCTCAAAGCAGGCCTTCTACTTTTGGTACCCCTATCTGGACGAAAGGAATTTCTGATCTAATACATTCCATGAAGCCTTGAACCTGGCATCAAACTGGTAACATGATTGGTTCCTCTACGATATCTAGGACACACTTGAATAATCATGCTAATGCATTAGGTGAGCAAGTAGTGGCCAAAATGGGGAATTATCAATAAGAAGCTTATGTTCGTAAGGGGAATAGTGTTGTAAGGGCGTCAAATTCTTCCATTGGGTTCTCTTCTACTACACCAAATTTGGCTACATCCTTGAACACCAATAATACACGTCTAGATAGACATCCCCCCATTAGAAACCTATCGACAAGAGGAAACATAAACATCATTGTAGTTGGTTTGGGAACCTGTTAGTGTCAGTCTTGTCATACTTCCATCAGTGATCAAATATGCTCTTTTTCATTTGCATAGTAGGAGTTCCATACTATAATTTTTTTATCACTCCATTAGGTCATGGATTCACTGATGGTTGGGGTCACTTCATGAGTTTTCCCTCATGAAATATACTTGTTGATTCTCCTCTCTATGGTCTTCAGTCATGATTCACTTTCACTCTGCAGTTCATGTTATTTCATAGGTTTTAGGGTTCCAACATGGTCAAATTCGTGAGGAATGTGTCAATAAATATCAACAAGGACATGAGGATGCCAAATAAACTCAAAGCATGGTATCTGGTAAAATCAAAGAAGTTGTTCTTTTAGCTGGATGTAATTTTCACCTCAGAAGATGTTTTGAGGTGAAAACAATGTAATTTGTTTTTATTATCATCTTTTATGTAATTTTGTGTGTCTATATGTAATAAATTGAGCTTTAGAAGCTACTATCTCCATAAGGCCACTATTAGTCCTCTGCAGCCCATCACCAAGGGTCAAAGGGGCTTCTCTCTGCCTAGTTTTCAAAGGTGTTCTCCATAGGATCTTCAGTGTAAATCACATTCTAAATATGTTAATCAAATGCAGCTCAAAAAGAGATTTCTAACGATATATCACACTCCCAAAACCGACTTCTGGATTGGAAGATATTCTCAAATGAATAAAGGGCCCCAAAATCACAGTTCTCCTTTTTCTTTCATTATTTCGATGCCCCTCTAAAATTTATGATTTGTGCCTTCTTATGAGTTTTTCCCTTTACCACAAAAATCCTTGTTTTCTTTTGAAATTTCTGAATCCTACACACCGCCGATGTGATGCCATCGCACCATCGCATCATAGACATCACAGTTCCCCAACGCCAAACCCCGCTCTTTCGATTTCCTGATGCAATATGCCACTCCATCGCATTACATTATCGCCATATCACAATCTCTGTAGCACTTAACTCCAGAACTTGCTCCATCGTTCCCCGCCGATGTGATTATCGCATATCGCAATTAGCATATCCCATAGCGCTTAGCACTGGACCCTGCCTCCTCCCTTCTGTCGATGCGATACTCAGCCATCGCGCATCGCAATCCCCCACAACACTTAACCTTTCCATTCCCTTCCACTGATGTGATAATTCCATTCATCACATTGTGCGATCAGTAGTCCCACCCCTTATGTTGGGAAAAATACTGAGAGGGGGGGGTGAATCAGTATTTAGGACTTTATCAAATATTTTAACTTTCTCACTCTTTAAAACCCATACGCTACTTTTCTGAACCAAACTAGCGTATATATGCGGATATCCTTCATAAAACTTGCGTATACACAGAGATATATTTATGCCATTAATTCTTCACTTATATCATTCCATCATTCATTCATTAGATGTTCAATAAACAGTAAAAATGTGCAGTAAGAACAGAATAAACCATCACACATAACCATCACACATGAACACCAGGATTTTAGGTGGAAACCCAAGTCGAGAGAAAACCACTGCTGCAGTTGCTCAGCCTTCAATATTTTATTATAGAGAAAACATCTTACAACATATGTGCTGGTGCAGACTCCTACCAGCACGCAGGCACCCCACTGCCAGCCAGCTTACCGCCTCCTCGGGAAGGAGCTCCAACCCCCCGAATTTGTTTACCGTTCCCCTCTTTCCGAAGGTAGATACTACCCCGATCTCGTTTACTTTCAAATTCTCTCCTGGAAGGGAGCTACGACCCCCTAACTGAAGGCTACAACCCTCAGCACCTCTATGGACCACGTTTCATCAATTTTCACACTGGATCCAACAGCTTCAATAGAACACAACTTGCAGGCCACGTTTCATCATATTTTCAGACTGGACCCACTCCATATATTTAAATTCAATCATACATCAAACTGAAACTTATCAATTCAGACAACCCAGAACTGTAGAATACATCATTCACAGATAGTAGTAACACAGCAGAACAGATCAGACATTTTATACCCCTTGCTTCAGAAAACCCTAGTTTGCATACGCGCTTTCCTTTCACTGATATCGCATATATGCGCGCTTCCAATCACATCAACCCGCGTATACTTTTGTACAAATTACAGAGCTGATTTCACTGTGCATATGTGCTTTCTCTTCAGCGAAGCTGCGTATATACGCGCTTCCTCTGCGGCGAACTAGCGTATGGTTCTTCAGACATTTAGATCATTGCAATTCTTCAGAACAGATACATCTCACAGATTTAACCCTTTACTTCAGACATATGTTCGCCTTATCTTAGATCTAGTCATTCCATAAATAGATCTAGCAAATACAGATACATTTCAGATCTAGATATCCCGCTTCATCATTTATTCATAGGTGCATCATAGATTCAGATCTATCATCAAACCTTTACCCTTTCCATACAGATATACTTCACAGAGAAGTATTCATTCAAGCTCAGACATCTTGCTCCCACACTCATCATTTGCACACGGAATTTCTTCTCTTTATATAGGTTTACCCTTTTTCAATACCATGAGCCCCTTTTTCAATACCATGAGCCAAAACTACATTACCTCCGATGGTATTCCTGGACGGGGTCATTTAGATGAATCATTACCTAATACAATGGGTCAATACCATGGTGGTTACCCCTGGTTTTGCACTTTATGAGCGCTTTTGCCCATACGCGACTTGGAACGTTATTTCCCATGTGCATACGCGACTTCTCCTAGACAAATCCGCGTATGCCTTGAGACATACTCTTTTCATCATAGATCTAGCACATATTGAATTCCTTTCTTCATTACCTTCTGTACTCTCTGTAGATACATCATATTTTCATCTTTAAACAGGTTCATCAAGACATATTCTATCAAGCACAACTTCATCAAGGAAGTTGCCATCATCTTCATCGTGTGGGTTTCCATTCAAGGAACAGTCCCCTATCAAGTGGGTTGTCATTCAAGGACAGCGCTCTATATCATATTGCCAACAAACGTCATATCACATCAGATTTACATCCTTTACCAAGTCCATCAAGTCAAGAATAACTTCATCGGGTGTATTGACATCAAGGACAACACATGCCAACAATCTCATGTCTTCATCTTCATTAAGTGGGTTGCCATCAAGGACAACACTCTGCATCATATTGCCAACAATATCCCCCTTTGGACTTGATGGCAACCACGATGGTGTTTGATCACCACAACAGATAGGTACATTAAGAATACAATAACACCATGTCACTCTCCCCATTCTTTGACACCATTATCTTCATTCAAACACCATGTCACTCTCCCCCTTTGACATCAAGGGCAAAGGGCGGATCAAAACCAACACACTCTCCCCCTTTTTTCCTCATGTAGAGGAAGCGTTTTGCACATCTGAAATATACTGAAGTGACCAAGCTCCCCCTGAGTTCATGCTGAATCTTCAAACATATTTTTCAATGAAGTACATGACTCTATGAACTTCCTATCACCAAAGACTCATACTTACATCAAATATCCAACCAAGTGGATTTATATATGAGACTCAAGTACCCAACCAAGTGGGTTTACATATTTCAACTCAGCTACCCAACCAAGTGGGTTTACAAAATTTGACTCAGCTACCCAACTAAGTGGGTTTACAAATTTGACAAGTCCTTACATGACTGAATATTACAATTTTTCATCAAGGGTCTCAACAAGGCCTTTTCATCAAATTGCAAAATATGAACATTTATGACCAAGATCAGAAAAACCTCAAGAGAGATCATATATCAGAACCACCATAATGCCAACAATGCATTATACTTAGAAAGACTAGGGCTCCCCCTAAAAATGTGCATCCGAACATCCTTTCCATATGACTAAGGCTCCCCCTTAGTTTGTGCATCCTGAACACTTTCAACCAATCATCAAGGCATATTTAAAACATCAGAGATTGAAATAGTATTATAAGAGCTGGAACATCACCAGAGATACTAGAGATACCAAACAGAACTGCAATTGTGCTAAAGAGAGCTGACCCAAAACAGAAATTTGTCAGCAATTAGACATACATGGTTTTCTGTGCATGAACTCGCGTATATACGCGACTGTGTATCAGGAAATCCGCATATCCAATACTATCTTCTATACTTTAACCAGATCTGATCCTCTATGAGAAAAAGATAGCGTTCAGCTTCTTTCTGAGATATTTGAATGCTTCCCTGGAATACAGATAGATAGAACATAGTAGTTTTGTCTTCAAGTGTCATCCAACAGTTGTAGCATAAGCTCATTAGTAACCAAGCCTTCAGATTCTTTGCAGCATCAATACAATCTTTCCAAGAGAAATTATCATACCAGAACAACATCTTCAAATATGTGTCAAGCAATCATCCATGTGGTCCAATATCATCAAGATCTTCAGGATTTAACATGATGTAACATATGTAGGGAAAAGATCTCAACCATAGTAACAAACTCTGCATGATCTATTCTTATTTCTAAATCAAATGACTTCCAACTCATCCATGTGTGAGCACAAAAGATACTTTTCAGCAAACAGGGTTCAAAATCTCATCATAATAAACCATATACCAAGTCATCATCATTTGAGCATGAGTATCACAATAACCAAAGAATAAGAAGTCATAGTGCGAACAATGCAATCATTAGTATTCAACCTGCTGCTCCCCCTGAACCAGTGCTCCTTCTTAACTTGTGCAACCTGAATACGTTCATCAGCAAGTCATCAACAACAATCTCTGCATGAACTGTCCTTATCTCCGAATTATGAATACTCTTCATTAAAAAGCAAACAGGACTTATCCATAATATTAAACTTAAGAAACCAAGTATCATATCATCATTATTTAGAACTAAGAAACTAAGCTAATACTGAGTCAATAATACAGTTATTAACAGTTAGACTGATGCTCCCCCTGAACCTCTGCTCCAGAGCTTCAACTATCATATAAATTCTCTTATCGTAAATGCATACGCGACTGTGTCTGCTGTAACTTGCGTGTATACGCGACTTTTGTTCAACGAACCCGCGTATGGAAAGTGAAGCATAGAAATTTTCACATTCCTTCATCTCCCCCTGAACTTGTACTTCCTGTACATTGCTCCTCCTGTGACGATTCATTACTAAATCTCATAATGTATCCCTCATCATTCCTGCAGTCAATAAGAGAAGTAAGCTTCAGAAGCGGATGACTACAATAGGGTCAGAATTCCCTACATTTTTTATTGGTCCTCCTTCTTTTTCCAAATTTTCTTGAACTTCCTAACTGTGTGCTAAAAATTGTCCACTTTCTCAGATCTGTTCAACCTACATTTCTTTTCGACATGTCCATACTTGTTACAAGAATAACATCTCATGTGTCTAGAGAAATAAGCATAAGAATCATAATGAGTATTTCTAATCTTCCTCCTTTTACAATCAGCTGCTTTATGTCCATACTTGTTACATGAAAAACAATATCCCTTGAAGAAACCAGAGTACCTTTATATGTAGGAACTGTTTGTTTGAGGCTTAAATGATCTGCTCCTGCAATTTGCTGCAACATGCTCATAATTATGACATTTAAAGCATTCAACATTATTGACAGATTTCCTTTGAGATTTCATCATTGTTGGTTGACCTTTTGTTTCTTTCAACACTTCAGGTTTTACATTGACATCCTCCGAATTTTTAGCACTTCCTTGTGAGCTAGATTCTCCTTTAACAGTGTCATGGAAACCAAGACCATGTTTGATAGCAGGAGACCTTTGATTACTCAGAATATTTTCCAAAGTATTAGTACTATCTTGAAACCTCAAAAGTTTAACCTTTTCTTCTAATTTACCTTTGAGAATGTTTACCTCAACCTCCAAGGCTTGACATTTCTTTGTCATGCTTTCTTCTTTCCTTCTTCCATCTTCTACTTGATCCTTCAGATTTAGAATTTCTTCTTTCAACCAATTTTTGTTTTCTTCACATGTTTGTTGCAGCTCTTCATTCTTCTTATTTGATTTTTCCAGATCTTCTTTGAGAGAGATGATTTCTGCTTCAAGGCCTTCCTTTTCAAATGGTTGTAGAGGTTCCTCATTCTTCTTACTTGATGCTTCAAGGTCTGCTTGTAGAGAGATGATTTCTGCTTTAAGTTTTTCACCTTGATTGGTTGCATAAGCGTACAATCCTTGATACTTGTCTATTTGTCCATTTAGAGTTTCTATCTTTTCATTCATCCTAGAGATCACATCTTTGTAGATAGATTCCTTCCTTTTAAATTGATACCAATCATTACTTTCATCATTTTCTTCTAGACGTTCACTCTCTTTAGATGATTTTTGCTGATCTTCAACTTTAATCTTGACAGCTTCTTGTAGATCCATACTGTTACTTTCACTATCTTTGCCTTTGCATATACAGGTAAGTGAAATACAAGAACAACGATCAATACCTGTTTCATCTTCTTTAATTTCTGCTATACATGATTTCTGAGGTTTCTCCTTTCCTTGAGTAACCTTCTTCTTTTGCTTCTTTGCCATGAGCACTTGTAGAGCTTGGTCAGAATCTTCTTCATCTTCACTGGACACTTCATCATCATCTTCATTTGCATAATAATTCTTCCTCTTTTCAAATTGTTTCCCTTTACCATGTTTTTCTCTATAAGGACATTTAGCAGCATAGTGACCAACTCTTCCACAATCAAAACATTTGAAGGGAAGTTTACCTTTGAATCTTCCAGTACCTAGTTGGAGTTTTCTCACAAAATTTGCTTCTTCTTCTTCGGATATATAGCTGGATTCTTTGACAACTTCCTTTTCTTTTCCTTTTGCAGACGCCTTAAAAGCAGCTTCTTTGATTTGAGAAGGACCTCCTTGTCTCATTTCAAAAGCAGTCAGAATACCATGTAATTGAACAATAGTAAGAGTTTGCAGATCTTGCCTTTCTTCAATAGTTGAAACTTTAGAGTCAAATTTTGAAGTCAAGGATCTTAAGACTTTTTCCACCAGAGTAGTATCAGTTATGGTTTCACCCAAATTTCTCATTCGATTTACAATATCATCCAGACGAAGAAAGAAACTGGCAACACTTTCATCACTATGCATCTTCAAATTTTCATATTCGATTCTAAGATTTTGGAGTTTTGCACTTTTTACCTTTGTATCTCCTTCATAGCTCAGAATGATTTTGTCCCATATTTCTTTTGTTGAATGTAGCTGCATCACTTTAGCAAATTCTGATTCAGACATGCTTCCTAATAGGACATTCACTACTTTGGCATTGATTTCATACTTCTTCTTTTTCAACTTGCATCAGTAGGAATACTTGCCGGATATTGATAGCCTTCTTTCCACGTATTACCATATACTTCGCACTCAAGACTTTGCGTATATGTGCTTTTGTTCCGTACTGCATCATTAGATCGTTTCTTCCATTGAATAAAGATGGCTTTAGGACACATTACCTTCCAAGACTTCCCATTGCGACGGATCTCCTTCAAGCGACTGACTTCTCCAGGTTAGAATCTCGCTTTCCGATACTCAATTGTTGGGAAAAATACCGAGAGGGGGGGTGAATCAGTATTTAGGAATTTATCAAATATTTTACTTTTTCACTCTCTAAAACCCATACACTACTTTGATGAACCAAACTAGCATATACATGCGGATATCCTTCATAAAACTCGCGTATACACAGAGATCTAATTATTCCTTTAATTCTTCACTTATATCATTCCAAAATTCATTCATTAGATGTTCAATAAATAGTAAACATGTGCAGTAAGAACAGAATAAACCATCACACATGATCATCACACATGAACACCAGGATTTTAGGTGGAAACCCAAGTCGGGAGAAAACCACCGCTGCAGTTGCTCAACCTTCAATATTTTATTATGGAGAAAACATCTTACAACATATGTGCTGGTGCAGACTCTACCAGCACGCAGGCACCCACCTACGCTCGTTTACCAGCCTCTCCTGGAAGGGAGCTTCAACCCCCTGACTCGTTTACCAGCCTCTCCTGGAAGGTTGCAACTCTACTACCCTCGATCTGTTTACTGACTCTCCGGGAAGGAGCTACGACTCCCGATCAAGGCTACAACCCTCTACACCTCTATGGACTATATCTCAATTAATTTCACACTGATCCATTAGCTTCAATGTGTGTGGCGGTGCAGCTAATGTTTCATCATATTTTCAGACTGGACCCACTCCATACATTTAAGCTCAATCATCCATCAAACTGAAACTTATCAATTCAGACAACCCAGAACTGTAGAATACATCATTCACAGATAGTAGTAACACAGCAGAACAGATCAGGCATTTTATACCCCTTGCTTCAGCAAACCCTAATTTTCATACGGGCTTTCCTTTCACTGATACCACGTATATACATGCTTCCAATCACATCAACCCGCATATACTTTTGTACAAATTACAGAGCTGATTTCACTGCGCATACGTGCTTTCTCTTCAGAAAAGCTGTGTATATACGCGCTTCTTCTGCGGCGAACTAGCGTATGGTTCTTCAGAGATTTAGGTCATTGCAATTCTTCAGAACAGATACATTACTCAGATTTTACCCTTTACTTCGATGATGTTCGCTTTATCTTAGATCTAGTCATTCCATAAAATACTCAGCAAATACGCATACATCAGACGGATCCGCCATCATTTCTTCAGGTGCATCTCCGATCTGCATCTATCATCAAACCTTTACCCTTTCCATATAGATATACTTCATAGAGAAGTATCTTATCTGCTCGTACATCTGGGTTCTACACTCATCATTTGCACACCGAATTTCTTCTCTTTATATAGGTTTACCCTTTTTCAATACCATGAAAACAAACTAGAATAGCTTCCGATGGTATCACTGATCGGGTCATTTTAGACGAATACTACTCAATACAATGGGTCAATACCATGGTGGTTACCCCTGGTTTTGCACTTTATGAGCGCTTTTTCCCATACGCGACTTGGAACGTTATTTCCCGCGTGCATACGCGAATTCTCCTAGACAAATCCGCGTATGCCTTGAGACATACTTTTTTCATCATAGATCTAGCACATATTGAATTCCTTTCTTCATTACCTTCTGTACTCTTTGTAGATACATCATATTTTCGTCTTTGAACAGGTTCTTCAAGACATATTCTATCAAGCACAACTTCATCAAGTAAGTTGCCATCATCTTCATCAGGTGGGTTTCCATTCAAGAACAACTCTCTATCAAGTGGGTTGTCATTCAAGGACAACACTCTACATCATATTTCCAGCAAACATCATATCACATCAGATTTACATCATTTACCAAGTCCATCAAGTCAAGAATAACTTCATCAGGTGTATTGCCATCAAGGACAACACATGCCAACAATCTCATGTCTTCATCTTCATTAAGTGGGTTGCCATCAAGGACAACACTCTGCATCATATTGCCAACACCTTCCGCTACCGATTTGCGATTGCGATGTCCTCGACCCACCAGTCCTTCACTTATTTCAATTAAAAATGGGGTTTTTCTCCATTAAAAGAGGAAAATTCTATTTTTATTAGTTCAAAGGAATTTTTCTTCAAGTTAAAGGAAAAATATATTTTGTAAAGGTCGTGAGCTAATTATGAAATACAGAGATCATTCCAGCATCGACAACAAATGATAAATGATCAAGTCGGTTCCATATCTGTTCTTCTTCCCATTTTTTGGACTGAATGTAATAGATTGTTCTTCCAGATGATCAAAGATATTCTTTCCTCTCTTTCAGAGGCATACTATTGGTTTCTTTTCTATATTCATATTTCGGTTTCAGGGCATGTGATACAGCTCCTCCTTCTACATATTTGCCCCCTTTAAACTTGTATATTTAATGTAATTTTTGAGTCATTTGTAAGGGTGGAAAAAGTTGGAAATCATTGGGATGCTCTGAGCTTCATTGTACATATTTGTAACTTGTTTGGCTGGGAATTAATTAAGACTTGCAAAAAAAAATTATGGGATCCCTGTGGTATGGAATTTTAGCACTATATTTTCTTTTGTGATCATTTGTAAAATGTTATGTATGCCATTTATTCATTCCATTCATTTATGTTGAATGTTTTCAAGTTAGATAGGTAGAATCAACTTTTTGCAGTGCTTTGCCTTGGGAAAATCATTCAATATTTTATGTTTTCTACTGTTTGAGAAGAATCCATTTCATATGCCCTCCTCAGCTCCTCATCGGTCTTAAACGCTTCACCATCATTAAAACAAACTTGTTAAAATCCATGCCTACCTTTCTCCATAGAATACCCTATATTTCTGATTTAATTCCCCAGATGTAAACTACCCAGCTCCATCTGATTAAACAAAAAACCCAGAAAATTTATAAAAATATTTCGAGCTACTATACCTAGCCTAAAATCATTTTTGCAGTTATATTTCATCGAGATATATTACGGAGAGAGCCCTCTCCCTACCTTGTAGGGCTAGCTACAAGGTTAAGCATAGTTTTTGGTTACTCTAGTTTGCCTTTCTTTCAGTATGAGGTCAATCTAGGCTCTAACATAGTGGCGACTTCGTTGGGGAACAATCTGATATGAAAGACTGATCACCTTGGTAATATCTTCCATATAAATTCCTGAAATTTGGATGATGAGTTTCAAAATTTGCTAGGCTGAAATAAAACATTGCAAAGTAGAAATTCGATCACGCTGGCTTCAAGGAAATACACAAGGGCCAATCTTGATCCAAATCCTCCCCCTATATTTGAAAATCCTAACCTTATTCTTCGAATAATCAGAAAACAAGAAGGTTCAGTAAACCCTAGACCTATTTTTAGATCCCACTCCTGTCCCAATGAGTGGTTGTTCGTTGAAGACCTCCCTTTTGATGAGATTTTTGAGCTTTCTCTGTTCAGAAACAAACCTGAAACTGCACTTGATGACACAGTTTTAGATCCAGATTTTCTTGTAGATCTTGAAGTTGAAAAGGAAAATAGATCAATTGATAATTATATTTTGAATTCTTCTCAAACATCTATCACTGCTACCCATATCCCCAAGCCTTCAGAATTATCATAAACAACATCTGCTACCCTTAATCCATCAATGTTCCCATCAATTTTGGAAATCAATTGTCAACTTCCGACTTCTCCATCAACTACTCCCTTGAATTATGGTAGTTCAAATGTTGTTGAATCCACCTCGAGTCGTGGCTGCTCGATATGCACCCCTGGTATTACCTCAGAATCTGAATGACATGCCTGCTAATTACCAAAGTAAAATACCTTTCTTTGATGCCACTCAAAGCATCACAGCCCAACAACATGTTGATAAGATGAATGACTTCTTTGACCCTCATGAGGTAGAGGCAGAAAATGTGACCATGAGATTTTTTGTCCAAATTTTTGGAGGTGAAGTTCGAAAGTGGTTCAGAGCCTTACCAGCAGCCTCTATCCACACTTTTCCGAAGCTACATAGACAATTCTTAGACCGGTGGGAGGTAAAGAAAAACCCACTCCAAATTTTATCTGAGTATGAAAATATTAAAAGGGATGTGGGTGAAAGTGTACAATATTATTGTGTAAGGTTTAATGCAGTGTATAATTCTATTCCATCGAATCTCAAACCCCCTATGGGGTTAGCTTTGCTCAAATTTCTAGATGGTTTCGATGCTGATATGGAATATCAGTTACGAGAACAAGATCCTAAAACACTTGAAGATATGCAGAAAATTGTTGTAAGCGTAGAAGTAAATTTGTTGGCTAAAAGGGCATGGAAAAGAGCTGAAAAAAGGGTGACTGTAAAAGAGGAAGCATCTCCTTTAGACAGTAAGATGGATACTTTGATCCGAATAGTAGATAATATGGTTGATCGGTTAACTATTGTAGATAGACCTAAAGCGCAAATCAGGAATCTATATTTCAGAGGACAACAGCAACCCCAATTTTGAATCAAGCAAAGGGAACATAAAATGCACGACGAAGCAGCACAACAGTAGCAGATCAAAACCCCTTTGCAACAAAATTGTGTTCAGGGAATGGAAACTGATCATGATGATGATCCATTATTTGAAGCTAACCACTTTTTCACTGCTGATGGTACGCCCATTTTCCTAACAGAATATGAAGAATATGCAGTGACTCCAAACACTCAGAGGGATGAAGATTTCATATTGGCCAGTGATGTAGCGTTAGAGAAAGATTCTGATGATTATCAACGAGGATATATGAATGCTTTTTCAGCACAGTAGAAGCAGTATTATTTGAGGAGTCGAGATGCACCCACCAATCCCATTCCAAAAAGGAAAGAGCTGCAATCAAAGAATGACTCTTCAAATACTCAGAGGAAAGGGAAAGAACCCATTGATCCATCTTCTAGCAAGGCATCCTCGACAAATAACACAACAAATGAGAAAAATAATCAGCCAAGTGCAACCAAGGAGCAAGTGGAGAAGAAATATATTTTCTTTAAAGAGGTAGAAAAAGTTCCATCCTTTAATTTAGAAAATGAAATTGCTAAGCTGAAGGTGTCCATTCCCTTAGCTGAGTTGGTGAAGAACAACACTTATAAACATTAGGTGTCTATAATTTTTCAAATAGACTCTATGTCAGATATGGTGAATGTTGAAGATCATTATCCTAAACTCATTTTTGGTCCTGCCATAGAAGGTCAATCTGAAGATAGTGAAGTCCCTCCCTTTTACCTGAGTCTTAGATTGCATGAGTATATTCTACATAATGCTATGTTGGATTCTGGGGCCTCTCACAATTTTATGCCTAAATCCATTATGGAGAAATTGGGTCTTGATATTACCTGCAAATACCACGATCTGTATTCCTTTGACTCTGGTAGGGTCCATTGTATTGGTTTTATCAAAGACTTGGTAGTATATTTAGATCAAATCCCAGCCAAGAATTTTTTGATGGATGTAGTTGTAGCAGATGTCCCACCATGGTTTGGAATGCTTTTTTCCAGATCGTGGGGTGCCAAACTTAAGGGAGCCATACAACTTGATTTTTCTTATGCTACCATTCCCCTGTTCAGTCAATTGAGAAAACTATATAGGGAGAAGAAAATGAAATATATGATCACTAGCAAAGAGAAGCCATTTAATCACCCCATTAATGTTGTCCACACAAATTTAGAGTCATTTGTATTATATTCAGATAGTGGTTTGAATGATGAAGAGGTTCAGTTGGTAGAAGTAGATGAGGTACCTGAAATTTCAGAAAATTTTAGGAAAGTACCTAAACAGGAAAAATAAAAAGTAGCCAGCCCTTCTGAGCTTTCCACCTGCTAGCAGCAAAAGGACATTGAAAAGTAGAAAAATGAAGAAACCAGTCAAGGTAAGGTAGAGAAAGAAGAAAAATTTCAACATCTAGAAGAAGAAGAAGAAGGCCTTTGGAGCATGGATTTTGATGGAGATGTTGGTAAGGACAGTGCTAGTATAGGAATATGGATTCGAAGCCTTGTTTTCTAGCCTGAAAAAGTTCATAGTAATGTTAGAGTATGTGCTTATAAGTTGGATTTTTACTGCTCTAACAATGAAGCAGAGTATGAAGCCTTGATTGCAGGTCTGAAAATTTTGAAGAAGTTAAATGCAAAGAGAATCTTTGTCTATGGTAATTCAGAGTTGATAATCAAATAGGTAAAGGGAGAGTATCAAGAAAATCACCCATGATTGAGAGCATACAGAAATGTGGTCCTAGACATCCTTATAATGTTTTCTGAATACACTTTGATAGTAGTACCCTGAATGCAGAATCTTATTGTAAATTTTGTTGCCACTACTGCAAGCAATCTGAAGGTTCCAATGAACTCCAGCAACAAATTTGGAATTTATGTCAAACATCAGCCTGCTGTTCTGGATAATTTAAGGTATTGGCAAGTGTTTTGGGATGACCATGAAATCAATGATTTTTTTCAGAGTGAAGGAAAATTCAAGGATACCTCCATAGATGGTGATACCAATGATCAAGAGATTGAAGCAAATCGGATAGATGTGTTGCAGCTGAAAGATAATGTCATTCCTAGAGGTCTCATACCTTTAGAGGAGATTTTTGATCAAGATGATGTTGTAAGGAAGCCAAGATTGGTGCCTACTAATAAAGGAGTTGAGGATGTCAATCTTGGAACAACTGATAAGCCCAAGTTAGTGAATTTATCAAAAGCATTGTCTCCTGAGGTAAAGGCATAGTATGTTAAATTACTTTCTAAATTTTCTGATGTGTTTGAGTGGGATTATTCAGATTTGAAGGTGTATGACAAAAATATAATTCAGCATACTATTCCCATCAAGCCGGATCAGAAACTAGTTAGACAGAAGCTCAGAAGGATAAAGCCAAAGTTGCTTCCATCCATCGAAAAAGAGGTAAACAGATTGTATAAAGCTAGTATTATTGTTCCAATTATATTTTCTGATTGGATTTGAAATTTAGTCCCGATACGCAAAAAGACAGGAGAAATAAGGTTGTACATAGATTTTTGGAATCTCAATAAAGTATCCTTGAAGGATAACTATCCACTGCCAAAGATGGATCATATTCTGCAAAGAGTAGTTGGAGCATCATGGATGTCACTACTCAATGGTTACTCAGGCTATAATCAGATCTTGGTGCACGAAAAATACCAAGACAAAACTTCTTTCATGACACCTTGGGGAACTTTCCAGTATGCCAAAATGCCATTTGGATTGAAGAATGCTGGAGCCTCTTTCTAGCGAGCAATGGAAATCGCTTTTGCCAATGAAAAATATGTTTTTCTAGTTGTTTATTTAGATAATCTAACAGTTTTTTTTGGTTTTGATGATGAACACCTCCATCACTTCAGGATTGTATTTCAACGATGCAGAAAGTTTGGGATTTCTCTCAATCCGAAGAAAAGTTTGTTTGCTATGGATTAGGGCAAGATATTGGGGCATATCATTTCTAAAGACGACATCTGCATTGATCATTCAAGAGTGGAGGCAATTCTGCACATAGACTTTCCACGAAACAAAAAATAGATTCAGGAATTTAATGGTAAGATGAACTTCTTATGCAGATTTATACCCAATTTGGCTGAACATTTAAAAGAAATGACTAATATGTTGAAAAAGGACAACAATGTCAAATGGACCGAGGATGCTATCAAGTCATTTAATCTGGTAAATTTTTCTTTGTCCAATGCCCCAGTCTTTATTAGTCTCGATTACACTCAATATTTCATTGTATTTTAATTTACATTAGAGTATACCATGGCTGTGGTATTGATGCAAAAGAGAGATCAGATTGAGTATCCCATTGCCTTTTTTAGTAGGACCATTCGAGATGCCACCTTGCGGTATAATATCATTGAGAAACAAGCATTGGCTCTTGTAAAAGCATTGAAGGATTTTAGAGTATACATTCTGCATTCACATACCATAGCATATGTTCCTAATATAGCAGTAAAATATGTTCTAATGCAAACTGATCTAGAGGGAAGAAGAGGTAAGTGGATAGCAGCGATGTGGGAATATGATTTGGAGATGAAACCCACAAAGTTAATCAAGGGACAAGGCATAGCAAAAATAATGGCACAATCAAACCTTCATGCCCTAGACATAATCTCATAGCAACAATGTCGGAGGATGAGGATGATGGTTCGCATGTTCTAGTTTCAAAAAAATTTCTCCAATCACCATGGTATTCAGACATAGTTTATGTACTTCAACATATTTTTCCACCTCTAGGGATGTCTAGAAGTAAAGGCAGATCACTAAAACTCAAGTCTACTAAATTATATATTTTAAACCATGCTCTTTATTGGAAATATCCGGGAGGTATTCTACTTAATTGTTCGGTTGAAGATGAGGCTCAACAGGTAATGCATGACTTTCATAAAGGTGATTTTGGTGGTCTTTTTTTTTGGAAAACAAAAGCTAACAAAGTGTTGAGAGAAGGATATTATTGGCCAAATTTATTTTCAGATTTGTATAAAACAGTGATGAGCTACCATGAGTGTCAAATTTTTCAAGGAAAAAGGAAATTGCATCCTCTTCCTTTGAAGCCATTTCAAGTAAATGCACCTTTCTAGCAGTGGGGACTTGATTTCATAGGGGAAATCCATCCCACATCATCAACGCAGCATCGATGGATCCTAACAGGTACAAATTATTTCACCAAATGGATAGAGGCCATTCCAGCAAGGTAGGCCACAGATACGGTAATCATTCAATTTTTAGAATCAAATATATTGTCTCGTTTTGGTTTCCCTCACAACATTATAACAGACAATGCAGTGGCATTTAAATCCAAGAATATGGTCAAGTTCTGCAGTAAGTATAATATTATACTGGTACATTCGATAGCGTACTACCCACAGGGCAACGGCTTAGCAGAATCATCAAATAAGACTCTCGTGAATATAATAAAGAAAATTTTGGAAGTGAACAAGAAGAATTGGCATCAAAAACTGGTCAATGCATTATGGGCTGATAGAGTTAGCAGCAAGAAATCCATAGGTATGTCACCTTTGAATTAGTTTATGGCACTAATTCCTTTTTTCCTACATTTCTTACAGTTCCGGTCATGAGACTATTACAAGAGGCTGGCAGTGAAGAGGATGATAATCAGCAAAGGATCAATCAAATGATCCACCTTCAACAAACAAGGGAGGAAGTTTCATACAACACTATTCAGCTGTAGGAAAAAATAAAGAAGATCTATGATCAGAAAACCAAAGCATAGAATTTCCAGTTTGAAGATGTGGTGTTGAGATGGGATGCACGAAATGAGGACAAAGGAAAGCACGATAAGTTTGATAACCTGTGGAAAGGGATGTATAAAGTTTCAGCATACATGGGACATAATACGTTTCTGATCACAGAGATGGATGGCCAAGACTACCTAGGAGGGGCGATGAATGGTATGCTTTTGAAGCACTACTACTTTTGAGATGATTCTTTGAAATTATGTTACAGTCATTGTACATAACATGTTCATTGTTGGTGAGATTTCAAGTGCACAGTCATTGAAGCTTGGGGCCTGAAGTAAAGGCTATAAAACTTCAATCATATGTGTATGGTTTGCTAGTTTTGATTTAGTTTTCAGTCATGGTTTGAGTTAGAGTCAGTCTGCATTGTGTTATTTTTTAGTTTTTGAAGTATTTTGACCATATTTCCTAATGGATAAGGCTACTAGTTGTTCTTGGCACCTCCAAGGAGCTACCATCCCCATTGGAGCCAATGTTAGTGTCAGTCTTGTCGTATTGCCATCAGTGATCAAATCTGCTCTTTTGCATTTGCATAGTAGGAGTCCCATACTATAATTTTTTTATCATTCCATTAGGTGATGGATTCACTAATGGTTGGGGTCACTTCATCAGTTTTCCCTCATGAAATATACTTGTTGAATCTATTCTCTATGGTCTTCAGTCATGATTCACTTTCACTCTGCAGTTCATGTTATTTCATAGGTTTCAGGGTTCCACCATGGTCAAATTCATGAGGAAAGTGTTAATAAATAGAAGCAAGGAGATAAGGATGCCAAATAAACTCAAAGCATGGTATCCAATAAAATCGAAGAAGTTGTTCTTTCAGCTGGATGTAATTTTCACCTCAAAACATGTTTTTAGGTGAAAACAGAGTACTTTGTTTTGATTATCATCTTTTCTGTAATTTTATGTCTCTATATGTAATAATTTGATCTTCAGAAGCGGCTATCTCCACAAGGTTGTTATTAGTCCTTTGCAGCCCATCACCAAGGGTCAAAGGGGCTTCTCTCTTCCTGGGTTTCAAAGGTTTTATCCATAGGATATTTAGTGTAAATCACGTTCTAAATATTTTCATCAGAAGCAGCTGAGAAATAGCTTTCCAATGGTATATCACACTCCCAAAACTTACTTCTGGATTGGAAGATATGCTCAAATGAATAAGGGGCCCCAAAAACACAATTCTCCTTTTTCTTTCATTATTCTGATGCCCCGTTAAACTTTATGATTTGTGCCTTTTTATGATTTTTTCCCTTTACTACAAAAATCCTTGTTTCCTTTTTAAACTACCAAATCGTACACATCACTGATGCGAAGCCATCGCACCATCGCATCACAGACTTCGCAGTTCCCCAACGCTAAACCCTACTCTCCCGATTCCCTGATGCGATAAGCCAATCCATCGCATCGCATTATCGCCATATCGTAATCTCCACAACACTTAACTTCGAAACCTGCTTCATCGTTCCCCGCTGATGCGATTATCGCATATCGCAATCGGCATATCTTGCAGTGCTTAGCACCGGACCTTGCCTCCTCCCTTCTGCCGATGTGATACTCGGCCATCGCGCATCGCAATCCCCTGAAACACTTAACATTTACATTCCCTTCCGCCGATGCAATAAGTCCATTCATCACATTGTGCGATTAGTAGTCCCACCCCTTCCACTGCCGATTTTTGATTGCGATGTCCCGGGCCTACCAGTCCTTCTCTTATTTAATTTAAAAAGGGGGGTTTTGGTCCATTAAAAGAGGAAAAATCTATTTTTATTATTCCAAAGGGATTTTTCTTCAAGTTAAAAGAAAAATATATTTTGTAAAGGCCGTGAGCTAATTGTGAAATACAGAGATCATTCTGGCACCGATAGCAAATGATAAATGAGCAGATCAGTTCCAATTTGTTCTTCTTCCAATTTTTTGGAGTGAATGTAACAGATTGTTCTTCCAGATGGTCAATGATATTTTTCCTCTCTTTCAGAGGCATACTATTGATTTCTTTTCTATCTTCATATTTCATTTTCAGGGCAGGTGAAACAAATCCTTCTTCTACAGATTCACCCCCTTGAAACTTGTTTATTTAATGTAATTTTTGAGTCATTTTTAAGGGTGGGAAAATTTGGAAATCACTAGGATGCTCTGAGCTTCATTGTACATATTTGTAACCCATTTGGCTGGGAATTAATCAAGACTTGCAGAAATTTTTTATGGGAACCGTTTGGTATGGAATTTTAGCACTTTAATTTCTTTTTTGATCATTTGTAAAATGTTATGTATGCCATTTATTCATTCCATTCATTTATGTTGAATGTTTTCAAGTTACATAGGTAGAATCCACTTTTTACAGTGCTCTGCCTTGGGAAAATCATTCAATATTTTATGTTTTCTTTTGTTTGAGAAGGATCCATTTCATATGCCCTCCTCATCTCCTCATCGGTCTTAAAAACTTCACCATCATTAAAACTAAGTTGTTAAAATCCATGCCTACCTTGCCTCATAGAATACCCTATATTTTTTATTTAATTCCCCATATTTAAACTGCCCCGCTCCATCTGATCCAACAAAAAACCAAGAAAATTTATAAAAAATATTTCGAGCTACTATACCTAGCCTAAAATCATTTTTTCAGTGATATTTCATCGAGATATCTTACAGAGAGAGCCCTCTCCCTGCTTTGTAGGGCTAGCTACAAGGTTAAGCGTGGTTTGTGGTTACCCTGGTTTGCTTTTCTTTCAGTCTGAGGTCAAACTAGGCGCTAACAGAACCTATGTTATGTGCATAGTGTTGAGATTCAAAAAGAAAATTCCAGCACCCATGCCTAGTGCATTAAGCACCTACACTAGGGTGGGGCTCACATGTGCTAAATTTGGTGCATGTCTATTTTAGTTATCCCTTAATTAATATGGTCAATAAAATGTAATATAGTCTCAAAATATCTTGTAATAGTTGATTGATAGTGATAAACTCAGTTAGCTCATGAATTTGAGTTAGAGGTACTTGGTGAGGCATGCAGAGGAATTCTAGTTGTAACAGAGTTCGAAGTGTAGAGGTTCATTACTTAATGCAGGCTGTAATCAGTTTAACTCAGTTAAGTGAGTTAAAATCAGTTGTTCTAGTTGTAACTTCTTGATACACTAGTGAGAAATCAAGTGAATTAAATATTAATTAATTCACAATCAATGATATCATATGCAACTAAGGATTTACTATTGTTAGTTGCATGCATGTCACATCCAATGGAGACCCAGTTGAGATCTAGGTGAAAGGGAAGTTGACTATCAGTTTTAGGATTATTGGGTTGCACCCATGCAACCAAACACCCATTGGAGTGCCCATGATACTTGCACAGTCTAGGAAGGCCAAAATTCCTATTCTTTAGGGTTTGCATTCATCAGGGATTGAGCAAGCAAGGCTAGGTGTCTTGAGGCAGTAAATTGGCCAAGTATTGGTTAGTTTTATGTACGACAATGTGAGAAAATTAGCTGAGTACAAGAGGGCTCTTGTGAGAATATTTTTATGTAATTGTTTCATGATTCCATGCTAAATATACAATAGAAGATATTGGGGTTTTGAGAAACAAGATTTCCCTCGGAAATTATCTGTTTTGTGGTTGATTTGATTCTTGTTTGCTTCTTGTGATTGGCGATTGTGTTTTTAATTCTGAAAAATATTTGTAGAATCAATTAAGTATTTAACTTTATTACATGGTTATATCGAATTGAATCCATCATATACATGCTTGTTGTATAATTTCTACATGGTATTAGAGCACAGGAAATCAAAATTTTGGAGTAGTTGATTTTGTGACTGGATATAATTTGAATTTCAAGAAATACTTTCTTAGCGCTACAGGTGCTTTAGGATCGAAATGAATTTCAATGGCTTGAGGTTGGTTTATGCACTTGAGGGCAGCTCAAACTATATTTCTTAGAAGGACAAGTTGGATTTAGTACTCTAACACAATGGCTTGAAGGAATTCATTGACAATGATGTTACTAAACCTGTTGTAACAGATGCTGGAAATCTTGATGCATGGAAAAATAAAGTGGAAAAGGCAAGGAGGATCTCCTTGGAGGGAGTATGAGACCACATTTTCTCAAGTCTCCATGGGAAAGCCACACCATATAAAATTTTCAAGGCTTTGACTTATATATTCCATATCAGCAACGACCATAGGAAATTGGTGCTCAAAGATAAACTCAGGAAGATCAAGATGGAAAAGAGGGACTCCATACCAAAATATCTAACAAAGTTTGTCCAATGTAGGGATGAAATGGGGAGTGTTGCTAGAACTATCGCTGATGATGATTTGGTGAGCTTGGATCTCCTAGGACATCCCAAGAGTTGGTACAATTAGGAAGACTCAGTCAATGGAAGGGAAAAATTGCCAGGTTGGGAATGACTCTGGTTGGATTTGGTGCAAGAGGAGTTTAGACGGAACACCAGAGATGCATCTTCATCTAAGAATGAAGATGAATAATATTTTTCTTTGGCTACCAAGGAGAAGAAGGGGAAGGGGAATAAATTCCATTCCAAATACGAGTCCAAAAATGGCAAGAAGCAGGACATGTGGAAGGTGAAGTGTTTTCACTATCAGGAGAATGGGAATTTTTCTACTAACTGTCCACAAAAAAAGAAGGACAAGAAGGCTGGAGGATCTATAGATGGTGAGGCTTTGGCCTCACAATTTGACCTTGACTTCTCATTAATGTCATGCATGGTGTCAAATGCATTACGATCTGTTGGTATTTGGATAGTGACGCTTCCTTTCACATGACGGGAGATAAGGAAATTTTCAATGAATTGGAGGAGAAGGATCTCCAGATGCATATTGAAATGGGTGATGAAGGGTGGTACAATTCTAATGAGATTGGTACCATTACCTTCCAGAGGTATTTAGGTAAACCCTTTCAATTAAAAGATGTAATGCATGTACCAGGTTTGTGTTAGTCATCAGTATTTTTCACCTGTTGATGATGACTAGTTTTTAAAGCCAAGTTTTCTAGCAGCTGATCTCCAATTTGTCAATTTTTTCAGATAGAAAACACACATAAAAAAATTTTCCCTCCTACCTTTTCAATCAGCCTATGATGATAAAAACCTAATTGTCAAACCCTATCCAGTCTCAGTCATACAAACTTGTCCATCAGCTCCAAAGAGAATACTCCAAATCTGTCAAAAAGTCTCATTTAAGTTAGGTAGTGGCGCTTTAGGCAATCTTCCCTTGGAAAACTATCCTAAGCCAAAATAACCTCTGTCTAAAACCAACCAGTCATAGCTGACCTTCCTATTCTACAAATAAAGCTTGATACACCCTTAATTCATGCCACTAACAAGTCTTGGTGTCTCAGCAGTACATGTTTCAAAAGCCAAACTGATGATTGTGATGATCTATACTCTTTCCATGTATTTTTCAAAATCAGAAGTGTACCAGTGTTCTAGAAGACATTATTAAATTTAACATGAGAAGACAGTTGCTTCTCATGTAGTTTTGAGCCTGGGATGCAAGTACTAGTCAGAGAGGCAATTCAATGAAATTCTGTAAACACAGTCAAAAGGTTAGTGACCTATGACTAGCAAGTAATACTCTGTAGACATAGGTCAGGATTGCTCCTGTTTTCTAAAAAATGCATAAGGGTATTCTATCAATAGGGTACACATCACAGAGCATGCCCCTCATAGCATATTGTCATTTTTTTCACTTTTATTACTTACTGTGATATATCAAGTAGAGATGGGCATTAAAAAGGAAAGATGACACAGTTTGAAAAGAGATGAAATAGCATCACCGTGTAAAACCTCCTCCAAACATGAGCAGATGGTTGGGTGGCTATGTAAAACCTCCTCCAAACATGAACATATGGTTAAGTCATTTGTTAAGGCCTCCTTCATTTAATAAGTTGAGGGTCAGGAACAGAGGTGTAGCCTCATCCAAAAATCACAGGCCTAACAATGCTGCAAATGGCCTAAAAATCGTGTTTACACATTTTCTCCAATAGAAGAAACCACTGATACAACGGTGATGTTTCAAGGGATGCTTACACATTTTCACTGTTGAAAGACAAAATTGAAATGTAGTGGGAAACATTGAATGATCATTAGTAGAAAATGGTGTTAAAAAGAGGACAAGAAATGGTACTATGATAAGTTAAGAAGCTTTGTTTGTCATGTCTACAAAAGCCTCCTTCAAAGAGTAAACAAAGTTTAGAATGCCCAAGCTTACAGAAAACTCATGAAAATGCCAAAGAAGATAGTCTGAGCCTTGTTTCTGAAAGAGACTCTTGCAAATGAACACACAGAGACAGTATGTGTGAGGAAAGGGTATGGCATGTGTTTTAAATTCAGGTACAACATTCAAAGAAATAAAACATGCCACTGTCACAAACAAAGGCCTTTTTATGAAACATGTGAAAACACCTTGCTGTTGCATGTGATTGCATTAAGGGTCTCTGAAGGCCTTTCTCCTTGATGAACAAATATAGGTAAAGCCATGGGTGAATGCAAATAAGGTTTGTCATCCACAGTCAAAGGGAAATATCCAAGGGCGCCTGACTGTTTTGATCAAACTGCACAATAGCCATAATTATCATCAAAACACCAGGAGAGCGGAAATTGTCAAAGTAAATTTTGGAGTTGTGAATTATCTCTTTCCAAGATGTGTCAAAGGATGCATCAAAAATCCTCGCTACGACTCTTGAACAGTGCTCCTCTAAAATAGATATGGACAAAGGTGATAGGGTTGCTGCCTTAATAGAGAGACAGTGAAAAATATTTTAGCCTTGAGAGCACTTCTTCGCATTGGGAAGGGTCATATCTATGAAGACTTTCAAAATATCATTCACAACATTTGTCATAAACTTGTTCGAAAATAAGGCTTTATGATATCTAAAATGGTGATGAAAGGATAAAAAATAACATGTTGAGTTTTTATATATAAAAAAATCCTTTTTCAAAGGGAATTCAAAACCTCATAAGTGTGTTCAGAAGGTTGTTGGCTTTTTCATCATTTAAAGGTGGATAAGACCATTGGCAAAGTCTCATTGTGCAAATTCAAAACGCATACAACGTTCCCCTAAGCCACCCACTCGAGAAATGAGGAACTTCGATCAAATTTAAAAACTTTCAAGGCTAAGTCTGCGCGGCGTGCCTGGAAAAGCGCACGGCACGCCTGGGAGAGGAAATACACAACGTTTAAGTTGTTTTGCGACGTGCCTATACTGGCGCGCGGCGCGCCTATAGCGCCGGTCACCAACTCCCCGAACAATCGACCTGACTACCTTTCCATTGCGTGGCGCTCTTTTTTGTGAATGTGCCACTCACCCAAAGGTCTTATAAAAGCTCTAAAGGCTCTCCAAATGATCAACCAAGGCTCGTGAAAAATATTTGAGGTATTTTTCATCACCTCATGATAAATTTCGATTTTTGAAAGGGGTGTTTTTCTATGTTTTTCCCTAAGAAGAAACAACTGTCTTAAAACCACTTCATCATATAAAAAACATGAGATAGGCAGTGTTAAGGAGACATAGTTCTTGTCAAAGCTGAAGAAACTTTTCTTATGTTTGAAGGTCTCAAATTAACTTGGACAGTGTCTTAACAGTGGCCTTAAGGGCAGTTTGTTTGTTAAAAAGCACCAAAGAGACACAGTGATTAGAGGGTAGGGTTTTTTATCAAACTCAAAGGTTTTTTTTGCTGTGATTGTCACAAACCATTACAGTGATAGGTAGGGTGTGTTTTTATCAGTCTTAAAGGACCTTAAAAGCTTTAAGAACAGTGATAAACCATACACTGATTACTAGACAGAAAAGCAGAGTTGGAGAGGTTTCGAGTTGCTGTAAGGTGTCCTAATAGTGGTAAAAAAAAAACAACCCCTATCTGCAAAATCAAAGGTGAAAACAATGTTTATAAGGTGAAAGCTTGTCATTTTAAGGTATCCTCCCTGTATGGTGAAACAGTGAAAACCTTGTGCAGCCTCCATAATTCCAAAAAAACAGAGTATGTTGTGAAGGTATTTTAAATCAGTTGGAGGGTGTTTTGTTTTACTTTGTGAAGAACAATGAACAACAAAAAAAAGGTGTTTGGAGGAAAAAGTGTTTTTGTCAAAACAAAATATTTTCTTTCTTCACCAATAAACCACAAACACATCTTTTCATAGTTATTTTCCTAAGCACAGTGATAAGTTGATTTTGTTTCATTCAACAAATAATTGTTGATTGGAATGAAAGAGGATAAAACAATGATTTATAAGGAGAAACAGGGGTGTGGTTGAGAAAACATTTCAAGGGCCATTTGAGACAACTTGTTTTTGCCATGACTATCCAAAACAAAATGCCTCCCAGGCAAGACAGTAGAAGTGGCCTTCATAGGAGGTTTGAGCCTGTTTCAACTGATGAGGTAAATGCTCATCCATCAGTCTTGTTTAACTTTCAAGAGGTTGGATGTCTAGAGTTTTGTCAAAGAGTGCAGGAGGTGAAAAGCTATTGCCCCTTGACACATCTTTGTGCTTTGATATTTCAATGGAAACACTTTTAGCTGGTAGGCTTGGATTTCAAGTTTTCTCAGAGATCGATTTCCAAGAGCACCAAAATCCCTTATGTCGTAGAGAAGTGGTTTAAACAGATCCACCTAGACTCAGAACAATATAAACCCTTTTCGAAGCTCGAGCATAGAGATAAATGTCCATCCATCTTTCCTTTCTCATATCTGTTGACTAGTTATGCTCCCCTCATGAAAATAATCATGAAATACTTCACTTGCGAGGGAAGATTCTCCCGAGTCTATGCTTACCATGTCCGGTTACTCATGCATTTCACAAGGGCCCAATTGTAAAATCTCCCTTTCTTCCTCCACAGAAGTATTGAAAAAATGGCCTCCACTGTTTAGAAAAGACCTCCTTCTTAGCAGTTAGATTGCCTTTTCCATCATTCCCTCATCAAGGTTGTCATTCTTCATGAGCTTGAGAAGAAGGGAATCTCTTGGGACACTTTCATTTCACATCCAGATTTCGCCATTGTCCCTTCATTCCATGCATCTCCTTCACCTTCCACTCACCGTCCTTCACCTTCTTCAAGTAAGCTCATTCCAAAGAAGCTCAAATTTCCCATAATTGAACATGATGAAGAAGGGCAGCAAGGGGAAGAACAACATGATGATGATGAACAATAGCATGATGAAGAAGGGCAACAAGGGGAAGAATAGCATGATGATGATGAATAGCAGCATGATGACGTAGGGCAGGAAGTGGAAGAAGAGCATGATGAAGGAGGGCAGCAAAGAGAAAAAGAGCACAGTGAGGCAGGGTAGCAAAATGAAGAGGAGGAACAACATGATAAATATGAACAACAACAAGATAAGGAAGGGCAGCATGATGAAGAGAAGCAAGATAAGGAAGGGCAGCAAAGTGAAGAGAATCACAGTGATAATATGCAACACAATGATGAAGAGCAACACCATGAAGAAACTCAAAAGAGTCGCAAGGATTATGAGGAAAGTAACAAAGGCAAAAATCAAACCGAGCATGTGCTAGCTACCTCTCCTAGGCAAGGGGCCATGCTCTCTTCTCAAAAAGTGACAAATCCCTGGACATCAAGGAAAAGGGTGCCTAAAAATATAACTCTAAATGTTACTGTGGCCCTCCGTAGTAAGGGAAAATTTCCCAAGCAGCACATTTTCGAATTACCCAAGAGGAGGAAGACCAAGAGAGCCACCAAAAGCAAGGGAAAGGAGAAAGAAGAAAGTATCCATGAAAAGGAGAGAGAATTTGGCATAATTCAAATCCAAAGTGATGATAGCGACAATTAGACCAGAATCCTAGAGTCTCTCTTGATCAATAGAGAAATCCAAATTGATGCTTTGAGGGCAGATCTAGAGAGGGCTAGAAACTTCAATCACTTTTTGCAAACTTAAAATAAACAGATGAGTGTCCACATGGCAGTATATGAGACACGGGCCATCAAATACAAAAAGAGGCCTCCAAGGTGCAAGTTAAATTGGAAGAACTCATGAGTGAGTTCAATGAGAGCGAAGATGAAGATCAGCCCAGGAGAAAGAGGCCAAGTACCATGGGACTCAGAAGAGCCCTTGAGAAACAAAAGGAGGAAGAAGCTGCCCTTCTCCAATCTATTCCTCTCACTACTTTGTTCACCCAAGAGATAGAGAAAAATCGAGAAGCATGGCTCGAGAGGGTAAATGATCACTTGGAAAAGAAGTTGGAGAAGGCCAATAGAGATTTGGACCTTCAAAGGAGGCTGACCGAGCACTATAAGAAGCTTAATAAGTTCGCCTGGCGGAAATTGAAGGCCACAGAGGAAAAACTCAAAGAAGCTCAAAGGAGGCGCTCAACACCAAAAATGAAGAAAGACACCTCAACGCTCCAAATTTTGGCCTTAGTTTCACAGCATGTTTCTGAAAACCCTTGAGGGTCATGCTCACCAAAATTGGGCGAAATTCAACAAATTTTTGTTTTTTGTCATTTTTGAGTTTTTGGCTAAAAATCATGGGTGTCACCATTTCTGTTTGGGGCATCCTCAAAGGATGAAAATGGTATCATTGGATGCCATAATTTTAGGGGCATATACTAAAATTTTTTTTGATCAATTGAAGATGATTTTCTCCCCAAAAATGGCGAAAAACACTCACTTTTTCCACACTCTGCCACGTTTATCAGCAAAGTCTATTTTTTGGGTTTTTACACACAGGTAAGCTTTTGATAGAGTTCTAGTGATCAGTTTGGATAAAAATAAGTATTTTTAGAAAACATACATTCATATCTTTCCAACGAGCCATCACGAGCCTCGTTTCAACATCGGGAAGGCCTCCAGAAGTTGCCGGAAAGACAGGGGACTTTCTGCTGATATATTTCTTAAGTATTTTTGTGAAAAATGTACCTTTCCAAAGTGACTTTTCCTCATGTGCGTTTAGCTATTTTTGGGCATGATTAGTTGTGAAAAGTCAATATATTTTCTTTTTTTATCATTTTTGAGATATTTTATTAGATATTTTGTGCCTTGGGCTTTGCAAGGCCTCAACGACAAAATCATATATTTTTGATGGGCCAATGAGATTGCAAGTTGCACTAGGAGGTTTTCCCTCATCTTGGCCTATATATTCCAAGAGAATTCATTGTAAACAAGGCTGAAATTGATGAATAGAAGAAATATATGGTTATACAAGCTTGGAAGAAACACTTGTCTCATGCATTGGATAGTTTCTTGAATTTTTTTGGATGATGAAGGAGGTCTGTTGTTGGATTTCTTGACTTGGTAAAATGGTATAGTGTCCCTCTCTGTTATGCTTCTTAGTTTTCATTCATAATTCCATGTTCTTGCTTGCTATAAGACTGTAGAGAAAATATTTGATAAATGCCCTTGGAGGCACCTCAAATTTCCTGTTTCTTTATAGCTTCTATGTTTTCTTCCTTCTTATTCATATCAAAGAATCCTTGATTGCTCTTTGATAACTGAAGAAATTGTTTACTAGTTTCATTTAGGGTTTTATGCATGTTAATTATGATTCACGATATGCCCTGCTTACTCATGGCTAGTCATAGCTCCACCTCTAAAACCTTTCTTTGATTGTTTGATTTTCATTTGTTGAACCAAGGAGGTCTTGTACTGATCTTACCCTTTGCCTAAAACTATGAAATCTTGCTTCAAAGTGCCCAATAGCTTGAAATACTATGCTTAGGCATTTCCTCATAGTGATTTGAGTTATTTTTTTGTCTTAAATGTATTTCCCCAAAGTCTGATAGCAATTTCCTAAAGTTAGAGAGTCATATATCTCTATGTATTGCTTGAATGTTTATTTCTATGCATTTATAAGTTTATAGTTACATTTCTCATGATTAATGGCTAGCCATACCATGTTTATGCTAGCTATTGAACTATATATGTTTGAAATCCTTTGTTTTTCACAAATTTATTGTCCATCCCACTCCATTTTTCCCAAAGATCCATTTTACCTTGATCAAATCGGCCCTTCAACATACCCTGTATCACCATCTGGAGTTTTCTTGACCTTTTCGAACCCATAGCCCTGTTGATTTGACCTATTTTTATCTATCTTAGTATTTTATCAGTCAATCCCTCACAAACCTAAAAACAAAACCAAAAAAATACTTCATAACTAGCCTAAAATCAGAAACACAAGAAGCAAACACATAGATATCCCTTACACAAATAGAGAGAGCCCTCTCTGAGTCTAGGAAGGCTACGTCCTTGGGCTCCAAACACTAGTTTGATGTTACCCTATCAGTTGGCTCGCCAATTAGCCAAATGATGAAACCCTAACATAATGGCGATCACGGTGGGACCCTGAGTACATGACAGTCTAGCGAACTCTTATAGACTTTTTAGTCCTTCAACATTAAAATCAGACCATTAGCGTATAGAATCATTTAGAGTAAACTCTTTGTTTCACCATCTTAGCAAAGTGATGAATCAGGTTTAGAACACTCTTACAAACTAGGCTGCACATAAAAACTCAGAAAACCCAAAAAAACTTCCTTAGATTGGTTTTCGACATTATTGGTGGTGGACCATACACATATACCTCAAAACAACTAAAAATCCACCTGGAAACTCCACTAGCCTCTAGTAGGCCTTACTACTTTACTAAACTCTAGGCTAATATCCGATTGAGCCACCTCATCGCCACACTAACATAATGGCGATCATAGTGGAACTAACTGAGTACATAACAGTCTAGCAAAATCTTGTAGATTCATTAGTCTTTCAAAATTTAAACAGGCAAGAAGTCCATAGAATCATTTAGAGTAAACTCTTTTTGTTTTCACCACACTAGTGAAGTGATGAATCAGGTTTAGAACACTCTAATAAACCATAGGCTGCACATAAAAACTCAGAAAACCCCAAAATATTCCTAGATTGGCTTTTCCCTAGTTATTGGTGGTGGACCATAGCTATATATCTACAAAAACAACCAAGTTCCACTTGGCGACTCCACTAGCCTCTAGTAGGCCTAAAAACTCCATTAAAAACAAAAAAATTCATAAACCATACCTTTCTGTTGACTCGTCCTTTCCAAAACTTAAAACTCATGGTGCAAACTTTGTGATCAGTGACAAACTAAGTATAGCTTAGCGATTCAGAAAACTTCACCTAAACAAAGGAGATAAATAGAAATAAACTTGCAAATAGAACCATTAGCTTGTCTAGATAGCCTAGAAAACTGTTGAAACCAAGTAACAACTCTTCCTTGCAATTTTCTCCTCAAATTTTGCTGGAATTTTTTTTCCGAAAAGCACCTTTGATAGTATTGGTGGTGGACCATAGATTTCAAAGAAATCCACTTGGCGACTCCACTAGCCCTCTTTTTTTTTTACCATCCTTCACATTAGCAAAACCCCTAGAGAGGCCATTCATCCAAAACAATCACAAATATTATCCTCTCTAAACTTTGAATTCGAAATCTGGCTTCACAAAGAATCTATACCAGATCTCATCCAGACCCAAATCCCCCTATCATAGTAGATAACCCAGAGAAGATTCTATGGCAAGCTTCCGAAACTGACAACATAGCTACCGATAGGTCCATCTGTAAAGCAAGATCAGTACTTGAACACCTCACATCCTTGCAAGCTTCCCCATTTGACTTAAAATAAAAATAAAAACCCTTTCTAGAATCAAGTCACAAAGTAAGGTAAACTTTGACGATTTTGAGCCCCTAGATCTACCATAGAGTCCTAGTAGAGAAGCCTCACCTACTACACCTCCCGACTTTTAGCTTCTCCATTACTTTGGCTCCTACCACCCCAGATCTGCTCAAAATCAGACCACTAGCCCAAGTACATCTGCCACACCCATCCAAACCACTACTGTTCAAATCACCTCAGCTCATCCTACAAACCCTCATATTATACATCATCCATTAGCTCCCTCCATGGCAGCCTGGTATGCACCCTTAGTGTTGCCACACCCTTTGGATCCTTTACAAACTGACTATCAATCCAAAATCCCACACTTTACCAGAGATGAGGCTACTACCACTCAACAACATGTAGATAGAATTAGCGATGCCTTTGAATACATGGAAATAGAAGCTGAGACTATAAGAATGAGGATGTTAGCCCAAAGCCTGGGCAGAGAACCCAAAAAATGGTTTAAGATATTAACTCAAAACATCATACACGATCTCCCAGAACTCTACCAAAACTTCATAAATAAGTGGGAAATCAGAAAGAAACCCATTCAAATCCTGTCGGAATATAACAATCTAAAAAGGGAAAATGGGGAAAGTGTCCAAGAATACTGCACTAGGTTCAACAGTGTTTATAAATCTCTCCTGCCTCACTTCAAACTTCCACTTGGCTCAACCTTAGCAAAGTTCCCTGAAGGTTTTGACCTAGACATGACTTATCAGCTAAGAGACAAGGATCCCCCAACCTTAGAGGAAATGCAAAAAGTGGCCATAAGTGCAGAAGCCAATTTAGCAGAGAAGAGAGCTAGGACCAGATCAGAAAGGAAAGTCACATATTGGGATGAGGTCTCCCCTTCAGCTCCTTCCTTATATCCTAGAATAGATGACTTAGTTAGATCCATGGCAAAGATGTGGGAAAAAATGAGTGAAAAAGCACCTCTTAGGGACAACCAACCAAACCCCCCAAACAGAAACCGTAACCAAAAAGTTAGGAGAGAACAACCTCAAAACAAACCAAGAGAAACTAACCAACAAATTAGGTCACCTTTTAATGAAAATTATGTTGATGAGGATGAGAGGGATGCAGAACCCATTGATGGAAGTCATTTGAACCTAATAGGTTATGATAACGAGAGCGATGTTTACCTCACTGAAGAAGAACAAGTTTTCTTCTCTCCGAATCAAAATGAAACCAACTATAAAGATCCTAAAGATCCTGCTATTGATTTTCACAATGCCATAATAGAAGCTCATAGGAAGTATAATCTTAGAAGCAGAAAAAGCCAAGACAACACCAAGAAAGGTAGCTTAAAAACTACTAAAACCCCTGATACCATCCTTAAAAGAGCAGTGGACAACAACAAAATTGTGGTCAAGAAAACTGACAAAAACAAAGATAAAGCTATTCAGACAAACCTTGGCTCAGATTGTCCTAGTACCTCTACCAAGATTCTCGAGATGGATGTGTTGAGTAAAATCCCCAACCAGAGTCAACAAATTAAGAACATAGAGAAATTCATGGCCAAAAAATTGAAGAAAACCTATCTAAACTACAAGCACCCTTCAGTTTTGAAGGTGAAATCACCAAAATAAAGATCACCATACCTCTCACTGACTTATCGCCCAAAACTTTTACAAATCCCAAGTGCTAAAGGTCTTGAATATAGGAAATGATGTAAACACCTTAAATATAGCTGATGACACCCTTGAAGTGTTATTTGGTTCGAAAATAGAAGGGAAATTCCAAGAAGGAACCACTCTTCCCTTTTACATCAGTCTAGATATCCATGACCAAATCCTACACAATGTCATGCTAGACTCTAGAGCCTCGCATAATCTCATGCCAAAGGGGTTAATGGAAAGACTAGTCCTAGAAATAACAAGACCCTATAAATACATATATTCCTTTGATTCAAGTAGAGTCAAGTGTCTAGATTTAATCAAAGATCTTTTTTTTCAGTTTGGCCCAAGTACCTGTAAAACACCTGATCATGGACATAGTGGTAGAAGACATCCCTCCCAAGCATGTAATGCTTTTATCCAGATCTTGGGGAGCTAAGCTTCAGGGAAATATTCAACTTGATATGTCCTATGCCACTATTCCTATATTTAACCAAACTAGAATGCTCTATCGAGAATCACACATGAAATATATGATCAGCAGCCAAGAAAAGCCAGATAACATCCCAATGTACTCCTTGCATTCAGATCTGAATTCCTTCATTTTACACACTGATGAAAGCATTGAGGAACAGTTGGGAGAAATTGAAACAAACTTAGACCCACCACATCAGCTGCCCCAATTTCTCTATGATGAACTAGACACTCAAAATTATCATGACCATGAGCAGCTATGTCTTGAAGAAAGAGAGTTTGTTCATTTTGAAATAGGGATAGAGAAAGAAGCACAAAACATTATGTACCACCAAGAAAATTTCTCAAACCATAGGTAAACATCAGAAATAACATTAGGAGACTTTTTCAGAACAAAGGCATTAGAAGACTTGCATATCATAAACCTCTTTGGAAATCAGGGACAGGGAAGCTTAATGTTCTTACCATACCTTAAGGATTTACCATCACATAACTCTACCCCTTCAAATGAAACCATGACTATAGCCATAACAGCTAAATATCCAGAAAAAATGTTTGATAAACTTCTTATGGAAAGATATGATGACTACAGCCCAAATATACCTGAGTTTCTTGAACTAGCTAACATTCTGTCACTCCACCAAAGACTTAGAGCTGCTAGAATTTGAAATATCATTTAAGATACTACTTCATGTAGAGAAAATAGTGAGAAGCACTATGCCACTGCCATTACTCCAAGAAACAACTTCGATAAAAGAAAATACAAAAATCTTGACCAAACAGTAGTAGTCAAAGATAAAACAGCTGGTCATAGGATCTGTTTTGATTTTAGAAATACTAATACGCACCCTTGTGATAGAAATTTTATCCTTCCCTCCCAAGACCATGATGTACCAATGATAAGTGCTTTTAATCATTTGTCTTTGCAATATGATGTTTTAGGGTATCACCAAATGATTCCTTTGCAAAGCAAACAACTCAAAGAATTTTTCAAGTACGCTGGAAGTAGTTCCAATTTCAAACCCAGAATTGCAAAACCACCAGACACCAAAAACATGGTCCTAAAAGCCATGTTTCCAGTTTTGAATTTCTGCATTCTGATGTACCTTGGTGATGTCATCATATACTTCAAAAATGACAAAGAATATCTGCATTATTTGAAAAATATGTACAGCAAAAGAAGGATTGGGAATCAAAGCTATAAAGAGGTATAGTGGGAAGATATGAGGTTTTTCAGAGATTCATGCATGAATCCTTATGTCATGCTTGAAAGAGAAAATTTTCCAAATTTTTCTTTTCAAGAGCTGAGTGGACCAAGAGTGGTAGGAGATCCTTATGAAGATAAGATGCTTAAGTTTCGTCATTTCCAATATTTCTGAGTTAAAACATTTTCAATCATTGTATATACCATTGTTTAAAAAATAAGTCAAAAAATAGAAAATTTAAAAACAATAGAAAAATAGAAAAAGAGGGTGGTTTGAAAAATATAAAGAAAGCCCCATGTTCAAAAAATAGTAATACTGAAAGAGCGCAAGTCTAAATTCCGCTACTAGTGCTCAAAATGTCTTGTTCAGTTATCTAGCCTAATCATAACTGAACATGTTTTAAATTTATTTTCTGATAAGTTAGTGAGAGGAAAGATAATCAACATTGTGTAAGCCTGACTTATCAAAAATAGATTAGGAAAAGATACAGGTTCCACATGCTCAAAACAGAACCAAAGAGGAAAGTAGGGATGAAAAACAAATTGTGTATCCTAGCCCTGATTTTCTAGATTTCATTTTATGCAAAATAATATTTGTGTGCAGCTTTTCCTTCATGCCACAAGTACATGAAAAATCAAACTGTCTAATCTTGATTTGGTCATTTTTCAATTCATGTTTAAGATTAGAGAATAAAATCCTGTCAAACAGCTTAACCTTGACAGTCGATCCAGTATAGGTAGAGAAACAACGGAGTTCATCAGCTTAATCTAAACTCCCGGAAGATATAAGTGTAGAATTAGATAGTGTAATTTTTCAAAAATATTATGTCAAAGGGTTGCTAGTCCAAATGCACCTGAAAAAAAAGAAAAAAAAATGTTAGGAAATGTAGCGTGGTAGGTAGAAATATCTTTGATGCTAATAATGTTGTCAATTTTTAGAAATAGCATCAAGGAAGAAATAAACTTGCGCCAATGGATAAAGGCACTGGTCTTCAAAGAACCGAGATATGAAATTCTGGACACCTCCTGAAAAGGAGCTTCCCTGCCCAAATGGAGCCATTGTTAGTCATCAGTATTTTTCACCTATTGATGATGACTAGTTTTAAAGCCAAGTTTTCTAGCAGCTGATCTCCAATTTGTCAAAATTTTCAGCTAGAAAACACCCATAAAACATTTTTCCCTCCTACCTTTTCAATTAGCCTATGATGAGAAAAACCTAATTGTCAAACCCTATCTAGTCTCAGTCATACAAACTTGTCCATCAGCTCCAAAGAGAATACTCCAAATCTGTCAAAAAGTCTCATTTAAGTTAGGTAGTGGCGCTTTAGGCGATCTTCCCTTGGAAAACTATCCTAAGCCAAAAGAACCTCTGTCTAAAACCAACCAGTCATAGCTGACCTTCCTATTCTACAAATAAAGCTTGATACACCCTTAATTCATGCCACTAACAAGTCTTGGTGTCTCAGCAATACATGTTTCAAAAGCCAAACTGATGATTGTGATGATCTATACTCTTTCCATGTCTTTTTCAAAATCAGAAGTGTACCAGTGTTCTAGAAGACATTATTAAATTTAACATGAGAAGACAGTTGCTTCTCATGTAGTTTTGAGCCTGGGATGCAAGTACTAGTCAGAGAGGCAATTCAATGAAATTCTGTAAACACAGTCAAAAGGTTAGTGACCTATGACTAGCAAGTAATACTCTGTAGACATAGGTCAGGATTGCTATTGTTTTCTAAAAAATGCATAAGGGTATTCTATCAACAGGGTACACATCATAGAGCATGCCCCTCATAGCATATTGTCATTTTTTTCACTTTTATTACTTACTGTGATATATCAAGCAGAGATGGGCATTAAAAAGGAAAGATGAAACAGTTTGAAAAGAGATTAAATAGCATCACTATGTAAAACCTCCTCCAAACATGAGCAGATGGTTGGGCGACTGTGTAAAACCTCCTCCAAACATGAGTAGATGGTTAAGTCATTTGTTAAGGCCTCCTTCATTTAATATGCAGAGGGTTAGGAACAGAGGTGTAGCCTCATCCAAAAAGCACAGGCCTAACAATGCTGCAAATGGCCTTAAAAACTTGTTTACACCTTTTCTCCAATAGAAGAAACCACTGATACAATGGTGATGTTTCAAGAGATGCTTACACAGTTTCACTGTTGAAAGACAGAATTGAAATGTAGTGGGAAACATTGAATGATCATTAGTAGAAAATGGTGTTTAAAAGAGGACAAGCGCTGGTACTATGATAAGATAAGAAGCTTTCTTTGTCATGTCTACAAAAGCCTCATTCAAAGAGTAAACAAAGGCTAGAATGCCCAAGCTTATAGAAAACTCATCAAAATTCCAATGAAGATAGTCTGAGCCCTGTTTCTGAAAGAGACTCTTGCAAATGAACACACAGAGATAGTATGTGTGAGGAAAGGGTATGGCGTGTATTTTAAATTTAGGGACAACATTCAAAGAAATAGAACATGCCACTGTCACAAACAAAGGAATTTTTATGAAACATGTGAAAACACCTTGTTGTTGCATGTGATTTCATTAAGGGTCTTTGAAGGCCTTTCTCCTTGATGAACAGATATAGGTAACGCCATGGGTGAATGAAAATAAGGTTTTTCATCCACAGTCAAAGGGAAATATCCAAGGGTGCTTGACTATTTTGATCAAACTACACAATAGCCATAATTATCATCAAAACACCAAGAGAGCAGAAATTGTCAAAGTAACTTTTAGAGTTGTGAATTATCTCTTTCCAAGATGTGGCAAAGGATGCATAAAAAATCCTCGTTATGACTCTTGAACATTGCTCCTCTAAAACAGATATGGACAAAGGTGACAGGGTTGCTGCCTTAATAGAGAGATAGTGAAAAATATTTTAGCCTTGAGAGGACTTCTTCGCATTAGGAAGGGTCATATCTATGAAGACTTTCAAAATATCATTCACAACATTTGTCATCAACTTGTTTGAAAAGAAGGCTTTATGATATCCAAAAAGATGATGAAAGGATAAAAAATAGGATGTTGAGTTTTTATATGTAACAAAAGCCTTTTTCAAAGGGAATTCAAAACCTCATAAGTGTGTTCAAAAGGTTGTTGGATTTTTCATCATTTAAAGGTGGATGAGACCATTGGCAAAGTGTCATTATGCAAATTCAAAATGCATACAACGTTCCCCTAAGCTGCCCACTGGAGAAACGAGGAACTTCGAGAAAATTTTAGAGTTTTCACGGCTTAAAGCCTGTGCGGCACGCCTGGAAAAGCACACGGTGCACCTGGGAGAGGAAATACATAGCGTTTACGTTGTTGCACGACGCACTTGTAGTGTCGATCACCAACTGCCCGAACAACCGACCCGACTTCCTTTCCATTGTGTGATGCTCTTTTTTGTGGACGTGCCGCTCACCCAAAGGTCTTCTAAAATCTCTAAAAGCCCCCCAAATGATAAACCAAGGCCCACGCAAAATCTTTGAGGTATTTTTCATCACCTCATGATCAATTTCGATTTTTGAAAGGGGTGTTTTTCTATGTTTTTCCCTGAGAAGAAAAAACTGTCTTAAAAACAGTTCATCATATGAAAACCATGAGATATGAAGTGTTAAGGAGACAGAGTTCTTGTCAAAGCTGAAGAAAATTTTCTTTTGTTTGGAGGTCTCAAATTAACTTGGACAATGTCTTAACATTGGCCTTAAGGGTAGTTTGTTAGTTAAAAAACACCAGAGAGACACAGTGATTAGAGGGTAGGGTTTTTGAGAAAACTCAAAGGTTTTTTTTGCTGTGATTGTCACACACCATTATAGTGATAGGTAGGGTGTGTTTTTATCAGTCTTAAAGGACCTTAAAAGCTTTAAGAACAGTGATAAACCATACACTGATTACTAGACAGACAAGAATAATTAGAGAGGTTTCGAGTTGCTGTAAGGTGTCCTAATAGTGGTAAAACAAAAACAACCCCTGTCTGCAAAATCAAAGGTGAAAATAGTGTTTATAAGGTGAAAGCTTGTCATTTTAAGGTATCCTCCCTGTATGGTGAAACAGTGAAAACCTTGTGCAGCCTCCATAATTCCAAAAAATAGAGTATGCTGTGAAGGTCTTTTAAATCAATTGGAGGGTGTTTTATTTTACTTTGTGAAGAACAATGAATGACAAAAGAAAGGTGTTTGGAGGAAAAATCGTTTTTGTCAAAACACAAGAAGTTCTTTCTTCACCAATAAACCACAAACACATATTTTCAGAGTTATTTGCCCAAGCACAGTGATAAGTTGATTTTGTTTAGTTTAAAAAATACTTGTTGATTGGCATCAAAAAGGATAGAATAGTGACTTATAAGGAGAAACAGGGGTGTGGTTGAGAAAAAATTTCAAGGGCCATTTAAGATAGCTTGTTTTTGAAAAGACTGTCCAAAACAAAATGCCTCCCAGGCAAGATAGTAGAAGTGGCCCTCACAGGAGGTTTGAGCATGTTTCAACTGAAGATGTAAATGCTCATCCATCAGTCCTGTTTAACTTTCATGAGGTTGGATGTCTAGAGTTTTTTCAAAGAGTGCAAGAGGTGAAAATTTATTCCCCCTTGACACATATTTGTGCTTTGAGATTTCAAGGGAAACACTTTTAGCTGGCAGGCTTGGATTTCAAGTTTTCTTCGAGATCCATTTGCAAGGCCACCAAAATTCCTTATGCCAGAGAGAAGTGGTTTAAAAACAACCACCTAGACTCAGAACAATACAAACCCTTTTTGAAGCTTGAGCATAGAGATACATGTCCATCCATCTTTCCCTTGTCATATTTGTTGACTAGTTATGCTCCCCTCATGAAGATAATCATGAAATACTTCACTTGCGAGGGAATATTCTCCTGGTTCTATGCTTACCATGTCCGGTTGCTCATGTATTTCACAAGGGCCCAATTGTTAAATATCTCTTTCTTCCTCCACATAAGTATTGAAAAAATTGCCTCCACTGTTCAGAAAAGACCTCCTTCTTAGCAGTCAGCTTGTCTTTTCCATCATTCCCTCATCAAGGTTGTCATTGTTCATCAGCTTGAGAAGAAGGGAATCTCTTGGGACACTTTAATTGCACATTTAGATTTCACCACTGTCCCTTCATTCCATGCATCTCCTTCACCTTCCACTGACCATCCTTCGCCTTCTTCAAGTAAGCCCATTCCTAAGAAGCTCAAATTTCCCATAATTGAACATGATGAAGAAGGGCAACAAGGGGAACAAAACCATGATGATGATGAACAACAGCATGATGAAGAAGGGTAGCAAGGGGAAGAACAACATGATGATGATGAAAAACAGCATGATGAAGCAGGGCAGCAAAGGGAAGAAGAGCATGATGAAGGAGGGCAGCAAAGTGAAAAAGAGCACAGTGAGGCAGGGCAGCAAGATGAAGAGGGGGAACATCGTGATAAAGATGAACAACATCAAGATAAGGAAGGGCAGCATGATGAACAACAACAAGGTAAGGAAGGGTAGAAAAGTGAAGAGAATGACAGTGATAATATAAAGCACAATGATGAAGAGCAGCGCCATGAAGAAACTCAAAACAGTGGCAAGGATGATGAGGAAAGTAACAAGGGAAAAAAGCAAACTGAGCATGTGCTAGCTGCCTCTCCTAGGCAAGGGGCCATGCTCTCTTCTCCAAAAGTGACAAAGCCCCAAACATCAAGGAAAAGGGTGCCTAAAACTGTAAATCCAAATGTTACTAGGGCCCTCCGAAGCAAGGGAAAATTTCCCAAGTAGCCCATTGTCGAATTACCCAAGAGGAGGAAGACCAAGAGAGCCACCAAAAGCAAGGGAAAGGAGAAAGAAGAAATAAACCCTGAAAAGGAGAGATAATTTGGCATAATTCAAATCCAAAGTGATGATAGCGACAATGAGGCCCGAATCCTAGAGTCTCTCTTGATCAATAGAGAAAGCAAAATTGATTCTTTGAGGGAAGATTTAGAGAGGGCTAGAAACTTCAATCACTTTTTACAAACTCAAAATAAACAGATGAGTGTCCACATGGCGGTATATGAGACCCAGGCCATCAAATACAAACAAGAGGCCTCCAAGGCGCAAGTTAAATTGGAAGAACTCATGGGTGAGTTCAATGAGAGCGAAGATGAAGATCAGCCCAGGAGAAAGAGGCCAAGAACCATGGGAGTCAGAAGAGCCCTTGAGAAACAAAAGGAGGAAGAAGCTTCCCTTCTCCAATCTATTCTTCTCACTACTTTGTTCACCCAAGAGATAGAGAACAATCGAGAAGCATGGCTCGAGAGGGTAAATGATCACTTGGAAAAGAATTTGGAGAAGGCCAATAGAGATTTGGACCTTCAAAGGAGGATGACCGGGCACTATACGAAGCTTAATCAGTTCGCCCGACGGAAATTGAAGGCCACACAGGAAAAACTCAAGGAAGCTCAAAGGAGGCGCCCGACACCAAAAATGAAGAAAGACACCTCAAAGCTCCAAATTTTCGCCTCAGCTTCATAGCATGTTTCTGAAAACCCTTGAGGGTCATGCTCGCCAAAATTGGGGGAAATTCAACAAATTTTGTTTTTTTGTCATTTTTGAGTTTTTGCCTAAAAATCATGGGCATTGTCATTTCTGTTTGGGGCATCTTGAAAGGATAAAAATGGTATCATTGGATGCCATAATTTCAGGGGAATATACTCAGTAGCTTTCATATCAATTGAAGATTATTTTCTACCCCAAAATGGTGAAAAAGACTCACTTTTTCCACACTCTGCCCTGTTTTTCAGCAAAGTCTATTTTTTGGGTTTTTACACACAGGTCAGATTTTGATAGAATTAAAATGATCATTTTGGAGAAAAATAAGTATTTTCAGAAGGTATACATTCAGATCTTTCCAACAAGTTATCACAGGCTTCGTTTCGACATTGGGAAGGCCTCCAAATGTTGTCGGCAAGACAGGGGACTTTCTGTTGATATATTTCTCAGGTATTTTTGTGAAAAACGTACCTTTCTAAAGTGACTTTTCCTCATGTGCTTTTAGCTATTTTTGGCCATGATTAATTATGAAAAGTCAACATATTTTACTTTTTTAGCATTTTTGAGATATTTTAATAGATATTTTGTGCCTTGGGCTTTGCAAAGCCTCAAGGATAAAATTAGATATTTTTGATGGGCCAATGAGATTGCAAGTTGCACTAGGAGGTTTTCCCTCATCTTGGCCTATATATTCCAAGAGAATTCATTGTAAACAAGGCTGACCTTGATAAATAGAAGCAATATATGGTTATACAAGCTTGGAAGAAACACTTGTCTCATGCATTGAATAGTTTCTTGAATGTTTTTGGATGATGAAGGAGGTTTGTTGTTGGATTCCTTGACTTGGTAAAATGTTATAGTGTCCCTCTCTGTTGTGCTTCTTATTTTTCATTCATAATTCCATGTTCTTGCTTGCTATAAGACAGTAGAGAATAGATTTGAAACATGCCCTTGGAGGCACCTCAAATTTCCTGTTTCTTTATAGCTTCTATGTTTTCTTCCTTCTTAGTCATATCAAAGAATCCTTGATTGCTCTTTGATAACTGAAGAAATTGTTTGCTTGTTTTATTTATGGTTTTATGCATTCTAAGTATGATTCACGGTATGCCCTGATTACTCATGGCTAGTCATAACTCCACCTCTGAAACATTTCTTTGATTGTTTGATTGTCATTTGTTGAACGAAGGAGGTCTTTTACTGATCTTGCCCTTTGCCTAAAACTATGCAATCTTGCTTCAAAGTGCCCAATAGCTTGAAATACTATGCTTAGGCATTTCTTCGTAGTGATTTCAGTTGTTTGTTTTTCTTAAATGTATTTCCCCAAAGTCTGATAGCAATTTCCTAAAGTTAGAGAGTCATATATCTCTATGTATTTCTTGAATGTTTATTTCTATGCATTTATCAGTTTATAGTTACATTTCTCATGATTAATGGTTAGCCCTACCATGTTTATGTCAGATATTGAACTATTTATGTTTTAAATCCTTTGTTCTTCACAAATTTAGTGTCCATCCCACTTCATTTTGCCCAAAGATCCATTTTACCTTGATCAAATCGGCCCTTCAACATACCTTGTATCACCATCTAGAGCTTTCTTGGTCTTTTCGACCCCATAGCCCAGTTGATATTACATATTTTTATCTATCTTAGTATTTTATTAGTTCATCCCTCACAAACCTAAAAACAAAACAAAAAACCTACTTCATAATTAGTCTAAAATCAGAAACACAAGAAGCAAACACATAGATATCCCTTACACAAATAGAGAGAGCCCTCTCTGAGTCCAGGAAGGCTAGGTCCTTGGGCTCCAAAGACTGGTTTGATATTAACCTGTCACTTGGATCGCCAATTAGCCAAATCACGAGACCCTCACAGTTTGAAGAAACTTTTTTTCTCAGTTGCAATGTTGGAGGATAGAGGCTATGATGTTGTTTTTAGTGAAGGAAAATATTTCCTGAGACACAAAACAACAGGACAAGCCAAGAGGATAGGGATTTGAATTAAGAATATCTACAAGATAGAGGTAGATGGCTATGTAGAAATTATGGGCAAGGTAGACAAAGTGGTGTGTCGGGATGAAAGCGAATCATGGCATGGGAGATTGGGTCATCTTCACCATGGAACCTTGAAAGTCATGCAACAAATTTATACTGGTCTTGCGAGGGGTGCAATTGTGCAGTCAGACACATGCAAGGGATGTAATATGGGAAAATATGTAAAGGGCACCTTTCATGAGAAGGAGAAATGAGCTTCGGGGATCCTTGAGAGAGTTCACACAGACGTGTGTGGACCATTCTATGTTGCTTAGATAGTAAAACATAAGTACTATGTGTTTTTTTTTATGATTGTTCTCGTAAGTGTTGGATATTCTTCATGTAGAAGAAATATCCGACATTCTCAAAGTTTCTTGAGTTTAAGGCTCTGGTGGAGAAAGAGTCAGGGAAGCAAATGAATGATCTTAGGAGCGATAATAGTGGAGAGTAAATCTCTAATGAATTCAAGAACCTCTGCAGCAAAGAAGGAATTTGAAGAGAACTAATAGTGCCTCATAACCCCACAGCAGAATGGTGTTGTTGAAAGAAATAACAGAACGATCATGGGTGCAACAATATCGATGTTGCATGATCAAGGCCTGCCGATGCATCTGTGGGTGGAAGCATGCAACACTCTGCCAGTATTTGTGCAAAACCTTGTCCTCATAGGATACTTGGCATGAGTACACCTGAAGAGGCTTTCACAGGTAAGAAACTTAATGTTTCACACTTTAAGATTTTTGGCTCATCTGTTTATGTACATGTGACCAAAGACGACAAGAAGAAGCTAGAACCGACAAATAAGATCGAGATTTCTATGGGGTACACTGAAACACCCCATAATTATCGAGTGTACTTTCAAAAAATGATAATAGTTGTTGTGTCACGGGATATAAAATTTGATGAGGGGAAAGCCATGCGATTGTCCCTTGAGAGGGACTTGGACTTGCATGCACGGGAGGAACTTTTGGCTCCCAAGGATGAGCCTAAAGATGTGAATCATCCACATGAAGAGGTTCATGGAGTGGAGGAAAACACTCATGTAGAGCCATCCATCAAAAATGGAAGAAGGCACACCAGAAATTTGATAGATTGATACTTGATGCTGCGGAAAATGTAGGAGCCCATAATTCATAGTGCAAACATAGATAGACTTCTGACAAGTTTACTAGATACATGGCTCTTATGAGAAAATGTATTGTGACGAAAGCATATTCATTTGAGGAACCAGTGGAACAACTAGCTTGGGTTGATGAAATGGTGGAGTATGAATCCATTGTCAAGAAAAATGCATGGGAAATTGTCCAAAGACCGGTCAACAAATCAGTTGTTGGATTGAGATGGATCTACAAGGTAAAGAAAGTTGTTGATGGGAGTGTGGAGAAATACAAGTCCATATTTGTGGCCTAGGGATTCTCACTAATCAAGGGGATCGATTATGATGAGAATTTTGCACCTATTGCAAGGTACTCTTCCATAATATCCATCCTTGCAATCTCAGTGTAGATGGGCTGGCGCATTCATTGGATGGATGTGAAAACTACATTTCTCAATGGGATCATCGAGGAAGAAATGTACATAGAGCAGCCTGATGGTTTCAAGATCTTCAACAGTGAGTCGAATGTGTGCCCACTCAAAAGAGCACTATATGGGCTGAAGCAAGCACCCCTCACTTGGTACACTCGGATAGACAGCTATTTCGCCGCATGGTTCTTCACCAAAAATGAAGCAAATGCAAACCTGTACGAGATTGTGGTTGAGGGTAAGCTATTGATTATTTTTATTTATGTTGATGATGCAATTTTGAGTGGTGATGTGCAGTTGATACACTCATGCAAGGAGGATCTTGCAATGGAGTTCGAAATGAAGGGCACGAGACTCCTTCATTATTTCCTTGGATTGGAAATATGGCAGCGGGATGGTGAAATTTTTGTGTCTCAAGGCAAGTATGAAAATGCGATAGTGGGTAAGTTTCACATGGAGAGCTACAAACCCATAGATACTCCTCTTCTAGGAAATTGGAGGAAAGAGGATGCTACTTCTGGAGAGGTAGTGGACGATATTGTCTACAAGAAGTTAGTTGGTTCACTGATATATCTAGTGAACACCAGACCAAACATTTTCTACATATTTAACTAGTTGAGTCAAGTTATGGTTAAGCCTACCAAGCTATTTTGGAAGGTGAGGAAGGATGTCTTGAGATACCTGAGGGGTACATTAGAGTATGGTCTAAAATATAGATGGACAGAGGGAGTGAAGCTTCAAGGGTTCATGGATGTAGATTGGGCGGGCATTCCATCAGACAGAAAGAGCACATCAGTAGGGATCTTCAGCATAGGATCGACATCAGTTTCCTGGAACAATAGGAAACAACGATCTGTGGCACTCAGTTCAGTGGAATCAGAGTACATGGTAGCAATTCAAGCTGCATGTGGGGCTATCTGGATGAGAAAGATCTTGGTTGGTTTGTTTGGTTCTCAGATGGATCTGACAATGATTCATTGTGATAATCAGATTTTCATTAAACTCTTGATTAATCCTATGCTTCATGATAGGTCCAAGCACATAAATATCTTGTACCATCATCTCAGAGATTATGTGTAGAGAAGAATAATATTTCTTTAGTACATTCCCATGGAAGATCAGGATGCAGATATTCTAACGAAGGTGCTAACTAGGAGAAAATTCAAATACCATAGAGACAGGACTGGGGTGAAGGATAATCCTTTTATTTTTGAGAGGGAGTGTTGAGATTCAACAAGAAAATTCAAGAACCCACGCCTAGTGCATTAAGAACCTACACTAGGGTGGGGCCCACAGGTGCTAAATTTAGTGTATGTCTATTTTAGTTATCGCTTAATTGAGATGGACAATAAAATGTAATCTTGTCTCAAAATAACTTGTAATAGTTAACTGAGAGTGATAAACTCAGTTATCTCATGAGTTTTGGGTTAGTGGTAGTTGGTGAGGCATGCAGAGTAATTCTAGTTGTAATAGAGTTTGAAGTGCAGTGGTGCATTAGTTAATGCAGGTTGTAATCAGTTTAACTCAGTTAAGTGAGTTGAAATTAGTTGTGCTAGTTGTAACTACTTGATACACTAGTGAGAGATAAAGTGAATTAAATATTAATTAATTCACAATCAGTGATCTCACCTGCAATTGAGGATTTAATATTATTAGCTGTATGCATGTCAAATCCAGTGGAGACCCAGTTGAGATCTAGGTGAAAGATAAGTTTACTATTATTTGTAGGATTATTGGGTTGCACGCATGCAGCCAAACACCCATTGGAGTCCCCATGATACTTGTGTAGTCAAGGAAGGCCAAAATTCCTATTCTTTAGGGATTTCATTCATCAAGGATTGCACGAGCGTGGCAGGTTGTCTAGAGGAAATAAATTCTCTAAGTATTGGTCAGTTTAATGTATGACAGTGTGAGACAATTAGCTGAGTAGAGAAGGGCTCCTGTGAGAAGAGTTGTATGTGATTGTTTCATGATTCCATGCTGAATATACAATAGAAGATAGTGGGGTTTTGAGCGGCAAGATTTCCCCGGGAAATTATTTGTGTTGTGCTTTATTTCATTCTTCTTTGCTTCATGTGATTGGTGATTGTGCTTTTAATTTTGCAAAATATTTGTAGAATCAATTCAGTATTTAACTTTAGTACATTGTTAGATCAGATTGAATTCATGATATACATGCTTTTTGTATAATTTATACACATAGGGTATTTTTATGGTACAACATATGGTATTGTAATGGTAGATGAATGTGTTGCACATGATTTCAAGAGACCTAGGACCCCACCTCTAGGTCAAGCTATGAAATTTCCAGTCTGCATTACTAGCTCTCCATAGTATTTTTCTCATGCAGAATTATCAAGTATTCTCCAGAGAGTGCATTTAATGAGTATTGATTCACCTATTGTGGAGGTTGTCAATATGAGTATTGAAAAAGTGCCTAGTCTAGCCAAAAAACCTTTTGAAGGCCAAGTAATGAGTGTTCCGTCTGACAATTGGTCACTTTGTAGAAGCAATCTTAATGATGATCAAGTTGAAAATTTCATGGAAAATAAACTGATTTCTTCGAGAGGCGCATTATGAAACAAAATATGATGTGTAACCATGTACGTCCGTCATAAAAATTGAAATTTTACTTATGTTGGCCAAAATAAAAAAAAATTTAAAAATCTAAAAATGAAGATAATTAATGTTAGATCAAAGACTTTTGTCATCCACAATTTAGATAAATGTCTTTCATATTAATCACATCATAATTATTTTGTTGATGTTTCGAACCATCTAATGTGGCTCATCCTCAGGACAAGGTGAAGAAGAAAAATTATCTTAATGAATAAATAGTATGGATGCATCATTGCCTAGAGATAGCCGATGAAAAGTAGTCGTTATTAGTTAGTGAGTTAGTTATTAGGGAAAAATTTATATATATATATATATATATATATATATATATATATATATATATATATATTTAAAAGAGGGGAGTTTAATGAATAAAAGGTATTTTATTTTTTTATAATAGGGTAATAATGAGTAAGGAATAAAGGTAATATTAAAATAAAAAAAGTTAAATTTTTTTATCTTATTTTAAAACTAGTTTTAAAGTATTTATTATTATCAATACGAGGATAATGTAAAATATATTATAATTAAATAAAATAAATACCAAGCACAAAGAAAAATATATATACTAAAGAAGAAAAAGAAAAAGTGAGATAGAGAATTTATTAGTAAATATGTTAATAAAATGATTAAATTTTTTAATATTACAATAGGGTAATATTGAGAATGTACTAGAACAATTTAATAATAACTATTTATTTAAATAAAAGGTTAAATTTTTTTATTTTTTTATAATAAGAGTTTTAAAATATTCACAAATACTACTAAATAGGAAGAAAGGCCAAGAACAAAGAAAAATTATACTAAAGAAAAAGAATAAGATTAAGGGATTAATAAATAAAAACATGGATAAGGCAAATAAAATCACTATCATTGCCAATTTATTTACGGAAGATTTTCAAGGGAAGGCCTTAGCCTTAGCTCAATTTCACCCTAGGAAATGGAAGAGGTTCATGGATGATACCTGTCATTTGGCCACATGGTCGCAAAAAGTTAGTATTTTTCTTCGTGACCTGAATTGCCTGTCTGACTCCATAAAATTCACGATGGATGTTGAGGTGGATGGTTTCCTACATTTCCTAGATATCCTCCTTTCTAGAATTAATGATGGTTCCATTTCCCACCAATTTTTTTGCAAGAAAAATCACTCGGAACAGTATCTTCATGTTGGTCCTCATCATTTTCCTACTCATAAATCTGGTGTTCTTTGCACTTTCTCTACCCATGCTCTAAGAAATTATGATGAAAACCACTTAGAGTCAGAGAAATCCCATCTTCTTGACGTGTTTGAGAATAATGGGTATAGTAGATCTCAAGGCCTTAAAGCCTTCCAAAAATCATTTAAAAGATTAGGGGGCAAATATACTCGGGTAGATCCTATCTCAAAATTTCATCTCCCATTTATCCAAGGGACCTTAGACAAAATTGTCCATGTCCTTAGAAGGAATAATATCACCTCTTTTTTCAAACCTCTCTCCACTATTATAAATTCTCTTAGATCTGTCAAGGACCCTATCGAACCTAAAGACATGAAGGGTGTTTACATGGTTCCCTATTCTTGTGGTACTCCTTATATTGGAGAAGCATGTCAACCCATTAGGCAGATAATCTAGGAACATGCTATAAACATTAGGCACAATTGAGCTCGCACATCAAACCTTGTGGAACATGTGGAAAATTCTCTTCACCATGTTTGCATTAAGGGCTCCAAATTCATTGCTAGGTTTGATCACTTCCACCATAGGAAGCTTAGGGAAGCTATTGATATTCAGAGGCATGCTAAGAATCTCACCAGGGATGATGGGTGGAAGTTGAGTAGGAGCTGGACTCTAGCTTTCTCTAGGTGATTTCTCCCCCTTGTATTGAACCACGGGTCTCTTGTGGTCTTGGTTGTTTTCTTTTGTGACTTTATTTCCCTTATCCGTGTTTTTATTTATTTATCCTTTAATCTTCTTCTTTTTCTTTAGCATAATTTTTCTTTGTTCTTGGCCTTTCTTCTTATTTAGTAATATTTGTGATTATTTTAAAACTTTTATTATAATAATTTAAAAAATTTAAACATTTTATTTAAATAAATAGTCATTATTAAATTATTTTAGTCCTTTCTCAATATTACCCTATTGTAATATCAAAAAATTTAATCATCTTATTAAGATATTTATTAATAAATTCTCTAACCCCTTTTTTCTTTTTCTTCTTCACCTTGTCCCAAGGATGAACTACATTAGATGGTTCAAAACATCAACCAAATCATTATGATGTGATTAATCCAAAAGACATTTATCTAAAAGAAAATTAATTTAAATGTTTTATATAGTTATTAAAATTCAACGTATATGATAAAAAATAAATATTAAAATCATAAGATAATTGTATTGTATATTTTGTATCTTAGATTTGAATTTGAATAGATCATAAATTTACCTTCAACAAAGAATTTTAGCACATTAAAATTCCTTCCAAATCAGATAAAATTTTAAACATCTTTAATTTTTATTAAAGTCAATACCATTTGGTAAAATAAAGAAAAAAGGTTAATTCAACACAAAGAATGAAAAATCTTGCTCCAAAATATTTTAATATTTCTTTTAGTTAAGTATTTGTAAATTGAATATTTGAAAATAAAACCATATCTTATGGATATATTAAAATCTCTAAAGACACAAATATTTCCACATCAAAGTTGTAATATTTGAAAATTTTGTTATCATGCCATGTAAAAATATCATTAACTCTAATATTAATATTATAAATTTAATAACTTAAGATTAATAAAATATTAAAATTAATATAATATTACATTTTTTATATTATAATATGTATTAATCTAACATGATATATATTAATTCTAGATATATATGGGATTATATTATATTATGTATTAATCTACCATGATACATATTAATTCTAGATATATATGGGAAGGAAGAACAAAAACACTCATAGAGGTGGAGAGATAGAGGAAGAAAGAGGAAGGGAGAGAGAGGGAGAGACAGCGAGGACAAGAGAGGATTTGAGAGAGAGGGAGGGAAGAAGAATCACATGCAGAGAGAAAAATGGAAAGAGATAGAGAGAGAGGGACTGAGAAGGGGGATATTGAGAGAGAGTGTATATTTTTGGGGTGAGATAGGGATAAAAAGAAGGATAAATAGAGACAATAGAGTGATATAAGGAGAGATCATGACATAGTTGGAGGGTGGAGAGAGGGGTAAAGACATAGAGAGATGAAGGGGAGATACAAACGGAGGTGAGAGAGAAATGAAAAAAGAGGAGAGAGGAAGGGAGATAAATAGGGAGGTAAGAGGAAATATGCAAAGAGAGATAGGTGGATAGAGAGAGAGTGAGAGAGAGAGAGAGAGAGAGAGAGAGAGAGAGATAAATATGGATAAAGAGTGTGTATGTTTTGGGGGTGATATTGAGAGCCAAAAGAGAGACAAAGAGAGATACATATATAGATGGAAGGGTAAGAGAGGGAAGAAGAGAGAGATGGAGAGATAGATAGATATGGAGGGAGAAATCATGTGTTTTTTGCGGGGGTGATATAGAGAGACAAATAAGTATACATGGAGGGAGATATATATATATATACGAGGGATTTAAGAAGAAAGACACACACAGAGAAAGGTGGAGAGAGAGAGAGAGAGAGACGAAGTGAGGAGAGCAAGAGGGAAGAAAGATAGAAGAGGGGAGAGAGGGAGAGAAGGGTAAGAGATAGGGAGATAGGGAGAGGAATAAAGGGGGGGAGATATATAAATATGGAGAAAGAGTTTGTATTTTTGGGTTGGGATATAGAGAGAAAAGAGAGATATGGATAGAGATATATGGAAGGTGAAGAGAGGGAAGAAGAGATAGATAGAGAGATGGGGAATTAGATAGATATGGAGGGAGAAGGCATGTGTGGTTGGGGCTGGGGGGATAGGTGAGATAGAGAGACAAATAAGGAGAGACGAAGGGAGCTATAGATATAGATGAAGGGGGAAGAGAGGGAAGAGGAATTATTGCATTGGATGCATTGATATTAGTGTGAATGGTTATTTAGAATGCTATTTGACTACTTTCATTGAAGGAGATAAAATGAAGGAGAGGGGAGAGGTGGAATGAAGAGATAAAGAAGAAGAAGATTGAGAGAGGGAGATAAGGGTAAGAGAGAGATAAGGAGACAAAAATATGGAGGGTCGGGATAAGGAGGGAGATAGTGACAGGATCAGAGAGAGAGAGAAAGAGAGGAAATGATAGAGAGGAGGAGGGAGGGAGGGAGATAGTGACAAGGTTGGAGAGAGAGAGAGAGAGGGGGGGATGGAGCTCAGAGAGAAAGGACTTGAGAGAAATGGGGGGAGAGAAATGGATAGAGAGGAGGAGATAGGGAGGAAAAAGATATGGATTTGGAAGGGGAGAGAGGGAGGGAAGAAGAAACACATACAAAAATAAAAGTGGAGCGAGAGAGGGGGGGGGGAGTGAAAATGAAGAGATGGAGAGAGAGAGTGTGTATGTTTGGGGTGATATAGAGAGACAAAGGAGGAGATATGGAGGGATATATAGGTATGGATGGAGGGGGGAGAGAGGGATGAATATTTCTTGCTCTAAATGCATTAAATTCATGGTAGATGTTGATTTGTAATCCTATTTGATTTATTGCACTAGATGCATTGATTTCAGTGTAGGTGTTGATTTCTAATGATATTTTATTGCTTACACTAGATGCATTGATTTCGATGTAGATGTTGATTTCTAATCCTATTTTATTGATTACACTAGATACATTGATTTTAGTGTGGGTGTTCCATAATTCTATTTGGTTGCTTGCACTAGATGCATTTATTTCATTATAGATGGCTATTTCTAATCCTATTTGATTTCTTGCATTAGAAGCATTGATTTCAGTGTAGATGGTGATTTATAATCCTTTTTTATTTCTTTCACTAGATGCATTGATTTTAGTGTAGATGGTGATTTCTAATTCTATTGCACTAGATGCATTGATTTCAGTGTAGATGCTGATTTCTAATGCTATTTGACTTCTTGCACTAGACTCATTTATTTCAATGTATATGTTTATTTCTAATTGTAGTTGATTGCTTGCACTAGATGCATTGATTTTAGTGTAGATGTTGATTTCTAGTTTTATTTGATTGCTTGCACTAGATGCATTGATTTTAGTATAGATGTTGATTTCTAATCTTATTTAATTGATTGCATTAGATTCACTGATTTTAGTGATGTTTTCTAATATTATTTGTTTGTGTGAATTAGATGAATTGATTTTAGCATAAATGATGATTTCTGATTTGATGTAACTCAATGTATGATGGTACATTAAATTAAAGTGATTGAATTAATAATGTGCATTAATTTCAGTGTAAGCACAAAAAAATGATTGAAAATGTGCATTTATTTTTAGTTATAGTCAACTTATAAATATTGGAGAGCAAGAGAGACAAGGTATGATGTTTACTACAATAGTTCGAGTTATTGAATTGAATTTTTTACGATCTCAATTATCCTTTTCATATAATCGATAAACAAAATATAGATAAAAAACAAAAAAAATCATCAAAATGTTTTAAAGGAAATAAATTATTTCAAACATTAGCAATGAAACAAATGATTTCAAGAGTAATATTCATGGAGTAAAGTATTAAAACTACTCTTCAAGGCATATTTAATAATATATCGAGGGACATTATTAAGAATTATTAATTTTCAAAAGTAGTGATAGCTAAAATTAAATGAAAAAAATGTGCATTATCATTCCTCTTGCAAACAATTGACAAGATTGTCTCCCTTCTTCATCACCAACTAATTACTAACGTACAATTACATGCACATATAGACATATAATACAATAAGTGTAACATTCACAAACATTACCATCCAAATTCAAACACATAAACACACAAACCACTCAAAGCATCTAAGCAAAGTCGTACAAACCATTCAAGTCAAGAAACAAAAACAAAATTAAAGAAGAGAATGATATACTTATGTCAAACAAAGAAAACATAATGTAAATTTCAAAGTATGAAGTTTATCTCAAACATATACATAATAATGATAATCTAAAAATGTGTCGTTGTTGCCCTCAACTCGAACAAGCCTAGATCCATCTAACTTGGAATCTATGATGCATCCAGAGGGAACAAATCCCTCGAAGTGCAAACCTTTCCTCAAATTATACACTCCAAAAATAAGATTTTCACCTCGAGGAATTTGATCTCTCTCCACTCATGATCCATCAATAGTTAGATTGATGTAGGCTGGTTTATTTGAAGAGAAAGCCAAATCAATTAATTTTAGCTCCAATGTGTAAATTTCATATTTCAACAACGTCTATTGACGAAGGCATCCAGTCACCATCCAATGCCATGGTACAAGATCATTACTACAAGCGAAAGAAGAACCAGCTTGTTCGTAGTAGCTTGCCAATGGATGGAAAAACGAGTAAGATCTCAGAGGTTCTTCGTACAATATGCTTTTGGGGTACAAACGATTTGAAGGTTCCAAGATTGATGAACCAACAAAACATCGTAGTTTTCCAAACAAAGCTCCGCAGAGGTGTGGAAATTAACTGCTTTAGGATGTTTTGTACATTGTTTCCTCCGAAATGCAATGTCATTGAGTTATGACATTTAGAAATAATTTTAAAGATCCTATTATGTATTTCAACTCTCTGCACATTATTTTAATTGGACCATTTCTAATGAGATTTTCCATCATGTTATGCATTATAATACTTTTAAGCATTAAGTCATGTGATTTCATATCTGACTGCCAAAGTGTGCATTTGACTATTTTTCTTGGTTTTTCCTGTTGAAATGGATTATTAAGGATTATTGATGCTATTTTGGAGAAATACCCCGACTTGCCATGTTTTGTAATGGGTTTTTGATTGACAATTATAGAAGGCACATGCAACTGGGACGTAAATTTTCTTTGTTTTCTTGTAGCTGAACCATGAATTTCACTAATAACATTACTTGTCTTTAGGGGGAACTTACATTGTTTCAAAATATTATCATTCAGTAACATTAATCATGCGAATAATTTTCCATCTACCGTTGTAATCTCCAGTAATAAATAATTGTGTAAATTCCCATCATTTGCAATGTGTTCTTGCTACAATAGTATTTTACTGTGACGAGGTATCCTTCCACACTTATACATTGAATCGTTATTTTTATTAGATTTCGTTTGATCCTTCTTTTTATTCCGAGAGATATTTTGCAACATAAAATGCATCATCAATTCTGTAAATTGCAAGCATCTGCAAAGCTCCTAGATAGATAGCCAGGGATTGATTCCTTTCCCTCCATCTATGGATAGCCTAGTTCCCAGATGAATTTGATCCATCCAATGCCTTTCTTAATACTGTTAAATTATACCTAAATAATTTTTCGCTTCTTTTTAGTGCATTTGAGGTTGCAAAAACTTATACTATTTCTTGATTTTAGTGTGGGCGACTATTTTTGGGCTAATATATTTTTTTCAAAGAAATAAATATAGTAATTCATTAAAGATAACAAAGTAAAAATTGCCTATTGATATTTTAATCTGATTCTAGTGGGCCTTATATCAAAAAGGACATATGTTGTTTTATCAAAAGATAAAGATAGAAATTAGATGTTAAGTAGGAAATGTTGTAGTATTCTTGCTTGTTATCAGGTTTTTGGTTTGGGTTGTTCCTATAGTGTAATTTATCCCAAATTAATATATAGAATACAAAAAGAGCAGGCTCCCATAAGAAATCTAAAAGGAAAACAATGTTCAGGTCATTTTCAGCGAGATTAATCATCCACAAACTGAGATATTGAACGGAAATTGAAATTGGGGTTCATGAAAGTCAATAGTCGGAATTTAGGCACGGCCTTGTTGAGACTCAATGAATTCCCATGTTCCTGCTTGCATCTCCCATCCTTCCTTGGTAAACCTGTAAACTTCATATTTTTTTTTCTGTATACACATAAGTGAAGGAAACATGTGAGAAAGAAGATTGTATGTTCATGATGTCCCAAATTAAGGATACAGTAAGAATTCTGCAAGACAGTAACCCCTTTCATTTATTTTATGACTAAGAGAGTCACCCAATAATATGTATTTGTATATATGTTACTTCATTTCCAAGAGCAAGAATAAAGACCACCTTGAGTGGTGAACGTTTGCCGGAATTATATTTTAGCTTTCCCTATCCTATATCTAAATGAAATAGAGATATTTTGCGAGAGGAAATTGATACCTTCACCCTTCCTGCCCTACCCTGTCCCACCCTGCCCTACCCTATGGATGGATCTCCTTGAGAGGATCCAATAAAAATTACCCATGGAAAGGCTTCATTTATGTTGTCTAACGATACTCGAACTCAAGGAGTAGAATAGAGTTGAGGAAAGACACTAAAAATGCTATGAATTTGAATAACACTCTTAAGGGGAAATGTTTCTCTTTGAGGGGTAAGGCTTTCAAGGCTTTCAGAACTTTGTTATGATGCCACTTGTATAAATTATACAAACAATGTGTATACCTATGGATTCAATCTGGTTATGCAATATTATAGAGAAAGATATTGAATTCTTCTACAATTAATTTTCAGAAATTAAACACAATCGCACAATCACAACAAGTAAGAGAAAGAATCAAATCCACAACACATGAAATTTTTTGGGGAAATAAATCTACTCAAAACACCTCTATTTCTATTGTATAAAACCAAGGAATCATGAAACAATTACAATTCACTCTTCTCACAAGATTCTGCAGCATTCTACCAACTGTCTCACACAGATTCAGAAAAAATCGACCAAAACTTAGCCAATTTCCTACCTCTGCTCAGCCTCCCTTGCTTGTGAAATTCTAATAACAATTGATCCCTATTAATTAGGAAATTCAACCTTCCAAAACCATCCAATACATCATGGGAAATCCCATGGTTTTCTAATTGTGCGTCGTCAATTTACTAATAATACCACTGATAGATAACATCCCTTTAACCTTTGTCTCAACAAGGTCTTCATCAGAACTGACATGCATGCAACGATTAATAGTAAATCATTAGTCACTTGATAGATCATTGCATGTAAATTAAATTTGATTTAATTCACTTGACCTCTCACTAGTACAAAAATCAGTTACAACTAGTTAGACTGACTTTAACTCACTTAACTGAGTTAATTGATTTCTCATGCATTAAACTAATACACTAACTGTAACTTGGACTCTAAAACAAAAAGAATCGTTGTACATGCCTCACCAACCACCCTCAACTTTAATTTCATGAACTAACTAAGTCTATCACACTCAGTTAACTATTACAAGTGATTATGAGATAAGAAACAATTTATTGTCAAATTTAATTAAGGAGAAATTAAATTAGACACACATTCCTTGTTGAATTTTCAACACTCCCTCTCAACAAGAAAGGGATGATTAGCTACCCCGATCCTACCTCTATGGTATTCGAATTTTCTCTTGGCGAGCGTCTTCATCACAATATTTGCATCCTAATCCTCCGTGGGAATGTACTGAAGTAACATAATGTGTCTCTGAACACAATCTCTGAGATGGTGATCCTAGATGTCAATATTCTTGGACCTGTCATGGAATAATTGATTAACTGAGAGTTTTATGCAACTCTGGTTATCACAATGTATCACCGTTAGATCTAGCTGATGACCAAACAAACAAACAAGTATATTCCCCATCCAGATGGCCTCACACGCCACCTGACTTGCTACCATGTACTCTCCCTCAGCTGAACTGAGTGCAACTGATCTCTGCTTCCTACTGTAACAAGAAACTGTTGTCGATCCTATGTTGAAGATCCCTCCTAATGTGCTCTTCCTATCTAATGGACTGCCTGCCTAATCTGCATCGGCGAAGCTTTTAAGCTTCACTCCTTCTGTCCATTTCTACCATAATCGATACTTTGTAGTTCCCCTGATATATCTCAAGACATGCTTCCTCGCCTTCCAAAATATCTTGGTCAGCTTAACCATGACTTGCCTAAGCTGGTTAACTGTGTATCATATGTCTGGTCATGTGTTCACCAAAGACATGAGTGAACACACAAGCTTCCTGTAAACAGTAGCGTCCACTACCTCACCTGAAGTAGCATCCTCCTTCCTCCAGTTTCTTGCAAGAGGAGTCTCCATGGGTTTACAACTCTCCATGTGGAACTTCCTTAGAATCTCTTTGGCATACTTGCCTTGAGAAAAAAATAGCTCCCCATCCTGCTACCATATCTCCAAACCTAAGAAATAGTGAAGGAGTCTCATGTCCTTGATCTCAAACTCTCTTGCAAGATATTCATTGTAAGAAGTTATGAGATGCTCATCACCTGTCAAAATAAGATCATCAACATAAAGTACGATAATCAAAATCTTACCATCAACCATAGTCTGGTAAAGCTTCGCGTCTGCTTCACTCTTTGTGAATCCCAACCCAGTGAAATAGTTGTCAATCCTAGTGTACCAGGCATGAGGTGCTTGCTTCAGCCCATACAGTGATCTCTTGAGTCTACACACATGCGACTCCCTGTATAAGGTCTCAAAACCTTCTAGCTTCTCAATGTACACTTATTCCTCAATAACTCCATTGAGAAATGTAGTCTTCACATTCATCTGATGTATCTTCCAACCCATCTGTGATGAGAGTGCAAGGATAGATCTCATCAATGAGTACCGTGTAATTAATGAAAAATTCTCCTCATAGTCAATCTCCTCAACCTGTGAGAATCCCCAGGCTACAAATATAGCCTTGTACTTCTCCACAATCCCATGTGCTTCCTGCTTCACCTTATAGATCAATCTAGATCCAACCACTGACTTCCTGACTGGTCTTGGGACAACATCCCATCAAGTGGTCATGAAATTGGAGTCATACTCCTCAACGATGGCATCAACCCAAGTTGGTCGCTACATTGATTCCTCAAAAGAAGATGGTTCTGTCATAATACACTTGCTCATAAGATCCATGTATCCAGTATACAGGCTTAGTGATTTTCTTTTTCTACGTTATGATGTAGGTGCTCCTACATGTTCTACAACATCAAGTCTCAATCTGCCAACCTCTGTGGTGTGCCTCCGACCATGTATGGTGGATGGCTCTACATGAGTGTTTTATGCCACTCCATGATCCTCCTCATGTGGTGTTGGCTTGAAGGCTCTTGACCCAAATTCAAAGGTTAAGGTTTGCCAACATACCCCTATGCTACTGGCCCTTTCAGAAATGACCTACTTACGTAGACCAAGGTCTCACCCGAAGCAGTATGGGAGGGTGTTGGAACTAGGTTTTCGCACCCCGAGAGAGAGTAGGTAGTTCAAGGTAGATCTGTGTTATAACTTACTAGGTTCGCACAGAATGAGTCTATTCATAACTCTTTTAACAGTGTATTTAGCATATAACCATAACAAAGCTATCATATCTAATTACTACATTCGCATCCACGTGCGCATTACCAAATACCAGCATAGAGCACTATAATCATAGCTAGTAACAGAACGAGGATATACTTATACCAAAACAGAGATAAATTCACAGCTTAAACAACCATCATAGATGTGCTTCAGTAGTAACGTAACCAATTCAGATAACACACATATACTTTAACGATACTTCATATTCATTAACAACAAGATCCACTTACAACCAAAAACAACTCGCGCATAGAGCCTAGCAGGGTCTGCGCACAGGAGGATTGAGGATCTCTGCGCACATAGCCAACAGGAGTCCTTACCCAAAACAACCCAAAAAAAATCTAACAGTCTGCACGTAGCATCAATCTATCAACTTACTTACCTACTAGACCCAACTATCTATCTATTTATAATATCGTAGGCTTCGTTATCCTATGGTCTGCAAACCATGGTTTGCGGACTGTAGAGCTACCCTTTACCCAATTACAACACATTAGGGGCTTTCACCCACCCCAAAACCCCTACACAGGATTAACTTTAACAAAATTGTACCAAAAACGCAGGTTAGGGAACCATGTTCCAACAAGCCCCCAACAGAATCTTCTGACTCATCCCAAGTCACTGCGACCATAGGTTCTCCACCTTCGACTGTAGTAGTCTAATCACATCAACTAGTGGGGGTAGCACTCCTTCACTCTGTGCAGTAGCATTCTGAGCAATGTCCACCAAATTCTATGAATTTGGGTATTCTGAAGTAGCAGTGACACTCTCCAAAGTCTGGTTCAGTTGTTTGACTGCGATATCGGCATCCTGAGAGAGTTTGAAGGCTTCATCAGCCCAAGGCTTAAGGCAGTCACTAAGAACCTTCTCTTTTTTCGGAGTTCTTCATTGTCATCTCTAAGTGTATGGCTAGAACGCAGTCATGCCAGGCATTGAGCGGGGATAAGAGTAGGCATAGTGGCTTCCAGTTGCTCAAACTCCTCTTCCTTCTGGCACAGCTCTTGAGTAAGTTCATGCAGGAGAGGATCGCACCACACTTTATTCCACAACTGCATAGATGTCTCCAACAGTTCTTTGCCCTGAGCAATCTGATCTGTGATGACATTGGTGGCCTTTGTGACTAGCACAGCTCGTCGGGTCCTTACCTCAGGTGGTGTTTTCGGCTGTAATTTGGCCTACAAGGCTGTAATCTATTGTTCCATCTCTTTCTTGACCACCTGGATCTTGGTCCTTGAAGCCTTTAGTGCTGCAACCAACCCTTTAATCTTGGACTAGAGGTGGCAGAAGATGGGATATCTTCGATGACATTTGCGCAAAGCCTACTAATTAGGTGCTCCAACACTTTCTATTGTGTGACGATGAGGGTACATGAAGCCTGTGCCTGAGATACTTCACCATTTTTCTCCTCAATTATTTGCTCAGTTGTGTTGACCTACTGGTGCACTTGGTGGTCTCTGTGTTGAATCTCTTCAAACAGGGATGCGTGGAGGATCTGCAATGGTTCATCTGGTAGGCGAGCGAGATACAATTGCACCTCTGCACAGACATAGACTTACGCTCCTAAGTCGGGTGGACTCAGCATGAGGGCTATGCTTGGTAGAGGGCAGAGGCAGATTTTCGGTGTACTAATCACTGTGTTGCTTGTTGTTGGGTTCGACCTTGCTTGAATAATACTTGCTTGCAAGGTATCATTTTTTAGCTGTAGACCCCATTGCTAAGCCCGGAGTGTATCGACCGTGGCTTTCTGTTGTTCTTCCTGAGCCAAGCATTTATCTTCTGTAGGAAGGGTGATCACATCTGTGATCTTCTCTAGGTCCTCTTTTGTCGGCGGAACTCCTGTGTCGCATTCCCGCCATTGAGATCGTTTCTTCTTCTGTGGTCCTTTAACAAGGTCACCAGTCCACTTCGTACCTCGAGGGGAGTCAATACCTCCCACATCCAGACCCTCTGTGCCCAGATCCTTCTGTGAATCCTTATGTGAACCCTTCTGTGGGTCCTTCGGCGAATCCTTCTGTGCTTCTGAGTCTACTTCCTTCCCTATACTCTTACCTTGTCCTTCCTTATATGGTCCTAGGTCCACCCCTTTTCTAGTACTCTTGCCCTATCCTTCGGTCTCCTTGGTGGTGGTGGGCGGGGTGACCTTTGTGGTGCTCATACCTGTAGTGTCCTTTGTACCTAAATTGAAGCCAAGTTTCTATTTTAGAGGCCAATTAGCAATAAGGTGGTCAATGTCCTCATCCGCAACCATATAGGGGAGTGATACCCATGTTGGATCCTTGCAGCCCCTGATTTTTACATTGTGCATTGTTACCTGGAATGCTACAATGCTTTCGTAGTTATCATAAACTGCGGGTGATAAGCACGGCCGAGAGTGAATGGTAACTACATGACCGCTCTAGAATAGGACCTAGAAGACCTTATTATCTTCAATTCTCTTTTCACCCTTCAAATCCCATAGATTTTCATACTGACCTCCTACGCACATATCCATCTCTAGATTAGGGAGGAACGAATCTTCCAGGGCTTCCCATGTGACCAACGCAATGAGGAGAAAAAACCAAGAATATCAGAATTCCCTTCTAAGATCTTGGGCTTTGGGCACGTTATCCAAAAATTCAATGTACAAAGAACTGGGACCAGTTGAATCAGACCCCCTTTTCGCAGTGCTTGACCTACTAGATTACATATGCGGGGATTGTAGAAACCTAGAACTTGTGCATCATCTTGCAAGCTAACAAAAAGGTTCCCATACACGTACCGAGGTCGCTAATAGTGTTGATCATGAACCCTCTGGTGTTCCGCTCAATGTGATAATCATCATGCACCTTCTCAGCAATTTTTTGTTCGTATTTCTTCCTGACGTGCTCCATGGGATTCAACCCTTTCATGGGTAGACAAATGATATGATGGATGAGTGCTGCAACTATGGGGATGTGGTCTTGAATCCATAATCAACCATCATGGACCAGAGCGAGTAGCTACCACATAATCCAGTCAACGATATTATAATGGCCAAAATGAGGCATCCTCAACAAATTTAGGAGCCCAGACCCCACCAATCCACTTGCCCATGGAATCTGGATGAAATTTAGTACATCATCCTCTAACACCCTATCTAGGTCTGTAAGGACCTCATGGCATCACATGACCTCTCTCTCAAAATTCTCTGGGTCCCAGCAATGGAACCATTTGTTGGTTTGAAAGGTCCTAACCTAGGTTTGAAGGTTAAGGTTTGCCAAAAAACCCCTATACTACTAGCCCTTTCAGCTATGGCTTGCTTTTGCAGGCCAAGGTCTCACCCGAAGCAGTATGGGAGGGTGTTGGAACCAGGTTTCCACACCCCGAGAGAGAGTAGGTAATTTGAGGTAGATCTGTGTTATAACTTACTAGGTTCGCACATAATGAGTCTATTCATAACTCTTTTAACAATGTATTCAACATATAACCATAACAAATCTATCAGATCTAATCAATACATTTGCATCCATGTTTGCATTACCAAATACCAGCATAGAGCACTATAATCGTAGCTAGTAATAGATCACGAATATACTTATACCAAAACAGAGACACATCCGCAGCTTAAGTAACCATCACAGATGTGATTCAGCAGTAACAACCAATTCAGATAACACACAGATACTTTACCAATGCTTTGTATTCATTAACAACAAGATCTAGTTACAACCAAACATAGCTTGCGCACACAGCCTAGCTGGGTCCGCACATAGACAGATTGAGGATCTCCGCACACATAGCCAGTAGGAGTCCTTACCCAAAAGAACTAAAAACAGATCTAACAGTCTACACGTAGCATCAATCTATCAACTTACTTACCTACTAGACCCAACTATCTATGTATTTATAATATCATAGCCTTCGCTATTCTATGGTCCACAAACCATGGTTTGGGGACCCTAGAGCTACCCTTTACCCCATTACAACACATTAGGGGCTTCGACCCACCCCAAAACCCCTACGCAGGACCAAATTTTAACAAAATTGTACCAAAAATGTAGGTTAGGGAACCCCATTCCAACATGTGGTTGCCGCATATCTTGAGGTTCATCCTTTAGATCCAAGAGTTCCTCATCTACATGCAAAACAAGCTCCCTCTCAAGGGACAATCACATGGCTTTCTCCTCATCAAAATTTACATCTCGTCTAATAATTGACATCCTGTAGTTCGGAAAATACACCCAATAGTTGTGGGGAGTATTAGTGTACCCAAAAAATATCCCAATCAATTTTGTTGGTTCTATATTCTTTCTAGAATCTTTGGCCACATGGCGATATACAGATGAGTAAACACTTTTAAAATATGAAACATCAGGTTTCTTACTAGAAAAAGCCTCCTCTGGTGCACTCATGCCAAGTATCCAATGAGTACTACGATTCTCCAAAAATATCATTGTGTTGCATGCCTCTGCCCACAAATGAAACAATAAGCCCTGATCATGTAGCATAGCTCTTGACACACTCACAATTGTTTTGTTCTTTCTTTCTACAATCCCATTATGTTGTGGGTTATAAGGCACAATCAAATCTCTCTGAATTTCTTCTTTGGCACGAAAGTTCTTGAATTCATTGGAGATGTACTCACCACCATTGTCGCTCCTTAGAGCCTTCACCTACTTCCTTGTATCTTTCTCAACCAGTGCTTTTAACTCACAAAATTTTGAGAACATCTGATCTTTCTTATGTAGGAAGTAGATCCAACACTTTCTAGAAAAATTGTCAACAAAAAACACATAATACATGTGCTTTGTTGTATAACTTGTAGAGAATGGTCCATACACATCTAAGTTAACTCTCTCAAGGATTTCTGCTGCTGAGTTCTCCTTCTCCTGAAAATTGGGCGTTGTATACTTCCCCATGGTACATCACTTTCATGTGTCTATCTATGCAAGAGTACCCTTTCGAAGCCTCATAGAAATCTGTTGCATGACCTTCAAAGAAATCTGGTGTAGATGGCCCGATCTCCTGTGCTATAACTCACCGTCATCCCGACTCACCACTCTATCTTCTTTACTCATCAATGCATCAAGTTTGTAGAGGTTCTTAAAATGAACCCCAATATTCTTAACCTGTCCTGTGGCTTTGTGAAGAAGGGATGCTTTCCATACACTAAAAACCACATCATATCCTCTATCCTCCAACATAGCAACTAAAACTAAATTATTTTTCAAGCATGGTACATGCATGAATTTTTTTAATAAGGATGGTTTACCTGACTGTCTCTGGAAATTAACTGTACCAATCTCGGTAGCACTATACCTCTCGTCATCACCCATCTTGATGTGCATCTGAAGATCCTTCTCCTCAAAGCTACTAAATAGTTCTTTGTCTCCCATCATGTGGAAATATGCACCACTATCCAAGTACCACACTGATCCCAATGCACTAGACACCATGCATGTGATGAGTGAGAAGTCCAACTCAAACTATGAAGCCAAAGCATCACCCAGTATAGATCCCGAAGCCTTCTTGTTGTTCTTCTTCTTCTGTGGACAATTAGTGGCATAATGTCAATGCTCATGACAGTGAAAACATTTCACTTTGGACATGTCACACTTGTTGCCTTCTTTTCCTGGTCTCATATTTATAATAGGATATCTTTCCTTTCCCCTTCTTTTCCTTACCAGGTAAGGCGTAATTTTCCTCATCATTTGTCTTGGATGAGAATCCATCCCTAGTATTTGGCCTGAATTCTTCTTGAACCAAATCCAACAAAATTCACTCCCAATGTGGTAGCTTCTCCCTCCCATTAACACAGTCCTAATAACTATGCTAGCTCTTGGGAAGGCCTACAAGCGCTAGGCTCACCAAGTCATCATTCCCTATAGTAATCTCGACACTTCCAAGATCATATTGAAATAGGATGAAATTAGTCAAGTATTTTGGAATAGTGTCGCCTTTCTCCATTTTGATTTTCCTGAGCTTGTCCTTCAGTGCCAATTTTTTGTGGTCACCATTATTCTGAAACAGATCTGTTAAGGCCTTATACATTACATATGAAATCACCTTTCCATGGATACTCGAGAAAATGTGGTCTCAAACTCCCTCTAATAAGATCCTCCTCGCCTTTTCAACCTTCTTTTGCCAAGCATGAAGGAGAGCGACATCTACTGTTGCGGGCCTTGGAATAGCAGTGCCAATAAATTCTTTCAACCTGTTTTCCTACAGAATTTCCTCCATTCTATCTTTCCATGAAATATCATTAGAACTGACCTCGAGTGCATATTCCAATATTAATCCATTGAAATCCATCTTGATCCACCTGTCGCACCAAAGAATATTTTTGAAAATTCGAATGTTGTTCAACAAAAAATCAATTTCTTCTCCACTATAGTGATTTCTAGTGCTCTCATACCATGTAGAAACTATACAAACAATATTTATAACAATGGATTCAATCCGATCATGCAATATTCTAGAGCAAGATAATGAATCCTTCTACAATTAATTTGTGGAAATTAAACACGATCGCACAATCACACCAAGTAAGAGAAAGAATCAAATCCACAACACATGAAATTTTTTGGGGAAAGAAATCTGGTCAAAAACCCTCTATGTATATTGTATAAAACCAAGGAACCATGAAACAATTACAATGCAATCTTCTCACAAGAGTCTGTTGCACTCTTCCAACTGTCTCACACTCATCTAGACAAAATCGACCAACACTTAGCCAATTTCCTACCTCTGCTTTGCCTGCCTTTCTTGCGCAATTATAATAACAATTAATCCCTATTAATTAGGAAATTCAACCTTTCAAAACTGCACAATACATAATGGGAAATCCTATGGTTGTCTAATTTCAAGCTAGAAATTTAATAATAATACAACTAATATATAACATCCCTTTAACCTCTGTCTCAAATGGGTCTTCAGCATAGCTGACATGCATGCAAATATTAATAGTAAATCATCAATCACTTGATAGATCACCTCATGTGAATTACATATAATTTAATTCACTTGACATCTCACTAGTAAAAAAGTCAGTTACAACTAGTTAGATTGACTTTATCTCACTTAATTGAGTTAACTGATTTCTCATGCATTAAACTAATACACTAAATGCAACTTGGACTCTAAGAAAAATAGAATCACTCTACATGCCTCACCAATCACCCTCAACTAGAATTTCATGATCTAATTGAGTTTATCACACTCAGTTAACTATTATAAGTGATTATGAGATAAGATTACAATTTATTGTCCAAATTAATTAAGGGAAAACTAAATTAGACACACATTTATTGTTGACTTTTCAACACCAATTTTCTAAAGCTTCTTATGTGGAGGCTCCTTGTCAGGTATTATTTAGACCAGTTATTCCTTTAATTCTTACCAATACATTTTTTGGAGTTTGGAATTTGTTGAAGCTTCGTAGACGAAACACGTACTTGGACCTTTAAAATGTCTATTTTGAAGAATATCCCAAGTAAAGGACCTATTGTGTTTGAAGTGTAGCCAAATGAAAAGCTTTTATTTTTCTGGGAATTTGAGTTTCCAAATTGATTTCCATCACTATATTGGTCATTGATCCATGCCTTCCAATGACAAATATTTATAATTAGACTTTAGTTTGTACATTCCTGAAGTGTGCAGTGACCATAGGAGTTCATCATCTTCATCACTTAGGATGGTGCTACATTTCCTGACATTATCGACCCAAGGTCTTCACTGTGATCTTAATCAACCTGATGTACTAATCTAGGCATCTGAATAAATGTGTTGGTGTCTAACATGGTTGAAACCACCTGATTACCGGTAAATGATGAGAACCGTTAACATGCACAAGAGAGACCACCAATAATGACAATTGGCCTCAAAGTACAACAAAAAAACATAAAACTGTGAATGAATGTACTGAAGTCAAACACTTGCAGAAGTCAAACCTGTCATCGAATGCAAAGCAATTTCCATTGAGGCATGCGAGCAACAAGGTACTAAACATAAGTTTCTATATCACCTTCCCAGATAATGAGTTGAAGTTGACAAAAAGTGATTCGTCGAAGGAGGGCTATGATGATTCCCACATCATCGACAGGAAAAAACATATATCTTAAGATGATAGGAGTGATTTGGGATTGTAACAAAGGAGGTCAGATAGGTAGAGGATGTTTGAAAAAATGTACTTCTCTTGAACATATTAGCGACATGATTCCGGAGTGTGGAAACATTTGACTCAAATAGTACCATAGGTAATGTTGACAAAATTGGTAATCACATGAGACGCAAATGGATTTCCCAAACTCATGGATGCAAAGTGACAAATGTAGGATGTCCCCAACCCGACACGAACTGTAGATTAGTGTCATGCTCAGGAGCAACAAGCTGGCCAAAATACACATAGGATGTTCACTTTCAATTTTCCCCGTTATTGCTAACAAGTACCTTTTTATTTTTTATATCCAAAGTGAAGAGGATAGAATATGTTGAGCATTTAAGTTCATTATTCAAATGAATCCATCCCAGTAAGTTTAACGAGCCCTAGGAAGGAGGAAATTGATCTCTTCATGGTGACAATTCTTTTGTCGTTTAATCTTTAACGAGTCCAACGAAAGGGAAATTCTGTAAGTTTTCATGTTGAAGGAGTTGGAAAAGAAACAAAAATGAAAATCATCATGTCCCTTTTCGTAATTCGTCTCTCGAATCCAAAAAGTTTGAAAACAGTATATGAGAGAAACTCTTGACCATGTTCAGTCAACGTATTCCTTTTTTGTAAATAGTAAATCTCATCCTGAAAAATGGGTAAATGTATACTGAGACCACGTCAATTCATTCACTTTAACGAGTTCAAAATGAAAAGTACTAGGCAATATTTTCATTTTTAGATAGTCAGAAAAGAGTTGAGAATTGAATCCAAGGGGGTTTCTTTTCCGTAAACATTTAAAGAGCTCGAAAAAGAGATAAAATACAACTCATCTACATCAGAAATAATCATAACAGTGTGGAAGTACTGTACTACACAAAAATAACAAAAGTCATGTATATCGCAAAAAAATAATAAAATATTGGCAAAAAATTTTCAAAAATCTATAAATAGACCAAAGAAAAATTCAATTGCACCTTTCTATTTTGAGAACAACATTTTGTCCATTTTCCCTCCGAATTTGAAATCAGTGGTGCGACTGATCAAGGATACCATTCGTCGATCTGTCAGCATCAGGTAAGAGATATAAACATCCTTTTCATTTTGATTCCATTAATTTGTTATTTTTTTTCCAGAAATAGGTAGATGAAGGGGATAATTTGAAGTTTTAAAATTTCCTTCGACCAACATAATTTCGAGCTATCGGGGTCACGCTGGTTGAGTTCAACCCATTAGGGCAGCGCACCACCAATGCCGAATTAATTCGGATAATCACATTAGCCACAAGAAGGATTTTAAAACAAGAACCCACCCAACTCCACAGTTGATTTCTAAAAATAATCTAGTGAAAACTCCCAAAAATCAAATTAAACATGTTTTGTAGGTTCTTTCATCAAATATTTCAGTCGAATGGAAAGAATGAGGCCATGAAGTGGAAGACCACCAAGATTTTCAAGATCAAAATTGTGTCGATGCTTTGATAAGTTTCGGGTTGTTGAAATTATTTCGGCTAAGATCTCAACTGGATCTACTCTAATACTTGATCATTATATGGGACATGGATTGATATTTGTTTGTCATTGGGGACCAAGAGTTATATTTAGATGTGATGGACATCTATTTCATCACTAGGCTGTCAAGGAGAGGGAAGAGGATCCAACTCTATGGATCTCATGCAGGGGATGAGACTACCAGCATGCTCGTACAGAGACTGTATTGGAGCTTAGAAAACAAAGAGCGAGAAGGTAGACATTTCTTCCAATAGAGTGCTTCCACTACACATGATTCTACATTGCATCACGAGATTGGCAGGATCCAAGGCATTGCATGAGGAAACGAAATCTCAGTTCCAATATGCGGTGAACTTCTTGGCCCCAAAAATGTTCAGCTGGTGGGAGGGGTTACTAGATAACTTTAAGAGCTAGCTAACCAAGTGCAAGATAGGGTGACTAAAATAGTTTTGGTATGGGTTTATTTTGGTGACCTTATTTCTAGAGAGAGTACCCAATATCTTGTGCTACTGGCTAGAGATCCATGATCCAACCCTGAGGGAGTCTAGGATAATGAGATGGTGAGACATTATGCCCTGACAAGGTGGGCGCCAATACATGTGTTTCCCCATAGCATTTTTCAGTTGGACTGAGCATCAACTTATTGTAGTTGAGGACTATGCATATGCCAACATCGACTTCAGAGGATATCTGGATCTTCCTGTTCCACGAGGCACATAGTGGACCGAGCAGGTAAATTTTTGTTTTTGTTAACAGTTTTACTTTTTGAATGTTATTTGTTATGCATTCTGAAACATAAACTTATGATGTGCTTACATATATGGGTCCTCAGAGACCTCTAGGCATGTCACTCATTCCGCAGAGGGTAGCCCGCCCAGCAGAGGATGCTCCTTACAAGGAGGGATCAGATACACTAGATGAGTTGGAGCAGAACCTGGTTGGCCTTACGCCAGGAATTCCATAATATGATACATTCGATGAGATTCCTCTATGCCTTCAGATACATACAATCACAGTTCTGAGAAGATTGTGTCGATTACTTTAGCGATTAATTCGAGCAATCACTTGCTACCATGATCACCACGTGGGTGGAGGGCAGCCCTATTTTTAAATTTTTGTACTGATGTAGGCTCAGAGAGCCATTTTTGTAACAAAACACATATTTTTTGAGATTTTGGATGTAACACACTTGACAGTGAGTATATATATATATATATATATATATATATATATATATATATATATATATATATATATATATATATATATATATATATATATATATATATATACACATATGCATGTTTCTACGGCTACATGTGTACCATGATAATGTCTTGATTTTACATATTGCACAAATGTATATATAATACATGTTTTGATAATGTATCTGTTAATGTATTTAAACTTCTTGGAATATGTTGATATTTGATCAAATGAAAATTTCTTTCCAATAATCTAACACACAAATACATACGCAAAAATTGAGGATTGCACACAGAATAATGCCCATTTAAGTGTAACACAATGAGATGTGAGTCTAAGTTAACAACCAAATCTCTAATCCCGAGATAAATGGCATCCAATAATAGTTCTATCACCACACTATACTTGGAAATATTAATAGTTGTTTGACCCAAACAAATACCTTGTTAGTTAATCAACTTGCCATGAGGAGCAAAGAAATCCCATGCTGTGGAAGATAGGTTCGATGCGCTACGGAAAATGTCATCGGAAAAACCAACGTAATGTTTTGAATACATCTTCAAACCAAGTGGAACACAAGGTGAGTAGAGGAAACATGTCTGCAAGGTTAAAAATCACACCAAAAATTAACTCAATGCACACCAATGAATAAAACACTAATGTACAAAGTAGCACACTTATGATTAAGCATAATATTTTTTCAAATAGAGTTTAAAAATGAACTCAAACGAATGGTTTCTATCATGATTAACAAAAATAGACCCATGGTTCCACCATTGATAATATGTGAAGGCATTAATCGGCCAATTTTGTGAAAATATTGACAGCAACAGTGACGTGTCCATGCCCCTTGGCCGAGTATGGGGTACGAAGCATGGAAATAATTCCCCCAAGGGTAAATGACCAAACGGTAAGAACAAGGTGAAAGGGAGTGGGTGGGTCATGTTTTTTGAGAAAGGTAGTGTAAATATTGAGCTCATGGGGAGAACAAGAAGCCCGGAAAAAGACATTCTCAACAATCATAGAGATGTCAAACAGAATGGTCAAAGTTATATTTCCCATGTTCCCTTTGGACAACACTTCATGAATAAAAGTCGAATTCTGAAGTGGGTCAGTCAGTATTGGTGAAGCATGGGATTCTAGACAGGCGGAGATGTCTCTTGGAATTGGGAGAAATGAGGAACAATGACGTTCATCATCCCACAGAGTTCCTTCGAGAGACATTACATCCATGATACTCTCAACAGTGGGGAAATTATCATTCAAGGGATCAAAATATTCCCAAGAACCGAACCAGGGAGACTGCACATAAGAGTCTAGAGAGGAAACCAAATGAGTGTTGATTTCAGATGCAGACTCAAAAATTGTGAGAATACTTTGATAAATTTGCTCAGCTTAGCTTAGAGGAAAAATGTCACCAAAACTCTTGATTTGGTCGGGATTGGGAACAAACCATTGATTGTGACTAGACGAAATCATACTGATGGAGGTGACATTCAAAGGTGGAAGAAGAAAAACTCCCATAAGGGATGATTATTTGAATAGTCTCGGCCTAATTTTCTCATAAGGAGTAGTGTTCTTGCCAATATATGAAATGTTAACTACTGACGAATCATAGGAAAAAAAATCCAACTGATCGACAATCACTGTCTTCCCTTGATGAGGGAAATGGAGGACGTGAAAAAGGGTGGAGACCATGCAAACCATAGTGTTTTTCCAACTATGTCCAAGAAGGAGATTATAATTCAAGCTGGCATCTACCACTTCAACTTCGATGGTTACCGTTTTCCCCTCCAATAAGATGGGAAATGCCTTGAGAATACTGTATGGTCGAGAACCTCTACCATTGAAATATTCTAAGGTATGCGGGGACTGAATTTTGTGTAACCAACTCCAAAAATAGAAGAAAAGAGATATTAATGCCTTATAAATAAGCCACTTCGAGGGGGCAACCTCCAATACATTACATTAATGAACAATTCTTGGATGATACAAATTACAAAACCTCCTTTCTATATAAAGGAGTCCATGGGGCCATAATGTAATCCTAGTGGGGCCACAATGTAATCCTATCCAACCTAACAATAATAATTTAAGGGAACAATAATAACAATATGGGGGTTACAGGGGTACAATAATAACAATAAGGGGTTTACACTAACAACAATAAGGTACTATACTAGTAATATAGGGACCTAACATGCCCCTCTCATTCAAAAAAAGTGTTGTCCTCAATGCTTGAGTAGCTCTGGGTGCTTCTGTATAAAATTCTCATCCTCCCGTGTAGAATCTTCAGTGGGTAAGTTCTTCCACTTGATGAGATACTCTGAAAATTGATCGATTATGTAGCTATCGAGTTCTTGTTTCCATGATCGCTTCAGGTTCCAATATGATTTTTCCTTCCTCATCAAGTTCCAGAAATATTGTTTGAATTGGAAGATTTTTACCTATAACCTTCTTTCAGCATGAAACATGGAAAAATGGATGCACTCATGCAGAAGCAAGAAGCTCCAATTTGTATGCCATAGTACCAATCTTTTGCAACACCTTGTAAGGACCATATTACTTTGGCGATAATTTATTATCCTTCTTAGCTTGCTTGAGGGAAATTTGTTTGTATGGTTGTAGCCATAAAAATACCCAATCTCCTACATCAAAACTTCTCTCGTTGCGATGTTTATTTACCTGTTGTTTCATTCAATTTTGTGCCAAATTCAGGTTATCCTTTAAGAGCTGGAGAAATTCTAGTTGATGCTCGATGTGATATTCCACTACTTGAACCTTTGAATTTTCTCTTAAAGATGATGTGATGGATGGTGCATGATATCCATAAATTTCCATAAATGGGGTCACTTTTGCTGCAGTATGGAAGGAAGTGTTATGCCACCATTCACCGAGAGGTAACCACTTGACCCATTGTGTTTGTTTATCAGATACAAAACAATGAAGATATCCTTCCAAACATTTATTTACTATCTCAGTTTGACTATCATATTGATGATGATAAGATGAGCTATGAGCTAATTGAGTTCCCAAACAAGAAAATAACTCTGTCCAAAAATTTCCAGTAAAAATGGGATCTCTGTCGCTCACAATAACCCTTGGGTTTCCATGTATCTTTTGAATTATGTCCATAAATGTAGTAGAAAGTGTACTTGCTTTAAATGGATGAGATAATGCACAAAAGTGTGCATACTTGCTAAGTCTATCAACTACCACCATGATGACACTCTTTCCTTTGGACTTAGGTAAACCTATGATAAAATCCATTGAAATCAGCTCTCAACATTGACTTGGAATGGATAAAGGTTGTAGAAGTCCCAAGGTCTTAATTGTCTCAATTTTATTCTCCTGGAAAACCAAACATTCCACCAAAAACTTTTGAATATTAGATTTAAGGCCATCCCAAAAAAATTCTTTCTTCACCCTGTGTTAAGTCTTTAAAAATCCTGAGTGTCCTCCTAAAGGAGAAGTGTGCAATTCCAAAAGAATCTTTTGTTTTAGTTGGGAATTCTTACAAAGATATAAGCGATCTTTGTACCATAAAGAATCATCTTTCCAACTAAATGTATCATATGTAGTAGGATCTTGCTGCAAAGTTTGAATGAGTGTCCATACTTCTTTGTCTGTCTTCCATTCATCTCTTGCTTCGGTTATCCAATCTGGTTGGATAATAGAAATGGCACAAAGCAATGCTTCCACCTCTTCATTCTTTCTTGAGAGTGCATCTGCAACAACATTAAGCTTTCCTTTTTTGTAGATTATTTCAAAGTCATAACCCAACATCTTTGTGACCCATTTTTGTTGCTCTTTTGAAGATAGTCTTTGTTCCAAAAAGTGTTTAAGACTATCATGATTAGTTTTTACCTTGAAGTGTCTTCCCATTAGGTAAGTTCGCCATTTTTTTAATGCATACAGTACTGCTAACATTTCCTTCTCATAAATAGGCTTCTTTAAATACTTTCCTTTGATTAGACGACTTTCAAAAGCAATGGGTCTTCCTTCCTACATTAAAACAAAACCAATTCCATTTCCTGAGGCATCACATTCCACAATAAAGGTTTTTGTGAAGTCGGGCGTAGCTAAGACCGGTGCTAGGCACATTTCCTCTTTAAGATGTTCAAAGGCCTTAGTTGCTTCAGGATTCCATGAAAATGCATCTTTCTTAAATAATGTTGCTAGAGGTGCTGCTATTCTCCCATAATTCTTAACAAACTTGCGATAATACCTTGTTAACCCAAGAAATCCTTGCAACTGCTTTATGGTTGTGGGGAATTTCCATTCCTTAATGGCTTTAATTTTGTTAGGGTCTACCTTAACACCCTTGTGAGATACAATATGACCCAGATATTCCATCTCTTGTACTCCAAAGAAACATTTAGATGTTTTTGCATATAATTGTTTCGCCTGCAATAGTTTGAGCACCCTGTCAACATGTTCAACATGTTCCTTCCAAGACCTACTGTAGATTAGTATAACATCAAAAAATACTAGCACAAATTTTCTAAGGAAGGGTTTGAAAATGGAATTCATCAACCCTTGAAATGTAGAAGGTGCATTGGTAAGGCCAAAAGGCATGACCAAAAATTCATAATGACCCTCATGAGTTCGAAATGATGTTTTTGGAATATCTTCAGTCTTCATTCTAATTTGATGATATCCTGAATGAAGACCGAACTTGGTAAAATAAATTTTTCCATGTAATTCATCCAATAGTTCATCAATCATAGGAATGGAAAATTTATCTTTAATGGTGAGCTTATTGAGCTCACTATAATCCAGACACATGCACCATGATCCATTCTTCTTGTGTACCAATACTACAGGAGTAGAGAATGAACTTTGTCTAGGTTGAATTATACCCGCCTCTAACATTTATTCAATCATATGTTCTATTTCACTCTTTTGGACATAAGGATATCTATAAGGCCTAATGTTTGGAGGAACACTTCCTCAACTCAAATGAATAGCATGATCATGATCATGAATAGGTGGGAGTCCTTTGGGAGTTTCAAAGACCTTGGAATGATTGTCCAAGACTTGTTGGAGATATGCAGAAATAGATGATTTTGATGTTGGAACTTCTAGTGAGCATAATTTTGCAATTACGCCTCGTTGTTCCTTCTTTAGAAGATTTGTCATGACATTAGAGCTTATTATCTTTCGTGGCTTCCCTGCAATACCCCGTAATTTCACTTCCTTTCCTTCTAAAAAAAATTTCAAGAAAATTTCTTGAAAATTAAAAGCTACCATCCCTAAAGATTGTAACCATTTTACTCCTAGTACAACATCAACACCTCCCATAGGAATGGAAAGCATTGGACTATTCAATACATATTCCCCCATGGTTAGCTTGATATTATGGCATTTTCCAGAGCAATTTATAGCTCCTCCATTTGCAACCATCACTTGACATTCTGGTGCTAGGTATAGGAAACAATTCAATTCCTTGGCTACCTTAAAATGAATAAAATTATGGGTGCTACATGAATCAATCAACACTATTACCTTTTTCTTCTTGATATGTCCTTCTATCTTGAGAGTTTGAGGAGTGGTAATTCTTGGCAATGTATTACATGATATGGTCAGACTCATTTCTTCCTCTTCTAGGGCTGGTTCCTGGTGTATATCATCTTCTTGTTCATTTTCTTCTTCCTCTTCCAATCTATGTAAAATAATTTCTTCTCAGCACACTTATGACCTTTAGTGTATTTGCTATCACAATTGTAGAAAAGCTCTTTTGCTATTTTTTCTTCCAATTTTTGTGGTGTCAACCTTGTAGGTTGTGGAAATCTAGGCGTAGCCACACTTCCTTCTTTATAGAGGTGAGTGGTAGGATTCCTTGTCGCCATAATTTTACATTCAATTTTTCTTGCCAACCTGAATGCCTTCTCCAATGAATCAGGTTCCAAAACGCAAACTTCATGTTGGATGTTATCCTTTAAAGTACCTATGAAGAGATCAATATTGTGTTCCTCTCAAATATCAGTTACCCTTATATTCAATTTTTGGAAGTCCTCAATGTGCTCTCCCACTAAGACCTTTTGTTTGAGATTTATCAATTGGCTAAAGAAGGTGTTTCTCTTTGTATCCTCATAATGTGCTATCATTTCCTCTGTAAAAGTTGACCAAGTGACAATTTTTTTACGAGAGAAAAGTCAGCGATACCATACAAATGTATTTTGTTCTAAATGTAAAGTTGCAATGCGTACCTTTTGTGTGTTTTATACATTATGGATTTCAAAATATTGCTCCATCTGTAGTATCCATGTTACAGGATCCTTTCCATCAAACTTCCTCATATCCATTTTTGGAATATGGTGGTTCTTCCCACCAACATTAAAGTTTATGAAATCATGATTAACATTTATTTTGTTCTCATCATGAGTTTCCTCTACTATCTTTTCACCATTAGGAAACATTTCTTGTATCAACTTTGTCAAAACTTCCATGTCTGCTTTTAGATCATTCTTCATGTTTTCCATTTTAGCTTCCATGTCATCCATCTTAGATTCCATGCCAGATTCCATGCCATCTATCTTAGATTCCACGCCTTTCTTCAAACCATCCATATTATTCTTCAAACCATCCATCTTCACTTCCATGCATTTCTGCAAAACTTCCATTTCATTTTTTGCTGCTCTTTGCGAGAGCGAAATTTTGTGCACTTGCTCTTGTAATTTTGATACATCATGTTGCAATTCTTCATCTTCATGAGTCATAGTAGAGCCTTCTGAAGGCTTAATGGGTGTTGAATTATTTTTATGGGGAATTTTTTTGAACCCAATACTGATATCTATTCTACAATACACCCTTGTAATCAATTCAAATTGATTCTTCAAACAAGAATTATGCAATTCAAAAAAAAATACAGACCTTTTTCTTGCTTTTGAGGAGCTCGATATTGAAATTGGATTATCTTTGTGATTGCAGCTCTTAAATATCTGAAATTTGGCATTTAGGTAGCCTTCTAAATTATCCTTCGAATGCCACAAGTTTGACCTGATTTGGATTCTCCAAGGAAAAGTTATGTCCAATCTCCCACATTGACTTAATTATGGACTTGTTGAGTAGAGTGAACTTGTACAACTTTCCACGTGTCATTGTTTCATATTTTAGCTCTGAAATTGATATAAAAGAAACCAAAGCCCGTTTACTTGTGAAAAATTTTTATGGCACTCCAATCCGATGCTCAGAGAAAGAGTTACGAAGATTTTCCCACGATCACCTCTTTGAGATGAAATTCAAGAGCCTGAAAAGTCACTACCTTCCACAAATCATATCTCTGAAAATATTGCAAACCAAGATCTAAAATTTTTTAACACATTTCCTCAGGATTTCAGCTTCATGCCCTCAACATTTCAAATTTTTAACCTTCGTAGAAAAAAATTTATAGCACAAATTGCACGATGACCTGTTTAGATTAAATTGAGGAGCCTGCAAAAAGACCTAACTTCCACAGATCATATCTCCAAAAATATTGCGAACCAAAATTTGAAATTTTTTGACGATGTTCCTTAGGATTTTGGCTTCGTACCCTAAATATTTCAGCTTATGAAACTTTGTAGAAAAAAATTTATAGTGAAAATTCCATGATGACCTGTTTGGAGCAGCGAAACCCTAGAATCCAAAGCCTCTGATACCAAATGTTGTGTAACCAGCTCCAGAAATAGAATAAAAGAGGCATAAATGTCTTAGAAATAATCCACTTTTAGGGGGAAACCTCCAATACATTACATTAATGAAAAATTCTTGGATGACACAAATTACAAAACCTCCTTTCTATATATATGAGTCCATGGGGCCATAATGTAATCCTAGCCGACCTAACAATAATAATTTAAGGGCACAATAATAAAAATATGGGGGTTACAGGGGTACAATAATAACAATAAGGGGTTTACACTAACAACAATAAGGGACTATACTAGTAATATAGGGACCTAACACTGAATCAATGAGGGAGAGATCATGTCTTTCCAGCATGCAACATACATGATGTAGGTCAAAGCACCTTCATCAATGATAGTCCGATGAATATTCTTTACCATAATGGTAACTTGAATAAGAAAATATACCTGAGATGGGAGGCGAGGAACAAAATTCTTGAGATTGAAAGTAATTATATTAGAATTTGTAGGATGAATCCCTCCAATATAAGAGAGCAGTGCCTTCCATTATGATGGGAAAGATTGATGGACCTCCAAAGCTGACATCATTGAAGGCACTTGAACCAGATCTTCTACAATATTGTAGTTTTGTGTTTTTCTTGCATTCGGATTGTAAGACGATTTCCGAAGAACACCTTTTGGGGATGGCCGGATGGTGGAATCACTTCTTAGTCTCTCAATCTCGAGACGACCAAAGGTAGGGGGCGTGGAAGAGGAAGGGTGATCTGTATCTTTCGATTCCACAAGAGACTTGGATAAATTTGGATAATATTTCATTCTCGTAGTGATGGCAACATATTTTGTTCCAGCTATGAAAACCTGATAGCTTCCAAACCATTGAGCCTAATCTATAATTTATGTCTGGTGATAAGGGAAATTTTCTTTCAAAATGGTCCGAGTCACAGGTGTTCCCTTCAGAATATGGGCAACTTCGACACACCCAGGAAAATTCTTAGTGTAATGATCATGATCACATATCAGACAAAGATATGTGGGCTTACATTTTTAAGAATCACCAGTATATGACTTCTTTGAATCTTATTTAGGGTTTTCAGATTTATACTTGCCTTTACCCTTTTTCTTACCTTTTGCGGATTTATCTGCTGGAGTAGATTGAAAAACATTTACCTCTGAGGTTTTACAAAGATTCTTCTGGCTATTTTTAGGGGTATTGGATGCCATGAAAGCAATGGATTTTGACTTCAAAGAATTTTTAGGCGCACTATTATCAGTATGAACCATTGTCCCAATAACACCATCCACCAGAAGTGTAATAGGAGACTGAAATGATGCGGGATCATTCGAATGTCACATCACATAAAGTAATGATTCATATAAAGTCCCAGACTGGAAATACACCAAATCGAGGTATTGACATCTGGAAATGAGCTCGTCTTCCATGACACACCAAACCATGGCAAGATATTTAGAAATCTTGGGAGCGAATGATTTCATAAACCACTCAGTCAATAGCTGATCAGGGATCTTAAATTTGATGAGGCAACGATGACACCTCCATTCATGAATGTGATCTAAAATATGGGTAGCAGTTTAATGCTTCACTGAAGTGAGAATATGGGTTTCGGTTACATATTGGACATGTAGCTGGAAGTGAGTGAGGAAATCCATAGCGAAGGAATTGAAATCGAATAAAATTCCTTGAGGGAGCTCAATATACCACTTGGTTGTGGTACCAGTCAAAGTACATTGGAAAGGACAAATACGAATAGAATCTTCACCCCAATAATTAGAGGAACTCCACAAGTGATATGTCATAACATGGTTTTGGCTATTTTCCCCAGATTTTTCTTCGAACATTGGACAATCTCATGGAATCTTAGTTGTAATTGGCAATTAATGCAACTGATGCTAGATGGGGTCATTTTTGAGCTTTGACACATTTGTGAGTTCCAACATAGCCAAGAATGGCAAGGGAAGATGATGAGGTGAAAAATTACAACTTGATTGATATGGATTTTTCCACCAATAGGGCAGTTTATGTCTCGGATACGTATATTTCCCCCATGGCTCGTAAGGACATTGTTGTAGTTATCGTTGTTAGGGACCTTGCTGGGGTTTTTGATACAACCCCTACAAGAAATGAGGTTGCGGACCTTGCTAGACATAGGATCTAGGATAGGGTCCTTTTTGAACATGAGGTTGAGTTTGTGGCCCCTACTAAATGTATGGTCCAATCTGCAGTCCCTGTTGAACATAGGGTCCAGCTTAAGTTTCCTACTGAATGTAGGGTCGAGCCTGTGGTCCTTGCTGTACATAGGGTATGCCCTTTGGTCCTAATTGAACCTACTGGTATTGAGGAATCTATTGATATGAAGCACTAGGCAGATGCCCAAACTTGGGTTGCTGGTACTCACCTTGAGGAAATGCTTGGTATTGAGTACCAAACTGACTGGGGAAAGGAATAGATTGACCCAGAAAGAGATTTGAACTAGTTTGGGTGTAAGAGCTAAACTTAGGATTAGTCACAACATCACTCACCAAAGGTTGGGGATGTTGGGCGTACTGCTAAGGTAAATTCGGATGTTGAAATAAGGGATGTCAGGTTGTTGAACATACGAATATGGTAAGTTCGGTTTCTGAAGGGGCTTATAAAGCTGAGATTATTGAACATGAGGTTGTCCTGCATAGGAATATACCCAAAACTTGGCTGAACCCCACCCAATAGGGGAGGTACATAAGTAGGGTTAGACTTCCCCCAGGCACGGAAGAAACTATTGATTTCCAATCAGTGGTGGAACTACAGTAATCATAGATGGTGAATAAGGGACAGAGGATCTGATCGATACAGTCATTTGACCAATAGTGACCATAGGTCGAACAACAGGTTGAAAAACAATGACCACATTCAAAAAGAATGGGTCGGAAGATGGAGGAATAGCGGTTGACCAAACAGGATCTAAAAATAAAGGTGTAGTACCAAAAGCTCTAGAAATAAGGTTTCCTAAAGATGTATAACTTTGCGGGAGCGTGCACGCAACATGATTGGAAGGTATTCGGGTCCCACTACTTGAATTGCAAGGTTTTGATCCAAATAGCTCACCCTAGGAGAGAAACACCGATGAGGCAGCTTATGGGATATAAGAGATAGAGATTTCCTGAAGAGTGCTTTGAGGAGCGCTCACGAATTTAACATCGTCATCAATGGATTCCATTTCATTAGGAAACAACTGACAGAAAGTAGAGCGATACACTATTGGAGAAGCATGAAAATGTATTCCGGGTTGATAAAAAGCGCTATGAGGTTGCTGAGGCGATACCACAATCGGAACAAAGAGCGGATTCTGAGGAAAGGTGGAGAAATGTGCAGATGGTTCAGGGCTTTCTGGCTCAAAGACTTCTGATGTCGTCAAAGGAGAATCTTCAGGAATTGGTTGATATGATATAAGTTGAACACTGATGACAATTCCAAGTTCCTTACCTTACACTTTAAGGGGTCCAACTGCAAACTAAGGGACCTTAGGAGGAGGGTCTTGAGATCCGTTAGAGGAGGGAATGGGAAAATTCGATGATTCATCCATGACGAAGTCTCAAAAGAAGATCAAAAAAAGAGGAGGTGAACAAATTCACCATTTACCAAGTAATAATGAGGCTGGAGAACTACACGGGTGAGATGTTGTCATGGGAAGTTACTCTTAGAATTAGCAAAAAATAAACAAAAAAGGGTGTGCTATGCATAAATTTTTACCAAGCATTTGTGAAAATAAATATACACCTTGGTGATAAATGATATAAAAATTACCAAGGACTTAATGTATGGAAGCCAATCTCCCCAAATACTGTGTTGGGTGTATCACGTCTACAAGGCAGTCGACTCAGTTACCTATGGCATGCTTGCAACCTAGTGGTGTCTCCCCAAATATACGTGAAGGTATGTGGGAGTCTTTTATGTAGTAGTGTTGTCTAATGAATAATTATTCGATGATAGCACCCCAAATATACTTATCATACATCAATATACTTCCACACGTGGGACGAGATATAACCCTCGGATTGTAATGCATACCGTTAGTGACAACTCCTACGTTTAACGACACCGACCACGTCTCTATCCTAGATCACTAAATATTCTCGTTAATTCCAATTCTCCTTAAGGTAAATTGGGTTCATTTTAAGTTGATATTAATTAAAGTTTCAGTTTGAAGGCTCAAAATGAGTGTCACATAAATCCTTATAGTACAGGCTAAATGCAAAAGAGAAAGCTTTCCATTTCGATGAATCCTAAACTATTTAGGGTAGAGAGACAAGCAAAAATGCAATTAATGCAGCAATGATAATGCCCCCCAAACTAGTTCAAAGTTACGAAATGCAATGCTTTTCAGTTGAATTCACTTTTCCCAAAAAAATGCAACTTATTGAAAAATGAAAATGATTTTCTTTTCACTAATATGCACAAAGAATTTTTTTTTTCACTTTGAAATTTAATCGAAAGAAAAACAAATGAACAAAAGAAGAAATGCAAATCCTTTCACTTTTCTTTCAATCGAACAAAATGAAAATCTCTTTAAAGAATGCACAAATGAAATGCTTTTCACTCGTATTGAAATGATAAAGATAATCTAAATCAAAACTAAATGAAAATCACATCCAATTTCTTTTCAATTTAGAAAAAAAACACACTCTTCTAGACTTGTGCGCCAAACAATTTGTGATCCTATGTTTGACACTAAACTGAAGGAAAGATCAAATATTCAGAGATGACAAGATCACATAAAAATTCACTTTGAAACAAGACAAAAAATGCGAAAAAGGGTGTTTTAAAGGGTGAAGAATTCCCAAACTTACCAAGAAATAAAAGAGACAAAAAATACTCGCTCACAGAATACAAGTAAGTCAAACACACAACAAGGAGATCACTGAGATCTCACAGACTCGTTTCAATGGCCGGGACACACTAGAAAATCAAAAGGGAAACTCAAATTTTCCTATGTTTGAGATTAACACTTTTGTTCTAAGAAAAAGGGTGCTGAAAGACAAATAAGAGCAGTTGTACTCTTTAGAACAACACTATTGTGCAAATAGAAAGTGGGATGGCTACTAAAAACAAGGAAAAAATAAAAAGAGTTTCACACAAACACGAGACCTAACATATTGAAGTGACTGTCAATCCTTACACAAGCTGACATAAGCCTAAGCAGATTTAAATTAAAAAATCAGTGAAACTGATCCAAGATTAGTTTGGGGAAGGAGGAATAAAAGACTAAAGCTCTCCAGAAGAGTTGCCAATTTTGTTGTCAAGATAAATTCCCTCTACGGAAAGAGGTGATCTCTCTAGCCCTAGACTACATATAGCAACACGATATTCATTCTAATGAAAAGCTCTCTTAAATAACGTTTACAATGCAATGAGGAAAGAGACATAAATACATTTTTCCCAATGCTACGCTTGAATCTATTGATGGTGACGTCGATCTACGATCCTTGTAGGCCTGCTTACTGCTACTAATGGCACACAAATACCTATGGATGATCAAGAGGCAACAACAAACATAATACAATAGATAATAAATGTAATATTCCTAATTAACTTTCAGCTAGTTGGACTATTAAATTTTTCTTTTGTCATTTAGATAGATGAATAAGAGGGTACAGAGACCCATAAATCTCCTTAGTAGGAATAAAATCACTTCTAATGTGAATGTGGATCATCTTATCAGCTACATAAATCATTGTTAGGTGTGAAAAGAGGTTGAAACATGTGGTTGGGGTAAATTTTGACCAAATCAAAAGCGCTGGTATGGAGGTAGTGGAAATTTATTAAGGGACAACATAGTGTTAGTGGGAGGGAGTCTCCATGAGAGTAGCATCTTTAATGTGTGGGACCAAGGGTGAGGAGGACCAGAAATCATATAAGGAAGGGGATGGTAGACATATAGGGAATTTTTATTATTGTTTATGTCTTTGTATTTTATCATTGTTTTCACGCTTCAGTTGTTTAGCAGAGTCTGTTGTTTTTTTTAGCACAAGGGTGTTTCCGTACAGAAATGCCACCCTCATCCTCCGAGGACTTCGAGTGCCTACTAAGGAGAGGTTCATTGAGCTATATTTCCACTATTTTAAATCAGTCCAAGCTTCATGCATTATTAATAGTGTAGTCTCCTTCATGATTGTGTTGTTTTGCAGGGCATCAACAGTGGAGGGTTGAGAGACCTAGTTTCCAAGCTTGTTTTCCAGTGAGGGGAGCAGCCCTTCATCCGGGAGGCTAGAAAGGAATCTCCTTGAGCCTTATTTGACCATATGGCATTAGGGAAACGAAAAACCATTACCTAAAGTGTAGTATCCTTTAGAAAATGCATTATTTTGCAGGGCAGTTGCAGTGGAGGGTCAAGTACCCAAGTTCTTGACCTTGTTTTCTAGTGAGGGGAGCAACCCTTCATCCAGGAAGTCAGAAAGGAGGGGTATCAACCATTTCTATATCACATTAGACACCTCCAAATAGTTATCCAGTTGCATAGCCTTATTCAACCCTAGGGCTATATTTTGGCACTTTTATATTTTTTGTATTTTCGGAAACCCTTTCTGGGTTGTCTTGGAATTGGGCTAGAAGGCCTAGATCTATGATCCCGACATTTTCTAAGGACTATATCAATAGATCCATGTAATTTAATTTACAACAGTAGTTATCCCCAACAAAAACTGCGATGTCCTAGCCTTCAACATTCTTATATAGAAGTTGTCCTCCATGTTTCATGTATTGGGTTCTTAGAGGCTTGTTTTGCCTAGCTTGAGTGTCATTTTCCTCAAGATTTTTTACACATTTTCTGCTATAATTTATAATATAATGGCTTCATTATCTTATCTCATTTGATGTGTTGATATTTAACTGCAATTTATAGTTATATGTTCTATATTCATTTTTTTCCTAATTTGGAATATTACTTTGGTATCAGAGCATAATCTTGGCTCAGCCTGTGTAGTAAAAAAAATATTTCATTAGAAGAAGGAGAGTCTCTCACAGAAAGGGAAAAATGGTATCTTAATACAAATCGGGGATATGATTATAAATACCCCAAATAATATAAAGGAAAAACTCCAATATCAGGAGAGATGGATGAAAAGGAGTTTCCCAAGATTCTTCTCCAAACCATGCAAGATATTTCCTGAGAAATCAAGGAGATGAGGATGGAGAAACACAAAGAATCCCCTAGAGGGTTTCTACATGGAGAAATATCCATAATTTCACATCACTAGTATGAAAAACCAGTAAGGTAGCAAGTTTCCCAATGCTCCACTATGCCTACATTCCCAGCAGTGGGAAATGGAGGTGGAGGGCCCCAAGAATAGGATACTCTTGAAGACTATTTCCTAGAGTATGAGTTTCAATCTCAGAGATTCAAAGATAATCTGAAAATTTAGGAGTTTCATCAGATCAATGACAACAGGAGACCCTGAAACAAAAATAGAAGTGGAGGGTACATGCAGAACAATTATCTGCAGCATACTGTGGGTAGATTTTTTTCTACCTTCTTTTTATGGGTCATCCAAGTGCACATCCAAGTCTTGGGTGGAGAAACTACACATCTAATTTTAGTTGAACCAAGTACTAGAGATTGAAGCCATTAATATTGCAGCACTACACCTTGAAGGTGAGGCACATGATTGGTGGTTTCATGGTATTTCTACATTGGGGCATTCCAATTTTGCTACATATTCAAAGTTCACTCAGAAGTTAGTAGAGAAGTTTTATCAAAGAGATCCACAAGAACCTTTTATTGAGATAGCCAAATTCAAGAAATCAAGTAATATAGAGTCCTATATCTCTGAGTTTCTAAAACTTTCTATCATGGTTCCAGATTTATCTACAGCTAGGAGGGTTTATATGTTCATCGATGGGCTAGCAGAGCCTCTGCATGGGTTGGAAAAATCTACTAAACGAACTACACTCCAAGATGCTATTGAGAGGGCAAGAGATTTACAAGGTTATTTTCCAAGAGTAAGAGCTTCATTTAAGCAGAGGTCACCTTTTCAGTCAAAGGGGAAATATGTGAAGTTTATTCCTCCAAAGGACAACTAGAAGAAAGTGTCTCTTAGTGATGATGTCCAAACAGACCTAAGGAGAAGGAATATTTTCCTCACATGCCAAGAACCATGGGCACTAGGGCATTGGTGTGTTGTAGGGAAGGCACACTATATAGAGGTATTCTCTGATAGTGAGGAGGAGGAAAAAGAAGAGACAGAAGGAGGTAACATCGTTGTGATAGCAGGGGAGCATCTACCATCACCATGAGGTGGGAATGGGGCATTTTCTCCAGTTGGAGGGGCCCTTTCATCATTGCGGGGAGTAGCCAAGTATCTGAATTTGTGAGTCTGAGGTACAATTCAGGATCAAAGAGTATTAGTGTTGATTGATAGTGGGGCTACCCACAAATTTTCTGATGCCCAGTTAGTATAGAGGAGAGCAATATCCACTGATGACTTTGAGGGGTTTTTAGTTTTGGTCCCAAGAGTTAGAACCATGCAGTGCATGAAGTATGTTCCAACATTATCAGTAACCTTAGGGACATATAATTTGACTGATCACTTATTTATGGTTGAAATTCCTGACCCCAATGGGATATTGGGTGTTCAATGGTTGATTACATTGGTGAAATTCACAACAAATTGGGAGAATTTGCAGATGGAATGGGTAGATAAGAGGAGTGGTAATCATCAGATGATTAGGGGCATGAAAAATTATCCACCTCAGATAGCCTCTGCACATAATATGGAGCCTGATTTGTGCAATGGGAGCAAGGACACATCAATCCACTCAAATATGCGGTTGAATCTGAACCATGATGTTTTATTATTTGGAGGCATTCCACCAAGAAGGCCCCTGGACAGGGAGTTGGTTAAAGAGTTCTCACAAAAAGTTGCACCATTCATAGATCTAGCTGAGATGGGAGCCTTGGGTGAGTCTAGCACAACATAGAGAGTCTTTGGTATGCTCAAGGAGGAGATGGGTATTTTCCCAATACCGGTATCACCAACTCTCACCAACCCTCTTGCATTGAGAGGAGATACTTTAGGATTGCACGATAGTACAATCATTTTGCAAAGAGGCTACTCCATAGCCTTAGAGAGTCAGAATATACTTCCACATAGGAAGGAGTCTTCCATATATGGTAGGTGGTTGTTGGCATTCATTCATATACTGGCCAAACTCAGAAATTTTTGGATGGGCAATAGCTTCCAAGTGAAGAGTAACCTCCATAAACTTCAACCCTTAATTGACCAGAAGTAACTGCGAGGGAGGCATCAAAAGCAGGATAGCAGTATTCGAGGATGTGGCTTTGGCATTGAGTATGTCAAAGAGGGGAACAGCAAGGTGACAGGTGCCTTATGAAAAAGGCCAACAACAATGTCATTTTTTAGTATAGATCCATATTCGGAGTCCTAGCTATTGGTGGAATATTCCAAGAATCACTTCACATGTAAAGTGTTTGATGGACATGTGACAGTTGAAAGGTATAAAGTGATGGGTGGAGTCATCTACAACTAGGATCAGATCTTCTTGGTTAGAGACTCTCAGCTCAAGAAGAAGATTCTACTTGCAACACATGAATCACTCCTTTCCAGTCACCAAGATTTAATTGGGACCTATCAAGCCATTAGGGAGAGATTCTCATGGGAGGGTCTCAAGAAGGATGTGCTCCAACATATCAAGCATTAGGGGAATTTTGAGGTCTAAAATGGGCCTCCTAAGAAAAATGTACAACAAAAATAAAATTTATAACAACCAATAGGATTCAATATGATGATGTCAACCATGGGGGATGATTCACCATTTTTTAAATAAAAAGGTAAAAATATTAAAAAATAATAAAATAATAAAACTACTTTTTCAACTCGTATTTTCAACTTATCTCCCAAAATTTTTACTCAAATTTCATGCAGGAGTACTCGTTGGATGCAAAATTTAATTCCTCATCCAAGGAGTACCCATGTTTCATACTTTCGATGAACTCTACTACACGAAAAATGAGAAATACATAAAAAACGTGATTGTAATCATGTTTTCTTATGTATTTCTCATTTTTCGTGTAGTAGGACCCATCGAAAGTATGCAACATGGGTACTCCTTGGATGGGGAATTAAATTTCGCATCCAATGAGTACTCCCGCTTGAAATTTGAGTAAAAAAATTGGGAGATAATATGAAAATATGAGTTGAAAAAGTAGTTTTTCCATTTTTCCCTCTAAAATTTGATGATGTCATCAAATCTTATTTGATGTTTTCCACTATTATTTTATAATTTCCTTATGAGGCCTATTTTAGACCTCAAAATTCCCCTAATGGAGATGTATGGTTTTCTTGAAGAATGAGGACGAAAACAACCACCTTGCAATGTTTTTACAACCACTTCCCTTTCTGGTAGAGAGATGGGAGAGCTCATCTATGGACTTCTTCACAAGCTTGCCAACATTACATAGTAAGGGTCATGTTTTTGTACTTATTGATTAACTAAAAAAAAATTTGCATTCCTTTTCCATTCATTTACAATGCATTTCTCCACAAGAGGGCAAGCCTCTCTTTAGACTTTATAATATTCTTGGGACCACAATCACTGACGGGGATGGAAACTTCCTAGGAGGTTTTGGGTAGATGATATATTACCTAGGGTGTACTTAGTAGACACCTAACATCAGTTACTACCCCAGGTATATGAGCCAATATGGGCAGCAAGCAAGTGGCTAGGAAGCTACTTACCACATTATTTTCTGGAGCAGCAAGGAGCAGAACTGTGCTGGTTCCACTTGAGGGACTATTCCTCTGGTATTTCATATGGCAGTTAGTGCATATCTAATTTTGATTCCATATGTTGATGATGTTTTAATCATTTTTGTTGGAATGGTTGGAGGAATGGCACATGGATTGGAGTTGTTCATTGGGAGTAAGATCCCCAACATTTTTCATGTCCCATGCTTCAATGAGGGCATTAGACAACATATAGTTTCCACCATGAATATCATACTTCCTTATGATGTGGGCCATTTGATTTTATCATCAAGGGATAACTTGGACCCTTGGGAGGAGTAGCTAAGGGGTAGATTGATTGGAGAACATCGGGTTCAATGGATGAGCTTATCAGATGTGGATTCCACTAGGGAGGTAGGAGATATTTTGCATCATTCATCCTTGCAGTTTCTTGAGGACAAGCAAAATTTTGGAGGGGAGAATTTTAATATTCCTAATTAGGTTTCAGCTAGTTGGAATATTAAATTTTTCTTTTGTCATTTAGATAGATGAATAATAGGGTACGAAGACCCATAAATATCCTTAGTAGCAATAAAACCACTTCTAATGTGAATGTCGATCATCTTATCAGTTGGATAAAGAAATCTTAGGTGTGAACAGAGGTTCAAGCATGTGGATGGGGTCAATTTTGACCAAATCAACAATGTCAGTATCGAGGTAGTTGAGAGTTATTGAGGGACAACAGAGTGTTAGTGGGAGGAAGTCTCCATGAGAGTAGCATCTTTAATGTGTATGAGCAAGAGTGAGGAGGATCACAAAGCATATAAAGAAGGGGATGGAAAACAAAAAGGGCATTTTGATTACTGTTTTATGTCATGGTATTTTATGAATTTTTGCACGCTTCAGATGTTTAGCAGATTCTATCGTGCTATTTAGCACAAGGGTGTTTCCGAGCAGAAATATCACCCTCATTATCAGGGGACTTCGAGTTCCTACTTAGTAGAGGTTCAATGAGCTATATTTCCACTATCTAGCATCAGGCCAAGCTTCATGCATTATTCACAGTGTAGTCTCCTTCAGCATTGTGTTGTTTTACATGGCAACAATAGTGGAGGGTTGAGAGACCCAGTTTTTGAGCTTGTTTTCCTATGAGGGGAGAAACCCTTCATCTAGGAGGCTAGACAGGAAGCTCCTTGAAAGTTATTTCACCATTCTCCATCAGGCCAACCAACAATCATCACCTATAGCACAATCTCCTTCATAAATTGCGTTATTTTGCAGGGAAATTGCAGTGGAGGGTCAAGTACCCAAGTTCTTGACCTTGTTTTCCAGTGAGGGGAGCATCCCTTCATCCGAGAAGTCAGTGAGGAGGGTTATTGGCCATTTATATATCAAATTTGCCACCTGCTTGTAGGTATCTAGTTGTAGAGCATTATTCAACCCTAGGGCTACATTTTTGCACTTTTGTATTTTGTATATTTCTGGAAACCCTTTCTGGGTTGTCTTGGAATTGTGTGAGAAGGCTTAGATCTCTGATCTTGACATTTTATAAGAACTATATCAGAATTTCCATGTACTTTCATTTACAGTAGCAGTTATCCCCAACAAAAATTGTGTTTTCTTAGCCTCTAACTTTCTTATATAGTAGTTGTTCTTCATGTTTCATGTACTGGGTTCTTAGAGGCTTGTTTTTCCTATCTTGAGTGTCTCTTTCCTCAAGATTTTGTACACATTTTATTATATAATGTCTAATATAATGGATTCATGATCTACTCTCATTTGATGTGTTGATATTTCATTGCAATTTCTAGTTGTATGTTATATATTCCTGTTTTTCCTAATTTGGAATATTACTATAAACGTAAATGTTAGCTATCTTGTAGATCAAGGAGTACCAGAACATTTGCATTAAGATTTAGACAAATATAGAAAGAAAACATTAGATGCTATTATTGATAAATTACAAAAGGATAGCTTACAACCCAATCCTTAATGTTGGAGGCACCCTTTGGTGAAAATATGAGTCCTTCACCAAGCTTAAAAGCATTCCTTCTCCTAAACACTTAGGATTTATGAAAATGCTAGCATGCAAAGGGATGATAGTTCAGATGAGTCTGACAATGATCAACCAAGCTCTAAACTTGGGGGAATGAGGGAAGTGAATTTATAGGAAGGGAGAAGAGTTTTGGAGTAAATGAAAGGAGGAAGAAGGCCCACTTTGAAAGGGATGAACCCCCATGGATGAGATCAAGTCTCTAAAATCAGAGATCTCGATCTTATCATGACCGTTGAACAACCATCTCACCACACTTAAGCTTCTAGAGGTCAAATTTTCTCCTCCATTTTAGGAAGCACTTCTAGAAAGGGGATCAAAGTGTTTTTCCATGAAATTAGGGCTCTAACAGTGCTAAGCTAGAACTATGGAAATGACATTAGCACGATTATGGCACGATGAAGAGTGCTAACCTAAGAAACTAGGAATTTGACCAAGTTTCTTCAGTAATCTTCCAAGGAAGTCTTATTTAGATATTCAAGGGGATATGTTAACATATTTCTTGATGGTGGAAACATTACAGAGGATCTATGACAGGGCATTTCAGGATCAGGGACGAGAAAATGAGCATGGAGAAAAATTATTTTGCAACACTCCGAAAGGTGAAATAATTAGAGGTCAGTTCCTCCGGTTACCCCCTAGAATAAATCTGGGTCATTGAATCAGTAGACCCTCCCATTTAACCATTCAACTTTAGGGGGATAACAGTGATCTATCGCTCGTGAAACTGAACCCCATGAAATTCTTCCGAGGGTTGGGCGGGTGAATATGGATGGAAATATGCCCCTAAATATGCTTGAACTTTAACAAAATATGTGTTCACTAATTTCTTCTTTAAACTTGTTTTCCTTTCCTAGTGGATAATTCTACAGATGCAAGCTCTGACATTTGAGCTCCTATTGGGGCACTAGGGCCTAAATTTGACTTGATCACCAGTTTGATTAATTTTTAAGCAAGAATTATTTGAATGCAACCTCTTAGTCACCCTACAAAGATGATGAATGGAAACAACACCGTTAAGGAACAATATTACCCTGTGAAGATCAGTACATAAAATCGACCACATTATGGTAGGGAAGGGACCAAGACGTGTCATAGCTCACATATATATTTTTCATACTCTTTGCACAAATTTAGGTATCAAGGAGTCTGAGCGGAATATAGTACTCAAGTGTCACAACTTTCTACAAAAATATATCCAAGAATAGATGGATTTATTGTACATCTCTACACTTGAGACTGCATATAGTTATGTTGAAAAGTTCAAGAAGAAATTTAATCAGAAGAAGAGTAAATTTGGATCTACAAATTTGAAGCAAGGAAAAGGCATGCACAAACTACAAAACAAAGGAAAAAGCAAAGGTTGGGTGACCCAGGACAACCCATTGAAGACTTAAGAAGAAAACAACACCACGTAGGAAAATGAGGACAAAAGAAAGTGTCGTGAGTTCCACAAGAGCCCCACTCACAACACAAGTGAGTTTCGTGCAAAGCAGTCAGTGATGGTTGTAGAGTCAGATGTATGTTTCAAATGTGAGTCAAAACCTAAGAAGGGTAATGACATAGGAAATAAAATTATCAGTGTAGATCCCAACGCCCCCATTTCCACCATCAAGGTTCAAAAGACTGAGTCAGGAGATCCATATAAAGGGAAGCATCTCTTCCACTCACATATGTGAGTTAAGGAATCTTTGTTGTAGTTCATTGTGAATAGCGAGAGACAAAATAACCTAATATTCATAGAGGTTGTTAAGAAATTGGGCCTACCGACCACACTACACCCATAACCATGCACTATCAGGTGGATCCATCAAGGATGATATCTCTGTGTTAACCAATAATGTCGCCTTCCTTACAACATCAATCCCTTAATGGATGTAGTAATGTGTGATGTTTCTCCTCTTAAATTCTATGATGTGTTATTATACCAACCATACCTATTGAAGATACATGTTTTTTATTATTCTAGGACTCACACTATTATTATTACTTTAGGTAGTAAGTTATAAAAGATACTGGTGGTAAGCCCCACTTACCACCATCTCTTATATCTATGCTAAGTAATGTTGTGATATCATCTTCTAGACCAGGAATTTTTTTTCTTTCTGATCCACTCTCAAAGTAAGGGGAAAATCATGGCCACATATGTGTCCCCCAAGAATGGTTCCACCACGCAAAAAAATCAGGTGGATAAGGTCCTAGATGAATATAGGGGCATTTTATCCTTTCCTATAGGGGTACCTTTCCACTTAAATGTCAATAATTTGATGTGATCAGACTCCTAGAGCACCCCTACAAAATGGGTCGATATACCGTCGCTCTATTTTGAAAAATGAAGAAATCAAGTGGCATATCTAGGAGTTGCTGCAAAAAGGGAACATCGGTCCATGTTCCTTAACTTGTGGAAGCCCTAATTTACTTGTACAGAAGAAGGATGGGACATGGAGACTTTGCCTTGATTATTGTGCACTATATAAAATCATTATCAAGAACATGTATCCAATCCCAAGGATTAATGACCTTCTTCACCAACTTAAGGGGGTAAAGTACTTCAACAAGATCAATTTAATTCTAGCTATCACCAGGTTCTAGTAGATACCACAGATGTATGAAATACTTCCTTTAAATCCAAGGAGGTCATTTTTGAGTGGTTACTCATGGCTTTCAGTTTAACAAACTCCCCTATACCTTTTATGATGTTTATGGATGACAACTTGCATCCCTTTACAAACACTATCATGATTGTATACCTAGATGACATCCTCATCTTCAAAAAGTCTTGGGAAGAGCACTTGAAGCACATCTAGTAGGTCCTTCATACACTATAGTGGAACAAGCTATGTGCCAACTTGGAGAAATACACCTTAGCATGGGCCAGGTCTAATATTTGGGTTACATCATTAATGATAAATTCATGCATGTGGATCAAAATAAGATCCAAATCATTCAGGATTGGCAAGCCTCGACCACTCTAACTAAGCATTGCATCTTTTTGGGCCTTGCCATTTTTTATGAGAGGTTTTTGTTGGGATTCTCTCATACTACTTTGCCTTTGATTCAAGTTACCAAGGGTGAATTGAAAGTGATTTTTTTCTTGTTCGAGTCCCAACAGAAGGCATTTTTTGAGCTAAAGATCTGCTTTTTCTCTACACTAATACACACATTTCCAGACCTGCAACAACCATTTTAAATTAAGGTGGGTGCCATCGACTATGCTATTGGTGAAATTCTCCCTGATTAAGAGAATTCAATGTCCTATCATAGTGAATTTTTTTTTGATATTATGGAAATACCACACCTATGATAAATATTTCTATTCCATCGTGCAGGCTTGCCAACAATGAAAACATTACATTCTGGGGAATGATATAGTCATAAACACAAATGACCAACCTCTTCAATCTATACAAAAAAAAAGAAAGTTATTGAACAATCTCCATTAAAATTGGTCCACATATCTGCAACAATTTCATATGAACATTAAATATAAGAAGGGTGGCATCAATCATGTTGTAGATTACCATAATCATCCTCGAGTTGCAGCACTAACCACTTTTCTCAATTCTTGTGGCCGCGATACCTCTAGATGACCACAACTATATAAAAATGATCCAAAGTTTTCCACCACATATCAGATGCTAGTGGAGGGCAAGAAAATTCGATACTTCCACCTCCAGGATCCATTATTACGCTACCTGGGCCAAGTTTGTGTTCCTTAAGACGAGCATGCTAAGCTAATTTATGAGGCACACTATAGTCGGATCGCAGGACACTTGGGCATTGAGAAAACTATGATATTGCTACAAAAGTATTATTATTGGCTGAAACTCTGATAGAATTTTGGAAAATATATTGGATCCTACACCACATATGCCATTGCCAAGAAATCCATTGAAAATAAATTCATGTACACCCCTCTAGCTACACCTAGTTGGCCCTAGGAATCCATCTCTATGGACTATGTCTTTTGCCTCCCTTATACCATCCAACGCATCCAACACATCTTCTAGTAGGTTCATGACATCTTGGATAAATCCAATGCTAATTACAAACAACGTCGTGATCATAATCGGGTGCCACATAAGTTTTAGGTGAGGGAATTTTTTTTATTAAATTTATAGAAATAATTTCTTGTTAGAGCCAATTGGAAGTTTTGAACATTCCAATATGGGCCTTACACCATCAGCAAGGTTGTGGGATACAATTCTTTTGAGCTAAAAATTTCCCCATTCCTTGGCCTACACCTAGTGTTCAACGTGGGTCACCTACGACCATGATTTCAACCATTATTGGACAAATTAGAAATTGTAGAAAAACTAACACAAGTAGAGCTCAGCCCAGACTAAATCGTGTGAAAATTTTATTTATCACAACATCTAGAAATTATTTTCCTAATTATTAATTTATTTAACAATTTATTTGCAATTTTCTATGAAAAATATCAAATAACTCACACTATGAGTTTCACAAATAAACCACGGAATAAAAATAGTGCTAGAATCTGAGAAAATACTACCACACACACACAATAAAAATGATATCGATATTCTTGGACAAATTTCCCCGAAAAAAATTGACTTGGCAAAATTGGTGCAACTTTTTAGGGGTTTTTATTATCAAGAAAAACTAAAATATGAGTATAATAGTTTGGATGTCGAAACCCGCTATCCTATACAGAGAAATATTGGAAAAAATCTACTGAGGAATTATCCTCACCCCATAGGAAAATCTGACACTGAAGACTAGTCTTTGAAACTCTTTACGTCTTGCCCTGTGTCACCCTCCACATGGGATCTACACAGACAAAAATCCATAAGGCCTAGATATCACATTGAGTTTCCTCTTCTGGTTGCCACTGACACTGGAAATATTTCTCTCGACCTATAAAAAATCATTTCCATCATAACTAGGAGATGACTTCCTGAATCTGCAAATTCGACTTCCTCTACAGGCTATTCTACAGTCCTTGCGTCAACCTCACTATGGATCTTACGCCTCTCCTCAAATGGAATTCATCGGATTGGATAAATTTTCCTCCAACATCACTTTCCCTACCCCTCATTGTCTCTTCTTTGATATTTTTCTCTCCGCCAACTACTGCTTGTATTTAGAAATTGATATGGCATGTAAATCGAATTGTTGAAGTATCTTCTCCAAGTTCCGATATGGCATGGAAATCGAATTGTTGAAGTATCTTCTCGAAGTTCCCATCGAATTCTTCATATAATCCTATGTTAGGACTCCAATGATGGATATTAAATATTCATAAAGGGATAGGATGATCTTGAATTCGATCTGTGTGAGTTTCTAGACCGTTCTCACCTTGACTTAATTAATTATGATTAGTTAACAAGGTTTCCTAAGTTTAAACTTAGGAAACATTTAAAAATTGGTTAATAATGAAATTAAGTCATATGTAGGTGGAATTTTTAGAAACGATTTATGCATTTTGGATATCTCATGTATTCTAGCCTCTCCACCAAGTTTTGTTACTAGGAAACATCAGATGCTACAGAAACTAACACTCCCTCTTAGAGAGGACCCTGTTCTCTCTAGTGTTGCACATCTTGCCACAACACCCCATCTCTGTATCACCTGTTGTCACATTTTTTTATGTCTGGTTGTTTCTTCTGATCAAATAATTCACAACTCTAATGTTTCATATGTTCTTTTGTTGACACCTACTATCAGGGAAAATTTGAAGGATGGAAAATTGTCTTCAAGTTTAAAAACATTAGTGAATCTCCCTAGTCCCTAATATGAAAACTATAAAATATTTATTGATATATTTGTGAAATTATTCAAATTTATAATGATTTTATATATAGTATCTTTATAATGTTGCAAAATTTTAGGGTAAAATAATTTTATATTGTAAAATTTGGGCGAATCATTTTTATAAAAGATGGAAATTGGCAAGTATTTTGTGGAAAAATCATGGAAAATTAGCCCACCCGCGAATATTAACCACTAAAATTTTCAATGCCTGTTGTACGGATACCAACTATGAATATGCACTACAAATCCCTCTAATTTTTTGTTTCTGCAACTGCAACCACTGCAACTGAGAAGCATCCAAAATACTAAACCAATTATGTTTAATATGATGCATCTGTCTCCCGAGTATCTAACTGCTACTATTTATTGCACTGTATACCAATGAATCTACATTGGTGCCAACTCTACATTGTGCCACTCTGCACTGATGCTAATATTGTAGTGTTCTCCTCAATACCTGACTGCTACTATTCTACAGTTGTCACTCTCGTACTTGTTGCATCAACTGCCACTAATCCATCCTGTTGTTGAATACTATAGGCTCCCGTATCGAGGTAATGATACATGATGTGGAATCCTCAAGGACCCTACCCAAAATGTGTACCTGTTTGGTGATACAAATCCAAGTTACCCCACCTCACTCCTTGAGAATAGGTTTCCATCATCACAAAGTCTTCCTCCAACCTAAAGGACAACCTACCTATCTCAACATGTGTTGCTACCTAGTTCTGCTTCTCCTGCTTTTGCTTCATGAGATGACAATGTGTATTGTTGTGGATGAACTTGCCACACTTGACACACTTGACCTTAGATAAGTCCTTCATCTTCTTATTATTCTCCCCCTATCCCTGAGTAGGACCTTTTGATGCAAGGGCTAAATTCCCCTCCTCCTTCACAGCCTTTGATCCATTGCTACTATTTCCACTAATGGAGCTCTTTAGCAGAGCTCACCTCAAATCCTCCTATTGAAAGTCATCCCATGTTAATTCCATCCTGGTAGCGTGTCTCTACCCAACATTCTTAGGACAAAGACTTGTCAATCCTGTAAGACATTGTTTAGTGCCAACCGTACTAGCTCTGAAGGTTGAGGTGTTGCCCCAATAACTGCAAGGTGATCCTAGACTTCCTTAATCCTTGTGAGAAAGGGATTTATGCCTTCCCCCTTATGAATCCTAATGCATCTCATATTTTCTTCCAGGAACATCTTCTTCTACTCGGAAGTGCCCTGGTCTAGTGCGGAGAGATCATCCGACATCTCTTTGGTCATTCCCTTGGCTGCTATATGTGAGACTATATGATCCCAGACTCCATCTAGGATCAACCACTTCACCTTCACCATTTCCTTCCTATATTCCTTGCGTTATTATGCCTCATAGGGAACTACCACCACTTTATTTATGTAGACTTTCAGTACATATTCATCTAAAAGGAACGACATCCTAGCCCTAGATGATGTAGTTGGAAGATCCATCCAACCTATCCTGATCCCTAAGCCCCGTTGTGGCCATCTCAACAAACTTGTCGAAAACATACTCTTTCCTTATGATTTTTTGTTGCTCGGCTACTTGCACTCCCTTCTAAAATACACAAATATGCTAGCTTCTACTGGCAATCTACCAGGAAAAATTGAACTTCTGAGACTCAAATTTCCCTGAGAGAAATTTTCCCTCTGATGTGTTTCTCTTCCACCCGATGTGGATTGTGCTTCTACAAATTATTGCAAGAACCTCTGCATCCAATAAGAAATTTGTTCAGGAAAATATGATTTTTTTTTTATCCCTTTACCAATTGGAATAAATCTCTCGGTGAATTCAACTTTTATTCCAATCTATAACATAAAATTGAATTATGTCCTTGTTACATGTTATTTTGTCACCATGAAATTTGACTGTCCATATAGGTTCATTACTACCTATATTGTGCTCCCTTAGAAGTCAAAAACCCTAATGTTCCTAAGCCAAGTCTTGGAATTATAGAAAAGCACATTAAAACCCTTAAAAGTCTAACTCTGCACTTTTCCTAACTCTTTGCTGTGGATCAATAGATATTTGTTCTATAAACTGTAGAAACTCCCGCATGTGCTGCTTATAAAACTTGCGGACCCCTATAAAATGTCAAATAAAGGAAAAAGTAAGTTCTAGAAGCCCAGCTGGTCGAATATTCTCCCAAATGGAAGCTTATAGAAGCATGATTAGTTCGAGCTTTATTGCTCCACTCATGGAGCTCTATCCCTCCACTCATGGAGCTTATCCCTTGGTCTATGGAGCTGAAATCCCTTCATGAGAGGAATCCATCCCCCTCTTCATGGAACTGAAACTACCTCCATTTCCCTATAAATTGATCTCATGTTTCAGTCTCAAGGGTAGCTTGTATAAGCTAATTTATGAAGAAAATATATGAGAGCATACTCTCTACACTAGTTGTTGTTGACATGAGAATGATCACACACTTATGTCTATAACTCCATGCTGGTTCAAAGAGAGGAAGGCTTGTCAAACTGAAGGAGGAACGATTTCTCAAGACCCCAGGAGGAACTTGTACACCATCAAGGCATCAGGTTGTAAAATTACTCATTTCATTCAAGATAATACTTATGGATCTCCTTTTCTCATTGAGTTCTTCTTGTGCTTATTTGAATAATTCAATACTTAGAGTCCTTGATCACTAATTTAGATTAGCTATTCTTAATTATTAGATGTTGCAGGTGCTTTTAATTCTTTTGTCTGTCTTTCATTGAAGGTTCTACTTATTGAGGAAACCTCTTTGGAGTGATTGGATAGAAGACTACACCGAACGTTGGATATCAAGGTAGGGGCATGTCCTCTTTCTTTGTTTATAATAATTCTGAATAGAAAATAATCTAGAGAAAATGATTTACATATGGATGTTTGTTTCTAGATATTCGTAGAATACTAGGGAGATTGCTCTTGTCTGCAAGAGGGATTTATCAACATAGCAAAATGACAACTCTGCTGGGGAATAGAACTTAGTTTTTCTTTTTATTTTCAGTTTTAGTTTTAAGAGTTTTATGATTTTGATTAGTCTAAAACTAGGTTGGGTAGATAACTTCTAAGCATCCCTGAAAAGAAAAAATAAATATTTATTTTTCTAAACTTTTCCTAGCCTCCGCAGTTTTTATTTGAAAACAGTGCAGTAGCCTCTGTAGATTTTAGTTTAGAACAGTGTGGTACCACTTTGTTCTCCATTAGAACTTGCGGACCTGTGGAAATTTTTTGAAAAATTAAGAATTCTCTTTTTAGGAGCTAGAATACCAGATTCTATGTGTTTTTCCCAATCTATCTTGACTGTCAAAATATTATGTGTGAATTTCTTTTCGACAATTTTTGCATTTGTGTGACGTTTCATCTAATTTGGATTTTATGAGTGACTGTTCTCCCTACTTTCTTGTTGCTCTATATAATAAACTTTCATATACCTTAGCTTAATGGTATGATGTTGTTTTCTTTCTGAGCCATTAAACCCGTTGCAAACCTTACTTTCACGAAAATTGATTTCATTTTCATTTGCAAATCTGGAAGAGCTTTTCGCTTACGAAGGCCTGATTTTCAAACTAAACCATTGTTGGATGTTTTCATTTATGCTGAGATAAGTAGAAATTTTTCTTGGTTTGATGACAAACTAAGAGGAAATGTCCTCAAACTTTCTAGATAGAGTTCAAAATTAGAGTTTCTTATTTTGATTTTGAATTTTACGTTTTTAGGAGTTTTAGATATGGTTTTCTTTTTAGGAAAAGATTTGTTTAATGATTTGTAGTTTCTAATATGACTGATAAGGGATATCATTTTGAACGAGTAATTGATCATTTTGTGAAATTGAGATCTCAAAGAAATCATCTTCTTTTCAAAGATCTTGTTTATGAAAGAAAGAATTGGTGTTTTTAGAAAATTGTTAAATCTCTCAATCTTTCCCTTAAATAAGATTCATTAATAAGAAAAGAGTTCCACTTTTATTTTAGATGCATTTAGCGTATTTTTGAGTTGGGTCTTAAGAAACAACCAAATTAAAAACAATTCCTTAATAAAATCAATCTAGATATTTTACATTTTCTAGGGCTCTTTTCCACCAACATAGCTTAGGCTAGTGTCTTGGAACAAGTTTTAATTAACATTCCAAGACAGTTCAAACAAACAAGTAGCAATCTTGCAGTAGGAAAAATACAATTGTAACATTTGTGCTCTAGGAAGCTCTTCTTAAAAGAGTCAAGAATGAGATAATGTCAGAACCAGTGAGGTAATTGTACCTATCTCACTGGGAATGATAGAAAATGTGCACATATTAAAAATGGTAAACCTTGGATAGACCATTCTCAAGGAGCCTGGGTCACTTGTTGGTAAACCTTGGATTATATCGAGGAGCCTTCAAGGGGATTGAGCGAGTTACTCTACCCTTGTGTGTATATCGGATCATAGACTTTAGTTTCCGAGTTACTCTACTCAATTCAGTGTCCGCAACTTCTTCAAGGAAAGTACCCTATGTGAGGAAAACCGTCTTTCCAAGGATAGTAACCTCCTTTGGGGTAGTCATATTTCCAAGGACAACAAACTCCTTTAGGGCCACAGTTCTACCTGGAAAATAAATTGCTTCAGAGAGGTCAATATTTTAGTGGGAATTATCCAGACAACTATCAAACATACATTCCAAACTATCAACCTAGTTATGGTCCGTCTTATCCAACACAACCTTCAATGGGAGCTTCATATCCTAGAGTAAACATGGTGTGGAATCCAACACAAAATCAAGATAATTTGGAACCTAACGTGCAAGTACCTTATAATTAACCTGGTCAACCAATTGGTTACAGTGAAATCCATCAACCTGTCCAACCTACGCTTCAAGTTATGTCACAAGTATATGCACCTAGTACTATTCAGTGGCCTAGTCCGAGTACACCTAGGACTCCACCTCAAATTGTTGCACCAACTTCTGTTCAACCTACCACACCTATCCCTGGAAATTATGCAGCCCCTAATTCTACAGCCCCTCAAGTATCACAACAAATCCCTGTAGTCACTGAACAAAAAACTGGACCCACAGTTGAGACTACTGTTCATATTCCTGTGGGAAAACCTAGTACAAGTACAATTGTAACAAGAAAACATCAGTTTGTTTATCAACCGTATCAAGTGAAGTATCAATATGGACCTATAGCAGGAAATCCAGTATACTAGCATCAACCGTACACTGGTTGCACGTATCAGATACCATCTCAACCCCAATATGGTTCCGTCAATCCTAGTTATCCGGGAGGCATTCCAATCCAAAATGCACAGGCTATTCCAAGATATCCTAGATATCCTCTTGCTGGTACAGGTATAGTTCCACAAGGTTATCAATTTGCTCAATAGGACCCTAACTACCGGTTGCCATTCATAGAAACTATGGATTTACCTGATTTGTCATGCCTAAAAAATGATCTGATCTATTATCTTCCGTATTGGCTTCCAATGCCGAATAAGTTTCCCAGTGATATTCCCAAGTTCGAAGGTAAATCAGGAGAGGACCCGTCAAACCATGTCATGACTTACCACCTCTGGTGTGCATCAAACTCTTTGGTTGATGATTCCATTCGATTAAGACTGTTTCAAACAACACTGATAGGTTTAGCTGCAAAATGGTATATTGAACTACAACGTGGCTCATTAAAAAATTTCAACACGTTAGCAACAACTTTCTTAACACACTTTTAGTTTCCATTCTGATACGAAAATGGCACATAACTATTGAATTAATTAAAACAATCAACAACTACGTACATATTAGATCACATACATGAATGAAGACGTAGAAGATGTTTAATGAAAGTATTTATTCCGAATCAGATCTTGGCATAATGCTTTATCAAAAGCTTCCAATGATCATTGAAGATGTGGCTAAGGGAGGGGTTGTTACGGAAGAATAGGTCATTGCTCAAGCTTAGTACTTATATATACAGAGTTTGGTACTTTATATGAAAACATTCTAGACTTACCACGTTGTGGTCAAACAAATGCAACTCCTTTAAGGTCTCATGTTGTAGATGGTGTAATTGGTTTAGTTACCACAAATAAGAGTAAAAACAAGTCTTCAAAAACTAGTTCTCCTATCATAACTTTACTAGATTCACTGAAAGGAGATTCTTCCCTTGAAACTTCTACTGAAATTCATGTTGTAGATTCATCTACAGCTAAATCAAAAACTGGTAATAAGAAGAAAGGGAAGAATAAAAATAGACAGAATTCATATCCCAAAGAGAAAACCAAAAATAATGAACCATCTGTTGATAAACATAAACCTTGTTATCCTTGTCTTATCTGTGACAAGGATCATTTTACGAAAGAGTGCCCACATCGGTCTGAGGTCTCTAAATTCATGAAAGGTTCACCCACACCCGTTGTCTTGAAGGATCCTTTTCCTACTCAAGATATCAAAATGATAAGATCCTCTTCAAACTCATTGGCAAATATTTTAATGATGTCTGAGGTTATGGTTGCAATGCGATCACAAGACAATGGAAGTAAAAATCTTGTAATTGGTAAAGAGATAGAAAATTATAATTCAACACCACCTATATCTCCTTCTGTTTCCGATCCACTTCATATCAAGAAACCTAATCTTGATCTATTGATTAAAACACCTGCTAAAGGTGTACATAAAAAATTATCTTTCAATCCACATGCAAGAGTTGCTCAGAACTACAACATTGTTGAAGACTTGGCGATATCCGCTTCAGTAATGTCGGCCTTAGAAGTGCTATAATCATGTCCATCACAAAGGAAATTAATTTTATCAACTATTGGAGCTATAGATCCTCAATATTATAACCTCATGGTCTTCGATCTAGAAAATTTTACACCAAGACTCCCTCATCAGATGGATTTTCAGATTCCAGTATTAGTAAAAAATAGACGAGTTTTTCATACTGTAATTGATGAGGGGGAATCCACGTGCATAATGTCGTTAAATTTTTGGAAAACTCTTGGTTCTCCAATAATCAATCAGTCTCCCACAATCCTTAAAGCCTTTGATGGAAGAGGATTCCATTCGTTTGGAATACTCCAGGATCTACCTATAGAAGTAGAAGGCACAACTGTTAATCTAGAAGTGGAAGTTGTTGATGCCCCTTTGGATTAAAACCTTATTTTGGGTCATAGTTGGTCTTATGCCATGACTTCTATCGTTTCATTCATCTTTCAGTTAATCATGTTTCCTCATAAAGGAAATATTGTGAAAATCAATCAGTTGTCATATTATTCGTCTGACCCGACTTCTACAAATAGTATCCAACATGTTGGAAAAATGAATTTCCCATATGAAGATGTTGCTGTAGGTTTAGTAAAAGACTGTGCATTGATGGGAACTTTCTCTATGCCTCTAGCCAATGTACCACGTACCATTTCCAACATCAATATGATTTGATCAAGCACTATACCATTTGATGACACTTCGGTAGTGCCTTCAGAGTAAGAAATGGATTATTTCAATAGCAAGATGCCTTTGAGTCCTTTTGAGATTGCATATGAGGCAGTACATTCATTTTATAACACCTTTTCAAGTAATCTTGATCCAATGAATGTGATCATCAAAGAATCTTCTTCACTATCAAGCTTATCCTTTACATCAATTTCCGATCCTTTTCAACAAGTGTTTTACACTGATGAAAGTATTCAGGAATTTTTGTCTATGGATGAATTACCTTGGGATGATATACAACATAGGTATTCATTTTTACCTAAACTTGATAGGTTTGAAAATGATTTTTTGTCTAATTTTAAAATTTATTATGTCGAGGAACCACAGAATTCCATATCGATTACAAATTTGGATTCTAAGATTAATTTGGGAAACATTTCTACTACTATTCCTATTGACATATCATTTAAACCTAGAATTTTTGAAAACATTCATATAGGTGCTTCTTATATGATTGAAGAAATTAATACATATAAAGCCCTATCTCAAGAATTCTAAGACATATTTGCGTGGTCTTATGAAGAGATGCCAGGAATCGATCCAAACATTTTTGTTCATGAAATAAAGACATACCCGGATGCCAAACCTATTAGACAAAGATTACATCCAATACATTCGCAAAAAGCTGCTGCTATTAAAGTTAAAGTTGAAAAGTTACTGCGAGCAAGATTTATTTATCCAATCTCGTTGACATATTGGGCATCTAATAAAGTTCCCGTTACAAAAAAACAAGGGACTAAATGGATATTTGTCGATTATAGGGATAATAATAAAGCATGTCCAAAATACAATTATCCTACTGCTTATATCGACCAAATTATTGATGATTGTGTAGGAAATGAAATGTTTTCATTTATGGATGGATTTTTCAGATATAATCAAATCAACATACTCCAGGCTGATCAACCAAAAACAAAATTTATATGCCCTTGAGGAACATTTTCTTATTGCAAACTTCCTTTCGGATTAAAGAATACTTGTGCAACTTTTCAAAGGGAAATGTCTTACGCTTTCCATGATATCAAACATATTGTACAACCTTATCCTGATGATTTCCTTACTGACTCATTACATAGGGATGATCATCCTACTCACTTACAAGCAATTTTCATGAGATGTAGGTATTACAAGAATCGTTTGAATCCACACAAATGTGTTTTTTGTGTGCAATGAGGATGATTACTGGGATTCATCATTTTGAAAGCTAGCATTTGTGTTGACCCCTCAAAGGTTGAGGCCATCATAAATTTACCTCCTCCTTCCACACTTCGCCAACTCCATAGTTTGCAAGGGAAAGAAAACTTTCTGCGTAGATTTATCCCGAACTATGCTGAGTTAAAAAAAGGTTTTACCTGGTTGTTGAAACAGAATGTTCCTTTTATTTGGCATGAGATTGCTGATCGATATTTTGATGCTCTAAAAAATGGGTTAACCCATGCACCGTTATTGCATCCACCCAATTATAACCAGGACTATTTTTTATATTTAGTAGCCTTTGATTCCACCATTGGAATGGTTCTAAATCAAGAGGATGAGTCTCATAATTAGCATGTGATTTACTATCTAAGTCGGAATCTGAATTCAACCGAAATTAAATATTCGCATGTGGAGAAATTGGCCTCGGCAACAGTTCAAGCTATCCAAATATTTCATCACTACATATTGTTATGAAAGACAACTGTGATATCTAATTGCAACCCGATGATGTATATTTTGAAAAAACAATTACTCGGAGGAAAATACTCTAAATGGATTGTCATCCTACAAGAGTTTGATTTGGAATTCAAGAAATCTAAATCAAAGAAATCACTGGTGTTTGCAGAACTCATGTGTGACTTTCCCAATACTAAGATGGAAACCGTGGAAGAGAATCCCATCACAGATGAATCTCTGTTTCTGATCAGTATGTTGATCCATGGTATGGAGATATCATCATTAATCTTCAAACCCAAACCTTTCACCCAGAGCTTTCAAGTTCAAATGGACATAGAGTCCGGTATCAATCTCAGCAATACAACATCGTTGGGGACACATTTTATCGTCGTGGTGTAGATTCTTTTTTTCGACGTTGTATAACTCACGAAGAGGCTGAAAGGGTTTTGAATGAATGCCACTCTGAAGCATGTGGTGGTCATATGTCTGGGTTTGCCACAACCCAAAAGATATTTTTCACTGGATATTTTTTGCCATCATTGTTGAAATATTCTATTATTCCAGTCTGAAAATGTCACAACTACCAAATTTTTTATCGAAATATGCATGCACCTCCAGCTCCTCTTCACCCAATAATTTTTATCGGTCCTTTTGCAAAATGGGGCATTGATTTCATTACATGTAACCCTCACTCGGGCGGGGAGCATGGGTATATTATTCTCACTGTAGATTACTTACCAAATGGGCTGAGGTGATGCCTACATTTGTGGAAGATGGCAAAACTATAGCTACGTTCATATTCAATCATGTGATTTCTCATTTCATTGTACCCCAAACTATTATCATAGACCATGGGAGTCATTTTTGAAATATAATGATGACCGAACTTTCTGATCAACTTGGCCTACACAATGATAACTCTACTCCATATTACCCGCAGGATAATGGTCAGGTTGAAGCTGTTAATAAATTTTTAACCACCATGATTAAACAGATTATCGGAACTCAAAAATCGAATTGGCATACCATGATTTTTTCAGCACTATGGGCATACCGAACCTCAACAAAAACTACTAGAGGGATCTCTCCTTTTCAACTCATTTACGGTTTAGAAGATGTGTTACCCATTGAATGCGAAATACCGTCACTCCAATTAGCCATAGAGTTACTACCAGCTACCTTTGAAGAGGAAAAACTCTTTTTGTACTTAGCACAATTAGATGAAACTTGGCGCACTGTTGCATTAGCTGCAAAAGCTCATAAGAAATGTGTGAAAGCTTAGTATGATTGAAGTGTTACACCTCGTGTATTTCAGAAGGTGACCTAGTCTTAGTATATGATCAAGCTAACGATAAGCTAGGTGCTGGGAAATTCAAACAAATGTGGCATGGTCCTTACATTGTCAAGCAAGTGCTTTCCAAAGGGGCCTATAAATTGACTAATCATGACAGGGTATCTTTAGATAAGCCCATAAATGGTATTTATCTTAAGAGATATTATGCTTAACTCTTGTGTGAAGATCTCACTTGTATATTAGTTATTGTTTTTTAGATAAGTGTGCCTAGTTTAAGTTTGCTTTTACTACTATCGCTGCTTATCTTGATTACTCTTGATATTGCAGATGTCAACATCCCTTCAAGCATACATTGTATTTCCTGATGGTGCCCGTTGTAGTACACGGAATATCTCTTCCATAGCTTGGGTTATCTATTCACCCACTGATGAGTTAGTTTCTCTGCATGGGGTAAGCCTTGGTCAAACAATGAACAATATTTTAGAATATAGCGCATTCATTGAGTTATTATTTGATGCCATTTCATTTGGTATTTGACGTTTGATCATTAGGTTAGATTCAAAACTCATTGTATTGCATTTAAACAGAGTATATGCAATTAAAAATCCAATGTTATTGAGATTACTTTTGAAGGTTCATCTCTTGCAATGACAATTTGATTATATCAAATATCAACACATTACAAGAAATTTAAACACATTGGCTAATGCATTAGCTAATCATGTTTTAAATAGAAATTTGCAACATTAAACAGTAAAACAAAACAACATTCGATACATGTTGAACAAGATACTCAGAGAAAGTAGTAATATAATAGATAGGTTTGTTTTCAAAAAACATTACATAGCCTATGATAATAGCTTCAAACAACTTATGATCTAATAGATACTGATACAAAAAAAAAGATATGTCAATCTACAATGATCATCCAATATCCATGATGATGATCATGGCAGTAGACTATGGCATGCGCCACCTTGCGCAGGAATCTCCTAAACTATCCTGGTACACCTGTAACATGTCTCTAAAGATGGAGAGGAATGTCATAACAATGTTACCGATGAAATAGGTAACCGCAATGTTACCTACTTTTTCTTGGTAGCATAAAAAGCACCCGATTTTGAAAAGTGGTGATGCAGAATCACCATTTTTTTTTTGTGCACATTTTTGACACTCTAATATTTTTATTTATGAAGTATGAATATTTGTTTTAAAATGTTAGTGAATTTCATGTTAATTTTGAAATGTATTGATGCAGCATCAACCTTTTTTTTTTAGAGTGGTGATTTTCATGCTAATTTTGAAACGTATTGATGCTGCATCAACTTTTTTTTTTAGAGTGGTGATTTTCATGCTAATTTTGAAACGTATTGATGCTGGATCAACCTTTTTTTTTAGAGTGGTGATTTTCATGTTGGTAATAAAACACAAAACTTAGATAAAAAAATATATATAAAAACAATAAAAAAAACCCAATAAAAATTAAAAAAAAACAAAAATAGGTCGTAAAAATAAAAAATTTAAACAAAAATAAATAAATAAAAACAAAAATATTTGAAAATTATATCAATGGAAATGACAAAATTTGAAAAAAAAAACACATAATTTAAAGAAAAAAAACAAAAATTGACCCAAAAAAAAAAAAAAACATCAAAAACATTTTTTTGTGACTTATTAAAAAAAAAACCATCTTAAAAAAAAAAATTAAAAAAAATAAAAAAAAATTAAAATTACAAAATTAAAATTTAGATTAAAAAAAAATTAAAAAGAAAAAAAAGAAAAAAAGAAAATTAAATTTAGAAATTAAAATTAATAATAATAATAATAATAATAAGAAAAAAATACAAATTTTAAAATTAGCAAAAAAAGAAAAAAAAATTCAAAAAGAAAAAAACAAAAAAAAAAGTATGAAAAAAACCACATGCAAATAATTAAAAAACAAATACACATAAATTTAGTGCTTTTTTTTTAATGAAACAATTTATAGATTTTAAAAATGAAAAACTAAATAAACTAAAAAATTAAAAAAAACAATTTAATTAAATTAAAATTTAATAAATAAATTTTAAATTTTAAAAAATACGTAATCTATAATATTAAATATAAAAATAAAAGAAAATTAAAAAAAATTAAACAAATTGAATTTAAGATCAAAAAAATTGAATAAAAAAAAAATTTAAAATTTTTTGAAATTAAAAAAAAAAATTAAAAAAATCAAATAAAGATAAAAATATTAAAAAAAAATTAAAAATTAAAAAATCAAATAAAATCAAATAAAAAATATACATATATATTAAAAATTAAAAACAACAAAAAATAAAATAATAAAATTTAAAAAAAAATAAAAACAAAATTAAAAAAAAAAAAAACAAAACAAATTATATTTTAAATAAAAAAATTATATTAAAAAAAAAATTAAATTTTTTGAAATAAAAAAAATTTAAAAAAATCAATTTAAAAAAAAAAAAGTTAAAAAAAAAAAATTGCGGCGGCAGTGGTGGTGGTGGGGGCGACGCCACCCGGCACTGCCCGCCTGGGCGCAGCCCTCCGGCCACCCACGGGACGGCCTCCGCCGCCGCTTTTTTTTTTTTTAATTTTTTTTTTTATTTTTATTTTTTTTAAATTGATTTTTTTTTTTTTTTTAATTTTTTTTTTTAAATTGATTTTTTTTAAATTTTTTTAAATTTTTTTATTTTTTATTTTCAAAAAATTTAATTCTTTTTTTAATTTAATTTTTTTATATAAAATATAATTTGTTTTGTTTTTTTTTAATTTTGTTTTTTTTTTTTTTTTGTAAATTTTTTTTTTTTTTTTTTAATTTTTTTTAAATTTATTTTGTTAGTATTTTTATTAAATTTTGCTTTTTTTTTTTTTATTTAATTGATTTTTTCTTTTTTTTAAATTTCATAAATTTCCTTTATTATTTTATAGAATTTAATAAATTTTGTATTTTTTTTTAAATTTATTTGAATTTAATATTGTTTTTTAAATGTTTTACTTTTTTATTAATTTTTTTTTGTTAATAGCATAAAAATTTTATATTTTTATATTTCAATTAAAATTGTGTATTTAAAATTAGATTTTTTTTTTAATTAAACTTAATTTTTTTAAATTAATTTGTTTTTAAATTTTTTTTTTATTTAATAATATTTTTTTTTTTTTCAATTTTCCATTTTTAATTGATTTTTAAAGTTTTTATTTTAACAATGGTTTTTTTTTTCTTTTATATTTAAAATTTATTTTTTCTTTCAAAATTTATTTGTTTATTTATTAAAATTTAATATTTTTGTTTTTAAATTTAATTTGTTATTTAATATTTTTTTTTTTAATTTAATAAAATCTTATATATATACATATTTTAATTTAAGTTCATATATATATTTTATTTTTTATAATTCAAATTTAATTTATTTTTTATAGTTTATTTGTTTTTCTAATATATCTTGTTTTAAATTTAATATTTTCATTGTATTTTATTTTTATTTTTTATTTTTAAATAATTTTTCATTTTTTTTACTTTTAATTTAAATAATGTTTTCTTTTTTTAATATTTTTATTTTAAATTTTTAAATTTATTAAAATTTAATATATTTCCTTAAATTTAATTTTTTGTTTTAAATTATTTTATTTTTTTTTAATTTAATAAGCATTTTCTTTTTCTTTTTTAAATTTAATTTCTATATTTTATTTTTTATAATTTCCTTCTTTTTTTAACTTGTTTTTTTTTTTAATTTAATATTTTTTTTTTTGCTTTTTTTTTTTTTTTTTTAATTTCTATATTTTTTTAAATTTCAATCTTAATTTTTTTTGTTTATTGTTTTATTTTATTTTTCCTTAAATTTTAGGTTTTTTTTAATGTTTGAATTTAAATTTTTATTTTGTTTTTATTTTTATTTTTTTTATCTTCATATATTTTTAAATTTTAAGCTTTTAAATTTTTTATTTTTTAAATTTATATTTTTTCTTAAATTTTAGGTTCTTTTTAATGTTTGAATTTTAAAAATTAAAAAATGTTATCTCTATTTTTAAAAATGCCAAAAGTATGACACAATTTTTTTTTTTGTTATTCCAGCATCAACTTGTTTTGTTTTGAGGGTGTTTTTTCAATCCCTTTTTCAGGAAACAATTTTGTTTTTACCATAATTTTATAAAATGTTGAAATTTGACCTTAAAAAAAAAACAAAGTGCGTTCTGGAATACACACTTTTTGTTTTTGGGGTGTTTTTTCAATCCTTTTTTCAAGAAACAAATTTGTTTTTACCATAATTTTATAAAATGTTGAAATTTGACCTTCAAAAAAAAAACAAGTGCATTCTGGAAGACACATTTTTTTTTGGGGGGTGTTTTTTCATGTTTTTTGAGAGTTTTTGGGCTAGAGTTCCCGTTTTGAGGTCAGGTTAGCTATTTCATCGGTAACAGTGTTTCATATGTCCTTGTCTCGGGACTACCTATGGCTAACCTCTCCAGGTTGTGTTCCATATCAGTTAGGATCTCTGTTGCCTGATCCTGTGGTGGTACTATAGGCTCTACTTGATGCCTATCAAAGCGGCAGAGTGTAGCTGGTCATCATGGACCAAAATCTGCATTTAAATGTCTTTATCATTATCTGACGATAAAAAAACAAATAAAAATTAGATAAAAAACATCAAAATAGTTATCTTACCTGATTCATCCCACTGTTCCCCTAAAGGCAAGGACATCTCAGCATCACCTCTGAAATCTATACGTACATAAGGGAAGTATTCAATGGTGAAGACTTGAATAGTTAGCCACATAAGTATGCCAGAGTGAACCAAACCACTGAACTGACATCGCCACCATGGCGGGCCATTAATGCAACCCAACATACCATTTGAGGTTCCTGAGGTTCCCCACGATCCACTAGAATAAGCCGAGGGGAAAGAAGTGGGATTCTCTCCAAAGCAAAGGAAATCAAAATGGCGCCACAACCAAAGTTTTTTAACTTTGAATTCTTTTCTCTGGTTACATGGCCTTTCATACTGGCCAATACCCCTTCGCACCAGTTGAATATGGTGCCTATGAAACACTCTACCGCGGTCTGCATTTGAGATTTAGTGGCTACATGTGGAGCTACACTCCCACACAACCTAGTCATTGTGAATGCAATCACTTTGAGATTTAATCGCAGGATAGTTTTTATGTCTATGCGATTATCCTTTGGATCTACCGCATCACTACAAAATTGTTGTTTGTAGCTAGCAATGGGTAGGCCACCCTATCTTGCCCCAAACAAGATATGTTTTCTCCTCTTCGGGACAATCCAGTGAGAAAATAAATATCCTTGAGCTTGATTGTGAACCGATGGTCACCAATGATAAAGCACTGATCTTGAACATCCCATGTGTTCACTAACCATGTCATCAGCTATACTTGTGTTCTCATACCTTGAATCGCCCAGAACTTATATAAACCACAATTTTTTAACACATGCAATGTCTTCGGATTATTCATGGATTCATTGTCTATATCCTCATGCTCACGTTCTCTCTACTCTAGCATAGTGAAATAGCTTGCAAATGAACACATTTGAAAGTTAGAAACCATTGGAATGAAAATATTTAACCATTTTTTAAATAATTTGTAGATTTTAAAACGCTCACGGCCCCTCCGCAGTTTTTGTGCAGAGACAGTGAGGACATCCACACGGGCTCCACACAAAAACCATGGTAGCCTGATAAATTTTCCTTTTAGAAAATTATCAGGGTCCGCAGGTAGCATGCAGATGACCTGCAGACCACCAAAGGCACATATTTGAACACAATTTCTCCCTAAAAAATGAAATTAAAGCCAAAAAAGAGAATTTAAACATATAGAAATGAAGAGTAAAGTGATGTGGATTACCTGGTTCTGAATAATCGCAAATGGAATGGTCCATTCTCCTGATATTAGCTCCAGAAAGTTTTTGCCAAAAGCTCTCAATTTTCTACTCTGAAGATAGAAGGTGAAGATGATTTTGTTAAACTCCTTTTTATATTTTTTGAATGAATAAAATATTATATTTTATTTACTTTTCACTTTAAAATGGCTATTTTTCAATATTTTTACTTCTTCGGAACAATATTTTATTATTTCCACTAAGGAAATTATAAAACAATGGTGGAAATAATAAAATAATATTTGATTACATCATCAAATTTTAGAGGGAAAAAATGAAAAACTACATTTTAACTCATATGTTCAACTTATCTCCCAAATTTTTCAATCAAATTTCAAGCCAGAGTACTCATTGGATGAAAAAATTAATTCCTCATCAAAGGAGTACCCATTTTGCATACTTTCGATGGACCTTGCTACATGAGAAATGAGAAATACATGAAAAACATGATTACAATCATATTTTTTAATGTATTTCTCATTTTTTGTGTAGCAGGGTCCATCAAAAGTATCCAACATGGGTAATCCTTGGATGAGGAATTAAATTTTCCATCCAACGAGTTCTCCCACTCGAAATTTGAGTAAAAAATTTGGGAGATAAGTTGAAAATACGAGTTGAAAAAGTAGTTTTATTATTTTATTATTTTTTAATTTTTTTTACCCTTTTGCTTAAAAAATGGTGAATCACCCCCCATGGTTTAAATCATCATATTAAATCCTAGTAGCTCTTATAAATTATATTTTGGTTGTACATTTTTCTTAGAAGGCCCATTTTAGACCTCAAAATTCCCCTAATGCAATTGGAACATTACGACAAATCCAAACATCTATAATGGATATCCTGATCACAGTCAATTTCAAAGTCATCAACCTAGTGGACAAAATTCTTGCATATCCAATGTTAGTCGGCCGACCTTCGAGATGAATAATGAAGATGACAATATCATTAGAAAAATAAAATTATAATAAAAGGAAACAACAAAAATATAGTCATTCCCTTAGACCCTCGAGAAGGTAAACCATGGGTAGAAGCCTGTAATGAAGAAGTTGAAATAAGAAAAATCTACCAAGTCTTACATGATGAATGTGACAATGTCAAACCAAATTATCCTTGTGAAATTCTGACTGGATTGCCTCTATCAATTGGAGAAAACTCAGATGCCAAACTATACAAATGGAATATTGAAAACTATGAATCAAAGGAAAAATGGTATTAGACGATATAGGACATTCTAACATCAAATATTTGACAGTTTTATTATGTTAAAGTAATGTCAATTATATGAAAAAATAACTCCTAGAGATACCATCTTTACTTCCAAAATATCTAACGAATGACTCTAGTAAAAATATTCATTTCGAAGAAAGATCTTCCCTTGTCAATCAAATGGAGCAATTAGCAAAAGTTATTGGCGAACTGGGGCGAATGTAAAGCTTAGTATAAACTTTTTCTAGTCAGGAAGTGAGATGGTGGGACACCCATTCATCACCACTCCAGACATGGATGACCACAACAAATTATTTTATTGAATATTTTGGAGGGAAAAAGTTATCTATGCAAGAAAATATACCCAATTTTATTATTGGTCAATATCATATCGAACATATCAAAAATTGTGAATCAGATTGATGAAGAATTGGCTATAATTATGCACATGTTTGGTTGCATATGTTCCCAAAAACCTTATATTATCTATTGAATAAATGGTTTAAGTTAGAGGAAGTAAGGAACCATTCACTTCAATGGAAAAAAATAAAATAAAATTTCATTATGGACATTGAATTAAAATCACGGGAGGAAAATTTAAAAGAAAGAGTCTAAAATAATGAATAATTTATCAAAGAAAACCATTCAATCATAAGATTTTACTAAATGATCCAGTAAATTGTAACTACATTGCTTGCACCACAACAAAAAATTTGGCTAATCTCTTACAAATGGAATAAACACCCCTTAATGGTCAAAGGTTTCTCTTCAATAAGCATCATCCTTAAAATCACAAGAAAATCCAAATAGTATACAAAGTTTCTAAACAATATATAGAGAAATTATATGACTTAGTATATATGCTAGCCTACCATGAAGTAAAAGTTCAGGATAAACCACTTGATGAATCGAAAGCACCCGACTGGATCGATGTAGAAATAAAAATACGTGAAGTAGACATATCAAATGACGATTGACCCAAAATTTCTTGATTTGGTGATTATTCATCAGAGAAACAAATCACAAAATTTGTCATATTACTTAAGGAGTATCAATAAGTATTTACTCGAGACTATAAAGAATTAAACAACTTATTCAAGGAAATGGGATAAATGAATATCGACTTTATTACTAAGTCTAAACAAATAAAGAGGATACCATACAAGTTAGCATATAAATATAAACAAATTTTACAGAGAAATAGAAGGGATGCTTGTCGATGGTGTTATATACCTCGTAGAAACATCAAAATGGGTGAGTCCTATGGTCTTTCAATCAAGGAAGCATGATCCAACGATGCTACGAATTTTTGTCGATTACATAGGATTGAATAAATTAATAGTTACTGATCCATTCCCAACCCCTTTCGCCGACGACATTATTAATGAAGTCGCAGGAAATGAATGTTACTCCTTTATAGGTGGGTTCTCAGGATACAACCAAGTACCCATAGTAGAAGAGGATCGAGAAAAAAATACTTTTGCTACTGAATTTGGTTCCTTTGATTTTCCATTCGAACTAAAAAATGAACCTATGGTATTCTCAAGAATCATTATTAAAGAATTTCAGGAGTACATTTGTAAAACCATGGCTACATACTTTGACGACTGGACAATATACATGTTATTAAAAGATCATATTCAATGGATAATACTAATTCTTGGAAGATGTGGACAGAGAAAACTATCGATGAATATTAAAAGTTGTATCTTTCCAATGCCAATCAGAATAATATTGGGGCATGTTATTTCAAAGGACAAAATTAAAGTCGACATGGAAAAAATGAAGGTAATTTTATATTTAAAACCTCAAATGAATGAAAAGAAAATTAAAATGTTCTTAGGACATAAAAGATACTGTAGAATATTTATCAGGCATTACTCCGACATAAAATTCCAAATCAAGGAACTTTTTAAAGAAAGATGTTCTAGATGTTCAAAATCAAGGAACGTGCTGGATCATTCAAACTATTAAAAAATAAATTTTTTGAGGCAAGAATCCTAAAATTTCGAGACTATTCTAAATAGTTTCATGTTCATGTCGATGATTCAAATGTTGAAGTAGAGGAAGTTGTATCACAACATGACGATGAATTGATAGACCATCGAAAATCTTATGCCAATTAGAAGCCCAATAAAGATGAATGGAATTATTCACTGATAGATATTGAAGCCTTAACAATGATATTTTCCTTATAGAAATTTCAGCACTACCTTTTAAACAATACCTTCATATTTTATAAAAACCACCAAGCATTGAAATAACTTATAAATAAACTACTCCATTAGGGAATAATTTGTCTATGGCTATTCGTATTTCGAGAGTTTGAATTTGATGTTATCTTTTGACTGGATCAAATCAATGTCAGCCCTGATCATCTATCCTCACTTGAATCATAAGAGGATTTTTTAGACAATGATGACAATCTACTTGACACACAGCTATTTAGGATTGAAGAAGTCCCAATTGAACTTGTTGAAATAGAAGAATTTTTAGATATAGTAAAAGCACCAGAAGGACTATAAAAAATAAAATAAAAAGGTATTAGCAATCAAAGTGGCACCATATACATTAATAAATTGCCAAATGTATAAACTATGAATTGGCTAAGTACTTTGAAGATTCATTTTGTAACATGAAAGAGAAGAGATTATCGATGAAGCCCACAAAGGGGGATTTGGAGGCCACTATCAAGGATACAGGAATTCCCAAAAAATAATGCAATTTTGTTTCTAGTGGCCTACATTATTCTGTGATTTTTGACAATGGGTGTAAAGATGTGATATATGTGAAATAACGGGATGACCTCTACCAAAGAATCAAATGCCACTACATTCCATAGTTCCATCGTTACCATTTGAAATATGGGATATCGACTTGGTCGATCCATTTCCTAAAAGTGGTAAAAGGAGAGGTGAAAAATACATCATAACTGTAGTCGAGTATGTAACAAAATGGGAAGAATTAGAACTTGTAGCATTATGTATTAAAGAAGTAGCAGCTAGATTTATATACAAAAATATAGTGACATTTTTTTTCTTCCCCCTGGTCGTCATCATTGATCGGCTCACATTTTTTTAATGGAACAATAGAAGCATTAACAAAGAAATTTATGATAGAACATGGAAATACTACAACATATCATCCTCAAGAAATGGTTCAGTTGAATTTTTCAATAAAACTCTACGTAAAGGATTACTAAAATTTATAACATAGAAAAAATGATTGGGACAATAAAATTATAGCAACCTTATGGGAATATAGTAGAGCATACAAACATTTGACGAGATCAACACCATTTAAGCTTTTCTATGCATAGGATAAATCATGTTGTTCCACTATTCAGCAAAAGCATAGGTTGTGTTGACTATACTAAAATATATAAAAAGTTACAAGCACAATTCATCACATAGTTACATCAATTACAGGAAGATCGAATGTTCACATTATGCCATCAAAAAATTAACAAAGACCAGAAAAATGCATGACATGACCAAAATATTGAAGCTATACACCTTCAAGTCGGTAATTTACTCTTACTGTATGATAGCCCGATTCAAAGGCAAACAAAAGAAACATCAAATCACATGGCTCGGTCCATTTTTTATTGAATATATCCAACCATTAGTAGAAGTCCAACTAAAAACACTAGTAGGTCATTTTTTCAACTCTCTTGTTAATGGTGGTTGTTTAAAAAAATACATTTTATAAAATCAATTACTATAGGTTAGTTGTAAGTCTTTTAATAAAAATAATAATTGATAAACATGTAAAATATCAATATCTTAATAATAAAAGGAATAAATAAAAATACAAGTTACTAATATAGCACAAACTTCTTGTGTCTTTTTATTTAAAATTAAATTAATAAAATTAACAAAAAGTAGTTACAAATATAATTGACATAAGAGTCGGCATATCAATAAAAACCAATTGTAGAAATACATTTCGCAACCACACCAAATATCATTATGGAGTGAGGTGTCGACTTACACAACCTTCTAAGAGAAAATTAAAACTTTGAAGAATGATAATACAAAGTATATCAATATACAAAATACTGAGGGAGAAGTAGACTTAGGAAAGAAAATTCGACAATACCTACACGTAGAGTACAATTTCATAGAATAGTAAATCTAGAAGATAACAATTTCTACTTACGGGGAAGCAATTCAAAAAACCCAGATGCACATAATTACCTCTCCTGTGACCATAACAGAGCTATGCATAAAAGACAAAAAAAGAGCGACCTACAAGTTAGAGAAATCAATTACTACCATATCCATCTGACACATTACGCACTTCACTCATTCCACCACTGTCAGATAATTACCAAACTTTAAGACTTTATATTTAACTCTAATTAGTGCATACATGTGAATGGAAATGATGCAAGAAAATATATAACAACAAAATATGCTCACACACACATATAGGACACAAAATATTCTTTGGGAAACCCTTTCTAGAGAAATCCCAACTGGAAGGTGAGGTTGCTTCGATCTCTTTCTCTGTTGTCTAAAGCCTATTCCTCTTGGCTATCTTTGTTGAGCTATGTAATAAATCCTCTTGAAAGAATGGAATTCCTTTTCCTCCTAGAGGGTTGGTTATAGCACATCCTGATAGACTACTAGTGGTTAATTTTGACTACATGAACTCTTAACTAGAGTTATAATATAGAATCTTCAAACATATTTCAAATAAAAAACACGTGGTTATCCCCTGTTCCATGAATAATGGGGGTTGATGCAACTTCTGAGTGGCATAAAATTTGCATACGCAGTTCGATTGACGTGCTTCTTGAAATGCTGGAAAGATATCTCTATGTAGAACATGGTTATAAGGTGTAGGCTTAAGAGGAAAAAAAATTCCCCCAAAAAATGTCGGTTTATGCCTCAAAACTCTCCAAAAAGGTTTTAGACCTTGTTTCATGAAACTGGGTCCCACTAGTAAAAATCATCCCATTAGCTGATTCCTCAAGTTTTCTCACTTTGAATGAATCGAGATGGATGAAAAAAAATATAACGATATACTATGGATTAACTTTGTAACTTCCTAAATTCAATGTATTGTTAGCTCCGAAGCTCACTGCTAGCACTCTTTAATTTATCGAGGCTAAGGAGATAAAATTAGAGGTGAGCACGAACCACTTGTAAACTAGAATCTAGCCCTTCTAGCTTTAGAGATGGATCTCTCTTTCTAAAATTTCCAATCACTTAGATTTTAATCTACTTATGGTGCTCAATGAGGTATAAATTTTCAAATATTTGCTGGTAGGAAAGGAGAGAGATCCATTGTGTATGGAGTCATGTCCACCTGATTATGTTTCTAGTGATGAAATGAAGGGAAAGAGGAGATTCTACAAGGGAAGGGTAGGTAGTCTCTTTGGATTTTTTTAGTTTAAATTCATTGTAGTAGGGTGAGTGGAAGAAAAATGGAAAATTACAATAGAGAATCAAACACCAAGATGAATTCTAACAGTCATTTTAGCATAAAACATAGATGTCCAGAAAAATGAATCAAACCACTATTTGAAATGAATTCCAAGTCAAAATATTTTTTTAGATAAACCATAAGACATGTTTAAACAATTATCTTCATAGAAGACAATTTAAAAATAAAAATAACACATATCCAAATTAAACTAACATAAGAATCCATGAAATTTCCACCTATGTCTTCATTCACTATAAAAATATGTTAAAAGAGTGTAGTACACAATTTTCTTTCTCCTAAAATTAACCAACCCTTTTCTCAATTAAATTCACATCATAAATAGACTAAAATGATTCAGTTCCCAAATTTAGGGGTCATATTTCTCATTGGGATTTTTGTTTCTAACTTATACAATGAAAATAGAATTGATTTCTGAAAACTAGGAACTTTTTAACTAGATCTTTTGTAAGCACCTTCACATTAAATACTCAAATGAAATAGATCCTATGAGTCACTAGATGATTTATTACAATTACTAAGACCATAAAATAAATTTCAAAATATTTTCACTTAAGTAAATTGGTCAAAAATATGATTTTCTGGAAGTGCAGCGCTAGCGCTGCGCAACCTCCTAATTCTCCACTAAAACAAAAACACAACATGAAAATGCAATGCTCCATGGTCAATACGCCTATATTTTATCCTTGAGCTTACTAATGACATTAGCATGTGTGAAAAATCATGTACATGAATATTTTCCTCCTTATAATATTTCTTTAACCACAGAGAGCCTACAACTTTGACAATTTCATCCATAGCCAAAAACGTTGTGCGAGTTGAAAAAGTGCAGCGCCATCTGTTTTCATCGTTTGAGTGACAATGAAGTATCTATACAATCTTCTCATGTTGATGATCATACTTAAACTACATTAATCATTTTGCATACCCATTTCAAGCCTCCCTTCACCAAAAATCCAAAATATTCATATCCACATAAAAAATGCTAACCCTAATGCTAGTTAGGGCACAAAAATGCTATGAAAGCTACTTTTTAAAAAATGACATCAGAATCCTAACTAAATGTGGTTGCAAGAGGGACTTTATGCAAAACATTATCACCAACCTTAACCCCATAAACAATCATACTTTAGGAAAAATTCAAAATCAAAACTATGTTTTTTCACCCCTTCCATCATTCAAAATTTGGTTGCCTGAACCAATAGGTCCAACATGCCTCTATCTTTATCCTGCATCTCAATTAACTATTGCTTGGTGTATCTTAATTCTTTTATCATAGAAATATTGTGGCTACATATGTTTTTTATTTTCCTATGCAGCGAGAGACACATTTTCAACATATCCCTAACATTCTCCTACCTGTCTCATACATATTCAAAATATCACTCACATTTTTCCTCGCCATTTCATCTTGCTGATTAAGCTCAACAATATCACTGTGTGTCTTCTTCAAATTCAACCTCAACCTGTTAAAAGTGTGCTTCCCCTCATCTATATTTTTCCTTTATTCTTCTTGCGCTATGTTTTCTTCTTGGATTTGTAGCATTCTAGATCATGATCTAGTCACTATAGTCATTGGAACTTTTGCCTTCCTAATATCTTATGTCACTAAATTTTCCTTGCCCTTCGATCTCATCACATCTGCTGTAGCTTTTGCACTATTTTCTTGTTTCAATTGTGCAATAACCATATGGGCATTATTTATCTATTCTTTCAATTGTGTAATCTCCTTAACTTTATGATAAAATACCACACCTTTTGGTATACTTTCCATAGATTCAAATGTCTGTTGTAAAGGAAATATTTTTGTAACACACCTAGCGACAGGATTTTTAGGAACATCAACCACTTCTGGAGAAAATGTAGCTTCTTTGTTTTGTCCTTTTGTGTTGACTTCACTATAGTTGAGGACCTCTTCGTTGAACTTCTATTTGGTGATTGAATGTATTTTTCCACTATTGAGGGTGTTTCCTTCTTGATCAAGGAACTAGTTGGCACATCAATGACCAGGTTTGAAGAATATAAAAATACTGCCATGATTGATTTCTTTTACTTAACTTCTCAAATATCAACAACTTAGTTAAGGAAAGGTGCAAAATTCTAGGTTCCACTTGGATTTTTTTTCCCTGCACTTTGTTTTCCATCTTGTTGAGGCTCCTGAATAGATAGAAGGAAGACTCAAGAGGCTCTTCCGTGTAAAATGCATCAAGTTTCTAAAATGGTATCGATATATCCTTGAAAACCTACCATCACATGTAAAATACCTTTGAATGGCTTGCAAAATCTTGTTGTGATGTTTAAGTTAATATTCTTGAGGAACAATAGACCCATACTCCTTATCTCTATACTCGGGCTTCAAAAATTCTTTATAATGGGAAACATCAAGAGGGATGCCCTTGAACCTTTGCTCTCCTTAAAGGGAAATATTTGTTGCAACTGATATTGTGAAATCTTAAATTAGAAAGGAAAGTTCTCCCACCTTAGCCTCCAACCCATTCAAGTTCATGAAAAACTCCTTAGTGAGTTAAACTTTTCACTAAATCTGATACATCCAAGTTGCTCAAAGGAAATTATGATAGATGGGCCAACATTGATGAGTGTGAGATCTTGGGGTTCAAATCAGATAATTGCACCTCCCTTGTGTTTACTTCTCTCTAAATTTGACATGGTTTATTGCAGTAGAGGATACTCTAAGGTTTTATAAACTCTAATATCAATTCAAACTTAATTTGTGCAACAAGTGTGATGGAAATAATAAAAGGGGCTCCAAATCAAGATTTGACGATAATTAAGAAGAAAACCCTATAAAACATACCAATTGGCACAAATTACCTCTTGTAAAACACAAGAAAGCTAGTAAATGCTTTGTTCTAGTGGCAGAAAATTCAAAGTGCCAGAAGCCCAACGCATGAGAAAAAAAGCTTGAAAACACATCTGAGGAACACAAAAATTATGGTAGGGAGCTTCAATTCAATTTAATGACATGGCGGAATTTTCATATGGAGCATTTCAAATCATAATTTCGACTCTTTAGAAAAGGAAAGCACACAAATGAAATATACAGAGAAAGCGGAGCGAATGGAAGAAGGAAAAACGAATGGAAGAAAGCGAAGTGAAGCAAAAAACATAGCGATGGTGAAATTTGGTAGTTTTCAGGTTTCTAAGTTGTTTTCTTAGCTCATGCATGATATCGAGTAATCATTCAAAACCAAGGTGCTGAATAAAACTAGAGTTTGCACCTGTGGAGGTGATTTCACCACCGTGTTAAGAGAAACTTAACATTGCCTTCAAGCGCAATGCTCCCCTCCCTCCTTTGCGCAATAACCAAAAATGAATAAACAACAAGCTTTTGTTGGGAAAAATGGAGAGTTGAGAGATCTTGTATGAATATAACCATGCAATTAACCTCCCAAGGTGGCTGAGAGTGAACTTGATGACGATAATTATGATTTGAACATAAATAAGCAAAAGCGTAGCACTTAGAAAAAGCGCAGCATCATCCTCTTGACTGTTTTATCATTGTGTATGTCATGACTAATCATAATATGACATTTTAACAGACTCAAGACACATACAAATATGTTCCCATGATGACAAGGCCTAACAACATGATCTTTCTCATGATTTCTTGATGTAACTTGACCCTAGACCTACTTAACTTGACCCCTTGGAATATAAAAGATAATATTTGTAACTCTTGACACACTTTGACATATTTACAATGAATAATAAAAATTCTATTCCAACGTAAGACCTAAAGCTTGATCTTCCAAAAGATCATAACCCCACTTTTATACTTTTGACAAAATTTGAAACATTTTTATTTTTATTTTTGACTACTGTGGCTATAATATACTAACATAATATTTCTCTTGAATTTCACTTGGGACCTTTTTCCAAACACTTGACATGTATCCTCATATTGACATTTTCTCATTTAATTCTTTCTAAGAAAATATGCATGTTGGACGGTCGTTGCAATTCTTTGAAATTTACGATTCCTCTAGGAAATCGTGGACGGTCGTTGCAACACTGCCCGAAGGTTGCGTGCCTGTCAGCGAGGGCTTTTCCGATTTGCGCGAGAGTTTGGTGTTTTGCAAAGGATTCTTCTATTTTGGTGTCTTCCGGCCTCACGCCCACCCTCATTTTGGCATGATGGGATTCAGTATGCAAGAAGAGACGCGCATGGCCGCGACCATTTTTGCGCCCATCCCAACTCTTGATTGCAGATCAGGGGGTATTCTTCTCGCGTGCGGGTCGCGGCTACTATTTGCGGGCATTGGCAGCAGAGAGATGAACAGCCCTAAAGAGGAGATGGTTATATGGGAATTTGAGAAAATGGAACCAGAGAATGAGTCGGCATCATTTAATGAGGAGATCGATCTAGACCATGGCTCCGGATCATTTAAGGAGATTGCATCGGTTACCCCTCCGTTTCACAGATCCTACCAGCGGTTTGATTGCGTCGGAGTGGGGGACCGCGTCTGTTTTACAGTACACAGAGGAAAACATGTGGAAGTGGTAGTATACAATTTGAGCGAAAATTCATGGAGTTTTTTTGGCAGCTTTCCAATCTCTTCTGTCACGCTATCTCATTTTAGGTTAAACAAGGCGGTGGCCTTCGAAGCCAGGCCCGACATGAACGTTGAGTGAAGGGCAAATCAATTTTCTCCACGGAATGGACTGATATTTCATAGACGTAGAGTACATTTTTGGTTTGAATTTTATCTCCTTTTCCGAATCTGGGTTTCCATTTCCTCTACAATAGATAGATAATATTATGTAGATACTATGATGTCGTTCTGTGGCAGTGCTTTATCAACTCTTACATTGGCCATTTATCATTGCTTAACTGATTTTCCATGTGTATTGTCAACAGGGTTCTGTATGTTGGATGGCTCATTGTTGGGTCATTATTGTTTGAGCTAAATTAATGTATATTGGGTGACAGTACTGAGCTAATTAGTTTAGCTATACTGAACAAATGTAGGCATCACATCCAAACTTTTGCAGAGTTCTTTAGCATCACTATTTAAGGTAGGTCACCAATCCTGTGCATAGAATCTTTTGTGCAGTACCCTTTCTTGCATAGTGCCTACCTGCAATTTCTTCTAAAACTATTGGACTTTCATTTGCAGTATGCATCTATGCAATTTTTTATCTACTTCCAACTTACATAAGAATCCTACTATTAATTGGCAGTCTAGATTTTACAACCAGTTGTTTTTTTACGTGATAGTATACTTTGCTGGCGAAATTCCTATTCTAAGAAACTGCGCATGTTAGAAAAATAATCATCTTCCATTGTTACAGTGAACAAGTTGTTTTTCATATTTCTAGCCTTCTCTCCTGTTGGGATCCTTGACAAATGATCTGCTCTTGCATTCAGCTTCCTAGGCTTGACAACTATTGGAAAGTCATTACAGCCATCTACATATGTGCCCTCATGGTATTTTAGCACAAAATAATTCGTGTATAACTTGAACATGTTTCCCAAAATGTACTGTCGAAATGCTTATAGAGCATACACCATTACTATCACATCCCTTTCTATAGTTTTGTAGTTTTCTTTGGTTGTAGATACCTTTGTACAAGAAAAGGAAATTAGATGGTATCTCTCTTGGTTGCACTAAAATTTCTCCCGAAGCTATGGAATAGGCATAGTAACCATCTTCTCTTTCAGTTTGTCTAAGGCATGCTGACATTTTTCTATACTTTATAATTGCATATCCTTAGTACTTTGTCCATGGTTGTTGTAATACATGCATTTTCTTTATTTTATTTAAATGGGTCATTGGAAAATCCAACCTTGTGTACATTGTATTTAGTTCCCGTAATATACACCTTTGAACCAAAGTGAATATTTTACACAATAAATGCCTACACTGCTACCAAGTTTCTATATTATTCTTATGCGTAGTCCACGAGTGACATAGAGTTTCCCTTAAAGCAACAACTTCGCGAGTGAAGCACAAAGAGTACACCATTGCAAATAGCTTTGGATTACAATTCAGCCTCATAAAAAAAATCCGACCTTATTTGATAGCACCTAATTTCATTTTTATTATTTCATTGAAAGAAATTCACGGATATACCATTTAATTGTTATCTCATGCATCACTTGTTTGAAAATTGTTATGTAAAGTATCATTTAAAATTGCGAGCATTGTTTTTTATTTTTATTTATTTTTATCTTTTTTCTTAATTTCTCTCAGTACTATTGATGTTTTTGTGTGGGGTGCTTTTTATCTCCTTTAATTTTCTACTTATTCAATATTCAATAGGAGGACTTTCCTTACTACATTTTGATGGGAAAAGCCATTTTATCGATAGAATGGAACAATATTTCATCGGTGTAGAGTACGTTTTTGCAAATATTTTTGGATTATCATTTAATCATTCCCATAAGAAAATTATCACCTTATTGGATTAACACCCTATTTCATTAGAGGAAATTCAACAGTAAAATGTTTAGACTAAATAAATTCATGCTTATAAAGCCATGTATTACTATTGTAAGTATTTGCTTACATACATATGTGTTGAATATATCTTCCTACAAATAAATGTTGTGGTATTATTTTTTATCATTAAATGCTAAATTTATGTTGTGAAATTTTGTTGCTTAAATTTTCTCATGCATCACTTGCTTGTAAATCATTAGCTAAACTGTCATTTAGAATTGCAAGCATCATTCTTCTTTTTATTTAATATGATTTTTCAATACCTCAACAATAGATCATCTCTAGATACCATTGATGTCATTATGTGGCACTGCTTTGCCTATATAATACTTGTCTAATTGATGCAATAGAAAGACTATTGCCATAATACATCCTCATGGGCTGACAATCCACTCTTAAATTTTCCATCCATGTTACATTGATTATTAGAATTTGTTTGATTCTTCATTTCTTGATTTATAGTTGATTCTCCATGTGTATAATCAACATGATTTTGGTGTTAAAATTTGGTAGCTAAGACATTAATTTATCCTAGAAGAAATCATATATTTCATTTTTGTTTGAACCAACTATAATAAAATTTCATTTGTCACAATTCTGATATGAATTTAAAAAAATAGTAAGTCACGTTTCCATTTGGAAGTGACTTTCCAAAAATAGAAAGTTGTGTTTAAATGATCAAGGATAATTTAGACTTATAGAATCCACTTCAAAATCAAATCAATCGTGATTATAAAAATCAAGAACTAATATTTTTATCATTGCTAGTTTTATTATTGTTATATTCCTTCTACTTGATTAAAATGCAACTAGCTAATGTAATACATAGAATTGCTTCTAATATTAGACAAAGAGTGTCTATCAAACTTCTGCTTGCAATTGACAGTGAAATCAAAACATAAATATTTAACCTAGTTGCAGAAAAAGGAAATGCAACCTCTAGATTGCAGTAAGCATATTATGAACATGATAATCACCTTATCTATCTTTCCAAGAAATCATAAATAAAATACTTTTGATCTGTGGTTGGAGATCCTTTTCCTCAATCACCCTTGAGAGAGGCAAGAGAGAGAGGCTACAAGGACAGTATTGATGGATTTTTGCTGCTACTAGAATGCAAATAAACTAAACAAAATCAGTGATGGAACCCAAAAGCATCAACCCTCTGAGACTAAATCAGTGATTGAACGAGAAAATTCTCATTATCATTGTATAAAAATGTCTAGTACATCACATGACACTAAAAAATAACACTAAATCAGAGCTCAAGAGCTACCTAGATGAATGCAAAGTTTTAATCCTAATGAGCTATTGCATATGCTAATAAGCTACCAAAAACTCTCTAAAGATTAGGAATAAGTCCTCCTTGATCTTGATAAGAGAGGATATTTTCTCCTCATAACTACGACTTTTCTTGGCTTCCTTTGCCTTCATGTTGTTGGGAAAGATATCAATGTGATAATGGTTGTTTGAGAGAGTTAAGGAGGTGGAAAAACCTCATACAATCTCTCTGTGTTGTCTACTCCGAGCCCTTAGGTAGAAAATAATTAATAAATTGCTTTGTTTTGTGTAATTATTTTAGATTAGGCAACAAGACATGACAAACATCATACACCCTTCTCATTAAGAATAATATGAAAACAATGTAAATAAATGTGAGAGAGGTAACTTAATTGCTGAAGTATGGAATTTTAACCCTTTAAAATATACCTGCATTCCTTTATGCCTCATCCCACTCATTTTTTTCCTCTCTCTAATGTCTCCCTTCATGAAACCCCAACAAAAAAGGTGGGTTGAGCTTCAAGCCAACCCACTATATCTTCATTCTCTGCATAGTTTTTTTGTAGAGGAGTTCTCTTTCCAATGCATTCTTTATTCTCTCAGGAGAATGATATTCCCTCAGTTGTAGGCTAGGTGGTAAGGTATTCCATATTCTTTGGTATTCTTGCAAACTTTCTTCTCCTAACAACTTGGATATATCATCAAAATGTGCAATGGCCTGACCTTGTCTTGATGTATCTAGGTGTGAGTACATCATCATTTGAGATCAATTGATGTTTACTGATGATCCCCCTAGGGATTATTATTTTTTCTCTCATCTGTAGAGGTTATCTCTCTTATCTTGTTAAGACACTATTAATACCTGCTACTCATTTTTCATGTGTTAGCCAAGATTATAGAGCCATTAATTTCATATCACCCAACCTAGAGTTTGGGTCCCAATTATTCATACCATTTAAAATGAGGCTGTTCACATAGAATTCAACTATCATAGCCCTCTCTCCTACACTAGATTGTTTGAAGAAATCAATGAAATTTCTATAGATTTGAAAGGGCAAGGAGACATGTTGAGTTAAGGTTATGATTTGGAATCGTAACCATTTATCCTTGAGATAAAATACATAGGAATTTGAAGGTTTTCTATATTGTGTTACCTCCATGCAAAGGATTTCCATGGTGGAAAGTTTGTTTTCATTTTCCTATATTTTCCTTTGTAGCCTCATGTTCTCTTATTGTACTTTCCTTGCTAGATTCGGCATGGATGGTGTTGAATGTGTATTTTCCTTGCTAGCTTTGGCATGTATAGTATTGCATATGGTTCTTTGTTGCATTGGCATGGGTTTTTTCCAGGTGTGATAATGTTTTCATCCTAGCCTTTCCATTTCCATATATCCATGGTGTCGTGGAGTTCTCATGTTTTGGTTTAGCTAGAATGTTAGATGGATTCAAAGTTGAGTGACGTTGATCTCCAAATATTATTATTATTATTATAACACAAAATCAGTTTATGTGTTGCCTTAATTTAGGGCCTAGTGACCCTTGATTCATACTGTGGGTTACGCTAAAGCTTGTGAGGTGTTGCCTCGGTTTAGGGACTAATGATTCGAGATTAGATTCCGACAAAGCCTGGGAAGTTGTTTCCCTTGATTAGATTCCGACAAAGCCTGGGAAGTTGTTTCCCATTGAATGGTAGGATATATGGTAAAACCTAGAGGGTGGTTTCTAAATTTAGGGCCTAATGATCCTTGTTTCAGACCGTGGGTTGTTGTAAAGCCTGAGAAACTAGGAGATATACATGCTTGTATTGGCCTAGTGATCGGGTGTAGATCATTGTAAATTAGGTTATGGCATGTTTATTTTGTCGGCCTAGTGATATTGGTTGGATCATGGTAAAGCCTGGTTTCTTTTGATGAGGGTGAGGTGGCCTAGCCTTGGGATTTCGTTGTTGGTTCTTTTGGTTTGAGTTCCACATTCAAGGTTTGAATATGGCATAGGGGTGATTAACTGAAGTAATATTTTCCTTAGCCAGTCTATGGCTGGGTAGAACATGGAAGTCCCATCTCCAACTGCTCTTTTACATTCAGTGATGAAGAGTACATTGCTATGGTATTCAGTATGAAAATTTATTAGTGTATGTATGTATTTATTTGTTGTTGTATCCATTATATTTCTGTTGTTGTTGTGTTGTTTATAAGCATCTATTCGACCAATGATGATGTATGGCTCTATCCATGTTTTTACCTGTAAATGAATACATAATGTATCTATGGTAGAATTGATTGTATTGTAGCTTATGATGTAGGGGAGAAATACTTCTTAGTGATTCCCATATAAGTAAGAGAACCATTTGTTTAAATTTGTTTTTTATACCTGTAGATGCAATGTTTGTGACATATTTGACGAAATTGGTGTCATGGCCTGGACAGGTCTAGATGAGTTCCTGGTGATTTGGTTTCTTTGGTACCTTTGGTTTAATGTTATAGTTTCATGAATTTATGGGCAGTGAACTGGGCTATGGGGCTATAAATGTGGCAGAAATGTCAGAGTTGTAGGAACAAAACTAACCAAATCAGGCCCTCGGTGCTACCTTGCCTTACCATTCTTATAGCTATAAGCTTACAGCCACTCCCTAGTTGCTGGCTAGTTGCAAGAACAAATCGATTTAGTACGCAAGAAGGGACGCACATAGCCGCGCCGATTTATGCGCCCATCTAAACTCTTGATTACAGATCATGGGGTATTCTTATCACTTGCGGGTCACGGCTATTCTTTGAGGGAATTAGCAGTAGAGAGATGAACAACCCTAAAAAGGATAAGGTTATATGGGAATTTGAGAGGATGAAACTAGAGAATGGGTCTGCATAATTTCATGAGCAGATCGATCTATACCATGGCTCCAGATCATTTAAGGAGATTTCTTTGGTAACCCCTCCGTTTAAGAGATCATACCAGTGGTTTGATTGCATCATAGTGGGGGATCACATATGTTTTACAGTACACAGAGGAAAAGATATATAAGTGGTATTTTACAATTTGAGTGAAAATTCGTGGAGTTTTTTAACATCTTTCCAATCTCTTCTGTCACATTATCTCATTTTAGGTGTAAGAAAGGTAGTGGCCTTCAAAGCGAAGTCCGACATGAAAGTAAAGTGAAAGGAAAAATCAATTTTCATAGTCGTAGAGTACATTTTGGTTTGATTTTTATTGCCTTTTCCTAATTTGGGTTTTCAATTCCTATGACAATAGATAATTTATACATACCATTGATGTCATTTATGTATATGTATGGCTGGTGGCTTCTTGATTGTAAAGATTATTTTTCTAAAGTGCATGGATTCTTTTGAATCATAGAGAGTTATAGGGAAATATGATTCCACAAGAAAGGGGTTGAGAGGCTTCAATGGTGGAAATCCACATGTATATAATTCTAAGGTTTTTTTCCTAAATTAATTTCCATTATTATGAAATCTCTGTTTGACTTGTTAAAGGTAATCCTTGAATGCATGCTCGAAGTTATGAGAAGAGTCATCTTAGCTAACTACTGAAACATAGTTGCATCAAGAGGCACTCTACAGCCTAGTATAGGGCACATGTGTAGATGTAATGTGAAAAATGTAAGGTAAGAAATGTAATGTAAGTAAATGTTTGAAATGTCTGAGTATAAGGCACATGTGTAGATGTAATGTAAGAAAAAATTTGGAATGTTGAACTATAAGGAACAAGTGTATATGTGATGTAAGATAAGAAATGTAATGTAATTAAACATTTGAAATGTTCAACTATAGGGTACATGTGTAGATGTAATGTAAGAAAAGTAATGTGAGTAAACATTTGAAATGTATATGTAATGTATGTAAACATTTGAAGTGTAATAATTAATATATTTGTAATAAGTATCCAACGCTCAGAAAATAGGTAGGTAAATAAATAAAACCTCTTTTTTATACTTACTGCATATTCAAAAAAAATGTATGGTAAAAAAATAAAACCTCTTTTTATACTTACTCCATATTCAAAAAAGATGTATAAATTATTTCTTCATTTGGTCTAATTTTGCAAAGAACCTTTTTTTGGCTTAATTTTCAAAGGACTCTTTTTGGCTTAATATTCAAAGCACATTTTTTGGAGGTATGCGATACATTTTTTGGATGCTTTTTGGGCTTCATTTTCAAAGGAAATTTTTTTGGAGGTATTTTATTTTTAGAGGAAATTGGGCTTAATTTTCAAAGGAAATTTTTTTTGGACGTATTTTGTTTTTGCAGAGTTTTTGGGCTTAATTTTCAAAAGACATTTTTTGAACTTTTTTTGGGCTTAATTTTCAAAGGACTCTTTTTAGGCTTAATATTCAAAGGATATTTTTTGAAGGTATTTTTTAAAGTGATATTTTTTTAAAGAATTTTTCGGCTTAATTTTCAGAGGACATTGTTTGGAGGTATTTTGTTTTTAGAGAAATTGTTTTAGAGGTCTTTGGGCTTAATTTCCAAAGGACATTTTTTGGGGGCATTTTTTAAAGTGACATTTTTTAAGAGGTTGAGGTTAATTTTCAATGGAAATTTTTTGGAGATATTTTTTAAAGTGACATTATTTTTAGAGTACATGTTTTGGGTTGAAGTAAATCTTTTATAATGATTTTCTAAAATGAGTTTTTGTCTAAATTTTTAAATGAAATTTTTTTGCAGGACTTGGAAGGAAATATTTTGAGCTTCATTTCATTTTTAGAAGATATTTTTTTCTCGGATTTCTTCAAGTAAGTGTTTTGGGTTGAAGTATGTATTTTGTGGAAAATTTTTAAAATGAGTTTTTTTTTTTTTTTTAATTTAATCTTTTGTGATGCCTTTTTTAATTGAGTTTTGTCTAAATTTTTAAAGGAAATTTTTTTAGCTTCATACTCAATTATCATGGGAAATCGAAGGAATTGCAAGAGAAAATATGATTGAACAAGATACCCTGAGGAACGTAGAGAACATGGGAGAGAATATCAAAAAAAAGAGAGAGAAGAATGCTCAAATATTGAAAGGGAAAATAAACCTCAACTAGAAGTTGAAGTAGGTATGTAAATCTAAATATTATAAATTTGATATTTAAATTTTTCCTCGTGTAAATTGTGAAACTTAATTTTTATTTGATGAACTAATTTAAAAAATATTTTGCAATGTAAACAGAGAGAGATATTCCTCAAAAAATTGATGATGAGATACAAAATTTTGAAAGAGAAAGTAAAAGATATATTGAACCAATGATTGAAGATGGTGAAAATGTTGAAAGAAATTCAAGTGAAGAAATTAAATCACCACGTATGTCTATATATATGTTGAACACATGTGTATTATTGAAATTATACATTTAATTCTAATATGTACAGATGAAATCAATATCGATGATGAGACGTTAGAAAATGCTAACACTCACACATATGGAGATAAAAAATCTGACCATGTTATACGATACCGTGCTTATCGTATTATTGATTCGTTCTTTAAAGATGAAACTGTGGCAGTTCAAGCTAAATTTTTGAAAGGTCTCTTAACATCAAGGAAATTAAAAGAAGCCATGACTTTATTGGGTATTCGAAAATCAACAAAAGATAAAAAAAAATGAAGGAAAATATGATACAAAATATAAATAGTGCTCTAAATTCAATTAGAAGATCTAGAAAGAAAAGTGATTCAGATGCATGTAGAGAAATACATATGGAAATGGTTTCATCAAGTACTAAAGAGAATCACTGGGTAAAATCTATGGCATGAGCAATAGGAAGCTCACGAAATTTTTTTGCACAAACATTAGAAATTTCAATTGCAAATAGATGTAAATAATGAATGCACTTGTTGGACAGTTATTTGTAGGCAACCATATAAAGAGAGACTTGGAGAAAATTAAAATATATATATATATATATATATATATATATATATATATATATATATGAATATTGGATGAAAAATTCATGTGTTTCACCAAAAGCAAGGGATGTGATGTGAAGAAGAATAGCACGAAATTAGCATGAAGAACATCCAAAACATTTCTTGGACACCACTCAGATAGAGTTGTTCAACAAGTTCGAAAAAGAGAATCGTGAAATTGATGTCTCAACCAGTGCATCTGTGCAACAAAAACCATGGTATGTAAAACCTATCACTGTATGTGACACTCTTTGTTGTTGTTATCATGTGGAATTTCAGTTATATTATGAAACATTCCCTAATTTTGGTAAAACATTTTGGAAGGATTCACCGCCTCCTTCCATTATCCACGATTTCATATCTAAAATTCTATGTCGAAGATAAAGCCATGAATTATTTTACCAAAATAAATGTGTTGGTGGTAAAAAAATGCGATGATTGTGGAAATTTGACTAAATTTCAAAACAAATATCGTACTGATATAAATGATCAACCATTATCCAACATGAAAGTGAAATGGAAGAGATATAAATATGTACATACATCGATTCAAGGTTCAAGTAGTACTACAAGGGATAAAAGAATTGATTTACGAGAAGAAGAAATTTTTGTGATAGATTTTTTGAGAAAGTTTGAGGTGGAAATTTATAAATACACCAAGCATTCCCATAGAGCTCGATGGAAGGACTTCAAATTCAAAAAATCCTGTGAATTTTTTCCACTAGGGACCATTTTGTGAATAGTTGATTTTGCAGAAAACTACACATTTGTTCCACAAAAATAAATTCAAAGTGAATACTATCATTCTTACCAAGTCTTCATGCTTGTCCATATTATACATAGACATGCTAAACAAAATGTTGATCATATGAAAAGCACCAGTGAAAATCGACATGTTATGTTAAAAATATGACAACAAATTGTAAATAATGTAATTTTGGGCAAATTACTTATTGATTGTTAATTGGTTGAGTAACGAAATGAAGTTAGAATAAGGAAATAGGCTCAAGTTAAATTGGATGGCCCGAAAGGCTTGTATGTAAGGAGAATAATTTGATTAATATAGTTTCCAATCCCCTGCCCTGTGGAGGTTTCCTTGACACCCTGTCAAGGTTTTACCAGGTAAATTCTATGTATTTTTTTATGTGAATTTATTCCTTTAGTTTTTCATTTAGTTACAAATTCTATTTCTTTCTCATTTAATATTTCCGCACAACAAATTGTATCAAAGCCTAAAACAAAGTTGAAATTTCTAGAGCATTTGTAACCACCGTGAGATTTGTAAGGCCCAAGTTAAATTGGATGGCCCAAAAGGCTTGTATGTAAGGAGAATAATTTGATTAATATAGTTTCCAATCCCCTGCCCCATGGAGGTTTCCTTGACACCCTGTCAAGGTTTTACCACGCAAATTCTATGTATTTTTTATGTGAATTTATTCCTTTAGTTTTTCATTTAGTTACAAATTCTATTTCTTTCTCATTTAATATTTCTGCACAAAAAATTGTATCAGAGCCTAAAAGAAAGTTGAAATTTCTAGAGCATTTGTAACCACCGTGAGATTTGTAAGACTGACTGTCAAGAAGAGAATCCACAGGAGATTGTGAATGTGTTTTGTGACAGTCAGAGCGCTATTCATTTGGCTACAAATCCAGCCTATCATAGCAAGACCAAGCACATCGATGTAAGGTATCACTTTGTGAGACATGTAATCGAAGGCGACAAAGTAGTTCTCAAGAAGGTCCGCACACAGGAAAATCATATAGATATATTCATGAAGCCAGTTACGATAGAGAAGCTGAGATGGTGTCTCACTTCTCTCGGCTTCCAGAAAATATGATGAATGGGAATGGGCAAGGGATTAGGAAAATTCTTGTCAAGGTGGAGTTTGTTAAAAATATGACAACAAATTGTAAATAATGTAATTTTGGGCAAATTACTATTGACCATTAATTGGTTGAGTAACGAAACGAAGTTAGAATAACGAAATAGACTCAAGTTAAATTCGATGGCCCGAGAGGCTTGTGTGTACGGAGAATCATTTGATTAATAGAGTTTCCAATCCCTTGCCCCATGGAGGTTTCCTTCACACCCTGTCAAGGTTTTACCACGTAAATTCTGTGTATTTCTTTATGTTAATGTATTCCTTCAGTTTGTCATTCAGTTATAAATTCTATTTCTTTCTCGTTTAATATTTCCACACAACATGTTATTAAAGAATATCACTTTTATATCGGTGACGATCATACACATGATACATATTTTGTACAACACTATTTTGAAAATATTTATGACTCCTTGAAAAGTCATGGAATAAAATTCAATGAACATTGTATATTTTCAAATCAATGTGCAGGTCAATTAAAATCTTCATGATTATTGTTTTGGTTGTCTTCTTCATATGAAAACCTGCATTAAACATTGTTGGAATTTATTTGAGACTAGTCATGGAAAGGAGAACATGACGGTGCGGGTGCATGCATAAAACGAGCACTTCAAAGATATAAAATAGACCACTTTGCAAACCGACTTGTCTTAGCTGAAGAAGATGTTAAATAGTGCATCGTTGCGCTAATCCATGAGACTATTCGATCAAGCGAAGTATGAAGGTACATTCAATTTAATTTTTATTGAATTTCTAATTTAAACAATACACATTTATCAGAATGATTATATATTTTATGGTATTTTGATATCATATTTATATTCTTATTTGACTTTTCCATATAGCTCTTTTTGGCATATTGGGGTCCAAGATGTAGATAGATCGATTGGAGATTACGTTGAAACAATAAAAGGAACTCGAAAATTGGATTCAATTAAATCAAGTTTGTCTGCAAATGTGTTTGCATTGGATAAAATAAAATATTATTTTTTTGTCATGTTTGCATAGACAAGACAGAATCCGATGATGTTTGTGAAAAAAAATGTATGTAAAAGATTAGCAACATACAAAACTAAATATAAAGGGGAAAATGTCCATTGCAAGCTTTGATGAAATGCAATCCAAGGAGACTATAATATCATCTGATGGTGATCAATTTTTTGATCTTGTTAGAGAAGGTAACTTTTCAATTAATTTCAAATAATAAAGATCTAGAAATATATAATAAAATAAATTACACATGTTAATTTTAAAGTTAATTTTTCATGTTAATTATGATCTAAATTTAAATACATAAGTTTGTTTTATTATGAAGGAGATGCTTTTGTTGTAGTTGCACCTACTATGGATGATGAAAATGTGAAGTATTATTTGATGTGTTGCAATAAAAGAAAGATGAAATTATTATAAAACTATAATGATCATGGGTTTACATATGACAGAGGGTCTATTATACTAAAAGGTTATTTTTTCCAAAAAAATAATCAAATTGGGGATTTTTTTAACTTTCAAGACTATGAACATGATCTCATAAGTTGTCAATATAGTCACTTGGTGTGTGCAACATGCATAAAGTTGATAGAAGTTCAAACAAAGAAAAGAATGGAAATTAAGAAATGGAAAATGTAAAAATCCGATCATGAATGGATCATTGAAGAGTGCATTCCATTGGATTTTTTTTTTATTGCACTGCTCAACAATTTCTTCGCTTTGGATTCATCTTTTAGAACTTCCAGAACTAAACTAAAAAATGAACTGCCTTTTTATGTTATATATACTTGAGTGTTTGCACATGTACATTGTTTTGGTACATGCACACGTGTAATTTATACACGTTTACACATACACATGTCTAGATTATCTGGTCTAAATGATTTCATACATTCTCTGGTACAATTTGTCATAATGTCATTATTGCAGAATGTACATCTTTGTTTATTAGCATAGTTGATATAATGCAAATTTGAAGTTGCAATATTTTGTTTTATTGCAAAATGTACATATCTATGTATTAACATTGTTGATATAATCAAAATTTGAAGTTGCACGATTTTGTTTTAGACACATGTCTATTAATAGTAAATTATAACTGTTTCATTCTTCAATGCAAAATTTCTGGTACATGTTTTGTAATTTCTAGTTTAATATCAAATAAAAGTAGCTTTTCTATGTACATTAATGAGAAATGTTGTGCACTGGATATATATGTTCTAATGCAATTTAAATTTTTTTGATTTTTTGATACATCTAAGAAAACCTAGAATTTTATGATCGTTTTTAGATATATACATCGATATGTATTGTACTTCAATAGTTTTTTTAGCCACCTATAAAATTTGTCATATCAAATGGTGGCTAAATCATGTTTTCAGCCTTCAAGGAAACAATTTTTATTGTCAAATTGTTAATTATTGAAGCCTTGTGAAGATGACTTATCCTTGAGTTAATCTTCACTATTGTTTCCCTCTCAATTCTGAAAATCTGTTGTTTTCCTAAAGAAAAGACTGCTGCAAAAACCCATTTTCCCCTTCATTTTTACCCCTTCTCCCACTCAAAATTAACCTCCTTTTTGTTCCCTTTTTCCCCATAAAAATCCTCCTTTTTCCTCATTTTTCTCCATTTCCATTCATAGATCCCCTTTGATAAGGTTTAAAGCTCCTTTTTGAACCTTACCAAAACCCTCAAAATCCTTTGAAAATCCTTGAAAATTCATGAAAAACCCATTTTTTAACTATAGGCCTAAGCCCCTTTGGGCTAAGCCCTAAACCACTTCCCCACCATATACCCGTGCCCAGGACCAAGAGTTAAAGTCCCGAAGTGCTTATCGCAATCGGAACTTTCAATGGGTGCATGTATTTTTGTTACATAAAACTTCTGATCTGATTGGATCCTTTTATTTATATCCCCCGATCCCTTTGCCTCTTTGCAAAACCAAGAGCCCGCAATCGGGCACTAAAAAATATAAATAAACCTTCCCCAAAGTCAATTTATCTTTATATTTTATCAAAAGCCCCATTTTTCATATTATAAAGAGTCTTGATGGTTCATTGGTTGGGCGAACCTCCACCGTTGATCTTAAACCAATCAAAAATCCTCCCAATCTCGCATCGGAGATTTCTATTGGGCACGTTTAAATATTTTATTTGTCCCCTCTGATTGGCCCCTTCCGATGGATTCCCAACCATTGATCTAAAAGCCAATCGAACGGTCTTCGGAATCTTGCATCAGAGATTTTTCATCGAGAATATTTTAAATAGTTGTTGCCTCTTACGATTGGTAACCTCTTGATGGCTTCTCAGTCATCAATCTCCCTCACCAGGCCTAGATCCAATGGCCCACATCACTCTTTCCATAAGCCCATCCCTCCGCCTTTTGACCTCCGTCGACAAATCTTTGTCGTCGATCTGATCCTTAGATCAACGGCCCTCGTTCAATCGCATCGGATATTTTCATTATGCCTTTCCTCTCTCCTCCTTCAATTGCAAATCTTCTGATTGGATCTGGGCTGTCCATACCCTAAGATCCAATGGTCCAGATCGATCCTCACAACCTTTGATAAAATTCATGAACCCTGCTGTATAAAGTTTTAAATGAATCTTCGTCATTGATCTCTGTAGATCAATGACCCTCATTAACTCATTCTCCGCTTAGCCCCTACCTCATATTTAATTTTATTAACCCCGAGATTAAATCTTGACCATTGATATGTTTCATCCAATGGTCCATAATAAACCCAATAGGCCCAACTCCTTTGGGTCCTACCTTTCTCCAGATCGAATCTCCATTGTTCATTCCTATGATCAGATAGTCAAGATTGAAACTGCTTTCCCCTGCCCCACCTCTTTCCATCCTTGCATCTTTTCTTATCGCGCTCTCCTCTCATCCATTTGATCTGATTCCTCAGATCTAACGGCCAGCGCACAGTTTCGCGTAAATTTAAGCCCGAAGGTTAATGATTTGAAATTACGTGATGAGGGTGGTTTTGAAATGTCACATGTCTGGCTCTGATGCATATCGCGTTCAAAAAGGCAATACCACCATTCCTCCATTTTGCAGTGCGAAACCAGTGGTTTCTATAGCCAAAACCACTTTACCCCATTTGTGTTTCATTTCATCGTGTTTAATCTCTGCTGTTGATCTCTGCAGATCAACAGTCCCAGTTTAATCTCGTTGTTTGTTCATCTCCCTCAACCCATCCTCCATGGGACTTCATCAATCAACCTCGACCATTGATATCCGTGGACTAATCTAATCCAATGGCCCAAGATCGTTCGAAAACCCCAAATTTCCTTTCAATGCATTTATCCTCTGCCAAAGGCCTTTTCCTATTTTTCTTGGCATTATCGCCTATTTTATTATAACACCGTCCCTCCATATTATATATCTATGATTGATCTCGACCGTTGATATTTTCAGATCAACAGCCTAGACTTAATCTTTTGCAGCGATTATCCAACTTCCTTTTTAACCTTCGCGAGCAATCCCTGTCGTTGGATGCTTTCATCCAACGGCTGCAATCTAACCTAAACCATCTGAAGCAGTTAAAGCCTATCCCACAGGATTTTTCTAATTTTTCTTTGATTGTACAGGTTTTAATAGTTTTTCAACTATTTCAAAAGAAAGTTGAAGGCTGGGGATGACAATCCCCCAAGCCTTTGTTCACCAAAGAATATCAGTCCACAAGGTTCAACACCATGTTTCGTCTGTGCCTCGTGAGCACTGACGCCATTATAAAGCCCTCTGTAATGCTTGCACATCAACAAGACACAACAAATTTTAAACAAGCAAAGAGTGTCAGTGTTAAAGGGTCTGATCACAGTAAAGATGAAGAAATGAAAATTTTTTACATAGTTTTGAAGGTTTACGGCCTAAACTGACTATCTAAAGCCTAATCCGTTCAATTGAAAACAGTTTTAGGAACAAAGGATAGAAATTAGGCTTAATTGAGCATAACACACATAACTAAATCAAATTACGCAGTGATTAAAGAAAAACAATAATATCTATCAGTCCGAGAAGTCTCCACCACCACATCAGAGGCTAATTTAATCCTCTCAACTACCAAAAGCCACCTGCAGCCTCAAAGCATTCAAAAGAGGCATATTTATTTCCAGAATAGAAGATATTTTCCTCAATACAACTAAACAGTTATTTCAACCAAAGGAACTTATTGTAAACTGTCAGCAGAGTTATTACAAGGATAAAATAGAGCCTTAAAGTTAACAAATCTTCCCAGGGAGCTTAATACTTAATATGAACCAATTAATATAGAGGAAATATCAGAAATTTTTTTCATTGAGCCCCTCAAAAGCCAAGAAGCATTAAACTGTATTAATTGTACCTATAAGATATTTTATCCCATCCCACCTCCTCATTTGTCCTATAAATACTTCTGTAGAAGATGCGACAATGTTGGTCACTGCATATCTATTTCCTGTAAATAGTTTACTAAAGCTACTGTAAGCTCTGTTTGTAATTGAAGATACCTAAGTTGCGATGAGAAGTTTGAAGCTGTATAGAACCACTGGACTTGAAGATTGTAATTGGTTTGAAGCATCAAATACAAGCTCATTTATGGGATCCTAGTCTATGTCAACGATGATGTTTTTCTTATTGTAAATTGTTATTTTATTTCTGTTCCATTCTGACCACCTTCTCTGATAAAGAACAACAATTATAGAGTTAGGATTCACTGTCAAAGGTACCCTGTTGTTACTGATAAGCTTTATCTAAATGTTTTCTTCCAATTGTGTTGTTTAAGAATGATTTAATACAGTCCAAGAAGTCAAGATTTTGGTATTCCCTTCTCTTATGGTCTAGACTTTACACATTGTTCTTGAATTTTATTTTCAGTTACTACCAAGTAAAGTTGAACTAGGGAAGTCTATGGTTAGCCCTGTCCTCTAGTTTTATCTCCAAAGGTTGTCTGAAAGTTTCCCTTAGAGTATGTTGAAAGCAGGCTAGGTTCAAAGTCCTTACCTTTTCTTAGAATATTCTTTGTTATCTTAAGTGTTGTCTTGAAAAGCTTACTAAGTAAAGCAGAGCTAGGGAAGTCTATGGTGAGCCCTATCCTCTAGTTTATTCTCCAACAGTTGCTTTGAAAAGTTTCCCTTAGAATATGCTAAAAGCAGGATAGGTTCAAAGTCCTTACTTGATTTTAAGCTATTCTTTTTGTGTTTTAAATGTTTTCTATTGAAAGTGCATCAAAAGCAGGCTAGTTTCAAAGTACTTACCTGATCTTAGATTACTTTTATGTCTTTCTTAAGTGCATGTCGAAAGCAGGATAGTTTCAAATTACTTACTTGATCTTAGGTTTCTCTTTGTTCTTCATTTGTTTGATTTCCCCTTCTTATTGTTTCATTCCATTCCATAGAATCAACTTAAAGAGATCCTATGACATAGATGACTTGCCCCATAGACCAGTCTTGAACCTTGTTGTTTCAATTAAATCCTACTATGACTCCATAGCAAAATAGATTGAAGCTGTCTCTTGCTTATCTTATTAGCTGAATCAATATTTCACTTTTATTCACCTTCACCCTTCATTTAGACTTCCTTCACCTTCACATATCTTTTCCCAACCAAAACAAAAACAAAAACCTTGTTCTTCATAACTAGCCTAACATCACATTCAAAAGCCTTAAATATAAATCAATCTTTATACTTATAGAGAGATCCCTCTCTGGATTCAGGAGGGCTAGAACCTAGAATCCCAAAGTGGTTCAAGTGTTCTCCCTACAGCTTTAGTCTTTCCAATCAGCTGGAATTACGGGGAGCTAACATTTCTGGTGACTCCGCTGGGGAAATTTGAGTATTTTTCATCCTAGATATACCTTTAAAGATCTCAGATTACCCTTGATTCAAGAACATTGTACAATGAGTAAAAATAGGCCTCTTCAAGCACTACCAAACTAATGGTAATCATGATAAAACTTATTTGAATCAATGAAAAACTAAGGAAACCTTAGGATTATCTTAATAACTTATCAAACATTGAAGGATTAAGCTAGATTTGCCATAAGAGTAATATTTATTTGTCTCATCACCATAGCTAAGTGTTGAAATAGATTTAGGACACTCTTAGAACCCATAGGACTGAAAAAACTCAGAAAACCCAAAAATATTTCATATTGGTATTCAAATAAACATGGCAGTGGACCATAAATCCTTTTAACTCCGAAGGAGCTAAGAATTTCCACCTGGTGACTCCACAATCCTAAAAATACCTTAAGACTCCACTGGGAAAACCCATTATCATCATAACATCATATAAATTCAGTTAAGAGGACTTTAGGATTAAATTTTTCTTATTTAAAAGATCCGTTAACCTCTTAAAGATTCTCATATTTGGTCAAACTTTTCTTGTTTAAGTTGGGTCAGAAAAACGCAGCATAGTGGCTCCTAGAAAGAATTATACTAGAGCCTATCCCGACCCAAACCCTCCTGAGATAGTTGATAACACTGAAAGAATACTTAGGAAGTCTCCTAAGGCTAAATCTTCAACTGTTTTCAGATCACCCCATAGAGCTAATTCTGTCCCTGAAAACCTAGTAGCTCTACAAAATCCATAAGTGGAATTAAAAAATCCATTTAGAACTAGGTCACTTGAGGATTTAGATTAGTTAGATTCAGAGCCTTCACTTTCATCCCAAGATAGAAGTGAACATCCTGGTAGTAGAGAATCTACTCCACCTGATTTACATTTCATTCATAATTTTGGTTTCTCTCACCCTAGATCTGCTCAAAAATCTATTGCTGGTCCATCCACATCTGTTCTTCATACATCCACTATCCAAGTCACTACATTCCAGCCCACTTTCCCTCTTGTCAACCCTCCACTTGTAAACCCCCCACTTTTTCCACAACCTCCTATCATGCCAACATGGTATGCCCCTCTAGTCCTTCCTTTACCCTTAGTCAATCTTCCACAGGACTATCAATCCCAGATACCTTTGTATGATGCCAGTAATGCTATTACTGCTTCAAAACATGTAGATAAGATGAATGACTACTTTTACATAAATGAGATTGATGATGAAACTGTCAAACTTAGATTATTTGCTCAGAGTTTAGCGGGAGAAGTAATAAAATGGTTCAAAGGCTTAACCCCTCATATTATTAATGATCTCCAAGCCTTCCATCAACTATTATTAAACAAATGGGAAGTCAGGAAGAACCCTATTCAAATTCTTTCTGATTACAAGAATCTCCATAGAAACACTGGGGAAAGTGTACAAGCTTATTGCACTAGGTTTAATAGTGTTTATAATGCACTTCCCCCAGACTTAAAAAATCCTGAAGGCTCAGCTTTAAACAAGTTTCCTGAAGGATTTGATCTTGAAATGGCTTATCAACTTAGAGAAAGAGACCCTCTGACTCTAGAAGATATGCAAAAAGGAGCTCTTGCTGTGAAAGTTAATTTAATGGAGAAAAGATAATGAATGAGAAATGAGAAGAAAGTGTCCTTTAGAGAGGAATACACACCTTCCTCATCTAGCTCAAATATGGAGAGAATGATGGAGGAGATGATGAAAAATATAAGCTTACTTGAGAGAGCACAACCTAGTCAAAATCATCATCTCCTCAAAACAGAAACCAATCTCAAAACCAAAATCAGAATTTCAGGAGAAACCAACCTCAAAATAGACCAAGGGAAAATGATCAATAGATCACTCCTCCTTTTCATCAAAACTATGTAAGTGAGGTTGAAGAAAGAAGTGAACAAATAGAGGAAGATGAGATAAACATGTTGGGAGTAGATAATGATGACTTTGAAGTTCATTACAATAGGAAACAAGGTCTATATACACCCTATGATGATAAGAGAGCAGAAGATGAATACTATTACCAAGAAATGGAAAATGTCATCATAGAAACCCCAAAAGAGTATGACCTTAGAAGTAAAAAGAATCTGGAAACTCCCAACAATAAAACCTCTGACAAGTCTACACAAAACAACCCTGTAAATAAACCCAAAGTTGTAAAACATAAGGACAGAACAGTGGCTGGCAATTCTAATAAAAACAAAGAGAAAATCACTCAAAACAATGAAAAACAGAGTGTAGATCTTAACAGTGTTACCACATAAGCTAGTGCTCCTGTTAAAACAATTTTAACCAATGTAAATAGAGAAAATCAGCAAGCTGATCTTGCTGATAAAATGGTGGTTAATAAAGCTAAAACAAACCTTGTAAGAAGTCATTTACCTTTCAGTTTGGAGTAGGAAATTGCCAAGATAAAGATCTCTGTTCCTCTTACTGAATTAGCCACCCAAAATGTGTATAGATCCAAAATTCTCAAGGCTTTTAACATAGAAGAGATTAATGACACTGTCAATCTTAATGATGACCAACCAAAGCTCATATTTGGTCCTAATATTGAGGGTAGGTATCAAGAAGGACCGGCTCCACCTTTTTATGTAAGTTTACAGATTCATGACAAGATTTTGCACAATGTTATGCATGATTCAGGGGCCTCTCACAATCTAATGCCCAAAGCTGTAGTGGAGAGTCTCGGCCTTGAAATCACTAGACCATACAAAGATGTTTACTCCTTTGACTCAAGAAGAGTAAAATATTTAGGCTTAATCAAAGACCTCTGTGTAAACTTAGCACAAATTCTAGCCAAGTGTGTAGTTATGGATATTTTAGTGGTTGATGTATGCCCAAAGTATGGTATGCTGTTATCAAGATCTTGGGAAGCTAAGTTGCAAGGAACAATGCAGATGGATATGACATATGCAACCATCCCTATTTTCAATCAGACTAGAAGACTTTATAGGGAGTCTCATATGCAATACATGGTTATCAGCCAAGAGAGACCACAAAAATCTCCTCTTTATTATGTACATACAAGCCTTGATTCATTTATCATTTTCAACGATGAAACATTCAGTGAAGAAACTTTAACTGAATTAGTGGCAGATATAGGAAAAGAGGGAGACAAGATATAACTTTCAAAAAAAAATTCCGAATCAGAAAATCCTATAAACAAATCACAGGTCTAGAGCTGCAAATTAGTCATCCATTTCTTTTTAACCTTAAGAGTGAAGAGAATAATCCTCAACAAAATGAAAATCCTGAGGAAATAAAACAAATTCAATATAGTGTTGATCTACAAGAACAATCCAAAAGCACACTAGATGAAGAGTATAGTAGTCAAACTAGTGAATCTGAAACTAGTCCTCTTTGGAGTAGGAAATTTTATGGATCTTGAACCAAGAATGATGCAGGTGTAGGAGTGTGGCTTCACAATACAATGAAAAATCATACTAAAGGACATTCCTGCAAAATAAACCTTCAGTGCACCAATAATATAGCTGAATATGAAGCCCTTCTTTTAGGCCTGCATTTATTGAATAAATTAGGGGCCAAAAGAATAAAGTTGCATGGTGATTCTGAACTAATAGTTAGGCAAGTCAATGGGGAATATACCACAAAACATCCCAGACTTAGAGCCTATAGAAATAATGTCATGGATTTATTGAAAATATTTGAGGAATTTAAACTTATCTTTGTCCCAAGAAACCAAAATATCTAAGCTAATGGTTTAGCTTTTGTTGCTAGAACATGCTTAACACCTTATGAAACCAAAAAATGCACCACCCAAATTAAATTTAGACCAGCTGTCCCTGATAATGAGAAATATTGGCAAGTGTTTGATGGAGACAAACAAATAGAAGACTTCCTGCAGTCCAGAAATGAATTTGAACTACCAAGTTTAGATTCAGACTATGAAGTAGACTATCCTAGTGAAGAAAATATACTTGATGAAGAAGAAGAGTCTCTAGAGACAGCTCATGTAAATCTGTTGTCTAACAAAATTGAAAACACAACAGAAATTGTTGCAGAGTTAGAAAAAGAAGACTTAGAAACTCTGCAATCTAACAATCAAAGTTTGCCAAAGGGACTGGTCCCTTTAGAAAAGTTGTTTGATTTCAATGATTTGGCCAAGAAACCCAAACTAGAACCTGTTGAAACTAAGGTTGAAGAGTGTAATATAGGTAGTAGACTAAAACCAAAGATGATCAAATTGTCTAAAAATTTACCAGCTCATATCAAACTAAAATACATAGAGTTGTTTAAAGAATTCTCTAATGTTTTTGCATGGAGTTATAAGGATCTAAAATCCTATGACACTGAAATAATTTAGCACAAGATACCTCTCAAGGAAAACCAAAAGCCATTTAAACAAAAACTGAGTAGAATAAACCATGTTCAGTTACCTTTGGTTGAGAAGGAAATCAAGAAAATGTATGAAGCTGATATTATTGTTCCTATTAGATATTCAGAGTGGGTGTCTAATTTAGTGTTAGTTAGGAAGAAAACAAGAGAGATTAGGCTTTTTATTGACTTTAGAGACTTAAACAAAGCCTCATTGAAGGAAAAATACTCTTTACCCAAGATGGATCATATTTTATAAAGGGTAGTTGGTTCTAAAAGAATTTCTTTGCTAGATGGCTACTCAGGATACAATCAGATTTTAGTACATCCTGATGATCAATTAAAGATAGCCTTTACTACACCTTGGGGCACTTTTATGTATGTAAAAATTCCCTTTGGTTTAATGAATGTTGGCACTACTTTTCAGAGAGCAATGGACATTGCATTCTCGGAAGAATTAGGCTACTTCATCATTATTTGCCTTGATGATGTCACTGTTTTTTCCACGACAGATGAAGAGCACTTAGAACACTTAAGAAAGGTATTCGAGAAATCCAGAAAGTTTGGGATATCTTTAAATCCAAATAAAACACTATTTGGTCTCCAATAAGGTAAACTTCTTGGATACATCATATCAGAAGAGGAGATAAAGATAGACCCAAAGAGGATTGAAGCTATATTGCAAATCACTCATCCTAGAAACATCAAAGAACTTAAATCTTTCATTGGAAAGATTAATTTCTTGAGAAGGTTCATACCCAAATTAGCTGAGCTCCTTAGAAAAATTACAAACATGCTAAAAAAGGTACAAGGGGTTAAGTGGACCTTAGAAGCAAAGAAATCTTTTGGGCTGGTAAAACAAGCATTAACTAAAACACCAGTTCTAATAGGTCTTGATTTTTCAAAATATTTTTACACTTTTTCATTTGCATCAGAACATAGAATAGCTGTTGTCCTATTGCAGAAAAATCCACAAGGACAAGAACAACCCATTGCATTCTTTAGCAAGACATTGAGAGATGCACCTTTGAAGTATGACATTATGGAGAAACAAGCCTTTGCCTTAGTCAAAGGTTTAAAAGACCTCAGATTTAACATTTTGCACTCCCACATCATTGCCTTTGTCCCAAATTCAGTTGTGAAATACATTCTAACACAGGACCCAAATGGTAAGATAGGTAAGTGGATAGCTGTGATACTTGAATATGATTTAGAGATCAATCCCACTAAACTTATTAAAGGCCAAGGTCTAGCTAGATTAATGGTTGAATCAAATTTTGAATTTCTTGATATAAATATGATAAATGCTTTAGATGAACAAGATGAATTCTCAACTCCCATTGTTGAACATCATTTTATGAATTCCTCTTGGTATGCTGATATTCTATATGTTTTTCTTAATTTGAATACACCTCCTGGTTTATCAAAAACAAAGGCAAGGTTTTTAAAGTTAAAAGCTGCAAATTACTACATTATAGATAAATTTCTTTATTGGAAAAATTCAAGTGGGTTGTTGCTTAAATGTTTACCTAAGAATGATGCAGAGAAGGTTATTCATGAGTTCCATGAAGGAGAATGTGGAGGCCACCTCTACTGGAAGACAAAAACCAACAAAATCCTTAGAGCTGGTTACTATTGGCCCACACTCTTTCTAGATATCCATAAAATGATCATTGCCCATCATAAATGCCAAATTTTTGAAGGAAAAATAAAATTACTGCCCTTACCTCTGCATCCAATCACTATTGAAGCTCCTTTTCAATAGTGGGGACTTGAATTCATAGGATAAATCCATCTATCCTCATCTTCCTAGCATAGATGGATTCTCACTACAAAAAACTACTTCACCAAATGGATAGAAGACATCCCTTCTAGGCAAGCCAATGACTCTGTCATCATCAAATTTATTGAGACTCATATCCTCTCTAGATTTGGTTGTTCTAGGAAGATCATTACTGATAATGCTGCAACATTTGGATCCAAGAAGATGGTTGAATTCTGTCACAAATGTTAGATTACATTGGGCCATTCCACTACTTATTACCCTCAAGGTAATGGGCTAGAAAATTCCTCAAACAAGAGTTTGGTAAACATAATCAAGAAGTTGCTAGAAGACAACAAGAAGTCTTGGCACACAAAGCTAGTACATGCACTATAGGCTGACAGATTAACACTCAAGAAATCTATTGGAATTTCACCCTATTAACTTGTGTATGGAATAGATGCAATTTTTCCAACCACCCTTGGTGTACCAGTTATGAAGTTGATTCAAGAAGTTCAGTCTGAAGACAATGAAATTATCAGAAGAATAAATTAGACTATACATCTTCAGGAAACCAGGGAGGAGGTCTACAACAGAGCATTACAAAAGCAAGAGAGCATCAAAAGGATTTTTGATAGAAGGAAAAAGGCCAGTAATTTCAATATTGGTGACAAAGTGTTAAAGAGGGACTCAAGGAGAGAAGACAAGGGAAAGCATGGGAAATTTGATAACTTATGGCTTGGCCCTTATCTCATTCATTCTACTGTTGGTAATTATGCCTATTTTTTGCAGGAATTGAACGGATCTAAACTATTTGGGGGTCCTGTCAATGGCAGGATTCTCAAACATTATTTCTATTGACCCTATCATGTTTGGAGGCATTTTTATCTTTTTCTCGTTATAAATATTTCATCCATCATTGCATTCAAAGTTAGAAAAATCAAAAATACCAAAACAATAGAAAGAGAAAAGAGGGCAGATTATAAAAACAAGAAAGGTACAACCCCATACCAAAAAAGAAAAACAAAATCTGAAAGTGTGCTAGCTCAAATGCCACTCCTAAGAAACACACTCCTAGTTAGTCATATATCCTAATCATGACTAATTAGTTTTAAACTGACTGCTGATAGGTTAGTGAATTAGATTTTTCAAACAGCTTAATTTTGGCTTATCAGTGAGGTGGATTAGGATAGAAAATAAAGGTTAAACCAAGCCAAAAATCCGAACCTATGATTTCCAAAAGAAGAATGACTCTAACTTGTTTAAATCTTGAGTCAAAAACAGAAGTAAACTGGTTCTAATAAGCCCAAAATTTCAACCAGGTAACAAAGGAAAAATAGCTCAAACAAGCCTAAAAATAGAGCTGAAGAATAGAGAAGGAGGTTCTTACAACTTTCAGATCTTATACCTTCACCATTTCGATTTAATTCTCTGCAAATAATAATCTATGTGCAGCTTGTTTTTATGCCATAGATCAGCAACAAGTTAGACTGTTCAATCATGACTTGTATGCTTTTAAATTTCTTGTTTTAGAAGTTAGAGAATAAAAATCTGTTAGATAGTTTAATCCTAACAAATAGTAGTTAGGTAGAGAAGTTTATGAACTCAATTGTTTAATTTGAGTTCATGGAGAAATAACAAGTAGAATTAGATTATTTTTATGCTTTAAAAAGAATAAATTTTTGTAAAAGAGTTTTCCAATCCAAGTGCACTCTTAAAAGAATAAAAAATGTTAGATCAGTAGGATTGGGTAGGTAGAAAGCTTGTTTGATAGAGTTCCATTATTTTTTATGGCTGCTAACATTATGAGAACAAAAGAGGATCGTTCAAGTGAAGAAAGTTGCAACCCAATGGATGAGGCGTTGATCGACCCCCCAGAGAATACAAGTTTGAAGTTCTTGATCCCTTCAAGAAGGCAACATCCCCATGTGGAGCCACTGTTATCCACCTATAAAATTTGTCATATCAAATGGTGGCTAAATGATGTTTTCAGCGTTCAAAGAAACAAGTTTTATTGTCAAATTGTTAATTCTTGAAGTCTTGTGAAGATGACTTATCCTTGAGTTAATCTTCAATGTTGTTTCCCTCTCAATTTTGAAAATCTGTTGTTTTCCTGAAGAAAAGACTACTACAAAAACACATTTTACCATTCATTTTTACCACTTCTCCCACTCAAAATTAACCTCCTTTCTATTCCATTTTTCCCCATAAAATTCCTCCTTTTTCCTCATTTTTCTCCATTTCCTTTCATAGATCCCCTTTGATAAGGTTTAAAGCTCCTTTTTGAACCTTACCAAAACCCTCAAAATCCTTTGAAAATCCTTGAAAATTCATGAAAAACCCATTTTTTCATTATAGGCCTAAGCCCTTTGGGCTAAGCCCTAAACCACTTCCCCACCATATACCCATGCCCAGGACCAAGAGTTAAAGTCCCGAAGCGCTTATCGTAATCAGAACCTTTGACGAGCGCATGTGTTTTTGTTACATAAAACTTCTGATCCGATTGGCTCCTTTTATTTATATCCCCCAATCACTTTTCCTCTTCGCAAAACCAGGAGCCTGCAATCAGGTGCTAAAACATATAAATAAACCTTCCTCGAAGCCAATTTCCCTTTATATTTTATCAAAAGCCCCATTTTTTATATTATAAAGAGTCCTGATGGTTCATTGGTTGGGCGAACCTCCACCGTTGATCTTAAACCAATCAATGATCTGCGCAATCTTACTTCAAAGATTTCCATTGGGCACGTTTAAATTTTTTATTTTCCCCCTCTGATTGGCCCCTTCCGATGGATTCCCAACGATTGATCTAAAAACCAATTGAATGGTCTTCGGGATCTCGCATCAGAGATTTTTCGTCAGGCATATTTTAAATATTTGTTGCCCCTTCCAATTGGTCACCTCCCGATGGCTTCTCAGCCGTCGATCTCCCTTGCCAAGCCCAGATTTGACGGCCCACATTGCTCTTTTCATAAGCCCATCCCTCTGCCTTTTGACCTCCGCTGAAAAATCTCTATCGTCGATCTGATCCTTAGATCAACAGCCCTCGTTAAATTGCATCGTAGATTTTCATTACGCCTTTCCTCTCTCCTCCTTCGATCACAAATCTTCCGATTGGATCTGGGCCATCCATACCCTAAGATCCGACAGTCCAGATCGATCCTCGCAACCTTTGATAAAATTGATGAACCCCGCTGTATAAATTTTTAAATGAATCTCCGTCGTTGATCTCTATAGATCAACGACCCTCATTAACTCATTCTCCGCTCGGCCCCTACCTCATATTTAATTTTATTAAGCCCAAGATTAAATCTTTGTCATTGATCTGTTTCATCCAATGGTCTAGAATAAACCCAATAGGCCCAACTCCTTTGTGTCCTACCTTTCTCCAGATCGAATCTCCACCATTCATTCCTATGATCAGACGGTCAAGATTGAAACCACTTTCCCCTGCCCCACCTCTTTCCATCCCTACATCTTGTCTAATCGTGCTCTCCTCTCGTCCGTTCAATCTGACACCTCAAATCTAATGGCCAGTGTGCAGTTTCCTGTAAATTTAAGCTTGAACATTAATGATTTGAAATTACACGATGAGGGTGGTTTTGAAATTCCACCTGTCTAGCTCTAACGCATATCACGTTCAAAAAGGCAATACCGCCCTTCCTCCATTTTGTAGCGCGAAACCAGTGGTTTCTATAGCCGAAACCACTCTACCCCATTTGTGTTGCGTTTCATCGCATTTAATCTTCATCGTTGATCTCTGCAGATCAATGGTACCAGTTTAATCTCACCGTTTTTTCATCACCCTCCACCCATCCTCCACAAGACTTCATCGATCAACCACCACCGTTGATCTCCGTGGACTAATCTAATCCAACGGTCCAGGATCGTTCAGAAACCCAAAATTTCCTTTCAACGCATTTATCCTTGGCCAAAGGCCTTTTCCTATTTTTCTTCGCATTATCACCTATTTTATTTAAACACCATCCCTCTACATTATATATCTACGATTGATCTCGACCATTGATCTTTTCAGATCAACGGCCCAGACATAATATTTTGCACTGATTATCCAACCGCCTTCCTTTGTAACCTTCGCGAGCAATCCCGACTATTGGATGCTTTCATCCAACGACTGCAATCTAACCTAAACCATTTGAAGCAGTTAAACATTATCTGGCAGGATTTTTCTAATTTTTCTTTTATTCTGCAGGTTTTAATAGTTTTTCAACCGTTTTGAAATAAATTTGAAGGCTGGGGATGACAATCCCCCAGGCGTTTGTTCACCAAAGAATATCAGTCCACAGGGTTCAACACCATGTTTTTTCCGTGCCTCATGAGCACTGATGCCATTATAAATCCCTCTGTAATGCCTGCACATCAACAAGACACATCAAAGTTTAAACAAGCAAAGAGTATCAGTGTTAAAGGGTCTAATCATAGCAGAGATGAAGAAATGAAAATTGTTTACACAGTTTTGAAGGATTGCGGCCTAAACTGAATATCTAAAGCCTAATCCATTCAATTGAAAATAGTTTGAAGAAAAAAGGACAGAAATTAGGCTTAATTGAGCCTAACACATAGAACTAAATCAAATTAAGCAGTGATTAAAGAAAAAAAATAATATCTATTAGTCCGAGAAGCCTCCACCACCACATCAGAGGCTAATTGAATCCTCTCAGCTACCAAAAGCCACATGCAACCTCAAATCATTCAAAAGAGGCATACTTATTGCTAGAACAGAAGATATTTGCCTCAATACAGGTGAACAGTTATTTCAACCAAAGGAACTTATTGTAAATTTTCAGTAGAGTTATTACAAGGATAAAACAGAGCCTTAAAGTCAAAAAATCTTCCTAGCAAACTTAATGCTTAATATGGACCAATTAATACAGAGGAAACATCAGAAAGTTTCTTCATTGAGCCCCTCAAAGGTCAAGAAGAATTAAATTGTATTAATTGGACCTAGAAGATATTTTATGCCATCCCACCTCCTCATTTCTTCTATAAATACTTCTCTAGAAGATGAGACAATGTTGTTCACTGTATATCTATTTCCTATAAATAGTTTACTGAAGCTGCTGTAACCTCTATTTGTAATTGAAGATACCTAAGTTGAGATGAGAAGTTTGAAGCTATAGAGAACCACTGTACTTGAAGATTGTAACTGGTTTGAAGCATAAAATAAAAGCTGATTTATGGGATCCTAGTCTATGTCAACGGTGATGTTTTTCTTATTGTAAATTGTTATTTTATTTCTGTTCCATTCTGTCCACCTTCTCTGATAAACAACAACAATTATAGAGTTAGGATTTACTGTCAAAGTTACCCTTCTCTTACTGATAAGCTTTATCTACATGTTTTATTCCAATTGTGTTGTTTAAGAATGATTTAATACAGTCCAAGAAGTCAAGATTTTGGTGTTCCCTTCTCTTACGGTCTAGACTTTAAACATTTTTCGTGAATGTTATTTTCAGTTACTGCTAAGTAAAGTTGAACTAGGGAAGTCTATGGTTAGCTCTGTCCTTTAGTTTTATCTCCAAAGGTTGTCTGAAAGTTTCCCTAAGAGTATGTTGAAAGTAGGCTAGGTTCAAAGTCCTTACCTGATCTTAGACTATTCTTTGTTATCTTAAGTGTTGTCTTGAAAAGCTTACTAAGTAAAGAAGAGCTAGGGAAGTCTATGGTGAAACCTGTCCTCTAGTTTCTTCTCCAACAGTTGCTTTGAAATGTTTCCCTTATAATATGCTGAAAGCAGGATAGGTTCAAAGTCCTTACTTGATCTTAATCTATTTTTTTTTTTGTTTTAAATGTTTTCTATTGAAAGTGCATCAAAAGAAGGCTAGTTTCAAAGTAATTACCTGATCTTAGATTACTTTCATGTATTTTTTAAGTGCATGCCAAAAGCGGGATAGTTTCCAAGTGCTTACTTGATCTTAGGCTACTCTTTGTTCTTCATTTGTTTGATTTCCCCTTCTTATTGTTTCATTCCATTCCATAAAATCAACTTAAAGAGATCCTATGACATAGATGACTTGCCCCATAGACCACTCTTGAACCTTGTTGTTTCATTTAAATCCTACTATGACTCCATAGCTCAATGGATTGAAGTTGTCTCTTGCTTATTTTATTAGCTGAATCAATCTTTCACTTTCATTCACCTTCACCCTTCATTTATACTTCCTTCACCTTCACATATCTTTGCCCAACCAAAACAAACAAAAAACCTTGTTCTTCATAACTAGCCTAACATCACATTGAAAAGCCTTAAAGATAGATCAATCTTTGCACTTATAGAGAGATCTGTCTCTGGATTCAGGAGGGCTAGATCCTAGAATCACAAAGTGGTTCAAGTGTTCACCCTACAGCTTTAGTCTTGCCAATCTGCTAGAATTACAGGGAGCTAACAAGTTTTAACATATATTCAAACATGTACTTCAATCATTTTTATGTACATATATTCATGTGATTTCTTTTTTGTTTGTAAATTGGGCTAAACTATATTAAAAGAATGAAAATTGTACAGAGGCAATGGATAGAGATGGAAAGAAGTGCTTAGCCTATATCCCTGTGATAGTGTTAAAAATAAACCATGTTTGGGGTTGTCTCAAAGGAGGAAACCAACCGCTTAAGTGTGTCATCCAGTCTTGTAATACAAAATATTCAATGGCCCATGTAAAAACAAAAGAGCTAAAGTATATTCTCAGATGAAAATAATGAATTTCATTCAGCTCTGTCTATCGCCTAGTCCTCTTCCTCTATCAGGCACCCGTATTCTCTAGCAATGGCTTCCTCCTCAGCTGTGGGCATTCGAGGAGGCTTCAAAGGGGTCACATGGACTATGGGAGCGACTTGGTACTTCGCCTCATAATCTCTTGTCCAAGCATCATCCAAGTCCATAACCCAAACGCCTATATCCTCCATCGTGGGCTCATAAAGTGCAATTAGGTTGGTTTCCCTAGGTAAAGGCAGCACAAATTGCAGAATAGTGGATTTCTTGCCTCTTCTACCCTTGGACTACTCCAGAGGAAAAATGGTCACCCCATGAATTTTATCAAATGCTTGAGGAGCCAATACCTCATGGATATCAGATGTAGAGCCCTTGGTGGATTCTAATCGTTGGTTGTTGCCATGGTGAGAGCGACCTGAAAACACACCTCTGTAGTTTCCTTTGATGGGTTTCTAACACTAGCGTGGGGCCATGCTATGGATTTTGACCTATACATTTTATTATTGTTTTTAGATTTTAAAACATCAATATGCATTTTACTTAAATATCACCTAAATAATATATGTACATCCTAAATTTATATAACATTCACAGACATCCTAAAAACAAAACATTATATCACAACATGTGATCACATGCCAAATGTAGTTAAACTATCCAAAATATACACAGTATACATGGTTTGTAATTTAAATTTCCATCTAGAGAGATTCATTTTATATTTTTAACAAATTTATAAAATGAAAACTCTTTAAAAACAAAACATTATATCACAATCACATGCCATATGTAGTTCAACCATCCAAATTAAATATACAGATTGTGAAAATGTGATTTGAAATTTCCACCTAGAGATTCATTTTATATTTTACAAATAAAATGACAACTGGAATTTAAAAAATAGAACATTATATCGTAAAAGAGAAATAATGCAAAAATAATTAATCCATTTACGCCTATTTATAGAGCCACGAAATGTTTTTTTTGAGGGGCTTCATTGAATTTTTCAACCAACGTAAATTCAATTAAAAGTTCGACCAAAATTTTGTGACGTTAGAATTGACAGCCCGTCAGGACATAAAACAATTCAGCCGAACTTTTTTAAAAGTTAGGTAGAACTAACATGTCTACAATTATGCAGAGTCGAGCTCTTAACACATTTCGTCAACTTTGTATTGATTAAAATCCATGAAACTTTATGAATTAACTATCATAACCAAGACAAGAATTTGCAGAATTCAATCTACTTTTAGGAAATATAACTTTTATGGAAATATAAATTTTATGGAAATATTCTGTATCTTCCAAAATACACTGTAAAAAAAATTGCAAAAATTATGCTACATTATATCGGTCCATCGTCTGTAATGGTTAGTTTTTAGATTTTCATTTTATAACTTATATGTTGAGAAATTTTGTGCAAGCTGAAACATATTCAAATTATGTAGTTTTCTCATATTGGACCAGTTCAAAAAATTCTAGTAATTATGATATGCATCCGTTGGTTTCGTAAATATAAAGAAAACAACATAGACTCTGTCTATATTGTTGTAACACATTTTGTTTCTCAAAAACACAATTTTTTCAAAGAATACACCAACGCGTTTGGACATGACTTTTTATGAATCCTTTGATTGTTAAAGAGAACACACTGAAAGAAATATTAAGTTGAGATATCAAATGTGTATAAAAAAATTTCCAAAAAATCGTAATAGAAAGCTAATAAAATTTTTGACAACTTTTATTTTTATCGTAAAATGAAATTCTAAACAAAAAAATTGTTTTGGCTTCCAGAAATTTGAAGAACAGAAAAAATGATATATTTTTCTCAAAAAAGGGAAAAAAGTGTAACCCAACTTCACATTTTCACCCTTTAACAAAAAATTATAACACAAGATTTGATTACATGCCAAATGTAGTTCAACTATCCAAAATATATGTACATGTATGTACATGGTTTGTAATTTGAAATTTCCCTCTAGAGAGATTCATTTTATATTTATATTTTAAATGCAAAACATTATGTTGTAAAAGAGAACATTATATCACAACATGTCATTAGATTCCAAATGTAGTTCAACTATCCAAAATATATGTACATGTATCTACATGCTTTGTAATTTTAATTTCCATCTACAAAGATTCATTAAATATATTTAACAAAATATAAAATGAAACTTTTTAAAAACAAAACATTATATCACAATCACATGCCAAGTGCAGTTCAACCATCCAAAATACACACATTGTGAAAATGTAATTTTAAATTTCCATCTAGAGATTCATTTTATATTTAACAAGGAAAATGACAACTTGAATTTTAAAAACATAACATTCTATCGTAAAAAAAAAAATTATATCACAACATGTGATTACATGCCGAATGTAGTTCAGCTATCCAAAATATCTGTACATGTATTTACATGGTTTTTAATTTCAAATTTCCATCTAGTGAGATTCATTTTATATTTAAAAAAATTATATAAAATGACAAATTTTTAAAAACAAATAATTATATCACAATCACACGCAAAATTTAGTTCAACCATCCAAAATATACACATTGTGAAAATGTAATTTGAAATTTCCATTGAGAGATTCATTTTATATTTAACAAATAAAATGACAACTTGAATTTTAAAAACAGAACATTCTATCGTAAAACAAAACATTATAAAACAACATCTTATTACATGCCAAATGTAGTTGAACTATCCAAAATATACACATGTTTTGTAATTTGAAATTTCCATCTATATTTGAATTTTATATTTAAAAAATAAAATGACAACTTGAATTTTAAAAATGAAACATTATATCACATCATGTGATCACATGCCAAATTTAGTTCAAGTATCCAAAACAGGATCTAGAAATAAAGGTGTAGCACCGGAAGCTGTAGAAATAAGGTTTCCTAAAGATGTATCACTGTGCGAGAGAATGGACGCAACATGATTGGAAGGTATTTCGGTCCCACTAGTTAAATTGTAAGGTGTTGATCTAAATAGCTCACCCTAGGAGGGAAACACCGATGAAGCAGCTTATGGGATATAAGAGATAGAGATTTCCTGAAGAGTGCTTTGAGGAGCGCTCACGAATTTAACATCATCATCAATGGATGCCATTTCATCAGGAAACAATAGAAAGACAATAGAGAGATACACTATTGGAGAAGCATGAAAATGGATTTTGGGTTGATAAAAAGCACTATAAGGTTGCTGAGGCGATACCACAATCGAATCAAAGAGCGGATTTTGAGGAAAGGTGGAGAAATGTGCAGACGGTTCAGGGCTTTCTGGCTCAAAGACTTCTGATGTCATCAAAGGAGAATCTTCAGACATTGGTCAATATGATATAAGTTGAACACTGATGACAATTCCAAGTTCCTTACCTTACACTTTAAGGGGTCCAACCACAAACTGAGGGACGTTAGGAGGAGGGTCTTGAGATCCGGTAGAGGAGGGAATGGGAAAATTCGATGATTCATCCACGATGAAGTCTCAAAAGAAGATCAAAAAAAGAGGAGGTGAACAAATTCACCATTTACCAAGTAATAATCAGGCTGGAGAACTACACGGGTGAGATGTTTTCATGGGAAGTTACTCTTAGAATTAACAAAAAAAAAAAAAAAAAGGGTGTGCTATGCATAAATTTTTACCAAGTATTTGTGAAAAGAAATATACACCTTGGTGATAAATGATACAAAAATTACCAAGGACTTAATGTATGGAAGCCAATCTCCCTTAATACTGTTTTTGGTGTATCATGTCTACAAGGCAGTCGACTCAGTTACCTATGGCACACTTGCAACCTAGTGGTGTCTCCCCAAATATACGCGACAGTATGTGGGAGTATTTTATGTAGTAGTGTTGTCTAATGCATAATTTTTTGATGGGAGCACCCCAAATATAATTATCATACATCAATATACTTCCATACGTGGGATGGGATATCACCCTTGGGTTGTAACACATAATGTTAGCGACAACTCCTACGTTTAGCGACACCGACCACATCTCTATCTAGACCACTAAATATTCTCGTTAATTCCAATTATCCTTAAGGTAAATTGGGTTCATTTTAAGTTGATATTGATTAAAGTTTCAGTTTGAAGGCTTAAAATGAGTGTCACATGAATCCTTATAGTGCAGGCTAAATGCAAAAAAGAAATCTTTCCATTTCGATGAATCCTAAACTATTTAGGGTAGAGAGACATGAAAAAATGCAATCAATGCAGCAACGATAATGCCCCCCAAACTAGTTCAAATTTACGAAATGAAATTCTTTTCAGTTGAATTCACTTTTCCCAAAAAAATGCAACTTATTGAAAAATGAAAATGATTTTCTTTTCACTAATATGCACAAAGAATTTATTTATTTTTTTCACTTTGAAATTTAATTGAAAGAAAAACAAATGAAAAAAAGAAGAAATGCAAATCCTTTCACTTTTCATTCATTCGAACAAAATGGAAATATCTTTAAAGAATGCACGAATGAAATGCTTTTCACTTGTATTAAAACAATAAAGATAATCTAAATCAAAACTAAATGAAAATGACATCCAATTTCTTTTCAATTTAGAAAAAAACACACTCTTCTAGACTTGTGTGCCAAACAATTTGTGATCCTATGTTTGACACTAAACCGAAGGGAAGATCAAAGATGCAAAGATGACAAGATCATACAACAATTCACTTTGAAAAAAGACAAGAAAAATGCGAAAAAGGGTGTTTTAAAGGGTGAAGAATTCGCAAACTTACCAAGAAATAAAATAGACGAAAAATACTCGCTCAGAGAATACAAGTAAGTAAAACACACAACAAGGAGATTACTGAGATCTCACAGACTCGCTTCAAGGGTCGGGACACACTAGAAAATCAAAAGGGAAACTCAAATTTTCCTAAGTTTGAGATCAACACTTTTGTGCTAAGAAAAAGGGTGCTGAAAGGAAAATAAGAGTGGTTTTACTATTTAGAACAACACTACTGTGAAAATAGAAAGTGCGATGGCTGCTAAAAACAAGGAAAAAATAAAAAGAGTTTCACACAAACACCAGACCTAACATATTGAAGTGACTGTCAATCCTTACACAAGCTGAAATAAGCCTAAGCAGATTTAAATTCAAAAATCAGTGAAACTGATCCAAGATCAGTTTGGGGAAGGAGGAATAAAAGGCTAAAGCTCCAAAGAAGAGTTGCCAATTTTGTTGTTAAGAAAAATTTCCTCTACGGATAGAGGTGATCTCTCTAGCCCTAGACTGCATATAGCAACATGATATTCTTTCTAATGCAAAGCTATGTTAACTAATGTTTATAATGCAATGGGGAAAGAGACATAAATACATTTTTCCCAATGCTACGCTTGAATCTTTTGATGGTGAAGTCGATCTAAAATCCTTGTAGGCCCACTTCCTGCTACTAATGGCACACAAATACCTGCGGATGAACAAGAGACAAAAAAAAACATAACACAATACATAATAAATGTAATATTCCTAATTAGCTTTCAGCTAGTTGGAATATTAAATTTTTCTTTTGTCATTTAGATAGATGAATAAGAGGGTACAGAGACCCATAAATCTCCTTAGTAGGAATAAAACCACTTCTAATGTGAATGTGGATCATCTTATCAGCTATATAAAGCACTGTTAGGTGTGAACAGAGGTTGAAGCATGTGGTTGGGGTCAAGTTTGACCAAATCAAAATCACTGGTGTGGAGGTAGTGGAGATTTATTGAGGGACAATGCATTGTTCGTGGGAGGGAGTCTCCATGAGAGTAGCATATTTAATCTGTGGGACCAAGGGTGAGGAGGATCATAAATCATATAAGGAAGGGGATGGTAGACATATATGGCATTTTTATTATTGTTTCTATCTTTGTATTTTATGATTGTTTTCACACTTCAGTTTTTTAGCAGAGTCTGTTGTCTTGTTTAGCACAAGGGTGTTTCCATACAGAAATCCCACCCTCATCCTCAAGGGACTTCGAGTGCCTACTAAGGAGAGGTTCATTGAGCTATATTTACACTATTTGACATCATTCCAAGCTTCATGCATTATTCATAGTGTATTCTCCTTCATGATTTTGTTGTTTTGTAGGGCATCAACAGTGGAGGGTTAAGAGACCTAGTTTCCAAGCTTGTTTTCTAGTCAGGGCAGCAGCCCTTCATCCAGGAGGCTAGAAAGGAAGCTCATTGAGCCTTATTTGACCATATGGCATTAGGCCAACTAGTAACCATCACCTAAAGTGTATTATCCTTCAGAAAATTTGTTATCTTGCAGGGCAGTTGAAGTGGAGGGTCAAGTACCAAAGTTCTTGACCTTGTTTTCCAGTGAGGGGAGCAACCCTTCATCCAGGAAGTTAGTAAGGACAGGTATCAGCCATTTCTATATCATATTAGCCACCTCCAAATAGTTATATAGTTGCATAGCCTTATTCAACCCTAGGGCTGTATTTTGGCACTTTTATATTTTTTGTATTTCATGAAACCCTTTTTGGGTTGTCTTGTAATTGTGCTAGAAGGCCTAGATCTTTGATCCCGACATTTTCTAAGCACTATATCAACAGATCCATGTACTTTCATTTACAGCAGTAGTTATCCCCAACAAAAACTGTGATGTCTTAGCCTTCGACATTCTTATATATCAGTTGTTCTCCATGTTTCATGTATTGGGTTCTTAGAGGCTTGTTTTGCCTAGCTTGAGTGTCTTTTTTCTCAAGATTTTGTACACATTTTCTACTATAATTTCTAATATAATGGCTTCATGATCTTCTCTCATTTTATGTGTTGTTATTTAACTGCAATTTCCAGTTATATGTTCTATATTCATTTTGTATTATTGTGGTATTAGAGCATAATCTTGGCTCAGCCTGTGTAATACAAAAACTATTTCATTAGAAGAAGGAGAGCCTCTCATATAAAGGGACAAGAGATATCTTAATAGAAACCAGGGATATTATTATAAATACCCCAAATAATATAAAGGCAAAACTCCAATATTAGGAGAGATGGATGAAAAGGAGTTTCCTAAGATTCTTCTCCAAACCATGCAAGATATTTCTCGAGAAATCAAGGAGATGAGGATGGAGAAACAAAAATAATCCCATAGAGTGTTTCTACATGGAGAAAGATCCAACATTTCACATCACTAGTATGAACAACTAGTAAGGTAGCAAGTTTCCTAATGCTCCACTCTACCTACATTCCTAGTAGTGGGAAATGGAGGTGGAGGACCCCAAGAATAGGAGACTCTTGAAGACTATTTCATAGGGTATGAGTCTCAATCACAAATATTCAAAGATAATCTGAAAATTTAGGAGTTTCATCAGATCAATGACAATAAGAGATCCCGAAACAAAAATAGAAGTGGAGGGTACATGCAGAACAATGATCTGCAACGTACTATGGGTAGATTTTTTTCTGCCTGCTTTTTATGGGTCATCCAAGTGCACATCCAAGTCTTGGGTGGAAAAACCACATATCTATTTTCAGTTGAACCAAGTACCAGAGATTGAAGCCATTAAGATTCCAACACTGCACCTTGAAGGTGAGCCACGTGATTGTTGGTTTCATGGTGTTTCTACATTGGGGCATGCCAATGTGGCTACATATTCAGAGTTCACTTAGAAGTTAGTAGAGAGGTTTGATCGAAGAGATCCACAGGAACCTTTTATTGAGCTAGCCAAACTCAAGCATTCAAGTAATCTAGAGTCCTATATCTCTGAATTTCTAAAACTTTCTGTCATGGTTCTAGATTTATCTACAGCTAGGAGGGTTTATATGCTCATCTATGGGCTAGCATAACCTCTACATGGGTTGGCCAAATCTAGTAAACCAAATACACTCCAATATGTATTGAGAGGGCTAGAGATTTACAATATTCTTTACCAAGAGCAAGAGCTTCATTTAAGCAAAGGCCACCCTTTCAGTCAAAGGGGAAATATGTGAAGGTTATTCCTTGAAAGGAGAACAAAAAAAAATGGTCTCTTAGTGATGATGTCCGAATAGACCCGAGGAGAAGAAATATTTGCTTCACATGCCAAGAACCATGGGCACCGGGGCATTGGTGTGCTGCAGGGAAGGAAAACTATATAGAGGTATACTTTGATAGTGAGGAGGAGGAACAAGAAGACACAAAAGGAGATAACATCATTGTTATAGCAGGGGAGGATCCACCACCACCATGAGGTGGGAATGGGGAATTTTCTCCAGTTGTAGAGGCCCTTTCATCATTGTGGGGAGTAGCCAAGTATTTGACTTTGTGAGTCTAAGGTACAATTCATGATCAAAGAGTATTAGTATTGATTGATAGTGGGGCTACCCACAACTTTAATGATGCTCAATTAGTATAAAGGAGAGCAATACCCACTGATGATTTTGATGGGTTTTTATTTTTGGTCCCAGGAGCTAGAACCATGCAGTGCATGAAGTATGTTCCAACATTATTAGTAACCTTAGGGACATATAATTTGACTGATCACTTCTTTTTGGTTGAAATTCCTAACACCAATGGGATATTGGGTGTGTAGTGGGATATTACATTGGTGAAATTCACCAAAAATTGGGAGAATTTGCAGATGGAATGGGTAGATAAGAAGAGTGGTAACAATTAGATGATTAGGGGCATGCAAAATTATCCACCTCAGATAGCCTCTGCACATAATATGGAGCCTTATTTTTGCAATGGGAGCTAGGACACATCAGTCCACTCAGATATGTTAAAGAGTTCTCACAACAAGTTGCACCATTCATAGATATGGCTGAGATGGGAGCCTTGGGTGAGTCTAGCACAACACAGAGAGTATTTGGTATGCTCAAGGAGGAGATGGGTATTTTCCCAATACCGGTATCACCAACTCTCACCAAGACTCTTGCGTTGAGAGGAGATACTTTAGGACTGGATGATAGCACAATCATTGTCCAAAGCGGCTACTCCATAGCCTTGGAGAGTCATAATATACTTCCACATAGGAAGGAGTCTTCCATATATGGTAGAGGGTTGTTGGAATTCATTCATATACTGGCCAAACTTAGAAATTTTTGGATGGGAAATAGCTTCCAAGTGAAGAGTAACTTCCATAAACTTCAACCCTTACTTGAGCAGAAGCACCTGCGAGGGAGGTAGCAAAATAAGGATAGCAGTATTCAAGGATGTGGCTTTGGCATTGAGCATGTCAAAGAGGGGAGAAATAAGGTGACAGGTGCCTTATGAAAAATGCCAACAACACTATCATTTTTTAGTATAGATCCATATTTGGAGTCCCATCTATTGGTGGAATATTCCAAGAATCACTTCACATGTAAAGTGTTTGATGGACAGGTGACAGTCGAAAGGTATAAAGTGATGGGTGGAGTCATCTAAAACTAGGATTAGATCTTCTTGACTAGAGACTCTAAGCTCAAGAATAATATTCTACATCCAACACATGAATCACTCCTTTCCAATCACCAAGATTTAATTAGGACCTATCAAGCCATTGGGGAGAGATTCTCATGGGAGGGTCTTAAGAAGGATGTGCTCCAACATATCAAGAGATGTATTGTTTTATTGAAGAATGAGGACAAAAACAACAACCATGCAATGTTTTTACAACCACTTCCCTTTCCGGTAGAGAGATTGGAGAGCTCATCTATGGACCTCTTCACGAGCTTGCCAACATTACATGGTAAGGGTGATGTTTTTGTAATTATTGATCAACTAATAAAGTATTTGCATTCCTTTGGCATTCATTTAAAATGAGTTTCTATACAAGAGGGCAAGCCTCTATTTAGACTTCATAGTCTTCTTAGGACCACAATCACTAACGGGGATGGCCACTTCCTAGGAGGCTTTGGGCAGATGATATCCTACTTGGGGTGTACTCATTTGACACCTAATATCAATTACTACCCCAGGTAGATGAGCTGATAGGGGCAGCAAGCAAGTGGCTAGGAAGCTACTTACCACATTATTTTCTAGAGCAACAAGGAGAAGAACTGTGCTGGTTCCACTTGAGGGACTATTCCTCTGGTATTTCATATGGCATTTAGTGCATCTCTAATTTTGATTTGATATGTTGATGATGTTTTAATCATTGTTGTTGGAATGGTTGGAGGAATGGCACATGGATTGGAGTTGTTCATTGTGAGTAACATCTCCAACATTTTTCATGTCCCATGCTTCAATGAGGGCATTAGACAACATGAATAGTTTCCACCATGAATATCCTACTTCCTTATGATGTGGGCCATTTTATTTTATCATCAAGGGATAACTTGGACCCTTGGGAGGACTATCTAAGGGGTAGATTGATTGGAGAACATCAACTTCAATGGAGGAACTTATTGGATGTGGATGCCACCAGGGAAGTAGGAGAGATTTTGCAGCATTCATCCTTGCAGTTGCTTGAGGACAAGAAAAATTTTGGAGGGGAGAATTGTAATATTCCTAATTAGGTTTTAGCTAGTTGGAATATTAAATTTTTCTTTTGTCATTTAGATAGATGAATAAGAGGGTATGGAGACCCATAAATATCCTTAGTAGGAATAAAACCACTTCTAATGTGAATTTCAATCATCTTATCAGCTGGATAAAGCACTCTTAGGTGTGAAAAGAGGTTTAATCTTGTGGATGGCGTCAATTTTGACCAAATCAACAACGTCAGTATGGAGGTAGTTGAGAGTTATTGAGAGACAACAAAGTGTTAGTGGGAGGGAGTCTCCATGAGAGTAGCATCTTTAATGTGTGCAAGCAAAAGTGAGGAGGATCACATAGCATATAAGGAAGGGGATGGCAAACACAAAGGGCATTCTGATTATTTTTTATGTCATGGTATTTTATGACTTTTTGCACGCTTTAGATGTTTAGCAGATTCTATTGTGTTGTTTAGCACAAGGGTGTTTCTGAGCAGAAATATCACCCTCATCTTCGGGGGACTTCGATTTCCTACTTAGGAGAGGTTCATTGAGCTATATTTACACTATCTAGCATCATGCCAAGCTTCATGCATTATTCACTGTGTAGTCTCCTTCAGGATTGTGTTGTTTTTCACAGCATCAATAGTGGAGGGTTGAGAGACCCAGTTTCTGAGCTTGTTTTCCAGTGAGGGGAGCAACCCTTCATCCGGGAGGCTAGATAGGAAGCTCCTTGAGAGTTATTTCACCATTCTCCATTATTCCAGCCAAAAATCATCACCTACAACACAATATCCTTCATAAATTGTGTTATTTTGCAGGGAAATTGTAGTGGAGGGTCAAGTACCCAAGTTCTTGACCTTGTTTTCTAGTGAGGGGAGCATCCCTTCATCTGGGAAGTAAGTGAGGAGGGTTATCAGCCATTTATATATCAAATTATCCACCTCCTTGTAGGTATCTAGTTGCAGAGCATTATTCAACCCTAGGGCTGCATTTTGGCACTTTTGTGTTTTGTGTATTTCTGGAAACCCTTTCTGGGTTGTCTTGAAATTGTGCGAGAAGGCTTAGATCTCTGATCTTGACATTTTATAAGCACTATATTAGAATATTCATGTACTTTCATTTACAGTAGCATTTATCCCCAGCAAAAACTGTGTTTTCTTAGCCGCTAACTTTCTTATATAGCAGTTGTTCTTCATGTTTCATATACTAGGTTCTTAGAGGCTTGTTTTTCCTAGCTTGAGTGTCTTTTTCCTCAATATTTTTTAAACATTTTCTTATATAATGTCTAATATGATGGATTCATGATCTACTCTCATTTGATGTGTTGATATTTCATTGAAATTTCCAGTTATATGTTCTATATTCCTGTTTTTCCTAATTTGGAATATTACAATAAACGTAAATGTTAACTATCTTGTAGATCAAGGAGTACCAGAATATTTGAATTCACATTTAGAAAAATATAGAAATAAAAAATTAGATGCTATTATTGAAAAATTATGAAAGGATAGCTTACAACCCAATCCTTAATGTTGGAGGCACCCTTTGGTGAAAATATGAGTCCTTCACCAAGCTCAAAAGCATTCCTTCTCCTGAACACTTAGGCTTTATCACAATGCTAGCATGCAATGAGATGATAGTTCAGATGAGTCTGACAGTGATCAACCAAGCTCTAAAGTTTGGGGAATGAGGGAAGTGAATTTATAGGAAGGGAGAAGAGGTTGGGAGTACATGAAAGGAGGAAGAAGGCCCACTTTGAAAGGGATAAACCCCCATGGATGAGATAAAGTCTCTAAAATCAGAGAACTTAGCCTTATCACCACTGTTTAACAACCATCTCGCCACACTTGAGCTTTTAGAGGTCGAAGTTTTCCTCCATTTTAGGAAGCACTTCTAGAAAGGGGATCAACGTGTTTTTCCATGAAATTAGGGAACTAACGGTGCTAAGCTAGAACTATGGAAAGGACATCAACGCGATTATGGCACGAGGAAGAGCAGTGACCTAAGAAACTAGGAATTTGACCAAGTTTCTTCAATAATATTCCAAGGCAATCTTCTTTAGATATTCAAGGGGATATGTTCACATATTTCTTGATGGTGGAAACATTACAGAGGATATATCATAGGGCATTTCAGGATCAGGGACGAGAAAATGTGCATGGTTAAAAATGACTGTGTAACACTCCGGTAGGTGAAAGAATTAGAGGTCAGTTCCTCCGGTTACCCCCTAGAATAAATCTGGGTCATTGAATCAGTAGACACTCCCATTTAACCATTCAACTTTAGGGGGATAGCGGTGATCTATCGCTCATGGAAATTACCCCCATGAAAGACTTTTGAGGGTTGGGCGGGTGAATATGGATGGAAATGTGCCCCTAAATATGCTTGAACTTTAACAAAAAATGTGTTGACTAATTTCTTCTTTAAACTTGTTTTGATTTCCTAGTGGAGAATTCTATAGATGCAAGCTCTGACATTTGAGCTCCTATTGTGGCACTAGGGCCTAAATTTGACTTGATCATCAGTTTGATTAATTTTTAAGCGAGAAGTCTTTGAATGTAACCTCTTAGTCACCCTACAAAAATGATGAAGGCAAACAACACCGTTAAGGAACAATATTACCCTGTGAAGATAAGTACATAAAATGGACCACATTATGGTAGGGAAGGGACCAAGACGTGTCATAGTTCACATATATATTTTTGATACTCTTTGCACAAATTTGGGTATCAAGGAGTCTAAGTGGAATACAGTACTCAAGTATCACAAATTTCTACAAAAATACATCCAAGACCAGATGGATTTATTGTACATCTCTACACTTGAGACTGCACATAAATATGTTGAAAAGTTCAAGAAGAAATTTAATCAGAGGAAGAGTAACTTTGGATCTACAAATTTGAAGCAAGGAAAAGGCACACACAAACTGCAAAACAAAGGGAAAAGTAAAGGTGGGGTGATCCAGGACAACCTATTTAAGAATTAAGAAGAAAACAACACTACACAGGCAAATAAGGACACAAGAAAGCGTCATGAGTTCCACAAGAGCCCCACTCACAACACAAGTGAGTTTCAAGAAAAGTAGTCAGTGATGGTTGTAGATTTAGATGCATGTTTTGAATGTGAGTCAAAACCTAACAAGGGTAATGGCATAGGAAATAAAATTATCAGTGTAGATCCCAGTGCCCCCATTTCCACCATGAAGGTTCAAAAGACTGAGTCGGGAGATCCATATAAAGGGGAGCATCTCTTCCACTCACATATGTGAGTGAAGGATTCCTTGTTGTAGTTCATTGTCAATAGTGAGAGACAAAATAACCTAACATTCGCAAAGGTTGTTAAGCACTTGGGCCTACCGACCACACTACACCCATAACTATACACTATCAGGTGGATCCATCAAGGATGATATCTCTGCGTTAGCCAATAATGTCACCTTCCTTACAACATAAAGCCCTTCATGGATGTTATATTGTGTGATTTTTCTTCTCTTAAATTATATGATGTGTTATTATACCAACCATACTTAAATCAGCACGAAGAACATCCAAAAAATTTCTTGGACACCACTCAGATAGAGTTGTTCAACAAGTTTGAAAAAGAGAATCGTGAAATTGATGTCTCAATCAGTGCATCTGTGCAACAAAAACCATGTTATGTAAAACATATCACTGTATGTGACACTTTTTGTTGTTGTTATCATGTGGAATTTCAGTTATATTATGAAACATTCCTTAATTTTGGTAAAACATTTTGGAAGGATTCAACGCCTCCTTCCACTATCCACAATTTCATATCTCAAATTCTATGTGGAAGAGAAAGCCATGAATTATTTTACCAAAATAAATGTGTTGGTGGTAAAAAATGCGATGATTGTGGAAATTTGACTAAATTTCAAAACAAATATCGTACTGATATAAATGATCAACCATTATCCAACATGAAAGTGAAATGGAAGAGATATAAATATATACATACATCGATTCAAGGTTCAAATAGTACTACAAGGGCTAAAAGAATTGATTTACCAGAAGAATAAAATTTTGTGATAGATTTTTTGAGAAAGTTTGAGGTGGAAATTTATAAATACACCAAGCATTCCCATAGAGCTCTATGGAAGGACTTGAAATTTAAAAAATCTCGTGAAGTTTTTCCACTAGGGACCATTTTGTGAATAGTTGATTTTGTAGAAAACTACACATTTGTTCCACAAAAATAAATTCAGAGTGAATACTATCATTCTGACCAAGTATTCATGCTCGTCCATATTATATATAGACATGCTAAAAAAAATCTTGATCATATAGAAAGAACCAGTGAAAATCGGCATAATATGTTAAAAATATGACAACAAATTGTAAATAATGTAATTTTGGGAAAGTTACTTATTGAGCATTAATTGGTTGAGTAACGAAATGAAGTTAGAATAAAGAAATAGGCTCAAGTTAAATTGGATGGCTCGAGAGGCTTGTATGTAAGGAGAATCATTTTGTTAATAGAGTTTCCAATCCCTTGCCTCGTGGAGGTTTCCTTGACACCCTGTCAAGGTTTTACCATGTAAATTCTATGTATTTTTTATGTGAATTTATTCCTTCAATTTTTCATTCGGTTATAAATTCTATTTCTTTCTAGTTTAATATTTTTGCACAACAAATCGTATCTCAGCCTTAAACAGAGTTGAAATTTCTGGATCATTTGTAAGCACCGTGAGATTTGTAAGGCCGGATGTCAAGAAGAGAATCCGCAGGAGAAAGTGAATGTGTTTTGTGACAGTCACAACGATATTCATTTGGCTACAAATCCAGCCTATCACAGCAAGGCCAAGCACATCAATGTAAGGTATCACTTTGTGAGACATGTAATCGAAGGCAACAAAGGAGTTCTCAAGAAGTTCTGCACACAAGAAAATCATGCAAATTTATTCACAAAACCAATTACAATAGAGAAGTTGAGATGGTGTCTCGCTTCTCTCGGCTTGCAGAAAAGATGATTAATGGGCATGGGCAAGGGATTAGGAAAATTGTTATGAAGGTGGAGTTTGTTAAAAATATGACAACAAATTGTGAATAATGTAATTTTGGGAAAATTACTTATTGAACGTTAATTGGTTGAGTAATGAAATGAAGTTAGAATAACGAAATAGGCTCAAGTTAAATTGGCTGGCCCGAGAGGCTTGTATGTACGAAGAATCATTTGATTAATAGAGTTTCCAATCCCTTTCCCCGTGGAGGTTTCCTTCACACCTTGTCAAGGTTTTAGCACATAAATTCTGTGTATATCTTTATGTGAATGTATTCCTTCAGTTTTTAACTCAGTTATAAATTCTATTTCTTTCTCGTTTAATATTTCCGCACAATATGTTATTAAAGAATATCACTTTTATATCAGTGATGATCATACACATGATACATATTTTGTACAACACTATTTTGAAAATATTTATGACTCCTTGAAAAGTCATGGAATAAAATTCAATGAACATTGTATATTGTCAGATCAATGTGTAGGTCAATTAAAATCTTCAAGATCATTGCTTTCGTTGTGTCTTCTTCATATGAAAACCTGCATTAAACATTGTTGGAATTTATTTGAGATTGGTCATGGAAAGGAGAACATGACGGTGCAGGTGCATGCATAAAACGAGCACTTAGAAGATATCAAATGGACCACTATGCAAACTGACTTTTCTTAGCTGAATAAGATGTTAAATAGTGCATCACTACACTAATCCATGAGACTATTCTATCAAGGGAAGTATGAAGGTACATTCAATTTAATTTTTATTGGATTTCTAATTGAAACAATACACATTTATCACGATGATTATATATTTGATGGTATTTTGATATCATATTTATATTCTTATTTGACTTTTCCATATAGGTTTTTTTGGCATATTGGGTTCCAAGATGTAGATAGATCGATTAGAGATTACATTGAAACAATAAAAGGGACTCGAAAATTGGATTCAATTAAATCAAGTTTGTCCACAAATGTGTTTGCATTGGATAAAATAAAATATTCTTTTTTTGTCATGTTTGCATAGACAAGACATAATCCAATGATGTTTGTGAAAAAAAAATGTATGTAAAATATTAGCAACATACAAAACTAAATATAAAGGGGAAAATGTCCATTGCAAGCTTCGATGAAATGCAATCCGAGGAGACTACAATATCATCTGATGGTGATCGAGTTTTTGATCTTGTTAGAGAAGGTAACATTTCAATTACTTTCAAATAATAAAGATCTAGAAATAGATAATAAAATCAATTACACATGTTAATTTTAAGGTTAATTTTTTATGTTAATTATGATCTAAATTTAAATACATAAGTTTGTTTTATTATGCAGGAGATTCTTTTGCTATAGTTGCACCTACTATGGATGATGAAAATGTGAAGTATTATTTGATGCGTTGCACTGAACGAAAGATGAAATTCTTATAAAACTATAATGATCATGGGTTTACATATGACAGAGGGTCTATTATACCAAAAGGTTATTTTTTCCAACAAACTAATCAAATTGGGTATTTTTTTTTACTTTCAAGACTATGAACTTGATCTCATAAGTTGTCAATATAGTCACCTGGTGTGTGCAGCACTCATAAAGTTGATATAAGTTCAATCAAAGAAAAAAATGGAGATTAAGAAATGGAAAATGTCAAAATCCGATCATGAACGGATCATTGAAGATAGCATTCCATTGGATTTTTTTTTATTGCACTGCCCAACAATTTCTTCTCTTTGGATTCATCTTTTAGAACTTCCAGAACTCAACTAAAAATTGAACTGCCTTTTTATGTTATATGTAATTGCGTGTTTGCACATGTATATTGTTTTGGTACATGCACACGAATAATTTATACACGTCTACACATACACATGTCTAGATTATTTGGTCTAAATGATTTCATACATTCTCTAGTACAGTTTGTCATAATGTCATTATTGCAGAATGTACATCTTTGTGTATTAGCTAGTTGATATAATGCAAATTTGAAGTTGCAAGATTTTGTTTTATTGCAAAATGTACATATCTTTGTATTAACATAGTGGATATAATGAAAATTTGAAGTTGCACGATTTTGTTTTAGACACATGTCTATTAATAGTAAATTATAATTGTTTCATTCTTCAATGCAAAATGTCTGGTACATGTTTTCTAATTTCTAGTTTAATATCAAATAAAAGTAGCTTTTTTATGTACATTAATGATAAATGTTGTGTACTGGATATATATGTTCTAATGCAATTTAAAATTTTATGATTGTTTGATACATCTAAGAACACCTATAATTTTATGATTGTTTTTAGATATATACATCTGTATGTATTGTACTTCAATAGTTTTAACATATATTCAAACATGTACTTAAATCATTTTTATGTACGTATATTCATGTGAAAATTTTTTTGTTTGTAACTTGGGCTAAACTATATTAAAAACATGAAAATTGTATAGAGGCAATGGAGAGAGATGACAAGAAGTGCTTAGCCTATATCCTTGTGGTAGTGTTAAAAATAAACCATGTTTGGGGTTGTCTCAAAGGAGGAAACCAACCCCTTAAGAGTGTCATCCAATCTTGTAATACGAAAGATTCAATGGCCCATGTATAAACAAAAGAGATGAATTATATCCTGATATGACAATCATGAAGTTCATTCTGCTCTGTCTATCGCCTAGTACTCTTCCTCTATCAAGCACCCATATTCTCTATCAATGGCTTCCTCCTTAGCTGTGGGCATTTGAGGAGGCTTCAGAGGGGTCGCATGGACTATGGGAGTGACTTGGTACTCCGCCTCATAATCTCTTGTCCAAACATCATCCAAGTCCATAACCCAAATTCCTATCTCCTCCATCGTGGGCTCATAACCTGCAAGTAGGTTGGTTTCCCTGGGTAAAGGCAGCACAGATTGCAGAATAGTGGATTTCGTGCCTCTTCTACACTTGGACTCCTCTAGAGCAAAAATATTCTCCCCGTGAATGTTATAAAATGCTTGAGGAGCCAATACCTCATGGATATCAGATGTAGAGCCCTTGGTGGATTCCAATCATTGGTTGTTGCCACGGTGAGAGCGACTTGAAAAAGCACCTCTATAGTTTCCTTTGATGGGTTTCTAACGCTAGCGTGGGGCCATGCTATGGTTTCTGACCTGTACATTTTATTATTGTTTTTAGATTTTAAAACATCAATATGCATTTTACTTAAATATCACCTAAATAATATATGTACATCATAAATTTATATAACATTCACAAACATCCTAAAAACAAAAAATTATATCACAACATGTCATCACATGCCAAATGTACTTCAACTATCCAAAATATACACATGTATACATGGTTTGTAATTTTAAATTTCCATCTAGGGAGATTCATTTTATATTTTTAACAAATTTATAAAATGAAAACTCTTTAAAAGAAAAACATTATATCACAATCACATGCCAAATGTAGTTCAACCATCCAAAATAAATATACACATTGTAAAAATGTAATTTGAAATTTCCACCTAGAGATTCATTTATATTTTACAAATAAAATGACAACTTGAATTTAAAAAATAGAACATTATATCGTAAAAGAGAAATTATGCGAAAATAATTAATTTGTTTACGCCTATTTATAGAGCCACGAAATGTTTTTTTGGCGGGGCTTCATTGAATTTCTCAATAGACGTAAATTCAATTACAAGTTCGATCGAACATTTTTAAAAAATTTGGCCAAACTTTTGTGACGTTAGAATTGACGACCCGTCAGGACAAAAAAAAATTCAGCCAAACTTTTTTAAAAGTAAGGTAGAACTAGCATGTCTGCAATTATGCAGAGTCGGGCTCTGAACACATTTCTTCAACTTTGGGCTGATTAAACTCCATGAAACTTTATGAATTAACTGTCAGAACCAAGACAAGCATTTGCAGAATTCAATCTACTTTTAGGAAATATAACTTTTGTTGAAATATTCTGTATCTTCCAAAATACACTCTAAAACAAATTGCAAAAATTATGCTGCATTATATTGGTCCATCATCTGTAATGGTTAGTTTTTATATTTTTATTTATAACTTATATGTTGAGAAATTTTGTGCGAGCCGAAACATATTCAAAACATGTAGTTTTCTCATATTGGACCAGTTCAAAAAATTCTAGTAATTATAATATGCATCCGTTGGTTTCGTAAATATAAAGAAAACAACATAGACTCTATCTAGATTGTTGTAACACATTTTTTTTCTCAAGAACACAAATTTTTCAAAGGATACACCAACACATTTGGACATGAATTTTTATGAATCCTTTGATTGTTCAAGAGAACACACTCAAAGAAATATTAAGTTAACATATCAAATGTGTATAAAAAATTTCCAAAAAAAAATAATAGAAAGCTAATAAAATTTTTGACAACTTTTATTTTTATCGTAAAATGAACTTCTAAGAAAAAAATTTTTTTTTAGCTTGCAGAAATTTGAAGAACAGAAAAAATGATATATTTTTCTCAAAAAAGGGAAAAAAGTGTAACCCGACTTCACATTTTCACCCTTTTTTAACAAAACATTATATCACAAGATTTGATTACATGCCAAATGTAGTTCAACTATCCAAAATATATGTACATATATGTACATGGTTTGTAATTTGAAATTTCCCTCTAAAGAGATTCATTTTATATTTATATTTTAAATATAAAACATTATATCATAAAAGAAAACATTATATCACAACATGTCATTAGATGCCAAATGTAGTTCAACTATCCAAAATATATGTACATGTATGTACATGGTTTGTAATTTGAATTTCCATCTACAAAGATTCATTAAATATATTTAACAAAATATAAAAAGAATCTTTTTAAAAACAAAACATTATATCAAAATCTCATGCCAAATGTAGTTCAACCATCCAAAATATACACATTGTGAAAATGTAATTTTAAATTTCCATCTATAGATTCATTTTATATTTAACTAGGAAAATGACAACTTGAATTTTAAAAACATAACATTCTATCGTAAAAAAAAAAAACATTATATCACAACATGTGATTACGTGCTGAATGTAGTTCAACTATCCAATATATCTGTACATGTATTTACATGGTTTGTAATTTCAAATTTCCATCTAGAGAGATTAATTTTATATTTAAAAGAATTATATAAAATGACAACTTTTATAAACAAATAATTATATCACAATCACACGCGAAATTTAGTTCAACCATCCAAAAAATACACATTGTGAAAATGTAATTTGAAATTTCCATCGAGAGATTCATTTTATATTTAACAAATAAAATGACAACTTGAATTTTAACAACAGAACATTCTATCGTAAAACAAAACATTATAAAACAACATGTTATTACATGCCAAATGAAGTTGAACAATCCAAAATGTACACATGTTTTGTAATTTGAAATTTCCATGTAGATTTGAATTTTATATTTAAAAAATAAAATGACAACTTGAATTTTAAAAATGAAACATTATATCACAACATGTGATCACATGCCAAATGTAGTTCAAGTATACAAAATATACACATGTACATGTGTTTTGTAATTTGAAATCTCCATTTAGATTCATTTTATATTTAAAAAATAAAACGACAACTTGAGTTTTAAAAACAAAACATTATAAATCACATGTGATCACATGCCAAATGTAACTATCCAAAATTTAAAATCATTCTTGATAAAAGTAAATGTAGATTAAAACTATATCCAAACAATAAAATATGTCCAGAATTTGTATGGTCACATGAACAATAAAAGTAAATATATATCTAGTTCAATGTATAGTCAATTACAAGTATCAAGTTATATAGAAAAGTAAATATGGCTGCATAGATAAAAATATATATAAAAAAGTAAATTTAAGACTAGATCTATCAAATATAATGTTGCACACATGTGCATCATCTATCAAATATAGATGGATCTAGTGTCTCTGCCAGCAAACTCCTGACCCTCGTTCTATGCTGTGAAGAATGGGGAACCTTTACACAATGTGTACAAACATTAAAATTTAATGTTTTAAAATTTAATTAGACAATAGAACTTCATGTAAAAAAAAAAATGAAAAAAAAAATCATGCATTACCCCATGTGGTTCCCTTTCCATTGTGTTTTGTTGCTTATCCACTAAACATCCTCCACAATGACATATTCCACAATAAATTGTAATATATATATATATCAAAATTTTTCAAATCAAAATCCATATATAAACTAATTTTCAATAATATTAAAAAAAAGTTAGACAACTTGTTCGAATGGTGTGGATGTTCCTATCTCCATCATACAGTCCATCACTAGATTCCATGGAGAATGGAAATCATCTGCAAAAACATAAAATTATAAAATTATAGAATAACTCAAGATCTAGATCTCATTTTATAATAAAACTTTTGAACTTCAATTTATAACTTATAACTTAAACATAAAAGTGAAAAATTGAATACTTGTGATGGTGGGTTGGGGACATCTCCTAAGGGTGGCTCCGAAATAAAATATCTAGAAACCTAAAATTCAACAAAATGAAAACTTTAAAATATCTCACGATTTAGATCTCATTTTTAATGGAACTTTTTAGCTGCAATATATAACTTAAAAACATATTTAAGTGAAAAATTGTTCATGCTTGTGATGGTGGATTTGGCACATCTCCCAAAGAAGAAGAAGGTAGCTCCATCCCAAAAACATCAAATGGAATCAGAATCTTTAACCATTTAACAATATACATGTACATGTGTCCACAATTATTTATTTTAAAAATATGTCATCAAGTTTCAATATATATAACAATAGATAAAAAATGATTTTACATAATCATGTTCAATTAAAAAACACTAACATATGCAAACATATCATCTTGATGGTGAGAACCATCTTGATTGTGTGAAACGGAGGCTTCGACCGTGATATTAACATCTTTTTTCATCAAGTGTGAGAACTACAAATGGTGTTAACATATATGACACATTTTTCTCAGATTAATGTATACAAATAAATTTATGCATATATGTATTTATTACAAATTGTACATCTATTAAAATAATCACCTTAACCATTAACACATATCGATTCCATGCCCTCTTTCTCATGAATAATTAGGTCATGCCAACCATTGCGACAATTATTTGCATATGTTTTGGTTTTTAAGCTCCTCTGGTTATCATTTATTAAAGAGCTTCTCGGATGATCCATAGTATTAAAAAACATTTGCTGACGTTTCGAATCCCAATGGGGATCCATCTTCAGGACATTTGAATGAAGAATTGAGAGAAAGGTTTTAGGCCATTAATAGTGAATATGAAAAGAGTCGACCAAAGTTTAATAATTTTTAATAATTTTAATAGTTTTATTTTTAATTTAATAATTTTATTTTATTTTAATAATTTTGTTTTTAGATCAATAATAATAACTGCTAATTTCAAAAAATTTATGTGATAATATCCCAAAATTCTTAGAGGCTTTGAGAAAATAATTAATAGAATCAAGATTAATTAATATTTTAATAAAATAAGCTAACTAATATATTAATAATAATATTTATTTAATAAATAAATATTAATTAAGTTAATAATTATTTATTTTGTTATATATTTACTAATTTTGTTAATTTTATTTAAATTTATATATTTAATTTATTATAATTTAATTTAGGATTTATACTAAGGTTATTAAAAAGATGTATAAAAATATATTAATAAAGTAACTAATTATTTATTTTTATTTTTAATTATGTATATTTACTTAATTATGTCTATTTAATTTAGTAATAGATATTATACTTAATTTATGTTAGAGAAATTGTTTTAGGGTTATAGTAGATACTACTAATAATTATTGATTAATTAATTAATTATTATTTTTTAGACAAAATAAAAATGAATTAATGAGGATAATTATAGAAGAAAGAACTTTAATTATTAAAACTATATTAGAATTCAAAAGAGTAGAAACATACCCGAGATATTTTACCTGAAAAACTATACCTAGAAGGATGGCGCTTTGGAGGAACAAATTTATCGAAGAAGAGGTCTTCAACTGTCACTAATTTCACATCCCCCATCCCTATTAAGATTATCTGGATGTTTTATAATCTCAATGGCCTCACTTATTTTCCTTCTTTGATAGTTATCCTCTCTCACAATGATCCTTGCATCTTTAAGATGCACTTGATGTTTGGTTTTAGAGGAGTGCTCCGCAAGGGCTGAGGTGTGCAATTGTTCATACTTAATATCAACTCCATTCTCGACAAATGTTCCTTAATATTGTGGATAATCCGAGAGGCTCTTTAATATTTGCATATGTTTTGAGATCTTCAACACTCGTGTTGGCTATCTCATTATCTGTATGATACACAAAATTAGCATGTGTATTATCTCTTGCTCTTTGTTGATTCAGACAAACATCAACTCCACCTAGTCCACTCTGAATATTGTCAATGATGGCATACCTTTCTTCTCGACTAATTTGCGAAGTTGCCTCCATCTATGACTGCAAATTTTCGACACGAAGAGGTCAAATAACCAATGGTGGCTCAAGGCGAGGCAACTTAGCATCACGCTTAACACCCCTATGGTCACATAATCGATCTTTCTGAGGACCAAAAAATTTAGAGCGAAGGTCATTATAATTAGGTTTCATTCTCAAAAATAATTCTGCATAAAATAATTTTGAAAAATAAAGCAGAGCCTTGTCATTCCATGGGAGTCTTCCATAGTCAGCAAGGTGCCTATCATATAAATGGCCTGCTATATCAGGGTGCTTAAAATATTTCACCTTTAGCATCTTTCCTTTTAGCCCTTCTTTGAAATTAAACATAGACTTGGCCATTTCTGTTGTAACTATTTGTTAAACAACCTCTCATGTATCGGCATGCTTCAATATTTCCTTTATTTTTCTCATCACTTCTACAAAATTATCAGTGGTTGACCCAAGCCTTAGGTACACATTGTTAGTGTTAGTCTTCTCATACTACCATCAGTGATCAAATTTACTCTTTTTCATTTTCATAGTAGGAGTCTCATACTATAAATTTTCATCATTCCATTAGGTCATGGATTCATTTATGGTAGTGGTCTTTCATCAGTTTTCGCTCATATGAAAAACTTGTTGATTCTCCTCTCTATGGTCTTCATTCATGATTCACTTTCACTCCGCAACTCATGTTATTAGGTCATAGAGTTGGTATCATTAGGTTCTAGGGTCTGATCATAGTCAAATCAATGAGGATATTGTCAATAAAAGAAACAAGGACATGAGGATGCCTAATAAACTCAAAAGCATGGTATCTGGAAAGTCAAAGAGTTGTTTTTTCAGCTAAATGTAATTTTCAAATAAACTCAAAAGCATGCTATCTGGAAATTCAAAGAGTTGTTTTTTTCAGCTAAATGTAATTTTCACCTAAAAACATGTTTTGAGGTGAAAAACAAAGTACTTTATTTTTATTATCATCTTCTATGTAATTTTATGCCTCCATATGTAATAAGTTGAACTGCAAAAGCTGCTATCTCCATAAAGCCAAAGGGGATTTTTCTCTGCCTAGTTTCCAAAGGTGTTCTCCACATGATTTTCTACGTAAATCACATTTTAAGTATGTTCATCATAAGGAGCCTAGAAAGAGCTTTCCAACGATATATTGCACTCCCAAAACTGACTTCTGGATTGGAAAATATGCCTAAGTGAATGGAAGCCCAACCCTTACCCTTCTTTCTCATGTGGCCCTTTAAACTTTACCTTTTTGTATATGAACTTTCCCTTTACCACAAAGGTCCTTGTTCTTTTTTGAAAGTTGTTGAATCCTACATACCTCTAATGTGATGGCCCATTGCCGATGTGATGCCATCGCACCATCGCATCGCAAACACTCCCTATTGAATACTTCCGATGTGATTGACCCACGCCCGATGCCCCAATCGCATCGCATATCACCCATCACATTGGACCGTCACAAAGTTTCATGTCATAGTCCCTCCCCCTCCATTTCACCGATGTGATTTATTCTTCCCCGATAACTCCGGTCACACCATCACATCACGACATAACATTTAACTTTGTGCTCCCTTCCGCCGATGCGATGAATCGCATATCACTCATCGCATCGCACAATCTCGCCAGCACTTTGACTCTCGCTTCCCCCTTCCAAAGAGATTTGCAATTGCGATTTTCCTTGGTCCCACCACAGCTTTCCTTCCATTCACTATCGCTCTCCATTTTACACTATCGCTCCACTTCCGCCCATTCCATTTCTCCTTGCACCTTTTTACACTATTGGACCTCACTCCTCTCCGTCCATCACATCGCTCCATTCCGTGACATACACCCTCCCCCCATCCACGGAAATTTTCTATTGTGATTTGGGCCCACCATCGGTCCTTCGCTTCTCTTCAATAAAAAAGGGTTTTTCTCTATGAAAAGTTGAAATTTCATTTTATATTTGTTTTAAAGGGATTTATTCCACCTATCCACCATACTTCATCGCATCGCTCCATATTTCATCACCCCGACTCCCATCTGTCATAACTCATCCTCATCGCGTCGCTCTATCTTCCATTCTCATCACATCGGCCTTTGCTCCATCACTCCATCACCATCGTACATTTCATTTTTCTCTGCCCCAGTTATATCTGCTTTTCCTGATGCCGATTTGTGATTTCGATTTTGGGCCCACCATCTTTCCTTTCATTCATATCAGTTAAAAGGGGTTTTTCCTTTGTTTAAAGCGGAAAATTTATTTTACTTGGTTACAAAGGCATTCTTTCTTCGACAAAATGGTTTTTCTTCAAGTTTAAAGGAAAGGACGTTATGTTTTGGGCCACAATCTATTATGAAACACAGAGATCATTACAACGTTTATCCCTGAAGGGAAGCAATGATAAAAGAGGGGAATCGGTTCCAAATTTATCTTTCTTCTCCTTTTTCTGAGTAACCGTAACAACAAATCCTCTAGATGGTCAAAATTTATTGTTTTTTAGAAGCATTCTGTTGGTCTCTTTCCTATATTCAGATTTTAGTTTCTGGGCAGGTGAAAAAGCTCCTCCTTTTGTGGATCCACCCCCCTTGAAACTGATCCATTTAATGTAATTTCTGAGTCACTTGAAAAGGGGAGAAAAAGGTGGAATAAGTTGGAATCATTGAGGATGCTCCGCGCTCCATTTTGTAATAGTTTGGCAAGGAATTAATAAAGAAATGCAGCATTGATTTATGGGATCCCTATGGTATGGATTTTACCACTGTTCCTTCCTTTGTGATCATTTGTTAATTGTTATGTTTTCCATTCATTCATTCATATTTCTGTTTGGATTTTTTCAAGATAGATAGGAAGAATCCATTGTATAATGCTCTACCTCGGGAAAATCATTCAATAATTTATTTTTTCTGTTGTTTGAAGAGGATCCATCACCTATGCCCTTTTCAGCTTCTCACTAGTCTTAAGCATTCCATCATTATTAAAAACAAAGTTGTTAAAATCCCTGCCTACGTTTCCCCATAGAATACCCTGTATCTCTGATTTAATTACCCAGATTCAAACTGCTGAGCCCCATCTGATCCATACAACCCAAAAAATTGATAAAAAATTTCGAGCTACTATACCTAGCCTTAAATAAATTTGAAGTTATATTTCATTGAATATTTTTCACGGAGAGAGCCCTCTCCTAACCTTGTAGGGCTAGCTACAAGGCTGAGTGTGGTTTGAGGTTACCCTGGTTTTCCTTTCTTCAGCCTAAGGTTCAAATTAGGTGCTAACACACATATACTAGTTCGTTTAACGAGTGAATAACTATTTCTAAGCTTTATCGACTCTCAGCAGGGAGTTTCAAAGACACAAGATCTCTATTCAATTTTGAATGAATATGTTGACACCTTTGTAACGTGCATTGTTGTATGTTTGATTCCCAAGGTATATCGGAAATTTCAGATGGATAAGTCGTGGTTGGTCTACAAAATTATTCTTTAATAACGCGTTCCATCCTGCATCATTTTGGAGCAACATTTTCACCCTCTACATCAATATATAAAATTTTGTACAAATAAAAAAACATGTAAAAAAAATTGTACAAATTGAATGCAAACAATATTCTGATTGATGGCCACCTTGTTATGGTTTGTCAGCATCATGCCCACCCTAAGACTGTCAAGAACCAGAACGAACACCGATTGGTTGAGAACCAACACAACCATCCATTGATTGGCCTTTGGGGGAAGGCATATCACCACCCTCACGCACTTTTCCACCACCTATTGATGGGCCTCCAAGAGAATGTGTACCACCACCAACCTCACGTGATGAGAGGGAAGCTTTGTAAAAAATATGAATTTATAATCAATTAAAAAATACATCCACACATGTAAATACATGTACATATGATTTATTAAATTGCGTGAACCATACCACGATTGTGTGAATGATGGCCATGCTCCATTGATGGAGTAGACACCCTTTTCCTCCTACCTCCTAAAAAATAAAAAATAATACTTATTAAAAATTAATTTAACTAAAAAAATTGATAAAAAAATCAATTCCATATGTATACATGTATGTACATAAATACCATGAACAACATGATCCCCCTCTCTCGTAGAGGCATGGAATTCTATTGATATTCGCCTTTCATCATCCATGATATATATGGATATATCTACAGTGGACATTTACAATTATTTTTAAATTAATATTTAAAATAAATTCAAAATATTTCAAAAAATTAATGTAATTTAGTACACAAAGGATGTAAAACACAACTTTCAAAGCACTAATTGATGTGTGAAACTCAATTTAAACAAAAATTTGTTGAAGTCCTCACATTTTAATTTGATAAAAATGTCAAGTTCACCAAGTTGCGCTTTATATGGTGGGAATAAACTTGGTATATAATTGAAAAAAACACATGGTCATTAAAAATGACACATTTATAAGTAAAATACACACACATATCAAAGATATGTTACAATGTGCATCAATAAATTTTGAAGGAGCGCGTCTCAACACCCATTCATCTTTGAGAGATGACTCTTGAATTGGAACTTTCCTGTATAATACTAATTCATATTTGACAAATGAATCTCTAATTGGCATTGCCCCACACAATAGATCACTAGACATCTTATTAACATTTTCACAATGTCTTATACTAGAAAATTGAAATTGTCTAAAAATATTGTTTGCTTTTCCATTCAGTGGTTTTAGCGTCTCCTTCTTAACTTGGTACACACCTTTCATCTGGTTGTACACAAGTTTAGAAATGGTGAAAACTACAATTAAATTTGATCCATACTCCCTATTTGTTCCCAAACCTTCTATAAATGCAATATAATATGCCTTGTTGTTTGTTGTTCTTCCCAGTATATTCATTTTCCTTTGGAGGAGCTTGTTAGTTGCAATATTGCAAAGAACATATGTAATCACTGCTTTCCCTGGATTTGGATAGCGAGAAACATCTATGCATAATGTCCATTTTTCAACCATATCTAATGGAGCTTTTGATCCCTGAAAAAAAAAATCAGTAAAATATATTAAATTACCATTTATTGCAAATGCATGGGAGAAATGACATGGACATGGTTTGCCTTAAATTTTATGTGAAAAATGACACATGTATGAAATAAATGGCATGTATGTACATGGTTTGACTTAAATTTTATGGGATAAATGACATAGAAATGACATTTACATGGTTTCAAAATCACTATTACACTCCTTAAAGTTTATTGGAGAAATGGCATGTACAGAAATGGATATTACAATGAAGAACTTCTATTTAGATATGTATGAGAGATTTACTGTAGGGGCATTTACTAGATATGACATATTTGAGAAAGGATGAGATGAAGAGGCTACCTAGCCCTTTATAGACTTTGCCTATAGAAATTGTAGAAGTTAACTCTCAACAGAGTGACTCAAACCCTATGAAAGTTCAGCCATTTTAGGTTTTCATAAAGGTTTTTAGGCCTTAAATTGTTCCTTGAGTTTATGGGAGAAAGCCTTGAGTTTGTGGGAGAAATGACATGTGCATGGTTTTCCTCAAATTTTTCCTTAAATTTTATGGGAGAACTCACATATAGAAATGACATGCCTTAAAGTTTGCCTTGCCTAGAGTTTAAGGGAGAAATGAAATGCAAATAGTTTGCCTTATAGTTTATGCGAGAAATAACATAGAAATGACAGAGATATGACATAGAAATGAAATTCCTTAAAGTTTTCCTTAAATCTTATGGGAGAAACAACACATGTACATGGTTTGCCTTAACATTTATGGGAGAAATTGTGTGTACATAAATGGATATTACAATGAAGAACTTCTATTTATATTTGTTTGAGAGATTGACTGTAGGGGCATTTACTGGATATGTCACCTTTGAGAAATGATGAGATCCACAGGCTACCTAACCCTTTACAGACTCTACCTCTAGAAGTTGTAGAAGTTATCACTCAACAGAGTGACTCAAATAATATGCAAGTTTAGCCACTTTAGGTTCTCACCAAGGTTTTTAGGCCTTAAATTTTTCCTTGAGTTTATAGGAGAAAGCCTTGAGTTTGTGGGAGAAATGGCATGTGCATTTTTTGCCTTAAAGTTTGACTTAAATTTTATGGGAGAAATCACATATAGAAACGACATGCCTTAAAGTTTTCATTGCTTAGAGTTTAATAGAGAAATGACATTTACATGGCTTTCCTTAAATATTTCCTTATAGTTTATGGGAGAAATGACATAGAAATGACAGAGAAATGACATAGAAATGACATGCCTTAAAGTTTTCCTTAAATTTTATGGGGGAAATGACACATGTACATGGTTTTCCTTAAATTTTATGGGGGAAATGACACATGTACATGGTTTTCCTTACATTTTATGGGAGAAATTACATAGAAATGACATATACATGGTTCCAAAAGTAGTAGAAAATGACTTAAATTTTATGGGACAGATGGCATGTGCAGAAATGGATACTACAATAAAGAACTTCTATTTAGATATGTTCCAGAGATTGAATGTTGGGGAATTTACCAGATATGTCACCTTTGAGAAAGGATGAGATCCAGAGGCTACCTGGATTGTTACAGACTCTTCCTTTAGAACTTGTAGAAGTTAACACAAAATAGAGTGACTCAAACCTTATAGAAGTTCAGCCACTTTAGGTTCTCACCAAGGTTTTTAGGCCCTAAAGTTTGCCTTGAGTTTATGAGAGAAAGCCTTGAGTTTGTGGGAGAAGTGACATTTGCATCGTTTTCCTTAAACTTTATGGGAGAAATCACATCTAGAAATGACATGCCTTAAAGCTTTCCATACCTAGAATTTAAGGGAGAAATGACATGTACATGGTTTTCCTTAAAGTTTTCCTTATATTTTATGGGATAAATGACATCGAAATGATAGAGAAATGACATAGAAATGACATGCCTTAAAGTTTTCCTTAAAGTTTATGGGATAAACGACACATGTATGGGAGAAATGACACATGTACATGGTTTTCCTTGATGTTTATGGGAGAAATGACATAGAAATGACATGTACATGGTTCCAAAGGAACTAGAAAATGCCTTGAGATTATGGGAGAAATGGCTTGTGCAGAAATGGATATTACAATGAAGAACTTATATTTAGATCTGTTCCAGAGATTGACTATAGGGGCATTTACTGGATATGTCACCTTTGAGAAAAGATGAGATCCAGAGGCTACCTGGCCCTTTATATACTCTACCCTTAGAAATTGTAGAAGTTATCACTCAAAAAAGTGACTCAAATCCTATATAAGTTCAACCAATTTAGGTTATCACCAAGGTTTTTAGGCCTTACAGTTTTCCTTGAGTTTATGGGAGAAAGCCTTACGTTTGTGGGAGAAATGACATGTGCATGGTTTGCCTTAAATTTTTCCTTAAAGTTTATGGGAGAAATCACATCTAGAAATGGCATGCCTTAAAGTTTGTCTTGCCTAGAGTTTAAGGGAGAAATCACGTGTACATGGTTTTCCTTAAAGCTTACCTAATATTTTATGGGGGAAATGATAGAAATGACATGTATGTACATGTTTTTCCTTAAATTCTTCCTTAAATTTTATGGGAGAAATGACAAGAAATTACATGTACATGTTTCCAAAAACACTATCAAATTCCTTAAATTTTATCCGAGAAATGACATGTCCATGGTTATCCTTAAATTTTTCCTTGAAATTACATGTACATGGTTATCCTTGAATTTGGCCTTGACTTTATGGGAAAAATGGGAGAAATGGCATATATGTACATGGTTATCCTTAAGGTTTTCCTTAAATTTTATGGGAGAAATGACATAAAAATGACATGTACATGGTTATCCTTAAAGTTTTCCTTGAGTTTATGGGAGAAATGAGAGAAATGACATGTACATAGTTTTCCTTAAAGTTTGAAAAATTATTTTATGCACTTACTAAAACAACTAGTGGTAGTGGTTGATGAATTTATGTCAAAAGTCACACCTTGATGAGTTTGTGGGAGAAATGACATGTACATGGTTTGCCTTAAATCTTATTTTGCCTTAAATTTTATGGGAGAAATCACATCTAGGAACCTTTACTTTAAAATCTATAAATAGGCTAATAACATTAAAAATGAATTTTCAACTTGCATTAGTTATGTCCTTAATAAGAAGTAAGATTTAGCACCTAACAGATTGTCTAATAGTAAAATAATGTCAATTTTGGCTTGTACTATCGTTCATCTAATAATATAATAATGTCATTTTGGCTTGTACTATAACTCATCCTTGATATTAATTATGAACAACTTATTCTTCCCTTTGCACTTAAGGTACATATATAAAGTATTCGATTGAACTTATGAGTTTTATTAGAGTAGATGCATGGGCAGCAGTTGTAGTTGCCCTTTCAATTTTACAAAAGTAATTATGGATTTTTGATTGAGGCTTTCCAATGAACAGCAGGAAATGGGCATCCAAGAATATGGTGCCATGATTATAGACACTTTATATAATGTACTTAACTATTAAGAATCTCACTTGAAATTTTCAAAGAATGGTAAAGAAGCTTTGCTATTTTTTTATGATTGTTACGAAGGTAAGAACAAAAATGAATATTATGAAATGTAGAGATAATGAAGATGATCATAGACTTGCAAGTAATATCGTTGGCAATGTCAACTTCATATCAACACAACAAACACTATTGCACCATTTTTTAATATTGTCACAATGGAGGTGAGAAAATAATGCCACCATTTATGCAGGGATTACTCTAAAATACCTACTACTTTTGTTGTTAATCATTTTTGTTTCTACCATTTTAAGAAGGAAAGGTGCAAGAAAATTTTAAATATTAAACACGAAGCAGAGACCAGTGATAAATTTAAAATTAAGAAAGAAGGTACTCAAGGTAAAACATGAAGGGAAGATGCAAGAAAATTTTGAATATTACAACAGGAAGCAGAGACCAATAATAAAGCTATAGTGATGAAAGAAGGTACTCAAGGTACAACATGAAGGAAAGGTGCAAGAGAATTTTAAACATTACAATAGGAAGCAGAGACTAGTGATAAAACTACAATTAAGAAAGAAGGTAGGCAATGTACAACATGAGATATAAAGTCACAATTGATTTCCTTTATTCTTAACATGAAATACAATGTTGAGAAACATTTCCTTGGCAACAGTTGGAGGGTGTATTGTTTTAGAATTTTGGGTATATTTTTAAGGTCTAATGTATCCAAACATTTGAGGATATTGCATACAGCCAACAACAATCAAATAACATTGTTTGGGTAGGTAAGTTTTGTGTGCTAATACATTTCTAAAAAATAAATTGTATATCAAAGGCACTAGCGCTAGATCTATAGCTTGGACCAATGACATGAGGCTTCTAATAGATCACACCATTTAACATAGATATACATAAGTTGCTCATGGGCTCCAGAAAATTTGGATGGTAAATCTTAGTGAAATTAAGCATTTTATAAAAACATAGGTCACAAGTTAGACCTTAAGAAAATTGAAAATGAAAATATCTTTGGTTCAATAAGATGGTTGTTACTGCAGTATGTGCATTTTTGTGTGTTTCATAAAGGTAACTTGCAGCATTGGTTATGTTAGTTCCCTGTAATTTGGCAGATTGGTAATGACCAAATAGACAAGAGTAACATCAAACCAATATTTGGAGTTCTAGGACCTAGCCTTCATAGACTCAAAGAGGGATCTCTCTATATTTGTATAAAAGATATGACTTGTATGTTTTAGAATGTTGATTTTAGGCTAGTTAAAGTAATAGGGTTTGTTTGTTTTGTTTTGTTTGGTTGGGTAGGTTGTCAAGTATAACAGATAGAGTAAGAGAAATTTAAACCATTGGGATATGGGGTCTTTGGAAGGCTTGAAAATGACAAAAATGAATCAAGGGTGTTTCATAGGGCATGTTAACAAAGAAAATGGATGTTAGTATCATATGTGAGTGAAATGAACATTAAATTGTGAACATAGTAGGTTTAAAGGGCAATTAAGAATCCTTTAACAAATACTATAACAAGAAGGGATTTCAAGATCATGATGCTTAAGAAATAACCAAAGGACAGGGCACACCATAAACTTCTCTAGTCAAAATACACCAATTAAACTTCTAAAACAACAATCCAACAAACCCTAGAGAGTGGGGAACTCCTATATTCTCTAGTTATTCACCTTCAGAGAAAGAAAACATTTAAGATAACATTTTAGAAATGATAAAAGAGCAGGGAACGCCTAAGTTCTTTAGTCATACTTCAAATACCTTTAAAATGACTTTTCAGGATAGATAAAAGGACAGGGAAAACCATAAACGTCTTTAGCCTAAACCCTAATAAGCAACAATTCAAAGAAAAACCTCAAAAACAATGTTTTAAGCTACACCAAAGAACAGAGAATACCATAAACTTCTTTGGATTGACTCCATTAAGTCATTCTTAAGACAACAAACTAAGTGGAACTAGAGAGAAATCAAGAATTATCCAATCAGACCTAGCAAAGGAAAGCATCTAAGCAATAGAAGGAAAACAGAATTAAGGTGCGTCTAACAACATATCTTAACCTAAATTTTTTTCTCTATTGCATGAGAAAATATGAAACAATATGAAAACAGAAGAAGAAATGTAATAAATAAGAAAAAAATCACCATTAACCATGTTCATGAATCCTGTAAATGTGCTTGCTCCATTTCCATTCAAATCAAGACATTCACAAAACTCCAAAGCCAATTTATTCACAACCCCAAGTCTATGTGTATTGAACTCAACAATAAACCAACAAAATTATGAGGCCTTACATGCATTATTTAACTACCAAATGATGAATTAAACCCTAGATAGGATTTTATAAGTCATTAATTACATAATATATGCATTTGACCATTGAGACCATGCAAGGCCCAAGGCACAAATATCCCAAACTCATTCATGACAAAAATAACTTTTAGCATAACTCCTCAGCTAATTTTAGAGATATTTGTCCTTTAATCCCTAAAAATATCTTTTAAATACCTTCTTATCTCTTTTTTTTTACTTTATGGCAAGGGCACAGTGCCATTGGCTGAGGGCACAATGCTAGGCCAAGGGTGCAACACCAAAACTGGAAAAATTTCCCTTTTGCAGCTGAGTTTTGGAGGCCTTCCTGGCGTCCAAATGAGCTCCATGATAGCTCATTGGAAAGCCTGTCCTATATAGTTTCCAATTTTGCCTTTGGTTTCTAGGATGGTGTCCATTTTTCTGCAGAAACCCCACTCTCCAAAGACTGCTAAGGGCGCAGGGCCAGTGTTGAAAATAGGGTAGAAAGGTGTTTTTTAGGTGGTATTTGGCCCTTTTAAGGGACCAGATTTGCTCTAAATGAACTAAAATGTTTTTTGGATGATGTGCTAGGCATGAGAAACATGGAGATGCAAACCATTTTCCTTGTAAAAGAACTTTTAAAATTGCCTTGTAAAAGTATAGTAATTTCTAGTTAATCTGGGCCATTCATTAGGCGGATGATCTGACGGTAGAAGTTATGTTTAGTTTAGGGTTTTTCGCCCTAGAAGGCAACCCCTCACTTTTTATGAAGGCATTGTATTGTGGTTGTGCATTGTATGTGTATTCTCAGAGCGAGAAATAGATAGGGAGACCATGAGAGAGAATAGAGGATATTACAATAGATTTGCTATAGGTTGTGTCTCTTAATTTTGTTGGATAATAAAAAGGAAGGACTGGCTGTTCAGGGTGGACATAGCCCAAACTAGGTGAACCACGTATATTTGTGTCTCTCTAGTTTTATGTGTTTTGTGTGCTTGTGCTTTCCACATATTTTATGTGTTGCATTACTCCGTAATATATAATGTTTCCAACAATTGGTATCAGAGTGGAAGGTCTATTTGGCTAATAAACTTGCACGAAAGAAGGGTTCCTAGTTCGAGTGTGAGAAATGGAGGAATATGGTAAGTTTAGGGTCAAGAAATTTAATGGCCAAAACTTCCCGTTGTGGAATATGCAGATGGAATATTATATGTATCAGAAAGATCTATACCTACCATTGAGTGGAAAATCAAAGAAGCCGACAGCTATGACAAATGAAGAATGGGAGATTCTCAATAGAAAGGCACTCAGAATGGTATGGTTGTGCCTCATGGCATTGGTAGCCTTTAATATTTCTAAGGAAACAACAACAGAGGGTTTTATTAAGGCATTGGCGAAACTATATGAAAAACCCTCGGCCTCAAATAAGGTATTTCTCATGAAACATTTATTTAATATGATGATATCGGAAGGTGGATCTGTTGAATACCATTTAAATGGTTTTAATATAGTTACCAGTTAGTTAAGTTCTGTAGGGGTAAACTTTGATGATGAAGTTAGAGCTCTGTTATTTTTGTGCTCATTGCCAAAAAGTTGGAATGGTTTAGTTATGGCCATTAGTAAATCTGTCTTTGGATCTACTACTTTAAAGTTTGATGATGTTGTCGGTGCTATCCTTAGTGAGGAAATGCGATGGAAAAGCTCCGGTGAGACATCGGGTAATGGTTTGAGTGCAGATTCTAGGGGAAGAAAAATGGTAAGAGGAAAGAGCTTGGGATATCGCAATAATCAAGGAAAGGTAGATCCAAGTCCAGATCGGGGATAGTGTGCTGGAAATGTAGAAAGAAAGGACACATGAAGAAATACTATAGATCTTGGAAGGGAAAAGAAGGAGACACACAACAAAAAAACAATCATGAAGAAAATGTGACAGGTGATGTGTTACAAGATGCTTTGATTCTTTCTTTCGAAAATGTTACTAATTCCTAGGTAGTAGATTCAGCAGCCTCACTCCATGCCACACCTAATAAGAAATATTTTCATAACTATGTTCAAGGAGATTTTGGACAAGTCTGTTTGGGTGATGATAAACCCTGTAAAATTGTTGGAATGGGTAAGGGTAAAACAATGGAATGGAAACCAGTGGCTATGAAAGGAGGTAAGGCATGTTCCAGATATGAATAAAAATATACTTTCAACATGCCAGTAAGGTGGTGAAGGTTGTGTGACAACTTTCACAGATAAAACTTGGAAGGTCACCAAAGGAGCCCTCGTAATTCAAAAGGCGAAAAGGTTGGTACTTTGTATTTATGCAATGATATTTCTAACTATATTAATGCTTTAACTTCCAAAGGAGTAGATGCAGCATTATGGCATCATAGGCTTGGACACATGAGTGAGAAGAGGATGAACATTCATCACTCAAGAAATTTGTTTCCAGGTTTGAATAATGTTGATTTGGATTTCTATGAGAATTTCATTTATGGAAAACAAAAGAGAGTCAGATTTCTCAGAGTTGGGAAAGAAAAGAAGAGAGAAAAATTAGAGCTTGTGCATACAGCTGTATGGGGACCTACTCAAGTATCATCTCTCGGTGTCTCTCATTATTATGTTAATTTTATTGATGAGGCAACTCGAAAAACTTGGATTTATTGCATTCAGAACAAATATGATGTATTTGATACTTTCAAGAAATGGGAAGCTTTGGTTGAGATTGAGACACGAAAGAAGTTGAAGTGTCTCAGATCAGACAATGGAGGTGAATATTGCCACAGAGAGTTTGATAGGTACTGTTCAAATCATGGAATTCACAGAGAGAAGATAGTTCCAAGAACACCACAAGAAAATGGTGTGTCAGAAAGGAGTAACAGAAAAATCATGGAGCGTGCAAGGTGCATGAGATTTCATGCGGGATTGCCTTTAAAATTTTGGGGAGATGTTGTAGATACTATTGTTTATCTCATAAATAGAGGGCCTTCAAGTTCCATGGATGATGGTATTCCAGAGGAATAATGGACAGGTAAAAATGCAAACTACTGTTTTTTAAAGCCTTTTGGCTGTGAGGCCTTTGTCCATATTAATAAAGAAAATAGAACAAAGCTTGAGGAAAAATCAAAGAAATGTACCTTTATTGGATATGGTGTTAATGATTTTTGTAATCGCTTATATGATTATGAAAATATTAAAATCATTAGGATCAGAGATGTAATATTTAATGAAAAGGTCTTGTATAAGAATCAGGTGTAGGAAAAGAAACAAGAAAAGAAAACAAAGAATACACAATTCTTGATGAGATCATAGATAAAGTAAAGGTGCCTGAAAATAATAAAAACCAACAACCACAACAATAGAAACCACCGCAACAGCAATAGACACCTCAAACACCTAAAAGTGGTGTCAAAATATCTACTAGGATAAGTAGACCCCATGAACGATACTCTCCTTCATTATATTATTTATTATTGACTGATTCTAGTGAACCTGAATGTTATGAAGAAGCAATGCAGGTTGAAATAAGGAAGAAGTGGGAGCTAGCCATGGAAGAAGATATGGACTCTTTAATGCATAACCAGACTTGGGACTTAGTTAGGTTGCCTGCAGGTAAAACTACATTGCAGAATAAATGGGTTTACAGGCTGAAGGAAGAAGATGGAGGAAAAAAAAGGTATAAAGCTATAATTGTGGTGAAGGGGTTTGAAAAAAAGAAAGGTATTGATTTTGATGAAATATTTTCTCCTGTTGTTAAGATGACCTCAATTAGAACTATTTTAATTCTTGTAGCAGCAGAAGATTTACATCTTGAATAGTTAGATGTAAAGACAACATTTCTCCATGGAGATCTAGAGGAAGAGATATATATGGAGAAACCAGAAGGATATGAGGTCAAAGGGAAATAAAAATTAGTGTGCAGGCTAAAGAAGAGCTTGTATGGCTTAAAACAGGCTCCAAGGTAGTGGTATCTAAAATTTGACAAGTTTATGTCTGAACAAGGTTATACTAGATGTCACTCTGATCATTATGTTTATCTGAAAAAGAAAAATGATGGAAGCTAGATGATATTATTATTGTATGTAGATGACATGCTTGTTGCATGGTCTAACCTGCAGGAAATAAATGTGCTCAAAAGAAAATTGGAAAATTTATTTGCAATGAAGGATTTGGGAGTTGCAAAACAAATCCTTGTATGAGAATAACTAGAGATAGGAAAAATAGAAAATTAACACTGTCTTAGAATGAGTACATACAAAAGGCGTTGAAAATATTTAATATGCAGAATGAAAAACTAGTTAGTACACCTTTTGCTAGCCATTTCAAACTTAGTAAGGAGATGTGCCCTAAGACCCAAGAAGAAATGGATTATATGTCTAAAGTTCCATATGCATCAACAGTTGGAAGCTTAATGTATTCAATGGTCTGCACAAGGACTGATATTGCACATGCAGTGGGAGTTGTAAGTAGGTACATAAAAAATCCAGGAAAACAACATTGGATGGCAGTAAAATGGATTCTCAAATATTTGACAGGTACCACAAATCAAGCATTATGCTTTGGTGGTTCAAACATTTCTCTACAGGGATATGTTGATGCAGATATGGTAGGTGACAAAGATAACAGGAGGAGCACTACAGGGTATGTATTTACTGTAGGTGGAAAAAATGTTGGTTGGGTTTCAAAAATCCAAAGTGTTGTTGCACTTTCAACAACAGAAGCAGAGTATGTTGCTACTGCTGAGGCTAGTAAAGAAATGATTTGGTTACAAAGGTTTATGGATGAATTGGGTAAGAAGCATGATATAGGCACGTTATAAAATGATAGCCAAAGTTCCATTCATCTTGAAAAGAACTCAAAATTTCATTCTAGGACTAAACACATACAGCTCAAGTACCATTTCAGACGGTCAGTATTGGAGGATGGATAGTTGAAGCTGAAAAAGATACAAACTAGCTAGAATCTTGCAGATATGCTAACAAAAGTTGTAACCAGGGAGAAACTAAGAATATGCTCAGTTTCAATTGGTCTTCAAGGATGATGATAAATATGAGAAATAACCAGGTCCAAATAGGAGTCATTGTCCAACAAATGAAGCAGTGGTGGAGTTGCTACAATAAGTATCCAAGTGGAATATTATTAGGTGTGGAGCCTGATTTTCATCCCGATTCAGAGATCCTTTTTTTAGCCGGATGTATACCCCAAGAAAACTATACACCCTTGCAGTGAGGGGGTCCAGGGGGAATTTTTCCCCCTTGCGGGGTCGGGGGGGGGCAGTGGTCCCCCAGTGAGGGTTTCAGGGGCAGTGCCCCTGAAGCTAAAAAAATGTGTAAAATTGCCTTGTAAAAGTATAGTAGTTTCTAGTCAATCTGGGTCGTTCATTAGGCAGATGATCTAACGGTAGAAGTTATGCTTAGTTTGGGGTTTTTTGCCCTAGAAGGCAACCCCTCACTTTTTATGAGGGTATTGTATTGTGGTTGTGTATTGTATGTGTATTCTCAGAGCGAGAAACAAATAGGGAGACTATGAGAGAGAACAGAGGATATTATAGTAGATTTTTTGTAGGTTGTGTCTCTTCATTTTGCTGGATAATAAAAAGGAAGGACTGGTTGTTCAGGGTGGATGTAGCCCAAACTGGGTGACCGATGTATATCTGTGTCTCTCTGGTTTTATGTGTTTTGTGTGCTTGTGTTTTCCGCATATTTTATGTGTTACATTGCTCTGTAATATATAATTTTTCTAAAAAGTCTCTCTCTCCTCTTCATCTACATAATTTTTTTGGAAAGGAGGTTTGGTTTGTTGGTCATTTTCTCTTTGTCTTATTTGAGGAGGGTCTCTTCTGATGTTTTGGTTTCTATTTCTGTTTTGACGGTTTGTTTGGTTTTCCCTAGGAGGTTCTCTTTCATTCAAGTTAATTCTCTGCATCATCCTTTCCATTGTCCTAATTAGGCTGTCAATTTTAGCATCATATGTGGGGGCCACAGTTTCCTCTTTGTATGTAACCATCTTCTCTACTCTCAATCTAGCCCTTTTAGAAATTAATTTGGCTTCTACACTTACTTCTCCCCTTTTCATGTCATCTAAGGTGAGGGGATATATTTCTCTTAATTGATAAGACATGTCTGGATCAAATCCATCTGGAAATTTAAGTAGGGCTAGGCCTTTTGGGGGTTTCATGTGGGGAGGGAGTCCATTGTATACACTATTGAACCTAGTGCAATAGTCTAGGACACTCTCTCCAACATTTATTTTAAGGTTATCCTACTTTGATAGGATTTGAAGAGGATTTTTCTTAGTCTCCCACTTGTTTATGAATGTTTGATAAAGGGATGGGAGATCATGAATGCTATTGGGAGTTAAGTTTTTGAACCATTTCTTTGCTTCTCCTCCTAAACTTTGTGCAAACATTCTCATTTTTATTGTCTCCTCTTCTATTTCTTGGTAGTTAAAAGCATCATTCATCTTGTCTACATGCTGTTGTGCAGTGGTAGAGTGAGCTCCAGTAATGTGAGGGATTTTAGGTTGGTAGTCTTGAGGCATAGGTAGTAAAGGTTGTGGTAGTACCAGTGGGGCATACAATGTTGCCATGATAGGAGGTATGGGAATCCAAGGAGGATTTAAAAGAGCAGGGTTTATGAGCGGAGGTGGAGGATGAAATGGAGTGGTTCGCACTATGGATGTATGAGTGGGGGCAGCAGATGTACTTGGACCAACTAGCTGAGATTGAGCACATTTGGATCAAAATGAGTCAAAGTGTTGGAGAAGATGAAAATCAGGAGGAGTGGAAGGAGAGGCTTCTCTATTAGGACTTTGTTGTAAGCTTGTAGGCTTAAGGTATGTCTGGTCTATCCAACTTTGAGACTTAGTTATGAATAGGTTTCTTCTATGATGTAAGTCAAATTGGGTATCTAGCAAGGATGTAAGGTTTTCAGGGGTTGAATTGCTTTGTGAATTGGTCTAAAAATAGTTGAGTCTTCAGTCTTAGAAATTTTTCTTAGGATTTTCTCTGGGTCATCAACTATAGTAGGAGGGTTTGGGTTGGGGTGAGATCTGGTGCTGATTATTTGTGAAGCTAGATTTCAGACCCACAACACAGAGAGGCTGAAAGTTTATAATATTTTTGAAAGCAAAACCAATCTGTAAGAAGACTAAATTCATACAGTATGTGACTGGGCTTTATACAATTAGGATTTATTAATGAATTCCCAGGGGAGTATGTGAGAAATAGTGGAGTTACCAGGTGGATGATGCTAATTGTTTTTAAGATTTATTTGTTGTCCACCATCAACAATTTGATACCAATTTAGAGATATTTTTGGGTTTTTTGAGTTCTTTATGTAACACTAAGACTTTTAATGAGTGTTCCCCATTATGTTTGCCATGATTCTAGTATGGAAAATCAACCAGATATCATTCTTGGCTAACACTTAATTTATCTAAGTTTGACAGTGGATTTTTTCTTTTTGAAGGAATATTCAAGTTGTTACTTACTCAGGTCCCACCGTGATCGCCATTATGTGAGTTCCCTATAATTTGGCAGATTGGTAATGACCAAATAGACAAGGGTAACATAAAACCAATATTTGGAGTCCTAGGACCTAGCCTTCCTAGACTTAGAGAGGTCTCTCTCTGTATTTGTATAAAAGGTATGAATTATATGTTTTTAGGATGTTGATTTTAGGCTAGTTAAAGTAATAGGGTTTGTTTGCTTTGTTTTGTTTGGTTGGGTATGTTGTCAAGTAGAATAGATAGAGTAATATAAATTTAAACCAGTGGGATATGGGGTCTATGGAAGGCTTGAAAATGAAAACAATGAATGAAGGGTGTTTCATAGGGTAAGTTAACAAAGCCAAACAGATCTTAGTATCTTATGTGAGTAAAATGAATTAAATTGTGAACATAGTAGGCTTAAAGGGAAATTAAGAATCCTTTAACAAATACTATAACAAGAAGGGCTTTCAAGATCACTATGCTTAATAAATAACCAAAGGACATGGCACATCATAAACTTCTATGGTCAAACTTCACCAAGTAAACTTTTAGAAAAACAATCCAGTAAACCCTAGAGAGCGGGGAACTCCTAAATTCTCTAGTTATTCACCTTTAGAGAAAGAAAGCATTTAAGATAAAATTTTAGGAATAATAAAAGAGTAGGGAAATCCTAAGTTCTTTAATTAGACTTCAAGGAAATTTGAAATGACTTTTCAAGATAGACCAAAGGACAAGGCAAACCATAAAATTCTTTAGCCTAAACCCTAATGAGCAACACTTCAAAGAAAAACCTCAAAAAAAATGTTTTAAGCTACACCAAAGGACAGGGAATACCATAAAATTATTTGGCTTGACTCCATTAAATAATTCTTAAGACAAAAAACTATGTGGAACTAGAGAGAAATCAAGAGTTCTCCAATCAGACCTATTGGAGGAAAACATCTAAGAAATAGAAGGCAAACAGACTTAAGGTTCCTCTAACAACATATCTTAACCTAAAATTTCTATTCTATTTCATGAGAAAAGGTGAAATAATATGAAAACATAAGAAGACAAGTACTAAATTATAAAAACATCACCATTAACCATGTTCATGAATCCTGCAAATGTGCTTCATCCATTTCCATTCAAATCAAAACATTCACAAAACTCCAAAGCCAATTTCTTCACAACTCCAAGTCTATGTGTATTAAAATCAACAATCAAGAAAAAAAATTATGAGGCCTCACATGCAGTATTTAACTCCCAAATTATGAAGTAAACCATAGCTAGGGTTTTATAAGTCATTAATTACATAATAAATGCATTTGACCATTGAGACCATGTAAGGCCCAAGGCACAAATATCCCAAACTCATTCATGACAAAAATAACTTCCAACATAACTGCTTAGCTAATTTTAGAGATATTTTTCCTTTAAGCCCTCAAAATATGTTTTTCAATAACTTATTGTGTCTTTTTTTGACGTTCTAGCAAGGGCACAACGCCACTGGCTGAAGGCACAGTGCCAAGACTGGAAAATTTTCCATTTTTGCAGTTGAGTTTTGAAGGCCTTCTCGGTGTCAAAATGAGCTCCATGATAGCTCATTGGATAGCCTATCCTATCTAGATTCTAAATATTCCTTTTCTTTCAGTAATTGTGTCCATTTCTCTACTCAAAAATCCATTCTCCCAAGACTTCTAAGGGCACAGCTCCAGTGCTGAAAATAGGGTACAAAGGTGTTTTTTGGGTGGTTTTTGGCCCTTTTGAGGGACCATTTTTGCTCCAAATGAACTGAAATTTTATGTGGATGATGTAATAAGAATGAGAAACATGGAAATTCAAACCAGTTTTCAATTTAGTGCACAAAAAAGAGTGGAACTTCAGTGGAGCTGCGCATTTGGCCCTTTTTTCTGCAAGCCGAACAGTCAAAAATAAAAAATTTGCACCAAGTGCCAAAATTTGGATTTTACCTTGCTGATCATGGTTGGGATGCCTGGAGGGATATATAAAAAAGGATTTCAAGATTTTCCTTCTCCTTTGACTCATTTTGTTCTTGATTCTTTTCAAGGGCTCTTTTGAGCTTGGCCTTTGCAATTATGTTCCTCATGGCATAATGCTTTGCCATCTTCTTTCGAAGGTAAATGTTTCGTTTTGCCTTCTCAAGATAATCCTATAGGTGTACATTGGCTCTCTATATCAAATATTCTCTGTCATAGCTGATATCCATGGCAAGAAGCTCACTTGGAGTGAGCTGCTCTTCCAACTCTGTCTCTTTCTCTCTTTCCCGGGCTAAGGACTTCTTCAACCAAATTGTCCTTGGCCTCTTCCTAGGAAGTTGTTCTTCCTCATCCTCAATGTCATGAAGAGTTCCCAAGGTATAATCTAGCATAGCCTTGGATTTTATATCCTCTTAACATGCTCTAATAGCTGGGACCTCACTGATGGATTTCTCTGTCTCTAACTGCTGGTTTTCTTCCTCAAGGAAGTTGATCACATTCTTTGGCCTGCCACTATTGGTTTGTAACTCTCTAATATGGGAATCCTTGCTCTTGAGAAACATGTTTGTGATCCTCTCCTCATCCTCATCCTAATTCTCACTGTCAAGGTGAATTAGCTGAAACTCTTACTCAGTTTCATGCTCATCCTCTTTTTCAACAATGACCTGCTCTGCAGCCTTTTCCTTACCCTTATCAAGTTTTTTTGTTGATGATGAAGGCAGGGCCCCTTCCACAGTTTGTTGAGAAAACACCTGCCTATGACCTCTTTGTTAGGTAAAAAAAAGAGGCTCTATGTCAACCATCTAAGTGTCATCTCTCTCATTGTTCTCATCACTATTTGATTTTGTGGTATCATGAGATGAGGGTGAAGGATTGTGGAAGGGTGATGAGGGAGGATCATTATGAGGTGAAGGAATGTGAGTGGATGGGGATGTAGGAACATTGAGATGTGAAGAAGAATTAGTAATGGGAGGATGAGAAGATGAAGGAATATGTTGTTGATGATGGCCATGTGGATAAGTGAACACCTCGTTGGCAATGAAGTTCTCCCATGGAATGCCTTTCTGTTGTAGTTGGTGCATAACCACGATCATGATAAGTTAGTGATGAAACAAGATTTGCATTTGCTGAGGATAGTCTCTCTTTTTCACTATGTAGGATATTTTATCAATGCTTCGGTAAAGGTAATAAGGTATGTGTAGCATCCTCACTCTAGTAAAATGCATAAGCAACCTAATTTGGTATGATTAAATATGGGAGAAACTTCCCTCACATGTGAAATACTTCGTTATAATATTCATCATAGGTGCATACCTATCAAGCAGATGAGAGAAAGGAAAGATGGATTTGTTGTGGTAGTTATACCTGGGCTTAAGATATGGGTCAAAGTAACTCATGTCTAGGTTAGCTTGCTTGAACCATTTTTCCCCTACACTAGGTATGCTTGTGGCATTAGAAATGGCATTTGTAGAAAATTCAAAGGTGACCCCTGAAAGATTAACTTGTTTGTCATGAAAGTTAATGATAAATAGTCTAGTTAGCTCAGGGTGGTTTTGCACCTCATGCACCTTTTCACAAAATTCATAGCAACCTACATGTTTGAAGCAGGAAATAGTAAGGGGAGATGCCATGAGCTATTTTTTATTGAGGGGTTCAAATCTATTTATCTTGCCTCCATTTTTATCATGCCTCCTTGGCATTTGTGCCTCCACACCACTGGCACTGTCCTCTCCCTCAGATATGTTGAGAACTTTTTTTTGAAAACCCTAGGGCTGATGTGAAAGGAGATGAAGGGAAGGTAATGAAAGTGTAATATTCCCAATTAGCCCAAGCTAATGGGAATATGATTTTTTTTTTCATTTTCTTGTTGCAAGAATAAAATTGTAAAGGAGGAGAAATTAAACTCCTTAAACAACAAAATAAATCAATGCACATGTGAAAAAGGCTAAATCTGGGTTGCCTTAGTTAAACTCCCTCATGTGTGAAAGGGATTGTGAAAATTGACTTGGTCATCAGGACCAAATCCACAGCGCTATGCAGATGCAATCTACCTGCTAGATGCACAACACAAATCTAGTTGGAGGCTACACATGTGAAAGGAGCTAAACCTTTGATATGGTTTAGGGTTTTGCAAGGCTTTCATCCTATAAAAGAAAGAGGAGAACATCAAAAGTGGGGTTTTTGAACATATTGTATTGAAAGGATTTGTCTGTTTAGACACTTCTCATTCTCTAGTTGTTTAGCTGAGAATAATGTTTTTTAGCACTTGGGTGTTCTTGATCAGGAATCCCACCTCTTTCCTTGAGAGGAATATTGGAAGAGTATTGCATTTCCCGTCCACTATCAGGCATTTTTCCAAGCTTCTACTTTCAACTACAACACAGATCCTGTTGAGGGTTTGGTTTTCTTTGTAAGCTGCAGCAAGTGGAGGCTAGATCTGTTCAGATCTAAGCCATTCTAGTGCCTCTTTTTAGTGGGAAAGCAACCATCCCATTGGAAAGAGTGTATTGGATCCTCAGATCTCTAGATCCATACCTTGTCATCAAGCCAAAATCTTCATAAATTCTACAACGTAGTCTGTCTTCCAGGACTGCACTATCTGCAAGAGGAGAGTTGCAGGGAGTTTTGACAACATTTGAGGAGTGATCTCTAGTGATGAGAATTTGTCTCTCACTGTGTTGATCCATGGATTTCTGTACTTATCCATGTCATATTCAGATATTATCTGAATACTCCTATATAAGCTTCAGGAATTCTGTAGATTTGCTGCATGATATCTCAGATCTACTCCATATGCTTCATGTTTTTGTTGAAAACCCCAAGGGGTATGTAAAATAGAGACAGTATGGTGTACAAATCAAATATATATCTAATATTTTGTACACATATCTCTTCTAGATATTAATTTTAACCTATATCTACTGTATTCTCATAAAAATAACATTTTCAAGGCTTTGCGGTGAAATACAATTGTTGCAACACCTCTTTTAGAGGGTTTTTCTCATTACAATCTTCTATATTTCTCTTGTACATTGTATGGGCCACATTGTAAATCTGATATACTATTTTATAAGCTATTTTTGAGCTATCATATTGGTCTTCCACTTCTATTCATTAAAACTGCGTTATTTCTGAAGCAGTGTTATTAAATATTGGTGCAGTCCCTTATTTGGGAAGTTTTCAAGACATAATAGGTGTGGGAGGTCTGTTTAGCCCACCTAGTTTGATTTGTTTTTTATATCCTCTTGGATTTGGGTCTTAGATTATCATATATAAGGGATAAAAGGGTTGATCTTGGTTTCTATAACATACATTCCTAAAAAATGTGTTTTTCAGGCATGCCTTGCCATCAATCCCAATTTGGGGATATTACAGTGGTATCAGAGCATCTATCTTGGCACAACCTGTTATTTTCTTACTGAAGAGCCAATATTCCTTTTCATGGAAATAAAATACTGATGAAGAAGTGTGGTTACACTGAAGAGACAAAAGAAAAGGGTAAGATCCCTTTAATTGGAAGTTTGCAAAGAGAAGGGTTATCTAAAACTCTTTCTCAAGCTATGCAAGAACTGAAAGAAGAAATATGGGGAATGAAGAGGTAAAAAGATGAATATCCCTCAGGTGGATTTTCATACCAATAAATCCCTAGTACTTCTTGTCAAAGGAAGGAGGAAAAGGAGGAACACCAAAGGAGGCATCTCTTGGTGATTATCTCCAAGAATATGAATCTCTATCAGAGAGATTCAAAATGCACCTCATTTTCCTAGAGTTCTGTCAACTCAAAGAAGAAATATCTAATAGCTACAGTAGAAGAAAAGGGTGCATGCAACACACTTTGGGTAGATTCTCTTTGCCTACTTTTGATGGATCACCTAAATACTCCGCCAAGTCTTGGGTAAGGAAGCTTGACAAAAAATTTCAGCTGCATCAAGTGTCAGAAGAAGAAGCCTTAAGATTAGAAGCGTTGCATATTCAAGGAAAGGGTTATTCTCGGTGGTTATTTGAGTCCTCTTCCTTGAAAGGGAGAAATATCTCTTCTTATGCAAAGTTCATTAGGAGGCTAGTGAAAAGATTTGATGTGAGATATTTTGAGACTTCCTGGGAAAAGAAAACCAAGCCCAAGAAATTTGTGTGTTTGCATAAGTTGAAAGATTCCATGGAGTCAACTCCAGTCTTGAACATTGTTGAAAGGGTTGAAGATCTGCTGCACAATTTTCCAGAGGAAAATGCCCCACTTTGGGATGGTCTCTTTTCTCAAAGAGAAGACATGAGGATTCCTTCCTCAGTAAGAGATCAAGAAAAATGATCTCTTAATGGTGAATCATTCTCCATTGATGAGGAGAAGAGAGAGAAAGAGAAGAGAAGATCCTCCAGCACTGTGATAGTAGGAGGAGATCTATTTTCAATTGTAGATGGAGATGAAGCAATGACTTCCACTAGAGGATCTTGTGCATCTTTGCAAGGTGTTCCTAAGGATCTTCCATATGGAGGACATGAGAAGCATGTGTCTTTGCTAAAATACATTGAGACAAAACAAACGAGGGATCACAATGCTCACATAGCAGAAAGTGATCCACTATCAAAAGAGAATGAAGCAAATGCTCAAATCAGAGGCACTCTTACACCACTAAGGGGGGTATCTAAATTTCATGAGACTTCCACACATAAAACAAAATTGAAATTGTGCAGTGGAAGCAGGGACATGAGGGTCTCATCTATCATGCATATGAGAAAGGTCCCTGAAATCTCATTATCTAGAGGCAAACCACCTGGGAGGTCACCTGATAGAGATTCTGTGGGGAAGACCTCACAATTTTCTACCCCAAACTTAGATCCAGGAGGGTTTGGAGCACTTGAAGACAAAGCTACATCATTGGGAGATTTGGGTAAGCTCAAGAAGGAGGGACATCTTTTTCCCCTATCATCAGCACCCACTCTCTTTTATAATCCTACACTGTGGGACGAGAATAAGGGAAGGAACAACCTTCCAACACACACCTTTGTCATAGGAGATGTCAAAGGATGGATCAGCAACATGATAGATACTGTCGTTGATGCATCATCAACGTTGTCATTGTTTAGTAGTGTAGATCTGTATTGGAAATCCCAAATGCTAGTGGATTATTCAAAAGATCTTCACACATGTATGATACTTTATGACCAGCTGCATGAAGAGGGCTACTTAGTCCAAGGATAATTCATCTATCATCATGGTAGAATATTTTTGTCTAGAGCTTCTAAGCTCAAGCATAAGATACTACAAGAAGCACACAAAGAGTTATGTTTCAGCCACATGTATTCCATGAGGATCTATAACATCATCATGAGGAGCTTTGATTGGGAAGGCTTTAAAGAGAAACTATTAAAATTTTCAAGAATGCATGAGCTATGTGGAGTTGGGGCAGCCATGGGACTCTATGCAAGATTCATTTCAGGCATCTCTTCCTTCTTTGGAAAGAGGGAAAAGATCCATGCAAAACTCCATGTGTATGAAAAAAATTGTTGGTAAAGGATATGTTCATGTAAAGAAAGTTTTATTTTCTGGTTGTACATGTTCTCTTACCATTTTCATGCATGCCATGACTCTTAAAAGGAGCAATGTATCATGTAAATCTCATGGAAATTGTTGGGCCACTAAAAATTATGAATTTTGTCACTCCCTTGATGTGCAAAGGGAGATTTACTTTCATGATGGGTGCTTTCCAAAATCACCAAACATATCTCACACCTTCAGCAATAGTGAGATGACTTGGGAAAAAATTAAGTGGTGGGAAAGCCACTTACCATATCTAGATCTGATGTAGGTAGGAGATTCTCTCCACTGGTTCCACATGTGGGACTATGACCCACCTCCATATACATAAATTTCTGTTTGTATGTACATTGTCTTGATTCCCTATATGGATGATGTACTTGTACTTTTCATAGTGATGTATGGAGGAAGGATGGAAGGAAGGAATGGGTCATATGGAATGGCTACTCCCCATGTACTTTATGTCTCATATTTCATGGAGAACATTGGACAAACCATGTTTTTTTCCTATGATCTATTGTCTTCTTATGAGATGAACTATTTTTATCTCATGAGAACATTGAAGAAACAATTAATGGAAGGATGGGTTGGTGAACACTTAGCTCATGGAGGAGGCTTATCACTTGATGGTATAACCAATGGAAGAGGGAAGGAGTTGCAACACTCACTCTATCAGTTGCTTGAGGACAAGCACCATTGTGGAGGGGAGGACTGTAATATTCCCAATTATCCCAAGCTAATGAGAATATGCAATTTTGTTTTCATTTTCGTGTTGCAAGAATAAAATTGTAAAGGAGGACAAATTAAACTCCTTAAACAGTAACATAAATCAATGCCCATGTGAACAAGGCTAAATCTGGGTTGGCTTAGTTAAAATCCCTCATGTGTGAAACGGATTGTGACAATTGACTAGGTCAACAGGACCAAATCCATAGCGCTATCCAGATGCAATGTACCTCTTAGATGCATAACGCAGATCTAGTTGGAGGCTAAACATGTGAAAGGTTCTAAACCTTGGAGATGGTTTAGGGTTTTGCAAGGATTTCGTCTTATAAAAGAAAGAGGAGAAAAACAGAAGCAGGGTTGTTGAACATATTGTATTGAAAGGATTTGTCTATTTAGACACTTCTCATATTCTATATGTTTAGCTGAGAATAGCACTTGGGTGTTCCTGATCGGGAATCCCACCTCTTCCCTTGAGAGGCCTCTTGGAAGATTCTTTCATTTCTTGTTCACTATCACACATTTTTCCAAGCTTCTACTTCCAACTAGAACATAGATCCTGTTGAGGGTTTGGTTTTCTTTGTAAGCTGCAACAAGTGGAGGCTAGATCTATTTAGATCTAAGCCATTCTAGAGCCTCTTTTCAGTGGGAAAGCCTTCCACCCCCCTGGCAAGAGTTTATTTGATCCTCAGAGCTCTAAATCCATACCTTGGCAACAAGCCAAACTATTCATCAAGGCTACAGTGCAGTTTGTCTTCCAATACTGCGTTATCTGCAAGAGGAGAGTTACAAGGAGTTTTGACAACATTTGAGGAGTGATCTCTAGTGATGAGAATCTATCTCTCACTGTGTTGATCCATGGATTTTTGTACCTATCCATGTCATATTTAGATCTGATATGAATACTCCTGTATAAGCTTTAGGAATTCTGCAGAAATATGTAGATCTGCTGCATGAGATCTCATATCTACTCCATATGCTTCATGTTTTTTTCTGAAAACCCCAAGGGGTATGTAAAATAGAGAAAGTCTAGTGTAAAGATCTGATATAGATCTAATATTTTGTACACAGATCTGTTCTAGATTTTACTTGTAAGCTACAACTACGATATGCTCATAAAAATAACATTGTCAAAGCTTTGCAGTGAAATACAATTGTTGCAGCACCTCTTTTAGAGGGTTTTTCTCATTACAATCTTCTATCTTTCTCTTGTACATTTTATGGGCCACATTGTAAATCTGATATACTATTGTATAAGATATTTTTGAGCTATCATATTGGTCTTCTACTGTATTTCATTAAAATTGCATTATTTCTGAAGCAGTGTTATTAAGGATTGTTGCAGTCCCTAATTTGGGCAATTTTCAAGCCATACTAGGCATGGGAGGTTTGCTTAACCCACCTAGTTTGATTTGTTTATGATCACCTCTTGGATTTTCATCTTATATTATCAAATATAAGGGATCCGAGGGCTGATCTTGGTTTTTTTAGCATACATTCATGAAAAATGTATTTTTCACGCATGCCTTGCTAGCAGTCCCAATTTGGGGATATTACAGAAAGGTCAGCTTTGCAAGTGAATGAAATGAGTGAATGAAGGGAATGGGTGTAGGGGAAAGCTTAGATGAGTCACAACCCTTGAACACTGTAATAACCCTTTGTTATGACTGTTTTTCTTTAAGGAGGATGAAACAATGGATGAAACAGTAATTTCAATCTTAAGACTTAGGGTTCCTTCTTAGGGTTTCACTTTAATTTAATTAAATGATGACCAAAATAGCTTGAATATGGGTTATGGCATGAAATTAAATTACCCTTAATATTTTATTGGAGGACCTTTCGCCAGAGCTTGAAGTCAATTTGGAGTGATTTGAGTGGTTAGATCACTTAGAAAACCCTTCTGGCCAAGCGCATAGTGCGAAGGCTGAGGGCGTAATGCCAAGCCTAGGCACGTGGTGCCAGTTTCGAGCGTGCAATGCCTTCGAAAATGAGTATGGTGTTTGTTCCGGGCAAGAGCGCAGTGCATTCCCCAGCATGCAGTACCACCTTCCAAGCACGCAACGCCCTGACAAAATTAGTGATGGAGAAAGGGGAAGGGCGTAGTGCCACTTCCCAAGTGTGTAGTGCCAAGCCAAGGGCGAGCGCCAAGGAAAATTAGTGAAATTTTTCCTGAAAACTGAAAAAATATTCTCTCCTTGAAACTTATAACTCTTTGCAAGGCATCAATGATTCATATGGAGTGAAAAATGAGATTTATAGTTAAGAGGAATTTGATTTAATTATGAAAACCCACTTTCTAAGGTTAAAATTCCTTTTCCTTTCTTACTAACACCCATTTGACACTTTTTCTTTGTAGGTGATTGAAATGATGAATTTGACCTTTATTTTGCTCTTTTGGGCATGACAAGCTCATTTTGGCAACTTTGGGGGATTGCACACATTAGCATTTTCAAATTGTTGTGTAGTTTTTACCATGAAACCCAACTTAACTTTTTCCACCTTCTTACGCCACTTTCTTCAAAACCCTATGTTTTTGGAGTGTTTTTCATCCATCATCAGTGTTTTCTTCTAAGTTCTCTATAACCCTTTCAAGTTCATTCATTTCTGTCTATTTCACCTCACCTTTTTCCCTATTTCATCAATATTTTCTGCTAGAATATCTTCATGTTTGGCCTTGTGTGCCTCCTCCATGTCGTTTCTGCAAGGGATCACTATTTTGGCACTCACCTGGACCATCAAGTGTATAAACCCTAATTATTTATAGGGCCAAGTTGTTTCCCTTTCCTTTGTTGTAATTTGTCTTCATTCAGGAGTACATAATCTACCTTATCAGTGCCTTCTGCTAACACAACTTTTAACACTCCTGCAAAAGTGCCAAACTTTTTCCATTTTTCTCATTTGCAAACTTTGAACTCATGAGGTAATATTCTTTGGAAACCTTTTAATTCCTTCTTGAATAAGCATGTCTTGACATTCTATTACATCTAAGCTAGATTCTAGCAAAGGAAAAGCAGTTCCTGAAACATCCAATGATGACCTTAAACATGTAAAACCCTAATGACCTAGTAGGAGGATCCTTTCACCTGATTTTGACTGGAATTTGACTTGGAGGCTTCTCAAGTGAATACATAGTATTGTGAAAAGTGTTGTATTGAAGATCCAAAATCCAATATACTTGATTTATCTAAAGAGCCTACAGAGATAGTTTTAAGACCATCAATGCTTGAGAAACCTGGGTAACATGGGAAAGAGTCCGCAACAGGAAAACCCTAGAGGGAGGATGGAGTCTATTGACAAGGGGAAAATGAGGCAATGAGGCTATAGACAGGGAAGGAGGCTGAAAATGATAGGTAAAATCCCATAAGCTGTTTTTAGGAGCAACATGGTGACTTTGGGAAGACCAACTAAAGAATAGTGAAAATAGGTTTATCAGAATAATGAAGGTAGTGAGATTTCTGAAACTCAAGATATTCAAGGAATAGTGTTTTCAGAAATCTATAAACATCCTATATTCATCTAAAGATAGTGAAAAATACTGATGAATAATAGGTTATTTCAAAGGTTTTATTTACATCGAGAAATCTAATGGAAATTGGTTCAAAATTTTAAAATATTCAGAATATGTGCACACTTTATTTATTAAAGCCATAAATGAGTATGTATTTTTTCAAACTAAGACAATATTTAAATGTGAAGTAAAAATGAAACAATGGTTCTTGTAAATCTACTAGCAAATTTGGAGACAACAAGATGACGAAGCCGAAAAAACAGGGGGAAGAAAATGAGGGAAATGAGACGAAGAAAATGAAGAAAATGAAGAAAATATGATGTGAAATAAATGAATAAAATGAAGAAATGTTTCACGTAAATATACCCGAAAATTTGGAGACATCAAGACGACAAGGCCAAAAAAACAGGGGGAGGCCGGAGATCGCCGAAGATGTCACGGTGGACACAACCAAAGAAGTCGTAGAGAACGCAGCCGAAGAAATAACCTGCGAAAAAAGAAAAAAAAGAAAAAAAATTAAAACCCATAAAAAAGAATACAAAAAAAAAAAAAAAAAACAAACAACAACAACAAGCCTCACCTCCTCACCCCTTGATCCAAGGTAAATTCTTGATACCCTTAACCAAGACCTTTTACTTCAGCTGATAAATTAGAATTGCATTTAATTAGAGAATTAATAAACATAATTAACAACTACATGCTGTAAAGAAGAGGAACATAACATGTCAAGATCAACAATCATAAGAACATGTCTTTTGATAGCATAGTTTGTCCAGGAGAGACTACATCTCTGGGCCTCATTTTTAAGATGGTGTACATTGTTGCATTAAGTGTTGTAAGAAGAATATGTACATGGATGGTGTTTTATCTGACATACAACGAAAATTCTGTCATAGAGGAATGGATGGACCTCTCTACGAGATGTTCCACAATAAGAACTCCAATTCACAAAAAACGATTCCTATCAGTATGAAAATAGCTCACACGTAAAGACTATGAGTATCCAACCAACATGGCAAACAAGGGATCTCAAACGACATATGTGTAACAATGAGTATCCTGCCAACATGGCATCAAAGGGATCTCAAACATAAAAAAAATCCATGACAGAAAGTACATCAATAACAAAACAAGATCCCATAAATCATACATCAACAGGGATCTGTACAACATTATGCATCTCAGAGAAAAATATGTACATGAAATCAACACATCATATACGTCACGCTAAAGATGACTAAAGAATGGGTTACTGCACTACTGGATCTAAAATCACCATCACAATCATGGCATAGAAAGGTGTAGAATCGACTTCTCACTCATTGAAAGCTGACACCTGCAACTCCACTTTGAAAAGTGACCAAAAAATATAATGCTCAGATGGAAAATCTGAATATGCCATCAGATTGTTGACGTTGAATAGTGTAAAATCGATTGTCCATTTTCTAAATTCTGACAAAGTGAAGATCTGTGGCAAAAAGGAATCTTTTAGATTCCCCAAGATTCCTCAAATATGTTGCTCCATGGGTGGACTAGAAATCTGCAACTCAAGAGGAGAATCAGACCTCGCCATTGCCTTCCCTATGAAAAACTATGAGAAATGACTATAAACTTGACTATATTCTGACATGGAGAAAAATTACCTCCCCGAGAAAATTTCAAGGATCATGGCTCTGCTCCCTATTTCTGGGCCTGCTCATGGTTCCTCCTACATCAAAATGTGTGCCCACCTTGAACTATGTGTGCGCTCTGCTCCTCCATGGTCTAGGCACACTAGTTAAAGAACTAGGTTTATATATTAAAGTGTTGGTGGTGTTTACAAAAATCGTCTTGGCTAAGTAAATTATGGGCGGACTTAACTAGGCGAAGGTCAGGGGTTCCAACCCCCTCTAGCCCCATCATAAAAACCATACATATTTATTTTTAAACCCTGCTACATTTAAATTTAGCACCAAGTGGGGGGTCGGGCCCAGATTAGCGGCCTGCCCATGGATTTTCCGCCGGAAGTCGTATATAGACATGGAAATAAGTGTGAAGTGGGTAGGGGTGGCGGGGTTGGTAGCCCACGCCCCTCCCATATGGAGGTGGTCGTTGGTGTATGTAGTTTGATGGTGGTGTCACCTGCTCAAGGTCTGACTCACGTGGGTCGGGCGGGTTCGACCCCTGTCGACACTAGAATTGACATGTTTATATATTTAAACATATGTAATGAATATGGTTGCCGTGGGTGGCGGGGTTGGTGGCCCACCACCAATTTTTTTTTTTTCTTATGTTAATAACTTGATTGGGACTTTTTAGAATCCAGTGGATGGGAAAGGTCGAATTTGCGCCTTCCCTACGGTTGCCCAGTCACGAAGTCAACCCAAAAATTTGACCACTCCTAACTTCTCCATACAGAGTCAAAATTGAGTGTTATATAGGCCATTTGAATCAGAAAGACGAGATATTCAACCTGAACCTAGTCCAAGAGAAATCTAAGAAATTTTATTTTTGAGCCCTCTTTGTCCTGTGTGTGTCTCTGGAGCCACCTAGATCAATCCTCCCCATTGAGGAGCTTTTCATCCTCCAAAATCATTAACAAGAATCTGCAACTGCTGTGTACTATGTCTACATTACAAGCGTCTTGAAAATTCACCCTTCTTTCTCCTTCACTTGCGTCCTTAGCAGCCATAAGTGATGACATGACACCTGTACCTTCTGCAAACCTGTAGTACAATCCCATGCAAATACATGATCAAATTGACCAAGTATGACCCAGATATTCCCATACTTGCCATGAGTTTATAACATGTACTCGGTGGTCAAGTTTACATCAAAATGGAAATCACCCCCAGCTATAATTACAAGACAAGACATAATTGTCGCATTTCGAAGTGATGGAAAAAATCTCATCACTTTTACATGAAATAAATGCATTACACGACTCATAAATCAAGGCCAAAAAATCATTGTTTCTTAAACAAGTGACGGAAAAACACATCATCACTTTTACAGTGTATCATGCAACATATGATTTACAAACACGACCATGACAAGCTAATATATCTAGAAAAACCATCTCTCACTTATCAAATTGAATGGGTCATCCCCCTGTGGGAGATTTTCTTGTCAATCATCTCTTTCGACTAGTTCATGCCTGGGCACGTTGTCTTTAAGGCGCTCCTCTGGATGGAGTCTCCAGCACATGGCTCTTTAATGGCCACTTCAGTCGTAATGAGTGCAAAAGGTCTTTCTTCTCCAAACTTGCTTAACCAATTTCTTTTCCTACTAGGGAGAAGGCTTTCCATGCCTCATCCTCCTTTATGCTTCCATCCTTTTCCAACACTTAGAAAACACATGGTTATGTAAACCAAAAAATGGCATGTTTTTCAATGCCTAGATTTATGACCATGGTTATCAACATTCTTATAATGAAAATGCACTATGGTGATCTATGGTGCAATCATGATGATGGGAGCTTTCCTCAACTTTGCAACATGCATTACCGTGGAATGATGGCGAAGTGTCCCCATCATTCCTCTTCCCTAAAGAGTTCATCAATATCTGTTTTCCATTTGTTTCCTTCGAACATCCTTCTTTAGTGTACCCCAAACCTGCATAGCGAGGCCTCTACACAACCTCCACTAGTTGGGTTATGCCTTGGCCACAAATGCCAAGTCCTCCTCCTTTGTACCCCATCTTGGTGAGGAGTGTCATGTCCGTTTTTAAATGGGTATTGCTACACTTTGAACCAAAATGGTATTATGTGAAGAAAATAAAGAGAAATCAACACTTTTTACCTTAGCTTTCAATTTCAAAACAAGTGAAGAAGGCTTCTCTAAGCCTTCGCTGCACTTCACTTCCTCCAAGGTCTTTATCGTGGCTTGTAGCTGAAGCTGCAATCATTGCTTCCCCTCCTTCTCTTCCTATAGGAGTGCCTTCAATGCATCATGATCTTCTTGAAGACATTCATTGTTGCACTTCAATTCTTCTCATGCCTATGTCATGGCTTGTAACTCAAGCTGCAATCGATGTTTTTCCTCCTTCTCTTTCTGTAGGAGTGTCTTCAAATCGGTGTTCTCTGCAGTTTGTTTTTCATAATCCTCGTACAACGTTTCTGCTTTCTCAGACACCCTGAGCATGGTCTCGTACATGTCCTTTACATTCTCCATGGGTCAACTCATCGATCGTTCAATATTTCACGCCTACAATCCAATCAGAAAGAAGAATTTCTCTGATACTAGTTGATCCAAGGTAAATTCTTGATACCCTTAACCAAGACATTTTACTCTAGCTGGTAAATTAGAATTTCATTTAAATAGAGAATTAATGAACATAATGAACAACTGCATGTTGTAAAGAAGAGGAACATAACATGTCAAGATCAAAAATCATAATAACATGTCGTTTGATAAAATAGTTCGTCCAGGAGGGACTACATCTCTGGGCCTTAGTGTCAACATGGTGTAGGTTGCTACATTAAGTGCTGCAAGAAGAAGATGTACATGGATGGTTTTTTATCGGTCATAGAAGGAAAATACCCTCACAGAGGAGTGGTTGGACCTCTTTATGAGATGTTCCACAACCGAAACTCTAATTCTCAAAAAATACTCCTATTAGTATGAAAATAGCTCACACATAAAGACTATCAGTGTCCTGCCAACATGGAAAACAAGGGATCTCAAATGACATATGTGTGACAAAGAGTATCCCACCAACATGGCATCAAAGGGATCTCAAACATAATACAAATCCATGACAGAAATTAGAACAATAGAAAAACAAGATCCCATGACTCATACATCAATAGGGATATGTACTGCACTATGCATCTGAGGGACAAAGAAGTACCTGAAATCAAAACATCATATACCTCACGGTGAAGATGACTAAAGAATGGGTTGTTGTGCTATTGGATCGAAAATCACCATCACAATCATGGCATCAAAAGGTGTGGAATCATCTGCTCATTCATTAAAAGCTAACACATGCAAGTCCACTTTGAAAAGTGGCTGAAAAATATAATTCTCAAATGGAAAATATGAATATTCCATTATATTCATGACATCGAATAGTGAAAAATCGACTGTCCATTTTCTACATTTTCACAAAGTGAAGATCTTGTGCAAACATGAATCTTTTAGATTCCCCCTAGATTCCTCAAAGATGATGCTCCATGGGTTGACTAGAAATATGCAACTCAAAATGCGAATCTGACCTTGCCATTGCATTCCCGGCGAAAAACTGTGAAAAATGGCTGTAAAATTGAGTATATTCCGGCATGGAGAAAAATTAACTCCCCATGAAAATTTCAAGTCTCATTGTTCTGCTCCCTATTTCTGGGCCTACTCATGGTTCCACCTGCATCGAAATCAGTGCCTGCCTCGAACTATGTGCATGCTCCGCTCCTCCATGGCTTGGGTGCACTTTGCAAAGAACTGGGTTTCTATATTAAAGTGTTGGTGGAATTTATAAAAATCCTGTTGGCTAAGTTGGTTATGCGCAGACTTAACTAGGTGGAGTCGGAGGTTCCAAACCCGCTGACCCCACTAGAGAATCCATGCATATTTATTTTTAAACCTTGCTACACTTAAACTTAACACCAAGTGGGGGGATTAGCCCGCATTGGGGGGCTCACCCCATATTTTCTGCCAACATTTGTACATATGCAGCAAGTGGGTAGGGGTGGCATGTTTGGTAGCCCGCGCCCCTCCCATATGAAGGTGGTCATTGGTGTATGTGGTTTGATGGTGATACTGCTTCGCTCGGGAGACGTCCCACATGGGTCGGGCAGGTTTGACCCTCGCTGACACCGAAATTGATATGTTTATATATTTAAACATATATAATGAACATGGTTACCATGGGTGGCGTGGTTGGTGGCCCACCACCCAAAAATTTATTTTTTCTGTTTTAATAACTTAATTGGGCATTTTTGAAAATTTCAATTTTGACCGTAGGAGTCAAATTAAAGAGGCCACAAATTTTCCTGGAATCTGGCTTGAGCTTGTCGAAATCTGGTGGTCGGGAAAGGTTGAATTTGCGCCTTCCTAAATGCTGCCGAGTCGCCAAGTCAACCTACAAATTTGATTGCTCCTAACTTCTCCATACGAACTCAAAATTGAGTTTCGTCTGCACCATTGGAATCAGAAAGACAAGATAGTTAACCTGATCCTAGTTCGAGAGAAATCTGAGCACTTTGATTTTTGAGCCCTCTTTGTCCTATGTGTGTCTCTGGAGCCACTTGGATCACCCCTGCAACACCAAGCTAGCGAGACAGAAAACACAATGACAATAGACAACGTGACAAAAAACACAAACACAACACAAACACAAGGATATTGATGACACAGATGTGCGATATTGGTAACAGACAGTAACAAGCCCAAAACCTCTTCAGGTTTGCGGGTCAATATATCTATAAGACAAAGTTTTGCCAAATTATTTTTAGAAGTTCGACCAAACTATTAGCTCGGTTGAACTTTGGTTGCCGATTTTCCCATCTCCTGCCAAAAAATTGTTTACCCACATCTTCTATACGTCATCAATGTAAACAACAGAATTGGTTTGGCCAAACTAATTTGCAAACTTCGACCAAAATTTTAAACAGTTCTGTCGAACTTTTATAGAATTTCAACCGAACTATTGGGAAAATGAATTTTCCACCCGTGTTTCTCACAAAAGCATAACCCACCTTCGCATTTTTACCCGTATGGTAGATAAATAAAATTATAAATAAACTAAATGTATGGTAAATAAATAAATCCTCTTTTTATACTAACTTCATAGGAATGGTAAATAAGTAAAAATATAAATAAAATATGGTAAATAAATAAAACCTCTTTTAATATTTACTCCATAAACCTCTTTATATTTAAGAAAACACAAAAACCAAGTTTTATTTAGGTGAAGCCTATGGGACATACCATGGGATAAATGATTACTAATACCATGGGCTAAATACCATATTTATAAAAGAGTTATGGTAAATAAATATATATAAAATAGATATAAAGAGGTATGATGAATATATAAAACTATATCAGATAGGATTAGAAATCAACATCTATAAATAAATTAGAGGTATGGTAAATAAATTAAACCTATTTTCATATTTACTCTAATCCGCTTTATATTTACTAACACTCACTAAATAGGTCTTATTTAGGTGAATCCTATGGGCCAAATACCATGGGCCAAATTATTATCAATGTTGAACTCATCCATGGTAAACACACGAGACATAGAAGAAATGAGAAAGATAAGACATGAGTTTCATTATAATTCATAAAGATGGATATATATAATACATTAGGTGACCCTTGGTTTCACATTCCAAGTAGTCTCTTGGGCTCCTTTTCTCCATTCGCCTTCTACACCTACCCCATTGAGGATTAGGTGTCCAACATTCCCCCCCTTAATCCGAAGGGGTATTTGTGATTCCAAGAAGAGAGATGTAATACGAATATACAAATTATGCATGGCAGCACTAGGCTAAATGAGCTCTCTGAAATGTTGGCATAATGAGGTGGTTTAAGGATGACCACCAACACTAGAATTCTTAGTGCAGTTTCGAGAACTCTTCGAAATCTGACAAGAAGCTAAGGTCTTCTGCTAGAGGAAGTGCTCATATTTTAAAGAGGGAGATATTCAACCTAGAAGAAGGGAGGTCTACAACCTATGATGGTTTAAGGATGACCATCAACTCTTGAATGCTTGATGCATTTTCTAGAACTCTACCAAAAATGGCAATAAGATGAATTATTTTACTATAGGAAGTGTCTGGAGTTCTTTGAAGAGGAAGAATATCAAACTCACATATATGGTTTAAGGATGACCACCAACCAAAGGCATGCTCATGGGCATCCGTGTCTCTGGCTACAACTCTAAATCTGGAATGACAAATTGTGGCTCAGGCTTGCTTGAACTACTGTTTCTCTCGCTACAACTCTGAATCTGGAATGAAATATTATGGCTCAGGATTGCTTGAATTCTTGTTTCTCTAGTTACAAATCTTAATCTGGAATGACAGATTGTGGCTCAACCTCACTTGATGTGGCTTTGAAGCTTGTATATGACCACCATTTTTCCCCCTTGTTAGATGCAAGGTGAGATGATGGCGAAAACGCAACTACAATATTGTTCAATGCTCTAGAAAAAGTTCTTACATTTGACTTAAACATCTTATTGGGTGTTGTTGCCCATTGCCAAGAAGTGATCCATCCAAGATGAATATTTTTTCTTGCAGGAGCCTTGTTTCTGAAGTGTCTGTGTGAAGAATGGGTTTGTTGACCACATTTCTTGCATGGGTAAATATCGAAATAGTGATCTTTCATATGGCCGAATTGATCACAGTGTTGGCACTTTACAATTTTTTGTTGCTATTGCGGAAGAGGAGAAGACTCTAGAATGGATGAAGGTGATCTATCATGAAGAAATCTGGCACTCTGAAATTTCATCGGCTTGGAGAGTCCAGAACATGAAAGGACACCTCCTTGTCATATCTAAGACCTATTTTGTGCTTACTATGGACAAGATCTTCCCGAGGTCTGATTATGGACTTTGGAAGTGAAGCGTGAGCTTCTGCATCTACATATAAATATGCTCTTGTACTGGGTTTAGTGATTTGACCAGTTTCTTGTTCTTGAAAAGTGTTGTCTCAATGTTCTGAACAAGAACAAGTTAAAAAAGACAACTCTTTTGTTGAAGCTCATCTCGCTGAAGCTCTGACTCAAGTTGCAAAAAATCAATCTTGTCTTGTGCATCTTGCAAACAAGTTTGAATATTAGAGAAAGTGTTCTTGCTCATTTTTTCCATACCATGAATATTGGAATGAATGAGGTTATTCAACAACTCTAATGCATCATTTATTTTAGCCATTTTTCTCAACAACTCAAAGTTACACTTCAAAAACTGACTGCAACTATGAACTAAGAAGCAATACCATATAACCCACTTCCATATTTCATGTGTACCAAATATCCCTTCCTAAATGGTTACCATCTTCATAAGTGTATAAGACCTTCATATGCCAACCAATCATAATAATCATAGGGCCTCCCTAAAAAACTCAACGCATATTAAAATGAACTTCACTTCATATACACTTAAAAAAAACACGCACCACATGCACGGTCTTTAGAACTTAGTCAACATGTATTCAAACCAATAAAAACACACAGAAGCATGGATAATCATACACATAATTTGGTATTTACACAGAGTCTTCATCAACGGATCATTCAATTTCCATTAACCAAAGAAAACATTCCAAAACAATTTCAACGCAACATAAAAACTTCAACAGAGGTTCCATACCATGGTAGTAAACATATATTGACACTTTATTCAGTGATTAACCTACTCAGGAGACCACAACTACTGTACAAGTTCTACGGTCTCACGTTCTCATGGTGCATACCATTTCAAGACAACCATACCATTTCAACGCAAAAAAACATGAGTTCAGGTTTGAAAGGGCGTGCATTCACATCCAACATAAAATACATTGTGAAAATACTTAGCTTGGTCCACCAATGTATAAGCAGCCCACAAATGGCACTAATAACGACTAAAAAATTTAGTTAAGGGACTCGGCCTATACTAACATGGAAATGCACCAGAAGAGAGAGAGAGAAACACCAACACTCTTACCTATAAGATTTGACTTCTCTTCTGCTTGATGTGTCGCTTGAATGATCTTTTATAACAATTAAAATCTTCATATCATCAACTCATCTTCAATATAGAATATAAAACCATTACAATATTGAATTACCGTCATCTTCTTGTCTTCCTCCAAATTTGTTCGAATTTTTGAAGTTGGAAAGTCGAATCGGAGGGGGGCACGTGCAGTCGGTGTTGTGGGAAGAATTGTTGGAGCACTATGGGCAGGTTTGCATAGAGGAGGTTTGGCTGCATAATGGAGGAAGAAATGTGTATTACAGTGGTTGAGTGGCCCAAGCAGTGGGCCATGTAGCCACGTATACGAGGGAGGGAGAATTGGAGTAGTGTATTGGAGACGATGTCTGTATTTCAAGGAGTAGCGTACCAAGGTGCTATATGTATGCATGTAAGAGCAATGGAAATGACAAAGGAATACTTGTTCATTTAGTTGAGGAGAGGTAGCATTGTGGAAGATGGAAATGAAGTTGCAGGCCGACTACATGTGAGAGGTGAAGGAGTGGTGTTTCTGAGTGAATGAGGGAGGCTATGGTAACACATTTGGTTGTTTCCACAAAGGATCCGAGAGGTGGAGTGGTGAATTATAGAGTGTTGAAGTATGGAGGTGAGAGGAAAAGAGTGGAGAGAGAAATTTTATGTTTTCTAATCTCTGCATTCGCAGAAAATCACCACAACAACATCTGTAAAGTGTAAAGTTAAACCCTTATAGGCGATATTCAAACATTGGCAAGAGCATCAATTTCATTGATCAAAGTACTCCAAAATTGTTGGTGGCCAGGGATTAATGTTTTTTTGCAGCCTACATAACCTACACCAAGGGAGGAAAGGAATCCCTAGGGAGAACTACTATGTGTGCAGAGGAAAATAGGAGTTACTGGAAAACATTTGCTAAAAAATATGGGCTGGGAGAATAGTAACTGACCAGAGATATAGTCTATACAAGTGTTGCATGTTTGAAATAACGGCTCAAGAGAGCGGTCAGGTGAAGCGGATTTTGCTAACATGGAAAACATAGAAAGGGTGGTCAAAATATTTTGAATGTGCCTAGGCATGGCCTATGATCTGATACCATGTTGAACTCGGCCATGGTAAACACACGATTCATAGAAGACATGAGAAAGATAATATGTGAGTTGCATTATAATTCATAAATATGCATATATATAATACATTAGGTGACCCTTGGTTTCACATTCCAGGTGGCCTCTTTGGCTCCTTTTGTCCATTCGCCTTCTACACCTACCCATTGAGGATTAGGTGTCCAACAATTAATACCTTGAAAAAAAAACATTATTAGCCCTAATATTAATATTACAATTTTAATTTTAATATTATTATTATTATTAAATTTAATATTCATATTAATATATTATAATATTAATATTATTAAATTTAATAAATTTGGATTAATAATTAAATTTGTTATATTATAATATATATTAATATATCATGATATATATTAACTCTGGATATATATGGGAGGGAAGAACACAAAAATAGAGTGATATAGGTTGAGAGATAGGGGGAGTGACAAGGGAGAGATGGAGATAAACCAAAGGGGAGGAGAGAGGAGGAATGAAGAGATACAGAGGGAGAAGATTCAGAGAGGTAGAAAGGGTGAGAGAGGGAGAGGGAGACATAAATATGGATGGGGGAGAGAGAGAAGGATAGAAGGAGGGAGATAGTGAGAGGATTGGAGGGAAAAGAGAGAGAGAAAGAGAGAGAGAGAGGGGGAAGAGAGAGGGAAGTAGGAGAGAAAGGGAGATAGAGGAAGGATGAGATAGAGGAATTGAGAGAGAGGGAGAGAGAAGATGAGAGAGTGATGGATAGAGAGATGTAGTTGGAGGGGGAGAAAGAGAGGGGAGAAGAAAGACATAGAGAGTGAGAAGTGGAGAGAGAGAGGGAGTGTCAAGGGAGATATGGAGAGAGAGTTTGTATGTTTATGGGTGAGGTAAGAGAAAAATAAGGGGAGATAGATAAATATGGAGTGACAACGGAGAGATGGAGAGAGATTTTATATGTTTGGGGCTGAGATAACGAGAAAACAAAGGATAGATGGAGAGAAGGAGGGAAAGAAGGAGAGAAAAGGAGAAAGGGAGGGATATAGTAACATAGTTGGAGGGTGAAGAGGGAGAGTGAGAGAGAGAGAGAGAGAAGTGGAAAGGGAGTGATATAGTTAAAGAGTTGGAGATTGAAGAGAGAGAGAGAGAGAGTGTGTGTGTGTGCGTGTGTGTGTGTGAGAGAGAGAGAGAAAGAGAGAGATAGGTGGGAGAGAAAGGGAGAGAGAGGAAGGAACAAATAATGTGAGAGAGTGGAGAGAGGGAGGGAAAGGGAGATGGAGTTTGAGGGGGAGAGATAGAAAGGTCAGAAGAAAGACATAGAGAGATAAAGGTGGAGAGAGAGAGGGAGAGAGAGAGAGAGAGAGAGGACAACAGGAGGACAAAGAGATAGAAGCAGTGGAGAGGGAGAGAACATGAAGATAGAGATATAGATGGAAGGTGAAGAGAGGTAAGAAGAAAGAGATGGAGAGAGGGAGGGCTTGACAAAGATATTGATAGATATGGAGTGAGAGAGGGTGTGTGTTTGGGGGCTGAGATATAGAGACAAAGAAGGAGAGATAGAGGGAGATATAGATATAGATGTAGAGGGGAGAGAGGGAAGAATATTTATTGCATTAGATGTATCAATTTTATTGTATATGGTGAATTCTAATCCTATTTAAATGCTTGCACTAGATGCATTTATTTTAGTGTGGATATTTATTTCTCATGATATTTGCTTGATTTCACTAGATGCGTTGATTTCAATGTAGATTATTTATAATCTTATTTGATTGCTTGCACTAAATGCATTGATTTTAGTGTATATGTTGGTTTCTAATCATATTTTCTTACTTTCTCTATATGAAGTGATTTTAATGAAGATGTTGATTTCTAATCATATTTGATTTATTGCATTAGGTGCATTGATTTGAGTGTAATTTTTTTTTTATAATCTTATTTGATTTTTTGCACTAGATGCCTTGATTTAAATGTAGATGATTTCAAATCCTATTCTATATCTTGTAGTAAATGCATTGATTTCAGTGTAGGTGTTGGTTTCTAATCCTATTTTATTACTTGCACTAGATGCATTGATTTGAGTGTAGATGTTGAGTTCTAATCATATTTGATTACTTCCATTAGATGCATTGATTTCAGTGTAGAAGTTTTTTTCTAATCCAATTTATTTTATTTCTTGCATTAGATGAACTTATTTAAATGTAGATGTCAATTTATGATTTGATGTAATTGGATGTATGATGTTACATTAATTTTAAAGTGATTGGATTAATAGTGTGCATTGATTTTAGTGTAGGCACAAAGAATTATTGACAATGTACATTTATTTTGTGTTATTTTAATTCAAACTATTAATAACGGAGAGCAAGAGAGACAAGCTATGATTTTTACTACAACATCTAAAGCTAAATATTTAAATGGTTTAAGATTTCAACTGTCATTTTCATATAATCAATATGAAAATATGAAAAAAATAAAAAGGGTGACAGTAAGAATAGTAGAAGAAAATAGTTGAGATTGATCACAATGAAGATTATTTGTAATTTACTACTTTATCATTATTCACATTTTCTATCATTCAACACTATTATTATCAATTTTGCATTCAAAAATTTTATTTCATCATTTTTCATCATCAAATGTATAAACAATATTTATCATCTCACCAAGTTGAGGTAAACAAGAAAATTTAAAATTGAAATGACCAGGTTGATCTCAGACATATTTAACATATTTAAAATGATTATATTAATATTATATATATTTACATATTATCAATAAAATTAATCACATCTTTGACAGATTTTCCTTGTCTGAAAATGATTGAAACCAACCTACATCCACCTTAACTCTGGATCTATCAGGCATCGAGATGGATCAAATCTCTCGAGGTTCAAACCTTTCCTCATGTTTTTCACCTAGAAAATAGGTTTGCACCTCCAAAGATTTTATCCCTCTCAACGCTTGATAGATCCAGAGTTAAGATAGATCTAGGCTAGTAGTATGTAAAATCATGTAGGAGGTGGGTGAGACATCCTATAATACTCCTGCAATTCACAGTATCACAAGGTGATTGATTATTTCCCAGATATTTCATATTGAAAATAATAGTCCATGGCTGTCATTTATTTCCAGATAAAGGAAGGGAAATTCAAACTGTCAAAAGCTTCAAAGGAGTCAATCTTCGTTTTCCGTTATGTAGAAGGACAAAAGTGTTGCTGACAAGCATGATGTTGTGAAAAATTCATTTCTGACCTCATTTAATTTCATTTACCCTCATTTTCCCTTTATTTTTCACAACTCTAAAGTCCCGCGCTTCATTTATTTCAAAACCCTTTTTTTTTAATTATTAAAATTCAAGTTTTTTAGTTAAAAAAGCAGCTCCACCCACCCACTAAAAGCAATATCATATATCCCTTAAAACTTACCACTTATGTCATTTACCACAGCTCCGCCCCCCACATCCAGCCTTTTATACATACCATATATTACATATATTATATCGTATATGTCACCTTTCGCACTCAAACATATGGAAATCCTTACCTTTCATCGCTATCAGTGTTTCGCAGATCCAAACTTCATACATATCACAATCGTCATCTCCTAAAAGACCCTTCGAAATATGATTTGTGGGATTAGTGGGACCCATATTTCCCTTTTATAAGTCTCAAATTCTTGGAAATCCTTTATATTATGGTTCGGGTGGCCTTTATCATATTACGATTACTTAATTAAATTTTCACTTGTCTGCTTTTAAGAGCCTGTAATGGGGGTCCATCACCTTTTCGCATCGCAAGATCTCAGCATCACTTACCTTCCCCACTTACTTCCACTCTGATACCACTCCCGTCGTTGATTCTCCATGTCACCTACCTCTTGATCACATTGGCACAACATCACACTCTTTACCATTTTGAATCTCTGTTTGCCGCTTCTAATCCCTTTGCAGTACAAGGTGGGACCCTTCCCGTTGCGTCACCTTCATTCTTGATGTGCTTTTTACATCACCATATTTACCTTTTGAATCAAATTTCTCATGAAGAAACCTTAAAATTTGTGATGTGCGGTTTTAATGGGCCCCATCTCTATATTGCCACATCTCCCTCCATCATCGCCCTTCGCATTTCGCAGTTTTTAGCACTTACCTCTTTTGCTAATCCCAAACCTTGTGATATGTGATAAACTTTAAACCTTGCAAAGTGTGATATTTATGCGGATGTGATGAAGTTAAAAGTTAAAGCCTAAAGTTTTAAAGTCTGGGCGCATGAATTTTGTGCGATGTTTTATGAAGAAAGAGCTAACACATCAGAAGAACCCAGGTAGGACCCGACAAGGAGCAAAAGGAAAAGTAAATTTCAACGTCGCAGTAGTGAGGATATAGATATAAAACTTCGATTCAGGAAAAGGTGTTTGTACAAAACTATTATTTTATAACAACAAGAATAGGGAAAAGGCATTAAACACAGCCAGCACAGCCATCGGACTTACTAAATCATCCAGCGTAGCACCAAATTTGATTATCCAGCAACCATTTTATGAATAAGCAGCGTGAGATGTCAGTAATATTTTATTTACTTCCTCTTTATCATCACACTATGAAGACTATAATCACTATACAATCAATAATCGACTGCTAAGGCAACTATTATGCCCAGACTCATCTTATCACCGTCTACATGGTTACACTTGTCAAATTTTAGTTTGAATGTAATTAATGACTATCATTAAAACATACATAGTAACTGACTTAGATTTTATTTAAATACTTCATGCATTAGTAGTACAAGATGCCCTTGAAGGGAAAAAACCATTGTAATAGACTCATATGGTTGTAAACACTCTGCCAGATGAATGAAAGGATACTATTATTTCCAGATTCTTGTGTAATTATCTGTAGTGAAGTGCTCCTTTTCCTATAATTTTTCATTCTCTAGTTTCACATACTATTTTCTTTCTTTACTGTGGATAAGAATTGCTTGTGTAGGATTTTCCATCGGGTACCCGACTCAGTCTTGAAGCAATATCTGTGTTTTCCTCTGAAATATGAATGCATAATTCAGAGACGGTCTACTATGAACTCAAATTGAACCTTACTCTCTTCTACTTTCCATCTCACAATATGTCAAGATCCGTTTACATGGCTAGCTTTCCTAGTTACACATGATTTCAGTTATTCATCCATTTGAATCTATTTACACCTGTTTGACTCAGTAGCCCAATGGCCCCCTTCTGTTGTCTCAACCACGAACACTCAAACAAACCCATATGCACTAATATCTAGCCTAAAATTCTCCCATCAACAAAGCTATATCTAAAAGACAGATCCCTCTCTGGGTCTAGGAGGGTTAGATCCTAGGCCCGAAGCGGTTTTCATGTTTCCTCTGTAGTTTTTCTTTAGCCTTAAAATTACTATGTGATAACACATCCAATTAACTTAGTTATGAAAACATAAAGGTGATGTTGTGCTAGTTAAGGTCATGTTGTGCTTCGTTATCCCCTAATGCAGCTTGGAATAGAAGCTTGAGTTACTTGAAGCACACATTCTATAGATATTATTTCCCATATAAACTACATTCTCATTTCTAGGGTATTTTTACATCTTGATGTTATGACTCATAAAATTTTGAAACATTACTTGACATAGTCATATATTTTTCTTCTCAAAAGGATAAGGTCTCCTTAAGCCTTTCAAGTTGGTATAGGAAAATTTCATTTTTTTACATGTTTAACCTATCCTAAGGTTCAAGGTCACCTCCATTTATGTCATGTCATGTCCCATCAGTCCTCATATGGTGTCATTTTTCATTCCAAATGCATTTAAATTCAAAAAAGGTGCTTAACTTATCTTTTCATCTTTTTGTAGCATTTTATACAGCAAAACAACAGTTTTCGCTACGAAACTGCCTAATATTTTCATAGCGAAATTATCAGAGAATAAAATAGCTATGCTACGAAAACCTGTTTTCTTATTTGTCTTGTCAAATTCAATATGAAACGTGAGTTCATGATTGGAGGAGTTACGGTGGAGTTCATTCGAGTCTTTTATGGTTAATTCAAACATACAAAGCCATGTTTGAGGTCATCATTACCCTTTTTAGCATGCATGTGTCATGATTAATGCATGAGCTATCATTTAAACCATAAAACCTTACCCAATTAGTATTTTTGTCATACTCCACTTTATATTTTCTCGTAATTTGATTTCTGGAGAGCTTATCCATCAAACCAAGAAGATTACTGGCAGATTTAAAGGTTGCAGGTGTCATCAAGCAAGCAAGGCTCAGAAGATATAAAATTATCGATGGTTGCAAGGAAGAAAAAAAGGTGGTCACTACCATAGGTATTAGCCCATGCACATGAATTTTCTCAATGAAGACCCAACTTCCATGGAAGTTTTCAGAAGAACATGTTTCTTGCAATTTTGTCAAAGGTTGCAGGGTTGTCATCTACAGGTTTCCAAGGATTTTGCTAACAGTTTCACTGGAACAACTTCAAAAGTTGGAATGTTGAACCTTACAGTGACACCAGACAATATTTCAATAGCAAAAGGAATCCCTAGAGCAGGGGAATAGTGGTTTGAAGGCATCAATTTTACAATGCAGGATTGGAAAGAGTTTATCAAGCAAGAACATAGTCAAATTGATCGGAAAAATACTATCCCTAGGATTTTCATGAAGGACAACTCTTCAAAGATGATGATGATCGTTCAGAAGTATTTTACCTATGAAGGAAGGTTTCACATGGTCTACTCCTACCACCTTAGGCTTTTTCTGCATTTTGTGGGTAAGAGGTCACTTGACTTACCCTTTTATTTATACAGAATTCTAGGTAAAATCTGAGACAAGGCTAAAATTAAAACAAAAGGAAATGAAGCTTCTCATTTTCATCATAGCTTGATTAAGCTATTTGCGCAAGAGGAATTAAAAATACTAGATAGAGATTGGAATTCTTTTTTTCTCATGAGTGGTTTTGAAATTAATGTTGTCACTCCTAAGAGAGCATCCAAACCTAGAAAAATTTCATCACCAACTATAGCAGAGGAATTTGAAGAACGGAATAGATCATCTCCTCTAGAACTAGTGATCATGGAGGCAAAGCCTTTGCATAAGATTCACACACCTAAAACAATACCTGCAAAACAAAAGCAAACAATCATAAAAAAAAGAAGCAAGAGAGTTACCAGGAGTCAAACAGTGGCTAAAGGAAATTTAGAGGACATCTTGCATGAAATTGACATTGAATAAACTCCCATTGTCCAAAAAGATATTGAAGATAGAGGAAGAAAGCTAAAGAAATATAAGATAGCTAAAAAATTAGAGTTTCCAGGTGATGATGCTGGTTACATGTTTCAACCTAGAAATCCAATTATCATGCATGCAAGGAAGATCATGGAAAGCAACAAAGAGAATGAGAAGGTTAGTGAAACTACTCAGCCACCAAGCATCATAGATCTCTCTTCACCTGCAAAAGAATAGTTTGTTATGAAATAAAGGAAGAGTAAAGAGAAAATTAGTGAAAAATCATAAACCCTTAAAGATCAGTTTTAGGTGGCAGGTGAGGAGATATCAGTTTTGAAGTAATAATAAAAGAAAAATGGAGTTGAAAAAGTTCAGTTTGAGAAAATGAGAAAAATATGGGAAGATCAACTCACAAGTGTTTCAAATACCTTGGATAATACATAAAAGTTGATAAAGTGGACTTAGCTACTAAGGGGAGAGGTCAAACATATCAAAAAGATAAAACTACACTTGCAATCCAAGAACATGGCATTAAAGGACAAAGTGAAATATCTAGAAGAGCAATTGGATCTGATTCATGTAGAGTTGGAAAAGAAAGGATTGAAAATGACAGTGGTAGAGGAGCCCATTAGCCAACTGATTGTAAATGAGGAGGAAACACCACAAGGGTGATAATGTAAGATGGAATATGTTTTATGAGGTTCATAACATGTATCTAACCCCAATTATGTAGTTGGAGGACAGTTTTTGAAGATGTTATTGAAAGGAGTAATTTCTGGTTTTTTGCACATTTTTGTTGCATACCCAAGGCTTGAAGCCAGAAATACACTACGAAAAAACCTGTAGGTACATTTTTGCATTTAAATTAATTTTTGGTATGTTTTAAGAAGATATATCCATGATTGTAAGGTGTCATGACATGATGAAGATGATAGAACAACAAAGAAGTAAAGAAGATGGATGGAAAAGTCACTTTTCCCATGCTACTAAAACTCGCTACGAAACTGTCCTATTTTCATAGCAAGCAATTGTTGAAGGATTTTGAGCATCGTAAAAGAATTTCTTGCCAGCTGGAGACCTCTAGAATGTCTTTGGATCTTATTAGCATATATTTATGACTCAAATGGAGTGCCATGCAACCAGGTCATCGATCAAAACAACGTTGAAGATGAAGGTCATCCATTCCTAAAAAGTAGGGTTATGTTCCACACATCTAGCAATGCTATAAATATGTAATGTGGTGGTGAACTTGGTCATGTTTCCTTTGAGCATTTGACATTCAATTTGTATCCATCATGTAACTGTTTCATAGATAAGATGAATGAATGTAACAAATAGTAGATAGAGTCCTATTAGGAGTTTGTTTCTTTAAAGGTAGCTGTCAATTTTTCGTTTTAGGTTATTAATTTCAGTTATGAAAGGTGTCATAGTATAATTCTAGGATCTAGCCACCAGGAAAATCATACATATTGTAAAGAATGTCTATTTATAGGCAGAACATCGAAGAAGTAAGGGGTCGGAGAATATTTGCATAAAATTTCTGCTTGTATGTTTTTGACCAATATCAGTAATACAAAGTGACATTATACTTTCAAACCTAAGATTCTCATGAGTTTTTTGATGTATTATTGATCTTTATCTTATTTTTAATAATTTGCATTAGATTTCATCCCTAATTACTCAGAATTCACAATATTAAGCTCTGAATTCCTTTAGTGGTGAAATCATTATGTTTTCGTATGTTGTATGTGTGAATTATCTCTTTTGAAAACCTCTATCTACCTCAGCTTCCATGTGAAGAAGCACTGTCACTAAGAATACTGATTGTTGAATCCATAAGCCCAATGGTAGCAAGCCTACATTTTTCAACCTGCAATCATACAAAACAAGTTACAATTCCATAGAGATATCCATCTAGTATTATCATTATTCAAAATCACAAACCCCCTTTGAGGGAGCCCTCTCAAAACTGAAGAGGCTAATATTCAGTTAGAAGTGGTTTGAAAGAGTTACATCGATTTTATTGAAGAATATCTAAATCAATATCAACTTGGTGATAACACTTGACATGCCTAGCTATGGGTTTCCTAAATAGAATATATGTTCGCAGTCTTGAAAATTGTGGGATGTGACAATCCTATTCCTTCTTCCACCTTAGTTTCTTTTGTTACCTCTACCCTTGTGACGGTGGTAGGGGTTGTGTAGAAACTAAAAATTTATTAGTGTGTGGTATTTATGTTGTTGTGGTCCTAAAGCTATTATGATTAACTATTTCCTAATATAATTTTTGTAACTACCCACAAATATCTCATCCCATTGCAATCACTAGCTCTTTTTGAATTCTTTTTATTCTGGTTTCAATTAACACAAAATATCTAAGTGCATACTGAACAAATGTTAGCCCTCATGAATGTATTTATAACTCTCTTGGTTTGAGCATGGTATAATTGGTGATTTTTGTGTCACAATATTTCGTCATAAAACCTAAGGGAATTTCATATCATCTATAGGTTATTCCTACTTATTGACAAAAATCCAAACTTTTGTAGAATTCTTTAGCATCACTATTTAAGGTAGGCCACCAATCTTGTGCATATAATATTATGCATAGTAGCCTTTCTTGCATAGTGCCCACCTGTAATTCCTTGATGTGTTTCTTATAAAATTATTGGCCTTTCATTTGTAGTATGCATCTACATAATTTGTGATCTACTCCCAACTTATATAAGAATCCTACTATTAATAGGAAATTTGTAGATTTTATAAATATTTTTTTTTATGTGATAGAATATTTTACTGGTGAAATTATTATCCTTAGAAATTGTGAATCTTAGAAAAATAATCATCTGCCATTGTTACAATGAACAATTGTGCATCGAGAATTTTTTTTCATATTTCTAGCCTTCTCTCATGAAGGGATCCTTAAAAAATTATCTATTATTGCATTCAGCTTCCTACGCTTGACAACTACTGGAAATTCATAGTACTAAAACAAAAGCTATAACCATGTACATATGTGCCCTCCTAGATTGTTAAATAAGTAATTTAGCGCAAAATAGTGTGTGTATAACTTGAACTTGTTTCCCAAAACGTATTGTCAAACGTTTACAGAGTATACACTATTAATATCACATCCCTTTCTATATTTGTGTAGTTTTTTTTGGTTGGAGACACCTTTGTACAAGAAAAATAAATTATATGGTCTAGGTATCGCTCTTGGTTGTGCTAAAATTTCTCCCAAGGCTATGGAATAGGTACAATAAATATCTTATCTTTTAGTGTGTCTAAGGCATGGTGATATTTTTCTATCCATTGGAATGGCATGTCCTTCCATAGTACCTTGTCCATGGTTGTTGTGATGCATGCATATCCTTTATATTATTCAAATGGATCATTGAAAAATCCAACCTTGTGTACACAGTATTTAGTACCCCTAACATTTACCTTTTAACCAAAGTGAATACATAATTAATGCTTACATTTCTACCAAGTTTCTATATCATTCTTATGCATAGTCCACCAACAAGCTAAAGTTTCCCTTAAATAAACATCTTCTTGAGTGAAGGACAAACCCATTTTCTCTACAACAATGGACTGATATTTCATAGCCATAGAGTACACTTTTACAAATAGCTTTCGATTACAATTCATTCTCATAAACAAATCTCACCTTATTTGATAACACCCAATTTCCTTTTAATTATTTCATTAGAGGAAATTCAACAATATAATATTTAATAAAATCATGATTATAATATAAAATTATGCTTATAAAGCCTGCTTACAAATATATGTTGTACTAATGTTATTGATCATTATGCTAATTGCAACCTTTTCAATTTTCTCATGCATCACTTGTTTCAAAATTTGTTATGTAAAGTATCATTTAGAATTGCAAGCATTGTTTTTTATTCTTATATTTTATCTTTTATATTAATTTCTCCAAGTACCATTGATGCCTTTGTGTGGGGTTCCTTGCCTCTCCATTACTTCTCTACTTGATGCAATAGTAGCACTTTCCTTACTACACCTTGATGCGTTACTACATCTTGATTTGTTGACAACCACTCTTCCATTGACCATCTATGTTACTTTTATGGTTACAATTTGTTTAATGCTCCATTCTTTAACTTATAGTTGATTCTCCATGTTTATGGTCAACATAATTTTGTTTGTTGGATTGTTTATTTTTTTCTGAGATAATTATTGTGTGACTTATATCCTCAATTCTTTAATGTTTTTTTATATGTGGTTGATGGCTTCTTGATTATAAATGTTTTCTTTTAAAAGTGTATGCATTATTCTATTTTTATATGGTGAGTATTTTTCAACAGTAGGTATATTCTTTATTTTGACATCATCACACTTGTTGTTTTGATGTTTGTCCTTGAAACATATTATGATTTAAAATTATTTCTTGTTATTAAAACAAAGCGCTTTATCTCTAGCTATCACACTAATTATTTGTGAACTCAAACGTGATGTGAAAGTACACTGAAGGGAAAACCCATTTTCTCGACAGAATGGACCGAAATTTCATAGATGTAGAGTACATTTTTGCACATATATTTCGATTATGATGCAATCATTATCATAAAAAAATATCACCTTATTGGATTAACACCCTATTTAATTTTTATTATTTCATTAGAGGAGATTCAACAATAAAATGTTTAGAATAAATTCATGCTTATAAAGCCTTGTTTTACTTTTGTAAGTTTTTACTTACATATATATGTATTGAAGATATCTGCCTACAAATAAATGTTGTGCTATTGTTTTTTTATCATTATGCTAAAGTTGTGCTGTGAAATTTTGTAGCTTCAATTTTCTCATGCATCACTTGTTTGTAAGTCATTAGTTAAACTGTCATTTAGAATTCAAGCATTCTTTTTCTTTTTCCTTAATATGGGTTGTCAATACCTCAACAATAGATCATCTCTAGATACCATTTATGTCTTTGTGTGGCACTGCTTTTCCTCTATAATACTTGTCTATTTGATTCAATAGCAAGACTATTGCCATACAACATCCTCATAGGTTGACAATCCACTCTCAAATTTTCCATCCATGTTACTTTGATTATTACAATTTTTTTGATGCTCCATTACCTGATTTATATTTGATTCTCCATGTTTATAATAAACATGATTTTGGTGTTAAAATTTTTCTGTTAGGATAGGAATTTATCCTAGAAGTAATCTGATCTTTCATTTTTGTTTGAACCACCTATAATAAAATTTCATTTCTCACAAGTCTAATATGAGTTTACAAAAATAATAAGTCACATCTCAATTTGGAAGTGACTTTAAAAAAATAGAAAGTTATGTTTGAATGATCAAGGATAATCTAAACATATAGATTCCACTTTAAAATAAAATAAATCATGATTATACAAATCGAAAATTAATACTTTTATCATTACTAGTATTATTATTATTTTGATATTGTTATTTATAAAATAGTTTGAAGTAATTCACCTTTAATGGATTAATAAAAAAAAATTATTTCATGGAATAAGAAAATTAAATTGAGAATCTATTACTTGTAAAATAAAGTCTCTCTCTTGGAATAAAATAGTATCTCCACACTTAAGAGAATGTAACTCTCCCTTACTAATTTAATGTATGGAAAAAGTGTAACTCTTCATTAAATTCACTTGTAACTCCATTATTTAATTCGATTTGTAACTCTCAGCAAATATTGTATCACGTCTAAGTGTAACTCTCTCTCTCCCTAATTTGAATTATAACTCGAGACAAGTGTAACTAGCTTGAAGGTTATCAAACATGTGTCACTTTATTCATTATCACTCTCTATTTATCTCTTTGTACATTGCTGAAAAATTGAAGAAATCTAATATAACAATAATCATGTTGGTTTTCCCCTAGTCATTGGATTTAACTCTCCATGTCTCATATTTATACTTGGTTTCCTTCACATGATCCTTAAGTTTATTTTCTATCAACAACAATTTTTTTTTTCTAAGTAAAAGTATTCTATTAACAGTAAAAGTATGGTACAGTGGGCCGAAGCCTTAACAGTGCCTAGTGTGGAGGCAATTTAGACAGACAAAACATAGTTTGAGACTACCCTGCAGGAGGGAAACCAGCCTGTAGCAGCCACCATTTAAAAAAATCCCATGTAGGGGATCGAAATACTATGAATTCTGAAGATTTTCACTGACAAAAACTGGACCATGACAGGAGATAACAAAAAAACAAAATAAAAAGCCCTCTGGAGAGGGCAGAGACATAACAAGAAAACCATAAAAGAGAGCATAATTACTCATCAGGAGCCACCTCCTTGATCCTGCATCCATAATCTTCCGGTTCGCCACGATCGTTGCAGATGTCTGCATCTGAGTGGACCACTGTTTTGGAGGATGGAGTGTCCACCAAATCTGCCTAACAGTGTCCAGAGTCTCCCTGCAAAACATCCTTGCTCCCGCTGGGCTGGCCCCTCGAACCCTGAAGCGCCTCGTCCTGATTAGTGCAACCAACAGGACCCTTCCCCTCTGTAGGATTCTCAGTCTTCTCATCCTGGGGCTCCTCAAGAAAAACTACTGAAATGGCGACAAAGACTCTCGGACGGTTGAGGGAGAAATCAAATGAGAAGAGAGCGGTGTGGGATTGAGCCGACAGCGCAGAGGACGAGGGAGAGTCCAGTCTGCGTCCCGAACGGAGCAAACGACCATGGAGAAGATGGGGGAGGCTATCCAAGGGGAAAGAAATATCTAAAGGCGAGCTGGAGGGGGAAGGTGAATGCCTCCTAGTGCTTCTGGTAGACCCGCGCCTGCAGCGCATCCTTTGCCTTAGTCTAGGCATGCTTGCAGCGGAATTAGAACTAGAATTCCAGAGGGCCGAAGGATTGACAGGGGGCTGCGTCGGAGGAGTATTCAGAAAGACTGTGGCTAACATGCAAGAACCAGAGAGAGGGATATGAATGCTGTCATCGAGCTCCAAACAACAATTGATGCGGCTTCTCTTGCCAGTGGTGGTGCGCTCGTTCGCCTTACCCGCATCAGGATGGCACCATCAGTTCATCGGCGCTAGGGAAAACGGGGCCATGGCATTTAACAGCTCTCCTCTGCAACGGGAAATCTTCAACATTGAATTACCATTCAATTGAGCCTGATATGAAATGATAACACAACAGTCGAGAAAGCCTCGAGTATCTACCTCCGGATCGTGATGTGCACCCATATTAATTGTAATTAAGACCATGAGATGAGCGCGTTAACACTTATCAGGTGGGATAGCCAGTCTCATGCGGGAAGGTAGGTGGCCTCCCATCCGGTGAACCTCTGTCCCATCAACGCAATTAACCATGCCAGCACCCGCATCCGGGATTCTATCAACAACTGTTGATTTGTAAAGTTGAGAAGAATATATTTTCTTTTTAAGTAATTGTAACAACATAAAAAATTAAGCTTTATGTAAAGTAAATTTAGTTCTATTTATTTTTCAGTGAAGTACATTCAATTTTCTATAATTACATCCAATTTTATGGATATAACTTTCAATTTTTTGCAAATAATTTTTAAAATTATGCATAGAACTTTTAAATTTTAACATGGTACCATAGCCTTGGTTAAGACGAATCCATGGAGACCAGAGATCACTTGGACAGACTCCACTTGCTACTAAATTTTTTTCATCAATATGACTTCGTCCTACTTCAAAGTATAGGAGAAGTTGAATGGTGCTTCAATCATTGGTTTATGCAAAGCAAACCTAGATATCACTCTTGAAGAACAAAATTTTTTGGAGTATGTTAAAGGTATAATAGTTGATCCACCAGATAATTTAAGTGATGCTAACAAATCCAAAAATAAAAATGGCGAAACCAAATCTAGAAGAACTTTCCTCGATTATCATAGTGATCATCTCATTCCTTATGTTTCTGGTTTGAAAAAATCTAAAGAAATGTATGAAAAACTAATTGGCATGTTTCCAATCAGTAACTTGAACCAATTTATTGTCTTGAAGAATTAGCTCAAGGACACCAAGATGAACATAGGAGAGACAATTTATGCATAATTTATGAAAATGACCAAAATAAAGAATTAACTGTCAAAAATTGGTGAAGTTGTATCCGACAAAAAAATAGTGTTTATTGTTCTTAGATTCCTTTCTCCTGTTTGGTATACTTTTATCACCACCATCAGTAACATTTCCACTATTCCCACATTTGATAATATCATGGGAATGTTTATCCAAGAGAATGGCATAATGATATCTAGTGGGATAATTTCACATTATGAAGGAGAACCTACTGCATTTTCAGCCTACGGCAAGAGAAGGAAAGGAAATAAAAAGAAATTTTCTTTCAAATCAAATAAAGTAATATTGACATATCAAAAGTTAGATTCTTTAACTATCAAAAACATGGTAACTTTCCTCGTGAATGTAAAGAAAGAAGAAGATAACCTATATTTAAAAATAAATTCAATTATAGAAAGACTCTTATGAAAATCAAAGAAGATTTCATCCTAAAAAAGCAAGAAATCCAAGATATATAAATAATGCAGCGGCAACTAATTAGAGTATTTTCTTATTTCTACTATCTCTAGTTCTTCTTCTACTTACTCATTTGATATTTAGTGATGGTGCTGCTTCCAAACACCTAAATATTTTCAAAGAAACACTCTTTTATTTAGTTGAGAGGGAGAGTAATTTAAATTTTATCCTTGGAGATAATTCTACTCACCAAGGTAAAGGTTATGATTTAGATTCATTTTCGTTAGATGATGGAAAATCTATTTTTTTGAACTCAAGTATGTGAGAATCCTTCACCCTTGGATCAAGATGTAAAGATATTTCCATAGTCAATGTTAAACCCATTCATGTTGTATTCCATGATATGGATCTTTAGCGTGAGCTATGGCACAAAAGATTCGATCACCTACATTACAAAACCTTACCTCCTGTAAGGAAGGTGTTTTCTAGAATATTTGAGATAAGAATGGATCATGAAGGAGTTTTCCCATGATTTTCAAGTGGAAATAATACAAAGAAACCATTCCAAATGGGGTAGCAAGCTAAGTGGGCTTGATTTTGGGGAAAAACTCCACAGTTAAGTGCACTTGAGCCAGAGGAGTTCTGGGATGGGTGACCTCCTAGGAAGTCCTGGTTATCCAGTGTAAGATGCAAAAGTGATGATTGACGCTATGTGATACATTTCACTAGTTTTAATCCCATTTCTTCACCCTTGTGAGCATCACCCAATGCAATGAGTGTTAAGTGGACTATTCAAAAATCATGAGAAATTATTTAGTTGCGACTACCTCTCATGGAAATGGTCATAGATGAATTACTTACTTACCGCGGTTGAATCCAAAAAATGATATTTAATATAATGCACTACATAAACCCCTCATACTTAAAATACAAAGAGTAAAGGGAGCTCTACTTGAGTGGTTCATGAGGCACAATACTTGTTAAGGTTTTTGAAATAGGGTAGCAAGCTAAGTGGGCTTGATTTTGGGGGAAAACTCCACAGTTAAGCACACTTGAGCTAGAGGAGTTCTAGGATGGGTGACCTCCTAGGAAGTCCGGGTTACCGGGTGCAAGCCCTGGAAGTGATGATTGACGCTATGTGATTCATTTCACTAATTTCAATCTCACTTTTTCACCCTTGAGAGAATTTCCCGATGCAATGAGTGTTAAGTAGATTATTCAAAAATCATGAGAAATTAGTCAGTTACGACTACCTATCATTGAAATGGTCATAGATGAATGACTTACTTAATGTAGTTGAATCCCAAAAAATGGTATCTAATATAATGCACTGCGGAAACCCCTCATACTTAAAATACAAAGAGTAAAGGGAGATCTAATTGAAGGGTTCATGCAACACAATACTTGGTAAGGTTTTTAAAATGGGGTAGCAAGCTAAGTGGGCTTGATTGTGGGGAAAAACTCCATATTTAAGTGCGCTTGAGCCGGAGGAGTTCTACGATGGGTGACCTCCCAGAAGTCCTGGTTACCGGGTGTGAGTCTCGGAAGTGATGATTGACGCTATGTGATTCACTTCACTAGTTTCAATCCCACTTCTTCACCCTTGTGAGCATCACCTGATGCAATGAGTGTTAAGTGGACTATTAAAAATTCATGAGAAATTAGTCAGTTATGACTACCTCTCATGGAAATGGTCATAGATGAGTGACTTACTTAATGTAGTTGAATCCCAAAAAATGATATCTAATATAATGCACTATAGAAATCCCTCATAATTAAAATACAAAGAGTAAAGGGAGCTCTACTTGAATGGTTCATGGGGCACAATACTTGCTAAGGTTTTGAAAATAGGCTAGCAAGTTAAGTGGGTTTGATTGTGGGGAAACATTCCACAGTCAAGAACACTTCAGCCAAAGGAGTTTTGGGATGGGTGACCTCCAAGGAAGTCTTGGTATCTGGGTGCATGCCCTGGAAGTGATGATTGACACTATGTGATTCATTTCACTAGTTTCAATCCCACTTCTTCACCCTTGTGAGCATCACCCGATGCAATGAGTGTTAAGTGGACTATTCAAAAATCATGATAAATTAGTAAGTTACGACTACCTCTAATGGAAATGGTCATAGATGAATTACTTACTCAACATAGTTGAATCCAAAAAAATTATATCTAATATAATGCACTATGGAAACCACTCATACTTAAAAACAATAGAAACTAGTAATGTACTTAAACTCAAACATTCTCATTTATGTGGAATTATGCCTCTTACTTCTCTTGGTGGCTTCCTATATTTCATGATTTTTGTTAATGATTTTTCTCTCAAGAAATTGATATTGTTTTTTTAAATTAAAGGGGAAACATTTGACATGTTCATAGATTTCATGTCTTTGATTGAAAATCAAATTGGAAAGATGATCAAAGCATTCATATATGATAATGGAGGATATTTTACCTCGAATTATTTTAATGATCTTTCCAAAAATTTCGGAATAAATAAAGAAACCACTATGTCATACAATCCACAATGAAATGGTGTGGTGGAGAGGAAGAATAGAACCATTATGGAAGGAGTTAGAGACATGTTGCATGAACAAAGTCTACCAAAGTTTCTTTGTGGATAAGATGCAAATATTGTTGTTTATTTGCAAAACATAATTCCTCATCAAACCTTAGACAATGACTCTTGAAGAAGTGAGGCCCAAGGTGATTCATTTGAGAATCTTTGGTTGCCTTGTGTACTTCCATGTGTTGAAAGGGAAAAGGAACAAACTAGAAGCTTCGAGTAAGAAGGGTACATTTGTTGGTTATTGTGATAATTCAAAAGCTTATAGAATTTATGTATATGGTGAATGAACTATAGAGTTTAGAAATAAATTAACGTTTGATGAAGGTGCAACTCTTAGAAAATTAATAAAATATCCTCCACTTTCCATTATTGAAAGACAAGATTTTAATGAAAAAAATATCGCGTTGGAGTCTAAATTTGAAAATGAGAATCAATTTTCTCATAATCCAATGGGTTCCATGGATACTCTAGATCACCCTACCATAAAGAGACCGCTATGGTTGCGAGATACCTTACATGATGCTGAACAACATGTTTCCCCAAGGGGAACATTAAAAGAAAGTAAGAAGCCAAGTTTGTTTCAAGGGTATGCTTCTTCCATGAGCAACATCATTCAGGAAGAACCATGCAACTTTGAAGAAGATGAAAAATAACAAGTATGGAAATATTCCATGACTAAATAATACGAATCATCATCCAAAATGATGTCTAGGAAGTGGTTCCTAGAAATCAATGTAAATCTATTGTCATTTCCAAATGGTTTCTCTCAGCTTAGAGGTTTCTCTCAAAAAGAGGGAACATATTATGATGATATTTTTGCACTTGTAGCTTGATATAATTCTATTTGATTTTTTTTTGCCTTAGCTTCTAGCTAGGGATGGAATCTTGACCAAATGGACATCAAAACTTATTTCTTGATGGCTTCCTAAAGGAAGAGATATTTGTGGAAAAACCACAATGCTTTGAAGTGTATGACATGGAAACTCATGTATGCAGACTGAAGAAAGCCTTATATTGGTTGAATCAATCTACAAGAGGTTGGATGCCCGCATTGATAAGTACATGATAAAAATTGGTTTCAAAAGTAGCGTAGAACCAAACCTCTACTTCAAGACAGTCCAAGGCATACATTTGATTTTGGTATTGTATGTTGATGATTTTTTCTTGATAGGAGGAGAACCTCTTACCATCCAGTTTAAGAGGGAGTTAGCTTTTGGATTTGAAATGAAAGACCTTGGTTTGATGCATTAATTTCTAGGTTTAGAGATCTAGAAAATACCTCGTGAAATTTACCTCTCTCAAGGAATATATGTTGTTAAGCTTTTCTAAAGAATGTAAGTCCATGCATATGCCTATGGAAATGAACTTTAATAAATTATATGGAAAAACTACAAGACCTATTATGGAAAATCCCGTGGAGTATAGAAAACTCATTTGTGCTTTGATGTTTTTGGTAAACACTAGGCTTGATATATGCTTTGTGGTAAGAAAATTAAGTCAATATATGATTGATCATTTTCATGCCAATTGGATTGATTCAAAATATGTACTCAGATATTTATGGAACATTACATTACATAGAAATGGGCATATATATATATATATATATATATATATATATATATATATACACTTATTGCTATTTAATGTAATATGCAAGAATTGTATATTCAAAATAATAAAATGACATACAATGTTGGCTACAAGATAAACCATCATATATTTATAGGGCACTACGATTCCATAAGAGAGTTTTGGACATATGATCCAGCAAGGGTTAAGGTGTGGGAGCTGAACAGTCAAAGGGAGTCTAAGAGACGTTCTAATATTGTAATATCCCAAAATGGGAGTGAAGTAATCCATAAGCACAATACTAGAATAGAAGCAAGAAATTAACTCATAAAATTTGTTAAAAACACATAGCCATCAAATATATGTTGCAGTAGCAAAATTATGATCCATTACATGAGGAAAAAGTTGGGAAAAGCAACAATTTATGCCCCAAAAACGTTATTTTCAGAAAATTGCGTTATAATAGGGGAAAATAATGTTGTGATCCTTTAGTATATGTAATTTTGAACTGAAATCTAGAAAAGATAAATAAAAAATCACTTTTTCTTATTTAAACAGATCTCCCTATCCAGGTATGGCTTAAAAACACGGAAATCCCATGACTTGAGTAAAAAAAGTTTTTATGAAGCTTGCACAGCATCATTATAAGAGGGTTTATGAAAAACTATTCCACAAATATCATATAAGTACTTTTATTTCTCAAAACATGAAGAAAAATGGAGATCTAGCTCCTTTTACACCTCAGAAAGGTAACTCGGCAAGCGTTTCATGAAAGTACATGTACAAGCTGCATAGATCTATAGATATAGATCTGAAATAACATATTTTGCTAAATAAATATGTATAAAAAGCTGAAGAATACAAAAATTGAGGAGGATCCTTATTACAAGTCTTTCCGGAAGAAAGGTTCGCCCTTTCTCTGAGAAAGCAAGACAAGATTGAGGGGATTGACACTCATGCTACAACTCTGCCAGAAATGATGCAGTTTCTACAAGGGACTGCGCTATAGATGATGGAAGTTGTTTGACCAAGTGCCAAGATCTGAAAATCTTCTCCTGAGCCTTCCTTACCAATCTCACAAAGGAAAGGAGGCTCCCTCCTTTGAAAATGAGTGCAAGAAGTGGTGTTGTGAACCCTCACCACAACACCCTACAACACAACGTTATACTAATGTAGAAATAATGCTATAGCTAAAGGAGGATGCTTGGCCTCTAGCCAGGATGCGAGGCAAATCAGTACAAGCTCCTTCAGGAGGCCTCTCAAGAAAGGAGAAGGATTCCTAAACAGGAGATCCTTGTCCTAAACAACACAACAACTCTTCTAAACAGCAAGAGAATGCAGAATAGTCTAAACAGAAACATCAAATTATCATTCACAAAGGTGTCTTGCTACGGATGAATTGCCCTCATTTTATACATTTGTGAGCCTTCTTTCCTTCGGCCCCACTTAATTAGGGTTTCCTCCACCAAGGAATCTTCCTCCCACTATCTTTGTGTTGTCTCACAAGATTCTCTTCACCTCCTAGCCCAACACTGTTGACTTGGTCAAACTAGACCTTGTCCACATGCAAAAGTTCCTGTTCACACATGAAGGTGTGAAATCTAGCCTTTATGTTGATCCATTCACATTATGAGGGATTTTATTTATATTTTTATTATGCATGGGCCTCCTTACCCATTTATTCATCTCCTAAGTGAAATCAACAAAATTAAATATTCCAATTTGCTGCATGCAAAATTAGGAATATTACAGTCCTCCCCTTCCAAATGTTGCTTGTCCTCAAGCAACTGCAAGGATAGAACTGAAGATTCTCCCTTCCTCCTACTGTAGCATCCACATATGATGTACTCCTCCAAGGAATGAAATGTTGTATCATCAATGAATCTCCAAATTGTCCCTCCCAAGCATGCAAGCTAGCCAAATGGCTATCATCATGAATAGATAAAGTACTCAAGGAGGCAATAAGGTATTTTCTAGAGGTCCTATCAAGGCATGGAGTTTAAAATGTATTGGGAAACATCCTTCCCATGTGGATCCTTCATCCCCAAGCAATCATCCATATAAAATAAGTCACCTCCCAACATGGCAACTCCAGAAATTGCTCCTCCATATTGAGCTCCTGCAAAGTAGGTGGGCTGAAAATCAAAACATGGTAGACCAAGTAGCCTACCCCACGCTATCTCCCTCTCCACTTATGATAAGTGTATAGCATATGCTAATCTTGGGCTGTAATACAATTTCCATGAAGTGGCAAAATGAACACTAGATCTCAAAATATCTCCTCCCCAACATTGTGAATCAAGCTGGCCCAAATCACTCCATATGTGATGGATAGGAAATCATCACGATATGGCATCCCATAAATCACATGGCCCACCTAAAAAATAAACAAGTGTTTGGCTGTGGTGGCCATCTCTCCTCCCATGCTCCCATTATAACATGCAATTTAGAATGTGTGGGAATCTTCTTCCCAAAAGGACACATCCAACCCATGTGTCTCTCTCCTAATCATGCTTCCAATAAATATAAGAACAATATCAGCAAATGAAACCATGATCAGCATCAAAATGAGGGAAATCTTGAATGTTTCATGAGGTGCAGGAAAGTACCAATAGTTTCCCAAGTAGTCAAAGCGCATTTTTCCAAACCGCTGCTTCAGAAAATTACATGGCAAGTTGCTTCTTGGTACATGGTTAATTATGTATGTCATCATGTCTAATAATGAATAATGAATGTTTGGGTACATTAGATGAACATACATGAAAGGATAAAACACTTGTCCAAGGCCATATAAAATATGGTTGTCTCCATCATACAATTTGGCCCAATGTTGACCATGGAGCTCAATGAAAAGCTTGCCCTCTTGTGGAGAAATGCACTGAATATGGATGGTAAGAGTATCCAAATATTGTGTTGGATAATCCATGCATGAAAAAAAAAATATTCTTACCATGTGTTGAGAGTAAGATGATGCATATGTATGTGAATAATTCCTCCATAGTGGTATGACACACTCTTATGAACAGGAATAAACCATGTGTTGCATGAAGATCACTCTTCTCATGCTTGGAAATCCAAGTTAAGAAGATCATATAAATGTAATAGATGTTTCCATCCACTACTTCATCATTCTCACCTCCTCCTTATCCACCAAGTGCATCAAGTGTGAAGTGATCCTCAGGAAACTCCATCAATAACCCCAAGCTCCCAAGTGACAACACTGTTGGCCTATGGAAATAGGCTCCTGACAACTCATAGCTCCGTTCTTTGACATGCTTATTGTCAAAGACATCTCCCATAATGCTGCTACACATAAGATGTTCCTCCCAAAGTGGAAGTACCTCTTGAACATCTAAGGCCAAGGAGTAGCCCCTTTGCACCATGATAGTGCCATCTCCTACTCCTGCAACATCATGCAACGTGTCAGAGAAAATAAGCCCTTGCTCTCCCAAGAACAACCCAAGAAACAAAATTTTTTGTTGCCTTCTCATACCTCCATCATACAAATCATGTAGTGAAAACATGGTGATTGATATGAAGAATGTCATATCAACACAATGTGTCTATACTCCTTGTTGCCCAATGATGCAAGTATCCTGCCACATTCCCTTAGAAAGAGGATGATGGCCAAACTCTTCCAAGAGTAGCCAACGCTGCCAAGCCTGCTGCTACCCAATATCATAGATTTGGAAGCAACTTTCCAGCTTATTTCTCATCATCCAGACCCATCCATCCACATGTAGGTGCCTCCCATCATGTTCTCCCTTAGCACTCTCCAAATGAAGACTACCATCCTCCCAAATAAGATTTCTTCTATTGTATTTCATCGGATGTTGAAATGCAAATCCTTGTAGATCTTCTCGAGAAGACATCTCATCAATGTCCTTCTTGAATCCATAAGGATCCAAGGGAGATGAGGGAAAATCCTTCTCAAACTGTTGAATAACTTTGCACTCCATGATGTGTTGAAGTGCACCTCCAATGATATCTCTCCATGAGACCTTTTCCTCATCAATGGCCTTCCAAAACCAATAAGGTTCTGGATCTGCTGTAGGTAGAAGTTTCCCTTTGAGTTGGGGAGTGCTCATTGTGAAAGTGTCATCTATAAAGGAGAAAGTGTTTCTCACTTCAAGATGTCTACCATCTATCTCTTCTTCCTCCATTCCTTCATGAATGAAGCTTCCATTTGAATGCTCCCACAAGGAGTGGTTCCTCTTTTCTCCATTACTGCTCTTGTATAGCACAATACAATTCTATTGCTCTAAATCAACAATATGAAAAGATGTAGATCCCTCCATAAGATTTGCTGAAATGACAAGAGATGGAAACTTAATCATACCTTGGTGAAATTTGGAAGTTTCTTGCAGGGCTACAAGAGTATCTTCCTCATATGTGTTGGCTTCCAAAACTGCTGAAGATGAAGGTTGCTCCTCCATGGTCATAATAGTGTTGGTACATTCCTCTTCCAATGGTGGTGAGAGCTTCTCCTCCTCTAATATTTTTTTGTCACATTTCCTGATTAGCTTTTGAGAAAACTTAGCAAGAGTAGACACTCTTGCATGGCTCCAATGCCTGAACCACCAAGCGTTTGCTTCACCTTCAAGGTGCAGCATTGCAATTTCTACAACCTCTCTCTCTACTACTGAATGTTGTAGGAAGAAAGCCTCTAGTTTCATCACCCAAGCCTTTGCTACACATGTGAGTGATCCATCAAAAGTGGACAATAGAAATATATTGCCTCTCATCATCCCATAGCTGTAGGGTCTTCTTTCTTCCTCCAACTGAATGAAATATGGTAAAGCTAGAGTCTCCTTGAAGGCTCTATATTTAGCTTTATATTTAGCAAGGTATTCACTTAGAATTTCAGATTCCAAGTGTTCTTCATGTCTCTTGTTTTCTCCTCTTTGAGAATAGGAAGTGCATGGTTCTTCCTCTTCTCTACATTTCTTCTCTTTTATCTACTTAACCTCCTTGGAGAGGTTATTTCTGGATTTGAAAAGTGATGATATAAATCTCATTCTCTCCATCATTCTGATCTGCTTCTTCTCTTTGTCTTCTTATGGCTGAACTCACAGGCTGAGCCAAGACTATGCTCTAATACCACTGTAATATCCAAAAATGGGAATGCAGTAATGCATAAGAAAAATAATGGAAAGAAGTAAGAAATTAACTCAAAAAATGTGTTAAAAACACATAGCCATAAAATGTATGTTGCAGCAGCAAAATTATGATTCATTACATCAGGAAAAACTGGGTAAAAGCATCAATTTATGCCTTAAAAAAGTTAGTTTAAGAAAATTGCGTTATAATAGGGGAAAATAACATTGGGATCACTTAATATACGTAATTTTGGACTCACACTCAGAAAATATCCAAAAAAATCACTTTTCTTATTTAAACAGATCTCTCGGTCCTCATATGGCTTAAAAACACTGAAATCCCATGACTTGACTAAAAAGAAGTTTTCTAAAGCTTTCACAGCGTCATTTTAAGAGGGTTTCTGAAAAAATATGCCAAAGATATCATATCAGGAGTTTTATTGCTCAAAACATGAAGCAACATGGATATCTAGCTCCTTTTACACCTCATAAAGGTAACCCGGTAAGGGTTTCATGAAAGTACATGTACAAGATGCATAGATCTCTAGATCTAGATCTAAAATAATGTATTCTACTGAAGAACTGTGTATAAAAAGCTGAAAAATACAAAAATTAAGGAGGATCTTTCTTACAAGTCTTTCCGAGAGAAGGGTTGGCCCTTTCTCTGAGAAAGCAAGACAATATTGAGAGGATTGACCCTCACACTGCAAATCTTCCAGAAATGACGCAGTTCCTGCAAGGGACTATGCTGTAGATTATGGAAGTCATTTGGCCAAGTGCCAAGATATGCAAATATTCTCTTGAGCCTTCCTTACTGATCTCCAAAAGGAAAGGAGGCTCTCTCTGAAAAATGAGTGCAGGAAGTGGTGTTGTGAACCCTCACTGCAACACACTACAACACAATGTTATACTGCTACATAAATAACACTGTAGCTGAAGGAGGATGCTTGGCCTCAAGCCTAGATGTGAGGAAAATTAGTACAAGCTCCTTCAAGAGGCCTCTCAAGAAAGGATAAGGATTCCTAAACAGGAGATCCTTGTGCTAAACAACACAACAATTCTACTAAGCAGCAAGAGAATGCAGAATATTCTAAACAGACACATCAAATTATCATTCACAAAGGTGTCTTGCAATGGATGCCTTGCCCTCATTTTATACATGTGTGAGACTTATTTCCTTGGGCCCCACTTAATTAGGGTTTCCTCCACCAAGGAATCTTCCTTCCACTATCTTTGCGCTCTCTCACAAGATGCTCTCCACTTCCTATCCCAGCACTGTTGACTTGGTCAAACTAGACCTTGTCCACATGCAAAATTTCCCGTTCACACATGAAGGTGTGAAATACATCCTTTATGTTGATCTCTTTTCACATTATGAGGGATTTTATTTACATTTTTATTATGCATGGGCCTCCTTACCTAATTATTCATCTCCTAAGTGAAATCAAAAAAATTTAATATTCCAATTTGCTGCATGCAAAATTTGGAATGTTACAAATATGAATCCAATGATCACACAAATGTATTATAAATGTACATATATTTTAATAAGAAAGGAAATTAACTATTTTATCATTCATTCCCATTCATGTGTGTGTGACATGGTATCAGAGCTGTAGGCATATTCCTACCCACTAAATTTGTGGCAAATTCTGACGTAATTCATACACTCTCTCTATTCCTCTATCTTTCAAGCGTCTCATCCCATATGTTTCACCTTGTCTTATTGGCTATACGCGTTTTCATTCTAACAAGCTTGGGATTGGAAATGTTGCACTGGGTGTAGTACCTCCTACAAGAGTTTAATTAGCATCCACAAGCCTCTTCCTGCATAATATATGCATAAGTCTAGATGGTAGCATCACGTGTATTTTTTCCCATGGCCAAGGAATCATTTCTATTGGGGGGAATAATTGTGTTTAGCCTCCTATTCATGTAATAATATTCTCTGTCAATAATGCAATGGGGTTTCTGGAACCCGAAGCCATCCTCCTCCTCGGCTATGCCTCTTGGTAAATCCTTTAGCGCTGATTTGGGTGAAGTATATGAGACCAACTTCCAAGAAACCTCTCTTTTTGTGGGATCTTGATCCTCTTCTTCCGTGAACCTAGTAACTCCATCATAAAAATATGAATCAAAAGTTACAACTGAAGGCAATGGGAGTTCTTATTCCTTCTTCCACATTTCCTCCTAAATTATGGAAATATCAGCATCTAGAGTATCCATATATGTGAGAAAACCATAGTGACACTAGCGAGGGTTTCAAAATAATCAAAACTTTGATTGGTGAAAATCCGAAAAAGAAAAGAAAAGAATACCCAAATGTAAAACGGTTCAAAGCCCTCCAATATCTTAGCTAGCTATTGAAGCAGGGTAGTAAGTAAAATCATGTAGGAGGTGGGTGAGAGATCCAGGTAACATAGTTATGAAAACATTAAGGTGGTTTTGTTACAATCCTATTAACTTTCTTGGTTTATGCATGGTATCATGGGTGACTTTTTTGTCACAATCATTCGTCATAAAACCTAGGGGAATTTCATCTAATCTATAGGGTATTCCTACCTATTAAAAAACATCAAAATTTTTTCAGAATTCTTTAGTTTCAATATTTAAGGTAGGCAACCAATCAGGGAGCGATGGTAGCCAATGGAGAGCCTAACACACAGTGCTCTAGACTATTGAACTTTGCAGTGATGGACTATGTATAGGCACCTGATGTGTTGAACCTCACTGCAATGCAGTTTTTTGACCTCGAAAAGGAACTGTGTTGGGTTATTCATTTACATTTGTTTTCTACTTTGCGCTCGATTGCAACATACATTTTTCCTTTTGACGTCACTGACCGATGGCCTCGATTTGAGTCTGCATACCATCACTTTCAATGGATTTATGGTACGATGCTCCAGACCCACTCCCTGGCCTGTGGATGCAGTTTAACTGGGTATTCTTGTATAGAACATGCACTGGGTTTCTCTGTAAGAGGAGAAATATTATTAAACCAGTGGGCTATCTACGCAATGCCTCAACCCGTGACGAATACCCGCGTGCATCTCCAATCTAGGGAATTTGCCCATATGAACCTGAAAGTACACCATCCTAGACAACAGAACTGAAGAATAATAGGAGCTGCGGAAATATCACTCGAAACAAATTATAGGTAGGCACTACACATTTCCAAATTTTTATTAAGCCCCCAGTGGACAATAGTTTTATTATCTGGGTGCAGGATACTGACTCGATTTCACATATTAAGGCACAAATCCAGTCCGTTGCTCGATACCCTTCCCATATCTAGTCATTGATATATGGGGGGAAAGCATTATCTGATTCCAGCACTATAAAAACATATACCATTGTCTCTAGATCCTTTGTTTGCCTCAAACTAGGATGGCGGGGGGGGGGGGAAGCTAGGCCAAAACAGAACCCAAGGAAATACTCGGAGAGCCAGTACATCCAAAAAAGAAAACTCAAAAGGACCCTCATACAAAAATGTTTTACTGGGAGGAAAAAACAAAGCAACTACAACAAATGCACCTGCAGAGTCCTCCCCCAAGCCATACATTGTGGAGAAAAAAAACAATGTGCTCGAACTAAACATAGACATTCCAGAAATTATGAGAATCGAACCACCTTTGAAGCCTAAGCTATAATATGCAGATTCAATTGTTTATGGCCCAAACCAATAGAGATGTTCCATTGGATATTTACCAACTGGACCATGGATTGTGAAATCCATCTATGTTCAAAGGGTTTCTTCATCGTCAATTTCACAACATCGAAAGCCAGAGATATCCTATTGAGGGATGAATCGTGGTTGTGGGGATCCACTAGACTCTCCATCACACTATGGTTTCCCCAATTTGATGCCTACACTATGGATGTGACCAAAATGCTGGTTTGGGTCCAGCTATACAACCACCCGCTTCATTTTTGGAATGAAAGTGTCTTTGGAAGCATTGGGAACACACTCAATAGATATATAAAAATATATACCCAACGTTTGGAGGAGCGCATATACACTTTCACATGAATTTGTGTGGAAGTGGATCTTAGCAAAGTCCTCCGAGAGTGCATTTAGCTGAATCACAAACAACAAAGATGGACACAACATTTAGACTATGAAATCACATCATTTAGATGCTAAATTTGCAAAAACATGGGACACCTAAAAAACACATGCCCGAAAGCAACAAGGGATAACAGTAAAAAGAAGAAGATAGGTAAAGATGCCAAAGGTTGGAATTTTCGTTTAGAAGAACCATAAAAATAGATAGATGAAGAAGAGGAAGATCACAACCCACATGTGAGTAAACAGGCTGCTACTCCTCCAGGCACACAAGAACAGGAAATGTAAGATCCCTTTGACATCACCACCATGGCACAACCGGATTCAGGGCCTGGGGCACGAGACAACGGGGGGAATAAAAGACAACATATTTCAGATACATCGAACTTAGATAAGGACATTGGAGCACAAATGGAAGAAAACCAACTTGTCCTTATCACAACCACGACAACACAAGGTGCTTGGCGTAAGATTGAAAAGAAAAAAGGGAGAAAATCTTAATATTCTCCCATTGTGTGATTTTTATTTGGGGCATACTTGTCTGTCTTGATTGACAATTACTAGCACATGTAACATGTAATTTTGTTTTAATATAAAATTACTAATTTTTCCTTGGAAAAAAAAATGTAGGCAACCAATCTTTCAGATAAAATCTTTTGCGCAGTAGATTTTATTGCATATTTCCCACCTACAATTCATGGATCTGTTTCTTATAAAATTATTCATCATTCATTTGTAGTATTCATGTATGGAATTTGTTATCTCCTCCCAACTTATATCAGAATCGTGTTATTAATTTTCAATTTGTAGATTTTACAACTGGTTTTTTTAACATGATAGTATACTTTTTGGGCTAAATTCCTATGCTTAGAAATTGTGCATCTTAGAGAAATAATCATTTTCCATTTTTACAGTGAACAATTTTGCATCGGGAAAGTTGTTTTTAATATTTCTAGCCTCCTATCATGTAGGGATCCTTAACAAATGATCTTCTCTAACAACAATCTACATATGTGCCCTCCTAGCTTGTTAACTAAGTATTCTAGCGCAAAATAGTTTGTGTATCATTTGAACTTGAATTCTTAAATGTAGTGTCAAAACGTTTACAAAGCATACACCATTACTATCACATCCCCTTTTGTAGTTGTGTTTTTTTTTTTCTGTATACACCTTTGTAGAAGAAAAATAAATTATATGGTCCAGGTTTCTCTCTTGGTTACACTAAAATTTCTCCTAGGGCTTTAAAATAGGCATTGTAACCATCTTCTATTTCAGTGTGCCTAAGGGATGATGACATTATACTATCCATTAGTAACAAAATGGGAAGAAGTATAACTTGTAGCATCATGTATTAAAGAAGTAGCAGCTAGATTTATATACAAAAATATAGTGACATCTTTTTTCTTCCCCCTGGTCCTCATCATTGATGGGATCACATTTTTTTAATGGAAAAATAGAAGCATTAACAAAGAAATTTATGATAGAACATAGAAAGACTACAACATATCATCCTCAAGCAAATGGTTCAGTTGAATTATTCAATAAAACTCTACGTAAAAGATTACTGAAAATTTATAACATAGAAAAAATGATTGGGACAATAAAATTACAGCAACCTTATGGGAATATAGTAGACCATACAAACATTTTATGATATCAACACCATTTAAGCTTGTCTATGCATAGGATAAATCATGTTCTTCCACTTTTCAAAAAATGCACAGGTTGTGTTGACTATACTAAAATATAAAAAAAGTTACAAGCACAATGCATCACATAGTTACATCAACTACAGGAAGATCGAATGTTCACATTATACCATCAACAAATTAACAAAGACTAGAAAAATGCATGACATGACCAGAATATTCAAGCTATACACCTTCAAGTTGGTAATTTAGTCTTATTGTATGATAGCCCGATTCAAAGGCAAACAAAAGAAACATCAAATCACATGGCTCGGTCCATTTTTTATTGAATATATCCAACTATTAGTAAAAGTCCAACTAAAAACACTAGTAGGTCATTTTTTCAACTCTCTTGTTAATGGTGGTCGTTTAAAAAAATACACTTCATAGAATCAATTACTATAGGTTAGTTGTAAGTCTTTTAATGCAAAAAATAATTGATAAACATGTAAAATATCACTATATTAATAATAAAAGGAATAAATAAAAATACAAGTTACTAATATAGTACAAAATTGTTGTGTCTTTTTATTTAAAATTAAATTAATAAAATTAACAAAAATTAGTTACAAATATAATCGACATAACAGTCGGCATATCAATAAAAACCAATTGTAGAAATACATTTCGCAACCACACCGAATATCATTATGGAGTGAGGAGTCAACTTACACAACCTTCTAAGAGAAAATTAAGCATTTGAACAATGATAATACAAAGTATATCAATATACAAAATATTGAGGGAGAAGTAGACTTAGGAAAGAAAATTCGACAATACCTACACGTAGAGTACAATTTCATAGAATAGTAAATCTAGAAGATAAAAATTTCTACTTACAGGGAAGCAATTCAAAAAATACAGATGCACATAATTACCTCACTTGTGATCATAACAGAGCTATGCATAAAAGACAAAAAAGAGCTACCTACAAGTTAGAGAAATCAAGTACTTCCATATCCCTCTAACACATCACGCACTTCACTCATTCCACCACTGTCAGATAATTACCAAACTTTAAGAATTTATATTTAACTCTAATTAGTGCATCCATGTGAATGGAAATGATGCAGAAAAATAGATAACAACAAAATATGCTCACACACACATATAGGACACAAAATATTCTTTGGGAAACCCTTTCTGGAGAAATCCCAACTGGAAGGTGAGGTTGCTTTGCTCTCTTTCTCTGTTGTCTAAATCCTATTCCTCTTGGATATCTTTGTTGAGCTATGTAATAAATCCTCTTGAAAGAATGGAATTCCTTTTCCTCCTAGAGGCTCGGTTATAACACATCCTGATAGCCTACTAGTGGTTAATTATGACTACATGAACTCTTAATTAGACTTACAATATAGAATCTTCTAGCGTATTTCAAATAAAAAACACGTGGCTATCCCCTCTTCCATGAATAATGGGGGTTGATGCAACTTATGAGTGGCATAAAATTTGCATACGCAGTTCGATTGCCGTGCTTCTTGAACTGTTGGAAAGATATCTCTATGTAGAACATGGTTATAAGATGTAGGCTTAAGAGGAAAAAAATTTCCCCCAAAAAATGTCGTTTTATGCCTCAAAACTCTCCCAAAAGGTTTTAGACCTTGTTTCATGAAACTGGGTCCCACTAGTAAAAATCATCCCATTAGCTGATTCCTAAAGTTTTCTCACTTTGAATGAATCAAGATGGATGAAAAAAAATATAATGATATAATATAGATGAACTTTGTAACTTCCTAAATTCAATGGATTGTTAGCTCTGGAGCTCACTGCTAACACTCCATAATTTTTCGAGGCTAAGGAGATAAAATCATAGGTAAGCACAAAGCACTTGTAAACTAGAATCTAGCCCTTCTAGCTTTAGAGATGGATCTCTCTTTCTAAAATTTCCAATCACTTAGATTTTAAGCTAGTTATGGTGCTCAACGGGGTATAAATTTTCAGATATTTGCTGGTAGGAAAGGAGAGAGATCCATTCTGTATGGAGTCATGTCCACCTGATTATGTTTCTAGTGATGAAATGAAGGGAAAGAGGAGATTCTACAAGGGAAGGGTAGGCAGTCTCTTTGGATTTTTTCAGTTTAAATTCATTGTAGTAGGGTGAGTGGAAGACAAATGGAAAATTATAATAGAGCATCAGACACCAAGATGAATTCTAACTATCATTTTAGCATAAAACATAGATGTCCAGAAAAATGAATCAAACCACTATTTGAAATGAATTCCAAGTCAATATATTTTTTCAGATAAACCATAAGACATGTTTAAATAATTATCTTCATAGAATACAATTTACAAATAAAAATAACACATATCCAAATTAAACTAACATAAGAATCCATGTAATTTCCACCTATGTCTTCATTCACTATAAAAATATGTTAAAAGAGTGCAGTACACAATTTTATTTCTCCTAAAATTAATGAAACCTTTTCTCAATTAAATTCACATCATAAATAGACTAAAATGATTCAGTTCCCACATTTATGGGTCAAATTCCTCATTGGGATTTTTTTTTCTAACTTATAAAATGAAAATAGAATTGATTTCTGTAAACTAGGAACTTTTTAACTACACCTTTTGTAAGAAACTTCACATTAAATACTCAAACCAAATAGATCCTATGAGTCACTAGATGACTTATTACAATTACTAAGACCATAAAATAAATTTCAAAATATTTTGACTTAAGTAAATTGGTCAAAAATATGATTTTCTGGAAGTGCAGTGCTAGTGCTGCGCAACCTCCTAATTCTCCACTAAAACAAAAACACAACATGAAAATGCAACGCTCCATGGTTAATACACCTCTATTTTATTCTTGAGCTTACTAATGACATTAAAATGTGTGAAAAATCATGTACATGAATATTTTCCTCCTTATAATATTTCTTTAACCATAGAGAGCCTACAACTTTGACAATTTCATCCGTAGCCAAAAACGTTGTGCGAGTTGAAAAAGTGCAGCGCCATCTGTTTTCATCGTTTGAGTGATAGTGAAGTATCTATGCAATCTTCTCATGTTGATGATCATACTTAAACTAAATTAATCATTTTGCATACCCATTTCAAGCCTCCCTTCACCAAAAATACAAAATATTCATATCCACATAAAAAATGCTAACCCTAATGCCAGTTAGGGCACAAAAATGTTATGAAAGCTACTTATTAAAAAATGACGTCAGAATCCTGACTAAATTTGGTTGCAAGAGGGACTTTATGCAAAACATTATCATCAACCTTAACCCCATAAACAATCATACTCTAGGAAAAATTCAAAATCAAAACTGTGTTTTTTCACCCCTTCCAGCATTCAAAATTTGGTTTCCTAAACCAATAGGTCCAACTTGCCTCTATCTTTATCCTGCATCTCAGTTAACTATTGCTTGGTGTATATTAATTATTTTATCCTAGAACTATTGTGGCTGCATATGTTTTTTATTTTCTTATGCAGCGAGAGAGGCATTTTCAACATATCCCTAACATTCTCCTACCTGTCTCATACATATTCAAAATATCACTCACATTTTTCCTTGCCATTTCATCTTGCTGATTGAGCTCAACAATATCACTGTGTGTGTTCTTCAATTTCAACCTCAACCTGTTAAAAGTGTGCTTCCCCTCATCTATCTTTGTCCTTTCTTCTTCTTGCGCTATGTTTTCTTCTTGGATTTGTAGCTTTCTAGATCATGATCTAGTAACTATAGTCATTGGAACTTATGCCTTCCTAATATCTTCTGTCACTAAATTTTCCTTGCCCTTCGATCTCATCACATCTGGTGTAGCTTTTGCACTGTTTTCTTGTTTCAATTGTGTAATAACCATATGGGCATTATTTATCTATTCTTTCAATTGTGTAATCTCCTTAACTTTATGATAAAAATCCATACCTTTTAGTATACTTTCCATAGATTCAAATGTCTATTGTAAAGGAAATATTTTTGTAACACATCTAGCGAGAGGATTTTTAGGAACATTCACCACTTCTGGAGAAAATGTAGCTTCTTTGTTTTCTCCTTTTGTGTTGTCTTCACTATAGCGGAGGACCTCTTCGTTGAACTTATATTTGGTGATTGAATGTATTTTTCCACTATTGAGGGTGTTTCCTTCTTGATCAAGGAACCAGTTGGCACGTCAATGACCAAGTTTCAAGAATATAAAAATACTACCATGATTGATTTATTTTACTTAACTTCTCAAATACCAACAACTTAGTTAAGGAAAGGTGCAAAATTCTAGGTTCCACTTGGATTTTTTTTCCCTGCACTTTGTTTTCCATCTTGTTGAGGCTCCTGAATAGATAGAAGGAAGATTCAAGAGGCTCTTCCCTATAAAATGCATCAAGTGTCTAAAATTGTATTGATATATCCTTGAAAACCTACCATCACATGTAAAATACCTCTGAATGGCTTGCAAAATCTTGTTGTGATGTTTAAGTTAATATTCTTAAGGAACAATAGACCCATACTCCTTATCTCTATACTCAGGCTTCAAAAATTCTTTATAATGGGAAACATCAAGAGGGATGCCCTTGAACCATTTCTCTCCTTAAAGGGAAATATTTGTTGCAGCAGATATTGTGAAATCTTAAATTAGAAAGGAGAGTTCTCCCACCTTAGCCTCCAACCCATAAAAGTTCATGAAAAACTCCTTAGTGAGTTAAACTTTTCACTAAATCTAATACATCCAAGTTGCTCAAAGGAAATTATGATAGATGGGCCAACATTGATGAGTGTGAGTCCTTGGGGTTCAAATTAGATAATTGCACCTCCCTTGTGTTTACTTCTCTCTAAATTTGACATGGTTTATTGCAGTAGAGGATACTCTAGGGTTTTTTAAACTCTAATATCAATTCAAACTTAATTTGTGCAACAAGTGTGATGGAAATAATAAAAGGGGCTCCAAATCAAGATTTGACAATAATTAAGAAGAAAACCCTATAAAACATACCAATTGGAAAAAATTACCTCTTGTAAAACAAAAGAAAGCTAGTGAATTCTTTGTTCTAGTGGCAGAAAATTCAAAGCGCCAGAAGTGCAACGCATGAGAAAACAAGCTTGAAACACATATGAGGAACACAAAAATTATGGTAAGGAGCTTCAATTAAATTTAATTACATGGTAGAATTTTCATATGGAGCATTTCAAATCATAATTTCGACTCTTCAGAAAAGGAAATCACACAAATGAAATATACATAGAAATCGGAGCGAATGGAAGAAGGAAAAACGAATGGAAGAAAGCGAAGTGAAGCAAAAAACATAGCGAAGGTGAAATTTGGTAGTTTTCAGGTTTCTAAGTTGTTTTCTTAGCTCATGCATGATATTGAGTAATCATTCAAAACCAAGGTGCTGAATAAAACTAGAGTTTTCAACTATGGAGGTGATTTCACCATCGTGTTAAGAAAAACTTAACATTTCCTTCAAGCACAATGCTCCCCTCCCTCCTTTGCGCAATAACCAAAAATGAATAAACAACAAGATTTTTTTGGGAAAAATGGAGAGTTGAGAGATCTTGTATGAATATAACCGTGCAATTAACCTCCCAAGGTGGCTGAGAGTGAACTTGATGACGATAATTATGATTTGAACATAAATAAGCAAAAGCGTAGCACTTATAAAAAGCGCAACATCATCCTCTTGACTTTTTTATCATTGTGTATGTCATGACTAATCATGATATGACATTTTAACAGACTCAAGATACATACAAATATGTTCCCATGATGACAAGGCCTAAAAACCTGATCTTTCTCATGATTTCTTGATGTAACTTGAACCCTTGGAATATAAAAGACAATATTTGTAACTCTTGACACACTTTGACATATTTACAATGAATAATAAAAATTCTATTCCAACCTAACACCTAAAGCTTGATCTTCCAAAAGATCATAGCCCCACTTTTATACTTTTGACAAAATTTGAAACATTTTTATTTTTATTTTTGACTACTATGGTTATAATATACAAACATAATATTTCTCTTGAATTTCACTTGGGACATTTTTCCAAACACTTGACATGTATCCTAATATTGACATTTTCTCATTTAATTCTTTGTAAGAAAATATGCATGTTTTTACTTTTGCACCTATTTCTTTTGCCCATATAGGCATGATGTTGGGATCCTTGGCTCTAATACCACCTATAACATACCTCGACCATTATTAGATTTTCCTATGTTATGATGAAGGTTAAATTCCATGCCAAAAATCCCTCATAAGATGTAATCTAAAATTCCCCCCTTTCTAGAGATTTCTCACCTAATAATTTACATAGTGAAATGCATACCAACAACCACCATCCAAGGTACCAATCTTGACAGCCTCCAACGAGAAGTATTCTGGCTTCTATGAGTTCCATCATCCTCATAGGCCTTAGAGGTACCCTTCAAGGCATTACAAAGCTAAGGTACCAATCCTAAGAGCCTCCAAATAGCTGCCTTATGGCTTCTAGGAGTTTCACTACCGTGACAAGCCTTCTAGGTTCAATTTGAGGCATCCATTTCATCACTCTCACCATGCTTCCATGTTTGTATCTGCTAGAATCCTTCAAAAGAAAAAATTGTATTCTTGTTAGCTTTTCCCACAATGCCAACACATGCCCTCATGTATATGCATGCCTTTCTTATGTCCCTTAGAATTATGCCAAGCTTCTTTATGGAGAATGGTTATTTGCATGGGCTCATTTTCTAGTGATTAATAAATTATATTAGCCCTTTTTTTATCATGCTTGGAGTCTAAACCCCCCTACTCATTTTGTATTTTCAATTTGCAACCATTTTTTTATTAATATTAATGTGTTACATAATTACATTATCAAACATTTTAGCTTAAAAATTAAAAACACATGCACATGAGTACAACATCCCCATAACACGTATACATACATACACAAGGGCGTCAGGACCCTTAAAAGATGTCCTTGGATCATCAACCTACTTTTGCATGGACATATGACAACAAGAATAACAAAATTTTGTGACAAGAAGAATAAAAGAATACTACCATGAGTAAAACCCAATCCTGCTAAATGAATAAAGGTTCACTACATGGATTTGAACCCAAATGAAAATTTTTGAAGGGAAAACCTAAGGGATTTGAGATCAAAGACAATATTCTTGATGGAGCTCAAAACAAATCCACCACTAAACAAGAAAGTGGAAGGTTGAAGCATACATTAGAACTTGCTTCCATCTCCCTGTATCCAACCAATGAGTATCTCTACCTTTTCCTCCTTAGCTAAAAATCTACCAAGTAGGGAATGCACCACAAGAGCTTCAACTTCATAATAACTGATGTCTTTAATTCCAATTATCACCTTAATTTTGTGTTCTTTTGGCTAAATGCACTCTACACATTCTTGTTTCCAAATAAACAAAACATATCTAATATAACCAAGATTTTCTTGTTTCATAAGTAATTGCATGAACCCATATGGAGTTAACTAACATCTTACTCAACCACGGACCTCAAGAAATCCAAAGGAAGTTTTGACCACTATAGAATAAAGGGAATGAACAACAAAATTACTAGAATAATGGCTTAGGCAACAACTCACCCTAGTAATAGGAACCCTAATGAGTGAAAGTTCACCATTGGGACTAACCTTGTCATCCTAATAAAATTGTCTTACAAGATCCACAATAGGGCTACTCGTTGTCAACTACCTATGAACATCAAAAAGACAATCTTTTATACAAGGTTGTCAATAGACCTTCACATTTTTCTATATCTTTGTGAGTTTGTGACGGAGTCACGAACTGAATTATGTACCACGAGAGTTTGCCCATAGCCCACTCGGTTGGTAACTTTATTCAAAAGAGAGGATTAAACACCAATGTCAACCATAAAACAAAGTTGAACATATATCCCAAAATAACTAAAAAATCCCTTCATAAATATCTCTCATAAAAAAAAAAATCCATTTCAAATATAACAAAAAAATCTACAATAATTTTAAATTTAGTAATTTACATTTAATTTCATTAACATACAACATTCTTATTATTTATTATATATTTCCAATAATAATAATAATAAACAACATTGTATGACGTTGTTCAACCCAAACCAATACTAATTTGAAGTGACTTGATACATATCGGCGTTATTCAAGTTAAATGAAAGCTAGTATTATTGTAGAGTCGGTTAGCCAAGATGGTGACGGGTATAAATAAATTTCACCATAACACTCAATATCACAATAAGGTTTCATTGTTTCAGGTCATGAAAATGGAAAAGAACGAAGCATACGTTGAGTTCGTGGAGGAATCTTTGCCTGCGCATTTGGAAGTGGAAATCTTGAAATGGTTGCCTCTTGAAGATGTATTTAAATATCGGTCGGTGTGTCGGGAATGGAACACACTTTTCTCTTCCGCCAGATTTATAACCAGAAATTGGATTCAAGCCCCTCCCAACAGCAAACCATGTTTGCTTATATCCAGTGGCATAGATCCTTGTCTACGTTACTGTTTCTTTACTCGGACATGGAAGAGTTGTATGTCTCTTTCCTTCACAAAGGACCTCGTACTGATATAAATGATCAACCATTATCCAACATGAAAGTGAAATGGAAGAGATATAAATATATACATACATTGATTCAACGTTCAAGTAGTACTACAAGGGCTAAAATAATTGATTTACCAGAAGAAGAAATTTTTGTGATAGATTTTTTGAGAAAGTTTGAGGTGGAAATTTATAGATACACGAAGCATCCCCATAGATCTCGATGGAAGGACTTCAAATTCAAAAAATCCCGTGAAGTTTTTCCACTAGGGACCCTTTTGTGAATAATTGATTTTGCAGAAAACTACACATTTGTTCCACAAAAATAATTTGAGAGTGAATAGTATCATTTTGACCAGGTCTTCATGCTCGTCCATATTATATATAGAAATTCTAAACAAAATGTTTATCATATAGAAAGCACCAGTGAAAATCGACATGTTATGTCAAAAATATGACAAAAAATTGTAGATAATGTAATTTTGGGCAAATTACTTATTGACTATTAATTGGTTGAGTAACGAAATGAAGTTAGAATAACGAAATAGGCTCAAGTTAAATTGGATGGCCCGAGAGAATTGTATGTAAGGAGAATCATTCGATTAATAGAATTTCCAATCCCTTGCCCCGTGGAGGTTTCCTTGACACCCTGTCAAGGTTTTACCACATAAATTCTATGTATTTTTTTATGTGAATTTATTCCTTTAGTTTTTCATTAAGTTATAAATTCTATTTCTTTCTCATTTAATATTTCTACACAAAAATGGTATCAAAGCCTAAAACAAAGTTGAAATTTCTGGAGCATTTGTAACCACTGTGAGATTTGTAAGGCCGACTGTAAAGAAGAGAATCTGTAGGAAAAAGTGAATGTGTTTAGTGACAGTCAAAGCGCTATTCATTTGGATGAAAATCCAACCTATCATGGCAAGAACAAGCACATCGATGTAAGGTATCACTTTGTGAGACATGCAATTGAAGGCGGTAAAGTAGTTCTCAAGAAGGTCCGCACATAGGAAAATCATGTAGATATATTCACGAAGCCAGTTAGAGTAGAGAAGCTAAGATGGTGTCTTTCTTCACTCAGCTTGCAGAAAAGATGATGAATGGGCATGGGCAAGCGATTAGGAAAATTGTTGTCAAGGTGGAGTTTGTTAAAAATATGACAACAAATTGTAAATAATGTAATTTTTGGCAAATTACTTATTGACCATTAATTGGTTGAGTAACGAAATGAAGTTAGAATAAAGAAATAGGCTCAAGTTAAATTGGATGGCCCAAGAGGCTTGTATGTACGGAGAATCATTTGATTAATAGAGTTTCCAATCCCTTGCCTCGTGGAGGTTTCCTTCACACCCTGTCAAGGTTTTACCACTTAAATTCTTTGTATTTATTTATGTGAATGTATTCATTCAGTTATAAATTCTATTTATTTCTCATTTAATATTTTCACACAAAATGTTATTAAATAATATCGCTTTTATATTAGTGACGATCGTACACATGATACATATTTTTTACAACACTATTTTGAAAATATTTATGATTCCTTGAAAAGTCATGGAATAAAATTCAATGAACATTGTATATTGTCATATCAATGTGCAGGTCAATTAAAATATTCACGATCATTGTTTTGATTGTGTCTTCTTCATATGAAAACCTACATTAAAAATTGTTGGAATTTTTTTGAGACTGTTCATGGAAAGGAGAACATGATGGTGCAAGTGCATGCATAATACGAGCACTTCGAAGATATCAAATGGACCACTCTGCAAACCGACTTGTCTTAACTGAAGAAGATGTTAAATAGTGCATCACTGCACTAATCGATGAGACTATTCGATCAAGGGAGGTATGAAGGTACATTCAATTTAATTTTTATTGGAATTCTAATTTAAGAAATACACATTTATCCCAATCATTATATATTTGATGGTATTTTGATATCATATTTATATTCTTATTTGAATTTTCCATATAGGTTTTCTTTGGCATATTGGGGTCCAAGATGTAGATAGATCAATTGGAGATTATGTTGAAACAATAAAAGGGACTCAAAAATTGGATTCAATTAAATCAAGTTTGTCCACAAATATGTTTGCATTGGATAAAATAAAATATTCTTTTTTTGTCATGTTTGCATAGAGAAGACAAAACCCAATGATGTTTGTTAGAAAAAAATGTATGTCAAAGATTAGAAACATACAAAATTAAATATAAAGGGGAAAATGTCCATTGCAAGCTTTGATGAAATGCAATCCGAGGAGACTACAATATCATTTGATGGTGATCAAGTTTTTTATGTTGTTAGAGAAGGTAACTTTTCAATTACTTTCAAATAATAAATATCTAGAAATAGATAATAAAATCAATTACACATGTTAATTTTAAAGCTAATTTTTCATGTTGATTATGATCTAAATTTAAATACATAAGTTTGTTTTATTATGCAGGAGATGCTTTTGTTTTAGTTGCACCTACTATGGATGATGAAAATGTGAAGTATTATTTGATGCGTTGCACTGAACGAAAGATGAAATTATTATAAAACTATAATGATCATGGGTTTACATATGACAGAGAGTCTATTATACTAAAAGGTTATTTTTTCCAACAAACTAATCAAATTGGGGATTTTTTTTACTTTCAAGACTATGAACCTGATCTCATAAGTTGTCAATATAGCCACTTGGTGTGTGCAGCACGCATAAAGTTGATAGAAGTTCAATCAAAGAAAAAAATGGAAAATGTCAAAATATGATCATGAATGGATAATTGAAGATGGCATTCCATTGGATTTTTTTTTATTGCACTACCCAACAATTTCTTGTCTTTGGATTCATCTTTTAGAACTTCCATAACTCAACTAAAAATTGAACTGCCTTTTATGTTATATGTACTTGAGTGTTTACACATGTACAATTGTTTTGGTACAAACACATGAGTAATTTATACACGTCTACACATACACATGTCTAGATTATCTTGTCTAAATGAATTCATACATTCTCTGGTACAATTTGTCATAATGTCATTATTGCAGAATGGACATCTCTGTGTATTAGCATAGTTGATATAATGCAAATTTGAAGTTGCAAGATTTTTTTTTATTGCAAAATGTACATATCGGTGTATTAGCATAGTTGATATAATGAAAATTTGAAGTTGCACGATTTTGTTTTAGACACATGTCTATTAATAGTAAATTATAATTGTTTCATTCTTCAATGCAAAATGTTTGGTACATGTTTTGTAATTTCTAGTTTACTATCAAATAAAAGTAGCTTTTCTATGTACATTAATGAGAAATGTTGTGTATTAGATATATATGTTCTAATGCAATTTGAAATTTTATGATTGTTTGATACATCTAAGAACGCCTAGAATTTTATGATTGTTTTTAGATATATACATCGATATGTATTGTACTTCAATAGTTTTAACATATATTAAAACATGCAATTCAATCATTTTTATGTACATATATTCATGTGAACTTTTTTTTGTTTGTAACTTGGGCTAAACTATATTAAAATCATGAAAATTGTACAAAGGCAATGGACAGAGATGGCAAGAAGTGCTTAGCCTATATCCCATGTTAAAAATAAACCATGTTTGGGGTTTTCTAAAAGGAGGAAACCAACCCCTTAAGAGTGTCATCCAGTCTTGTTATCCAAAATATTCAATGGCCCATGTAAAAACAAAAGAGCTGAAGTATATCCTGAGATGAAAATCATGAAGTTCATTTAGCTCTGTCTATCGCCTGGTCCTCTTCCTCTATCAGGCACCCGTATTCTCTACCAATGGCTTCCTCCTCGGCTGTGGGCATTAAAGGAGGCTTTAGAGGGGTTGCATGGACTATGGGAGCGACTTGGTACTCTGCCTCATAATGTCTTGTCCAAAAATCATCCAAGTCCATAACCAAAATGCCTATCTCCTCCATTGTGGGCTCATAACATGCAAGTAGGTTGGTTTCCCTGGGTAAAGGCAACACATATTGCAGAATAGTGGATTTATTGCCTCTTATACCGTTGGAATCCTCTAGAGGAAAAATAGTCTCCCCATTAATGTTATCAAATGCTTGAGGAGCGAATACCTAATGGCTATCAGATGCAAAGCCCTCGATGGATTCCAATCATTGGTTGTTGACACGATGAGAGCGACCTGAAAACACACCTCTGTAGCTGCCTTTGATGGGTTTCTAACTCTAGTGTGAGGCCATGCTATGGCTTCTCACTTGTACATTTTATTATTGTTTTTAGATTTTAAAACATCAATATGAATTTTACTTAAATATCACCTAAATAATATATGTACATCCTAAATTTATATAACATTCACAGACATCCTAAAAACAAAACATTATATCACAACATGTGATCACATGCCAAATGTAGTTCAACTATACAAAATATACACATGTATACATGTTTTGTAATTTTAAATTTCCATCTAGAGAGATTCATTTTATATTTTTAACAAATTTATAAAATGAATACTCTTTAAAAGAAAAACATTATATCACAATCACATGCCAAATGTAGTTCAACCATCCAAAATAAATATACAAATTATGAAAATGTAATTTGAAATTTCCACCTAGAAATTCATTTTATATTCTACAAATAAAATGACAACTTGAATTTAAAAAATAAAACATTATATCGTAAAAGAGAAATTATGCGAAAATAATTAATCCATTTACACCTATTTATAGAGCCAAAAAATGTTTTTTTGGAGGGGCTTCATTGAATTTTTCAATCGACATAAATTCAATTAAAAGTTTGGCTGAACATTTTTAAAAACTTGGGCCAAACTTTTGTGATGTTAGAGTTGACGGCTCGTCAGGACAAAAAGCAATTCAGCCGAATTTTTTTAAAAGTTGGGTAGAACTAGCATGTCTGCAATTATGCAAAATCAAGCTTTGAACACATTTCTTCAACTTTGGACTGATTAAACTCAATGAAAATTTATGACTTAACTGTCAGAACCAAGACAAGCATTTCCATAATTCAATCTACTTTTAGGAAATACAACTTTTATGAAAATATAAATTTTATGGAAATAATCTTTATCTTCCAAAATACACTGTAAAAAATATTGCAAAAATTATGCTGCATTACATTGGTCCATCATCTGTAATGGTTAGTTTTTAGATTTTTATTTTATAACTTATATGTTGAGAAATTTTGTGCGAGCCAAAACATATTCAAAATATGCAGTTTTCTCATATTGGACCAGTTCAAAAAAATCTAGTAATTATGATATGCATCCATTGGTTTCGTAAATATAAAGAAAACAACATAGACGCTGTCTATATTGTTGTAACACAATTTTTTTCTCAAAAACACAAATTTTTCAAAGAATACACAAATGCGTTTCGACATGACTTTTTATCAATCCTTTGATTGTTAAAGAGTACACACTCAAAGAAATATGAAGTTGAGATATCAAATGTGTACAAAAAATTTCCAAAAAATAAGTAATAGAAAGCTAATAAAATTTTTGACAACTTTTATTTTTATCGTAAAATGAAATTCTAAACAAAAAAATTGTTTTAGCTTGCAGAAATTTGAAGAACAGAAAAAATGATATGTTTTTCTCAAAAAAGGGAAAAAAGTGTAATCCAAATTCACATTTTCACCCTTTTTTAATAAAACATTATATCACAAGATTTGATTACATGCCAAATGTAGTTCAACTATCCAAAATATATGTACATGTATGTACATGGTTTGTAATTTGAAATTTACCTCCAGAGAGATTCATTTTATATTTATATTTTAAATACAAAACATTATATCACAACATGTCATTAGATGCCAAATGTAGTTCAACTATCCAAAATATATGTACATGTATGTACATGGTTTGTAATTTCAATTTCCATCAACAAAGATTCATTAAATATATTTAACAAAATATAAAATGAAACTTTTTAAAAACAAAACATTATATCACAATCACATGCCAAATGTAGTTCAACCATCTAAAATATACACATTGTGAAAATGTAATTTTAAATTTCTATCTAGAGATTCATTTTATATTTAACAAGGAAAATGACAACTGGAATTTTAAAAACATAACATTCTATTGTAAAAACAAACATTATATCACAACATGTGATTACATGCCGAATGTAGTTCAACTATCCAAAATATCTGTACATGTATTTACATGGTTTGTAATTTCAAATTTCCATCTAGAGAGATTCATTTTATATTTTAAAAAATTATATAAAATGAAAACTTTTTAAAAACAAATAATTATATCACAATCACACGCAAAATTTAGTTCAACCATCCAAAATATACACATTGTGAAAATGTAATTTGAAATTTCCATCGAGAGATTCATTTTATATTTAAAAAATAAAATGACAACTTGAATTTTTAAAACAGAACATTCTATCGTAAAAAAAAAACATTATAAAACAACATGTTATTACATGCCAAATGTAGTTGAAATATCCAAAATATACACATGTTTTGTAATTTTAAATTTCCATGTAGATTTGAATTTTATATTTAAAAAATAAAATGACAACTTGAATTTTAAAAATGAAACATTATATCACAACATGTGATCACTGCCAAATGTAGTTCAAGTATCCAAAACAGGATCCAGAAATAAAGTTGTAGCACTAGAAGCTCTAGAAATAAGGATTCCTAAAGATGTATAACTGTGCGGGAGCATGGACGCAACATGATTGGAAGGTATTTTGGTCCCACTACCTGAATTGTAAGGTCTTGATCTGAATAGCTCACCCTAGGAGGGAAACACCGATGAAGCAACTTATGGGATATAAGAGATAGAGATTTCTTGAAGAGTGCTTTGAGGAACGCTCACGAATTTAATATCATCATCAATCGATACCATTTCATCAGGAAAAAACCGACATATAGTAGAGTGATACACTATTGGAGAAGCATGAAAATGGATTCCGGGTTGATAAAAAGTCCTATAAGGTTTCTGACGCGATACCGCAATTGGATCAAAGAGTGGATTCTGAGGAAAGGTGGAGAAATGTGCAGACAGTTCAGGGCTTTCTGGCTCAAATACTTATGATGTCGTCAAAGGAGAATCTTCAGGTGTTGGTCGATATGATATAAGTTGAACACTTATGACAATTCCAAGTTCCTTACCTTACGCTTTAACGGGTCCAACCGCAAACTGAGGGAACTTAGGAGGAGGGTATTCAGATCCATTAGAGGGAATGGGAAAATTCGATGATTCATCCATGATGAAGTCTCAAAAGAAGATCAAAAAAATAGGAGGTGAACAAATTCACCATTTACGAAGTAATAATGAGGCTGCAGAACTACACGGGTGAGATGTTTTCATGGGAAGTTACTCTTAGAATTAACAAAAAATAAACAAAAAAGGGTGTGATATGCATAAATTTTTACCAAGTATTTGTGAATAGAAATATACATCTTGGTGATAAATGATATAAAAATTACCAAGGACCTAATGTATGGAAGCCAATCTCCCCAAATACTGTGTTTGGTGTATCACGTCTACAAGTCGGTCGACTGAGTTACCTATGGCATGCTTGCAACCTAGTGGTGTCTCCCCAAATATACACAACGATACGTGGGAGTATTTTATGTAGTAGTGTTGTCTAAAGCATAAATTTTCGATGAGAGCACCCCAAATATACTTATCATAGATCAATATACTTCCATACGTGGGATGGGATATAACCCTCGAGTTGTAATGCATACCGTTAACGACAACTCCTACGTTTAATGACATCGACCACGTCTCTATCCTAGAACACTAAATATTATCATTACTTCCAATTCTCCTTAAGGTAAATTGGGTTCATTTTAAGTTGATATTGATTAAATTTTCAGTTTGAAGGCTCAAAATGAGTGCCATATGAATCCTGATAGTGTAGGCTAAATGCAAAAAAGAAATCTTTCCATTTCGATGAATCCTAAAGTATTTAGGGTAGAGAGACAAGAAAAAATGAAATCAATGCAGCAACGATAATGCCTCCCAAACTAGTTCAAAGTTACGAAATGCAATGCTTTTCAGTCGAATTCACTTTTCCCAAAAAAATGAAACTTATTGAAAAATGAAAATGATTTTGTTTTCACTAATATGCACAAAGATTTTTTTTTTTTTCACTTTGAAATTCAATCAAAAGAAAAACAAATGAACAAAAGAAGAAGTGCAAATCCTTTCACTTTTCTTTCAATCGAACAAAATGGAAATCTCTTTAGAGAATGCATGAATGAAATTCTTTTCATTCATATTAAAACGATAAGGATAATCTAACTCAAAACTAAATGAAAATCACATCCAATTTCTTTTCAATTTAGAAAAAAACACACTCTTCTAGACTTGTGCACCAAACAATTTGTGATCCTATGTTTGACACTAAACCGAAGGGAAGATCAAAGATGCAGAGATGACAAGATCATACAACAATTCACTTTGAAACAAGACAAGAAAAATGCGAAAAAGGGTGTTTTAAAGGGTGAAGAATTCCCAAACTTACCAAGAAATAAAAGAGACGAAAAATACTCGCTCACAGAATACAAGTAATTCAAACACACAACAAGGAGGTCACTGAGATCTCATAGACTCGCTTCAAGGGTCGGGACACACTAGAAAATCAAAAGGGAAATCAAATTTTCCTAAGTTTGAGATCAACACTTTTGTGCTAAGAAAAAGGGTGCTGAAAGGAAAATAAGAGTTGTTGTACTCTTTAGAACAACACTACTCTGCAAATAGAAAGTGCGATGGCTGCTAAAAACAAGGAAAATAAAAAGAGTTTCACACAAACACTAGACCTAACATATTGAAGTGATTTTCAATCCTTACACAAGCTGACATAAGACTAAGAAGATTTAAATTAAAAAATCAGTGAAACTGATCCAAGATCAATTTGGGGAAGGAGGAATAAAAGGCTAAAGCTCCCCAAAAGAGTTTCCAATTTTGTTGTCAAGATAAATTCCCTCTACGGACAGAGGCGATCTCTCTAGCACTAGAATGCGTATAGCAACATGATATTATTTTTAATGCAAAGCTCTCTTAACTAATGTTTACAATGCAATGACGAAAGAGACATAAATACATGTTTCCCAATGCTACGCTTGAATCTGTTGATGGTGACGTCGATCTACGATCCTTGTAGGCCTGCTTCTTGTTACTAATGGCACATGAATACCAGCAAATGATCAAGAGACAAAAAAAAACATAATACAATTCATAATAAATGTAATATTCCTAGTTAGCTTTCAACTAGTTTGAATATCAATTTTTTCTTTTGTGATTTAGATAGATGAATAAGAGGGTACATAAACCCATAAATGTCCTTAGTAGGAATAAAACAACTTCTAATGTGAATGCGGATCATCTTATCAGCTAGATAAAGCACTGTTAGTTGTGAACAGAGGTTGAAGCATGTGGCTGGGGTCAAGTTTTACCAAATCAAAAGCGCTGGTATGGAGGTAGTGGAAATTTATTGAGGGACAACGCAGTGTTAGTGGGAGGGAGTCTCCATGAGAGTAGCATCTTTAATGTGTGGGACCAAGGGTGAGGAGGATCAGAAATCATATAAGGAAGGGGATGGTAGACATATAGGGAATTTTTATTATTATTTATGTCTTGGAATTTTATTATTTTTTTCACACTTCAGTTGTTTCGCAGAGTCCGTTGTCTTGTTTAGCACAAGGGTGTTTCCCTATAGAAATCCAGCCCTCATCCTCAGGGGACTTCAAATTCCTACTAAGGAGAGGTTCATTGAGCTATATTTCCACTATTTTACATCATTAAAAGCTTCATGCATTATTCATAGTTCAGTCTCCTTCATTATTGTGTTGTTTTGCAGGGCATCAACAGTGGGGGGTTGAGAGACCTAGTTTCCAAGCTTGTTTTCCAGTGAGGGGAGTAGCCCTTCATCCAGGAGGCTAGCAAGGAAGCTCCTTGAGCCTTATTTTACCATATTGCATTAGGCCAACCAAAAACCATCACCCAAAGTGTAGTATCCTTCAGAAAATGTGTTATTTTGCATGGAAGTTGTAGTGGAGGGTCAAGTACCCAAGTTCTTGACCTTGTTTTCCAGTGAGCGGAGCAACCCTTCATCCAGGAAGTTAGTAAGAAGGGGTATCATCCATTTCTATATCATATTAGCCACCTCCCAATATTTATCTAGTTGCATAGCCTTATTCAACCATAGGGATGTATTTTGGCAGTTTTGTATTTTTTGTATTTCCGGAAATCCTTTCTGGGTTGTCTTGGAATTCTGCTAGAAGGCCTAGATCTTTGATCCCGACATTTTCTAAGCACTATATCAACAGATCCATGTCCTTTCATTTATAGCAGCAATTATCCCCCAAAAAAACTATGATGTCTTAGCCTTCGGCATTCTTATATAGTAGTTGTTCTCCATGTTTCATGTATTGGCTCTTAGAGGCTTGTTTTGCCTAGCTTGAGTGTCTTTTTCCTCAAGATTTTGTACACATTTTCTACTATAATTTCTAATATAATGGCTTCATGATATTCTCTCATTTGATGTGTTGATATTTAACTGCAATTTCCAGTTATATTTTCTATATTAATTTTTTTCCTAATTTGGAATATTACTATGGTATCAGATCATAATCTTGGCTCAACCTGTCTAGTACAACAACTATTTCATCAAAATAAGAAGAATCTCTCACAGAAAGGGAAAAGTGGTATCTTAATAGAAACCGGGGATATGATTATAAATACCCCAAAGAATATAAAGGAAAAACTCCAATATCAGGAGAGATGGATGAAAAGGAGTTTCCCAAGATTCTTCTCCAAACCATGCAAGATATTTCCCGAGAAATCAAGGAGATGAGGATGGAGAAACATAAATAATCCTCGAGAGGGTTTCTACATGGAGAAAGATGCAACATTTCACATCACTAGTATGAACAACCAGTAAGGTGGCAAGTTTCCCAATGCTCCACTATGCCTACATTCCTAGCAGTGGGAAATGGAGGTGGAGGACCCCAAGAATAGGAGACTCTTGAAGACTATTTCCTAGAGTATGAGTCTCAATCTCAGAGATTCAAAGATAATATGAAAATTTAGGAGTTTCATCTAATCAATGACAATAGGAGACCCCGAAACAAAAATATAAGTGGAGGGTACATGCAGAACAATGATCTGCAGCATACTATGGGTAGATTTTTTTCTGCCTGCTTTTGATGGGTCATCCAAGTGCACATCCAAGTCTTGGGTGGAGAAACTACACATATATTTTCAGTTGAACCAAGTTCCGAATATTGAAGCCATCAATATTGTAGCACTGCACCATGAAGGTGAGGCACATGATTGGTAGTTTCATGGTCTTTCTACATTGGGGCATGCCAATATGGCTACATATTCAGTGTTCACTCAGAATTTAGTAGAGAGGCTTGATCAAAGAGATCCACAGGAACCTTTTATTGAGCTAGCCAAACTCAAGCATTCAAGTAATCTAGAGTCCTATATCTCTGAATTTTTAAATTTTTCTTTCATGGTTCCAGATTTATCTACAGCTAGGAGGGTTTATATGTTCATCGATGGGCTAGCAGATCCTCTGCATGGGTTGGCAAAATCTACTAAACCAACTACACTCTAAGATGCTATTGAGAGGGCCAGAGATTTACAAGATTCTTTGCCAAGAGAAAGAGCTTGATTTAAGTGAAGGCCACCCTTTCAGTCAAAGGGGAAATATGTGAAGGTTATTCCCCCAAAGCAGAACCAAAACAAAGGGTCTCTTAGTGATGATGTCTGAATAGACCTGAGGAGAAGGAATATTTGCTTCACATGCCAAGAACCATGGGCACTGGGGCAATGGTGTGTTGTAGGGAAGGCACACTATATAGAGGTATTCTATTATAGTGGGGAGGAGGAACAAGAAGACACAGAAGGAGATAACATAATTTTGATAGTAGGGGAGGATCCACCACCACCATGAGGTGGGAATGGGGAATTTTGTCCAGTTGGAGGGGCCCTTACATCATTGCGAGGCATAGCCAAGTATCTGACTTTGCGAGTCAGAGGTAAAATTCAAGATCAAAGAGTATTTGTGTTGATTGATAGTGGGGCTACCCAAAACTTTACTGATGCTCATTTAGTATAGAGGAGAGCAATAGCCATTGATGATTTTGAGGGGTTTTTAGTTTTGGTCCCAGAAGCTAGAACCATGCAGTGCATGAAGTATGTTCCAACATTACCAGTAACCTTAGGGAAATATAATTTGATTTATCACTTCTTTGTGGTTGAAATTCCTGACACCAATGGGATATTGGGTGTGCAGTGGTTGATTACATTGGTTAAATTCACCACAAATTGGGAGAATTTGCAGATGGAATCGGTAGATAAGAATAGTGGTAATCATCACATGATTAGGGGCATGCAAAATTATCCACCTCAGATAGCCTCTGCACATAATATGGAGCCTGATTTATGCAATGGGAGCAAGGAGACATTAGTCCACTCAGATATGCAGTTGACTCTGAACCATGATGTTGTATTATTTGGAGGCATTCCACCAAGAAGGCCCTCAGACAAGGATTTGGTTAAAGAGTTCTCACAACAAGTTGCACCTTCATAGATCTGGTTGAGATGGGAGCCTTGGGTGAGTCTAGCACAACACAGAGAGTCTTTGGTATGCTCAAGGAGGAGATGGGTATTTTCCCAATACAATATCACCAACTCTCACCAAGCCTCTTGCGCTGAGAGGAGATACTTTAGGAGTGGATGATAACACAATCATTGTGCAAAGCAGCTACTCCATAGGATTGGAGAGTCAGAATATAATTCCACATAGGAAGGAGCCTTCCATATATGGTAGATGGTTGTTGGCATTCATTCATATACTTGCCAAACTCAAAAAGTTTTGGATGGGCAATAGCTTCCAAGTGAAGAGTAACCTCCATAAAATTCAACCCTTACTTGAGCAGAAGCAACTATGAGGGAGGAAGCAAAAGCAAGATAGCAGTATTCGAGGATGTGGCTTTGGCATTAAACATGTAAAAGAGGGGAGAATTAAGGTGACAGGTGCCTTATGAAAAATGCCAAAAACACTGTCATTTTTTAGTATAGATCCATATTCATAGTCCCAGCTATTGGTGGAATATTCCAAGAATCACTTCACATGTAAAGTTTTTGATGGACAGGTGACAGTTGAAAGGTATAAAGTGATGGGTGGAATCATCTACAACTAGGATCAGATCTTCTTGACTAGAGACTCTAAGCTGAAGAAGAATATTCTACATCCAACACATGAATCACTCCTTTCCGGTCACCAAGATTTAATTTGGACCTATCAAGCCATTGGGGACAGATTCTCATGGGAGGGTCTCAAGAAGGATGTGCTCCAACATATCAAGAGATGTATGGTTTTCTTGACGAACGAGGATGAAAACAACCACCCTGCAATGTTTTTACAACCACTTCCCTTTCCGGTAGAGAGATGGGAGAGCTCATCTATGGAACTCTTCACGAGCTTGCCAACATTACATGGTAAAGGTCATGTTTTTGTACTTATTTATAAACTAACAAAGTATTTGCATTTCTTTGCCACTCATTTACAATGAATTTCTCCACAAGAGAGAAAGCCTCTCTTTAGACTTCATAGTCTTCTTGGGACCACAATCACTGACGGGGATGGCCACTTCCTAGGAGGCTTTAGGCAGATGATATCTTACTTGGGGTGTACTCAGTTGACACCTAACATCAGTTACGACCCCAGGTAGATGAGCCGATAGGGGTAGAAATAAAGTGGCTGGGAAGCTACTTACCACATTATTTTCTAGAGCATCAAGGAGCAGAACTACGCTGGTTCCACTTGAGGGAGTATTCCTTTGGTATTTCATATGGTAGTATCTACATCTCTAATTTTTATTCCATATTTCTATGATGTTTTAATCATTGTTTTTGAAATGGTTGGAGGAATGGCACATGGATTGGAGTTGTTCATTGGGAGTAAGATCTCCAACATTTTTCATGGACCATGCTACAATGAGGGATTAGACATCATATAGTTTCCACCATGAATATCCTACTTCCTTATGATGTGGGCCATTTGATTTTATCATCAAGGGATAACTTGGACCCTTGGGAGGAGTAGCTAAGGGGCATATTGATTGGAGAACATCGGGTTAAATGGAGGAGCTTATTGGATGTGGATGCCACCAGGGAAGTAGGAGATATTTTGAAGCATTCATCCTTGTAGTTGCTTGAGGACAAGCAAAATTTTGGAGGGGAGAATTTTAATATTCCTAATTAGGTTTTAGCTAGTTGGAATATTAAATTTTTCTTTTGTCATTTAGATAGATGAGTAAGAGGGTATAGAGACCCATAAATATCCTTAGTAGGAATAAAACCACTTCTAATGTGAATGTCGATCATCTTATCAGCTGGATAAAGCACTCTTAGGTGTGAACAGAGGTTGAAGCATGTGGATGGGGTGAATTTTGACCAAATCAACAATGTCTGTATGGAGGTAGTTGAGAGTTATTGAGGGATAATAGAGTGTTAGTGGGAAGGAGTCTCCATGATAATAGCATCTATAATGTGTGCGAGAAAGAGTGAGGAGGATCACAAAGCATATAAAAAAGGAGATGGAAAACACAAAGAGAATTCTGATTATTGTTTGTGTCATGATATTTTATGACTTCTTGCACACTTCATATGTTTAGTTGATTCTGCTGTTCTGTTTATCACAAGGGTGTTTCTGAGCAGAAATATCACCCTCATCTTCGGGGGACTTCGATTTCCTACTGAGGAGAGGTTCACTGAGCTATATTTCCACTATCCGGCATCAGGCCAAGCTTCATGCATTATTCACAGTGTAGTCTCCTTCAAGATTGTGTTGTTTTGCACGGAAGCAACAGTGGAGGGTTGAGAGACCCATTTTCTGAGCTTTTTTTCCAGTGAGGGGAGCAACCCTTCATCCGAGAGGCTAGACAGGAAGCTCCTTGAGAGTTATTTCACCATTTTCCATCAGGCCAAACAACAATCATCACCTAAAACACAATCTCCTTCATAAATTTCATTATTTTGTAGGGAAATTGCAGTGGAGGGTCAAGTACCCAAGTTCTTGACCTTGTTTTCCAGTGAGGGGAGCATCCCTTCATCCGGGAAGTCAGTGAGGAGAGTTATCAGCCATTTATATATCAAATTAGCCACCTCCTTGTAGGTATCTAGCTGTAGAGAATTATTAAACACTAGGGTTGCATTTCGACACTTTTTTATTTTGTGTATTTCTGGAAACCCTTTCTGGGTTGTCTTGGAATTGTGTGAGAAGGCTTAGGTATCTCATCCCAACATTTTCTAAGCACTATATCAGAATTTCCATGTACTTTCATTTATAGTAGTAGTTATCCCCAACAAAAAATGTGTTTTCTTAGCCTCTAAATTTCTTATATAGCAGTTTTTCTTCATGTTTCATGTATTAAACTCTTAGAGTCTCATTTTTCCTAGCTTGATTGTCTTTTTCCTCATGATTTTGTACACATTTTATTCTATAATTTCTAATATAATGGATTCATGATCTACTCTCATTTGATGTGTTGATATTTCATTGCAATTTCCAGTTATATGTTCTATATTCTTGTTTTTCCTAATTTGGAATATTACAATAAATGTAAATGTTAGCTATCTTGTACATCAAGGAGTACCAAAATATTTGCATTAACATTTAGACAGATATAGAAAGAAAAAATTAGATGCTATTATCGATAAATTACAAAAGGATAGCTTACAAACCAATCCTTAATGTTGGAGGCACCCTTTGGTGAAAATATGAGTCCTTCACCAAGCTCAAAAGCATTCCTTCTCCTGAACACTTAGGCTTTATCACAATGCTAGCATGCAAAGGGACGATAGTTCAAATGAGTCTGACAATGATCAACCAAGCTCTAAACTTGGGGGAATGAGGGAAGTGAATTTATATGAAGGGAGAAGAGGTTGGGAGTACATGAAAGGAGGAAGAAGGCCCACTCTGAAAGGGATGAACCCCCATTGGTGAGATCAAGTCTCTAAAATCATAGAACTCAACCTTATCACCACCATTTAACAACCATCTCGCCACACTTGAGCTTCTAGAGGTCGAATATTCTCCTCCATTTTAGGAAGCCCTTCCAGAAAGGGGATCAACATGTTTTTCCATGAAATTAGGGCACTAACGGTGCTAAGCCAAAACTATGGAAATGACATCAATGCGATTATGGCATGAGGAAGAGCGCTGGCCCAAGAAACTAGGAATTTGACCAAGTTTCTTCAATAATCTTCCAAGGCAGTCTTCTTTAGATATTCAAGGGGATATGTTAACATATTTCTTGATGGTGGAAACATTACAAAGGATCTATCATAGGGAATTTCAGGATCAAGGACAAGAAAATGAGCATGGTGAAAAATGACTGTGTAACACTCTAGTAGGTGAAAGAATTAGAGTTCAGTTCCTCTGGTTACCCCTAGAATAAATCTGGGTCATTTAATTAGTAGACCATCCCATTTAACCATTTAACTTTATGGGGATAGCAGTGATCTATCGCTCATGCAACTTACCCCCATGATAGTCTTCCGAGGGTTGGGCGAGTGAAGATGGATGGAAATGTGCCCCTAAATATGCTTGATCTTTAACAAAAAATGTGTTCACTAATTTCTTCTTTAAACTTGTTTTGATTCCTAGTGGAGAATTATACAGATTCAAGCTCTAACATTTGAGCTCCTATTGGGGCAGTAGGGCATAAATTTGACTTGATCATCAGTTCGATTAATTTTTAAGCAAAAAATATTTGAATGCAACCTCTTAGTCACCCTACAAAAATGATGAAGGGAAACAACACCGTTAAGGAACAATATTACCCTGTGAAGATAAGTACATAAAATGGACCACATTAGGGTAGGGAAGGGACCAAGACGTGTCATAGCTCACATATATGTTTTTCATACTCTTTGCAAAAATTTGGTTATCAAGGAGTCTGAGCAGAATATAGTACTCAGGTATCACAACTTTCTACAAAAATACATCCAAGACCAGATGGATTTATTGTACATCTCTACACTTGAGATTGCATATAGATATGTTGAAAAGCTCAAGAAGAAATTTAATCAGAAGAATAGTAACTTTGGATCTACAAATTCGAAGAAAGGAAAAGGCATGCACAAACTGAAAAATAAAGGAAAACGCAAAGGTGGGTTGACCCAGGACAACCCGTTGAAGGCTTAAGAATAAAACAATACCACACAGAAAAATAAGGACAAAAGAAAGTGTCATGAGTTCCACAAGAACCCCACTCACAACACAAGTGAGTTTCGTGCAAAGCAGTCAGTGATGGTTATAGATTCAAATGCATGTTTCGAATGTTAGTCAAAACCTAACAAGGGTAACGACATAGGAAATAAAATTATCAGTGTAGATCCCAGTGCCCCCATTTCCACCATGAAGGTTCAAAAGACTGAGTCAGGAGATCCATATAAGGGGGATAATCTCTTCCACTCACATATGTGAGTGAAGGATTCTTTGTTGTAGTTCATTGTCAATAGCGAGAGACAAAATAACCTAATATTTGTAGAGGTTGTTAAGCACTTGGGCCTTCCGACCACACTACACCCATAACCATACACTATGAGGTGGATCCATCAAGGATGATATCTTTGAATTATCCAATAATGTCTTCTTCCTTACAAGATCAAACCCTTCATGGATATCGCACTGTGTGATGTTTCTCCTATTAAATTCTATGATGTGTTATTATACCAACCATTCTTATTGAAGATACATGTTTTTCATTATTCTAGGACTCACACTATTATTATTAATTTAGGTAGTAAGTTATACAAGATACTGGTGGTAGCCCCGCTTACCACCATCTCTTATATCTATGCTAACTAATGTTGTGATATCATCCCCCAGACCGGGGATTTTTTTCTTTTTGATCCGCTCTCAAAGTAAGGGGAAAATCATGGCCACATATGTGGCCCTCAAGAATGGTTCCACCACGCAACAAAATCAGGGGGATAAGGTCCTGGATGAATATAGGGGAAGTTTATCCTTTCCCATAGGGGTACCTTTCCACTACAAGGTCAAGAATTTGATGTGATCGGACTCCTAGAGAACCCCTACAAAATGGGCCGATATACCATCGCTCTGTTTTGAAAAATGAAGAAATCAAGTTGTAGATCTAGGAGTTGTTGCAAAAAGAGAACATGGGTCCAAGTTCCTCAACTTGTGGAAGCCCTAATTTACTTTTACAGAAGAAGGATGGGACATGCAGACTTTGCCTTGATTATTGCGCACTAAATAAAATCACTATCAAGAACATGTATCCAATCCCAAGGATTAATGAGCTTCTTCACCAACTTAAGGGGGTAAAGTACTTCAACAAGATCAATTGAATTCTAGCTATCACCAGGTTCTAGTAGATACAACAGATGTATGAAATACTGCCTTTAAATCCAAGGAGGTTCTTTTTGAGTGGTTACTGATGGATTTAGGTTTAACAAACTCCCCTGTACCTTTTATGATGTTGATGGATGACAAATTGCATCCCTTTACAAACAATTTCATGATTGTATACCTAGACGACATCCTCATCTTAAAAAGGTCTTGGGAAGTGCACTTGAAGCACATCCAGTAAGTCCTTCAAACCCTATAGCGGCACAAGATATGTGCCAACTTGGAGAAATACACCTTTAGCATAGGCCAGCTCTAATATCTAGGTTACATCATTAATGAGAAAGGCATGCATGTGGATCAAGCTAAGATCCAAATCATTTAGGATTGGCAAGCCTCAATGACTCTAACTAAGCTTTGCATCTTTTTCGGCCTTTCCATTTTTTATGAGAGGTTTCTATTTGGATTCTCTCATACTACTTTTCCTTTGTTTCAAGTTACCAAGGGCGAAGTGAAATTGATTTTTTTTCTGGTTCAAGTCTCGAAAAAAGGCATTTGTTGAGCTAAAGAGCTACCTTTTCTCTACACTAATACACACATTTCCAGACCCGCAAAAAGAATTTTAAAATAAGGTGGGTGCCATTGACTATGCTATTGGTGAAAGTCTCCCTGAACAAGGGAATTCAATGTCCTATCATAGTGAAAAAAATTATGATATTATGGAAATACCACACATATGATAAAGATTTCTATTGCATCGTGCAAGCTTGTCTACAATGAAAACATTACATTCTGCGGAATGATATAGTCATCGACACAGATGACCAACCTCTTCAAGTTATACAAACACAAAAAAATTTTATAGAACAATCTCCATTAAAAGTGGTCCACATATCTGCAACAATTTCATTTGAACATTAAATATAAGAAGGGTAGCATCAATCATGTTGTAGATTACTATAGTCATCATCGAGTTGCAGAATTGACCACTTTTCTTAATTCTTGGGGCCACGATACCTCTAGATGACCACAAATATATAAAAATGATCCAAAGTTTTCCACCACATATCAGATGCTAGTGGAGGGAAAGAAAATTTGATACTTCCACCTCGAGGATGCATTATTACACTACCCGGGCCAAGTTTGTGTTCCTTAAGGCAAGCATGCCGAGCTAATTTATGAGTCACACTATAGTCAGATCACAGGACACTTGGGCGTTGAGAAAACTATGATATTGCTACAAAAGTATTTTTATTGGCTAAAAGCCTGATAGAATTTTGGAAAATATATTGGATCCTACACCAATATATTTGTGCTCATGGAAAATTTTTCTAAGATCGCCATATTAAGGACCTCCAATAAGAGTATCATAGCAGATGAAACTACCAAAATATTCTTTGAATGAGTATGGTTATATTTTTGGATCTCATATATTATTATATCATATCGATATAATATGTTCATGAACACATTATGGTTAAGCCTTTGGTCATTATTGGACACCAAGCTCACCAAGTCGATTACATTCAATCCCAAAATTGAAGGTCAAACATAGGTCATCAACAAGATTATTGTGCACATACTACGCATGTACATATCCAAGCATCCATGAACATGGGATGAGATCCTTCCCACTGAGCAACACATCTACAACAAATATCTACATAGATCAATGGGCCGCAACCCCTTTGAAGTGGGTATGGGATTTCAACCATCATTTATGATTGATGGTTGCCATGCCTCGTGCAACCAAAATGGTATAATTTTCACATGTACAGTTTGAGGTTGATAAAGCAACTAGGTTTATTGAATGCATCCAACACATCTTCTAGTAGGTTCATGACATCTTCAATAAATCCAATGCTAATTACAAACAATGTTGTGATCATAATCGAGTGCCACATAAGTTTTAGGTGAGGGACAAATTTTTATTACATTTACAGAAATAATGTCTTGTTACAGCTAATTGGAAGCTCTGAACACTCTAATATGGACCTTACACCATCACCAAGGTTGTGGGATACAATTCTTTCGAGCTCAAAATTTCCCCATTCCTTGGCCTACACCTAGTTTTCAACGTGGGTCACCTACAACCATAATTTCAACCATTATTGGACAAATTAGGCATTGTAGAACAAATAACACAAGTAGAGCTCAACCCAGACTGCATGGTGTGAAAATTCTATCTATCACAACATCTAAAAATTATTTTCCTAATTATTAATTTATTGAACAATTTATTTGCAATTTTCTATGAAAAATATCAAATAATTCACACTATGAGTTTTAGAAATAAACCACGAAAGAAAAATAGCGCTAGAATCTGAGAAAATACTATCACGCACACACAATAGAAATGACATCGATATTCTTGGACAAATTTCCCCGAAAAAAATCAACTTGGCAAAACTGGTGCAACTGTTTAGGGGTTTTTACTATTAAGAAAAAATAAAATATGAGTATAATAGTTTGGATGTCGAAACCTGCTATCCTATACAGAAAAATATTGGAAAAAATCTACTAAGGAATTTTCCTCACCCCATAGGAAAATCTGACACTAAAGACTAGCCTTTGAAACTCTTTACGTCTTGCCCTGCATCACCCTCTGCATGGGATCCACGCAAACACAAATCCATAAGGCCTGGATATCACGTTGAGTTGCCTCTTCTGGTTTCCATTGACTCTGAAAACATTTCTCGTGACCTATGAATTTTTTTTTTCCATCATAAATATGAAACGGCTTCCCGAATTTGCAAATTTGACTTCCTCTATAGGCTATTTTGTAGTCCCTGCGTCAACCTCACTATGGATCTTATGCCTCTCCTCAAATGGACTTCATCAGATTGGATAAATGTTCCTCCAACATCACTTTCCCTACCCCTAACTGTCTCTTCTTCGATCTCTATCTCTCCGACAACTATTTCTTGTATTTAGAATTCGATATGGTATGTAAATTGAATTGTTGAAGTATCTTCTCCAAGTTCCGATATGGCATGGAAATCGAATTGTTGAAGTATCTTCTCAAATTTACCATCGAATTCTTCTTATAATCCTCTGTTAGGACTCCAGTGATGGATATTAAATATTAATAAAGGGATAGGATGATCTTGAAGTTGATATGTGTGAGTTTCTAGACCGTTCTCACCTTGACTTAATTAATTCTGATTAATTAACAAGATTTCCTAAGTTGACTTAGGAAACATTTAAAAATTGGTTAATAATAAAATTAAGTCATCTGTATGTGGAATTTTTAGAAGCGATTTCTGAATTTTTGATATATCTTGTATTCTAGCCTCTCCACCAATTTTTGTTACTAGAAAACATCAGATGCTATAGAAACTAACACTCCCTCTTAGTGAGGATTGTGTTCTCTCTAGTGTTGCACATCTTGCCACAACACCCTGTCTCTGTATCACCTATTGTCACATTGTTTATGTCTGGTTGTTTCTTCCCACCAAATAATTTACAACTCTAATGTTTCATATGTGTTTTTGTTGACACCTGCTATCAGGGAAAATTTGAAGGATGGAAAATTTTCTTCAATTTTAAAAACATTAGTGAATCTCTCTACTCCCTAATATGAAAAATATAAAATATTTATTGATATATTTGTGAAATTTTTCAAATTTATAATGATTTTATATATAGTATCTATATAATGTTGGAAAATTTTAAGGTAAAATAATTTTATGTTGTAAAATTTGGGCGAATCATTTTTATAAAACATGGAAATTGGCGAATTTTTTTTTGTGGCAAAATCGTGGAAAATTAGCCCACCTACGAATGTTAACCACTAAAAGTTTTGATGCCTATTGTAATAATGCCAACTATGCATATGCACTGCAACTCCCTCTCATTTTTTGTTTCTGAAACTGCAACGACTGCAACCGAGAAGCATCCAAAATACTAAACCAATTGTGTTTAGTATGATGCATCTGTCTCCCGAGTATCTAAGTGCTACTAGTTATTGCACTGTCTACCAATGAATCTACATTGGTGCCAACTCTACATTCTACCACTCTACACTGATGTTAATATTGTAGTGTTATCCTCAGTACCTGACTGCTACTATTCTATAGTTTTCACTCTCCTACTCGCTGCATCAACTTCCACTAATCCATCCCGCTGTTGAATACTATGGGCCCCCGTACCGAGGTAATGATACACGATGCGGAATCCTCAAGGATCCTACCCAAAATGTGTACCTCTTTGGTGATACAACTCCAAGTTACCCCACCTCACTCCTCGAGAATAGGTTTCCATCGTCATGAAGTCTTCCTCCAACCTAAAGGATAGCCTACCTATCTTAGCATGTGTTGCTACCTAGTCCTGCTTCTCCTACTTTTCCTTCTTTAGAGGACAATGTGTATTGTTGTGGATGAAATTTCCACAATTGACAGACTTGACCTTAGATAAGTCTTTCATCTTCTTATTATTCCCCCCCGATCCCTGAGTAGTACCCTTTGATGCGAGGGCCAAATTCCCCTCCTCCTTCAGACCCTTCGGTCCATTGCTACTATTTCCACTAATGGAGCTCTTTAGCAGAGCTCACCTCAACTCCTCCTATTGCAAGTCATCCCACATTAAGTCCCATCCTGGTAGCGTGTCTCTACCCAACATGCTTAGGATGAAGACTTTTCAATCCTCTAAGACATTGTTTAGTGTCAACCATACTAGCTCTAAAGGTTGAGGTGTTGCCCAATAACTGCAAGATGGTCCCAAACTTCCTTAATCCTCGTGAGAAAGGGATTTATGCGTTCCCCCTTATGAATCCTAATGCATCTCATATTTTCTTCCAGGAACGTCTTCTGCTACTCGGAAATACCCTGGTGTAGTGCGAAGAGATCATCCCACATCTCTTTGGTCATTCCCCTAGCTACTATATGTGAGACTATATGATCCCAGACTCCATCTAGGATCAACCACTTCACCTTCACCATTTCCTTCCTGTATTCCTTATGTTATTATGCCTCCTATGGAACTCCCACCACATTATTTATGTATACTTTCAGGACATATTCATCTAAAAGGAACGACATCCTGGCCCCAGATGATGTAGTTGGAATATCCATCCAACCTATCCTGATTCTTAAGCCCCGTTGTGGCCATCTCAACAAACTTGTCGAAAACGTCGTCTTTCCTTATGATTTGTTGTTGCTCTGCTACTAGCACTCCCTTCTAAAATACACAAATATGCTAGCTTCTACTGCCAATCTACCAGGAAAAATTGAACTTACGAGACTCAAATATCCCTCAGAGAAATTTTCCCTGTGATGTGTTTCTCTTCCATCCGATGTGGATTGTTCTTCTACAAATTATTGCAAGAACCTCTACATCCAATAAGAAATTTGTTCAGCGAAAATATGATTTGTTTTTTATCCCTTTACTAATTGGAATAAATCTCTTGGGAAATTCAAATTTTCTTCCAATCTATAACATAAAATTGAATTATATCCTTGTTACATGTTATTTTTTCACCATGGAATTTGACTGTCCATATAGGTTCATTACAACCTATATTGTGCTCCCTTAGAAGTCAAAAACCCTAGTGTTCCTAAACCAAGTCTTGGAATTATAGAAAAGCTCATTAAAGCCCTTAAAATTCTAACTCTGCACTTTTCCTAACTCTTTCCTCCGGATCCACAGATATTTGTTCTATAACCTACGACAGCTCCTACACATGCTACTTATAAAACCTGCGGACCCTTGTAAATAGACAAATAAAGGAAAAAGTAAGTTCTAGAAGCCCAGCTGGTCAAATATTCTCCCAACTGGACGGTTATAGAAGCACGATCAATTTGAGCTTTATTGCTCCACTAATGGAGCTCTATCCCTCCACTCATGGAGCTTATCCCTTAGTATATGGCGCTTAAATCCCTTCATGAGAGGAATCTATCCCCCTCTTCATGGAACTGAAACTACCTCCATTTCCCTATAAATTGAGCTCATGTTTCAGTCTCAAGGTTAGCTTGTATAAGGTAATTGCTAAAGAAAATCTAAAGAGAGAATACTATCTACACTAGTTGTTGTTGACATGAGAATGATCACACACTTATGTCTGTAACTCCATGCTAGTTCAAAGAGAGGAAGGCTTGTCAAACTGAAGGAGGAACGATTGCTCAAGATCTCGGGAGGAACTTGTACACCATCAAGGCATCAGGTTGTAAAGTTACTCTTTTCATTCAATATAATACATATGGATTTCCTTTTCTCATTGAGTTGTTCTTGTGATTATTTGAATAATTCAATACCTAGAGTCCTTGATCACTAAGTTGGATTAGCTATTCTTAATTATTATATGTTGCAGGTGCTTTTAATTCTTTTGTCTGTCTTTCATTGCAAGTTCTACTTATTGAAAAAACCTCTTTGGAGTGACTGGATAAAAGAATACACCGAACGTTGGATCTCAAGGTAGGGGCATGTCCTCTTTCTTTGTTTATAATAATTCTTAATAGAAAATAATCTAGAGAAAACTATTTACAAATGGATGTTTGTTTCTAGATATTCGTCGAATGCTAGGGAGGTCGCTCTTATCTGCAAGAGGGATTTATCAGCATAAAAAAATGACAACTCTGCTAGGGAATAAACTTAGTTTGAATTTTTGTTCTCAGTTTAAGTTTTAGGAGTTTTCTAATTTTTATTAGTCTAAAACTGGGTTTGGTAGTAACTTTTAAGCATCCCTAAAAAGAAAAACTGAATATTTATTTTTCTAAACTTTTCCCAGCCTCCGCAGTTTTTATTTGAAAACAGTGTGGTAGCCTCCATAGTTTTTAGTTCAGAACAGTGTGGTACCACTCTGTTCTCCATTAGAACCTACTGACCTGTGGAAATTTTTTGAAAAATTAAGAATTCTCTTTTTAGGAGCCAGATTACTAGATTCTCTGTGTTTTTCCCAATCTATCTTGACTGTCAAAATCTTATGTGTTAATTTCTTTTCAGCAACTTTTTCATTTCTGTGACGTTTCATCTGATTTTGATTTTATGAGTGACTATTTTCCGTAATTTCTTGTTGCTCTATATAATAAAATTTCATATACCTTAGCTTACTGGTATGATGTTGTTTTCTTTCTGAGCCATTAAACTCGTTGCAAACCTTACTTTTACGAAAATTGATTTCATTTTCATTTGCAAATTTGGAAGAGATTTTCTCTTACTAAGGCCTCATTTTCAAACTAAACCATTGTTGGATGTTTTCATTTATGCTGAGATAAGTAGAAATTTTTCTTGTTTTGATCACAAACAAAGAGGAAACATCCTCAAAATTTCTAGATAGAGTTCAAAATTAGAGTTTATTATTTTGATTTTGAATTTTATGTTTTTAGGAGTTTTAGATATGGTTTTATTTTTAGGAAAATGTTTGTTTAATGATTTTTAGTTTTTGATATGACTGATAAGGGTTATCATTTCGAACGAGTAATTTATCATTTTGTGAAATTGAGATCTCAAAGAAATCGTCTTCTTTTCAAAGATCTTGTTTGTGAATGAAAGAATTGGTGTTTTTAGAAAATTGTTAAATCTCTGAATCTTTCACTTAAATAAGATTCATTAATAAGAAAAGAGTTGCAATTTTATTTTAGATGCATTTAGCGTATTTTTGAGTTGGGTCATAAAACATTATTGAAGTTTCACTTCCATACCTTCTGTCTTAAGAAACAACCAAATTAAAAACAATTCTTTCATAAAATCAATCTAGACATTTTACATTTTCTAGGGATATTTTCCACCAACATAGGTTAGGCTAGTGTCTTGGAATAGGTTGTAATTAAAATTCCAAGACTGTTGAAACAAACAAGTAGCAATCTTGTGGTAGGAAAAATACAATTGTAACAATTGTGCTCTAGGAAGCTCTTCTTAAAAGTGCCAAGCACAAGATAATGTTGGAACCAGTGAGGTAATTGTACCTATCTCATTAGGAATGATAGCAGATGTGTACATATTAAAAATGGTAAACCTTGGATATACCATTGTCAAGGAGCCTGGGTCACTTGTTGGTAAACCTTGGATTATATCAAGGAGCCTTCAAGGGGATTGAGCGAGTCCATCTGCCCTTGCGTGTATATTGGATCATAGATTGTTCCCCCTGGTAAATTTGTTCCTGTTGGTGACCTTAGTGGCTATAAACTTTAGGATTTTTTCCCAAGGTGACGGTGGAGGGAAGGTCCCACTGTACCTGGAGCAGACGTCAACTAGACTCACTTGGACTTTCCGGAGGGTACTCTTCACTTCAAGATGTTATTAATTGGATACACTTGCACTAAACTGTTTCACTAAGTAGGTTGTTGGGGTAACTGTTCCAACTGCCATTTCCACATTAGAATTCTCCGATGCTGGATTTCATCACCAAATAGTGCTTTTAGTGTGGGAATCTATTGTTTGTATGTGGATTACTCTCTTAGATTTTGTAGGCGTGTGATCAATTTGATTGTTTCCTTAGAGACTTTAGGATATTTTGTGAAACTTTCTTTGATTTCATGTGTTAAAACTTTTAATGGTGGCTGAATTACCTAGACAATCTCGTAGAATGCAAGGGAAACCCCCTGAGTACACACCAAGCCAGTTAGAAAATCTTAAATCTGAGAAAGGTCAACCATCAGGGACTAGATCAACTCAACACAAGGAAACATCAGTAATTATTCATTGTTGTGTAACCAACTCCAAAAATAGAAGAAAAGAGATATCAACGCCTTAGAAATAAGCCACTTCGAGGGGGCAACCTCCAATACATTACATGAATGAACAATTCTTGGATGATACAATTTACAAAACCTCCTTTCTATATATAGGAGTCCATGAGGCCATAATGTAATCCTAGTGGGCCACAATGTAATCCTAGCCGACCTAACAATAATAATTTAAGGGCACAATAATAACAAAATGGGGGTTACAAGGGTACAACAATAACAATAAGGGGTTTACACTAACAATAATAAGGGGCTATACTAGTGATATGGGGACCTAACATGCCCCTCTCCTTCAAAAAAAGTGTTGTCCTCAACACTTGAGTAGCTCTGGGTGCTTCTGTATAAAATTCTCATCCTCCCATGTAGAATCTTCGGTGGGTAAGTTCTTCCACTTGATGAGATACTCTGAAATTGATCGATTCCGTAGTTGTCGAGTTCTTGTTTCCGTGACCGCTTCAGGTTCCAATATGATTTTTCCTTCCTCATCAAGTTCTGGCAATATTGTTTGAACGGGAAGATTTTCACCTATAACCTTCTTTAAGCATGAAACATGGAAAACTGGATGTACTCGCGAAGAAGCAGGAAGCTCCAATTTGTATGCCATAGTACCAATATTTTGCAACACCTTGTAAGTACCATAGTACTTTGGTGATAATTTATTATCCTTCTTAGCTTGCTTGAGGGACATTTTTTTGTATGGTTGTAGCCGTAAAAATACCCAATCTCCTACATCAAAACTTCTCTTGCTGTGATGTTGATTTGCCTGTTGTTTCATTCGATTTTGTGCCAAAGTCAGGTTATCCTTTAAGAGTAGTCAAAGTTATGAGCCAAATCATTCAAATTGTTTTTCAGCTCATTCCTTTTCTAAAATTTTATGTCAAGGAAAAACTCCTCAAGATCAGGTTGTTGAAAATACATGCATGAAAATTATGAACAATGAAGTAACATGTGATGAAAGTTAAATTTTGGGTAAACTCAAGCTACATGAAGATCTTAATATACATGTTTTACCTTTTCATTTTGGGGATCATCAAAATGACATGGATGATATCCATAAAGTTGTTGGTATAGGAGTTGTTATTATTCAGAATGAAGATGACAACCCTCAAGCAAAATTACCAAATATTATATCTGATTTGTTTGATAAGAAAAAGAGTATTTTTGATACACACAATATGCTTGTCATGTTTGAATATGTTAAAGGATGCATGGATGGTTTTGTTGATGTACAAGAAAGGGAAGACAACCTTATTGTTGCCTTTTCATTTGATGTTGTTCTTAGAATTGAAGACATAGGAAAAAATACGTCATCAATTGTGAATGAATTCAGCTCTCATGGTTTTACTCATCAAGATAAGGTGAATTTTCATGGTTTCCAAGATCCAATGGTAAGTCAATTGAAATCATCAGCCAAGAAAAAATTTCTATTTCTTATGGAGCAGGGATTCAATTCTCATTCTGAGTTCCCAATAGAAGACTCACTTACAATGTTGTTCAAGTACATTCAAGGGGTTCAAGTATCAGATCAGCTCATTGACTAGATTTATTGGAGGTTTCATGTCGCTTGAATCAAGCATGAAGATTGCAGTTGTTCAGGTAGGTAGGAGTGTGTGTGAATAAGCTCAAGTATTCTAATATCTATTCAAAATGTATAGATTTAGTATTCAGCTTATATTTTGATCCCGAGGAGAAGGCCATAAGAGTTTGGAGAACTCTTCATCAATTTCAGAATTTTTTATTTTTTTTCAGGAAGGCACTAGAACTACAAGTTCTTTGTTGTACCACAAGGGCACACCATCCCTAGTGGAGCCACTTTTATCACACATAAATTTTTAATTTTTATTAGGGTCACTCACCTAGGTCTCGTTCGGTCTCATAAGGTTGGTCCATGAAAATGATAAAAAAATCATGAAATATGTCTTTATCCTAAGAGAAAAACACTTCATTAGTCATGTCATCTCAATCATATCTATAAAATCCACCTTAGGTTCACACGCATTGGTTTAAAATTACTTTTTTAGAAACATATTTTATTTTTCACAATTACATAGTGAATTCTATGAAAAATGGGTAGATTTCGCTATGCAACTACTTGACAATTTCGTAGTGAATTTGAGGATTTCTCTGTTTCTTGACATTTTGAATAGTCAACTTCAAGAGCATTTTCTGGGAAAACAGAGGATAATTCTAAGAAACTGAGAGTGGCTATTATCAAGCATGTATCAGATAACATTAACCTCTTTTACTTTTCTCGAAGGTGCTACAAATTGGGAGATTCAGACATGTCTTTCGGCTCTATTTCCAGAATGTGTTTTTTTCCCATTTGAGACATGTTTTTCAAATGCAGTTCCCCGACACCTGGAGATGTTTTTCAAAAAACCATGAAATTTTTTTCTTCAGAACGAATTGATATACAAAAACCTCCTTAGATTTTGCAACTGCTATCAAGGATATGGAGATATGAGATCATTTCTAAGCCCTAAATTTCAAAAAAGACAACTCTGTTTTTATTAATAGAGGAACTTGTTGAAGGTGAAAATGATATTTCTTGAGGAGGATAAGAGGCAGTTTGAACCTAATATGCCTTAAAATACTTCATCATATCATTTTTTAGACCCAGAAATTGAAATTTTGAAGAAAAGGGAGGATTTTGGGTTTTTTCATCAAATTAGGCAATTTTGTAGCGAAGCCGAGGCTCGAAGGCCAGATTTCACTACAAAACTTATGTAGGTGACTTTTTTCTTAAAATCAAACTTATGGTCAAAATAAAAGTGGGAAATTTTTTATATTGAGCTCATTATGCCCAAGGAAGATCTTACAACAATCATAAAGGTCAAAGGTTATGCAAAAGGTGGATTTTGGAGTTTGCTACGAAATGAGCGCTACGAAATTTTCTGTACATGGTTGTTTTAACAATCAACTTCAATTTTGAATTTTGACCAAATAAAAAAGGAGTTTGGAAATGTGAAATATTTTTTTATTTAGCATAGGCCCATCTACAAAAATCTCTCTCAATTTCTACAAAGCCATCAAGTTTTGGAAATTATACATTCATCTTTGAAGCATATTTTCTAGAATTTTCACTAACCAGATTTATGAAAATGTTGTAAAATTCGACTTGGAGGAGGTCTGGCTCAACATCCACGTAGCATAATTACACATCAGCACTCCAGTATATTCAAAAAATTAGTTTTTTGCAGTTTATAAGGATTATTAAATCATTTGTTTAATTATTCAATGAAATAAGTGTCCTTTTTGTATTCAAACTCTGCAAAACAGAAATATCCCTAGGAATTATCCAAGTGATGTAATCATATTTGAAATAGGTCTCTGAGATGGGAATTCGAAGCTAGCATGGTGGAAAATCATTTGTATGAGTCCTCACTCTATAAATGGGATAGTTTTAGAGTTAGAATATGTTGGAGAATGCTTTTGACACTACTACTATTGTAAATATTTTATATCAGTAATAGACAGACAGTTACTATGTTTCTACTTCACCTGAGATTCTTGTGATGCTTCAATGAGTTTATGTGTTTCCTTTAATCTTATTTCCAGTATCTTGATGATAAATTACTTAGAATTCATGTTATGCATGCTCTGAATTCCTTTTATCATAGAGATTTTGATTATCTCCATGTGTTAATGCGGTCCTTTCATTGAAACATAAAAAGCCTCAATTTCCATAAGTAGATATACACTAAGACACTCACAGAGTTATCCATATGTTTTAAGTCCTAATTGAGAAAATCATTAGCTAAATTGAGAGAGCCCTCTCAAGTTGAAGAGGTTAATCCTCAATCAAAAGTTGGTTTGAAAGAGTTGCTCTAATTTATATCATGGAGCAACCCATCAGTACCAATTTAGAGATAAAAAATTGGATGTAGAATCAAATTCTGCATCCAACAAGTGTTCCCGCTCAAAATTTTGAGTATGGCCATAGGGAGATAAGCTGAAAATACGAGTTGAAAAAATAATTTTTTTCTATTTTCCCTCTAAAATTTGATGATGTAATCTAATATTATTTTATTATTTCCACTACTATTTTACAATTTCCTTATGAGGCCCATTTTAGAACTCAAAATTTCCTTAATTAAAGCCTCCAATAATACTATCGATACAGAAATCAACAACTCTTGAGATCTTATTATCAGTCCTCCTAAGTCGCTTTATCAATTTATGGCTCCACGTAGTAGGATCATCATTATTAAAGTGGGTAATATTCTCAGTAATTCTCGATATCCATTCATGTAGCTCATTAGAAAATGATGACAAAAAAATATCATGTTGATTTGTGAAAATATATCTCTGTAACCAAGCTTCAGTCGATAATCGCAGATTTCTATTTTGTTGCACTGCGAACTCTCATTCCTTATCCACCCAGTCTTGGATTTCCTTTCTTATCAGATGGCGCATCCACATGTCCTCTTAATCAGATCCATTGTTGTCTTGGAGGTTTTGAACTAGGTTCATATTTAGCTGTGCAACCAACAAAACTGTCTATTACCATCCCTTTCGACAATTACCTACAGTGCAGATCACAGTCTCTCTCGAGGCAATATTGGGGGATGTCAATGTTGGGACTCAGAAATGTCATATTTTCATCCACCTTTCCCTTCACTATTCCTTACATTTCATCATCCTATTAACCTTTCATTACATCATTTTCGTAAATACATTTGGGTTTCACCTTATTATTTTCCACTTTATTCATTTTTGTATTATAAGTGAATTTATGATTAAATATTAGAAAATATACATGTTTTTATATATATCTCAAGAATGTGTGAGGTTTTTAAAGTGTAGGAGATATGTGAAGGATTAATTCCAAGAGACTTCTCAAATATCTCATCCACCATATTAAGGAGATAATTATTCAAGCCTATTCCTAAGGAGAAGATCATGGAGGATTTGGTTGGCATATCTTATCCAAGATATGTGAGAGATGTGTGGAGGATTCAAAGGGATCATATATTGTAATAATGGGAAAGTAGTTGAGAGTTCTTGAGAGAATAGTGGATATGTCATTATGAGATGGTTATCTTCTTCATGTATATAAGAGAGTGCTCTCTCTTCATTTTCATAAGTTTTGAGTTTGGAGAGATAGTCTTGTAATTAGGAGAAGGGGATTCTTATCTTTGATTCATATTATTTTATTGTTACGCTTTCATGATTTGTCATTTGATTCTTGTAATGTAATTTGAGATAGCTTTATTGTTGTGAGCTCACATATGTTGTTTTTCATTCAACTCTTCACATGTTGTATTTCTTTTCCCTTATGCAATTTCCTACTTTCCTAGTTAGTGTTTCAATGCCTTCCTAGATTAATTTGATTTCAGTAATTTAGATTAAATTAGTTCCACTTCAGTCCTGTATATATAGTGCATGTTCCTTGTAAGCCTACGAACCTCGGATTGACAAATTAAATAGTTGGGCAAGTACTACAACAGAATTAAACGATAATATTTTCACCCAACATTTTGGTGTTGTTGTCGGGGAGGCACAATGGATTGAAGTTTAGTTGATTTTTTTCATGAAAGTGTGTTTAGAAATGTTCCTAACTCTGAGGTGTCAAGGCGGTAAGACGTGGGGAACAACCTACGCATCGCGTTCGAGATACTGTAATAGGCTTGGCCTCATATGGATCCGGGCATGTAGGGTGTGTTTACATTTATGCAAAGTGTGAATTTCAATTTCTGCAAGTGTGTTCGATTTCCGCAATTGTGGAGAGTGTTATAATTGAAGAATTTGATTACTGAATTAATGAAAAATCCTTTTAAGAGGGTTTAATTGAGTATTGAATTCAAGATTATCTCTGTGGTCTTTGTTTTTAATGAATTCAATTTTTAGTGTGCTGATTTGAACGAGTTTTTGTGAACTAAAACCTTGTAAAAGGATTAAAAACTCAGACAATTATTAGCACTCTATTTTTAGTATGTAAGAATCCCTTTTTCAACATGGTTTTACAATGAGTGTTAGCTTGGAACTACTCACTCAGATCCTAGCAGAAGTTGGGATCTCCTCTTCCCTAGAAAAGGAGATTTTGACAAAAATTAAAGGTTCAACTACTGCCCAAGAAATAAACGAAAATTCAACATCTGAAGAATCCTCCATATCTGATGGTGAACAATCATTCGAACAGGAGATTGAGGAAGAACAACAGGAGTTACAACATGATCTAAGTGAGAGAAGTTGTGCCTATTGAAGCCTTATCGAACAATGGTTCCAGGTAAGTACTCAATTAGATTCATCTTTTTGTTTCTATTTAGTTGATTTCCAGTTACAGCAACTAGGCTCATTCACTCTCGAATATTTTCATCCTTTATTTAAAAAAATTCTACTGAATATATTGTTGTTACTGCTACGTGAATGGCTTCATTGGAAGTTTAATTACACGTAACTATTTTTTAAATTCTCTTTAGTATAGAGTAGGTAGGACATTATTTTCTTCACTTTTCAATAAGTATGCTCTCATCCTGCATTTTTACACGATCTCGAGGATCAGAAAATAAGCTGTCAATAAACATTTTCAAGAATGAATAAATTGCGATTTATCAAAGACATCTTTTCACTTTATGTCCATTTTCAATAAAATCTTCTGAGATTGGGAATTTAGTAAAATTTCATTTCTTTTTAGATTTTAGTTTAATATATATATATATATATATATTTGATTTTGAAAACTAACAATTTTTCTAGGATAGGATACAATTTCATTTTATTTTTTAATTTAAAAAAAAACATTCGATGAATAAATCGGTGAATAAAAAAAAAAAAAAAACTGAGTTTTTACATCTGAAACAATCGCTGAAACTATGTATCGCTTGCAATTGATTGCATCTGGCCATACTAAAACTTGCAGCAAGCAATTAGATGATAAAACCTCCCGAGGTTCATCGTTTTGCTTGGGGCCAATAAAAGAACTGTGAATTTCGTTGGAATGTACGCGAACTGGTGTTCATAAACCTGCAACTAGAAACAACAAACCAAAACGATGAGAAACAAATGGCTGGTGGCTTTGACAAACTCACATTGGATAGCCTATATGAAGATGCAATGGTTCGACAAACTGCATATAATCGACAAGGTGGAACTATGAAGCTAGAGGGGTCATCTTTGTTACAAGTAACTTGGTTCCAGGTTTGATGCATGATCTTATGTTCAATGGGAAGGATGAAGCTCTGAACAAAATGGTGTTACCTTTGATGGACTGGCTCTTTTGTGAGCCTAATCCGATTGCTCTTAATACAGCTTTGGCACAACTTGGTGTAATAAGGGTTATATTTAGGTTACCCTATGCCCCTCTTCCTATTGAGAAAAGGATCCAATTTGCAATATTTTTCGAGATTTTGGCCGCATCCTCTATCCCTGGCCAGCATATCGTTGAAAAGATGCCCTCCGCCATCGCAAATCCCTCAGCAACGCCCACAAAATCCTCCAAAACATAAATTAAAAATCCGGCTCTTTGTCCAGAAAATTAGGAAACAATAATACAAATTCCAATTTTTCAAGAACAAATCACTGCACGATAAGTCAAATCAGATTTTTCTATCACTAAATCAAATATCGAGGAGGCAGTTTTATAGTAATATCCAAGGAATTCTAGGTTAGAATGGTGATGAACTCCAGCTTTGCGTTTAATAGAGGAGACCCCCACAAAGTGAAGACGAGTCATTTTGTTCTATGCAAGCGTTGAACCATTTAGAAGGTTTTACTTGCAATGAAGTAGAAGGTGCCATGTATGTCTTCCCTCGTATTCACCTACCACAAAAAGCAATCAAAAATCTAGTGCGTACCTGACCTTGAAACTTGAATTAAGGAGGATTTGCGATTTTATTGCTGTTTTTATAAAGGGAATTCGGTGATCGAATATTATTGACAAAAATGAGTAAAATGGAGGCCTACCACTGTGGTGTTGGAGATCTGTGGAAACGCCAGACTGGTGAAACAAATCCGAGAACCTTCGCTCACCGCATGGGTGGTTGCCAGGATCTTATTCAGTGACTTGAGCTCTCTGTCAAGATGGGAAAACACAAGGGATGTGTAAATACTATGCATTTTAATCCAACTGGTGACCTGCTTGTGTCAGATTCTGATGACAAGGAAATTATAATTTGGGATTAGGCTGCTAATATTAAGAAACTATATTTTCATTCTGGACATACAAACAATGTATTTCAGGCCAGAATTATGCCTTTCACAGATGATTGTTCTATTGTAAACTGTGCTGCAGATGGACAGGTAAGGCTTAGTCAACTTCAAGATCCTTGCTATCCTGTCATCTTCCCCAGCACAAATGTATTTTAGAATTGTCAATTTACTGTGCATGCGCTTCATTGTGTTTGTGAAAAAAAATGGGTGGTCTGAGTATTGATGAAGGTGACATCATAATACGCAGTTGATATTCGGAAAGCATGGCCTCTGTTGATTATATCATTATATCTTTTAAGTTCAGGAAAATTCGTCAGAATGACTACAATGGAGAAATGTCAATGGATAATTAGGAGCGTACATTGCGATGAAAACAGGCCAATTCGTACCTTGAATGCTGTGAAGGGATGAATCTTTTTGGTCATTAAATGAGGTATGGATTTTTACATAAAAAAAATTAGAAGACCTTTCTATGTTAGTTTGGTGTTAAAAATAAAAATTGTTTTTTAATTTGTTATTAAAAAAAAGAAAAAAAAAAACAAAACCTTGATGAATTTGTTGATGAGTTTGTATAATTTAATTAGGGTTAGTTTCTTTTATTATTTTCATTATTAGTTCTGTTTTTAATAAATAAATAAAAAATCGACATAAATAATAATTATTTTTTTTTTAATTTGTTATTTATCAAAAAATGATAAAAAATAAATAAATTTTCTTTTTAATTTGTTCTTTAATTCAACACCAAACATAAATGATAAAATAAAATTTTCATTTTAATTTTGTTAAAAAATAAAAATAAAATAAAATTTGTTGTTTAAAAAAAAAAACAAAATTTCCCTCATTCATTCATAAACTAACTAGTTGTTCCCTAACAAATACAAAAGCCTTTTCAAATGTTTTAAATTAATTTTCCTGCAAACCAATAATTTTTTTTTGAAAAAGTATTGCACAATCAATGAGTACATTGCATGAGGACATGCAATATTTCTAGTTGGGGGGAAATAAAATTATGTTGGATTTTATCATTTATTTTAAAGTGAATTTGTGGGCAAGAGTTAGGATGCATATACTAACAAGTGAAATGAGATTGGTGTTATGTGTAGGTCAACAAGAAGCTTATGCAGAAAGCTCAACATTACGATGCAACACCCTTTTCATCCACAATTAGTGTAAATTTGAAAAATAATTAAAAAAAAATGGACATTTCATAAATTCTTGAAAATGAGCTAATTTGTTTTTGAGTCACTTCATACAGGAATGATCGATGGAGATGGCACACAAAGGTGACAATTTTTATGCAAGAATGGTGCTAAGTTTTTCAGAGTTGAAGACAATCTAATGCAAAAGTGATTTTCCGAAATCACAATGAAACATGCATCATTGGACGCTTGAAGGAACTAATTCTTCACTGCACATATCATGACATTTTCCACTACACAAAAAGTCCTTTTGTGTCATGATTACTCACCGTTTTCCTTCCAAACGCCTAGACCATCCTTGTGTTGAAGCCCATTTTCCATTACCTTATCTTTCACGACTTCATGCACGCCTATTTTAATGAATCACATACATTCCTTTATCCTTTTCAGTTTATTTTCCCTCTAGTTTTCCTTCTGAATAAAACTTATTCCCTTTCCATGATTACATTGCCTTGTTTTCCTCGCCATGCTGATCCACACTGCTTGCCCGTGAGTTCTTTCCATTTATAGTCCTACCAAATCTTTTTGTACAAACTCGCGTTTATTGATGTGGGATTCCTTAAGGCCCACCTTTCAACAATTCTTGCCCCATCGACATCAGCACCTTATCTGGGAAATACACTAGAGTTCCTTTTGGGTACCTTGAGACTTTCATGCCTCAATGGAAAGTTCTCTCGCTGACAATCATGGGAATACATCAATGTCCCTTGATCATCAGATCTTGCAAATGGCTCGATGTCAACCCCTCTATTCGCATTTTGCAAGATGTACTTGGGTACCTTGGCACTCATTAACATCAATGGTGAGTTTTCCTCACATTGGTTAACGGCATGCATCAATGGCCGGTAATCCAATGATTTCTTTTCATGCTCGACACCAACACATTCTTTCGCATGATTAGACTTGTACCATCAGGTTTTGTAGGGGGTGAATACTATACACTTTTTCACGACTCCCTCAGCAGTTACAACAACATGAATTCTGATCTATGAGAGTACCATAGTTCCACTTTCAGCCTTTATCTTTTCCATGATTCAGCATTAGCAATTCAGATTCCTTCATTTCCCAAGATCCAGTTACAGCAACATCAGTCACGTTTTCATGATCCGGCAGCAGCAGCAACAGCTACATTCCTATTGCATAGTTCATCATTCTTGGGTAAGTAGAGGTATGTTGTTTTCTAATCTTTAATCATGCAATTCCTTATATGCTGACTTGAATATTTTGGAAAATTCCCTCACCATGCTCCATTTCCTTTCATGACCCATGTCAAGTTGCATGAGGACATGCAACCAATTCAGTTTGCGAGGGGAGGACTATATTCACTACATATTCACTAACATGATTCCATTTCTCCACCACTATCACTCCATTTTTTTTTTTTTTATCTCATTTACCATTCACCAACATTTCTTTTCCAACGATACTTTGTTGCACTTTGCTTCATACACATTAATATACATATTGGCATTCTTCATAAATATTGCAAGAGGGATTTATTATGCACATTGATAGCTTATGATTTCCAGTGAGTGTTTACATTATTATTGTAGCAAGAGAACAGAAACCAAAATGAATGTTTCTAACATAAGAACCAACATTCTTTGTATTCATGAGAACCAACCATAAGAAAAGAGAACAGAAAACGAAATGAATGTTGCTAACACAAGAACCCACATTATTTGTATTCATGGTTGTCACACAAGAACCAACCATAAGAAAATGTAAGTTGTTACTCATGTCTTTCACATATCCTGGAAACATTCATTATTAAAAGGACATCATGATGTAAAGCCAAAGTTTAGATGCTAGATGTTATTAAAGAGATCCATGCATGGTTGCATGAGGACATGCAACAAGTTCAGTTGGGGGGAATGTTGGGACTCAGAAATGTCATATTTTCATCCACCTTTCCCTTCACTATTCCTTACATTTCATCATCCCATTAACCTTTCATTACATAATTTTCATAAATATATTTGGGTTTCACCTTCTTATTTTCCACTTTATTCATTTTTGTATTATAAGTGAATTTATGATTAAATATTAGAAAATATACATGTTTTTATATATATCTCAAGAATGTGTGAGGTTTGTAATGTGTAGGAGATATGTGAAGGATAAATTCCAAGAGAATTCTCAAATATCTCATCCACCATATTAAGGAGATAAGTATTCAAGCCTATTCCTAAGGAGAAGATCATGGAGGATTTGGTTGGCATATCTTATCCAAGATATGTGAGAGATGTGTGGAGGATTCAAAGGGATCATATATTGTAATAATGGGAAAGTAGTTGAGAGTGTTTGAGAGAATAGTGGATATGTCATTATGAGATGGTTATCTTCTTCATGTATATAAGAGAGTGCTCTCTCCTCATTTTCATAAGTTTTGAGTTTGGAGAGATAGTTTTGTAATTAGGAGAAGGGGATTCTTAGCTTTGATTCATATTATTTTATTGTTATGCTTTCATGATTTTTCATTTGATTCTTGTAATGTAATTTGAGATAGATTTATTTTTGTGAGCTCACATATGTTTTTTTTCTTTCAACTCTTCACATGTTTTATTTCTTTTCCCTTATGCAATTTCTTGCTTTCCTAGTTAGTGTTTCAATGCCTTCCTAGATTAATTTGATTTCAGTATTTTAGATTAAATTAGTTCTACTTCAGTCCTGCATATATAGTGCATGTGCCTCGTAAGCCTACGAGCCTTGGATTGACAAATTAAATAGTTGGGCAAGTACTACAACATAATTAAACGATAATATTTTCACCCAATAGTCAGAATCAGGTTTCTGCATCCAGAGGGACAATAGGACGTGTGTATATTGTTAAACCGCTTTCTTAAAATTATTCCAAACTGTGATGATGCATTTATATACTTAAAAATATATGCTTCATTAATCAAGTTATACTAGTGTGCACTACTCCTTTATCATCAAAACATAACAGGAAACTTACAAATAACTTCTAAAGAAGATAAATACAAAGATACACATATATATGCTTCAAGCTTCATTTTATTTCCTTATGATATGTCTTCTCTAGTACAATACTTCTCTGACTCGTGCACACAATTGCGGGTGGTCTATGCACACAGCTGAAGACTTTCCAAGGCCATCGCATAGAAAATTGCAGAGCCTTCCCTTAAGACCCAAAATAGACTAAAACACAAATTTTCAATAGTTTTCACTCATCAATAATTACATGATCTCCTTTCGACTTGACATTACATTGCTTTATATAGCCCTTACATGCATACAATAACATGGTCCACATACCATGGGTAGACAAAAACTAACAAAATAAACCCGACCCCTTTACAAAAGTAGGGGCTTTGACCCACCCCAAAGCCCCTAAAATATACGGGGTAGATTCATCATCATTGTATCACACACTCTGCTTCCTAAAAATGCAGAGTCTTTGACTCAAAATTGGAGCAAGTTGGGACATGCCCAATAGTTGAAGAAGCTTACCTTGAGGTAATTTCATGAAAGGAAATATTGAAGTCACTTGGGATATCATAGGACTTTGACATTTATTAAGAAATTATAATATTTGAAAAATCTAAAGAAATACGTGGCTAATTTCATCATAAGGTGTTTGGATTGTCAGTGGGTTAAGACAAAGTGTAAGCACCTAGCTTATTTGTTGTAAAATAGTTTGATTCCATAGTGGAAATGGGAGGTAATTTCCATGGAATTCATTACAGTTTTTCTAAGTACATCAAAGAAACATGATTCCGTTATGGTTGTGGTTGAAAATTTGAGGAAGGTATCTCACTACATTGCAGTGAAATCCACTATTTCAACTAGTAAGGCAACTCAGATCTTCATCAGGGAGATAGTGAATTTGCATGGTGTTCCCAAGACGATCATATCAGATAGAGATGCCAAGTTCACTTCAAAATTTTGGAAGGAATTGCTTGTACGGTTGGGGAAAAAGTTAGCCTTCAAAACATCTTATCATTTTTAGATATATGGATAGACAAATAGGGTCAATAGGATTCTTGAGAATATGTTGAGGATGTATGTCATGAATCAATAAAGGAAGTGGTAAGAGTATCTTACAGTGGGGGATTTTTCATATGATAATGCGTATCAAGAATCTTTGAGGATGAGTCCATTTGAGGCTTTTTATGGGTGGAGTTTCATAAATCCCATTAGCTGGACTGATCCATTTAATGTGGTGCTAATTTTATTTGATGTGTTGGATGAGATGGAGTAGGAAATGCAGGCTATTAAAAAGAATTTAAAGGCACTGCATGATACGAAGAATATTTATGCAAATCCATATAGAGCATTCAAGGAGTTTTAATTTCATGATCATGTATGCTTGCACCTAAAACCTCAGAGGAGCTCCTTCAGGATTGGGTAGTGTGCCAAGATGGAACCTTAGTATTGTGGGCCTTTGGAAATCCTTAAGAGGATTGGAACAATGGCCTACATACCTGCATTAATGCCAACAATGAAAGTACATGATGTTTTCCATGCTTCATTAATTAAGAGATATGTGCAGGATGTTGACCATGTGATTGATTGTTTTGCATTGCCAGTGGAAACTAAGGGAAAGTTCCATCCAAAACCTCAATGCATATTGCAAGGGAAATAATTGATGCTATCAAACAGAGAAATTGAGAAAGTTAAAATGCTGTGGAAGGATTCCATCCCAGTGAAGCTACATGGGACATGGTTGATTAGATGCATGATATATATCCTTCGTTACTTGTTGGTTGAGATTATGTTTTTTTATACCTTTTTTTGTTTATGTTTATATATGTATTTATGTATCGTAGATACTACAATGAGTTGTGCTATAAATCTCCAATATGCAACATGTTGTAAATATTTCATCTAGTTGTCTTATAAATCTCCAATAACTAGTATGTTGTAAATATTGCATCAAGTCATGTTATAAATCTCCATGGGAACCATTTTTTCTTCTAGTTATAAGTGTCATCGAATACTAATGATCTTGTTCCCCAAAGGGGAAGGGGTTGGCAATAGGCCCCGGTTGATTTTCCATGTAAATAAAATAAAACCAACTTCACGGGACACACATCCCAAGTTTAATGGTGGGGAAAACACTATAGTGGGAATAACTTATGGATTATTAATGGCTATGGAAATTGGAAAAGGAATTGGCAAGGAAAAAAGAGGAAATAATTGACATTTAATTATTAAAGTAAAGGAAAATAGGAGAAAAGGAAGATGAAGAGATGCAAATTTGAATGAGAGGGAAATTAGTGAAACAATGAAGGAAAATGAAGAAAAATGGGAAGTCAATGATAAAAAGACATCAAAGAAACAATTCTCAACTTTTGTCACTTTTTGGCTATCTTTTGACAGTTTGTTGGTGGAGCTCTAGTTCATTCTCTCATGCTCATATTGTTGCACACTTAGAGAATTCTTGGAGGATGCTTTGGGCTCTCTAGAATTCATTTGGATTGGAGAAATAAACCAAAGGAAAGTAAGGGAGTGCAAGGGGGACCATTGGATCAACAACTACAATAGAGATAATTTTCATGTAATATGTTGCATGCATGATTTACTTATTGATTTTTGGATGCATGGTATTTTCATGTGGTGCAATTATTATGCGTTGTCATTGGAATGGATAGTTTTCTTCATTATAAGTGGTTTCTTACTTTCCTTTCCACTTCATAGATATACATGGTGTTTTGGGATTCCCACATTTTTTTCTGTTGGTTCTCAAGTTCCCCTATGACTGTGCGTTGAAACAAATGTTTTGGATCCATGAGACAACCTAGGTTGAGTTACTAGTTCATGAGCCTTGGACAACATGGTTAGAGACCAATTTGGTTTATTTTAGTGATTCCTGGAAGGTATAGGTGAAATAATTGTGGTTGAGGTTTAAGGTGGTTTGGCCTATGGAATACCCATTTGGTTTTTTTTTGGTTTAACCTCTATGATACCACATTCATGCTTGGAATGTTGTGCGAGGGTGATTAAATGAAATAGAGAATTGGTTAAACCCAATCTATTGTCAGGTGGAATGTGGAAGTCCCTAACTTCGTCAGAATTTTCATATGTTAATACGAGTTATTTTCCTACTGTGAACTATGAGAACTTGTACTGGTGATCATGTTGACATTATGGCTGATTTTCCATGATTTCCAATATGGTTATATGTTTGTTATATGATGTATTATATTTATTCCCGGTGTCGTGTTTTGGTAAGTTATTTAATGGTTGATGAATACATGGGATAAATAATTTTGTTAGCTAGAGAGGGCATAGATAATTCTTGATGATACTCTGGTTATCTCATTCAATCAATGAACCTGTTAGACTTAGTCTTGTCAGCCCTTCGTCAGAGTCAAATTCACCAAAGTTCATTTCTCGTCATTTACATTCCTGTTTGATGTCTAGGTCAGCAAGGAGTTAATTTGGTGTTTAGGTCTAGGTGCAAGTTGTTGTTCTCAAGGGGCTTCATAATACCTGCAGGCCAGAGGAAGAATTCATGTAGCTTTCTCTGGACTCATACTCTATAGCTTCATCATCTGATAGTGAGTCTAGTACTGATGACCAGTATTTATTTTATTCCTCTAAAGTTCTATAGATGGACAAACTATTTCCTGTGCAGATACAGATACTAATAATGATAATGCAAAAGGTGAGTCTAAGATAGTGTTTGAGGATTTCGATAAAATAAGTGGAAAATGTCAACATAGTTCATTGTTGAAGGATACATCCCGAAATGCTCTAGATTCAAATAGAAGATTCAAAATTGGAACAAACAGTACTGTCTCGTGCATATGATATGTTGGCAGATACAGGTGGTGGGAGAATTCCTCAGACTCTGACTAAAGATATGCCACATGCACACAAGACAACACGACACATGGTTCTGGAGTTCACATACAGTGTGAGAGGAGACAGAACAATCAGTTCATTGGATTCTATGAGGCAAATGTATTCATCATAGTTTGGAAGCATTTTGAAGCAAGAATGGGAAACTAGACCTCACTATTGGGAGATTGGATCACAAAGGAAGAGCCACCTCCGCCTATGGTTTTGGTACCGCCATTGTTTGATTTTCCACCTCTAGCAGAACGTTCCAGGATGGCAGAGTCATCTTATGACTTTTTATTTACCAAGGTTTCAAGGGAATGCCTTTTTGCGGACTATTTTGAAGAGTCGGGAAAAATGATGGCTAAAATCATGTTGAGGCCAGTTGATGACCCTCGTGTAGACTTTATTGCTACATTGCAAGGTCCATTTGGGAAAAATACCGAAATGGGTGTTAAAGGAGATGCAGTATTTTGTTGGCAACGAGATCCAGAGGATCCAAATACATTTGTAGATATCAAGATGTCAAACTTGAATGATACTCTGCGACTGCGTTCATGTGCCTTCTATCCAGAATATGGCATGGGGGCATTCACTATTCTACCTATACTGATGAAACACAGGTAACTTTATTACCAGCATCCAGTGTCAACTGAGCCTAATATAGCAATGGCACAACCGTTCAGAATTATTAAGAACAAGAAGGCATTGTTTGTCGAGTCAATGTTTCAATTTCAGGCAGTAAACTATACCTCTGTTGTTCTCAGAAAGGACGACACTATCAAGGTCAATGCTTTTGCTGAGGACTTGAGAAATTTGTGTAAACAAGGGCGATTGAAAGAGGCATCGGAGTTCTGCATATAATGGATAATCAGCCTATAGATCCCGTTATATATGCTTGCTTCATACAACTATGCATTGAGAAGAAAGCGTTCTCAGACGCCAAATTAGTGCACACCCACATGAAGGATAGGGGCAGTATACCAGACAAAGTTTTGGGTAATATACTTGTGAATATGTATGCCAAGTGCGGGAGTCTGGTAGATGTTTGCAGAGTTTTCGATGCAATTCTTGACAGAGATGCGCGAACATGGACTGCCATGATTGCAGCTTACTCCAGGCATGGACCTTTTGAGAAGGCACTGGCTCTCTTTTACCAGATGCAAAACTGAAGAATCCAACCCAATCAGTTTACCTTTGCCAGTGTTCTTCTAGCGTGCGCCAAAATGTCAGCTCTGCAACATGGGATTGAGGTACATAAATCTATAATTAGAAATGGGTTTCAATCGGATGTCTTTGTGCAAAGTGGTCTCGTAGATATGTATGCCAAATGCGGGTGTATAGAGAAGGCACACAATGTGTTTGAAAAAATGCATCAACGAGATGTGGTTTGCTGGAATTCAATGATTGCAGGGTACGCTAAGAACGGGCATGTTGATAAGGCTCTTGAACTCTTTCAGCAAATGCCTATGCCTGATGTCGTATCACGGAATGTAATGATTACAGCATATGCCCAAAATGGACAAATTGATGCAGCTCTTGTGGTTTTTCAACAAATACCTGAGCCAGATGTGGTTTCTCGAAACGCCATGGTTACAGCTTATGCCCAGAATGGGGATTGTGAGGAGGCTTTTAAGTTCTTTCAAAAAATGCCTGCACGAAATGTTGTTTCTTGGACGACGATGATTGCAGGATATGCCAAAAATGGACAGAGTTTGGAGGCCCTTGAACTTTTTCGTCAAATGAAAAAGGCAGGTTTGAAGCCAGAACCCAAAACCTATGCAAGTGTTCTTCCTGCATGTGCCAACTTGGCAGCTCTTGAACATGTTATGGAGATACATGAAGAGATTACTAGGAATGGGTTTCAGTTCAATGACATTGTGGCAAATGCTCTTGTAGATACGTATGTAAAATGTGGGATGATAGACAAGGCGCGAGATTTGTTTGAAAAAATGAATCGACATGATTTGGTTTCCTGGAATACCATGATGGGAGGATATGCCATGCAAGGTTATAGTAGGGAAGCCCTTAAAATCTTTGAACAGATGCAACACTGTGGCATGAAACCTGATGACGTCACCTTACTTGGTATTATATCTGCGTGCTGCCATTCAGGACTAGTGGATGAGGGCCAAAGATACTTCAATAGCATGAGTCAATATTATCACCTCATGCCTTCAATGGAGCATTATGTCTGCATTGTTGACCTTCTTGGCTGAGCTGGTAGGCTCGAAGAAGCGGAAGCCTTCATTAACAAAATGCCAATTGATCCCAGTGCAAGTGTGTGACAATGTCTTCTTGTTGCTTGTAGAGTACACAACAATTTAGAGCTAGGACAGCATGCAGCAAAACACCTCTTTAAACTGGACCCTGAAAATTCTGCCCCTTATGTATTATTGTCTGCTATGTATGCTGGAGGCGGCGATGGAGTAACTACAGCTGGCTCACGATATGGTGACAGTAAAACTCAGAATTAAACAAAGAACAACTACCATAGTTGGGAAATATGCCTGTAAAATTAGACATCTGGATGCTGATTATTAAAAATTGGTTTTAATTCAAACGGGAAAGGTGAAATGTCAAAGCCCGAATTAAACGAAGGATATTAACCATAATCAGATAAATAGGGTCGATTTGCCTACTTTTAAATTTAGTTCCAATTCAAATCCAGTTTTTATCTTTCAATTGGCCATTAGAAATTTGCAAATGGTAAATGCAACGTAGTTCTGTTTTTAGAACAAATCGATGAATCTCTCCCTATTTCTGTATTTTCAGTTGAAACAGCGCCCTTGTTTTGGGTCGATCTGTTTTCTCCTGAGCTTATTTATTGTATGAAAAATCATTTGTAAGGGGTTGAAAAAGTTCTGAAAAGCTGTGGGAGGAAAAGCCCAGTGCTCTCACTGTACAGTTTGACGGAGGAATAATTAAATGGTACAGCTCTGAGTTATAAGATTCTTGTGGTGTGAAGTTTAACATATGTTTTTCTTCTGTTTCATATGTCTTTTGTAATGTTTCATAGCTCATTCATAATCGTTTCCAACTGAATAATTTATAGTAAGAAAGGTAGAATTCAGTCATTGCTCTGCCTTGAGGTGTTCAGATGTTCTATGTTTTCTTCTGTCTGTAAAGGACTCATTGATAAATGCCCTTTTCAACTTTTTTTTTTTAAACAGTCTTTCACCCCATATTATTCCAAATTTGATTGTTAAACTTCATTCCTATCTCGCCTTATGAAATACCCTGTTCCTTTGATTAAATCTCTGTTTCATGCTGTTCTTGATCCCACGCTACCCAGAAAATTCATCCATTTATCAAAATACCCCTTTCCTATCTATTACTAGCCTAAAATCAGTTCCCATTTTAAGTCATCTCGCACCTTATTGCTCATTTTTCCGAGATAGACCCAGAGAGAGCCCTCTCCTGTCCTCGTAGGGCTAGCTACGAGGCTGAGCTTGGTTTGATGTTGCCTCAAGTTTTGCCTTCCTTAGCCTGAGGCAAATTCGAGTGCTAACAGAACCTATATGTATTTATGACCTACTTGTACTATCTACACAAAGTGTTTGTATAAATGAGTAATTTGGACATTCAACTTCTCAAGGTTGTAATTTTTGCATACGATCTCTGTTTGACTATCATAATACCTGGTTTTGAAGGTCTCCATTAGGGGCTAGAAAAACAAAAATCTATGGAAAATATTATGGCACATTTATAGTTTGTTTGTTTTCCTTTAAAATGTTATTTAGGCCCTCAAAATGACCTTGGAAGTTTAGAACCTCGAAAACTTCTAGAAATATAAAGTTATGTTAAGTTTAAGGAAACAAAACTAAAAATAATTATTATTGATTTAAGTGGGTTGATAAAAATGTGATCATGTGTCACTGGGTGTTTGCAGTATGTTCTAGAGATGTAGACCCCATTTTTCATAAGTCAAACTTGGAAATCAGCTCATGCATAGTAAATCCCATCTCGTGTTTACCCTACTGAGTAGGTTAAAGTGGGTTAGTATGGGGTGGGGTGTTACAATAAGGATATTATACCCTAAATGAAAATTAAATGGCCAAAAGAGAATGATATTGGTGAATAATAACTGAAAATAGTAAAGTTAACAATATTATAAATTGGCAAGAGTATTAAGAATTTAACAGAGGGCTATTTCGGTGGAAACTATTAGTGGATTTGTGGGGGGGTATGAATGGAAAGTGGTTTAATAAGTAGGGGCTGCACAATTTACATCAAGATACCAGATACGCAAAGGTTGGTTTTGGAAACAAATTATTATGGAATGTAATATTCTAAATTTTCCATTAGCTAATTGGAATATTAGATTTCTTACTTTTCTTATTTAGTTAAGTAAATAAAAGGGTGGAGGGACCCATAATATTAGTAGATGAATAAAATCCACTTCTATAGTGTGAATGTGGGTTAATTGAGTAGTGGAGTAGTGGAGCAGCATAATAATGAAGAAAGAGTGGATATTATAGAGAATTAATGAGGAACATGATGAAGCTTGTGGAGGAATAAATGAAATATGATGGAGATAGTAGAGAAACAATTGCAGAGATGATGGAGGAAGTGGTGCATTAAATGCACACATTATGGAGGAAGGGGAGATTAATTGTAGCAGTGATGGAGATTATGGAGGACAACACAGTCTTTATGCTAGCTAGTCGCCACATGTGCAACACAGTTATGAGGTGGGACAAGTCTAGGGAAGGCTCACAACTATAAAAGAAAAGTGAGGGCAGCAAAGGAGGGGAGTCTGGATTTTTATTGTTGAGTGTTGTAAGACATTTCATTGCACGCTTCAGTTGTTTAGCTAAGTTTGTTGTGTTGTTTAGCACCGGATGTTCCCGAGTGGGAATCCCACCCTTACCGACAAGGGAATTTGAGTGCTTACTTTAGGAATGGTTTCTTGGGAAACATTCATCATCCGAAAATCAGTGCCAGTTATAGGCACTCTCATCTACACTTCCAGCTATAGGAATTACACATTCCTAAACATGGGTTTGAGAGATGGAAATTTTTTCTTAGTACATCAGCTGAGAAACCTATGGATGGATTAGCCCTTCACATTCTGGCTCCATTGGAGACTTCTGGGAGTTCCATTGTCATATATGACATCAGGCCATCGATCTATTCTCCTATGAAGCAATATTTCCTGTAGGAATTGTGTAATTCTGCATTAAAGGTTTGAGGAGAAGAGGAAGTTCCAAGAAAATCAACTTGAAATCCTATGAGGGATTAATACCTCACTCTGGGGATCACTTTAGCTACTGGGGATCATAATTATATTATATATCAGTAGGCTACATCATCATCCCTCCTAGACAACACAGTATTTCCTAGTAGTTGTGCATGTAGCAACTGCATATTCAGTGGAGGAGCCAGATCTCAAGTTTTGAGCATGGGAATCTGGAGAAGGGACTAGCCCTTCAGTTAGTGATTTGAGTGGGTGTTATTGTAGCTGATATATCATTATTTCAGCCAAAAATGAGAATTTTTCTCCAGGGAACGTGTAACTCAGCCAATAGGGGTGTAGTGTGCAACCCAAAAATTCCAAACTCAAAATCTGGCCAAACCATTTCTCGAGTTTTCTGGGTTTTTTTAAGTATAATCCATTGTTTAAATTTTGGATCATTCTAAGCATTCCAACAGCCTCCCTCACGTGGTTCTTCATCTCAGTATCAGCAGTTTCCAATGGCAGCAGTAGTAGTGGCACAACATTTCCACTGCTAGTTTTGATTAGTGTATTTCGGCCACTTCTTGTTGGCTTGAGTGCATCTCCTTTGGAGCATTGTGTATTTTATATTTGTTTTTGTTTATAATTATATGACTTAGTTGTTTTTTCTCATGGTTATAATTTCTTGATTTTGCAACATATTTCCAGCATTTTCCTAATTTTAGTGTTATATTCCTGTTTTTCTTTATTGGGAATGGTGTAGATGTTTTATATTCCTGTATTTTCCATTTTGGAATATTACAGTGGTATCAGAGCATGATATTTGTCTCAGCTTTTGGGAATTTCATGACATCAGAGGAATAAGAATAAGAATCAGAAAAAAGAAGTCTTCAATGGTGGAATGATTGGGTTTTTCCACACTTCTCTTCACATCTATGCAAGATCTCAACATGGAGATCAAATAAATGAGAAAGGAAAGGAAAAAAGAAACCCTAAGAGGGTTTCATAATGGAGAAGGTCTGAGCACTTCCTATCAGTAGTATAAGAAATTGACAGTGCAGAAAGTTCCACAATGCCCTACTATGCCCACTTTCCTTGTAGAAGAAAATGAATGGCATGGAGATGGAGGATATTTGGAGCATGAGACCCTGAGTGATTATCTTGTTGTTACACTAAAATCTGTTATCCTGACATTTTACTATGAGTATGAGCTCATTATTACTCATACTTCCTCCTTTTTCAAGTCTAACATATCTTCTCCTCATGTCAGGCTTTCAAAATCAGAGAAAAATCCCTAAAAATCCCCTAAACCTTAGTATCGCACTTTCTCTGTTCATTCCCTGCGGTCCCGCACCTAAATTTCAGCCTGCCTGCGGAATCATACCGCACGTTCTTTGTGTTATGGGTGCGGACCTCTGTAAAACACAAAAAGGCGAGAAAGTAAAGATAAAAAGTGAATTTCAGATGAATTCTAGAAGATTCTAGATGGGAATTTTCGGGAATGGATACGCTTTGAGAAGGTTTATGCATCCCTCACTTAATGGAGCTAACCCCTTGATGTAAGGAGCTAATCCCTTTGAAGGAGGATTCTATCCCTTCATATTTGGAACAAGAAACCTCCTCTTTTCCACTATAAAAAGAGGCCTTGGGAAGCCTCAAGGGGAGTTCAAGCTTAAGATATTTGAAGTTAAATGTTGTTGAGATTCAGACTCAGTTAACTAAGACTTTCTGTGAGGTTAAATCACTCATCTCTATTTGTCTTGGTTCAAAGAGTGCAATGCTTGTCAAATTAGAAGAGATTCCTGCTTCGGACCCTGGGAGGACCTGCACAACATCAAGGCACAGGTTGTAAAGGTTTCCTTTATTGAAGTTAATACAAATATACTCATTTCTCTCATTAAACTGTCAATTCATGGTTTATTTCATAAATTCCTTGATCATTATGATAAGTATGGTTTATAATAATGTCTATACAGGTGCTGCGTAATCTTTTTGCTTGTTTGTGACTGCAGATTCATGAGGAACGTTCTTTCAGTGCACGGGAAGGACTTCAACGAAATCAAGCAAGCGCTAGACATAAGGTAGGCCTTACACCTATATAGTTTTTTTATGAATCTTATATGCTTAGAGAGAGATCAGTATAATTGGCTGTTTGTTGCTACTTACTTTTAGTACTAGAGAGATCGGTCTTGTCCGCAAGACGGATTAATCTACACAACAAAATGGCGACTCCACTGGGGAAAGAACTTGTTGTTTTTGGTTCTCTTTTATTTTTGATTTGAGGAAACATTTTTTCCTGGTTTTTGATTGATACATATCTATCTGGGTAATTTAGATTTTCCCTCTTTTTGAAAATTTAGAAATATTTCAAGTTTTTCTATAACTTTTCCTAGGACCGCACTCTGCCTTACTTTGACAGTGCGGGCAGGTTCGCACTTTCTCTAGAGAATACAGTGCGGGACCGCACCTGTCAATGCTGGTTACCTGCGGACCTTGTTAAAATTTTAGAAAATCTCTAAATTTATTTTTCTAGTTTATTTTTAGCTTTTTGGTGTCTGCCCAGACTGATAATTGTTTCTGTCAAGAATTTTTTGTGAATGAACTCCAACAGTGTTAATGTTTTGATGATTTTCTAGAAGATTTTGCTATTTGGATTGTTTTTCCACTTGGTCTTTGTAGCGATTCGATCTTTTGACAATTTGCAGTATCTCAGATTACATTGATCTCTTTTTGTCTTTTGAATCCGACCTGATTGTGAAAACATCCTATATTGAGACATTAAGCCTTTTGTTTCTTTGCAAATCTTCGAAAAACTTGGTTCAAAGTTTTAAATTTCATTTTTATAAAAACATATTTTGAGTGTTTTTGATCTGTTTGTTATCTGAACGAATAGATTCTTAGTTTGCTGAACAACTAAGGAAAACATTCGTTAAAAAAAAATCTTAAAAGATTTTACTCAATTTAGATTTTAGATCTCAAGATTAGATTTTGTAATTTTGAGTAGTTTTAGTTTTTGTAGCTTTCTTTCGAAAGAAAATTGTTTTGTAGCTTCTAGTTTGCAAAAGAAAAGGATTTTTCTCGTGAGCTTTGATATTTTATTGAAAAGACAAAATATTTTCTTTCAATCATTTTTCATGTTTAAAGAAGGAATTAAAAGAATTGCATTCTCCAACTCTTTCTTTAGATAGAAAGTTCATTGAAAGAAAAAGAATTGAATATCATCATAGGTGCATTTTAGTGTTTTTTGGAAGTCGAGTCTTCACATCATCCAAAGTTTCATTTCCGCACCCATTGACTTAAGAAACAGCTCCTAAAAGTAACGCTTAATTTAAAATTCATCTAGTAATCTTTTATTTCTAGGGCTCTTATCACCAACATAGCTTAGGCTAGTATCTTGGAGTAGGGAGTAATTAACTCTCCAAGATAGCTAAAACAAACAAGTAGACAAATCTTGCGGTAGGAAGAATTCCAGTTGTTGCATGTATGCTCTGGGAAGCTCCTCTTAAAGGAGTTAAGCACGAGATCATATCTGAACCAGTGGGGTAATAAATCCTTCCTCATTGGGAACGATAGAAGATATACACGTATTAAAAACGGTAAACCTCGGATAGACCATTGTCGAGGAGCCAGGGGTCACTTGTCGGTAAACCTTGGATTCTGTTCAAGGAGCCTTCAAGGGGATTGAGCTTTGTTACTCTGCCCTTGCGTGTGTGTTGGATCGTAGACTGCTCCCCCAGGTATATTTGTTTCAGTTGGTAACCTTAGAGGCCATAATCTTTAGGATTCTTTCCTAAGGTGACAGTGGAGGGAAGATCCCACTGTACCTGGAACAGACGTCGACTAGACTCACTTGGACTCTCTGGGGGGTTCTCTTCACTCGAGATGGTTATGTGAAGAAACTTGTGCCAGTCTTTTTCATTAAGCAGGTTGTCGGGGTAACTGTTCCAACCGCCCTTTTCGTGTTAAAACTCTACTAAGTTGGATTTCATCACCAACTAGTGATTTTAGTACGGAAAGTTACTTGTTTGTGTGTGGTTTGAACTCTTAGATTTTTTTAAGCGAGTGATTCAATTGTTTGTTTCTTAGAAGACTTTAGGTGTTTTCATTGAAATTTTTCTTTGTTTGCGTGTGATTAGATAAAATTTTCATCGTGGCGGAATTGCCGAGAGACAATCTAGAATACAAAGTAGAATACAGTCAACTTGAAGGGCTTAGAACTCACAGTACCACACGGTAATATGGGCAAGTCATGATTGAAAGTTAGGCAGATTTATACATCCACGATCTGTAGAAATTTAGACGAGTGCATTCCAAAGAACCGATTTTGGATTTTAGGAGATTCTCGATGTTCTTATCTCCTTACGGTAGAATTATGCGAACGGTGCACTCTGTGCTCAGACTTTGTTGAATCTTCTGTGTTAGAAACATCCTCGGGATTTATCTCACCAACTTCTAGCGATCCAGGTTCACCTAGGGTAAGAAATATCATTACAGAAAATCTTCCCTCTGGACTTATTTCTATTGAAGAACTTACTAATCCAGACGAAGACATATCTCTTCCCAACTCCCCTTAGTCGTTAAATCTTAGGGAGCGTGAATCTATTTTCTACAGCCCCATTCGAACTAATCCTTGGTATCTCTCTTTAACAGACTTTTTAGAGAATCCGGGTCTTGCTTTTTATCCACCTCAAGTTCCATTTCATCCTACACCCAGAGGTTATTATCCGTCATCTCTTATGGCTGGAGAGTCATCCATGTTTTCTCAAACTCCTGAATCATTTTTACATGGTGGTCCTTCTGTTCCTTCGGGATATCAGTCTTTGTCTGGTACTTTCTCGGGAGCAACTCCTCAACCCATCGAAAATGTGTTATCATCTGGTCTTGATGGACTTAAAATTGAAACGTCGAACGCAGAACAAATTTTTATGATGTCTGGTAATATTCCCAATCCTCAAGCTCAAGGCAGTCAGTTTCGCAGGGCCAAGCCTCGGGGACTCGATTCACGCTCTCGGGGAGTGAGTCGATTCTGCTTTGAGGCAACCTCAGGTAGTCGATTCACCATCGGGGCTCAACCTCAGGTAGCTTTTCGGGACAAAGCTGTCGATCATATTATTTTGGGGGCAAGCCGAAGACGATACATACCTCCAAGGTTATCAACCTCGAGACGGTACGTTCCTCAGGTCAACCCAAACTCAGCTTATGCTCCTCGAGCTCAACTGACACGTGCCGTGCCTCGGGTTTATCCCGGCCTCGAGCGATGCAATACCAGGTGCAACCGGCCAGCACGGTCAGCCATCTGTTCAAGGAATAAGGAGCAGTGCCTTTGTTATCAACCCTACGTTCAACCAGCTTTTGGTCCTTACGTTCAACCTTCTACGGGACAATACCCCGGAATGATGGTGGGATCCGTCCCAATATCAACAGTCGTTGCAGCCTAATGTGCAGTTACCTTATCAACCTGGCCAGCCATTGGTTTCTAGTTCAACTCAGCAACCTGTTCAGCCAGCTATTCAAACTCCTGCACCTAGTTCAGTTCAGCATGCTGGGCCTAGTACACCTCAGACTCCGCCCCAAACTGATGCAACTGCTGCAACGTCTGTTCAACCTGTCACACCTGTTTCTGGAGTATCTGTAGCCCCAAGTTCGGCTATCCCTATATCCGTTCAAATTCCTCAAGTCTTTGTACCTCAGTCAGGACCTTCAGTTCAGACTTCAGTTTAGATGCCTGCAGGACAAACCGGTATGAGTACAGTTGTTACAAGTCAACCTCAATTTACGTATCAACCGTACCAGGGAAACCGCAATTCGGTCCCTATGTACAGAATCCAGGCTATCAGTATCAACCGTACCCTGGTTATACTTATCAACAACCTCAGTATGGTCCGGTTCATCCTGGTTATCCGGGAGGTTACACAATACCTAATGCTAATCCGATTCCTATTTATCCTGGGTATCCGCCTCCTGGATCTGCTTTGGCTTCTCAAGGTTTTCGTGACCCTAACCGTCAATTACCGTTTATCGCAACTTTGGACTTACCTTATTTGATGCGCCTTACAAATGATCTGTTTTTATTATAGAACAACATACAATGCCTCATGGTTGCCCATTGATATACCAAATTTGAAGGTAAGTCAGGAGAGGATCCATCGAATCATGTTATGACTTATCACCTTTGGTGTGCATCTAATTCAATCATTGATGATTCAATTCGCTTATGTCTCTTCCAAAGAACCCTCATAGGTCTTGCAGCCAAATGGTACATTGAGTTGCCACGAGGATCGTTTCATAATTTCAGTCAGTTAGCAACATCTTTCTTGACTCATTTTCAGTTGCCTGTCAGATACGACGACACAAAATTATTAACTTCACTAAAACAATCTACGTCCACGTATATTTCTGATCATATTCATGAATGGCGACGTAGATGACGTTTGGTGAAAGTTTATATTCCGGATCAAATTTTGGTAGAATGGTTTGTTAAATCATTGTTACCCAAGGTCACTGAAGATGTAGCTAAGGCTGGTGTTGTTACTGAGGAGCAAGTAATTGCTCAGGCTCAGTACCGTGACCTCGTCTATACGTAGTCAGGTACTCTACATGAGAAAATCCCAGACCTTCCAAAACAAGGTCAAATAGCTGCTACTCCTTCAGGGTCTCATGCTGCTGACGGTATGATTGGTACAGTTAATTCTAAAAGTAAGAAGAAATCCTCAAAGAATTCTTCTCCAATTATAACTTTACCTGATTCCTCGAAAGGAGAATCTTCTCCCGAAGTTTCCGCTGACATTCATGTTGTTGAAACATCTACGACAAAATCAAAATCCGGTATTAAAAAGAAGGGGAGGAACAAAAACAAAAAGAATTCGAAAGAGAAAACAGATAAAGATGAATCCAATGATGAAAAACGTAAACCTCGTTATCCTTGCTTCATTTGTGAACAAGATCATTTCACGAAAGAATGTCCATATCGTGACGAAGTTACGAAACTCGTTAAAGGATCACAACAACCTGCTGTCTTGAAGGATCCTTTTCCAGTTCAAGATAGTAAAATGATTGGTTCTTCCTTGACTACTTTAGAAGAGCCTATTATGATGATGTCTCATGTAAGGGTTGCGACACGATTGCAAGATTACGGTTCTAAGAATTCCATTGATGGCAAAGAAGCAGAGTCTTCTAATGCGAATACATCAAATACAACTCCTCCTATTTCCGGTCCGCTACAGATCGAGAAACAAAACCCAGACTTGATAATCAAACCGCCTGCTAAAGGTGTTCTTCGTAAATCAGCTTTCAATCCACATGCGAGAGCTTCTCAGAATTACAACATTGTTGAGGATTTAGCTGTTTCTCCTTCAGCAATGTCAGCTTTGGAAGTGCTGCAATCGTGTCCAGCACAGCGTAAATTATTATTGTCTGCTATAGGAGCTGTCAATGTTCAAGATTCTAACCTTATAATCTTCGATTTAGAAAATAGTACACCACGTCTTCCTCATCAAATGGCTTTCCAGATTCCAGTGTTAGTAAAAAACAGACCTATTTTTCGGACTGTGATTGATGAGGGAGCTTCAACGTGTATTATGTCGATTCAGTGTTACTAGTAGCTTGGTTCTCTCACTATCCGATCCTCAAACCGATTCTAAAAGCTTTTGATGGTCGAGGTTTTCAACCTTTTGGTATTTTGTAGGATTTACCCATAGGGGTCGAAGGAAAAATCGTTAATCTAGATGTGGAAGTGGTTGATGCCCCTCTATATTACAACCTTCTTCTGGGTCGTAGTTGGTCCTATGCTATGACTGCTGTTGTCTCTTCGGTCTTTCGACTCATAAAATTTCCGTATCAAGGAAAGATTGTGACAATAGATCAGTTAACTTATTTCTCGTCCGACCCAGCCTCTACAGAAACAATCCAGCATGTTGGTAAAATGGTTATCCCTTATAAGGATGTTGGATTAGGTTTGATTAAAGATTTTGGTTTACTAGGAACTTTTTCCTTTCCTCCTCCTAATGTATCACTTTCTACTGCAACTATTCATATGATTTCGTCAGACACTGTTATGTTTGATGATCCTTGGATTATACCTTCAGAATCCGAGATAGATTCATTTGATGGCGTGATGCCCTTGAGTCCATTTGAAATTGCATACCAGGCAGCACAGTCTTTTTCTGACCCCTCTTCAACCGAAACTGATCCAATGAATGTGATCCAAGAGGAATCACTTTCTATATCTAGTTCAGCTACAACTACATTTCCTAAACTTGTTCATATAGATGAGAAAATCCGTGAGTTTTTGTCTGTTGATGATTTACCATGGGAAGATCTACATCACCGGTCTTCATTTTTACCTGAAATAGATCATTTTGAAAATGATTTCGCTTCAATTTTTACTGCTGAATATGCCAAGGAACCTCAGAATCCATTGAAAAATCCTGATTCTGAGTTAAATTTGGAAAACATATCTAGAACAGTTCCAATTGACATTTCAGTAAAACCAGGAATAATTGAAAACATTTAGCACATTTGTACGATGAAGAAATTCAGACTTGTAAAGCCCTTTTCAGAATTGTTAGCGTGTTTTTCTGGTCTTATGAAGAAGTACAAGAAATTGATCCGTATTAAATGGGTCGTAGAAATTAAAGACTTACCGGATGCTAAACACAATTAAATCAACCCAGTTACGTCAAATTCATCCTAGAAAGAAAGCACGCTATAAAAAGTTGTACCGAAATGAGGATTCATTTGTCAATTCCTTAACAGTTGGGTATGAATATTGTTCTGTGACTAAAAAACAAGACAATAGAAGTTACTCTTGTCAATTATATAGGATATTAATTTGAGCGTGTCTAAAAAATAATTATCCAACTCCCTATATGATCAAATCATAGATGATTCTTTAAGGAGGTGGTTTGTTTTCCATGGATATTTTAAAGGCACCACAATGAAATAAACACTGTAACCTAAAACAACTTTCATTTGTTCGTGGGGAACATTTTCTTATTGTAAACTACCTTTTGGACTAAAGAACGCTAGAGCAACTTTTCAACGGGCTATGTCTTATGCATTTCATGACATTAAGCACATTGTCCAGCCATATCTCGATGATTTACCTACTCATTCATTACGCAAGGCCGACCATCCCACTCATTTACGAGCAATTTTTATGAGATGTAGGCATTATCAGATGAGGCTGAATCCGCATAAATGTGTTTTCTGCGTAGAATCAGGTCGATTACTGGGATTTGTTGTCTCAAGAGCAGGCATTCGTGTAGATCCATCGAAGGTAGAAGCTATTGTTAAATTACCTCCTCCTTCGACTTTGCACCAACTCCAGAGTTTGCAGGGGAAAGCAAACTTTTTACGTAGATTTATTCCTAACTATGCCGAGCTTACAAAGGGTTTTACTCGGTTGTTGAAACAGGACATTCCGTTCGTTCGGGATGAGATTGCTGATCGATCTTTTGATGCACTTAAACACGCGTTATTATGCACGGGTTAACCCATTCCAATCCAACGATAATATCATTGGTGATACGCTTTATCGACGGGGAGCGGATTTTGTTTTCCGACGTTGTCTAACTCATGAAGAAGCTGAAAAGGTGCTTAATGACTGCCATTCTGGAGCATGTGGCGGTCATATGTCTGGGTATGCCACAACCCAAAAGATATTGCGTGCAGGTTATTTCTGGCCAACGGTGTTCAAAGATTGTATTTATGCGATTCGGAAATGCCACAACTGTCAAATTTTTTATTGGAAAATGCGCGCGCCACCCGCTCCTCTTCACCCTATAATTGCTGTTGGACCTTTCGCAAAATGGGGTATCGATTTTATCACATGTAACCCTCACTCGGCCGGGGGGTATGCCTATATTATTCTCGCAGTAGATTATTTTACAAAATGGGTCGAGGCGATGCCTACATATTCAGCTGATGGCAAGACTACTCCAACATTCGTATTTAATCACATAATTGCTAGGTTCGGTGTCCCTCAAGCTATTATTACGGATCTTGGAAGTCATTTTCGGAATGTCATGATGACTGAACTGACAGAACAACTTGGCCTACGCCACGATAGTTCCACTCCGTACTATCCACAAGCCAATGGTCTGGTTGAAGCCATTAACAAAGTTTTAGTCACCATGATTAAACGAATCATTGGTATTCACAAGACGAATTGGCATTCCATGTTATTTTTAGCACTTTGGGCATATCGAACCTCAGTCAAAACATCAACAGGTTTCACTCCTTTTCAACTGGTTTACGGTTTGGAAGCTGTGTTACCGATTGAATGCGAAATCTGATCCCTTAAGTTGACCATGCTAGGCACTTAGAAGGAAAAAGTTTCTTGTATGGCAATTGGAGTAGAGAATCGACGAAGTGCTGCAATAGAAAACGAGGCTCATGTTAAAAGGATAAAAGCTCAGTATGATAGAAATATGACCCCTCGAAATTTTTCAGAAGGAGACCTAGTTTTACTTTATGATCAAGCTAACGACAAACTAGGAGCTGGGAAATTCGTGCCTATGTGGCATGGTCCTTACATTGTGAAACGAAAGTTAGCAAAAGGGGCCTATGAGTTGATAGATTTTGACGGTGTCCCTTTGGATAAACCTAGAAATGGGCTTTATCTAAAGCGATATTATGCTTAAAACGAGGTGTGGAGATTTTTTTTAGTTTACATTTCTTTACTGTTGGTGTGTTTTAGATTAGAAAAGTGTGCCTAGTTTAGAAGTGTGTTTTTGTCACTATTCCTGATTATCTGAGTTTTACTCTTGATATTGCAGATGTCTACGTCTCTTCAAACCTACATTGGTTTTGCTGATAGTGCTTGTCGTAGTACACGGAACATTTCTTCTGCAGCTTGGGTTATCTATTCACCCTCTGACGAGTTAGTATCCATGCATGGGGTAAGCCTTGGTCAAACAACAAATAACATTGCCGAGTATAGTGCAGTGATTGAGTTATTGTCTGAGTCCATATCATTTGGAATTCAGAGTTTGATTGTAAGGTTGGATTCTGAACTTGTTGTATTACAGCTTAACAAGGTGTATACCATTAGAAATCCAGTGTTATTACGGTTGTTTTTAAGAGTTCGTCTCTTGGAACGTGAATTTGATTACATTGAATATTAGCATATTCCAAGACATTTGAATACATTAGCAGATTCGATTGCTTCTAGTATGATAAATAGACATTTGCAATAACCAAAAGCAGTAAAACAAACATCATTCATATATGTACACAGATAGCCGGCAAAATAGTGATATATCATAGTATAGGTTTGTTTTCAAAAAATATACATTGTCTTCGATCATAGGTTGGAAACACCTTATGATCGGCAAAAATGATAATACAAAATTCAAAAATATGAGTCTACATGATCATCCCATCACTGATGGTGATCACGATACGAAACCACTGTCCGGGCCACCCTACATAGGAAACTCCTAAAAGGTCCTGGGACTCCAATCACATATCTCTGTAGCCTGAGAGGAATGTCATCTATACTGGTCTCTGGAATATCTAGAGTCAAGCGCTCTAGATGATGCTCCAAATCAGTCAAAATCTCTGGTGAATGGCCTGCTGGGGCTGGTGCGGGCGCAACTGGTTGTCGTCTCTCGTAAGGTTGGAGATGAGCTGGTCGATGTGGACCCACGTCTGCATTCAAAAAACTTTTGATTATTAGTTTTCCAAGACGATAAAAAAATAAAAAAAATTAGAATTTAGCAAACGTTGAAAAATGTTTTTACCTGAATCATCCCACTGTTCCCCAGCAGGGAGAACCATCTCTCTGTCGCCGCGGAAATCTATCCTGGCATACGGAAAATCCTCTATCACAAAAAGTTGGTGATCTAGCCAACGAAAATATGAAGAAGGGAATCGTACGATCTCAGTGCCCTTAATAGCATGACGGGCCATCAGCGTAGACCAACGAACCATTCTCGGTTCTCGAGGTTGACCGACATCAACAGCGATACTCTGTGGAGCTAATAAGGGGATCCTCTCCAGAGCAAAAGAAACGACAATGGATCCGTATCCAAAGTTTTTCAGTTTCCCATTTTTTTCTCTGGTTAGTTGGCCTTTCACATTGGCCAACACAGCTTCACACCAGTTAAAGATGGTGCCGCGAAAACAGTCCACTGTAACACGCATTTGGGAACCAGTATCCACATGGAGCGCGGCACTCCCACACAGTTTGGTAACAGTAAAAGATATAACTTTCAACTCAGGATGGATGATGTGTTTTATGTCAATCTGTTTGTCCCGAGGATTTTCCTGATCATTGCAAAATTCTAGTTGGAGACTAGTGACAGTCTAGCCACCTGGCCTAGTCCCAAACAAGGATACTTGTTCGCCCCTCTTGGACAAACCAGTCAAAAAGTATATATCCTCCAGCTCAATTTCAAGCCGGTGGCCACCAATGAAGAAGCACTGGTCCTCTATGTTCCATCTGTTTACCAACCATGTTAAGAGTTCCACTTGTGCCCTCATGCCAGAGATGGCCCAGAATTTGTATAAACCACATGCTTTTAATGCCCTTTGTTGGAGAAAATAAAATGTCATGACTTCATCTGCACTTCCTACGATGCTCACATTCTCGCCATATGAGCATCTTGCTCCTACAATACGAGAAAAAAGACAAGTTAAGAAGAATATTGTTTGGTACAGCGGATAAATAGAGAAAACCATGCTTTAAAAATTAACATACAAGATTTACACATATATTTTATTAACCTTGAAGCATGAGTCTTATTAAAATTTTAAATAATTGGGGTGCGTTACACGATTTTCCTTCTGGAAAAAAATACAATCCTAATGTTTCGTATCCCCTGAGAGCGCGAGCTGGAGCGCCATTTTTGCAGCCAAAAAAAATCCCAAACTACAAAAACCCTAAAAATGATTTCAAACGGATGAAAAAAAAACAAGATAGGAGGTAAGTGGATTACAGGGCCAGCGGTTTGATTTTACGATGGACGGTACCGAGTCTGCAGGAACATCAAACTTTTGTATACACTCTGCTCGCTGACAGGTAAAATAAGTGAAGTCCTTTTTATAAGTTTTTTCGAATGGATGAATTTTTTAATTTATTTATTTTTCTCTTTAAAAAGGGTATTTTTGAAAGCATTTTTACTTATCTTAAACAGGTATGTGTAATGTTTCAAGTTTTTGTGCAGAAACTGGATTTTTCAGGTGAACTGATCGTTTTTCAACAAAGAGCATACTTTTATCACTTTTTTGGACTCTTTCAAAAAATTTACGAAAAAGCGAAACTTTGGAGTCCTCTTTTAAGCCCTTTTCAGACTCTCTAAATATGAAAATATTGCCGAGTACTTGATTATTCGAACTCGTTAAAGTAAATGAATGATCGTCCTTTTAGTATAATTTTACCCCTTTTACGGACTGGAATGGACTATTTACGAAAAAGGTATACATTGACTAAATATGGTCAATAGAGTTCTCTCCCGCATTATTTTATCCTTTTTCGGGATCGAGAGACTAAATTTACGAAAAAGTACACCCACGAAGTTTTCTTAAGTTTTTCTTCTGACTCCCTAAAACTGAAAAACACCGAGTTTCTCCTATACTGGACTTGTTAAAACTTAACAGTAAAGGACCTGTTTAATTTTCAACAGGAACGAACCACTCCTTCTTAGGGTTCGAATTTTAAACTAAGTTGGACTCATCTGAAGGATGAGCTTATAATCAAGCAGATGTTATCCTCCTCAAGCTTGTCAAAAATAAAGAGGTACTTGCCAGAAATGGTGGGGGAAAAAGAGAGAAAAATGGGTGTGTTTTTTGTATTTTAAATTTTTCGAAAATTCAGTCAACCACTCTTGAACACGACACTTTTTTGTTCACCTGGGTTGGGAAATCCTTTGCCTAACAGTTAATCAAACCACATTGAAAATTTTCAGCCGGTTTCTGGGTATTAGCTTTGGGTCAATTGTTACCAAACCATCTGCAGTGTCGTTATGTTTTCAAAAGAACAGTTCAAGTAAACCATTCATCTGCAAAATATCTGTCATCCATATTTTGACCATCCCTGAGTCAGTCCTTGCCAATATATTTTCAAAACTTGATCTATGATTTTGTGTTGTGGGCTTGCCTAAGACAGATCACTTTCTATCGACATCAGCACATTATCTAGGAAGTTGATCCAGAAATCGTCAGTACCTTGAAATCTGCATGCCTTAATGGCAGGTTTCTCGCCTTCGACGACAGGTTGCATCATTGACCTTCGATCGAATGATTTCATGAGATGTTCGACTTCAGCTCATTCATTCACATTTCATGGATTGTACTGGGTACTTTGAGAGCCATTGACATTACTGGTGGTTTCTCTCACACTTGTTAACAGTTCACATCATTGACTGGTAATCAAGTGGTTTCTACCATGTTTGACTTCAACACATTTATTCACATGGATAGAATCGTACTAGTTCGAGATGCAGAAATCAAGACCCTGGATCTAGTTTCCACCATCCAGGCTGCAAGGAATTTTGTTGTCATCTATAAAGTAGACAATTTATAAACAGATGGCTGCGTCCATACTGTGTCTACATATATCTGTACTATGATGTATTCAAAATCATTCCTGTATCAGAACGATTTCAGTTAGATTATAGTTAGTTTTTATCTGAGTATGGGAATGCCTACCTCAGTGATGACATATATATGTATATATTTTGCATTGAATGTTTTTACACATTCCGAATGGGGTGTCCACAGGATGATATTTGAAATGATAAAGTACTGCACTCTTCATATATGACGGACTACAGCTTCATCTATTCCAGACTTTGCACTTTAGGGGGCAATTTGTTACACTAAAATCTGTTATCCTGACATTTTACTATGATTATGAACTCATTATTACTCATACTTCCTCCTTTTGCAAGTCTAACATATCTGCTCCTCATGTCAAGCTTTCAAAATCAGAGAAAAATCCCTAAAAATCCCCTAAACCTTAGTATCGCACTTTCTCTGTTCATTCCCTGCGATCCCGCACCTAAATTTCAGCCTGCCTGCGGAATCATACTGCACGCTCTTTGTGTTATGGGTGTGGACCTCTGTAAAACATAAAAAGGCGAGAAAGTAAAGATAAAAAGTGAATTTCAGATGAATTCTAGAAGATTCTAGATGGGAATTTTTGGGAATGGATACGCTTTGAGAAGGTTCATGCATCCCTCACTTGATGGAGATAACCCCTTAATGTAAGGAGCTAATCCCTTTGAAGGAGGATTCTATCCCTTCATATTTGGAACAAGAAACCTCCTCTTTTCCACTATAAAAAGAGGCCTTGGGTAGCCTCAAAGAGAGTTCAAGCTTAAGATATTTGAAGTTAGATGTTGTTGATATTCAGACTCAGTTAACTAAGAATTTCTGTGAGGTTAAATCACTCATCTCTATATGTCTTGGTTCAAAGAGTGCAATGCTTGTCAAATTAGAAGAGATTCCTGCTTCGAACCCCAGGAGGACCTGCACAACATCAAGGCACAGGTTGAAAAGGTTTTCTTTATTTGAAGTTAATACAAATATACTCATTTCTCTCATTAAACTGTCAATTCATGGTTTATTTCATAAATTACTTGATCATTATGATAAGTATGGTTTATAATAATGTCTATACAGGTGCTGCGTAATCTTTTTGCTTGTTTGTGACTGCAGATTCACGAGGAACGTTCTTTCAGTGCACAGGAAGGACTTCAACGAAATCAAGCAAGCGCTGGATATAAGGTAGGTCTTACACCTATATAGTGTTTTTATGAATCTTATATGCTTAGAGAGATTAGTATAATTGGCGGTTTGTTGCTAGTTACTTTTAGTACTAGAGAGATCGGTCTTGTCCGCAGGACGGATTAATCTACACAACACTTGCATAGTAAAAATATCAATCTAGAGCATTCAAAGAGAATATGACTTTCCAGCAATTTTTCCAGATTAAAGAGAACTGGATACCCCACATCAATAATAGAAGAAGAGGGCATATATAGAATAGATTATTTCTGCCTACATTCGATGGGTCATCCAAAAGCATGAAAAAGGCTTGGATGGAGAAGTTAGATGATTTCTTGCATCTACACCCAGTAGAGAAAAAGGAAGCCATTGAGATTGCAGCACTACACCTTAAGGGTGAAGCAAATGATTGGTGGTTTGGCAGATTGAAACATGGAAGAGTAAGTATGCAGTTTTCACCCAAAGATTGGTAAAGAGGTTTGATAGAAGAAAACTGGAGGCACGTTCCATTGATACATTCTCCAAAAATAAAGAGAAAGTGTATCAGGAGAAGAAGCGAGATGTCAAAGCTGATACACCGAGAGAAGAGAAAATACCACCACCACTAGTTGTAGTAGAGGTACTTGCATCAGTGGGAGGGGCACTTTCATTTTAGCAAGATGTTCCCAAGACTTTGACATTGAGATTCCAAGGCATGATTCAGGAGGTGCATGGGGAAGAGGAAGTAGATACCAGCACTGCTGCAGCAGTAGAGAAGAAGCCATCACCATCACCTGTAATTGGAGAAGGAATTGCATGGGTTGTGGGAACTCTTGTAGCTTTTCAAGATGTTCCCGAGAATTAGCTGATCCAAGGGATTTAAACATTTCCACCCCTTATTATTTCATCACATTAGTTTGAGATTTTTGGGGTCATGCCATCAGGGAAATTGCATGAAAAAATATTAGATCACATTGCTGATCTGGAGCAGCAGACTATCACTGCGCAGAGGACCCTTGACTGGTTCAAGGAAAAGATGTATAGCTATCCGAGTTTGACATTGTTGAGTTGCAAACAACACTTTGTCTTGGAGTGTATATTCTTTAAGGATGGGATTATAATATTCCTAATTTAGGAAAGCTATACAATAGCTTTCGAGAACTAGAAGTTATTTTCGCATGAGCTATTCTATTCTACTTACGACAAAGAGATATTGGCCATTATGCATGCATTGGTCAAATTCTCGAAGCTTTTGATTGGCGGTAGATTTCGGATGAAGACCAACCACCATAGTCTTTGATATCCTTTTGAGGAGGAGCAGCAGCTACAGAAGAGGTAGCAATGTTGGATCAATACAATGCAGGACTATGAGTTCAAAATTATGTATGAAGAGGGCCATGAGATAGAAGTTGCACTATCATGGAGATCAAGAATGTTGTCAATGAGGAGAATAGATGATTTAAGGGCCAAATTATTGTTTGAGCATTCCAATGACCACTTCACTTATGAAGCATTGGATGGGAATATGGTAGGTGGTAGACATCAGGTAATGGATAACATCTTCCATTATAAGGACAATGCCTTCTTGATGAGCACTTCACAGCTCAAAGAGAATTTTATGCATGCAGCATATTCAGAACCTTGTAGTTTCTACCAAGCCATCGGTGAGAGGTTCTCATGGAGATACCTCAAGGAGGATGCACTTCCACATATCATGGAGAGCAAATATTGTCATCAGATTGTGGAGGATGATATTGTCGACATTGATCCACTATCGAGGTATGAAAATTTCTTCGACATTTTCACACAGTACATCTCTTCACCCATGACTAGATTATCTTTCTGGGATGTCTTCATGCTTCATGGTATTACCAAGGGAATATATAGTGATGGGGATAGTTATTTTATGAGCAATTTTTGGTAGGAGGTTCTCCATTGGGTGCATACCGAGTTGGTGCATGATATGAGTCATCACCTACAGTTGGATGGATGGATGGAGATGATGAGCAAGTGGATAAAAAGCCTCTTGTATATCTATGACATGGGGTATTAAGAAGCATGGTTGTGATGGCTGCTCTTGTGTAAGTATGGTTACAACCCGACATTTCAGATTGGTATGTTCCATGCCTTGCACAATACTGAGGTGATGCAGCAACACGAGGCATGGCTACACTGGCTACTCTTGGGAGAGTATGGCAGGGACATTGTATTTTATATGTCCAATAGCATATCATTGTTTCCTACCTTTCACAGTAGTGATGAGATGTAGCATCTGGAGGCATGGCTGCATTGGTTACTCTTGTGAGAGTATGGCCACTGATATAACATTCCATGTGTAAATTGGGATGCCATTGTTTTATACTTGGCATGATGATGTGTTGTGGAAACAGGAGGCCTTGCTATGTTGGATTCTCTTGAGGAAGTATGGCTACCTACTTGGTATGATGATGATGTTATGTGGCAAAAAGAGGAATTTTTGTGGTGGTTTCTATTGGGAGAGTATGATTTAACATTTAACATTTCAATCCATCTGTCTCTATTTCCTACTTTGCACGTTTTTTGAGATGATTCTTAGAGCAAGCAAGGCCACCAAGGCTAAGGATTCGAGCATGGAGAGACACAACCTACTCCATGTAGCATGGGTTGGAGAGATATTTTATGAGTTGGGACTTTCCACTTGGGGAAGGAACCATTATACTTAACATATCTCATGCAGAGAAGAGGTTCTTGGACATCAAATGGTTGCCACTTGGGAACTCATTGACAAGGAGGGTATCTAGCTACATAGATGGAGGCCATTCTAGACATTATAGAGAGGCAAATATAGAGATACGAATTCATAACACATTGGAGCAAATGGGGAAACCTTCCGTATGAGGATGCCACTTGGGAAGGAAATTAATTTCTGCAGCATCCACTTTTGCAGTTGCTTGAGGACAAGCAAAATTTTAGCGGGGTTGGATTGCAATATTCCAAAATTTTCATCAGCTAATTGGAATATTAGAGTTCTTACTTTTATTATTTAGTTAAGTAAATAAAAGGGTGGAGGGACCCATAAACCTAGTAGATGAATAAAATCAACTTCTATAGTATGAATGTGGATTAATTGAGTAGTGTAGTAGTATTATGGAGTAGTGGAGCAACATAATGAAGGAAGAGTGGAGATCATAGAGAATTATTGAGAAAGATGATGGACATAGTGGAGGAATAAATGCAAGATGATGGATATAGTGGAGAAAAAATTGCATAGATGATGGAGGAAGCGGTGCATTAAATGCACACATGATGAAGGAAGGGGAGAGTAATTGCAGCAGTGATGGAGATCATGGAGGAAAATGTGGTCTTTATGGAGGCTAGTGGCCATATGTGCAGCGTAGTTATGAGGTGAGCCAAGGCTAGGGAAGGCTCACAACCATAAGAGGAAGATGAGGTAAACAAATGAGGGGAGTCTGAATTTTTATTGTTGAGTGTTGTAAGAGATGTCTTTGCATAATTTAGTTGTTTAGCTAAGTCTACTATGTTGTTTAGAACAGGGTGTTCTTGAGCAGGAATCCCACCCTTAACCACGGGGGACTTCGAGTGCCTACTCTGGGAAGGTTTTCTTGGGCAACATTCATGATCCAGAAATCAATGCCACTTTCAGCCACTCTAATATGCACTTCCAGCTATAGGAATTATGCATTCCTAAACTTGGGTTTGAGAGTTGGAAGGCTGTTCTCATTACTTCAGCTAAGAAACCTGTTGAGGGATTAGCCCTTCACATTGTGATCTAGGTGGATATTGGTGGCCACCCACCTATTCCACTTGGCCCCCCCACCATTGTCTCTTTCAGTTTTTCCGTTTTGGCATAACTTACTATTTTTAGCAGTTTTTCGGGTCCTGAACTTCCGGAGCCGTTTTGAGGCCCTAAACGACGTTTTTTGGGTACGAAAGCGCCAACGAATTTTCTGATAAAATTCGTCCCGACAGCTGTAGTCCTGGGATAGAGCTTTCTAATGATGTATCATATGCGTCAAACGGAGATAGTATGCCAAAGTTACGTCCCTGGGAAGTTGAAACACCAATTTACCCAAACGGGGCCCATAGTTTTGGCGCTTCATCTCCTAGGGTTAGGTTTTTGGGATGTTTAGGGTTCCCCATTGTTTCTCAATAATAAATAGGCCCTCGCGCCTCATTTTGAAGCAGTTCAGAGGCCTGTAGCCGCCACATCTCTTGTCAGAGATAGCTACCAGTGCTCTAGCTAGTTTTATTTCCATTCTGTCTGTAAGCAAATTTCAGTTCTTTGATATTAATGAAATGAAGTGTTATTTCCGCTGCATCTCTATCTTTACGGTTATGTGTTTATTTTGTTGCATTCCTGCATAAATCCGGATCACATTGTGGATCTATTTCAAACTTTCAGGAGTTCCATTGTCATATTCAGCATCAAGCCATTGTTCTATTCTCCTACGCGGCAACATTTCCTGCAGGAATTGCGTAATTCTACAGTGAGGGTTTGAGGAGAAGAGGAAGTTCCAAGAAACTTAGCTAGGAATCCTGTGAGGGATTCATAATTCACTCCAGGGATCACTTCAGAAGCCTGGGATTAGCATTGTATTATCTATCAATAAGATACATCATCATCCCTCCTAGACACATAGTATTTCCCAACAGTTGTGCATGCAGCAACTACATATTCAATGGAGGAGCTAAATCTCATGTTTTGAGATTGGGAATCGGGAGAAGGGACCAACCCTTCAGTTCATGAGCTGAGCGGGTGCTATTGGATCTGATAGATCATTATTTCAGCCCCGTATCAGCATTTTTCTCCAGGGAATGTGTAACTCAGTCAGCAGGGGTGCAATGTGTAACCCAAAAGGGGTCGACATTCCAAACTCAAAATTTGGCCAAACCATTTCTGTGTTTTTCTGGTAGTTTTTGAGTAAATTTCGTGGTTAAAATACTGGATCATTCTGATCACTCTAGCAGCCTACTGAACATGTTTATTCTTCTTAGTAGCAGTAGTTTTCAACAACAACAACAATAGCAGCACAACATTTCCAATGTTAGTTTTCATTAGTGTATTTCAGCCTCTTCTTGTTGGCAAGAGTGCATCTCATTTGGAGCATTCTGTACTTTATATTTGCTATTGTTTATAATGATATGACTTATTTTTTTTTGCTCATGGTTATAATGTCTTGATGTTGCAGCATATTTCCAGCATTTTCCAGACTTTAGTCTTATATTCCTGTTTTTCTTTATTTTTAATATTGTAGATGTTATATATTCCTATCTTTTAAGCAATAGGGGCTGCACAATTTAGATCAAGATACCACATAGACAAAGGTTGGTTTTAGAAACAACTTATTATGGATGACCCCCCCCCCCCCCCCCCAGTTAAATGTTGAGAAATCAGTGGAGGGTGCACAATAGAATAACAACTATTGATCATGTCGAGTGAAATCTCGACCATGGGAAAGAGTGAGACATTTATCAGAGCCCTTTATTACAAAATTCATTCACTAAAACTATATTCAATATATATATATATATGAAATTAGAAATTGTCACATATATATTATTTTTCAAAGTGCATAAACATTTTTTTTTTGAAAATATTCTTTGACACAAGAAAACGTTACAACACCACAATGGAGTAGAATTGGTAGATGTCTTGAGTTCATTATATGAGTTCGTGGGTTCAACCTCCTTCGATTGATATGCTCAATATTGTTTAAATATGTATATAATGGCCAATTGTAGCATTTTTAATAATTGGTAGTGGTTTGTGCCAAGGTATAGCAACACACCCTCAAACAAGTATTTTGTGGAACAATTAAATTAATATATGGTATATTATGGTTTTATTTTGGTTTTTGGAGCATTATTTTTCAAAATTAAGATCTGGAAGAAGCTAGAAGATCGTGGTTCAGAAATCAATATAACTAAGGTGTTTTTATATTTTTTTGGCATATTTTATGGCTATATTATCTTATGTTCACTTTTAAAGTTCATGAGCATGTTCTAAGTATTTTGGATACATGAAGTTGATGGGTTCCAAGGAAGATTTTTAATGACCATACTAAAGTTCTAGATGAAGTTAAATATGATGTACAATATGATAGCCATCAAGAGTGATTGATATGACCATATTGGTGCATTCTCTATAACAGGTACAATGCTTATAACTTGTACGGAAGTTTAGTGGTTGTAGATTGTGCCATAGCTACAATGGTTTTCATAGTTGTGGTATCTATGGTTGTGAAAGTATTTATAGGTTGTAAATGTTTATAGGTTATTTATATGTATCTTTTGTGATATGTGATGATTATGGGTCCAATTTTAAAATGAGATGAGATAGGAGTCCACAAGAAAGCAAAGAAATGAGGTTGAAGCCTCAATCAAGTTTGAGGCTACAGCAGGTTGGACCCTATTCATTACATAGATTGAATCCTCAATTAGGTTGGTGTATGAAGCAAGTTGTAGCTTGTTCATTTCTAAGGTATGAGCCTCAAGCAGGCTGGATCCTAGAGAAAATTGGAGCCTACTCATTCTTAAGGTTATATCCTCAATCAAGTTGTAGCCTAGAGTTAGGATTTTGTTGCATTTTTCAAGGTTGGTGCCTCAATAAGGTTTTAGTCTATATAAAGTGGTAGATTTCTTATTTTTTGCGGTAATTTCCACTCACACGTTGGGGTATACAAATTTATGTAAATAAATTAAACAATGAGAAAAATAAGTGTTGGTGGGTTTTCCCATTTGGGTCTCCACCTAGAAATTTATGTCTCCTTGTGATGTGATTCTCTATTTTGTTATTGATTACTTCTCATGCTACTGATATGATGATGGATTGATATAACTAATGATATAATGGTTATTATTTATTTATATATGGATGTGTGATTAATAAATGTTGTTCATTTATGTAATTTACCTCACACTAATTCATACCCCACCCTTTTTGTTACCTTTGCTACATAAAGGTGAATCAAAGTAGGCACCTTCAGAAACATATAACTACTAGAAGGTCAAAGATCAAGAAGAAATGGCCACTACCAGAGTAGTGGGAAAAACCCCTATGTTTTATGAAACCAAGTATGGATTTTGGGATATAGGAATGGAAACATGTATCATTTATTTCGGAGAAGAGGTTTGGGAAATTATGTAGGCTGAATATAAATCCCTCAAGAATTTTCCAAAACATGTAGCAGAGAAGGAAATTTATACATTAAACACAAAAGCTAAGAATGTTTTTCTAAGTATGTTGAAACATCAAACTTCATCAAAGTAATGCAATGCATGTCATCCCATGAAGTATGTGAAAAGTTCTAAACTTATTACGAATGGAATGCAAAAGTAAAACAAGATAGGTTGCAAGCTCTTAGAGGCTAGTTTTAAAGTTTGAATATGGATGAAGATGAGGATATCACTTCATATTTTCTTCAAGTAGACAATACTGTCCAATCCATTTTAGGTATTAGTGAATTAGTCAATTCTATTTTCATTGTTCAAAAGTTATTCATATCACTTCATCAAGATTCAACCGTAAATTATTATCTCTTGAGGGATTATCAAAAGTACAAAAAATTGTTTATGGATCAACTGCATGCAACTCTGTCTACATATGATTTAAGAATGAAGGAATAAAACTCATGAGTCAAGGAAGAAATTTTCAAGGAAAAAAAAGAATAGGAGAAGTAAAAGTATCAATAATAATCTAATTCTGATGAGGAAGAAGTCCAGTTTGTTCGAAAGCTCAAGAGAGGAACCAAAATGATAAAAGGTAAGTTCCCATTCAGTGTGGTGAATATCAAATAATTTTTCATTATGCAGCTAAATTTCCTTATGCTAAGATGAATGAGAGATTATGAATCAATATTCAAATCCAAATATGAAAGGAAAAATAAAACTAGAAAAAAATTAACTTTTAATCAAAGGAATAAAGAGATAGTGAATGTAGTGCTAGCACAAATAATGACGAAAGGAATGAAATATTGTTCATATATGAGGTTTAATAACTAAATAAAAGTTGGATCTTAAAGGAGAACTTAAGAGTGCATTAAAAGTAATCAATATTCTAAGGAAAATACAAATTCATTTGATGCAACAACTTCAAGATAAGAGTGTAAATGAAGATGTTGTTGTTTCTGTCTAAGTTGAACTAGAAGAAGAAAAAGGGGTAAAATAATTTCTACCAAAAGAGGTGAGTGAAAAGGAAAAAATATGGGAAAGATTGGAAGAGGAAGTTGTCATCTTAAAGAAATTTATAATATCTCAGTTCAAAGATCAACAGAGGCACTAAATTCCTAGATTATATTTTTAGCATGAAAAGGTATCCACTTATGAAGACATGTCTTGGCTAGCAAAAGGGTTAAGAATAAAAAAACAATGATCCCCTATGATCATCAAATAAAAGAAATCACAATAATATTGATAAAAAATTTAACGCATCAAGTAGTAGCTCACTTGAAGATACAAAGCAAGTATTACATCACTCCAAGAGGGTTCATTTCATTGAGTCTCAAAGAAATTCCAGCAAAGCGTAGAATGAAAGGATTTAGAATGAACATAAATGATCAAAAAATATAATAGATGTAGGAATGAAAATGAACATGGTTCAACAGAATGAATCTCTAAGAAATAATATAACATGTGTTGGAAATCAAATGAATATGGCTCATGCAAGGGTTGAAAAAAAAGGAAACATGGCTCCACCAAGAAGCATTCTCAAACGATTGATATCTCCTTCTTTTCTTAGGTATTAAAGTAAGTTTCTTGGTTATTGTTTCATATTTTCAAGGTTTTCACATAAAACATAAGATTGTTGGATCAATGATGTGGTTAGGAGTCAAGTGTATAATCAGGATCGTAGATGGAGATAGGTGAAACAAAAAAAATAATGCCTCAGCCATATCAACAAGTTTTGAATCTCGATGTTGATTGTCACATATGCCATAATGAAGGTCACATATTTCAATATTGTGAACTTAACTCTATATGGTATAATGTAGAATGATTTACTATCGATACTCAAAAATTTAGAAGAGGTCAAGGATGACCTCGATTAGGTTTGATTCCTCAGATATAATTCCTTAAATAAAACTTCTTTAATACCATTAATTATCAAATAAAATGGTGATATATCAAATGAAAAAGGAATACAGGGATATAATAGATTCATATTAGACATAGATCTACCATGTGCTAAGAGGGATCAAATTTCTTGAAAAGAAAACCTATTTTAGAAAGAAAATTTTGAAAAAATGTTTGCACCTTAAGTGATTTAAGGTTTAAAAAAAAAGGTTCCTTAAGCGATTGCAAAATTAATTCTATATGGCACAACATAGATGGATGTATTATTAGTACTAGTAGATGGATAAGAGGTTTATGAAGACCTTTATTAGCTCCAATTACTTAGATATAATTCCTTAAAGAAATATTCTTTAATACAATTATTTGTAGTATTATGTTAGGGAGAGAACAAGCATCCAATAGAAGCATGGTCTTAGGAGGAGACTATATGTTAGAAAAAAGGTGAATGGTTCATGAACAGTCCACAAGATAATGTAGGAACATGTACTCATACAATTCCATTTGTGTGGAAAATTTTCTGTAGATATCCATGAACTTTTTCCATTGATTTAGAAGGGGGAGAGATTGAAAAAATTGATGCTACTAGGACAGATTGTAGGTTGTAGGCATTTCACTTATATTTTAAGATACAACATGTCATTTGGAGCCATCAAATTGCTTTGAAATCCAATGTCCATTAATATCTATGGGCGTTTCCATAAATGATAAAGGGGGATATTGTCACACATAGTGTTGTCATTTATGACAACAAGATTTCATTGATTTCAAAGGGGATAAATGGACAGTAGTAGCAGGAACATCATTGATGATCAAAGAAGCAGCGAGACTCTGCATGAGGTAGTATGATAGCTTGATCTTTGAGAAGATCTCACTATGTGGGGATATGGGTTTCTAAGGTATTTTAGCTTTTAATGTAGTTAATGTTCTCAAAATATATTAGAAATAACATGATTACATAGTGCTTGTCACTACCTTACTAACAATATATTTTTCTCAGAAAAAAATCCTCCCATATTAGAAGTTATGGCCTGTTGAAAATTAGTATGACTTGGGACAAAATTGAAATGCTATACTATAGGGCCAAATCAAAAATACTAATTTCTAAAATAGTGTGCAATTTTGGGATAGATTGGTCATTGAAATGATAAATCAATAGTCTTGGGAGTGAGAAAATGTGCATTCTTTAATTTAATTAAATAAATTAGATGTTCCAGATTGATTGAGGGAATTTCCAATTGATTAATGGATGAATGAGGACAAATTTACATGAGTTTTAATGACTACCTATGAAAAATTAAATTAATAATTCTTGGAAGATCTTTGTTAGATAGTGACATGGATCCCTTAGTGAGTTACATGTGGAGCATCGAAATAGTTGGCATGGCACCTAGTAGCTCACATCAAAATACTAACATAGAGCCACTTGAGGCTACCATTTGGTAGTGGGAAATGGCTACATTTGATTGGTAAAAAGGCCAAAAACAAGTGACACATGGCACCCCTCATACGCTTCCATGCAACTGAATGAAATCATGACGAAATCATCGGGAAAATGACTAGTGACCCCTTGGACCAAGTCACATGGCATGGTCACATTAAAAAAAAACAAACTAGACCAAGTTTTAAATCCTTTGGTTCCTCCCTTGTTTAAAAATGTCAACTCCAAATGGTCATATGGACATATATGTTTATAAGAATTTGATAAATATGGAGAATGGGTCAATCCATGGTCTGTCATCACACACCCATAAGACCACCAATAAAATATAGATATGAGGTTCTTGGTCGCAAATGGATGCAGAAGAAAACATACAAATGATCGATGAGATATCAATCCTTGGTAAGTTAAAAGGAAAATACAAGATTTGGTGATAAGGTTTTGGTTCAATTATAATGAGACTAGTATATCTATCCTGGGTCCCTTTGTTGAGTGATCTTATTTTAAATTTGTTTATGGTTTCATTTTTTCTCTATTTTTCCACTCTAGTGAATACTTGAAGGAATTTATTTTTATGGACGTAAAAAACATAATTTGTGGCCCATTGTTTACTTTATTGTAGAGGTTGCAGTCATAATTCATGATTGAACAACTAGTAAGCAGTTTGTTGTTTTGTTAGCTATCTAGTTCACCACTCTGGTCTATAGTTCAAAATTTTTATGATGGTCAAAGGCGTAAGTCATGATCAGATGACTCATAATCAGATTTTTGTTTCATTTTTTCTCTGGTTCTTTACTCCAATCTAGAACTAGATGTTTATTGTGAAGGCTGAATGTGTAAGTTCATGTTGTTTGAGATATTGTACACCTTGAAAAACATAAGACTATGGCTTAGTTGTTTCATATATTATGGAGGTAGAAGGCATATTTCCTGCTTAGTTTTTTTAGTATATTATAGAGTCCAAAACACATAATTCCAAGCCCAATTTTTTGGTATATTGTGGAGGTCAACGACATAATTTAATGTTCCCAAATCAGGATTTGCTGCAATAGAGTCCGAAGGGACACTTTATAAGGGATCTAATGCAAAAATAAGCTAAAAGGGGACTTGGATCCATTTTTTTACCCTTCATACATTACACTTCCAAAATATTAGCTCAAAGGAATAACCCTAGGTGGGCCACTGGGTTATTCAGATCTCCCACTCCTAGGTACCTCAAACATTGCCCAAAGAGAGAGCTACAATAATACATGAACTCAAACAAGTAGCATCAGTGAAACATAAACACATATGGTGCAAGAAGAGAGCATAGACATTTTATTATGTGCAACTATAAATAGATATAAAAGAACTTGAGGAAAAGACCTCTCAAGATAGGCCAGATTAGCCTCAAGACAGATGTACATGCAAAAGTGAAAGTACACTACTACACAACCCAGCAACAAGTTATGATTGCACAGTCCATAGTGGAAAATGACTGCAAAATGATATACATACAATGATATAGCAGTAGCAAGCTCAAATAAAGTGGGGGAGCAAGATCTCAACCCCAGAAAACAATACTACCACAATCCTCCAAGGGATTTTCCAAAATGTACAAATTGGAAAAATGCCAGAGTGTAGTATAGCAGCTGCAACTCAATAATAATAAAAAAATGGAGAAGGATGGAAATGCTACAAATTATGAAGAAACCTCCTCCAATTATCTTGAAAGTGAAAGGCTGCTCCCTTCACTGAATATTACACCCTCCAATCCATATTGTGAACCCCTCTTGCAAGTGCCCTCTGAAAATAATGCAATATGGGGAAGAGACTACACTCAAAATGAGATGAAACATATGGCCCAATGCCAAAATCTACAATTAAGCTCTGATATATTCGTCACTGATCTCCCAGAGAAAGAGTGAACTCCTCCTCTGCAAACTAGCTCCGGAAGTGTGTGGTAATGAATCCTCACTACAAACCCCAGCAACTCAACGTTTCTGCCGAAATGGAAAATGTTGTAGCTAAAGATGGTTACCTTGGAATCAAGCCTAGATGTGAGGAGAATGAAGAAAAGGTCCTCCAAGGCTTCCCAATGAAGGAGTGTAAACCCCTAAACAGGAATCCCCCTTTTGCTAAGCAGCATAGCTATCCCAGTTGAACAACTAGAGAGAGCGGACCAAAATCGAAATCTCAAAAACATGAGAAATGGCTCTCCTTCCCCCTTTATTTCCAAGAGGTGGCTTCCTTTCCATGGACCCCACCCATTAGGGTTTCTCTCATCCAATGATATCCCTTCTATCAAAACTGCGTTGTCTTCTCATGCAAGCTACACCTCTTTAGGCAGTGTTGTTGACTTGGTAAAACTTGACCTAGTCTTCTTGTATTTTCTCCTTTTCACACTAGGATATGAAAAATAAGCCACTTAGGTGACCCCGTTTGCATATTAGGAGTGTTTATTATGATTCTTCATGGGCCCCCTTACCTATTTTATTATTTTTATTAAAATGAAAGAAAAATTAATGTTCCAATTTTCTTCATGAAAATTTGGGAAAATTACAGTCCTCCCCTCCCAAAGATTTATTGTCCTCAAGATTGTGCAAGGGTAGACTAATTTCTCTTCTCCTCTCCTGTAGCATCCATGTATGATGATCTCCTCCAAGAAATAGGATGCTATCCCATCAATAAAGCTCCCACATTGCTTCTCCTCAGCATGTAAATTAGCTACCAAGCTATCATCATGAAAAAGTGAGGTGCTCAAGAGAGTGGAAAAGTGATGTCTAGAGGTCCTCCCAAGTCATGGAGTCTGAAAAGTGTTGGGAGACATTCTCCCCATGTGGACCCTCCATCCCCAAGCAATAAACCATCCAAAATGAGTCACCTTCAAACTAGGCAACTCCTGGAAATCATCCTCCACCTTAGGCTCATGTAAAATAGGTGGGCTGCAAATCTGAACATGGTAGGATTCATAGCCTACCCCACACTGTCCTTCTCTCCACTTATGATAAGTGTGGAGTGAAAGCTGAACTTGGGCTGCAATAGTGTTGCCCTCAAGTGGAAAGATGAAGTCTAGATCTACAAGGATCTCTCCTACAACGTTGTAAATCAAGCTAGCCCAAATCATCTCATATGTGATGAGTTGGAAGTCATCATCATATGGTATTCAATCAATCATATGTTTCACCTCATAGAGAAACAAATATCTTCTCATGGTGACCATATCTTCTTCCATACTCCCCTTAGAGCATGTGGTGCAAAGAATATGGAGGTCTTCTTCCCCAAAGGGCACATCATCCCAATGTGTATCTCCCTCCTTATGATACATATGGGGCTTGTGATGATACATGGCTGAAACATAATGGTCCTTAAGAGAGACCCAATCCATCGCATCAAATACAACACCCATGGGGTGCCTCCCTGAAGAGCTCAAGATCTCCAAATGGTTCCTCCCATTTGAAAGCAAGAAGTGTAACATGACAATCAAGGCTGGCCCACTTTTTTTTCTAAAATATGCAGCATGAGAATTATGGAGAACCATACTCCCTATGGGCATCCTCAAATATTGTGCCACTCCTCCAATGGTGCTTCCTATATCCAACGTTCTACTAGCATAATATGGGAGCATAAATCTGTTAGGGAAAGGAGGTGAAACATAGCTCCACACATGGAACCAATGCAGGGCATCATTGGCCTGCCTCAATAGATAGTGCAACAAGTGTCCCTTCAGCCACTTGTTTGCTACCACATTCATCCTGCAAGATGAGATCATGAAAACATAACTTCGTGCCAATGGTACACACCGAAAATTCTGTGGCTTTCCCCCACAATCCACCAATAAAATGGCCATCATAATTGTTTTAATTGACCATAAGTACAACAAAAAATAATGTGGAAGAAGGAGATATCCTCCTTGATATGATATGCTACTCATAAAGATAAGAGAGTGCAAAACATAAAGAAAATAGTTACCTCCCTCATCATGTACTGCGGTCTTTGAGGTGAAATGGCTCGAGTGAAAATTCTCCCTTACTGCAACAGAGTAGGGAAGTGGTTGTGCCAACCATCTCATCACCTCTCAGGCTATGCATCTATCCATATGCTAATATAGATCCATTAGGATGCCCCTCCAAGCGGACTTCTCCATCAACGAATAGTATGCATAAGAATGTATGAAAGGAGAATCCATAAACGTTACATGTAGGTATCTCCCCTTGTGTTTGTGAGCCCAAGCCAAGAAGAAAAAAATATAGTAGGGGATGCTTCCATCCATTACTTTCTCATCCTCATCTACTACATTCCTCCAAGGTACATCACTTTTGAATTGGTCTTGGGAACACTTCAATAAGTAATCCTAGCTCTTAAGTGACGGTGCTGATGGCCTGTGGAGTAGGGCCACTCTCATATCAAAGCTAAACTCTTTGACATGGATCTTGTCAAAGAATCTACTCATCATGTTGCTGCACATATAGAGTCCTTCCCATGAAGAAGGTCTTGTTTTGGCATCTAAGGCCAAGGAGCAGCCCCTTTGCACTATGCTAGTGCCTCCTCCTGCTCCTGAAACATCCAAATACAATCTGAGCAACAAGAATGTTTGTTGCTTCTCCACACTCCCACCATACCAAATATGTGATGGTGACATAATGAGTGGTAAGAAGGATGCCATCTCATCATAATTCACCCATGCTCTTTTCTGCCCCATGGTGTAGGTATCTTGCCAGTCCTCCTCCTTCTTCACATCCCATGAAAAAAGATAGGTCATGTGCTGGCCAAACTCTCTCAAGAGTAGCCAACACAGCATTGCCTCTTGCTTCCCTGTGTCATATATTTTCAAGAGGCTCACCATACTATTTCCACCCATCCACATCCACTCAACTCCTTGTGGATGTCTTCCTTCATCCTGCATCTTGGTATCCCACAAACAAGGGCTACCATCTCCCCAAAATAGATTTTGGCCTTTACATTTCAAGGGAAATTGAAATGAAATCTCCTCCATGACAAAGTTTCCAAACCCCAACCTCAACGATGGTGTAGAACACATCAATGGTGTATGAAGATGATGGCACAATGCAGTGAAAGTTTCCTACTCTAGATAATCAACATGTAAAGATGTACAATCCTCCATGAGAGATAAATACTTAGGCATACCTTGGAGAGATTTGGAAGAACCTTGTGTTGCTGCAAGAGTTTCTTCCTCAATAGTGCTGGCTGCCTCAATTAATGGAGATGAAGGTTGCTTCTCCATCACTATGACAACGCTAGTATGTGCCTCTTCAACTGGTGGTGAGGGCTCCTCCCTCTTTTGACCAAATCCTCTGATCAATCTTTGAGAAAAATCAGCAAGAGTAGAAACCCTTGCATGACTCCAATGGCTGAACCACCAAGTCTTTGCTTCACCCTCAAGGTGCAACGCTACAACTTGTACAGCCTCTTTTTCTACTACAAGATGTAGTAGGAAGAAAGCCTATAGCTTCTTCACCCAAACCTCTACTACACATGTGAGTGATCCATCGAATGTGGACAATAGAAATTTATTACCTCTCATTATCCCATAATTTTGGGGTCTTCTCTCTTCCTTATAATGAATACATTATGGAAAATATAGAGTCTCTTGGAAGGCTCTAGTGTTTTCTCGATATTCAGTAATATACTTGATTAGAATCTTGAATTCCAAGTGTTTCTCATGCTCCATTTTTCCTCCTTGGTGAGAGAAGGAAGTGCATGGTCCTTCCTCTCCTTCTTTTTCAGTCTTCTCAACCTCCTTGGAGAGATCTTTGCTGGATCTAAAAACTGACAAGAGAAATCTCATCCTCTGCATCATCTTGACCTCTTTTGTCTTTTTGATTCGAACTTCACAGGTTGAGCCAAGTTTGAAGCTCTGATAGCACTGTAATGTTCCCAAATCGGGAATTGCTGCAATATTGTCCAGAGGGACGCTGTATAAGGAAGCTAATGAAAAAATAAGCTGAAAGGGAACTTGGATCCCTTTTTTTACCCTTCATGCATTACACTTCCAGAATATTATCTCAAAGAAATAATCCTAGGTGGGTTATTCAGATCTCCCACTCCTAGGTATCTCAAACAATGCCCAAAGAGAGAGCTACAATAATACATGAAATCCAACTAGTAGCAGTAGTGAAACATCAATACGTATGGTGTGAGAAGAGATAATATCCATTATATTATGTGCAAATTCAAATAGATATACAAGAAATTGAGGAAAAGACCTCTCAAGATAGGCCAGATCAGCCTCAAGACAGATGTACATGCAAAAGTGAAAGTACACTGCTACACAACACAACAACAAGCTATGATTGTGCAGTACATTATGGAAAATTATTACAAACTGATATACACAACATTATATAGTAGTATCAAGCTCAAATAAAGTGGGGGAGAAGATCTCAACCCCAGAAAACAATACTACCACAATCCTCCAAGGGATTGGCCAAAATGTACAAATTGGAAAAATGTCAGAGTACAGTGTAGCAGGTGCAACTCAATAAAAATAGAAAAATGGAGAAGGATGGAAATTCTTCCAATGAAGAAGAAACCTCCTCCAATTATCTTCAAATTGAAAGGATTCTCCCTTCACTAATGATTACACCCTTGAATCCATAGTGTGAACCCCTCCTGCAAGTGCCCTCTGAAAATAACGCAATATGGGGAAGATACTATGCTTGAAATGAGATGAAACATATGGCCCAATACAAAAATATGAAATTAATCTCTAGGATATTCCTCACTGATCTCCCAGAGAAAGAGTGAAATCCTCCTCTGCAAACTAGCTCCGGAAGTGGGTGGTAATGAATCCTCATTGCAACCCCTAGCAACTCAACGTTTCTGCCCAAATGGAAAACGATGTAGCTGAAGATGGTTACCTTGGCCTCAAGCCTGGATGTGAGGAGAATGAAGAACAGGTCCTCCAAGGTTTTCTATTAGAGGAGAGGAAACTCCTAAAAAGGAATCCCCCTTGTGCTAAGCAAGACAGCTATCCCAGTTGAACAACTGGAGAGAGCAGAACAAAATCGAAATCTCAAAAACATAATGAGAAATGGCTCTCCTTCCCATTTTTATGACAAGAGGAGGCTTCCTTGCCATGAACCCCACCCATTATTATTTCTCTCATCCAATGATATCCCTTCTATCAAAACTGCACTGTCTTCTCATGCAAGCTACACCTCTTTAGGCAGCGCTGTTGACTTGGTCAAACATGACCTAGTCTTCTTGTATTTTCCCCTTTTCACACTAGGAGATGACAAATAAGCCACTTAGGTGACCCATTTTTCACATTAGGAGTTTTTATTATGATTATTCATGGGAAACCTTACCCATTTTATTATTTTTATTAAAAGGAAAGAAAAATTAATGTTCCAAATTTCTTCATGAAAATTTGGGAACATTACACATAAGTAATTTCCAAATTGCTTGGTATATTGCGTTGAAAAGAATAATTTTTCCCCGAAGGTTTGGTATATTACAAAGGCCTAAGACATAAGTCATGGATGATTGATTATAATATTAGAATTAAATATCCATGAGCTTATCCAATTTGAGCTTGCCATTACAATAAAAAATTAATGTGAAGAAATAGTCATTGCACATCCCACTAAGAAATAAAATTGGTAGACATTTTGAGTTGAGTATATGAGGTCATGGTTTAGATCATTACCAATTGACAAGTTTGATATTTTTAATTTTTTTTATATATGGCCAATTTTTTGAATATTTTATAACTGGTGGTGACTCATGCTAGAATCCAACAACACTCCCTGAAATAAGTATTTACAGAATAATCAAATTAATATATGGTACATTATTGTTGTTTTATGAGTTTTGGGAGCATTATTAGTCCAAATTGATATCAAAAAGAAGTTGAATAGTCCTAGTTTAGAAGTGGATGTAACCAAAGGGGTTTGATGTTTTTCTAACAAAATTTTGATGGAAAAAGTATATTATGTTTTTTTTTAATGTTCATAATCATGTTAGAGGTGTTTTGGATACATCAAGTTGATATTTTCCAAGGAAGCGTTTGAATGACAAGATTGAAGTTCTAGATATAGTTAAATATGAATTACAATATAAAAACTAGTAGGAGTGATTGCTATGACAATTTTGGTGTAGGTTCTATAAGAAACACAATATTTGTAGGTTATATAATAGTGTAGTGGTTACAAGTTTTGTGACAAAAACAACGATTAGCACCATGAGAATATTGATTGTAGTGGCATTATTTATAGGTTTTGAATGTGATCTGTGACAATATATTTATATGTACATTTAATGGTATACAATTATAATGGATACAATTTGAAAATGAGATGAGATAAAGGCTTACAAGGAATCACAAGAATGAGGTGGAAGCCTTTATCAAGTTGAAGCCTAGAGAAAGTTGGACCCCACTCATTGCTCATGTTTGATCATCTCAAGCTCATACCTAGAGAAGGTTGGATCCTATTTATTATTCAGGTCCTAGCCTCAGTTGGGTTGGATCCTAGAGTAGGGTTCCTAATCATTTTTTAGGTTGTGTCCTCAATTATTTTGTATACTACACTGAGAAATTGATTACATTTTTTGGCATCAATGCCTCAAATAGGTTGTATTGTACGACAAGTGGCATCTATCTTATTTTTGGGGTTAATTTAGTCTCGCATGTTGGGGCCTACAAATTAGTGTAAATAATTTAAATACTAAGGAGAAGAAAATTTGGTGGTTTCATCCCGTTTGGGGTCCACCAAAAAATTTGTGCCTCCTTGTGATGTGATTCTTTCTTGTTTTGTTGATTGTTTCTTATGCTACTAATATGATGATGCATTGATATATATTATTAGATAATTCTTATTTCTCATTGCTATATGGATTTAGGGTTAAGGAATATTGTTAAATTTTGCAATTGACTCCACACTCATTCACTCCCCCCTAAGGGTAACCCTTGGTCCAAAAAATTGGATTAGAGTAGGTGTCATTAGAAATAGGTAACTACTGGAAGGTTGAATATCAAGAAGAAATGGGCACTACCAGAGCAATGGAGAAACCCTCTATGTTTGATGGAACCAATTATGGATCTCTCTTTCAGAGTAAAATGTTGGTAATTGTGCAGGCTAAGCATAGAATCCTAAAGAATATTCAAACAAATGCACAAACAAGGTAGTTTTTAAATTTCATGCACAAGCTAAGTATTTTATTGTAAGAAGCTTAACATAATCATGATTCATCAAATTAATGCAATGCATGTTAGCCCATGAAGTATGGAAAAATATGAAAACCTTTTACGAAGGGGATGCATAAGTTAAATAAGTTAGGCTACAAGCTCTAAGAGGCCAATTTCAAAGTTTATAATGGATTAAGATGAGTATATCACTTCATATTTTCATCAAGTGAATAACATTGCCAACTCCATATCAAGTCTTAGTGAATACGTCGAAGATATTTTTGTTGTCATCATTCAGAATTTTTTTCATTAATTGGTGAAATAAGATGTTGCAACTGCTTTTCTTGGAGTAAACATTGAGAAGGTTTTTGTGTATTCTTATCACTTTGTTTAGAGGAGGGTTCCTGTGTATTCTTATTTGATACTGGAGCTTAAACTACATCACCATATTTATTCCAAAAAATTATACAATTATATTTTTCAAGGACCTTAGGTAGTCCTTAAAATTTTACCAAATTTGCAAGTTTGATCTCTAGATAAAATTATTTTAGCTCGCCTTTCCCTCTTTCTCTTTTACCATCACTTTCTGGCTGAGTCGAGACTGTTTTAACTACATATTTCATAACATAATTTGTTATCCTTGAATGTAATACATAAGCTCTAAAATAATTTAATACGTTAATGAGAGAATATTCTCTTGTTTATAGGATATCATGTATTAATTAAACGTCTCTCATGACCTTGTGAAAAAATGGAATGGTTTGTTAAGAACCTTAAATATTATTCTTTGTAAAGATTGTAGTCAGAGTAGTATGTGAAGAAAATGAAAAGATAATAACTTCCTTTGTATAATATGGAATTTCCAAAATGAGAGTCTCCATATTAAGATATTTTTAATTTGAGAAAAGCGCAATCTAGATTGAGGATTTCATTTTACTTCTTGGTATTTTCTAAGAATATTTGTTATATCCTTAACTATTTATGGATAATTTGGAATGAATCTTCTCAATAAATTAATTATACCTAGGAAATATTGTATTTAGTTTTTCTTCCAAGGTAGATTGATCACTTGAATTGAAGATATTGTTTGAGGATCAAATTTTAATCCATATTTTGATAGAATATGACCAAGAATTTTTCCCTCCTACATAGAAAACATTGAACTTTTGGGATTGAGAGAAATCCCATAGCTTCTGTACTTCTAAAAAGTATGTCTTAAATGTTTGATATTCTAAGAGTTTGACTTAGAAATCATAGTAAATTAATCAACATAAATAAGAATGAATTTAGTTACCTCACCCACAAATTCCAAATTCATGTCTCTCTAAAACGTTTCTCTTGCATTCATCAATCCAAATGGAATTTTAGCATAAATAAATGTTCCCCAAGGTGGATTGAATGTTGTATTTTAGCATAAATAAATGTTCCCCAAGGTGGATTGAATGTTGTATTACTTGATATTCTTGGTTCAATAAATCTAGACTCTATCTTGAGAATCCATCTAGCATTGAAAACCATTCTAATCCTATTACTTTTTGGGGAAGATAATCCATTTTGTTTAATGGATAATTATCCTTTAAATGCGACTCATTCAAATTATGAAAATATACACATAATCTTATTTCTCCATTCTTCTTTCTAACATGAACTAAATTTGCAATCTAACCATGATATCTTAAAGGGATGATTATCTTAGCATCCACAAAATATTTAATCTCTTTTTCAGTTATTGGTAAGAGAATTGGATTCACATACATCACCTTCTATTTGAATGGATTTACATATGGCTTCAAAGGAATCTTGTGTTGTGTAATGGAAGTATCATATATTTTCAGATCATCATACTTCCATGTAAAAACATCAACATATTGTTTTAAAAAGTTTAGATATTTTTCTTTGACTTCTTGAGGTAATAGTGCTAAAAGTTTGAATTTTTTTAATTCATTCTTTTCTTTGGTCTTACATTATTGAATATCTTCCTCTTGAGGCATTACTATTACAAACGTAGGAACATCATTCTAATGAATTCATTTTTCTAATGGAACTAAACCTTTTGGAATATAGTTATTTGACAATTGAACAATGTCATGGTCTATAATTTCTCAGCATGATTCACAATATCACTCTGAAAATTCTCATCAGATTCTTGATCTAGGTGTAAAGCTGAAAAATCATTTAATTACTTCTAAACCCTATTGATTCGCTCATCATCCTCCAACATTTGCCCATGCTTTACTTTATCTGTGATGGAAGGCATGTGCCTTACTTCAATTTGATATTGTAACTTGAAAGTGTTGGTGAATTTAAAAGTACTTGCAGGAACTACTAATCAATAAAAAATTTCATTTTACTCTCTTGGAATAGGAGAAATATTAAATGTAGGAAAATAATTTTCAATGCAATCCCACACTTTGTTCTTGTTAGACTTCAGTCTAGGATGGTTAGTTTGAAAAAAAAATTTGACCCGTCTATTCTAAATCTCCAAAAAATGTAACCTTTGAAACTTTGTCTTCTTACTTATTTCAAGGGCCAAAGTTAATTCTTCATACTCTACAACATTATTGGTCACTTCCAATTCCAATTTAAAATAATGACTAATAATTTCTTCTGTTGGTGAAATAAAAATAAAGCTTTCCCTCGATCCATCTCTAAATGTCGCTCTATCAAAGTATAGCTTTTATATATCATTTTTTGAAGAATTAATGATATTTACAATATTCTTAGCTTTATTATGCATATTATAATCATTATCTACTACTAGAATAAAAAACCATAAATCTTGATCATCAACATAAATAGGGTGATTAATTGGTTGGCTAGCATTACAAAATTTATTTGCAAATATCACTTCTCTCTACATCCTCAAGCTCTCTCACCAAAAAACTGGAATAGTGGCATATGGCATGTCCATCTGTAAACTTCCTCCAATTTTAGCACACCATGCCCCTACTAATAGCATACCAAACTTCGTAAGCATATCTGTAACCACAATGTCCATTAACACATTTTTCAGTAGGATTTGAGCTGAATGAACCACCCAATATTTTATCAACCCAAAACATTTTACCCCTTTATAATAAAAAGTATTGAGGTCATGGTAAGGGCATGGCACTTGTAGTTCTGGTTTTTTCATAATAGACTTAGGCAGAAAGTTGTAAGAATCTCTTGAATTAAGCATACAATTAGAAAGAAAAAATTCATGTAACTTCAAAGTGACATAGAAAGGAGGTACTAATTCATCCAGAACATGAGTGTTTGGGCCAAATAAAAATGATACTTTCTCATATTGGAAGCTTACTACATATTCTTGTGCATTTAAGCTAGGATCATGAATCCATTCAGTCAACTTCTTCTAACAGCCCCAACTTCTTGTCAATCTTGAGAGAGGAATGAGAATCTTGACCTTCTCTAATTATTTCTCTAAATTAAAAGAAGAGGAAACCTTTTCGTCCTTGGAATATTCTTGTTTCCTTGAATACAAAGTCTCTGAAATTTTATCCTAAGGCATATCAAAAGTTAATTTCTTTATTTATCTTGTTGGATTCGGTCTATGTCCCAAGTCATATCTCTTATTAAGTTGAACAATTAAATTTTTTGAAGAATATTGATACTTAGATACCTCAAAATAATTTGTACTTTGAATTACAGGTCAATTTTGGTTTGAAGGAATGATATCTTCTTCAAAAGGTTGAACATGAAGAAAATTAATATCGTGTGTCATTTTTGCAATTTCATCTTGTGCCTTTGTTATCAATCATCAAAGGTGGATGAATTTGTTGATTTGTATTAGTTCTTGTTCTCTATAAAATATGAAGTTGATGGTTCTCTATAAGGTCTTGGTTGCCTAATTAAATTATTTAGTGTTTTCCTTAGTTGAATCTCCATTCTAGAAATTACGTTTGACAATTTTCTCAACATCTTGGTAATTTCATCAATTTTTTTATCCTCTTCCTTTGCTTCCCTAGAAGAATGAACTTCTTATTTTTCTTTATTTTTATCTACTCTTTCTTCCTTGGATCTTAAAATTATTGAGGAAGCTCTCTTGGCTTCTACATGAATAGAATCTGTTTGTATATATACTAGATTTTTAAACTTTCCTTCCATTAATATAGCTGTGAAACCGTCATCAAAGGATTTAGAAAAGATAAATTTAGCAAAAGTAGTTTAAGGTTTGATGTCTGCTGGAATTTTTTTAATAAATATTATTAAACATTTTAATAAAATCAAATAATGATTCACCATGGTTTCTCTTTATGGCCTCAAACTTAGTTATATAATAGGAAGGATCATATTTTATTCCCCATTTATTGATAAAAATATCTATTAAATCCCTCCAATTAGTAATTTAATCGGGTGGAAATTGTCTAAAACATATTCTCATATCCACTTCTAATGACTAAACAAATAATATCATATACACATCATCTTCATCAATATTTAGATTATCTGTGAATAAAATAAATTTGGTAGATGATCTTCAACACTTATTCCAAACTATCCATTAAACCTTAGGAGGCATTTTAGGTAAAAATCTAGAAAAGGTTGTAATTTTCATGGAAATATGAGTTCTGCATATATTGCATTCACAATTGGTGCTATTATAGCCACTCATTGTTGTGGAGTAGGTAAAGTAGGTTGGTTATTCTCTACAACAAAATGATGTCCTCATCGGCTCAGAGGAGAAGGACATTTTGGTTGGAAGAAAGAACTAAGTTGCAGGCCTATTTTCCAGGGTAACGCACCCCAGAATTAGGAAAAATGAGTTATAATGCTTCCCAACTGTAATCAAAAGGCATTAGTCCCCAGGTTAATGTTTTTTTTTCCTAAAGGGAATCATTTATATATTTTAATAATATTTTAGGTCAAAACATGAGTTGAGTGACTGACATATCACCTGTCACTCAACTATCAGCTCAAAAAACATGAAACCTGTGGCTCTGTCCTCACTTGGGACATTGCTAATCCTATCTAAGACACATGGAAAGGGAAACAAAAATAAATTAAGGAAAGTTCCTAGATCTTCAGTCATTGTCACTCATCGAGAAATTAGTAAGGATGAGCCTCTCCACATCTATAAATTGGAGGCTCGAGCATTGTAAAAATGGTCAGAATCAAAATGGTTGAATGGTTATTGAGAGATTGAAGAGATCAAGCATTGTTATGCTGCCAAGTAGTCGAGAGAGACAGAGAGAGGAGATGAAGGAATAGAGGAGGCTTGATCTAGCCAAAATGGTTGTAATCATCCTTCTTATGTCAAATAATATAGATCTGGTTTTGTTTTGTATACTTGATGGTGTTGATATTTTAGTTCTTTACATGTTGGTTCAATGGCGCAATTGATAAGTAGTTTAGATGCATGCTAGTTTATATTATTATGTATGCGAATGATTTTTATTTTCAAGGTTTATATGCTATGAATATTACACTTTTTCTTGTTAATGTGTAGGTTCTGATCTAGGAACTGGTGGAGAGGTCTTCCACTTTTCTACACTGATATATCCAGCAGGGCTACATGAAGGAAACAGGTAATTATTCTCCTTTCGCTTTGTCAATCATAGGGTAATATGAACATATGTATGTTTCTTTGTGATAGTTTCAGTTAATCTCAAATAGTATACCTTGGGTCTCGGGAAGACCCGAGAGGGTATTTCATCCACAATCACCCAAGCAACAAACCCTATAACAGAAATGGTGACTCCGCTGGGAACTAATACTTAGTTTTTGGTTGTGATCTTTCAATTCCAAAATCAATATTTCCCTCCATCACTTCATGTTCTTCTTAGTTACCATTTTTACCACTTAGTATTCTTCCCAACCTTCTCTAATGTTCACAACTTTTGATCAGACCCTGATTAACCCTTTTTGAAACATTTTTCCTTGTAACACACCCTAACTATGCAACCCAAATCGTTATAACACCCTCCAGCCTCTTCGAAGGAGCATTAGTCCTACTACTAATGCTTTTATTTCCTTCTCAAAAGCATTATTTGGCCAATATCCTTACATCCACAAAGTCCTATGGATTCTTTGGTTGATAGGTTTCCTATAGTATGTCCTAGGATCTGCAACTATGCACTCTGTTTGGTTGGTTGTTTTTCTAATCATTTTTGTTTTTAGGAAAATAACTTACCTGCATTTGTCTTTTAGAAAAATAAAAAGAGAAATTTTTTTAACTTTCTATCTTAGCTAGTTTGATTATGTATGTATTGGGTTAGTTGTTACAGAGCATTGTATGTCTGCACTTTTTGTATGTGTTTGAACTAGATTTTGGATGTGTATTACTGAAATGATGTATGCATAACCTCTTCTTGTAAGAATATCTTTCATCGAATGAATACTTTAAACAATTTTCTTGCATGGATTGTGTCAGAGTCACATAAAAATCCATACATCAACACCCCCTTCGAATAGTCTAAGACAAGTTCACATAAAATGAAACACTTAATAAAAATGATCAGCAACTCTTTTGGAGCTCACACACATATTATTTTAGGCTATGATCTTGGGTTAGTTTGTGGTGAGAAAATTGCTCAAGATCATGAGACTAAAAACTATGTCATTAAAGAGAGTAAAATATCGTTGCACTCATATCATCTAGGACTACTCGTCTAAAAAAGGAGTTAAGTGTGAGAGAACGTTGGAGTGTGAGAGAAGGTAGCCCCATTTCGATTTCATTTCCAGTGGGTATTTTGAATATTGGGGATCCCCTTGGGGATATTGGAGTTAATTCGGGGACTCAAGTGTCTTTCCCATACAACATATTGTCCACGACCGTGACCTACCTAGTGGTGTTTATGATTTGAGCTAACATTACTGGCTAGAATTTTCAGGGACAAACACAAGGTGACTAGGGTGGGTTGCCCTGGTACCTAAACAGATGAACCTACTGCATCTTTGGTTTTTTGGAGGGTGCTCCTTTTAATGAGAGTACATGGTTGTTTAGTACAAGGTTCACACGAAGCACAAGAGTTATCGTAGCTGTATATATGAATGAATATCTTTGTTAGCCAATGTGATAATGGGTTTAATATCTATCAAGTGGTGGTTATCAAACTAAGTTGTATCTCTTCATTACTTGTTAACTAGCTTTTAGAGTATTTTTATTTTTAGGTGTTTGTTTGTTATCACTAAGAGTATAATAAATATCACTTTAACTTTTTTTTATAAAATATATCTATCACTGTGGATACATTCAACGATCTTCATCTATCTAGAAGACAAAGAGGTCTTCCTCCACTAACCCTTGAGTATTTTTTGAGAATTGGTAATTCAGATTCTCCGTCTTCGGGAAATCAGTCTCTAGTTTCTAACACTAAATCACTTAACACTTCCAAATAAACCATAATTCCTGAGGAATTCTTTATAATCCTCTTCTCACCAATCCTCTTGGACCAGTATTGATTCCAGTAGCACCTGTACTTGTCATGTAGTCATCTATTCCCACATCCAATACCAACATGGAGACTAGTGGGTTATGGTACTTTGTGTACAAAGTTGCTCCACCATCAATTCCCCCACCTACTTTTAGTTCTAGGCCATTGATTAGTCACATTGCTAGTCGTATTATGCATGTTCCATGAAACTTATTTACACCAGCTATGAGTGGAGTCTATCACCTCTCGATCCCCACCCCTTTCGTGTCTATTCCTGGACCTTATGCTATCACTCCTAGTAGAATTTCTATCTTTGCCCCTTTCAAAAACCATTTTGGTTGAAACCCTTTGCTAAGTTCAAACCCCCAGGATCAAATGCCCGAGGGAAATTTTCCCAACTTGCATAGACCAGTAGGGGGAATTTTTGTGCCCCTGCCATCTATCTGACAACCTAGTTCATCATTGATTGAATTGGCTCCTCCTACTGGTCATTACCCCAGTGTCAGTCATGTGCCTATCCCCAAATATGTTTCCAACATCATCTCGTAACCAAGTCATGTTGCATGCATTTGGGCACCCCCTCCTCAACCTCATTTGGGTCAAAGGGGAAATTACTATTATGGAGGAAACAAATAATTTCCCCCTTAGCCTAATATCCCATACGGACCACCACCTTTTATGCCCACACCACCACAAAAACGAAGCTATTATCCGATGAATCCCATGTATCCTGTTGGAAACACCTTGATGAGGGGACCGCCAGGTCCTTCGAGTCACCCAAAACCACCTTGTTCAGATTCACGGGCACCCACACCTCTGCCATTTTTGGAAATGCTAGATATCCCAAATCTATATAAGTTGAATAATGACCCCATCAATCACAAATTTTAGTGGCCTCCTATACCACACAAGATACTTGCATTTATTCTGAAATTCGACGGGAAAAAAGGGGATGACCTGGCTACACATGTCACCACCTACCATTTATGGTGTTTATTAAATTCCATGGTTGATGAAAAAATTTGGCTCAAACTCTTCCCCTTCACCCTCAAAAGGAATTTTTCCACATGGTACATTGATTTACCATGTGCATTTGTTAATACATTTGGATCCCTAATAATGGAATTGTTAAAACACTTCCAACTTCCTATTTTTTACGAGACCGTAATGTAACTAATTACCACTTTTGGCTAAGACACCACCACCCACATCTCCAATCATATCCATGAATGGAGACGTAGGTGGACACTTTTCAAATGCCCGATCCTAGATAGCTTGTTAGAAGATTGGTTCTGCAAGTCACTTCCTCCCCCTATTTCCAAGGATGTTGCCTTAGCTGGTGCGGTCACAGAAAACCAATCCATTCACCTTGCCTAGAATATAGACTTGATATACTCACAATATGGCACACTTTATGATCTACTCCCCCATGCCCCTCAAAATTCCAATGCTCCCTCTACTCACCAACCCAGAGTGCACGTAGGCAGCCTCGTCGACACAAAATTTGGGGTTGTTGTAAAACAACATAGCTGGTAAGATTCCTAGCTATCTCTTATTGTTGATACCACATATAATACCACATTGGCTTCTCCTCCAACCAATATAGTAATATTTGTGTAGTCTACACAAAATCACAACGGTAAGAACAAGAAAAAAAAGGAAAATATGTCTCCTTCTAAGGAGTAGCCTGTTACACAGAACAATACCAATCATAAAGCTTCTTCCAAATATGTAAAAGGGAAAGAGAAAATTATAAAGTTCCCTTGCAATAAATTTTTTGAGGACCACATGACATAAAAATTTCCTCGCCTTCAATAATGCAAGGAATTTCTTGCACATAAGGACACTGGTCGGACCTCTGCAGTCCTTAACAATCCTTTCCCTACTCAGCAACAAAACCACCTCATATCAAACCCACCAAAACACCTACAACAGGGCAACGGTGGTTCACATCCTCCTTCCTCTGGTGAAGGATCGTCAACTATTTACATCTTCGAAACAATTTATCTTCAAACGTGAGCCAAAATTTATGGAACTCTACTCACTAATGCTCAGGAATTTTCCTCAAGTTCAAATCCACCAGCACTTAACGATCTTCATATCAAAAGGCCCATTTTTGACCTTCTGATTCTTCCACCAAAAGTTACGCTTTTTCTCACGACACATAATACCTCTGAATGTGCTTCCCAAACTATAGTATTATAGAAGATTTGGCACAAACATTCTCATCATATCTACCCTCAAAGTGTCACAAAACTTCCTAGCACAAAGGAAAGACTCGCTTTCAGTAATTGGTGGAATTGACCCTGAGGATACCATGCAAGGATTTTTTTATATTGAAAAAAGTAACCCCATATTTCCCATCATATTTCATTTTAGGTGCAAGTTGTGTCTAAAGGAAGAGATATTCATTGAATTGTCATTGACAAAGGTGCTTCGACCTGCGTAATTTTCAATTCATGTTGACGCACACTAGGTTCTCCCACACTATATCTAAAATAAAATTCCCTTTAATAATTTGATGGCCACACTTTAATCTCAAAAGGATACCTTTCTAGCTACACCATCACTCTGAATGGGAAAACCATAATGGTGGATATCGAAGTTATGGATTGTCATCTCAACTATAATCTTCTTTTGGGCTTCAGTTGGTATTATTCCATGACTACCATTGTATCTTTGCTATTTTGGCTCATCCTATTTACTTTGGATTGGAAAATAGTCACAGTGGATCAACTATCCTTTTGTACCCTAGATTACTCCCCGTTACCCAGTGACATCATGCCCTTAGTGGGTGGAATACCTGACTCTTATGTTAGTGTTGGTAACAATCTTCTGAAGGGATCCACCCTTTTAGGTAGTTTTCCTCTCTCTCTACCCGAGGTTCCAAATATGGTTTCAATGGTATCTACCATTCCTAGTGTCCCTACCTATCCCTGGATCTTGTTGGCACTTTCAGACACTGATTCCTATGGAGAAAAATTGTCAATTTCACCAATTGAATTGGCTTATCAAGCCATTCAATCTGTGTATGATTCTTCCAATTCTTTGGTTACAATCGATGCTACCATTTTCTCTCCCATCACAACTCCTTCTAACGATATCCTAAATTAATTCCTACCTTCAGACTAAGCTATTCGAGAGATCATGTCTTTAGAAGAGTGAACTTGGGATGATTCTAATCACTACGCTTCAATATCTTATTCAGACACAAAATCTAAAAAAATCCTGCGTTTTGACCCACTTGAGATTGTTCCTTCAGATTATACAACTGTCCAAACTATGGATGCAGAAGGAAACTTGGGAAATCTTTCAAAGACTATGCTCATCGATATCTAGGTCAAAACAGGTATCGTGGAAAACATTCAGATTGTAGTAGACTACATTCCTCAGAAAATTGCATGCTTCACTTGCCTTTTCTAGGAATTCCATAATGTTTTTACTCGGTATTATGAGGAAATTCATGACATATATGATTCTATTGTCTAGCATGAGATTAATAATTATGACAATGCCAAGCCTCTCTGGACAATACTTTGACCCGTCCACCCCCGCAGAGCTGCTACTATCAAGATCGAAGTCGAAAAACTATTACGTGGTGTTTTCATCTACCTTATTCCTTTAATCGAATGGGATTCTAATTTGATTCCCATAAACAAAAAGAAAGTTAACATCCACGTTTGTGTCAAATACCATGATTTTAATGATGCTTGTACAAAATAAAAATTTTCCATTTCGTTCATTGACCAAATAATCAATGATTGTGCTAGTTGTGAATATTTCTCCTTCATGGATGGCTTCTTGAGATACAACCAGATCACTATTAAGAAATATGACCAACACAAAACCACCTTCATCTATCCTTGGGGAACATTTTCATATATAAATATCCCATTTAGTATTAAGAATGCAGGAACTAATTTTTAGAGAGATATGGACTATTCATTTCACAATATTAGACACATTGTTCAATATTACTAATATGATCTTCCAACTCACTCCAAGAAACGAGCCCAACACCTAGCTCACCTGAGAGAAATATTTGTTAGGTGTAGGTTCTATAACATCCATATGAATCAACATAAGTGTATGTTCTTTGTTGAGTCATGACGTGTGCTTGGATTCATTGTCTCTAGACATGGGATACGAGTTGATCTTGATAAGGTAAAGGTGATTACTAAATTTCCTACAGCATAATCCATCCTTCAACTCCAACGTTTGCAAGGGAAGGAAAAATTCTTACGTCATTTCATCATGAATTATGTTGAATTAACAAAATTATTTATACACAAGAATGGACTGCCTTAATTCGGGTATGATCAATATCAACAATCAGTTGACACTTTGAAAAAGGAACTCATCTTTTCCCCACTAATCAATCCTCTCGACTACACCTTGAAATGTTTCCTCTATCTTGCAGCTTTACCATCCTCCATTGGAATGGTTTTGTTTAAAACTCATGATGATAACAATGAGCATGTGGTGTCTTATCCCTCAAAATGTGTTGTCGTGCCTGAACTACGATAGTCACATGTGGAGAAATGATCCTTGGCAGTTGTTTTTCTTTTCAGTTATTTTAGACACTACATAATTCTGCAACATACTACTATTCTTGCCCATGGAGAATCCCATGACAGAAATTTTGTTTCTTCAATTTATTGGAGGAAAATATTCCAAATGGATCGTGATACTTCAACAATTTTACTTGGTTTTCACTACTTCCAAGGCCAAGAAATCCTTAGTCTTCGTTGAATTATTGTTGGACCTTCCCATAGTTGATCTAGATGAAATATCCAATGATCCCATGCGTGATTAATTTGTCTATTCAGTTGACTCTACTAATCCTTCACATGGAGACACTATTGTATTCCTCCAAATGCAATAGTTCCACCTAGATCTATTGGCATATGACCATTGCTACATCTGCCACCAGGCTAAGCACTACCTAGTGCTCAATGATACCCTATATGATCACAACATTGATTCAGTTATTCAACATTGTCTCACCCTTGTCAAGGCAAAACACATGCTTAATAACTTCCATTCTAGGGCACATGGCAGTAATATTTTTGGCATGGCTACTTCCAAATGCGCAGGATACTACTAGACCACTTTGTTTAAATATTGTATCACTACGGTCCATAAGTTCCAACCATGCAAAATATACAACAAGAAAATGTGTGCACACCCCGCCCCTCTTCACCCGATTATCTTCGTTGGTCCCTTTTCTAAATGGGGCATAGACTTCATCACTAGTAACCCCACTTCATCTGCTAGACACAACTACATAGTTGTCATTATAGAATACTTCACAAAATAGGCTGAAGCCATTCCCACGTTTTGGGAAGATGGAGAAATAAATGTTATATTCTTGTTTACTCAGGGTATCTGTTGCTTTGGTGTACCTCGTACAATCGTCACAAACCATGGTTATAAATTTTAGAATCATAAGATGTTTTATTTAACATATTTTCTTCATTTTCGGCATGATCATTCTTCATCCTACTACCCACAGGCTAATGACCAAGTGGAACTCTTCAATGGTGTCCTTAAGGCCATGATTCATCGCGTAGTAGGAAATCATAAACTCAATGGCATTGAATGTTAAACTCTACATTATGGGCATATCAGAGGCCAGTTAAAATTGCTACAGGCTTCATGCCATTTAACATTGTATACTATCTGGAAGTAGTTATCCTCATTGAGTGCCAGATTCCCTCCCTCAAACTAGTTGTTGAAATCTTACCTGAAACTACTCTCGAATAAGAGTGCTTGCTCTCACTGAATAGTTTGGACAAGACTCATCTAGATGTCGAACTGGCTCTCTAAGAACATAAGCAATGAGTCAAATCTCAATACGAAAAAATTATCAACCCTTCTTCATTCCAATAGGGTGATCTCATCCTACTATACGATCATAAATACGATCTATTGGGGGGAGGAACTCTTCAGCCACTATGGATTGGTTCATATGTCATTAGTAAGGTTCTTTCTAAAGAGGCCTATGAAATTGAGGACTCTAATGGAGTACCACTCACAGAGCCCCACAACAGGCTCTATTTGAAAATATATTTTTCCTTGTGCTCTCCTTAGAATCTTCTTTGAAATTTTATGTATATAAGTTTTTATTATTTTGGTGTGTCTGGATAGTTTTTTCTTTTACATGGGTATTTGTCTCATACATGTATTTTTTTTCATAGATGTATTCATCACCCTTACCATATGTTGGATATGTGGATGGTTACAATCGTCACACATGGCACATTGCATCAGTTTCTTGGGTTCTTTACACACGTGACTCAAAACTACTTAGTTCCAGTCGATTCTTCCTTGGTCATGCCACCAACAATATTATTGAGTAAATTTCCATTATCGAACTCCTCACTGAAGCTACCTCTCGCGACATCTCCAAACTAGTGGTTAGGTTAGACTCTTAGCTAGTTATTATGCACTTGACTAATCATTATCACATTCACAATCTAGTCTTGTTATGTTACTTTTTAAGGGTACGACTTTTGGAATGTGAATTTGTGTTTCTTACTTATGAAAACATTCATAGGGAATCTAATGCATTAGATGATTGATTAGAAAAATATGTATTGGATTTGCAACTATCACATTCCTTATAAATTCATGCATGAGTGTACATTTTTCTTCATAAAAGTTTACATAAAAAACAAACACATACATCATTTAAATGATAATATATCTATATATATATATATATATATATATATATATATATATATATCATTTCCAGTCTATTTACATAGAAAATTCCCAAAAACTTTGGTGTTTTATATAAAAACTGCTCTACTAAGCCTTGCTCTGACACCTGATGTCCATAATTCTACTCCTCCTGAGCCTGCTTCCCATGATAGAAAATCACTTCTTTGGCTAACCTCCTTAGAGGCACCAATAACCACTCTGGTAAACCAAATATGTGTCGTTGCATATGTATCGATATCTCTCTCATGGGAAAAGGTGTCACACACAGGCTCAAACCTTCGAGGTTTCTAACAACCCCACATAAACTCTATGTGTTGTCTCCCTCTTCGGTGGCTATCGTGGCATCTGCTACATATCCATCCCTGGGTCTTTGATCACCTCAACTTGTATGGCAAAGGGCTCCAACGGGTCGAACCGGTGCCACATTTGTGTCAAGGAAAATCTTCATGTCAAATATTTTCACCCAAAAACAGAAAAAATTAAATCAAATTAAAAGTACAAAAATAATTTTTCCTCTCATTTGTCCTCTTACCTAGCGGCCTCCACTGAGTGTCAAGTGGAAATTCCAACTCTAGATCCCCTGTGTAGTTCATCTAGACATAGGGATAATCCTCAATAATTAGAATCCGGCCTCTGAGCCACTCAAAGAAGTTTTCTACAAAGAAATTATTAAGTGGTCCCTCTCCTATCTAAGGTTCTGGGGTTGCTGACTGATCTTGTCTAGGATGCCTCGGATTGGATATACCAAGACTGATTTGAGGCCTCATCATGGGCAATCTCTTTGGCATGAATGACAAGATCAAATTACCATATCTAGAATGTCTTTAGGTTTGGGTCTTACACATTGTCAACTCTGATTTCACTCAAAAAAGGACTCCTTCACACCAATCAAACACTTTCGAATGGAAGCAATCTGTAATATTCCAGATCTGGAATATCTCATGAATCATGCACTAAAAATGCATTTCTAGCAACATCTGCAATAAAATAATAAAATGGACCCTTGGATCCCATAAATTAATAAATATAAAACCTAAATCCAAGAAATGAGCTGAAAAAAATCAAACTAGGTTGGTTAAATAGACCTCCCACACCTAGGATTACCAAAATATGTTAAAACCCCCAACTGCAAAATACCGGAGTTGCTGCATAAAGGGACTGCGCAGTCTAGGAGATGGTTTACACATAAAAAAATAGGAGAAAAATAGAGCTACTCATGTATTGATCAATAATGCTAAAGAACAGAGATCTAGTGTCCTCATACAAAATACAAGATAACTCGGCAAGGGTTTCTTGTCAAACACTCTGCATACAAAATGGAGTATCCAGTAATTTACTGAATCACCACTGCAACACTGAAGTAAATGAGTGTAGAAGGCTGAAAAATGTCTTATCTAATGTAGATCCTTCAAATGATTCCTACCATGAAGGGATAAACCCCTCAATCACAAGGAAACACTACAATGGAGCCACCAAACCATGCATTGAACACTGCCTCCAGAATAATGCATTCCCTAGCTGGAACAATGCTGGGAATGTATGGGAAATGTGTGGTCTGATACCACAGATCTGAAATAAGCTTAGGCACTCTCCAAACATATTCCTCAAGTGAAGGAAACCTTCCTCCAATGAGAAACTAGCTCAGAAACCAGGATTCCAATCCCTTCCACTACTGCACCCAGCAACATTACACAATCTCTGGAAAAACTACACTGATGAAGTTGTATAAAGCTTGGCCTGAAAACCTGATTTGGAATGATGAATGAAAACTCTCCCAAGAGGCTCCTAAAGGAAAGAGGTGGGATTCCTGCTCGGGAACACCCTGTGCTAAACAACACTGCTACTCTGCTAAACAGCAAGAGAGAGAAAAAGTCTGAGAAGACATGAAAAATTATCTAAGACATGAATAATAATGCTGCCATCCTATTCCTTATATAAAACATGATTTTTCTTGCCCTCGGCCCCACTCAATTAGGTCATCTCTATCCCAAGATACATCTCCCTCCAAAATTGCATTATTCCTCCTTAGATTCCTCCTCCTCTAAAAATGTGTTGTTGACTTTGTAAAAGTAGCTTGATTCTGTCCTTTTTCACACATGGAGGTGTTTTATTGGCCTTGAAAGAGTGTCCCATTTCAAATTTGGAGTATTTTATCCCTCCTTAGGATACTAATGGAATTTTCTTTCCATTTATTCACCGGCTAGAGCTGCTGCTAACTCTAATGTTCCATTTAGCTTTGAGGTTAAAATTTTGGAACATTACAGTCCTCCCCTCCAAAATATTTGCTTTTCCTCAAGAAAATGTATAAGGAGAGAAAATTTTCTCCCCTCTTCCCCATGTGGCCTCCCATCAATATCCTCCATCACTACATCAAGAGAATCTGCAAATGAAGTGTAATTCCATGTTTCCTCCCAAGTGTGCAAAACCAAATGGTCCACATCAATCAAAGGCAGAAAGTCTTAATGGAAACTTGATTTCCATCTCATGGCCTCCACAAGGTGGGAGTGATGATTATCATGGTGAATGAGTGCCTCCCTAACCCATTCTATCATCCAAATGAAGTGAGTCACCCTCCAACATGGTAACTCATGAAAAGTCTCCTCCACCTTGTGCTCTTGAAATGTAGGTGGGCTAAATAAATGAACATGATAGGAAAGAGGGCCTATCCCATGTCTTCCTCCTTTCCACTGATGATAAATGTAGAGGGTATTCTAATATTGGGCTGCAACATGATTTCCCTCCAATGGCAAGAAGAAGATTGAGTCTCCAAGGACTCTTCCTCAAAAATCATGAAACATGCCAACCCAAACCATTACATCCAAGATGAATGGCACATCATCACCACATGGCATCCAAATTAGAAATTGGCTGAAGGTTATGTGTAATTTTGGATGATGCATATGTCCCCCCTGGTAGATGCAGTGTAGTTCTCTCAACTGCTAATTCAGAACATCAAGTGGCAAGTTGTCCTTCAAAGAATTTGCATCTATGCATGTTTGCTCATCAACTATAGAGTAGTAAGTTTCCATATATACCAGCTGTGTACAATCAAAGAAATAAAACACTTGACCAAATTCATGTAGAGATTGGTTATCAACATTACAATATTTGGCCCTAAAGTGACCATGAAACCCACAAATAATCTTGCTCTCATGTGGAGCAATGCACTGTTTACATATGGTGAGAAAGTAAAAATACTTAATAGAGTAATCAACAAGCACACAAATGTATTTCTTACCATGCATCATGTATGAGCTGAAGGTGAGGTCCAAGATTGAGTCTTCCCATGAGGATCCCCTCATAAAAATCTACAAGAGGAGAGGGTGCATACTCCCTTTGGAACACTCCACCAATAGAAACATGCTCTCAAGTGACAGCGTTGTAGGCCTTAGTAATAAGGCTCCTGTCACTCCATGACTTCTTCCTCTGACATTCCACATGCCAAAGACATCCACCATCATGCTGCTATGTGAGAAGATCTTCTTCCGACATGGAAGCCTCTCACAATCCTCCAATGCTGAAGGGTAGCCTCCTTGCACCATGAATGTGCCTTCTTTTTTCCTGGAAATATAATGAAAATTATGGGAAAATTTCTGCCCAAAATCTCTCAAGTGCAACCATAGCAACAACAAATTTTGCTGCTACCTCTCCTCTCCTTCATAGAAGCCATAGGTTAGGATCATGATGGTCAACTTGTATGATTTCCCAACAAACAGTTCATCCATGAAGTGCCTCCTCAAATTCTCCAAGGGGTTACTCCCACAAGAAGAGAAAAAGTGTGATCTGGAAATCATGGTTTGACCATTGTTCCTCCTGAAATGTACATCATCTAAAGTGGGGAGAATCATGCTCCCAATGGGAATTGTCCCTCTCAAGCCCACTCTCCAAACCAATCTCCCCATGAACATAAACATATCAGAAATATATGGAAGCAAAGTGCAATGAGAACAAGTTGCCAATTGACAACCAGAGAGTGAATCATAGTTCCACTCATGGAACCAGTGCAGTGGATCCTTTGCCTACATCAAAATAAGGAATAACAAGTGCTTTTCCACCCACTTGTTTGCTGCCATAGTCATCTCATAAGATGAAAACATGAAGTTACAAGATGGTGTCAATGGTGCACACCAAGACTCATGTGGCTTCCCCCACAAACCACCAAAAAGATAGAAAAAATCAAGGCTACAAGTAGCTACAAGTACATCATCATACGATATGCAAGAAGAGATGATTCTTCTTGTTACATCATGCTACTGAATTAATGAAAAGAAGTACAAAAAAAAATATGAAATGATACCTCCTCCATCATGTACTTGAAATCTTGAGCTGAAATGGCTCAACTCGAAATTTTCCCTCACCTCCAAAGAGTAGGGAAGTGGTTGTGACCTCATCTCCATCACCATCTGGGCTATGCATCTTCCCATATGATAATATATGTTATGATGTATTCCCTCCCAAGTGAACTCCTCCACCAAATGGAAATATGCCTCAAAGTGCATAGAGGAGAAGTCCTCATGTGCTGCATGTAGCAGCTTCTCCTTGAGACTAGAGGACCTAGTTAAGAAGACCCTTCCATCAGAATAGATGACCACATCATCCACCATGTATCTATCATCTCTGTCTGGGTCAACAAGAATCATGCATGCACCAAGATCCTTGGAGTACTCTACCAAGAGCTGAGATCTCCTGTAAGGATCAATCCTCCTAAGAGACAGTGCTGGTGATCTAGTAGGTGAAGCTCTCCTCATGCAATTGCCTGCTACTTTGACATCACCCATGCCAAAGTCTCCCTCCCAACTCTTCACCTCTCTAAAGTCCAGGAGTGGTGAATCCAAAGACAATATGTCTTCCCTCAACTCCAGATCAAGTGGCCTCCTAGTTGGAATGCCTCCATATAGTGAGACATCAATGTCAAGAGTAGACTACCCATATGGTTGGGAAACCTTTCCCTTGCTTCCACAACGCAATATAGTTTGCCTCCTTTTTTCACTAGCTCTCTGAAATAGAGAAGGGCGTGTGCCTCTCATCACATGATGTTGCAATGCTGCACAATCACGCTGCTCACTGATTGTGCTTGGACCTCCATGTATGAGATCCTGGGGAACTTTTTTCAAGGATACAAAAATCCCTCCTATTGGAGAACATGCTCCCCCTCCCTCTGCGTGAGGTATTGGATGTGCTCTAGATGTGACAAAGTTGTTGCCCTCTTCTTCCTCAATGTTTATGGGTAACATCTCAATAGTTGGATCCTCCTATAGAAAGGAGATCCCCATGCCCTCTTGTTCAAAAATATGAACTGGGGGTCTTGCCTCCGAAAATGTGTAATGCAACATGTTAGCTTCTCTCATGGTTTTCTAAAATGGGGTTTTCTCCATCACATGCAAGGGTTTTGCTTTCTCAAGTTTCCTTTGCTCATGTGCCTTAGGGATTTTTGCACCAAACCTTCCCATCAAGTTTTATATGAATCTTTTATAAGAGGAAGTGTTTGCATTCTTTAAAGAACAAGATTCAAAAATCCACCATGCACGAGCCTTACCTCGGAAATGCAGGGCTGCAACTTTGATGGCTTCATCTCCGGCCATATCGTGCAACTGCGAATAGGAGTCTAGCTCCTTCACGCAAGCTCCAACTGAACATGTAGGTGATACGGAAAAAGTAGATAGAATAAATCTACCTACATCCTGTTGCTAGTTCTTCTCCACCTGGATCTTGCAAAACTCTTAGAAATCAGTATTTTCTCTAAACCTTTCAGTTTGAGATTCATACTCCTACAAAAAATCACTAAGAGTTCTTCTCTTACACATTTTTCCTCCTCCCATCCATCTCAAGATAGCTCTGGGCATTTTACTATGCTATGCAACATGGAGTGAAGCTACATGCTTACACTTACCATGTGAAAATCTAGATTCTGCTCTAGATTCAAACTCCTTTGGAGATCCCATCTCCAATCTCATTTTCTTCAGCTCTCCTTGAAATCTCTGCATATATTTTGGAAGAAGCTTTGTAAGCTTATCTTCCTTCCTTACTTCACATGCTAAATATTTATGGCTTCTTTCCATCTCTCCTTCCTCTGATATCTAGATCTCACAGGCTGAGCCAGAGATCATGCTGTGATACCACTGTAATATTCGAAATCTGGAATATCCCATAAATCATGCACTAAAAACGGATTTCCAACAACATTTTAAATAAAATACTGAAATGGACCCTTGGATCCCATAAATTAATCAATATACAACCTAAATCCAAGAAATGAGATGAAACAAATCAAACTAGTTGGGTTAAACAGATCTCTCACACCTAGGATTGCCAAAATGTTTTAAAACCCCAAACTGCAAAATACCAGAGTTGCTGCATAAAGGGACTGCACAATCTAAGAGAGGGTTTACACATAAAAAAAAATAGGAGAAAAATATATCTACTCATGTATTGATCAATAATTTTTAAGAACAAAGATCTAGTCTCCTCATACAAAATACAAGATAACCCAGCAACGGTTTCTTGTCAAACACTCTGCATACAAAATGGGATATCAAGTAATTTACTGAATCACCACTGCAACAATAAATTACATGAGTTTATAAGGCTAAAATATGTCTGATCTGCTATATATCCCTCAAGGGATTCATCCCATGAAGGGATAAACGCCTCAATCACAAGGAAACACTGCAACGGAGCAACCAAACCATGCACTGAACACTACCTCCAGAATAACGCATTCCCTTGCTAGAACAACACTAGGAATGTATGGGAAATGTGTGGTCTGATACCACAGATATAAAATAAGCTCAGGAGCTCTCCAAATATATTCCTCAAGTGAAGGAAACCTTCCTCCAATGAGAAACTATCTCAGAAATCGGGATTCCAATCCCTTTCACTCTTGCACCCAGCAACATTGTACAATCTCTGGCAAAACTGCACTGAAGAAGTTGGCTGAAGCTTGGCCTGAAAACCTGATGTTTAATGATGAATTAAAAATCTCCCAAGAGGCTCCTCAAGGAAAGAGGTGGGATTCCCACTCAGGAGAAACCTGTGCTAAACATCACTGCTACTCTACTAAACAGCAAGAGAGATAAAAAGTCTGAGCAGACATGAAAAATAATCTAATACATGAAGAATAATGTTGCCATCCTATTCCTTATATAAAAAATGAGTTTTATTTCCCTTGTCACCACTCAATTAGGTAATCTCCATCCCAAGATACATCTCCCTCCAAAATTTCATTATTCCTCCTTGGATTCCTTCTCCTCTAAAATTGCAGTGTTGACTTAGTCAAAGCAGCTTGATTTTGTCCTTGTTCACACATGGAGGTGTTTTATTGGGCTTGAAAGAGTTTCCCCTTTCACATTTGGAGTATTTTATCCCTCCTTAGGATACTTATGGGCTTTTATTACCATTTATTCACCGGCTAGAGCTGCTACTAACTCTAATGTTCCATTTAGCTTGGAGGCTAAAATTTTGGAACATTACACAATCCAATTCCAGTAGCAACTGGCCTTTAGTAGCCATGTGTTCACTCTTAGCCCCTACCAATATAATTATCATCCACATAATATACCTTAATGGTCTCAATGTTATCTGAACAATCAGAATCTTATTGCTCATTGGCTAACTTCCCTCTACGCAGTGAGCTCAGATCAAATCCATAATGGTGTTGGGATCAACTCTCCCTCTTGTCAATTTTGGACATGGAACTCTATATGAAAAATGAGTGAGGAAATATATTTCATGTTTCCCAATAGAGACCTCTTGGTCCCCAATCCTGAACAAACCCTGTTGTTCATTTCATCATTGGATAATCTAGCTCAAGAGGTCTCTTCATCAGGTCAAGTATAGCATACTTTAGCAAACCATGTCTTTGTAATACTGCTAAACATGTTGGGTGGTTTAACATCTGTAGTTCATGATATTTATGAGCTCTTTCTCTCCAAATATTCATCTTGAAGACTTGAAACTTGCACAATATAATCCATCCATTAGTTTCAAGCTATTCAAATCACCCTGAATATCAATAAGCATTTATTTTTCTTTCGTTCAACTGCCTCTCATGCACAGGGTGTTCTCACACCTTCCCCCTTCACGAGAAATGTGTTTATGTGCCCTGGACACTGGGTGATTGTGTTAGCTAACCAATTTTATTATGGCTTGCCTAAAACCTGATAAATGACCAGTAGAAAACATAAATGAAGGAATTGAATGTAGGATAATTATAAAAAATCTTCCTTGGCACTGAAAAAATGAAGAATGGTTTCCTGGATTGCCCATAATCACTCAAGAAATTTTTCTCTTTTTTCTCTCCAAAGCACTCTCCTAAATTGAAAATGGTGGAAATGAGGGCCACCTACCCTTCTTATAGTCACCGTGGAGGTATGACTCATCTCAGCTAGTCTTTGAAATTTAAGTTATTCATTCCTGTTGTGTTTGAAGATGCTCCAGTTCACTATTCTGTTAATGTTTACATATGCTATGATGATTTTCTAGTGTTTTAAGAAGATTTTACCACCTTTGAACCTGGATGAGAAACATCATTTTTCGGACTTTTTCTCGCTCTAAAATTGGAAAACCCCTAAGTTTCCTTCTTTGGGCTCGTTAAACACCAATGAAGAAAATTTGAGCAATTATTTTACCTCTTTTTATCACTCCTTAAAAACGGAAAAAGGCATATCGAGTTTTCCTCTTTTGACCCATTAAAATTTGATGAAGGTATAACAAGTTTGATTTATTTGAATCATTAAAATTTGATGAAGGTCTATCAATTTTTTCTTCATCTGACTCGTTAAATTTTCACGAAGGATATTGAATTCACTTTGTCTCCTCGTGCTTGTAAAAAAATGAGGTAGACATATATTAGGCATAGGCTTATCACTTTATCTGAACTAAATGGACTATCTTAAAGAAAATTAATTGTGCCAGGTATAGTATTAACCCTTTTTCAAACCTGTTCGTCAACCATGACAAAGGAACCCCTTAGAGTTGTCTCTACAATATTTCCAAACTCTCTAAATCTGAAAAGCTGACCAAGTTTTCCTTTTTGTACTCGTTAAAATTAATCAGATGGGAAAAAATTGGACAGAACAGTGACTCAATATCCATATTCTGAAGGAAATTTTGGCAGCAGTACCCTTGTCACTCCCTTGAACACAACATCCCCACAATAAATCCTCCTTTGTCATCTTCTCGTCGAACCATACCATCTTATGAGTTTAGCCTTTATACTTCGACGTTCTTGTATCCTTGTATCCTAACACAATTCAGTGTTCTTGAGTCTATGATGCTTGATATCCTTGATGTCCAACCTTCTATTGTTCAAGGGATTCATCTGATCACTTCTTCCTGCGTCATCCTTGTTATCATATGATGAAAATTTTCCTCCATTTGTTTTCCATATTGCTCTAATCTATCTCCAAAACAATTTCTCTTATCCTATTTCATGCCAAACGATGTAGGACACCTTATTTCCTACCTTTGATAGATCTAGTCCTATTGATTTCAACATATTATGTAGGAAAATGATCTAGAAACATATCAATACCCTGGAACTTGCAGTCCTCAGTGGAAGGTTAGCCTGTGTTTGATTATGGGGTTTTGATCATTAGCTTCAATTTGAACGATTCTATGAGTGTTAGACGACAACATCCTTCTCAAACTCACTAGATTGTACTGCGCATCTTGGAGACCAACCTCTTTATCAATGGCCATCCTCGCATCTATTAACAACTTTCATCATTAAATTGTAATCAGACTATTTCTCACATGTTGGAATTCAACTCCTTTATTCACATTTGCAGAAATATGTTGTTCAGATAAGCGAAAACTAAGACCTTGGGTAGAGGCTTACATCATTCAACCTTATTTCCTCTCCCAAGTAGCATATATTTTGTTCAGAGACAACTCGTAAAATTAATCATATTGTGACACAGCTTCCACATTGTGCCTATCGCTCGACATGAAAACCCTACATTTTTTTGAGAAATCACTCTGACAGAGCTATCGAGCATGGGAATTCCCAAATCAAGACATGTTCTATATTTTTGACATATGTTTCTTGTTTCAGGTCCCCTGCGGTCCTGAAGCTCCAATCCTCTCTCTCTTCCACTAAATTTATAAAGTATTTTAGCCATTGTCTCCATATTTGGCCTCGCACTTTAGGGGGAATTTTTTATACAAAAAATGACCTCCTCATTAGCTCAAAGGAGAAGGACATTTTTGGTGGAATAAATACCTAAGCTGAAGGCCTATTTTCGAGGGTAACATATTCTAGAAATAAGCAAAATGAGTTATAACGTTTCCTATCTCTCAGAAAAAGGTGTTAGTCCATAGGTTAATGCTCTATTATACCTAAAGGGAAGCATTATTAGATTTTCATAATGTCCAAAGGTCAAAACACGAGTTGAATGACTAGAATCCCACATTTCACTCAAATTTCCTCTCAAAAAGCAGGAAACCTGCACCTCAATCCTGACTTGGGACATTGCTAATCTGGTCTAAGACACATGGAAAGGGAAAAAGCAATAAATAAAGGAAATTTAATAGCTCTTTCCTCATTGTAAACAATGGAGGAATTGGTAAGGATGAGCCTCTCCACATCTATAAATTAGAGGCACATGCATTGTAACAAAGGTCATAATTGAAATGGTTGAATGGTTATTGAGAGATTGAAAATATCAAGCATTTTTATGCTACCAAGAAGTTGAGGGAGAGAGAGAGAGAGAGGAGTTGAAGGAATATAGGAGGGTTTATCTAGCCACAATGGTTGTATTCATCCTCCCTCTATCAGATAATATAGATATGTTCTTGTTCCATCTACTTGATGGTTTTCATATTGTATTTATTTACATGTTGGTTCAATGGTGCATTTGATAAGTAGCTTAGATGCATGCTAGTTTATATTCTTTTCTATGTTAATTCTCTTGATTGTAAAGGTTTATATGGTGTGAAGATTACACTTTTTCTTGCTTATATGCAATTTTTGATCTAGGAACTGTCTGAGAGGTCTTTCAATTTGCCACACGAAGGAATGAGGTAACTCTTCTCCTTTCTCTTTTTCAATCATAGGTTAATACTAATATATTTATGTTTTTTTGTGATAGTTTCAGTTAATCTCAAATAGTCTACCTTGGGTCCTGGGAATACCCGAGAGGGTATTTCATCCACAATCACCAGTTAAATAAGCCCTATAGTAGCTTACAAGATGTGAGATTTTATGGAGGCCATTTTTTAGGAGTTACATGCTTCTTTGATATCAGGGAGGAAGACTCAAGTTTTGAATTTCATGGAAACTAGTTTGTTGAACTTCTTGAAACAAAGGATTGGTATACAATTTAAAAATTATGCCAGTATGTAGAAGGGAAAGTAGGTCTTCAAGTTGAATTTCCGATTGATCAATATCTGAACTTGAAGACTCACTCTTAGAAGATTTTGTGCCTTCATTTTTTGATTGAGGAAGATGGAAAGATTCAATCTAATCCACTTGCAAAGAAGTTTGAATATCTACTCCTTTTTCAACTATTTCTGAAACTCTAAGGTATGCACCAAGAAGCTTAGGAGGTTCTTAAAAACTCTCAAAATGAGAGGATGATATTTGGGGATCATATAATGAAGGCTCAACTCTATATCTAATAGAATATTTTCTCACTAATTTTTTAGGGTCTAATAAAGGTTCAACTAGTTAAGGGTCTGGATAATATCTTTTATATTTTACAAGAGCCATATTTTAACCATTGGAATATGGTATGTGAATGATCTAGTTGATACAACTCTTATTCACCATCCATGAATTAATCTCAATCGTTGTCTTAGTGGAAAATTACTTCAACTTTTTGTTCTTCAAAAACAATGCCAATTTAGTGTTGTCCCTTTCTAACAATTCTTGGCTAAAGCACCGTGTCAAAGCATCTATGATGTCTGGTGTGCCTTTTAAAAGGGTTGGTTCAAGGATAGAACCCTTGTTTAAGTAATAATCATTATCCTTTTAAGTATTAATCATAGTTTTGATTTCCAACACTAATGGCATACAATATATTAAAGCTGTTGATAGAAGGAACTAAGAAATATTGGATTTATATGCATTTACTCTAAAAAATCAATAATAATAAAAGAACAAAAAGTGTATCGAAAAAATATCCTACAACTCGCATTAATACATACAAGAATTACACAAATTCAAATAATCTAATATTTTCAGAGTAATTTATAAGAAATAAACAATTGTTTAATTAACATAGTAATGAGTGTAAATTTTCCAAAGGATTTTAGGGAAGCTAAATATTATCGTTTCATTTCCCAATTATCCACAAAATTTAATATACATTAAAGAATAGAATGATGAGAAACTTTTTCACTCATAGGAGAAACAATGTTTGCCTAAGATGAAAACACAACTTCTTGATTAAATCAATGTTCAGGTATTAAAATGAAAATATTAACTTGGCCCAGTAATCAATCCTTTTCCAAATTGTCAAAATCATATATATAGAGTTTCTTATAGAAATCATATATTCTATATATTTAAAATTAAATAACTTTATCCAAAATACATTGGATAATATTCATAACAATTTTCTCAGAATAGGAAATATCTTACTACATAGTCTTCAACTATCCTTAATTCTTGTATCTAAGCCCAAAATACCTAAAATTTTTCCTCAAAATATGGGACTGTCTCGATCCCTTGTTGAAATGTTTCCTTAGATAACTCAACTATTCAATGAGTTTCACCAGTTTTTTTTATTACTCTTCCATTCGATAAGTAAAATCAACCATTATTTTGAAAGTTTCATCAACTTCTGTATATTTTTAAAAAGTTCGTTTAAATATGAATAGATGTTTAACTTCATGAAAATACCATGAGGTAGATTTTCTAATAAGTTTTGACCACTTAGAGCTCATTTTACTCTCACAAATTTAGATTCATCCATTGCTAGTATGTTTAGTGATCTTTGATAGTATCTCTTTGTCACTAATTGGCCTTGTGAATTATTAAAAGAAGCTATACCTATTTGTTGTAAAAAATAATTTTTTCTATAAAATCTATTTACCTCTATTTGTAAACATTCACATTTGTCTTTCATCCACAACATTAAGTTTTTCTTTGTCAACACTCTCATTATGGTTGATTTTGGAGCCTTCTCATTGTTGAGGTATGAGCCTTAATTAGTTTGGAGACTAGAGTAGGTTGGATCCCACTAATTTTTTTATCTTGGACCCTCAATTAGGTTGCATACTACTTTTAGAATCTAGTTACATTTTTTTGCATTGGTGCCTCAATTAGGTTGTATCCTATGACATGTGGCATATTTATTAGTTTTTGATATAGTTTCCTTCGTAAGTTTGGGCCTACTAATTCATGTATATAATTTGAAGCCTAGGGAGAAGAAGAGTTGGTGGTTTTCTCCCATTTGGGCTGCACCTAAAAATGTGTGTCTCCTTGTGATGTGATGCTTTCTTGTGTTGTTAGCTACTTATTATTCTATTTATATGATGATGCATTGATATAAATTATGAAATAATGTTTATTTTTCATTGCTATATGGATTTAATATTAGGAAAGATTGTTAAATTGTGTAATTTACCTCAGACTCATCCACCCACGGGGGCTTCAGTCAATGAACCTCTCACGTGTGTTTGTGGCATATTAAACAATACCCTTAATTTAACTACATATTGGAAAATAATTATCAAAATCACATTATTTAACCCCTTACCAATATAAACCCAATACACCTTCCCAATTTAAGAAAACCATACTTTCAGTAGATATTGTAGGTATCCATTTTTTCATTAACTTTTTTTTATACCCCTTTATATTTTTTCATTAAATTTGAACTCCATTTTTATAATTTTCAATACAAAAACCCTTTACCTCCTATTCCTTTGTATTCTTCTTTGATAGTGGAGCTAAAAAATGCATCACTATAATTGTTCCCCAAATTCTACAATTTTGATTTTGCAAGAACCTTTTCTAGTCCTTGACCTTTTACCAATTTTATAGGTTTCATATATAAATAAAATTCATGTATATTAGATATCCATCTACCTCTTTTACCATCACTTTCCTGCTTAGTCAACATTTTTTTACATGCATTATTGGGCACATGAGATGTTATCTTTGAATGTAATGCATAAGTTATGAAAACATTCAATTCCTAAACTAGTTCTTATGCTTTTTTTCTTAGGATATCATATATTAGTTTAACATCTATCATGACCTTGCTAAAAAATGCAATGGAATTTTTAGAAACTTGGAGATTATTCTGTATAAAAAATACATCCAAGTAGTATCTAAATAAAATGAAAATATATTAAATAATTTGAGCAAAATACAATCTAGATTGAGGATTCCATTTTACTTCTTGACCTTTTCTAAGCATATTTGTTGCATCCTTGACTATTTGTTCCTAACTTGGAATGAATCTTCTTAGGAAATTAATTCTACCTATGAAAGATTGTATTTTTTTTTAGTCCAAGGTTGATCACTTGAATTGTTGATACTCTTTGAGGATCAAATTTTACTCCATATTTTGATATAATATGACCAATAAGTTTTCCCTCTTGCATTGCAAACATTGAATTTTTCCCAATAATAAAAATACCATATCTTTTATACTTCTAAAAAATATCTCTTAAATGTTTAAGACATTGAGAGTATTGCTTGGAAAACATGGTCAATTCATCTAGATAAATAACAATGAATTTATTTACCGCACTTGCAAATACCAAATACATGGTTCTTTGAATAATTTCTTGTGCATTCTCTTAGGGTCCTATGTCTATGAATATTGGTAATGTTAGTCTTGCTATATATCTAAGGTCAAATTTGGAAATATTAGTCATGATGAACTTGCTATTATTGTTTAAAGAGGTTTAGGTTTAGATTAAGTGTCATGTAAATGCGTCTATTTTTCTAAGATTCCAATGTATAAATTCATGTGTTTTCCTTACTAAAGGGCAATCATAGGAAGTCTTCAGTCACCTAGGAAAGAGTACAAAAATCATGTTATTCAAATCCTAGGTTATTATGAGTTAGTCACCATCCTTAGTCATTATAAGTGCGTCACCTAAGTATAAAGGTTATGTCTACAATAACTCAATAATGAGATGAATTAGGCACAGATTTGGAAGATCTTTGGAGTAATTTTGAATTTCATTTAAAATGAAAACTCATGATCTTAGTGGGAAATAATGGTCAGAAGGACAGTCCTTTCCTTTTCCCAAAGCGTTTCCTTTTCAAAATGTGTTTCACTTTCATAATTTCTTTTTCCAATCATGTTTTTTCTCTCTCATTTATATGCTAGGCCATTCTGTATTTCCATTTGAACTTTCATCTCCATTCCACAACACTCAAATCTTCAGCATTTTCATCGAAAGTTCTATTACACTCGTTTTGTTCAATGCAAAAGGGAGGTAGGGGCGTTGCAAATCCACATAGCGCTACAATCTTTAAATTGCATATAGAAGCCAGGAAAAACCATAAAAAACCTATAAGAAAGATAAATTCACAGTCATTTCTCTTCTAAAATAGTTGTGTGTCTTAATTTGTGCTACATTTTATTCTAATTCACTATGATTCCATACAGTGTGTTATATTCCTCATTTGTCGTTGTCAATTTGCATTTTTCCTGTGTAAGCGTCTACATGCAATATGTGCCTTGGCTTTAGAACTAAATTGAATTTTCTTCCCTTAAGTGCTTACACTTGAAATTGTTTAAAAAGTCAAATACCTTGAGCGTTGCATTTCTTCCTTTTGCGCTGCGACTCTCCCTTTTAATTTCTTTTCCAACAGTTGTAAAATTTAAAGTTATGTATATTTTCCTCAGAAAAGTCTCCATCCTTTAATTTTTTTTTTAATTGCGTGCTGACTCTAAAGACATTATGAGAGGTTTAAAAAATCATAACACCTCCTTTGTTAAAAAACAAAAAAAAATTCTCACAGCCCTAAACTATTCACTGTTGCAACAGAAAAATTATTTGAACTATAGAAGACAAGACGTACAAGGAAGGTGCCATTTTTTTATTCGAGCAACAAGATATCAAAACTCTAAATTCAGATCCCACCGTAAAAATGGATTTAAACAAGTGGGTTGCATGAGTTTTTGTGAAAATATTCACGAGTATCAACTACAATTGAGAAAGGATTTTTCTAGGGATTTTTATGGTTTGCACGCAAAGGTGGGAACCCAAATTCTTCGATTCATAGATAAATAAATAAGTGAGGCCAATGAGATCTGTTTCAATGGAGAGGAATGGTTCAAAGGTATGAAGTTTGATTTGGTTGATTTTAAATACTTTCTCAAATCCAAACATCATAGAGCATATGGTTTTGATGTTCCAATATTCAGCTATCTACAAGACCAGTATAGTAAATTGTTGGACATGATTCAAAGTTACTTTACATGTGAAGGGAGGTTTAGTAAAGTGTATCACTATCATATCATGCTCCTAATGCATTTACAATGAAGAATACTTTGAATATCCCCTAATATTTATTTAGGATTCTATGTAACATGGAAGACAAAGTGGAAACAAAAGGAAATCAGATTGAAGCCAGTTCGTTTCATTTTTCATTAACTAAATTCCTAGTGATAAATGAACTTAAAAGAAGGAGTAGGCATGCAATAAATTTTTTGTTTCTTCAATATGGGTCGCACAATATTCAAAAAACCAGAAGACCAAGAAAGAAACCTCATCATTTGTAATTAAAGAAGCCTCTCCTGCAACAGCAAGCTTAGTCAAAAATATTTTGACTAAAATAAAATGAGTTGATGAAAATTGAAGTACCATGAACAAGATTTGCAGCCAAGAGATTGTATTTAGTTCTTCCATCTACACCTATCCAAGTTGTGGATCTATAAAGTACAAACAAGGAAATGGAAATTGATGAAATAGACCAAAAAATTATAGATTTACAAGATCAATTGGGCAAGGCCCATCTAACAATAGCATAGTTGCAACAAGATAATAGCGAACTTACGCATAAAGTATCATAAGAAATTATTAAGCCGGGTGAAGAAGAACCATGAAAGGAAACATTGTCACATGCTGATAAAAGCAAAGGAAAAATGCTCATTGAAGTTGAAGAGTTAAAGAAGGCAGTTGAGCAGTCATGGAAACTTAGAACTAGATCTGCTACAAAAGTGAAAATGCAAGTAAAGGATACTTCTCAGCCAGAATAGAGGATCATTTTTTATGAGCATAAGGAGTTTGAGAAATTATTGGAACAACTTGAAGGAGTTCAAAAATAGGTAGGTCATCTTGGAGAGAAGTATGATAGGGACAAGTTGCGTTTTCTTAACAAAATGCAAGTTGTTGAGCATGTTTGTTATGAATATAATTCATAACAAACAAGCAATAAAATAATGTAAATAATAAATAATATAATATTGATTATGTTAAATAGTCATTAATTTAAGTGAAAGGGCATGTCCAAAAGACATGCCCAGTCATAAGCAAGGACACATTGTAACATTTATCATCACTTATCATTTTTATATATAATAAATTATTATTACAAAATAAATCTTGTGTATTTTTACAATTTAAGCCAACAAGCCTACCATTTTTTTGCTTCAATGGTATCATAGTCATGTCACACAATATAGTCTTACGAGCCTATGAACATAGTTTATTGTACCATATGCAATTACCTATATATTTTGAAGAAATTGAGAAGATTAGAAAAATTCAAGAAAAACTTGAGCAATAAGAAAAGTCATGTTCAGAAGCTACAACTTATTTTAAGAAAGGCTATGAAGAAATCCATAATAAATAAGAAGAAATTTTTGAAAATAATTATGAAGATCACACATTGGAAGAAGAAAAAGGGGAGTATAGGAAAGAGGATGAAGAAAACCTTAATATTTGCTCATCTGAACCTAAGATTGATCGAGCAGTTAGAAAACTAGAGTTACAAATAAAGAAAGGGCCCAATACACATCCAGAAGAGAACCACATCTTGTAACAAAATAAAGATCTCGAGAAATAAAGAGGGCAAGTTTTGCGCATTGAAGATTGGAATTTGAAGAGGAAATTGGAAGATATTTGGAATGAGAAAAAGGAGTTGTGTGACATTGATTCATAAATTCACTCTCTGGAGGAATATCTTCATTATTATAACTATTCCATGGACAAGCTCTCTCCATCTCTCGATAAACTACGTACTCATCGATATGAAAACGATGAGATTTCTTTTCAAATGGGGGTCATGAGGAATGATGCGATATTTAATTTCTACAGGATTTCTCTTAAGGACCATAAAATATACAACCTTCAGGAGACTTGGCACTACTGCTCGACCCCTTGTGTCATACACAGCTCCTCCTTTTATGACTGCCTTCTGCCACTCAATTGTAACACAGAAACTGCTCTCGAATTCAATGCAAAAATAATTCTCCACATTCTTGACAATGACAGGGTACATTTTGACATAAACTATATGCAGGTCGGCCAAGAAGAGTATTCTCAAAGTCAATATCCCTTTGTATCGTTTTCACCATTGAAAACCCTTCCTGACCACTGTCTCGACCTTCACTAATGAGCTTCTACACCTATCGTGACAACCCTACTTCCTGTCGTATCCCACTGCTGAACCTCCATTGACGCCTTCATTTAATGATAATGTAAATAATAAATAATCAAATATTGATTATGTTAAATAGTCGTTAATTTATGTGAAGGGGCATGTCTAAAATACATGTCCAGTCATGAAAGGCCACCTAGCTAGATATATAACCAGGGCCCCATTTTAACATTTATCATCACTTATAATTTTTATATATAATAAATTATTACTACAAAATACCTCTTGTGTATTTTTACAATTAAAGCAAACAAGCCTACGGATTTTTCTCCTCAATGTCCTTGATAAGGAAAAATATAAGCTCAAGTGGACAATACCTCTGCCTAAGCACATAAGAAATTTAAATACATTGCATTTAGTCTTAAAAAGAAGACACGGATTGGTAAAGGAGAAGCTCAATGAGGCCAAAGAATCTTGAAGGAAGAGGAAGATGGGAAAGTTAGATATGCTAAAAAAGGTCATTACAAAGGTTAATATTCACGAGGAGTATTCCAATCAACTCTAAAGTTTTGTTTTTTGGCTCAAGAGATGAGAAAAAGACCCGTTTTGATGAAATTTTCAAAAACACATCAATGGTTTTGCTGCACTTTTTATATAGTCTTAGGTACTGATGAGATAATGAAGTTTTGATTGTCATGTGGGAAGTTATATGAAGGTTAAAAAATTTACATTTATGCTTTGAGCTCTTATATCACAAGAAAGTCATCATATGTTCGTAATTTTGATGGAACTTCAAAAGGTGATAGTCTTGCTACGAAAGTGGGGGATAGTCCATAAGGAGGTCTCCAAGCACTTTGAATCTTACCTAATAGGTTTAGTACCATAACGTAGATATTTTAAGCATGCCCATTTGCTCCATTTTGTGAGAGGATGGCTACAACCATACATAACATGGATGGATACTTCATCTTGCTGTGAAACTAGATAATGCGCTACAAATCTAGATAGTCAACACCATTTCATTTAAAAATTTGATTTTTTTGCTTCTAGTACTTTGGATCATGTGGATAGATGGAATATTTTCTTAGGAGGTGTAGTTAAGTTTTATTTGCAAATATTCGAAGTTGGTGATTTTTTAGGCTTAGATTGGGTATAAGGAAAACCACACCTATTTTTAAGTATATGCACTAAAACTTTGATGTATCTACTTAAAAGTTTGTTTTGATTAATAATTTCGACCACCTAGAGTCGTATATCGAACCTCATGAATTATAAAGTGATGGAAAAGATAGCAAGGCATTATGTTGGTCATATTATAGAGTAACAAATTATTTTTGCGAATGAAATATAGAAGGTGATTTATAGGGATTCCTTTGTAAGATATTTGTGTTTTTGTGGTCCTTTGATCTTGAAAATTTTCTCATGTTTTTATATCACTTAAATGTATGTCTTATTGCTTGGAAAAACCACATGTTTAATTCAAAATTCATCTAAATGGTTCTCTGATTTATTTTTTCCAAGTGATCAATGCTTCCATATTAAAGAAAAATTTAGAATTCATCTATGGTTTTCATGTGCTATGTCTTGTCCTCCAAATTTCTAAACTCACCTTCCTATAGCGATTTAAACTAAATTACACTACTGAGACTCCCTACCTTTCCCCTATGGAGAAACCCTCTCTTTCTTCATGGAAAAATAATAATTTTACATGACTCCATTCCCAATGGACCTCTCTCTTTTCTCATCAACAAACTATTGTAAGAATTTAATTCCATATTTCTCTTATTAACAGAGCAATGTAAGGATTCTTATAAGAAAGAATATTTTTAAATGTTTTATTGAATTTCCTCCACATATAATTTGAATCGCTTCTCCTCATAAAAATTAATGTTGTGACCTATGTAAGTAAATTCTTATCCTCGCATACATTCTTATATAAATTTCATTATTTTTACAGTATTTTACTTTATTAATAATGAATAAAATACTATTAATACACTTTTTATAAAATTAATGGATTCTTAATTCAAGTTTCTTAATCTTATTCCAAATTATTTCTTTAATAAACTAATAAAAATTAGTCATTGTGTGGCTACAAAATATTATTCCATTGCTTCTAGAAAAAGGGTTAGTGCTTTATTCTACTTTCATATTAGGTTTAGGTTCCAAGGCCACATCTTGAGTAGCATATACTTGTAAAATCAATTATAATTCACTTAATGGAGTATGTCAAGAATTGGAAAATAAGTTCTTGATATCAAGAACATTGATGGCCAATGCAAAAGTATTATGATGTAGTATGGTAATAGTGAAAAGAATATTAAAGATGAAAATTCTTGTCACACAATGACCTAAAACCAAAATATATTGTGCAAGAATTGAAAACCAGGATTAAGAAAAAATATAACTAAAAAAAAATCCTTGTAATTCTAACTACTTAGGTGGAAACACTTTGAAGTAGAAGATGTTGCAAAATTCCAAACCCTAGTGCCTTCACAACAATAGAGATTTTAATGCTATGTTTCATGTGGTTGGATAATGTATTAATTTGACTAGGTATGTGGCCTCTCCACTACTCAAATTCTAATAAAAAAATATTAAATCCCATGCTAGAGGGATTAGGAGCACACTAAGTAGTGCCACAAGGATTCTATAAGACACACATCATCATAGTGAGAAGCTGTGTGTTGGGAACATGAAAGAGGAGTGATTAGGACATTATTATTTAGGTTCACTATAACTAATAACTAGAGAGAAAGAACTTTCATTTAATAAAAAGAAACAATTCTAAAACATCGTATGTGGTAATACCAAAATAAAAAGAAGAAAACATAGAAAGTGTCGTGAAACCAAAATACAATAATGTATCTATTGTTCAAAAAGAGTAATTATACTAAAATAGAAGAATACAAATCTTTTTGAAAAACAAAATTCTTTATAATCAAAACACCATTAACATCAATAAATTGAGAAAAGGAGTATGGAAAAATAATTAGCTCATACAACAATAAACAGTCGAAAACGCAAAATCGTTAGTCCAAAACGCAAAATCATGTTGACCACAGACATCGAGAATCAACTCTAAGTCATAATGGAACACTAAACAATTTGTAATAATCATAATAACATGGTATACAAATGGAAAAGTACATTAAACCTATTAAGTACCCAAATGAAGGAAGTAGAAATGCAATAGTCTTACTACTAGACATAACAAAAAATAAAAATAAAACACAATACTTGCAATTATAAATGATATTTTAACAATTGTACAAACAAGTAATGCGTTAGAAAATTGAAGAATCTGCAAAATTTCAACTGGCCCGAGATATATTTGTGTTTAGATATCTTCATGCTTTAGCCTAATGATCAATAACAATAGTGGAACATATATTTGTAAGCAAATATCTTCACAACATATGTATGTAAGTAAATTCTTCAGCACATATGTATATAAGTAAATTCTTACAATAGAAATACAAGGCTTTTTAAGCATGAATAATGAAATAGGGGCTAATTTTTTATGAGAAACATGATAGAATTATCAGTCCATTCGGTAAAAAAATCTGGGCTTGCGCTTCGCTCAACTTTCATATTGTGTCTGGGTTCGAAGGCCACCGCCTTGAACACCCCAAAATGAGATAAGTTGACAGAAGGGATCGGAGAGGTGCCAAAAAATCTCCATGAATTTTCGCTCAAATTGTAAACTACCACTTCCATAAGTTTACCTCTGTATACTGTAAAACAGACGCGGTCCCCCACTCCGACGCAATCAAGCCGCCAGTAAGAGTTAGGAATTTTTTTTTATTTTCATATGTTAAAAAATTAAAAATCCCAAAATTGTGTAGGATAGGCGAATGATAATTGTGACCCGTTGTACTGTAAAGGGACTTTCTTTCATCAACAAAGGAAACAGTTCCTCGGTGGGTTTAGGAAGATCCTGATTTCGTCTAAGGATCTGCAGTTACATCCCCTGGAGTAGGTGGGTCCGATAACAAAACCTCTATCCGTACTTCTTTTCCTCCTAGTTGCAAAAGGGTTAAGTAGAGCACTCAAAGCAACCTACTAATCTAAAATTCTTGCTTTGTTTCTCATCTACAGTTTGTTAGAAAATATATTCATCTTCTATGATGGCTCTAATAGAATGGTGAATGACTTCAAAGGGAACTTAGTTCTATTCTAAGCAACCAAATTTTTCAAAATCTATTACCTGGTAGGGTCTTACATAGCCTGAGAAGAAAAACATAAATCACATCTTCCACTTTTTTATAACAAATTTTGACATAGGATTTAATTGCCTCAAGTTTCAACTAAAGTCAATCTATACCTCAAAGTTGATTAGTAGTGGCCCATTGCCAAAATTGAGAAAAAAATTAAACACATGGTGCAATAGGTGGCTCTCCCATAGAGGACGCCTGGTTATGGTCAAATGCATCCTTGAGGCCATCCCAACCTACTTGATTTCCCTTGCTTGACACCAAAAATGTATTTTTGTAGGAATTAGGCAACTTTGTTATGATTTCATCCAGTGAGGGGACAGGGGAAAGAAAGGTATGGCATTGGTATTGCGTAAGAAGCTTTCTATCACAAAATGCCAAGGTGAGTGGGGCCTAAAAAAATATTTCTATTCTCAAAAACCATAGAAACAATGAATTTTTATATTTCTATTCTCAAAAACCATAGAAACAATGAATTTTTTGAGACTCTTACATGGACAACGACTCTATGATCAAACCATAAAGGATAGATATTTTTCCACAGTATTCGTGGAGGATTTGATTTGAACTCCGAGCAAAAAGCATTAAACTCTTTAAGCATTTGAATATCCATAGTTGCAACCTTTCCACTTATTGGGAATTGATTGATTTAGAGAATTTGCAAAGGAAGCATGGTCCACAAAGGCCTTGACTCTTGGATTAGAAGTAACGAGGCATATAAGTTACCATTTCCCCTCATTCAAAACTTGAGATCTTAATACTTCGCTACTCCAATCCATAATGGTAAGGGCGGGCCAATCAATAATCATCATCAACAGTGGCTCTCCTAGATGTAACTTTAATAAAGCTTACATTGAAGCTTGGAAAGGTTACATGGATAATCTTAGCAAATGCAACATCATCCTAAGTGATGAAGAGGATGAACTCCTATGGTCAATGTACCTTTTAGGAATGTACATACAAAAGTCTTATTACAAAGCTTTGGCATTGGAAGGCATGGATCAACCACCAATCTAGTGATGAAAATCCATTTGGAAACACAAATTCCCAACAAAGGAAAATCTTTTCATGTGGCTAAAATTCAATAACAACATGGCCTTTACTTGCGATATTCTTCAAAAGAAAACATTTTAAAGCTCCAAGTAGGTTTCTCCTCTATGAAGCTAATCATGAAACAAATTCCCAACTCCAAAATAAGTATGGACAAGAATTGAAGGACTAACGTCTCAATAACCCCTCATAAGGAGCCTCCACAGAAGAAGGTTTAGAAAATTGGCATCCAAATAGAGTCCCTAAATCCTTCAAATCACTTCCCCTCATACTAGCCTAGGAAATTTGAGTGACCTAAAATGGAAAGTATTTTGAAGGAAGGAAACCTTGCCCCTTTAGAGAGCTACTCAAAGTCATAGCATTCTTAGTGCCTTTGCTCATCTCTATTCTACTCCTCCTCACATTCGAGTATCAACAAAGAACATAAATGAAGCTTTTCCATGGGCATTTTTTGTTGGAGCCTGTCAAGGAGATGCATCAAGGAGTTTGGTTGGGTCGGGGAGGGGTGCGACAATGTATCACTTTCCTCTCACAAAATAGGTCTATTTCATTCAGATATAGGATAGGGAAAGCAACAAATAATCTCGGCGAACTCTCAGTGCTCAAGATGATATTCATTCTTGCTCTTGGAAAATAAGTAACATATAATATTTTGAATGTTTCTGTGATGTAATTTCTGAGATAGGGAATTCAGAATCTCCACAGACTTCATTTTTACGTCTACGTTTCGAGTCTAAAACAAGACTCATTATCAGGGTGAAACCTGCCAAGAAAAGAGGAGGGTCAATGCAATAAATACTGAATGGAGTGAAAGGAGTGAATGAGGATAAATGAGGAGTCGACCAGAAAAATATCAAAGGATCAAATTAGATTATTATAGATAATTTAATATATTTATTATTTTATAATTATTATAAAATAAATATATTAAACTAGCTATAATAATCTAGTTTGATCCTTTGATATTTTCTATTCGGCTCCTCCTTTCTCCTCATTCACTCCTTTCACTCCATTCTGTATTTATTGCATTGGCCCTCCTTTCTTCTTGGTAGGTTTTGTCCTGGTTATGAGTCTTGTTTTAGACTCGAAACATAGGTGTAAAAATGAAGACTATCGAGCTTCTAAATTCATTATCTCCAGTAAGATATATACGAATAATTATTACTAGGTCACTCTCTTAGTCATAAAATAAATTAAAAGGGTTCTTGTCTTACAAAATTACTTGCTACGACCTTAATTTGGGATATAAAGAACCTACAATCTATTTTCTCGCATGTTTCCTTCACTCATGTGTATAGAGAAAAAAATTCTGAAGCTCATGGGTTTACCAAGGAAGGATTGGGGCTACAAGATAAAACATAGGAAATCATTAAGCCTCAACAAGGCCACCTCACTTCTACATTCATGAAACTTGGTTTTAATTTCCTTTCAGTATCTTAGTTTGTGGATGAATAATCTTGCTGAAAATGACTTGAACACTATTTTCCTTTTATATTGTTTATGGGGGTTTGTATCTTTTTGTATTCTATATCTTAAGTTTAAATAATGACACTATAGAAACAACCCATACAAAAATTTGCTAACAAGAAAGAATACTAGAACATTTCTGTTAGGTCCCTATAATACTAGTGTATGCCCTTACTATTGTTAGTGTAGCCCCCTTATTGTTGTTTTTGTATCCATGTAGTCCACATATTGCTATTATTGTGCCCCATAAAAACCCACTATTGTTATAGTTGTGCCCTTACATTATTATTGTTAGGTCGGCTAGGATTATATTATTACCCCATGGACTCCTATATATAGAAAAGGGATTTTGTCATTTGTATCATAAAATAATTGTTCATTTATGTAATGTAAAGGAGGTTTCTCCCTCGAAGCGGTTGATTTCTAAGGCGTTGATCTCTCTTTTCTTCTATTTTTTGGAGTTGATTTCATAACATTTGGTATCAAAGATTTGGATTGTAGGGTTTCACTGCTTCAAACAGGTCATCCTGGAATTTTTTGTTATAACTTTTTTTCTACAAAGGTTCAGAAACTAAAAAAAAAAACATTTTCTATGCAATCCTAAGAAACGTCGTGTTAAAATTTCAAATCTTGGTTCAAAATATTTTCGGAGATATTGTCTATTGAAGGTAGGGTTTTTGGAGGCTACCGAATTTCATCTCAAAGAGGTGACCTTGGGAAAATCATCATAACTCTCTCTCTAAGAATCAGATTGGAATTTTGTAAAAATTGGCCACAATTACACAAACTAAAGTTTCTTGTGTACCAAAGGAGGAAACAATGACACATGGCATGTCATACAAGTTTTCTCTACTGAAATAGTCTATAATTAGGACATTGCAGGAGATTGAGCATAATCCATGCCTTGAAGAATCCAAATCAAGTAAGACCAGTGGCATTGGAAAGAAGACTCAGAGGGCTACTACAAGACCAACGATGAAATCTTCGGGATCTGAAGTCATATAGATACAACAAGATCAATAGTGAGCTCCTAAAAAGAAATAAAATGGTGTGTATCATTTTTTGAAATTGCATCACGTTTGTTTGAAAATTAAGTTTGAAGTGATTCCAAGGGCATATTGAAGCATAGATATCAGTATTGAGCTCTAAAATGCCTCTGAGAAACAATTATGCATCCATTAAGCCATTATAAAGCTCTAATATGACGCATAAACAGGAAGACTTGCAGTATGATATATCAAAATTATGGTACCAAGTGCAACAAATTTCGATCTCACAAAGAGAAACCAAAGATGACATATATGGTTTAAAGAAGATGTGGAAGCTAAGATGGATTGTTTGAAGGATGACATGAAATATAATATGCAGGTTCAAGTAGTGGAAGATCACATAAAGCATTAACAACAAGTTCTCCAACTCTTAAAATATAACCTAAATTTGGCACAAAAATGAATGAAACAATAGGCATATAAACATCGCAGTGAGAGAAGTTATGATGTAGGAGATTGGGTATTTTTATGGCTACAACCATAAAATAAATTTTCCCTCAATCAAGCTAAGAAGGATAATAAATGATCACCCAAGTACTATGGTCCTTACAAGGTGTTGCAAATATTGGTACTATGGCATAAAAATTGGAGCTTCCTGCATCTTCCCGAGTGCACCCAGTTTTCCATGTTTCATGCTTATAGAAGGTTATACGTGAAAAAATTCCAGTTCAAACAATATTTCCAAAACTTCATGAGAAAGAAAAAATCATATTGTAACCTGAAGCAGTCACAGAAACAAGCACTCGACAACTACGAAATCAGTCAATTTCAGAGTATATCATCATGTGGAAGAACTTACCCGCTGAAGATTCCACATAGGAATATGAGAATTTTATACAGAAGCATCCAGAAATAATCAAGCATTGAGGAAAACACTTGTTTGAAGGAGAGGGGCATGTTAGGTCCCTATAATACTACTGTATTCCCTTATTGTTGTTAGTGTATCCCCCTTATTGTTATTGTTTTACCCCTGTAGTCCCCATATTGTTATTATTGTGCCCCATAAAAGCCCACTTTTGTTATTGTTGTGCCCTTACATTATTGTTGTTAGGTCCAATAGGATTATATTTTGATAATATGCAGGTTCAATCAGTGGAAGATCTAGTAACAAAAACTTGAAATTTCACAGTTTTACCTAGAGGTGGGGTCTTAGGCCTTTCAAAAGAACATGTAACACATTCACCTGCCATTACACGCCGATATGTTGTAGAAGAAAAAGACCTTGTGCACACAACATTGGTTCCTCAACCAGTTGTAATGTTGTTTATGTTTCCTCTTGTCGATAGGTTTATAATGGGGGAAGATTTATGTAGACTTTCCTTATTGGCATTCAAGGGTGTAACCAAATCTAGTACAGTAGAAGAGAACCCAATGGAATAACTTGAAACCCTTATAATACTATTCCCCTTACGAACATAAGTTGTCGCAAACATAAGCTATTGATTGCGAATTATCGACCTTGACCACTACCTGCTCACCCAAAGTGTTATAATGATTATGTAAGCATGTCCTAGATATCATAGAGGAACGATTCATGTTACAATTCTGATGGTAGGTTCGAGGCTTCATGGGATGTACTAGATTAGCAATTCCTTTGGTCTGGATAGGGGGACCAAAAGTAGAATGCCTTGTTCGAGACAATCAAGATGCTGAAATCATATTTTGTGATAACTTCTTATCTAGTTGTGAGATTTGATTGAGGAACACCCGTGATGATTCTTGAGTTTTTTGTGATCCCACAATTCTTTCATGACACTATTCAACATTGATAAGAGGCCCCTATGGCACAATTAGTTTAATACTAGTTTGTAGAAATGGTTGTGTCAAACAACCATGCTCCATCTTTTTGCTATCTGCTATAGTAAGTTTTTATGTATTCCCAAATATCAACTTCTTTTGTGGTATTTCCTCAAAGTCTATCATGTGAATGAACTTAGCATCATGTCAAAGTCTATCATTCTCTGCATATTCAAACAAAAAATTCTTAAATGACACTACAAATTTGTCCTCAGACTGCATTCCTAAAGTCATATTTTGATCATATAGCTTCTCTAAGTATGAAGAAGACTCAAATGAAATCAAGAAAACCAAGAACATAACCTGAAAACTAAGAACATAATCTAAATGAAAAATAAAATCAAGAAAATCAAGAAATATCACCTTCGAAAAGGGCAGAGGTCGAATACTCTACCTCAACACAAGCCATTGTGGGCCCTAACCAAGAAACCCTTCAAGAGAACTGACAAGAAAAATGATCCATGCAGGTAAATAATCAGAAGCAAACCCCACCCCAAGACCCAAGAACGAAGGCATTCCCTAAATCCTTAGGGATCCTAAGGTTATTCAGGTGGACCTGCTTCACATTATGAATTTATTTAAGCAATTAATAATAGTTAGAGAAGGTGAAATTTTTCCTCACAATGGCTTGATGCACCGAGATGGCCATCACGAACCGAACCCACTTGATCATGACACAACATGTATGTGGAGAACCCATTGCAAAAACAGGATGCATGTTGATCCAAACTCACGCACAACTACCAACGTGACTTTAGTTCAACAATTTTAGTACACACTAACAACATAATGCACACACCTTAGAGTGAATTCTTGGCATAAAAATAAGTGGAGAATGACAAATGTCGTTGACAGAGCATGAAACAAATTTGATATCAAAGGAAAAAGTGTAGAAGAAGTTTGGTCTGACCATTTTCAAGAAGAGACACCTATTGACATACCAAGAACATAACCTAAATGAAAAAAGAAATGAAGAAATCCCACATTCCAATAGGGCATGGGTCTAATCCTCTCGCTAAGCACAAGCCATTATATGCCATAACCTAGAAACTCTTCAAAAGTACTGATGACAAAAATGAGCCATGGAGGTAAATAATCACAAGCAAACCCTGCCACAAAACACAAGACTGAAGGCCTTCCTTACATCCTTGGCGAAAATGAGGTTATTCAACTTGACTTGGTTCACATAAAGAATCAATTTTGAGAGCCACAAAATAGTTAGATAAGGTGTAATTGTTCTCGGAAATGGCCCCCTGCACCCATATAGCCATCACGAACGCAACCCACTTTATCATGGCACTAGATGTCAGTGGAGGACACATTGCAAAAACAAGACATTTGTTGATCAAAGATCGCGCAAAAATATTAGCCCGGATTTATTTTGACACCTATTAATCCACACTAACAACACAATACACACAGGTTAGAGTGAATTCTTGGCATAAAAATCTTTGGAGAAGTACAAATGTCATTTTCAGGCCACGAGACAAATGTAAGCTCAAAGGAAAAAACTATTAGTAAAAACTATTATTATAATTATTATAAATTGTGGTTTATTTAAATCTTATTTTAATTTTATAATATATATGAATAAATAAAAGAAAATATATAATATTTAAAATAAGTAATAATAATTTTATATGTTAATCAAATGTAAATTTTTAAATTTAAAATTATTGTAGTTTGTTTTCTTATATTTTAAATGGAGATTTATTTTTGATGAGGAGAGATAGTTATAAAATATTTTTTTGCAACATTTTTTTACAGTTCCTATTGGTGTTTAATCCTCTCCCTTGACTAAATATCTCATCCCAATGTGTTATGGGAGAAATCCAATTGTCCAGAATTCATTTCCATTCCCCATCACAAAGTGACAAATATATGGTAAAATATGAAGGTCTCTCCCCAACCTTGTATAGAATATCCTCCCTTTGATGTTTGTGGGTACTTGAGAGGGATTAGCCATATTGTAGATATTTTAAGACAATTTTATTAGGATGACAAGGTTATTCCCATTGGTGAACTTTTACTAATTAGGATTCATATTACTAGTTCTAGTAATTTTGTTGTACATTCCCTTTATTATATAGTGGTCAACACTTCCTTTGGATTTCTTGAGGTCGGTGGTTGAGTAAGTTGTTACTTATCTCCATAAGGGGTCATGTAATTACCTATGAAACAAGAAAATATTGGTTATATTGGATATGTTTTTCTTATTTGGAAACAAAAATGGTAAAGTGAATTTAGCTAAAGCAACACAAAATTAAGGTGATGGTTCAAATTAAAGGCATTAGTTATTCTGAAGTTGAAGCTCTTATGTTGCATGCCTAACTTGGTAGATATTTAGATAAGGAGGAAAATGTAGAGATGCTCACTGGTTGGATAAAGGGATGGTGGAAGCAAGTTCTAATTTTTTCTTGAATTTTCCACTTTCATATTTAGAGGTGGATCTATGTTGAGGTCCACGAAGAATAGAAAGACAAAAATATTTTCAATTACTAATGGATGTGTCATCCCTTAGGTTTTCCCTTGAAATTTTTTATTTTGGGTTTTGAACCATGCAGTGAACCTTTATCCACTTAGCAGGTGTGATTTTTACTCATGGGATTATACATTTTTTATAATGGGTCACCTATGGAAATATTTAGAAGTACTTATAAAGGGTATGATCCAAACCTACAAATAATAGCACAGAAAAGAGTATCCTAGTATCGTTTGAAAATCTAAGTTGAAGCTAATAGGTATTTGTAGGATAAAATATCCATCTTATCATAGAGTCAACCACCATCACCATTATAATATCTTCTTGGGACTCATCCCTAATTCAAGCTCAGGAGAAAGTGTTAGGGATTTCTAATGTTTAATGCAATGTCCAAAATAGAATTTCCCTTAACCTTAAGACTTCATAAAATCATATAGAAGGGGTGTGTAAGATTTTTCCAATGCAAGGGATAAATTGATTAATGTGTGTTAAATCCTTCTTCTCTAAATCTATGGTCAATATTATTCCTTTTTCTCACGCCTACAAGCACAACAAGGTAGCCTCATTCAATCCCCAACTCCCATTCATCTCCTAGAGCCCCAACATGTATAAACTCTCCTTAAAATAGATTAAAGCATTTTATATCCAAAGTCCAAAAAATTAATCATCCTTTGAAGATCATGGGGTAGTATATGGAATACTTTCCATGTATACATGTTTATCAAAAGGGTTTAGAATAAAATTACACATAGTTTTAGGTAAATCCAATGCTAGTAAAGAAGCAAAAGACAAAAAACACATAGAAATTGTCAAGGTCCTTAAAGCAAAGAAGGCCCATTTTGTAGGCTCTTAATTCCAATCTCATCTCCTAGTTCCCATGTTGTTGGCAGAGATCCAAAATTTTAGTCCTAAGAAGAATATTTCTCTCCTAGAAAATTGATATAGTCCTTATTCAAGAAACTATGTGTTTGGGAAGAAAATTGGTTGCATCCTTTACTTCTTTCCCAAAATTTTGGAGCTTCTATACTTATGATGATTTAAGGAAATATAAAGGTTTCTAAATGCTAGATATGACATTATTGATGGTTTTTTTTGTCATGTGTTGAATAAATTACTCATGTTGGATTGTAATTTAAATGAGGTGGGTTTTAATTTGATGGAAAAATTATGGCCACTTCTGTGATAGAAAAACGTTTTTGGAATATTTAAGAGGCCAAGGTAATTTTGTGTTCGATAATGTGATCCTTAGGTTTTTGAATGTGGGAGTGGTTTCACTTAAATAGAATGGTTATAACTTGGGAAATTTGGGTAGATTTAGTGAGGAAATCTCACTTGGATAGTCATTCTATTGTAATAATTGATTTTGAGCCTTGAAATGTATTAAATGAATTATGTAAAAATTATAAATATCCGATTACTTATTTCTAGTGTAGATCTCAATGAATGATTAGGCATGGAATATGTAAATATATGTACATGAATTATGCTTTATGTAATGCTCATATTTGACCCCTTGAATACAAATAACATGTCCATGCAAAGCTAGACTGTTGAGCCAAGGACATCTTTTGAGGGTCCTCACGCTGTTGTGTATGTATGTATATTTTTTATGGGGATGTTGCACTCATGTGGACATATTTTAATTTTTATACTAAAAGGCTTGATGATATAATTATGTAACACATGCATATTAATAGAAAAATGGTTGAAAATATAAAAGAAGAAATGATTATGGGGGGTTGGGACTCCAAGCATGACAAAAAAAGGCTCAGATGATTTATTAATTATTAGAAAAATATCCCATGTATATAACCATGCTCCATTAAGTGGCTTGCCATAATTTTATGTAGCATAAGAAATTAATGAATATTGATGAGGGCATGTTTGGCATTGTGGGGAATAACAACAAGATTACAAATGTTTCTTATGAAGAATTATAGGAAAAACAATGATGGAAGCATGGTGAGAGTAGTGAAATGAATACCTCAAAGTGAACCTAGAAGTCTTGTTAGGGAAGTGGAACTCCTCAAAGCCATAAGGCTACTATTTGGAGGGTTTTAGGATTGGTACCTATTTTAGCTGCTACACCACCAACCATTTTGGGCATATTCAAAATTCTGGGTCCCTCCTCTGCTCACTCCACCCATTAAATTTATTACCCTATTTATTAATCTTCCCATGACTTGACGTTCTCGCACTGGTTGATGCACCCACCTGTGAAATAATGTGATGTGTATTTCATCCATGTGTTTTGTTATGTTTTTTGACTGATCTCTCATAACTCCAGAATTTACCCCTATATGATATGCCTCTCAGAAAGTGGTGGCATTATGTGTAGGTAAATGATACTTCAATCTTTATATAATTATGATTGACTCTTCTAGGGTTTGGGAGAAACCCTAAATTAGCAGAGAGTAATATCATTCATGTATTAACCTAATTCATATGTCCACATGTGCATTCTAAATGTGAGTTGCATGGAATCTTGGAAAGAATCATTGCAAATCATACTCTTTAGGTTGTTAATTTGTCCTACACCTCAGCATGTGCATTAGGGTTTGTGAGAATTATATGCTCCCCTTGTGTCTATGAAACCCTAGGCGTTGGTGATTGAAGGTCCAACCTTGCCGTGAATTAATCCGTACTCCAAAGGGTGCATATCATCTTCACCTTCTCACTTTATATCAAAGTTCGATCACTCATACGTATTAGGATTGAAAATGTACCTCATGCCACATTGGTCCTTGTTAACACTGGAAAATTGTACAGCATAAGATGACATTAATTAATGTCAAGCAAAAGGATTTACACGGCAGGAAGACATTATGTAAACAAGAAAGTATTTAAAATCTCTAAGGTTTTGAGAAAATCATATTTGAACTAGTCTTAAAATGCTAATTGTGCACTTTATCCTTCGAGAAGAGTGCCATTTGCATGCCTTTTTGCTTGATAAGTGCGCATTCCTGAAAGTGGAAAAATTTCGCTTTTTGGGACCATACAAAGCAAAGGACAGTTTCTCCTTACATGAAGCCGCCTAAGGACATCCACCAGCAGCTCCTTAGACACTATGTGAGCACACAAAGGAATATTTGGAGCACGCAATCAAATCATACCTCTCCCTTGGGTCACCATACACCATGTACCAAGGGAGGGAAGGAGGATTTGAAATCCCTTATATAAAGCCACCAAGAGATGAAGAATGGGTGATCACATTGTTATGCTGGCAAGATGAAAGAATATTCAATGGAACATAATAAATGAACTGATATTAGGCTAGGTAAAATTATGGAAAAAATGTTTAATAAAATGAATGAATTAATGAATTTTAGGCATGTGTAGGATAAAAAGGGATAGTTGAAACTGGGAATTAAATCAGGACACATAGTATTTCATGGGGCAAGATAGGCAGGGAAATTAGCAATTAAAATTTAATGAGGATGGGATGGAAATACTGATGCGGAGCTGAAAAGGGCACAATAAATGGATCCTTTTCAAACAGAAGAAAAATACAGAGTATGAATGATTTCCCAAGGCAGAGCATATAGGGATGGTTTCTACCTTTCTATCTTGAAAGCATTCAAAAGGAAATGTTTATGGATGAATGGAACACATAACAATTCACATATGAAAAAAAGGAGAAAAACAAATCCTAACTCTCATACCACATGGATCCCACAAATCAGAGCTGCATCTCTTATTAATTCTTGTCAAACTGTACAACGTAGTGCAGAGATGTTCTTCCACACTACTCCCGTACTTTCTGAGTTACAGACTATTCAGACTCTCAGACCTCATTAAAAATGATTTACAATTACATTAAATAGGTTGAAATGTGGGAACATAGATCCACAAGAAAAGGGAGTTGTTTTAACAGTTGAAGAAAAGACAACTAAAGATAGAAAACAAGAGCCAATAATCTTTCGGAAAGGAAGAGCTGTGTTACATTATGCCACTCGAAATTTGCTGATAACCAATGAGGAGGCGAAACTTGTAGCGAATATTCCTTTGAATCGTTACTGAGGAAAAAATAGGCAATCCGATCCTATTTCTTTGCTGTTGTAGATATCTCTATTTTAATTTAGGCTCTCGGCCTTTCACTGTTCGCTTTCCATTTGTTGTTTGAATAAAACCAACTTTTTTAATAAACATTCCTTTGAAATGAAACTTTGCCTTTAGTGAAGAGAAAATTTATTTTAAATGGGAAAAGGGAAGGGAAATGGGTGGTAATCATATGAAAATCGCAATCGAAATCGGAGCGGGAGAGGAGAGATATATATATGAAACAATAGTGTAATCAAAATCGGAATTAGAATCGGGAGAAGGGGGTAACGTATTACAAATATGCGATGCGATGGGGAGGAAGGCCTTTGTAATAAATGAAATGGATGAATTTTAACCTTTACAAAGGAGAAATGGGTTTTATAATGAATGGCAGAGGTTTTTATGTGGTGGGACCAGGGATTATAATCGCAAACGCAATGGGGCTCGGGAGTGGGGCGGAATGATTTATATGAAATTGCCGATGCGATTTGGGAGGTCTTTCATATAAATAATATAAAACCAAAATTTTCTTTTAACAAAGGGGAAGGCCTTTTATAATGCATGGGTGGAAGTACTATATGGTGGGGCCGACCAATCGCAATCACAAATTGGAGGGAGGGGTGGAGTGCAACACATATGGGGAATGCCGATTCGATTGGCTCGATCAACTGTGGACCATCCAATCGGCGGGGAAAATCAATGGTGGAGAGATCAATCAGGGGTTGTTGTGATTGAAGGATCGGAAGGAGGTGCGTGATCGGGAGATCGGAAGGAGAGGTGTGATTGATCGATCGGAGGATGCAAGACTTGCGATGCGATCAATCGCATCGGAAATATTTGCGATTGGTTAATCGAGACATACGTTTAATATTTGTGATGCGATTTGAAAGGGGAAGGGACTTGGGTTCGGAAAAAATTTGATATTTTTTATTATATAGTATGGTTGGGGAAGTGGTTATGCATAAACTTTATATTAAAGTTTAGGGGTAATGGAAAAGGGGAAGTGGTTATATACGACGAGACTTTATAAAATAAGTTTTTTACTATAGAGTCCTATGGCATGGAGGGGAAGTGGTTTGGCATAATCGCATATGGATTTATAATGCGATTTTATAATTGGAAAGGGGGGAAAAGGGGTTTTTAAATGGATATAAAACTTTAATAAAACAAAGTTTAAGGAAAAATGGGGAAATAGGGGGTATATTAGGATATAAGGGCTTTTACTTCACTTAAGCATAAGTTTCAATCCAGAAGTCAGTTTTGAAAGTGTAGTATATAGTTGGAAAGCTCTTTCTGGGCTCCTTCTGATGGATCTCCTTGGAAGATGATTTGGTGCTGAACATGCTGCAGAAAACTCTCTGAAGGAAGGGACATCACTTTGTGGAGATAACAGCTTCTGAATTGTGACTTATTACACATGATGATATAGAATTACATAATGAATAATAATAAAGGCAAAATATCACATTTTCACCTCAAAACATAGTTTTGAGGCGAAATTTACATCAAACTGAATAAAATTTCTCTTTGATCTTCTAGGTGTTGTGATATCTGATTTTATTGACTTCCTCATGACCTTGCTGATATTATTGACATTTGAATCATTAATTTGACCATGGTGAGACCCTAGAAACTAATGAGACCCATCCTATGACCTACTGATATGATTTTAAGAATGAAAGTGAATAATGACTGAAGACCATAGAGAGGAAAATTAGCAAGCTTCACATGAGGGAAAACTGATGAAGAGTTACTACCATCAATGAATCCATGACCTAACGAAATGGTGAAATTGATTATTATGGGACTCCTAATATGCAAATGCAAAGAGTAACTTTGATCACTGATGGAAATATGAATAGATTGAAACTAACATTGGCTCCAATGGGGATGGTAGCTCCTTGGAGGTGCCAAGAACTACAGATCTTTGGAAAGCAGACAGTGCCTTCATCCATTGGGCAATGGAATCAAAAATACTGAAACAAGATACAATGCATACTAACTCTGACTGAAGGCTAAGACTAAAAAACCATAATAAAACCAAACTGACTTAAGACATGACTAAAGCACAATTGACAAATTGGAAAGATGCTCATAATTGAGATTATTCATCAAAACCTACTCTAATTGTTGAAGTCACCACCTGATCAAGTGAAATGGAACAACCAATGCAACCATGTAAGCATCTTGGCTACTATTTTAATTCTTCCGAAGTGCTTTCTAATGAGAAAGTAGAGAGAAGAGCTAAAAGGAAACTCCCATGGAAACTTGGAATAAAGTTGAATCTTGATAAACTTGCAAAGAATGAGTTGATTGGATGGCCTCAATAATACTGCGAAAGGATCTTCATAAGAATAACTATTGATTTCCATTAATACATCACTTCTCTGGTCTAGGTAATCTCCATACCTTGATCTTAGACTTTTCCTAACCTCTGAGCTGTCTCTTTTTGATGACTGTAGCAGGCTGTCAAAAGGATCCTGAACTTCGTGAATAACCAATCCCTCTTGATGATTACGAACAAAACAAAAATCTTCTTCATTAGTCTCCTTATATGACTGCAAATCTTGATATGGGATTTGTAATTAAACATCTGATGAACAATAAAATGAAGACGACTTTCGAATAAAATTATTGTCAAGATTCTCTTCTGGCACATGGTTAGCCAAAGGAGAAGGACTTTTACAGCAAACATCATCCAACACATGAGAAATAGGATCATAGAAAACTTGAAAAGACTGTTGCGATGTATTTGCATGACACTCTACAGACTTCTCAACTTTTCTTTTAGAGATATTACGAAAGTTCTTCTTTATAAACTGAAATTATTCGAAACATAAGGGTACATAATCCTCTTGCATCATTAGATCATATGTTTCAGCTTCCAAGCCCTCATTTATAATCTAACCTTCAATTGCATTTGGTGGCTGCAAATCTGGAGTTGGGGAGGGTTTTATATCGCAGATGATTTCATCAGTCGTTTCAGGGGAAGATTTCTCACAAACAACTTGCTCAAGAATTTCACTATCTGTCTCAACCTCAACATTAAAACTCAGAGATTGTTGATTTCTAATTGCATTAAATTTATCTTTGATGAACTGAATTGATGTGAAACAAAGAGGAAAAGATCTTTCACTTACTTCCCAATTTTCCAGACTTTCCTCATCACTATCCTAGATGATATGCATCAGATGATTACCGTTTTCAAGCTGTTGAAACATAACCTCCTCCCACAGATCAGCAGTTGATTGTGCTGCAAGACTAGCTTGTGTTTGGAAAAAATCATCATCATCGTATTGATCGAATTTTGGCAAATCATCAACATAAAACATATCATCAAGCGTACAAATCATATCAAGAGATTTCTCATCTCCGAGATGTTCTATAACACAATCAATGTTAGATGGATGATAACTGGGATAATAAATAAAATGTTTTGGATCAGCCAATTTTTCCTGAACATCCATTTCATTCCTGGCAGTGATTTTCCACACCATCTTTTCCACTGCCTTTACCAAAAGGTCAAGCTTTACCTCTGAAGGTGTCAGGTGCTCTACAACATTCTTCTTTTCTTCTTCCTTTCGCTTTCCTCTTCTGATCAATAGATTAGCTTCTACATCTACTGCACTGATCTGTATCTCTTCAAGTGTTTCTAAGTTCCTTTATCTCAGCTGAAACTTCATTTTTGGATCAAAAGCACTCAGGTAATGTAAGAGAGCCGAGCCAGGAGGGGGTCTTATATTGACAGGTATCGAATAATAGACTCGATTGAATCTGAAGGAAAACTGTTTTACTGTCTCTCCTAACTGTATTTTCCATTGGGCATACTCGTCTAAAATAAGGAAAGGGTTCTGTCTAACCACCCATCTGTCGAGGAAGACTTTTAAGAACTGTTGGAATTATGAGATGCTCGCATCAGGTAGGGTTTTGAACCAACTCTTGACTTTTCCTTGCAAAGAAAGAGAAAAAAGCCTAATACTATCATCTTCTTCGTCAACCTCAAAAAGGTCTAGGAAAGTCTCAACATTATTCACATGTTGCTCAATGTTGACATTGTTACATTCACCATCAAATCTCAGCAAATATAGGTAATAATTTGCAGGGAAATCATGGAGTACAGAAGTTAAAACAAGAGGTTTATACCTATCTGGGACTATATAAGGTCTAGGAGTATATACAGGAGTTACGGGATCAGTTTTGGTTTCTTTAGGCTGATCATTTCGAAGATGGTCATCATAATATTTGGGAAAAGGATGGAGGCCAAGATCAAAGGAAAACTCAGTATTTACACTTTTTGAATAGGTTGAGTGAAGATTTTGGTCACCTTTATCATATAACAAATTCTGAAAAACTTTCAGGATAGCTTCAGGAAAGGCAAAGAAGTAATTTACCAGAAAGAAAATTAGACCCTGAATATCATTCCACTTTCGATACCTAAACTTTGTGTAAGGTCCTTCCATTTTCCTGCGGAAAGAGTTGGTCCTCCAGTGGAGTCTTTACATTGAGTTGGAGTCGCCAGGTGAAAGATTCAACCTTTATATGCATCTGATTGTTTGTTCACCATCATCAATCAGATATGATACTTTGTCATTCTTTACCGAGTATTTAGATATGATCTTTGTACTCCCCAATATGGTCACCACTATGTTATAGCCTAAATCTAACTCAGGCTGAAAAAGGCAGAATCTAGGGTAACATCAAACCACGCTCAGCCTTGTAGCTAGCCCTACAAGGACAGGAGAGGGCTCTCTCCGTGAAAGAATATTCCATGGAACACAATAAATTAACTGATATTAGGCTAGGTAAAATTATGGGAAAAAGGTTTAATAAAATCAGGGATAATTTTAAGAACCCCCCTAAATTTTTATATATAATAAATAGGCGAATCCCCATGATACATAGGAAAAATGGAAGGCGATTTTATTAATAATATAATATGTATATATAATTTTTTGGCGAATCTCTCACGAGATTATATTATCTTGTAAAATCATGGCGAATCACTAGTACAAATAGCGAATCACTACTACAAAATGGTGAATCGTCGTCTAGTGGAGTTCGGGGTGTTGGTTCCAATGAAGATATGGTAGTTGAACCAAGAGTAGAAGGAAGAGAAACACCGAGACCAAGCATGGCACATGGTGACTTGTGAGGGAAGTAGTTCTCGTGTAGTTTGGAAAACGCATTCTTCTAGTTCTGCTAAGCGTAGTGTTGTTGCTCATGCTACTACTAGCACTAATATTGAGGTTGGAGAGGAGTTTGAGGAAGCATGGAAGGTAGCAGTGGTGGAGAATTACAAAGAGTACCCCATGATGGGTTCCATTTTGCCCTTTGGTATTTGTGCCTGCAAGATCTTCTGTCCATTGAACCAACAATTAACCGTTCAACCAACAATCAACTGGACTGAGTTGATTAGGTACGAGTCAACTTAGACTAATATTCAAAACTATGCTTTGCACTATCCCATATTTATCACACTAATTCTACACAACATTGTGCATTTGCACCCAACTCTCAATAATTCTTTTCCAAGAAAAATCTATAATAAGAAAATTGTTTTACTATATTGTTAAGAGGATATTTTCTAAGTTGTTGATATGTTATTTCTATTGTTTTGTGAGCTGGTTGCATAACATATTCCCATGAGCCTATGCCCAGGGTTTCATGGTCAGAAATATGTAAGTTTATACTCATGTGAACCGAATTTTTGCCAAGAATTTGATAGCGTAGACAGTTATTTTATTTGAGCAATGAATATTCCATAGGCAAAACGTTGAGCAATGGAACCTTGAGGCAAAAATCCGCAAAGAATCCTCTAGATTCCCTAGAGGCCCATATTTAACAATTTCAAAACATAGTCAACTTTATATTCAAATTTCATGATTTTTCGCAAGGAACGCGTAGCCAATTTTGTCATTTGACCAACCAATTTTCAAGCTATGGCCATATTTGGAGGCATATTGATGCTTTTGGCCACTTTGATTATTTTTGTTTTGACAAAAGGATGGATGTATGTTCCAAGTGTTCGTGATATTTGTATGTTGCAATAGGGCAATGAGATTTGAACCTTTGTAGGAAATTCTTGTATGTTGCAATAGGACATTGAGATTTGAACCTTTGCAGGAAAATCATCATTTTAGTCGTTGCGCAAAATTCGAGATGATGCAGTGATGAAAGTGGGCCATGTTGACACTTTGACAAAAAGTGATTGTGTTTACAGCCATTAGTATGAAAATTTCGAGACGATCGTGATGATGATGATGAATATGACTTGAATCTTAATTTCGAGACGATCGTGATGATGACGTGTATGACTTGAATCTCATCAGCAGATTCAAGAACACCATTTATGCCACTTATGTGTGAAAATCCATTTATGCCACTTTTGTGAGAGATCATTCATTTTTCAAGTTGAAAGAGAACATTTTGTGAATGAGAGTTTTTTTATTGGAGAACGTCTCTTGAGCAAAAGAGAGCAAGAGACATGTCACTCTAGATAAAGGTTTAGAGAGAGACATCATATCACTCTTTAGAGAGACATGTCATTCAAACTATTGATATTACTTTCAACCAGTTGATTGGTATCATGCCATATGCACTCGGAAGTCACACAGGACTAGTTAAACTCAATCTCTCTCATAATACATTTCAAGGTCCAATTTCATAGTCGTTGGGTGAATTCAGTCTTGCACAAAAGTCGAGATGATGCAGTGATGAAAATGGGCCATGTTGACACTTTGATAGAAAGTGGTTGTGTTTACAACCATTAGTATCATAATTTCATAGAAAGTGGTTGTGTTTACAGCCATTAGTATCATAATTTCATAGAAAGTGGTTGTGTTTACAGCCATTAGCATCAGAATTTCGAGACAATGGTTGTGTTCACAGCCATTAGTATCAGAATTTCATAGAAAGTGGTTGTGTTTACAACCATTAAAATCAGGATTTCGAGACGATCTCACTGATGATGAGTATGACTTGAATTTGATCAGCGTATTCAAGAAGACCAATTATGCCACATATGTGTGAAAATCCATTTATGCCATTTTTGTACCGAGAAAGGAGGGGAAGGTCAAGCACTTATGACTCCTGACCTGTTGGAGTCGACTGAGACATTTCCAACTTGATCAAGTGACTAGCTAAATCAAACCTGGTCAAATGAGAGGTTCACTCAACCAAGTCAAGCCAAGTCAAATGCTGACTTCCCTTCAACTAAGTCATACACCTGTTTGGTCAAAGGCCAATTCAACAGCCAAGTAAACTAGACGCAGTAAGATACTATTACAATCATCTATATCAAGGAGTTTGATGAAGATGTCATCACTCAAATCTTAAGTTGCACAACATTGCAACCATATTTCAACATTCTCCACACGTTATCAAATATAGTTATGATGATGGACCTCCACATGCTCTATCTGCTAATGAAATATCAACTGTCACGGCAAAATCAACACATTTCCATTGTCACAATAAAACATAGTTCTGCCAATTTGTTCTACTTGCAAATAAACAAGTATTCTCCACAGCCAAACTGCTCACGAGTTGTCATTATTGCTTCCTTATATCACACTTTAGAAGATAAAAGAGATACAGCATATTAATTTTATTAAACCAAGAAACAACACCTGTACCAACGGTGAAAACATTACAAATAGTGGATTTCTTAACATCAACCAAACCTATCAGATCTAAATTTGTGCAACATGTCAATCAGAAAACCTCTACTCTACATTACAAGAAACCAATCTTCAAGGTTCCCTGTACATACCTCAAAACTATCTTGGTTGATATCCATAATGCACTATCCTACACATGTAGAAAGATACTTTCCATCATTGGCCATAAAAGAGCAAAGCCTAAATTTGTTTAGCCTTCTCTTAATTTCTAATGCACATCATTTTGATCAGACCATAGACTGCATTCATTATCTAGCAATAATTTTTTTCCAAGGAAATCATTTCAAGGAAAGTTAGAAACCCATGGGATGCTTCCCCACATTTGTGAATGACATCCCTAGTGAAGCTGTTGATGTAGACTAATGCTCGTCACTCAGCAAGATTTGAACTGGGCATCTACTGGCACAAAACTAGTCAAATGCCCAACAACAATAACAAAAATTGGTTGACCTAACCCATTGGACTCCATCAAGAAATGATTTTACTATTTAGTATTTTATTTTTATTCTATTTTTTGTACTTGTTTTTCCCCACTGTATCTGATTATGGATTTTCCAAAAGAAGACAAATCAATATCTGTATCCTAGTAACCTAGGGGAGATATATCAAGGTGCCGACCAATTATCCATATACCAACTCCCTGAACGGTTTTTGAGTTAGTTTTCACTAATAATTTCAATCCAACCACCATTGGTGTAGAAATGCCTTATAATACTCCATATTAAACCTTCCAAACAAACTTTTAGCAAACTAAGATTGTAACATATACAAAAATCATCAATGTGCTAAATTCAACACCTCAGAAATTACGTAGGAGGCCTAAATCCATCATGTTAAACACTGGTGACTGAACATGTCAATTTTTACTTTATGTCAATTTTTACTTTATGAATTGTGTCGACCTCATCATTATCAAAACATAGACAAAAAGACATGCCAAAATGCACATCTCAGATCCACATAGTTAAATCTTTTCATCATCAAATACAAGTAACTACTATAGAGTTTATCCATGAAGTTCACAAGACAACATAGAAAAAAGATTAAAGGCTACCATCATAGCATACCACGGCTCCTAAGAAAGCTGCGTAGACAGAGTCAGTCATCAATCTCTGTGGTGCTGCTTGAAATTTCTTTTGTAATGAAAATAAGAGAAAAGAATTATTAACTGTAGATGCCTGATTGCTTTCTTCTGAATGCCCACTTCCAGAATACAGACTGGGCATAGAAGTAGATGTGGTGACAGTTGAAAATTTTAGCTGGCCTCCTGCAACAAGAGCACCCACAAGACTAATAATGCCAACCATTATACCATCACCGTTGTCTACATTATAGAAATTGTTCCTTGCACTCACTACACTAATTGAAAAGCTTATCCCGCCTATAGTTCTTCCTGTAAATGCTTCTCTGGCTGAGGACATTTTTTTATTGTCATTGCCTAACAGCCTTTTACTGGAACCTTGATCATTCTCACTAGTTTTGAGTCCAATATGTTTAGACTCATCAGCATCTATTTTATCAGCAATAATACTGTCAACTTGACATTGTGAACCAGAATGGCACAAATGCCCAACTTGTTTCCCTTCTGTACAAGTAACTCCAATTATGTGAACATTTTCATTTTTCTCTTGGTATGCTGTATCACTGCTACTTGAACTTTCATAAATCATACCATCACCAGCTTCTTCTTCTTTCTTCAACAAGAAAAGAAGCATTTCTATGCCACCACAAGAAATGAAGGTCTCAGCAAACATGGTTGCTCGTGATGTATTTGGTTGTACCACAAGCCTGTAGAGGAGATGCAGTACACGAGCAACCTGTAATATACGATGTAAATACACTGTTAGGCAAATATTATAATGTCCAAAAGTTAGGAATGTCTCTACGACAACATAATATTTTTACAAATGTACTTGAAAGCCTAGGATTAGGTATAGAGATCACTAAATAAATAAGAAAGTAAAACCAAGTATTATAATCGAAGGCTTTGCAATTTAAAAGACTTTACTTAAAAGTAACAAAATTGTGTTTAAGGCCATCATTAACATGGAATGACAATTCGCGTTCTTCTCATTATCAGGATAGATTTTGTACATGCAGGACAATTACTCAACGTTCAGTGTCAAACATAATACTATAAAACAGATCTTACATAGACACAGTAATCTCAATCAGTTCATCCTAAGATACTATAATATCGATACTGATAGAAAAATTGTGACAGAAATGTACACTTGACTTTCAGTGTCAAACATTATACAATAAAATAGCTCGCATGGAAATTTGAATCAGTTAATCCTAAGTTTCTATGATACGGATATTGATAAAAAATTGATACAATACCAACGAACACTGCATATAAAAAAAATCTCACTATTGCAATGTCAAAAACTTTCTAGATAGCAATAAACAATGGCAGTTTGATAGGTTTCCTCAAACATGAGGCTACTAACTGACAGGCATGTGCGTGATAAAAACATTCTCACAAAACAGAAGCCCTAGCATATAGGTGGGCATATGGCACAGATCAAATCTAAATATATATACAAAGTTGTCTAGTCGTTAAAATCATGATGAGTTTTCATTTATTTGTTGTTTTTTTTTTCTTTTTTTTTTATTTTCTTTACTTTCTTAAGGAGGGGGAATATGACATTGGAATCCATCCTCGTTGTAACCTGTACGAACATTGTCTAGACCACATATAAATCCACACTATGTCCCTTATGGATACAAATCTATGAAGACCAGAAGATATATCCGAGAAGGATCCAAATCAAATATGTATCCATGTGGACCCAAGGAAGAAGGCGGATGTTCTTGACACAGAAGTAGCAAAGCTCCATGTTAACTCTGTTAGCACCGAGAGGGAACAAAAGACTCCAGGTACAAACCTCTCAGCTCTTAGGAAATTTACTGTACAATCCAATATGTGTGTAACCTTGTCTTGTATGTCCCTGGTATTCTAAAATTAATTCCCTGGTGCAAACATGATGTTTTATGTCCCTGGTATTCTGAAATTAATTCACTGGTGAAAACATGATGTTTTATGCCCCTAGTATTCTGAGATTCATCAATGTAAATAATAAAATATCTAGCAAATGGACAACATAACAGTAGATCATGCCATGTTTTCCAACTTTTAAGGGTGGCTAAAATATTCATAAAGATCAAATAGTTCTCAACAAAATTTAGTCATTCTTGAATCTTAATGCCCTAATGGTAGGTTCCATTTTGTGCCACTTTTAATTGAATAAATTAAAAAACCCAATGTTTCAAAGCCTGGCTATATCAGTATGACCCAATTGTTGACATCCACAACTAAAGTTGAACTTCAATGATAGAAGAGACATCAATAATAGAAAGAGTTGAGATAGAGTACCAGTATCTCAAAATAACAAACGGTAATTTTTTGGCCTCAAACAGTTCCCAAAAGATATCCTTCAATAAACATCAGGGAACTTATGTGGGCATGACATTTGATTCTGATTCTAGCCATATCACACTCGCATCCTTATTATTAGCGTAAAAGATTAGACAATTAATAGGCAGTTTCTACTTGAGACAACATGATTAAATATATCATGAACTAATTAGGCCTGGCAACATGGCCCTTTGGAAAATTCCACATACAACTAGGGCAAAGTAACCTGGCCCAACAGGTCATAAAACTTGCTCTGAAATTGATATTTGACATCATAAATAATCAGATTAAAAGTATTTCTAGGCCAAATGCCTTCTCTCACAAAGTACACTATTGCACTGACTCAACAACAAAAGAGATCAATACACAAAATGTTTCAGAAGCCTATGACCTAATATATACATGCTAGGTAAAGGTTAAAACATCACAAGGAATGACTCCAGGACTAACATTAGCTTGCCCACCATACATCAGATCTCTGCATGCAATGTTGCCATGTGGCAATGGACAGTAGCAAGGTTGGCACTGAGGTATGAATTCGTGTCCGCTATGATTGAGCATGTAGATGCCTCTACTTGAGGCATGCATGCATATAGAACCATAGAACCATTGATCCATCGAACCATTTCGATAAGTTGTTGGGTGAGTAATTTTCGAGCCAAGGCCCATATCCAATTTAGCAAACCATTGCATCATAAACTCAGTGGCCTTCCTTAAATTATGCTTCGCAAATGGATAACAAGGAGAATCAAAATGCATACATTCAATACTACAATTAATAGACTACTTCATATGATTAAATATTTTTATCCTCATTGAGACACACCACCTACGAAGCACTCAATCACTACCTGTTCAAATTCTGCCTCAAGCCACTCAAAATTGGCAGCCAAAGGATTTGTTTAGTTGCCTCATATGCAAACTGCAGTTAGCAAGAACATTCTTGTTTATAAAGGCCCGCATTGCCATTTTCGATGAAAAAGTAGTTAAAGAGATGTGCCAAATCCTTATCCTTTCTACTGCTATAAATATGTAGAGAGTCACTACAAAAATGAACTCAACCGGTTTAGTTTGACAATTCACCTAATCTATCACCATCAGTAAGGTTCTCCTTACAATTGATGCATCCACCATTTCACCCTGCAACTCCAATACCATCTAGGCTACTAAAAATTGGTCTCTTATGAATGGGATTGAACATGTATGTATTTTCCATATTATGTTACAATCTTATGAATATATATATATATATATATATATAACAAAGAAAATGTGGCTTAGGTTGAATGGTAAAATTTTCTCTTTGCGAAGGGGAAGATGCAGGTTCAATCCCCGCTACCCGCCTATAGTATAACTATTGCTATCCCCAAGACCATACTGAGTAGTATCCCTATGTGATATATCTATTAACACACATATCTATATATTTTCTTTCACTAAAATATGGGATAATATCCCTATATCTGGTATCGATTGATACTTGGTACAGTTGCAATCATGTTGCATGCAACTACATGGAGATTCCCACAGAATAAATCTTTGCAGAAAACTATCTACACCCATTTATCTTCAACCATTGAGTCAAGGGCACAAATATGCATGCAGTCCTAAAATGGGCAGATACGAATGAAGCTCGACCAATACAATTTATGTAAGAATATGCAGTGAGAAAGTTACAACCAACAATTCTCTACTACCTATGCTCCAATATAGTAAATCCAAAAAACATTGAGACAAATCCAGCTTTAGTGAATTCCAAGCCTCAAATTATGTGTTGAATCTTGTAGCTATGGTCAATCTTCATAATGTTTCATTTGTACTTCTAATATTGAAATATGAATTATAATTGTAAGACAAAAAATTATTTGAGGCATGTTCTTCATGTTTGCAAGAAATTTTATAATCAAAAGAAATTTTATAAGGAATGTTCTTCATGACCTTATCTTAAGCAGGAAAATGAAAATTTGAATTTGCATTTTTGACACCACAAGATGCTCAAGTCAGCCTCCCAGTGATGAAGTCATCCTGGCCCAAAGAGGCACCTATTCAACCCCTCCAATGTGTATATATAGAGAGCACTTGTCTCCACTCCAAGGCATTCGCATCTCTCATCTTATCAAGCATATTTCTGATCTGGTATACCAAAGAAGGATGAAGAAGAGAAGGTCGAAGTTGGAGAAAGAAAAGAAGCCGAGCTTAAGAAAGAGACTCCCCGCACATGTGTATTCTCTTCTGCCCTCACACGTGTAGTTGCAGGTCCAAACTTCTGGTCACAGGTCCAAGATTCTGAGGTAGACAGGCCGAAATTCGACCCTATTGCATACCTAGTACGAATTTATGGAGAAGCATCTTGAGGTGATTTGGGAAGAATTTTGACTTGGCATCTTGGGCACCTTGTGGTTGTCATGTTGCTGGTTAGTTTGACTTTGATGTATCTCTTGTTGCATTGATTCTCTAAGGAAAAGGTTGGTTGGTTTTTTCCCCCTTGGTGGGTTTTCCTAGGGCAAAATAATCATTGGAAGTATTTATCATAGTTCACAAATAAAAGTAGCTGCATTTATTGTACTAGAAAAATCAACATGGTATCAGAGCTTTTGTGAAGGAAAGAGCACAAAGATCACTCTTCAACTTTGATATCACTTTGAAGAAACCCTAGACCTACAATCAAGTTGCATCCATGGCTCCTACCATGAAATCAGAGAACAAGTTAGAAGGGGCTACCAACTTTAAAGCTTGGAAGACAAGAATCAACCTAATTCTCGCTAGGGAAGATCTTTTGGAAATTGTGCAAGGCAAGGTGACTAAACCTACTTATGAAGCAGGAAATAAGAAGTACAAGAAAGATAACATCATAGTAGGAGCATTATTGTGGACTCCATCAAGGATCATCTAATTCCATACATCTCAAATCTTGACACTTCAAAGAAGATGTATGATTCCCTGAATGATTTCTATATTGTTAACAATGTTGGCCAAGTCATGAGTCTGAGAAATGAAATTTGTGGTGTCATGATGACAAAAGATCGATACAGTGGCTTCATATTTTGTAAGGATCTCTCAATTCAGAGATCCACTTCAAGCTATTGATGAAATTGTCTCTGAGAAAGAACTTGTGACCTCAGCACTCAATGGACTATAACTATCATGGAATGTGTTTGCAACAGGTATAAGTAGCCGTAAGGAAGCTCCAAGTTTGGAAGAAATATGGGCAGCCTGTTCTCAAGAAGAATCAATACTTTTGTCTAGAGGAAGAAAGACAAAGGAAGAAGAAGATTCTCAAGCCTATGCAGCTCGTTCCAAGAAAGTTGGAGGAAGAAAGAAGTTCAGTTTTCAAAAGAAGAAGAGGGATTTTGATAGAAGACCTAATCCTCGAAGGAAGAAAGATATGTCTCAGATCCAATGTTTCCATTGCAATAGATTTGGTCACTTCAAATCCCAATGTCCTGGAAGATTCAATTAGGAACAAAAGTGAGAATCAACAAGCTACCACAAGAGAATTTGATGAATATTCCAAGAGACCCAAAGTTGAAGGAGATGAAGACCACTTCTATTATTCCGCACTTGTAGGATCTCTTGCAGATGACAACAACATATGGTTGATCAATACTGGAGCTTCAAGACATATGACAGGGGAGCGTGATCATCTTACAAGTTTGATGGAAAGAAGATTGACTCAAAAGGTGGAGCTTGGGACAGCAACAGCTATGCAATCAAAGGAATTGGGACAACATCCATTGAGCTGAAAACGGGTGAAAACATTCACTTGAGCAGCATACTCTATTTTCCAGATTTGAAAAAGAATTTGGTTTTGATTTCATGTTTAGAAGATGGAGGAGATAGAGTAGCCTTCATTGATGGGAAAGTCCTTGTTTGGGACAACAGATCTAGTATAAGTTATGATAGGGTTATTGGGATTCATGACGGTTGTGTAAACTCTTGGGGCAACCTTCCCAAGCTCAGTATAATAGTTATAGTTATGACTGTGAGGGAGGCCATAAGAAGTTGAGCCAACTTTACCATTAGAATCAAAAACTTACTTTACCATTAGAATACAAAACTTGGTAATTACAGTCCTTACCTGTTGAAATACGAGATTCACAGTGGCTTTGGTAAGAGGCACGACACAAAACCTGCAAATGAAAAAAACATAATAGAACAATGGCAACAACAATACTAACAAAATGCAACAGTAACAACAAAATTAAAACTAACACAACCACAATAGAGAGAAACGACTTTGCCTTACATTCCTCTGCCTCCCAGCAGAGCAACCTCACCAGGATCCCTCCAGTCATCGTATCTGCAATGCATTCAGTACCATGGTCATTGTAAAAACATAGAGATTATTATTGTAGTGTTAGCATTCGTAAATACTTACACCCAACCATAGCGATGGTCGAATATGAGTTGCCTCTTCTTCCTCTGTCTGCGTGAGGCAGTTCCTCATTCCATTACCGAAAACCCAACTAAAGTCCAGTGAACCCATACAGCGTTGGATCCAAATCCACTGGAATCTCCCTCTCCTCCAACCCTAGAGGATCCAGCTTAGAAAATCGGTGTGCACAAAGCTCTCCGAACCAGTGAAAAATGAAAACATAGAGATTATTATTGTAGTGTTAGCATTCGTAAATACTTACACCCAACCATAGCGATGGTTGAATATGAGTTGCCTCTTCTTCTTCTGTCTGCGTGAGGCAGTTCCTCCTTCCATTACCGAAAACCCAACTAAAGTCCAGTGAACCCATACAGCATTGGATCCAAATCCACTGGAATCTCCCTCTCCTCCAACCCTAGAGGATCCAGCTTAGAAAATCGGTGTGCACAAAGCTCTCCGAACCAGTGAAAAATGAAAAAATTGGGGCGAATGCCATAAAAATCGGGAAAATTGGGGGCGAATGCCAGGGAAACGGGGCCGTGCCTTTTTTTTTTGGGGGGGCTAATGTTAAATAATTAATTATTTTTAAAATATATTTTGGGCTAACTTTATTACACTATAAAAAATGGGTTTTATATAAAAAATTCGCCCTAATAAAATTTAAAATCCCTTAAAATTCGCCTTTGGGCTAAAATTCGCCCCTAAAATTATCCCTGAATAAAATGAATGAATTAATGAATTTCAGGGATGTGTGGGATAAAAAGGGACAGTTGAAACTAGGACTTAAATTAGGACGCAAGGTATTTCATGGGGCAAGATAGGCAGGAAAATTAGTAATTAAAATTTAGTGAGGATGGGATGGAAATACTGGTGTGGAGCTGAAAATGGCACAATAAATGGATCCCTTTCAAACAGAAGAAAAATACAGAGTATGAATGATTTCCCATGGCAGAGCATAGAGGGATGGATTCTACCTTTCTATATTGAAAGCATTCAAAAGGAAAATTTTATGGATGAATGGAACACAGAACAATTCACATATGAAACAAAGGAGAAAAACAAATGCTAACTCTCATACCACATGGATCCCACAAATCAGAGCTGCATCTCTTATTAATTCCTGTCAAACTGTACAATGTAGCGTAGAGATGTTCTTCCACACTACTCCCCTACTTTCTGAGTTACAGAATATTCAGACTCTCAGACCTCTTTACAAATGATTTACAATTACATTAAATAGGCTGAAATGTGGGAACATAGATCCACAAGAAAAGGGAGTTATTTTAACAGCTGAAGAACATAAAACTAAAGATAGAAAACAAGAGCCAATAATATTTCTGAAAGGAAGAGCTCTGTTACGTTATGCCACTCAAAATTTGCTGATAACCAATGAGGAGGCGAAAATTGTAGCAAAGATTCCTTTGAATCGTTACTGAGTAAAAAATAGGCAATCCAATCCTATTTCTTTGCTGTTGTAGATATCTCTATTTTATTTTAGGCTCTCGGCCTTTGACTATTCGCTTTCCATTTGTTGTTTGAATAAAACCAAATTTTTTAATAAGCATTCCTTTGAAATGAAACTTTTCCTTTAGTGAAGGGAAAATTTATTTTAAATGGGAAAAGGGAAGGGAAATGGGTTGTAGTCATATGAAAATCGCAATCGGAATCGGAGTGGGAGCAGAGAGATATATATATGAAACAATAGTGTAATCGCAATCAGAATCGGGGAGCGGGGTAGGTGGAGTGATATAATAAATAAACATAATGTAATATGGCGCCATCACAATCGGAATCGGAATCGGGAGAAGGGGGTAGCATATTACAAATATGCGATGTGATGGGGAGGAAGGCCTTTGTAATAAATGAAACGGATGAATTTTAAACTTTACAAAGGAGAAATGGGTTTTATAATGAATGGCGGAGGTTTTTATGTGGTGGGATCAGGCATTATAATCGCAATCGCAATCGCGCTCCGGAGTGGGGCGGAATGATTTACATGAAATCGCCGATGCGATTGGGGAGGTCTTTCATATAAATAAAATAAAACCAAAATTTGATTTTAACAAAGGGGAAGGCCCTTTATAATGCGTGGGAAGAAGTACTGTATGGTGGGGCCGACCAATCGCAATCGAAAATCAGAGGGAGGGGCGGAGTGCAACACATATGGGGAATGCCGATGCGATTAGACCGATCAACTGTGGACTGTCCGATCGGTGGGGAAATTCAACGGTGGAGAAATCAATCGGGGGTTGTTGCGATCGAAGGATCGGAATGAGGTGCGTGATCAGGATATTGGAAGGAGGGGTGCGATTGATCGATCAGAGGACGCAAGACTTGCGATGCGATCAATCGCAACAGAAATATTTGCGATTGGTTAATTGGGACATATGTTTAATATTTGCAATGCGATTTGAAAGGGGAAGGGACTTGGGTTCCGCGGAACTTTGATATTGTTTATTATATAGTATGGTTGGGGAAGTGGTTATGCATAAACTTTATATTAAAGTTTAGGGGTAATGGAAAAGGGGAAGTGGTTATATACGACGAGATTTTATAAAATAAGTTTTTTACTATAAAGTCCTATGGCGTGGAGGGGAAGTGGTTTGGCATAATCGCATATGTATTTATAATGTGATTTTATAATCGAAAAGGGGGGAAAAGGGGTTTTTAAAGGGATATAAAACTTTAATAAAACAAAGTTTAAGGAAAAATGGGGAAATAGGGGGTATATGACGATATAAGGGCTTTTACTTCACTTAAGCATAAGTTTCAATCCAGAAGTCAGTTTTGAAAGTGTAGTATACCGTTGGAAAGCTCTTTCCGGGCTCTTTCTGATGGATCTACTCAGAATATGACTTGTCACTAAACATGCTACAGAAAAATCTCTGAAGGCAGGGACATCACTTTGTGGAGATAACAGCTTCTGAATTGTGACTTATTACACATGATGATATAGAATTACATAATGAATAATAATAAAGGTGAAATATCACGTTTTCACCTCAAAACATATTTTTGAGGTGAAAATTACATAAAAATGAATAAAATGTCTCTTTGATCTTCCAGGTGCTGTGAATTCTGATTTTATTGACTTCCTCATGACCTTGCTGATATTATTGACATTTGACTCATTAATTTGACCATGGTGAGACCCTAGAAACTAATGAGACTCATCCTATGACGTACTAATATGATTTTAAGAATGAAAGTGAATAATGACTGAAGACCATAGAGAGGAAAATCAACAAGTTTCACATGAAGGAAAACTGATGAAGAATTACTACCATCAATGAATCCATGACCTAACGGAATGGTGAAATTGATTATTATGGGAATGCTAATATGAAAATGCAAAGATTAACTTTGATCACTGATGGCAGTATTACTAGATTGAAAATAACACATCAGAGGCAGAGCTTGGAAAAACAACATCGTTGCATCGAGACCCAGAACCATTGTCTAGGGGCCCTTTGGAAAGTCGGTAAAATTACTTCTCCATATAAAATGTTTAATAAGAAGAGGCCTAGAGCCATATTTTTCATTATTATCATTTTGAATCTCTTCAATAGCTTCTGTATATTTGTGTTTTATTTTTTAGTTTAATTTCAGCATACATTTGCATCATTTTTCCTCTAGATTGTATGCTTTTGAGCTCCACCATTTTTTGTCTGTTACCAATAGTTTATAGGGGTATACTGCACCCCTTAAACTGGTGCAATTTTTTACACCTGTGCATCAAATCTACCACAACAGGATTGGCGACTCCAGTGATGTTTTACAGGTTTATGTGGTTGTGCCATCTCTTGCAAGAGACCTTTTTCTACACTGGAGAGTGGAGCTGATAGTCCTCTGAACCATCTTGCAGTCCCTAGATTCGCTTTGAGTGATAGAATGAAGAAGGGCAGCTCCTAATATTTTTTACTTGCAGGAATTTGTGCACATTTTTTCTCACAGATGCGTAGTGCACGCGTTCAGGGCAGACCTGCGTGCAGGAAAGCGCACCTCTCAGGGCCTTTTGTGCGCAATTTATAGAATGAGATTTTTCTCCCTAAATTTTGCATTTTTCTTCTTTTAATGTGTTGGGTAGCCCCTAATGTATCTTCCAAAACTTGTATTGATACCCTACAGCTTGTGAGAACTTAATTTTAGCTGCCTTATATAGGCTTAGAGTTAGTTTTGCTTCAAGTTGGTTTTTGCAAAAATCTTCACATAGTTTAAGTAGGGGGGAAATTAACCATTTAATTATGAAAAATTTGTGTTTTTCAAATTATGGTATTCAAATTTATATAAAATAGTCCAAGCAAGTGGCCCAAGACCACGCATGCATAGCTAGTTTTCTTTTTTCTAGTGTACAATTTGTTTAGTTTAGATCAATTTTTGCATTACTAATTGCGGGAATAGGATAGAGTTTTTGATTAGAGAAAGTAATATCTGCTACCTTTGCACCCTCTGGTGATCCTAGGTAAGCATATTAATGATCTACATTTATAATTCACCATCACCCTTTAGTTAGTCACATGGATTAACTAGGGAAATTTGAAAGCGGCCCATTATCCGCACATGTTTTCCATTTGAGCCAGGAACAATATAACATAGTTTAACTAGGGGATTTTTTTTAAAGGATCATTGATATCCATATGTTGAAACTATGAGATTTTTCACCTTATGCTCACACACACTCACCCACTAAGCAAAGGAAGACACCTAAAACTAACTTAACCAAACTCACTAAATTATCCCCATAGGGGATACAAAAGAATTGATAGTTTAAGTTAGGATCAAGGGGGTAGGCATCCAATAAGCCGCCTTGATAATACTTCATATTTAAACATAAAATTTGTATTTAGGGAGCTTCAAATCCACCTATCATCCCACGGCAAAGAAAACCAGAGTGTGACAGAGACCTGATTCAGAGGAGGTTAGGCTTAGGCACAGTGCATGCAGTATCAATTGGGGCTACCTGACCCAGCTGATACTCGGTACTGTTAGCTGAATACCGAATATCCCAAGACTTGAACGCTCACATGGGATGGTGGTTGTTAGTGGCCAAAAACTAGGGCATCTTGTACCATATAGGTGACAGTGCAGGCAAGCCCTAGACCCTCTACCATTACCTTGGTGGATTCTCTTCGGCTGACTGGGGGCGTCTCCAGCTCTTACGGGACATTGTGATAGAACTCGCAAGAAATATTCTCAAGGCCCAGTTACTTTTGAGTGTTTGAGGACGCATAAGTCTTCTAGGATTTTTAGTATCATGCACAAACAAATAAAAACCATATTTTTTTCTTGATTCATCACATAGATTAATTTAAAGGGAAATTTTCTTTTATTTTCACTTTGTGATGTATGTGGCCATAAATTTTCTTTGATCATAGACTCTATCCTCTCAAATTTTTCCAAAACCTAACTTGGTCAACACCCTAATGGTCCCAACGGAACCTCATCGATCCAGGCATCTTTTGGACGTCCTCCCATTACACTGAGGGGTTCCAGGTCTTCTTCCATTTAGGCGTCAAAGAAAAAACACTGCCACCATCATTGGTTCATCCTTTATTGGAGCAACCATAGTTGGGAACCTTAGTCAGTCTCCCAACACCACACCACACAACACTCCTCCCTCGATCGCTAGGGGGCAGAGGAGTGTGTCCCATTCGGGAGGCCAACTAAATACACATCAGGGTACGTCATAGACTAACACTCATTCTAACTAGAACTTCATGTCTTCACACGTTGCAATGGTGTCAACTTCCCAGACACCTTTCTTAGCTTCATTGAATCTACTCGATTAAACCAAGCTAACAAATGACCCCATCGTACATGATCCGTCATGGCCTCCCATGCCCATGAAGCTCCCTTCAGATATACAAAAATTCGAAGGCAAGAAAATGGAAGACCCAGGTAATCATGTAATGACCTTTCAACTGTGGTGCTCATCGAACAGTATCGTCGATGACACTATTCAATTCAGGCTATTTCAAAGCACTCTTACGGGATTAGCCATGAAGTGGTACATGGAGAAACCTCCTGCTTCACATGGAACCTTTAGTGCCCTTGCTACCGTGTTCCTCACATATTTTCAGTTACCCATTCACCATGATTTGGGAACGGAATTACTGACTCATTTTAAACAAACCATCGTCGTCCATATCTCTGACCATCTTCATGAATGGAGGCGGCGTCGCAGTTTATGTAAAGATAAACTCGAAGATCGGGTTCTCTTAGATTTATTATTGAAAACTCTGACGACGTAGATTTCGAAGGATGTGGCGCAGCAATACCCCACATCCGAAGAGGATGCAATTAGTGAATCCCAAAAGCTTGAATTGATTTATACACAGTCAGGATACATTTACAACATCCTCTCTAATGCCCCGCGCTTGGAAACTTATTAATAATTTCCAGGTGCATCGAACTCTAAAAACGGATTAATAGGGTCAATGACCCAAGGTTACCTAGGCAGCAGTAGTCAAAATCTCGGTTACACATATGGTTCTACCCAGAACTTGTCTCAACCTGGATTTCAAAGTCATCATATGCCTAATAAAAGGTGCAAGAATATCACGAAGGAGGACCTTATCCTCTGGCTGAGGGGACCCAGTACGTAGAAATAAACAATGACGGAAAAGCTCCACTCCAATGGCCAGGTGCAAACAAGGGACAGTGTTATGCTCAGTCCCCAGCACATGACCCACCTATGCAAACCAATGCACAGGTGAACTTTGTGCAACTGTCCCAAAATCAAACAAACTACTATAACCAGGAGAACTACCCTCCTAATGTGGTTAAGAAAAAGTTAAAAAAAATATCCAAAAGGGAACCCTGGATAGGGGGGCAGCAACCAGAAGCGCCCACCGCAATCCTAGGATGGAGGTAATTCGAACAGGAATCAGAACCAAGAGCCAAGAAATGCCCAACGGCAAGGCAAAAGGCCACCTCTATGAACAAACCTTTCTTGTTCAATATGTGATGATTACGGGCACTATACTAACCAATATCCTGATCTCCTTGAGCTAAAAAAGCTTCAAAGTAACCGAGGACAAGGAGGATCTTCCCAGCAACCCATTGTGATGCAAGAACCATTCCAAAACCAAGGGACGGTAAGCACTCACCAGAAAAACCCATACGATTCCAGGAAAAGCAGCCATGAAATCTACATGACTGGGGAAGATATGTTTTTCCAAACACAAAACTGCAGCTACGACACGCCACCAGATACCACTATGTCAGGGGCTAGTTCCAGTGCACCAACTACACGTTTGACCATTTTAAAGATTCTTATAGAACCATCACCAAAGATGGTAAAGGGACCTAATAAGTGAGCAAGTAACTACACCAAAGTGGCCCATAATTATAACATCATGGACGATTTAGCTCAATATCACGCTGCTATGTCAGATATGGAAGTACGACAGTCATGCCTAAACTACCAATACGCGCATGACGGCTTTTGACTTAGAAAAATACACCCCTAGGCTTCCTTCAATAGTTGCCTTCCAAATACCTGTGTCGGTCCAGAATATCACTATTCACCGATGTGTCATAGACGAGGGTGCATCAAGATGCATCATGTCAAAAAATGTTTGGCAAAAGTTAGGCTCTCCTAAACTAAAACCCTCAATCATAACGCTTCGAGCGTACGACGGTCATCCCTCGACCCCCGTCGACCTCTACCAGAATGTCCCGGTCTTCTTAGCCAGAAATATGGTCCACATATAAATTGAAGTCTTGGATGCTCACTTGGATTACAGCATACTCCTTGGATAGAGTTAAATGTGTGCCATGTCCGCCATAGCCTCCTTCGTCTTCTACATTATGATGTTCCCCCACTATGACTACATCATTATTGTAGACCAGCTGACACACAGCGAAAAGCGTCCCCTAACCAAGAGGGATTTAATTCTACCCTATGTAGATACAGCCTCGGATGGTCTTTCATGGTACCAAGAATATGGCCCTAGCCAATTCAAACCGTTGTTCGTTCTAGGGTCATTCCTAGGAGATCCCTCTGTTTTCCCTAAGGCATCACCCGATGCCACAGGGGCCCTGGTGTGCATGATGTCCACATCAAACACCAAGGTTAGTCAGGACACAGACTCAAGAAGTAACGACACTGAGGCTTTTACCATGATAGCCTCTCTAGCCTATGCCACCTCCGAAACCCCTTACCTCTACCCCGCAGTTGGCTTCGTCTCCCAGCAGGTTTTGGAAACACTAGTATTATCCAACGTATTGTTGGCATTCCCAGTTTGGTACCTTATTCATCCTTCTGGAACATGAGCCACCAATGTTACTGCCACAGGGTCAAATCCCCTCAATCCCAAGAAGCCCCAACCTACCCAAGAAACGATCGAGACTGCCCCCATAAAGGAAGTTTCCATTGCAAAACCAATAATCACGACAAAGAAAACCAAAAATAAAGGAAAGAAGATGGTGACCTCTGCCATTCAAAGGGAATCACCAGTCTGCACCATATGTGTTGTTATAGGCCATCCTACCCATATATTATCGGAGCTGGACGAATTAAAACCACTCCTTGGCTCCGAAGCAGACACCTCGACGCCATGTTCCCATAAAAAGGAACCTACCACCAAAGGTAAAGGAAAAGTGTTACAAACCAATCACACATGCGCTATCTGTGGCATATATCGGCACTATACCTATCATTGCCTAGAGATCCTACGATATAGAGATGCCTTCCATGCCATCGATGGGTCCTATTAAGAGGATCCCCTCACCCAGTCCGCAGGAAACAAACTGTGTGTCATCCCATACCTACAGGAGGAGAAACAGTCACTAGAAAGACAACCATTTTTCCCTCCTCCCCCCAAACAACCATACACCAACCAGGGACAGGGGAGCCTGGGTGCCTCATCCTCTTGAGTTATCAAGCACATCAATTGCTGCAGATGGCTTGGTTGGGTCTTAGACCTAAGGTCACCTAGGCAGCAGTAATCTATATTTGGGGAGATCCTGGACAGGGGCAGCAACCAGCAGCGCCCCCCATGATCTCAGTCTAGGGGAAACCTCAACTAAAATCAAAACTAAGAGCCAAGTAACAACTCCCAATAAAATAGAGGCGATGCCACACATTCGCACTCCTAGAAAAATAAAATAAAATAAAATTCAGCGCCGACATATATGCCCTCTCTCATCTTCCTTTTTTAAGCTCGTGCCTTTCAATAATATTAGATGAGAAGAATATTCTTTCACTTGAGGTAGTTGTTTTTGTAGGAAGCGTCCGCAAACCATTTACAACACCATCCACTAAAGGTTCTGGAGCAGGTATCATTCTACCCTTAGCATGATAGAGTCCCAGAAAAATTTGCATATCTTGACATCATTTCTCCATCACAAATAAACCATAGGGTCCTCATATTTGACCATGTTTATCATCACCTTATCCTACACATGATACACATCCATTTTGGTCGGTAGAGCCTCCCCTCCATGGCGCTCGTCACCCAAAGTAGACCATATATCACAACAAAAGTGACGGCATGGCCATACCTCTTCAATCTGGGAAGCACCTCGTGCTCATCCATTCATCATGCATAAGGTCAAGCTTACCATATAATCTGAAACCATCTTCTCGGACGACCAGGTTGTACAACTAGATCAAAAGCACACCTCCGCGCATCATATTTGTCCCACCATACCTCCACCAGCATAATCCCATCTGCGACATTTCTTCATCCGCTTCATCAACCCCGAACATGAGAGCAACCAATGGGACCCCCACCACTTGCAAAACATTGTCCTCACACCTTCAGTGAGAAAAAACTTTCATGTTTTGGGGGTACCATTCTCTGTGTTTTGTACAAACCAAACCTCATTATTTTATTCTTTTTGTAAGTGTACAAAGACGGCAAATGGTGCACTCTACCCCTTCACCCTCATATTTCATCTTTTCTCCCATGGCAGCAGTCCCGAATTCCCCTTGGTCAGAGTATTTCACCCACACACACGCACCATCATGACATTCATAGCCAGGTTTACACCTGCCCTGGATGTCCTACTGGCTACAGGGATTTTCCCTTTAGAAATAACTATGATTGTCGCCAAGCTGCGAAAGTATACTCCGACCTCGGGCCACTGAATCACCATCATCAGTTTTCAGTCACCTCTCACCAACATTCCTATGTTAAACCCATCACATCTAGGTCCCCGACCCCTCAGGTCGGAAACCCATGGCTCGGTTAAGGCTTCCTTTTTGTCGACCTGGACACCCCTCTTCCAAAAATTAAGGGGTACCTTGGATCACCTTGCCCCATGCAAAGAGGTATCCTCAGGTGGCACTGTGGGAGACATCATTGTCCATATATGTCATCGATCCTCTTGAAATTCATCTACGACAAAAGCTTTCATGTCAAGATGGTATCGTACCTTACAACCATGTCACTTTGATCAAGATCCATCGAAGACCCATGCCTCCATCAGTGTCTCTGTCAAACCATGATTACATGGGAATGTCCCATAACCTATGCGTACATTTCATAGCTATAAGCCATACCAAATTTACACATATGGGTAGCACATTCCACCTATCGTTAAAGAAAAAATGCCACTGAGGGTGTCATTAGTCGTCATCAACAACTGCCAGCATTACTACCACAGTAGTGATGCAGACAACACATGTATCTATCAATTTTGTTTAACTAGCCATAGCATCATGAGCATGGGACATGTCCGCCTTGTTGAAATTTTGTATATATGTTGTATATTTTGTTTTCTTGCAAGGGTCCCTTAGGCCATGGTCATGTTGGAAATAGTGCGATGTGTTGTCAATTCCAAGATTCACACAGGTCTCTCTCTCTCTCTGCGCACGATATATAAAATAAACTATAATGTATTTCGTATATACAGTCCTTCCTAGACCTCACACATTAAGGGGCAATTTTTAACACCAGAAAATCGTACAGCAGAAGATGACATTAATTAATGTCAAGCCAAAGGATTTACAGGGCAGGAAGACATTATGGAATCAAGAAAGTATTCAAAATCTCTAAGTTTTTGAGAAAATCAAATTTCAACTAGTCTTAAAATGCTAATTGTGTGCTTTATCCTTCGAGAAGAGTGCCTTCTGCGCAGCTTTTTTCCCGATAAGCACGCATTCCTGTAAGTGGAAAAATGTCGCTTTCTGGGACCACACAAAGAAAAGGAAAATTTATCCTTATATGAAGCTACCTAAGGACAGCCACCAGCACCTCCTTAGACACTATGCGAGCACACAAAGGAATATTTGGGGCACACAATGGAATCATACCTCTCCCTTGGTTCACCATCCACCATGTACCAAGGGAGGGAAGGAGGATTTGAAATTCGCTATATAAAGCCGCCAAGATATGAAGAATGGGTGATCACATTGTTATGCTAACTAGAATTTCCCAAGAAATGCCAGCAGTGTGTGACCTGGAGCTGGAGATAGAGGGGACTTGACTGTTGGCCACCCAAGAATCCTAGTCCATCACAACAGAGAGAGAGGGAGACTGCATCAAAGCTAGAGCTTGGGAAAACAACATCCTTGCATCAGGACCTAGAACCATTTCTAGGGGCCCTTTGGCAAGTGGGTAAAATTTCTTCTCCATATCAAATGTTTAATAAGAAGAGGCCTAGAGCCATTATTTGCATTAATATTGTTTTGACTCTCTTCAATATCTTATGTGTATTTGTGTTTTAGTTTTTAGTTTAATTTGAGAATGCATTTGCATACTTTTTCCTCTAGATTGTATGCTTTTGAGCTCCACCACTTTCTGCCTGTTACCAATAGTTTATATGGGTAGACCACACCCTTTAAACTAGTGGAATTTCGTACAACTGTGCGTCAAATCCACCACAACAGTCCTCATCCCCTTTAACTTCATTAAGTTTGGTGCAACTAATTGTTGTCGGGAGGTATCCTTTAACCAACATGCATTTGCAAGGGACTGGGATATGTTCATGCTGTTGATCATATTGTACATGTGTTTGTATACCTTAAAGTGTGTTAGGGTTTGGAAATGTTTTTATTTTTTCCCAATGTCTTGAAACACTAGATCCTCATATTTAACAATGAACAGTTTGATCCTCACTTTCACTCCATAAATCTGGCATGCACCTGAGCATCTCCCAATGATATCCTTGGGCATAGGTATTCAATGTTTAAAGGGGAGTTCTAATGTTATACATTAATGTTAACATTTATTGATGATTTCTCTTGGAAATTTTGGGTCTATATGTTGAAAAAGAAAGTTGATGTATTTAATGTTTTAAAACAATTTAAAGCTATGGTGGAAAAGAAAACGGGAAAATCAATTAAATTCTTAAGAATTTACAATGGAAGTGAATTTACTTCTTTAGAATTTGAAAAATTTTGTAACGATGAAGGGATTGTTAGGCGTAAAATCGTTGTTTATACTCCTTAAAAAAATGGCGTTGCTCAACGTATGAATCAGACACCATGGAAAATTTTAGGGGCTAATATTCGCAGGTGGGCTAATTTTCCATGGTTTTTCCAAAAAAAAGATTCGCCAATTTACATTTTTTTATAAAAATGATTCGCCCAAATTTTATAATATAAAATTATTTTACGTTAAAAATCGCCAAAATTATATAGACACTATATATAATATCATTATAAATTTGAATAATTTTACAAATACATCAATACACATTTTATAGTTTGCATATTAGGGACTAGTGAGATTCGCCAATTTTTTAAACTTCAAGATTATTTTCCATCCTTAAAATTATCCCTGTCAGACACTTATGGAAAGAGCTAAAAGCATAATGAAAAATGCTAACCTGCAAAAGGAATTGTGCGAAGAAGAAATATATAATACGTGTTACTTAGTTAAAATATCATTTTTGGTTGCCATAAACCTTAAAATTCATGAAGAAGTTTGGTCAAGTTGGTCTTATGATTATTCGCATTTGAAGATTTTAGCTTGTGATGCCTATGCTCTTATTCCTAGAAATCAATGTTCAAAGTTAGATCCAAAATGGAAATGTTATTTTTTCGTTGGGTATGATTATGCAGTGAAAGTATATAGGTTGTGGGATCCTTGTTCACAGAATATAGTGTTGAAGCCTAGAAAATCTCTGCTTCAAACATTGGGGAAAACCACCCGGTCGGGACCTTAGGATAGCTCCTTATCCGTTTGGTATGGTGGCTCCGACTGGATTGAAAGGACCAGTTTCCTTATAACTAATGGGTTGGTGATGGGTTGATTTGGATGAGTGAAAATGGGACTAAATTGACTGAAATAAAGCTATCTAATTTAAACGAAATACTGGTAAAGGAATTCTAAAACTAACCCAGGCAATCATATGAGAATACAACTTAAAATTATTCCAATTTAACAATAACCATAAAAATGTATTATCATTTAAATTGAAATGTGCAGAAACAAATAAAGATAACTCTGTTTAAGAAATTAAACAGAGTTGTATTAGCATATTACATTCATCATAATATATCATCTACATATACTTATGAAAGATAACATTTCAATTATACTCAAAAATGATATATATAAAGAAACGTTATGAAAACAAATATCTATAAAAGATAGCAAATTTTAAAGCGAATATCATAAGACAAAAGAAATCAACAGTGAATAGATAGAAATACCTTATTCATCTTGAAAGCTTTCAAATGAAATCTGACACTCTAATCTAGTAATTATGACGCAAAATCAAATCCAAGGTACAGAAATGCAACACTTTAAAGATAATTCCGCATAAAATCACCAGATGTGATCCTTTATAAAATATAAAAGTCAGTGGAGTACATAAATGTAATCTCCAAGTCAAAAATATAATAATCCAGGACCCTTCTCTAAATGCATGAGAAGGGTTTAAATATTACTTAGCTAAATCTAAAAATAGTTTATTACAAAAATTAAGGATTCGGTTTAATGACCGTCCTTTTCCTAGGCAAAAATACAGTAAAACTAAAACTAAATCTAAAAATAAAGACTATTAACTAACTACTTATGAACTTGATCTTTAAACTTGCAGGCATCTAGCATTGTTTTGAGAAGATGTGGTTGACCGACTTCAGATTTCAATTGTCCTGAAAAGACAGAATCGGCAAGTGTAGGCGCAATCTTCTCAGCAGAATTGATGATACAATTAAGCACACTGTGTTGACTGTGTGGTTTCACTAAGTGTGTCCAGTAAGAATCCCAGTTTAATCTTGTCAACCCCTGGATTTATTTTGCTCTTTCTTCTGCCTTTTGCCTCCATTCTGTTTGCAGGTGATGTGCCTGTGGGAGATATCCTAGAACAGTTTCTGAAATCAAATTAGGTTTGTGCAAATTATCATTTACACAATCAGTAAGACTGTTTGCTGCTGTAGCCGACTCCTCTGCTGCTTTCTCTGCCCTTTTAATTTTTGCATCCCAGTTATTGAAAAGTATTTCTTTATGGCTTTCATTAGTAATTGGTGCACCAAATTTTCTTCCCTCTTCTTTTTTTTGCCATACCAAATAATCAGTAATATTTTCATTAATTAAATCATAATCATTTCGTAAATCTACGACATGATTTGTGATCTTATCACTCTCTTGGCAAAAAGAATTCCATTGCAAGATTTTTTGGCATAATACTTCTTCTTGTTGCAGTAGTTGATTGCTTAAAGAAATAGTTTCTGAAACAAATTCTAGAAGCTCAGGATCATCTTTGTGCTGATCTTGGATAATCTGTATTTGTTTTTCTTTATCAGCCAAACTTTTTTGATGTCCAATTTCCATTTCTTGAAGTTGTTGCTGTAGTTTTTAAAGTTTCATCTGTGCTTCATTATTGGCCTGTATCTGTTGCAATTTCTGTTGCAGAACTTTTATCTGTTCTTCTTTTTCATTTAATAAAATTTGTATCTCAAATGCTTTTTCAATAGTGGCAGAAGCATAAGCCCCTGAAATTTGAGATAACTTAACAAGATTGTCAGTAGGCTTTGTGGTAGGATCCTTCCACAAGACATCTAGATGTTCTACTTCAGTAGCAATTGCACCTTCTAACTTTCTCTTTTTCATTTATTTCTTCACTACTGCTTTGTATTTTGGGCTGTAGAATACATCTAGAGGAGGAATGTCCTCTACATTAAGTACAATTTCAGAGGAGGGTGTGATAGGTATGTGCTCAGTCACTATGACTGTGCTACCTATTCTTGTGCTCAAAACTTTGGTTGTCTGTACAGGGGTCTGTACATTCTGTGCTTCTACATTAATCAATTGATTAAAGCTTTCCCATTCTTTGTATAATTCCATGGTGAATGACTGTTGCTGTACATTGGTAGGAGGAGGATTTATCTGCTGAGAAGTCAAAATTTGCTATTGAGGAAGCTCTTTCGATTGAGCAGAATCTTTCACTGATTCTTCAATTTTATCTTCCTCTTCATTAGACTTACTAGAACGTTCAGAAGTCTCTTTTTCAGATTTTGACTTAGATTTATCTGTACTCGAACTGTCATTAAGACTAACACTAGGAGTTTGTTCCCTTGCGGGTTCCAAGCGTAGATTTTCCAAAGGAATAGCAGTTAGTCTTCTCTCTCTGTAATGTTTAAATTCCTGGAATTCCTCTGGAGATAACTGCATTTGAGCTGAATTCAAAACTTCTTTAAATGAACCTTTTGTTTGGAACATATCATCAAAAAGATCTTATTCCCCGGAAAATTCCCTTACTCTGATTGTATTGGTAAAAATTTTAACAACATTATTTGGGCCAAATAACCTTCTCGAAAACTTGAACAATTGTAAGCATGTAATGTTGCTTACCTCTTTGAATGCGTGACCAAAATCAAACAGTGAAAATGTTCCACAGTTTATGGGAAATTGTGGCCAAATGCCTTTCTTCTTCTCTTTTAATTCCTTTGTGAAACCTCCTTGACCACAGGTTTGATAAGAAATCTCCCGAGCTACATGTTTATCCGGAATATATAGGGGTAAAACATTGGGGGGAGCTGAACTTCCAAAAACCCTAACATAAGTGAACAACTCTTCTCGAAACCATCTCGCGACAGGGAGAATGTCGAACTCTGTTTGTGGGGATAACCTTGGGGCATCCTTATTATGCAATGTTCTATACAATGGCAGCATTATACCATGGAAAATTTTGTAAAAATGGGGGACAAACTTAGATTCCCACAGTTCCTTATGATACACATGAATAGGCAAAGGATCGTGCATTGTCCATTGCCAACCCATCACAGGGAATTTAGAAACAAAACAGATAGCGTCCATGACATAGGCAGATAAATAAAAAGGCGGATAAATCCGCTGAGAAACACTTCGTTTAGACCGATAATGGAAAATAGTAGTGGTCAAATTATCAGACAAGATTTTGGCCTAGTCTACAATTGTAAAATTAAAAGCAACATTCAACAAAGCGAGCCATTCAAGCAAGATCATATTTATGTCAGGCTTTCCAAAAAGCCTGCATAACATGGTAGCAGCAAAACAATATAGAGAGGTAAGTGAACCAGTATTGTACATACCGTGTTTCTTTTTCTTCAACAGTTCATCTCTTTTGGTCCACTCTTGTGTGCATTCCGACAAATTTTCATGTTCTCTGGCAAAATCTTCCATAAATTGCTTATTATAAGTCGCCTGAGGTTCCGGCAACTGATACATCAGCCTCAAATCTTCCGTAGTGAACAACCCGATTAGCTCTTGAGTTGGAGTTCTAAATTGCTTGTCTGAAATATCGGTGTTGTCCAGCACCCATTTCACCATGTCTGTATACGGAAGAATTCTTGGCCTTGCCTCAATCCTATGCAGAAATGAACAGGCCAATTCTTTAAGGGTTGCCTCAGATGAATTACTGGAACCTGCTGTAGCCGCAACTTGTATCACCATGGGATTTTCTTCTTCGAGCAAATGATACATTCCTTCCCTGGTGGTTATACCAGAATCCTTATTGCAAGCAGTGTCTGTATACAGTGAAGCCATTTCTCTATTTTCAGGATTTGAAGTCTTCTTTTTCTTACCCATGATGTTCTGTGAACGCTTTGTATAGTCGTTTTCTCCTTCGCACCTGCGGTTTTACGAGTTAAGTAAGAGTAATGGCATGAGAAAGGTGATGAGATAGTTTTAAATGCAAAGCGGATGAAATATATTATTTTAACGTGAAACGACCTTTCAATCAAAACAAAATCCCATTTACCATTAATTGACAATCCATTCATTTAATCCAATCATTAAAGCGCAAAACGGATATTGATTTATGGAAAGATTTCCTTTGAACAACACGGTTTTATGAATCTGTGACATTGCGATCTGCGATTTTCTGCGCAATATCGCAATATCGCAATATCGCAATTTTATCAAAACGTAACCATCGCAAATATCGCATATCGCAAATATCGCAAAAGCGCAAATCGCAAATAGCGCAAAAGCGCAAAATTGTAAATAGCGCAAAAAGTATTCATTTAACATTTCTTTTTTCTGCGCTATGTGATCTGCGACCAATATGTTATTGTATAGGCTTTTTGGGATCGCGTTATCACAATATCGCAAAATCGCAGTTTCAATTTTACAAAAGATATCTAGCATTTGCGATGGATGCGATGTTTCGCTTAAAGAAATTTTTTATTGAAATCTATCATAAACTTAAGTGTTTCTTAAGGTTTTTCTAAGGAATTTCCCTAATTTTATGATATAAAGTTTTATTTGAAAAGGAAAACAAATCCTAATTGATTTTTTTGGATTTTTTAACTAAGGGTCCCCATTTTATTTAGTATTATTACTATTATTAAATAAAAAAGGGGGGTTGTTGCTGGTCACAACAATTGGCGATTCACTAAAAGAAACAATTATCTCTGAAAAAATAAAATGAACACTATATTTCCAGTAAATAAAGATTTTTAAAGATAATGAAAACTATCTTAGGATATTTTAAATAAAATCTAACTATGAAAAAGAAATAAAAATCATTCAAAATTTCTTTCTAATTTCTTAAGAACAAAAACATTTTTGGGTTATCTCAAGCTTTGATTGGTGTTAATAATGAAGTAAGTGGATTTCTCCAAGTTTTGGTTTTATAATATACTCTATTGTCATAGGTATTGCCTCTACTGCCTGCAAACGTTCATAGTCTCGACAGGGTTACCTTTAAACCATTAACCATTCATTGTCCCATCCAACTAAAATTATGACTTTTTAAAAGATAAATTCATAAGACCTATTATCTCATGTTTTTGTCTTTTACTTATTTTTTTATTTTAAGAGCCATTGTTCTGGTTTGGTAGCCAGTTAATAACAATGTCATTCACTAGTTATAATTAAACTGAACAAGCTGGCTCGTGATGAGACCCCTTGTCTTATATTTATAAGCCATTACCCTGTTTTGGTATGCAGTATTGGTAATGTCAGTTTCATTAATTCTTATGAACATGGTAAGTCGGCTCATAATGAGACCTCTTATCTCTTAAATTTTTATATAATTTCTTAGAATTACATTCTAAAAAATCACAACTTAAATGGATGGGGTAAAATAGTTTTATCCTTAAGAATCAATGGATGACATTTTCAGAGTTTCTTGAGTACCAAGACTTTGAAAAATCTTCACTTTTATAGATAACCTTTCTCTGCTCAATAAACTTATAATGATTTATATTCTCCTCAAGTTTTCAAAAGATCATGCAAATGATTGGAATAATCTTTCAAAGTTTAACATCTTATTTTAAACTATCCATAAACTATGATCATCTCTTTAAAAATTCTTATTTACACGAAATAAATATTTATAATATTCTTCCTAAGAAATTTTCTAAATAGTAAACAGTCAATTAGAGACTCATTAACAACCTTTATTTGCAAAAACAATTAAAAACTCTGCAGAAAGGAATATGTACAGTTTAAGAAGGGGTTACCTCCTTATGAAAAGAATTTCTTCAAGATAAGCCCATTTACAGGAAGAGATTCTCTCTTACCTGTTAGATCTTGGAGTATGAATGTATTTTAGCCTATCTTTTCAACGATCTGAAATGGTCCAAGCCACATTTTCTGAAACTTGGTATGTTTACCTTTTTCTTCGTGTGTTTTATCCCATTTCAGAACAAGATCACCAATTGACAAAAATTTTGAGCCGGTAGAACTTGCATCAAAAGAAGATTTTACAAGCTGTTGATGTTTTTCATGAATAATTTTTTCTTTATCTCTATCTTCTTCTAGTTTAAGGATTTGATCATATCTCAATTGAATGGATGAAGAAGGATTTTCTTCAATAAATTGTACTAGAGCTAATGATGGAAGAGTTAAATTTGATGGTATCATAGCTTCTTTTCCATAAACTAAATTGAAAGGTGAAGTTCCTATTGAAGCTTTTTCAGTAATACGATCATCCCATAGTGCAAAGTTTAAAGACTTGTGCTAATTCTTTTAATTTTGATCAATGGTCCTTTTAATGATTTTGATAAGATTTTTGTTAGTGGATTCAGCCAAACCATTACCTTGTGGATAATAATTTGCTGAATATTTCAATTTAAAACCTCTTTTGACTGCAAATTCCATTATAATGTTTCCAAAAAAATAAGATGCATTATCAAAGACAAGAGCGTTAGGTACACCAAACCTGGTTATCATGAATTGATCTATGAAATCAATAATTGCATCAGAATTGGCTACCTTCAAAGGGATTGCTTCTACCCATTTTGTAAAGTAATCAATTGTTGTAAGGATGTATTTGTGTTGTTTGGAAGAATGAGGTACTATCTCACCAATAATGTCAAGCCCCCATTGTTCGAATGGTTGCTCAATACTCACTAGTTGCAAAGGAAAAGCTGGTTTCCTTTGTCTTCCACTTGCAGTTTGGCAAATTATGCACTTCCTTACATAGTCATGCGTATCTTTAAAAAGGGTAGGCCAGTAATAACCAGCACAAAATTATTTTGTGAGATGTAGTATCACCTCCAAAATGACCTCCTCCTGGTCCATCATGCAATTCCTGCAAAACCTTTTCAGCTTCAGTCTTTTCAAGACATCTTAATAAGATTGAATCATAATTTTTTCTGAATAACACATTATCAATGATCTCATATTTAATAGCCTTTAACCTTAAAGCACGTTTTCTCTTATAGCTGAGATTGGAAGGAGCATACCCATTTTTCAAGTAATAGATGAGATCAGCATACTGAGATTCAGAATCTGTAACACTTATCTGACTTACTTGAATATCTTGATTTGAATCTTGATTTTCTGGTATGTTATGAGCTCCTGCCAATAATCTGCAAAAACCTTGTCCTCTAACAATCTTAGCAGGTTTAATATCAATATCATATTCTTGCAAGGCTATTACCCAGTTAGCTCTCTTTTCTCCTACTTCTTTTTGAATTAATAATTGCCTCACTACAGAGAATGGGACAATGATTTTTGTATGTGTTTTCAAGAGAAAAGGTCTGAAATGTTTGATTGATTTAAACACGGAGAAGGCTTATTTTTCAACATCGGAATAATTAAGCTCAGCTCCTTGCAGATTTGAGCTAAAGAAAGAAATTGGTGCTTCAATTTTCTGATCATTGAGCTGTGTTAAAACAGCTGCATAGGATGTTTCGGTGGCTAAACTATACAAAATAAAATCTTTAGAAAAATCCGGGGTATTCAATGCTGGTGCATTAATAATCGCTTGTTTGATTGCCTCAAAGGCTTATTTCTCTTTATGCCCCAATTTGAATATTGAATTCTTCTTGATCATATTTTTCATAGGTAAAACAATTAAAGAAAAATCAGGAATGAATCTTTTTACAAAATTGATTTTCCCAAGAAATGATTGCATGTATTTTTTGTTATGAGGTAAAGAAATATCAGAAATTTCTTTCACTCTATCTGGATCAATATATATACCATCTTTTGACACAATAAATCCTAAGAGTTTTCCTTCATCTAAAGCGAAGAAAGATTTCTTTGGATTTAAGGAAATACCAAACCTTCTACATCTTTCAAATATTTGCTTTAAATCATGTAGATGATTGGCTCTCTTTTTTTAAAATACTATTATGTCATCAAGATAAACAACAACTGATTTATTGATCAGACCTTTAAATGCTATGTCCATGGCTCTTTGGAAAGTTTCTCCTGCATTTATTAGACCAAAAGGCATTTTCTGATAAGCATAAGTTCCCCATTTTGTTCTGAAAGTTGTTTTCAATCTGTCATCTGGATGAACTAAAACTTGATTATAGCCTGAAAATCCATCAAGAAAGGACATGAGTTCAGAACCAGCTACCTTTTGAAGTATCTGTTCCATGGTTGGCAATGGGAAATTGTCTTTTAAGCATGCCTTGTTTAAGTTTCTAAAATCAATACAGATTCTTATATCACCATTCTTCTTCCTTACATGTACCATATTGGAAACCCAATTGGAGTGCCTTATAGGAAAAATGATTTTGGCTTTTAAAAGTTTATTAAGTTATGATTTGATTTGACTTTCGAGATTTGGATGAATCTTTCTCAACTTCTGTTGAACAAGTTTAATATCAGGAAGCATTGGAATTGTGTGTTGAATAACCGAAGTATCATACGTTTTTAAATCATCATAATTCCAAGAAAAAACGTTTTTATATTTGTTCAAAAGTTTAATGAAAGCATTCCTTTCCTCTGGTGTTAAATTGAGTCCTAAATTAACGTTTTGAGGATTAGAATCAGAGCCAAGATTTACTAATTCAAACTTCAAAGTGGAACTTTGATGTTTAGCATTAGTGACTTTCTTGAATCTTTCTTTAATATCATATAAGTCCTCTAATTTAACAACAGATTTCGGAATGGGATTTTCATTACCTTTTGAGGCAATTTGTAAATCATGATCATCCTCATCAATAATTTGTTCATCATATGATTTCTTTGAAGTCATGAAATTTAAAATATCTTGATCATGGTAAAATACTCTCCAATTTGTGATATTATCTGGAACAGATGGGCGAAAAATCAATTCTACTGAAAATCTATCAGGACTGCAATCTTCAGCAGGAAGGAGTTTGGATGCAACATTAGCTAACAAATTAGCTGATGTATTTTGATTCCTAGGAATAGAAGAAATATTGAATGCTAAAAAATGAGTGGTAAGATCTTGCACTAGGGTTTGATAGTGTTTAAGATGTCCTGAAAGGCAATGGATAGTATTCCTAACTTGTTTTATGACAATTTCAGAATCACCAAAGACTTTCAAGTATTTAACATCTAACCCTATACCTTTATAAAGTCCTTGTATCAAGGCTTCATATTCTGCGGTATTGTGCGTACACTCAAATTCTAACCTACATGATAGCATGGTTTTCTCTCCATTTGGATCAATTAAGATGCATCTTGCTCCAGCTCCATCATTAGACTTTGATTCATCAAAATATAATGACCAAAATAAAGATTTATCTATTGGCTTATCTTCAATTACATCAGAAATATTTACAATTCTGGAAGAATCAGATTGTGAAAAATTTTCTATTTGAGAAACAAAAGTATTTACAGAAAAAGGTGATTGAGGTGCTTTGAAGTTTCCAAGAAATGACTCGGCAGAACAACCTCCAAGAATATTGTTGTTGAATGCCACAGGCTCATTAGATTGTTCAAATTCAGCGACAGTGTGCATCATATGTTTTTCTCGTTCAACTTTGATTTGATTTGGTTTCCCTTTGTAGGGAAGCCACATATGTGAATAATCAGTTGCGATATAACCATTAAGTTTCGCAAACCAGTCCCTGCTTAAAACTAATCCATAGAATTCAGGAATATCTGCAATCAAAATATCAATTCTTTGGACAATCCTAGGATCGGAAGCTAGTCTGATAGTAACTGAATTGATTTCTCCTACAAATTGAACTTTAGAGTGATCCAATTGAACAATATGAACTGCCGATTTCTGTGGTTCAATATTCAATTTGGCACAAACAGAAGTAGGCATTATATTAGAGGATGCTCCAGAATCGATTAGACAATTATGCAGATTCTTATTGTACATTTCATAAGTCAAGAGAAAAGGAGGAGTCTGAGAATTCGATCTTTCTCCGATGAGCACAGTATCAGTAGCATCTACTTTATCTGGTGGCTTACCAGTTCCTTTTACTACTTTTGCAACTACACCACTTGGTAAAGGAGCAATTGGTGTAGCATTTAATTCTTTTAATAGCAACTTCTGCTGGTGTTTTAGTTTACTGAGTTCATGTAAGGAAATGTTGGCTTTAATCTTTTTCATGTCTTCAACAATGTTATACTCCGTAGGATCTGACACCACTAAAGTCTTTGTTGTCCATGTAGGAGGATTAGAAGAGGATGGCTGATTTTGAGTAGGTAACGGAGAAGCTTTCTTTGCAGGGGATTTGTCTTTGGTACTTGGAGTTGTGATTTTCTTTTTAGGAACTGTTTGTACAGGCTCCATTGTAGATTTACTCCTAGTACTTACAGGAATAGCTTCTTGTTATACCTCACTATCAGAATTAGGGAGAATAAAATACCACATTCCATGCAATTCAGCTATTTCTTCATTCTCATCTTCCTCTTCTGATACTGGAGGAGTATCTTCTTCATCTTCCTCTTCTGATTCTGCATTAGAGATTGAATTGAGAGGTTTAGATTCAACTTGGTTTCTTCTGAAATTTCGGAATGGTTTTTTGGTAGAAGTTTCAGCTACTTGTTTTTTTATTTCAACCATTTCATTTGACATGGTTTTAAGAACTTTCTGTAAACCTTCCATGTCGTATGGGTCTTTGGCCTTTTTCTTTGAATCATCTTTGAAGCTGACTTTCTTGGATTTCCTTTCCTCGATAGCATTTTTATTTTCTAGAGAAATAATTCGTTTTTCTACTGCAATAGCCTCTTTCATATTCTTAGCTAATGTAGGTTTTACAGCTATATCTACAAAAATTGCTATGTTTGAGGGTAAAGCGGTTATGTACCATTCACTTCTGACCTGTTCACTAGGCCTTGAATCTGTGTGGATTTTTTTCAAGAGTTTGTTGAATCTCGTGTTGAAATATTTAATGGGCTCCTTGGGTTCTGCCTTCAAATTTGAGAGATCGTTGATTAAAGTAGCTATTGATCTGTCATCTCCAAATTTGGTTAAAAAATGATCTGCAAAAATGGCCCAACTTGTTATGGATCTTGAAGGTAGTGAAAAGTACCAGGATCCTGCTGCCCCTTGAAGAGTATAAGGGAATAATCTGACTACAACATATTCTTCAATGACTCCATTCAAATTTATAGCCAGCATAAAATTATTGATGTGTTCTTTAGCTTGAATGTTAAGATTTGGACTGAACTTTGGAAGCCATTTTCCAGGATTGTCAGGTAAATCATGTAAAGGTGCAGGCATGTTGACAGCCCCTAGAGTAGCCCATGGTCTAGCCATTATTGTAACAACTATTGAAGGAGTAGTAGAGGCTGGTGGTGTCTGAACAGAAGTTGTTGGAATAGATGATGTTGAGATTGATGATGATTGAGCAGATGATGTGGGAACTACTGTACTTTGTTGAGTTGGGGTTTCGGAAACAGGTAATTGAATATGAGATGAAGAACTTATATCACTTACTGATTCCGATTGAGTTTTTCTTGTCTTGACTCTACTAGGTAAAGGGAATTCTTTCAGAGAAATAACAAGTTTTTCACTTTGAAGCCTAGTAAGAGGTTTTGAAGAAACAAATTTTGAAGTTACACTACCTTCAGATATTTCAGACTCATCTAGAGATAATCAGAATCCTTTCAATTTATGGATTAAATCTTGAACTTCAGGAGACTCAGGATTTTGGTTGTCTGATTGTTTTGAGATTTTGGTAGTGGGTGTCTGAATATTCTTCTCAATTCCTTCTATAGGATTTTGTATTTCAGAAGAAATTGAAGAAGTTGATGAGGGTGTTTTTCTCTCAGAATGGCTTGTGGATAAAGATTTACTTGCCATTCATAGCTCAGGCCCTCCTTCTAGCGCCAAAAATGTTGAAGCCTAGAAAATATCTGCTTCAAACATTGGGGAAAACCACCCGGTCGGGACCTTAGGACAGCTCCTTCTCCGTTTGGTATGGTGGCTCCAACTGGATTGAAAGGACTAGTTTCCTTATAACTAATGGGTTGGTGATGGGTTGATTTGGATGAGTGAAAATGGGACTAAATTGACTGAAATAAAGCTATCTAATTTAAACTAAATACTGGTAAAGGAATTCTAAAACTAACCCGGGCAATCATATGAGAATACAACTTAAAATTATTCCAATTTAACAATAACCATAAAAATGTATTATCATTTAAATCGAAATGTGCAGAAACAAAGAAAGATAACTCTGTTTAAGAAATTAAACAGAGTTGTATTAGCATGTTGCATTCATCATAATATATCATCTACATATACTTATGAAAGATAACATTTCAATTATACTAAAAAATGATATATATAAAGAAATGTTATGAAAACAAATATCTGTAAATGATAGAAAATTTTAAAGCGAATATCATAAGACAAAAGAAATCAACAGTGAACAGATAGAAATACCTTATTCATCTTGAAGATTTTCAAATGAAATCTAATACTCTAATCCAGTAATTCTGATGCAAAATCAAATCCAAGGTACAGAAATGCAACACTTTAAAGATAATTCCGCATAAAATCACCAAATGTGATCCTTTTAAAAATATATATAAGCCAGTGGAGTACAGAAATGTAATCTCCAAGTCAAAAATATTAAAATCCAGGACCCTTCTCTAAATGCATGAGAAGGGTTTAAATACTACTTAGCTAAATCTAAAAATAGTCTATTACAAAAATTAAGGATTTGGTTTAATGACCGTCCTTTTCCTAGGCAAAAATACAATAAAACCAAAACTAAATCTAAAAATAAAGACTATTAACTAACTACTTATGAACTTGATCTTTAAACTTGCAGGCATCTAGCATTGTTTTGAGAAGATGTGGTTGACCGACTTCAGATTTCAACTGTCCTGAAAAGACAGAATCGACAAGTGTAGGCGCAATCTTCTCAGTAGAATTGATGATACAATTAAGCGCACTGTGCTGACTGTGTGGCTTCACTAAGTATGTCCAGTAAGAGTCCCAGTTTAATCTTGTCAACCCTTGGATTGATTTTGCTCTTTCTTCTGCTTTTTGCCTCCATTCTGTTTGCAGTTGATGTGCCTGTGGGAGATATCCCGGAACAGTTTCTGAAATCAAATTAGCTTTGTGCAAATTATCATTTACACAATCAGTAAGACTGTTTGCTGCTGTAGCCGCCTCCTCTGCTGCTTTCTCTGCCCTTCTGATTTGTGCATCCCAGTTATTGAAAAGTATTTCTTTACGGTTTTCATTAATAATTGGTGCACCAGCTTTTCTTCCCTCTTCTGTTTTTTTTCCATACCAAATAATCAGTAATCTTTTCATTAATTAAATCATAATCATTTCGTAAATCTACGACATGATTTGTGATCTTATCACTCTCTTGGCAAAAAGAATTCCATTGCAAGATTTTTTGGCATAATACTTCTTCTTGTTGCAGTAGTTGATTGTTTAAAGAGATAGTTTCTGAAATAAACTCTGGAAGCTTAGGATCATCTTTGTGCTGATCTTGGATAATATGTATTTGTTTTTCTTTATCAGCCAAACTTTTTTGATGTCCAATTTTCATTTCTTGAAGTTGTTGTTGTAACTCTTCAAGTTTCAATTGTGCTTCATTATTGGCCTGTACCTGTTGCAATTGCTGTTGTAGAACTTTTATCTGTTCTTCTTTTTCATTTAATAAGAGTTGTATCTCAAATGCTTTGTCAATAGTTGCAGAAGCATAAGCCCCTGTCATTTGAGATAACTTAGCAAGATTATCAGTAGGCTCTGTGGTAGGATCCTTCCACAAGACATCTAGTTGTTCTGCTTCAGTAGCAATTGCACCTTCTAACTTTCTCTTTTTTCTTTGTTTCTTCACTACTGCTTTGTATTTTGGGCTGTAGAATACATCTAGAGGAGGAATTTCCTCTACATTAAGTACAATTTCAGAGGAGGGTGTGATAGGTATGTGCTCAGTTACTGTGACTGTGCTACTTATTCCTGTGCTCAAAACTTTGGTTGTTTGTACAGGGGTCTGTACATTCTGTCCTTCTACATTAATCAATTGATTAAAGCTTTCCCATTCTTTGTCTAATTCAATGGTGACTGACTGTTGCTGTACATTGGTAGGAGGAGGATTTATCTGCTGAGAAGTCAAAATTTGCTGTTGAGGAAGCTCTTTCGATTGAGCAGAATCTTTCACTGATTCTTCAATTTTATCTTCCTCTTCATTAGACTTATTAGAACGTTCAGAAGTCTCTTTTTCAGATTTTGACTTAGATTTATCTGTACTCAAACTGTCGTTAAGACTAACGCTAGGAGTTTGTTCCCTTGCGGGTTCCAAGCGTAGATTTTCCAAAGGAATAGTAGTTAGTCTTCTCTCTCTGTAAAGTTTAAATTCCTGGAATTCCTCTGGAGATAATTGCATTTGAGCTAAACTCAAAACTTCTTTAAATGAACCTTTTGTTTGGAACATATCATCAAAAAGATCCTGTTCCCCGGAAAATTCCCTTACTCTGATTGCATTGGTAAAAATTTTAACAACATTATTTGGGTCAAATAACCTTCTCGAAAACTTGAACAGTTGTAAGCATGTAATGTTGCTTACCTCTTTGAATGCATGACCAACATCAAACAGTGAAAATTTTCCACAGTTTATGGGAAATTGTGGCCAAATGCCTTTCTTCTTCTCTTTTAATTCCTTTGTGAAACCTCCTTGACCACAGGTTTGATAAGCAATCTCCCGAGCTACAAGTTTATCCGGAATATATAGGGGTAAAACATGGGGGGAAGCTGAACTTCCAAAAACCCTAACATAATTGAACAACTCTTCTCTAAACCATCTCGCGACAGGGAGAATGTCAACCTCTGTTTCTGGGGATAACCTTGGGGCATCCTTATTATGCAATGTTTTGTACAATGGTAGCATTATACCATGGAAAATTTTGTAAAAATGGGGGACAAACTTAGATTCCCATAGTTCCTTATGATGCAAATGAATAGGCAAAGGATCGTGGATTGTCCATTGCCAACCCATCACAGGGAATTTAGAAACAAAATAGATAGCGTCCATGACATAGGCAGATAAATAAAAAGGTGGATAAATCCGCTAAGAAACACTTCGTTTAGACCGATAATGGAAAATAGCAGTGGTCAAATTATCAGACAAGATTTTGGCCCAGTCTACAATTGTAGAATTAATAGCAGCATTCAACAAAGGGAGCCATTCAGGCAAGATCATATTTATGTCAGGCTTTCCAAAAAGCCTGCATAACATGGCAGCATCAAAACAATATGGAGAGGTAAGTGAACTAGTACTGTACATACCGTGTTTGTTTTTCTTCAACAGTTCATCTCTTTTGGTCCACTCCTGTGTGCATTCCGACAAATTTGCATGTTCTTTGGAAAAATCTTCCATAAATTGCTTATTATAAGTCACCTGAGGTTCCGACAACTGATACTTTAGCCTCAAATCTTCCGTAGTGAATGACCCGATTAGCTCTTGAGTTGGAGTTCTAAATTGCCTGTCTGAAATATCAGTGCTGTCCAGCACCCATTTCACCATGTCTGTATATGGAAGAATTCTTGGCCTTGCCACTATCCTATGCAGAAATGAACAAGTCAATTCTTTAAGGGTTGCCTCAGATGAATTAATGGGACCTGCTATAGCCCTAACTTGTATCACCACGGGATCTTCTTCTTCGAGCAAATTATACATTCCTTCCCAGGTGGTTATACCGGCATCCTTATTGCAAGCAGTGTCTGTATACGGTGAAGCCATTTCTCTATTTTCAGGATTTGAAGTCGTCTCTTTCTTACCCATGATGTTTTGTGAACGCTTTGTATAGTCGTTTGCTCCTTCGCGCCTGCGGTTTTACGAGTTAAGTGAGAGTAATGGCATGAGAAAGGTGATGAGATAGTTTTAAATGCAAAGGCAGATGAAATATATTATTTTAACATGAAACAACCTTTAAATCAAAACAAAATCCCATTTACCATTAATTGACAATCCATTCATTTAATCCAATCATTAAAGCGCAAAACGGATATTGATTTATGGAAAGATTTCCTTTGAACAACGCGCTTTTATGAATCTGCGACATTGCGATCTGCAATTTGCTGTGCAATATCGCAATATCGCAATATCGCAATTTTATCAAAATGTAACCATCGCAAATATCGCATATCGCAAATATCGCAAAAGCGCAAATTGCAAATAGCACAAAAGCGCAAAATTGTAAATAGCGCAAAAAGTATTCGTTTAACATTTCTTTTTTCTGCGCTATGCGATTTGTGACCAATATGTTATTGTATAGGCTTTTTGGGATCGCGTTATCGCAATATCGCAGTTTCATTTTTACAAAAGATATCTAGCATTTGCGATGGATGCGCTGTTTCGCTTAAGGAAATTTTTTATTGAAATCTATCATAAACTTAAGTGTTTCTTAAGGTTTTTCTAAGGAATTTCCCTAAGTTTATGATATAAAGTTTTATTTGAAAAGGAAAACAAATCCTAATTGATTTTTTTGGATTTTTTAACTAAGGGTCCCCATTTTATTTAGTATTATTACTAATATTAAATAAAAAAGGGGGGTTGTTGCTGGTCACAACAGATAGTCATCAGTATAAATGTAACATTTGATGAATATTCTCTTCTAAAATTATATGTTGGAAAAGTTGAAAAGTAACAGGTATCGCCAAATCAACAAATACAATTGGAGACTAGACCTTTTCCATAAATTCAAAAGGAAGGAGAGACTTCTGATGAAAAAGGCGAAGAAGCGAAGGAAGCTGGAGAAATTATAGAATCAATTTAGCAACCAATCACTCTAAGAAGGTCTACAAGGGAATGAAAAACACCGAAAAGGTATGAAGATTTCGCTTCATCGTTTGCGTTGATTACTAAATATGGGGAACCTTCTTGCTATCAGGAAGCAGTAAATGACGCAGATAGCGAGATATGGAATTTTTTATTTAGGAGCTATCTGAGAGGTCTTCCACTTTGCCACACTAAGATCTCTAGTAGGGTTACACAAAGGACTGAGATAACTCTTCTCCTTTCTCTTTGTCAATCATTGGTTAATACTAATATATTTATGTTTCTTTGTGACAGTTTTAGTTAATCTCATATAATGTGCCTTGGGTCCTAGGAAGACTCGAGAGGGTATTTCATCCATAATCACCAGTGAAATAATCCCTATAGAAGCTTAGGAGATGGGGGATTTTATGGAGTCTGCTTTTTGGGAGTTACACGCTTCTTTCAATACCGGGGAGGAAGACTCAAGTTTTGAATTCATGGAAACTAATCTGTTGAACTTCTTGAAACAAAGGATTGGTATACAATTTAAAAATCATGCCAGTATGTAAAAGGGAAAGTGAGTCTTTAGGCTAAATTTCGGGTTGATCAATATCTGAACTTGAAGACCGACTCTTACAAGATTTTGTACCTTCATTTTTTGATTGAGGAATATGGAAAGATTCAATCTACTCAAATTACAAAGTAGTTTGAAGATCTACCCTTTTTTAAAATATTTCAAAAACTCTAAGGGATGCACCAAGAAGCTTAGGAGGTTCTTCAAAACTCTCAAAATGAGAGGATGATCTCTGGGGATCATATAATGAAGGCTCAACTCTATATCTAATAGAATATTTTCTAACTACATTCTTAGGGTCTAATAAAGGTTTAGCTACTTATTAGGGTCTAGATAATATCTTGTATATTTTACAAAAGCCATATTTTAACCATTTAGCATATGGTAGGTGAATGATCTAGTCGATACAACTCTTATTCACCATCAACGAATTAATCTCAAATTTTGTCTTAGGGGAAAATTACTTCAACTTTTTGTTCTTCGAAAACATTGCTAATTTAATGTGTCCTTTTCTAAAAATTCTTGGCTAAAGCACCATGTCAAAGGGTTGGTTCAAGGATAAAACCCTTGATTATGTAATAATCCTTATCCTTTTAAATATTAATCATAGTTTTTATTTCCAACACTATGACATACAATCTCTTAAAGGTGTTGATAGAAGGAAATAAGAAATATTAGATTTATATGCATTTACTCTAAAAACTTAATAATAAAACAAGAAAAAAAGGTGTATGGAAAAATATCCCACAAATCACATTAATACGTACAGGAATTACACAAATTCAAGAAATCTAATCTTTAAAGAGTAATTTATAAGAAAAAAATAATTGTTTAATTAACATAGTAATGAACATAAATTTTCGAGAGGATTTTAGCGAAGCTAAATCTTATCCTTTCCTTTCCCAATTATCCACAAAATTTAATATATATTGAAGAATATAATGATGAAAAACTAGAAAGACTCATAGGAGAAACAATGCTTCCCTAAGCGGAAAACACAACTTCTTGATTAAACAAATGTTCAGGTATTAAAACGAAAATATTAACTTGGCCCAGTAATCAATCCTTTTCCAAATTGTCAAAATCATATATCTAGATTTTCTTATCGAAATCCTATCTTCTATATATTTACAATTAAATATATTTATCCAAAATATATTGGATAATATTCATAGCAATTTTCTCAGAATACGAAATATCTTACTACATAGTCTTAAACTATCCTTAATTTTTGTATCTAAGCCCAAAATACCTAGTTTTGTTCCTCAAAATATGGAACTGTCCTGATCCCTTGTTGAAATGTTTCGTCAATTCTCTGAACTATTCAATGAGTACCACGATTTTTTTTTATTACTCTTCCATTGGATAAGTCAAATAAACCATTATTTTGAAAGTTTCATCCAGTTCTGTATATTTTCCAAAAGTTCGTTTAAATATGAATAGATGTTTAACATCATGAAAAGACCATCAGATAGATTTTCCAATAAATTTTGACCACTTAGAGCTCCTTTTACTCTGAAAAACTTAGATTTATCCATTGCTACTCTATTTAGTGATCTTTCATAGTATTTATTTGTCACTATTAGGCCTTGTGAATTATTAAAATAAGGCATACCTGTTTTCTTTAAAACATAAATTTTTCTGTAAAATCTATTTACCTCTATTTCTAAACATTCACATTTGTATTTCATCCACAACATTAATTTTTTCTTTGTCAACACTCTCATTATGGTTGATTTTTGAGCCTGCTCATTGTTGAGGTAAGAGCCTTAATCGGGTTGGAGCCTAGAGTAGGTTGGATCCTACTCATTTTTTATCTTGGAGCCTCAATTAGGTTATATACTACTTTTAGAAGCTAGTTACATTTTTTTGGCATTGGTGCCTCAATTAGGTTGTATCCCATGACATGTGGCATATTTATTTGTTTCTGAGATAGTTTCCTCTCATAAGTTTGGGTCTACAAATTCATGTATATGATTTGAAGAATGGGGAGAAGAAGAGTTGGTGGTTTTCTCCCATTTGGGCTCCACCTAAAAATGTGTGTCTCCTTGTGATGTGATGCTTTCTTGTGTTTTTGGTTGCTCCTTACTCTATTGATATGATGATGCATTGATATAAATTATGAAATAATACTTATTTTTCATTTCTATATGCATTTAATATTAGGAAAGATTGTTAAATTGTATAATTTACCTCACACTCATCCACCCACGGGGGCTTCAGTCAATGAACATCTCACGTGCGTTTGTGGCATATTAAAAAATACCATTAATATGAAGACATATTGAAAAATACTTATAAAAGTAACATTATTTAACCCCCTACCAATATGAACCCAATACACCTTCCCAATTTGAGAAAACCATACTTTCTCTAGATATTGTAGGTATCCATTTTTTCATTAGCATATTTTATACCCCGTTATATTTTTTCATTAACTTTGAACTCCATTTTTATAATTGTCAATATAAAAACCCTTCACCTCTTATTCCTCTGTATTCTTCTTTGAGAGTGGAGCTAAAAATTGCATCATTACATCTATTCCCAAAATTCTACAATTTTGATTTTGCAAGAACCTTTTCTAGTCCTTGAGCTTTTCCCAATTTTATAGGTTTGATATCTGAATACAATTAATGTATGTTAGCTATCCATATACCTCTTTTACCATCACTTTCCTGCTTAGTCAACATTAGTTTAATTGCATTACTGGGCACATAACATGTTATCTTTAAATGTAATGCATAAGTTATGAAAAAATTCAATTCCTAGACTAGATCCTATGCATTTTTTTCCTAGGATAACATATATTAGTTCAACATCTGTCATGACCTTGCTAAAAAATGCAATGGAATTTTTAGAAACTTGGAGATTCTTCTATATAAAAAATACATCCAAGTAGTATCTAAATAAAATGAAAATATACTAAATAATTTGAGAAAAATACAATCTACTTTGGGGATTCCATTTTACTTCTTGACCTTTTCTAAGAATATATGTTGTATCCTTGACTATTTCTTCCTAACTTAGAATGAAGCTTCTCAGGAAATTAATTCTACCTACGAAATATTGTATATTTTTTAGTCCAAGGTTGATCACTTGAATTGTTGATACTCTTTGAGGATCAAATTTTAATCCATATTTTGATACAATATGACCAATAATTTTTCCCTCCTACATTACAAACATTGAATTTTTCCCGTTGAGAAAAATCCCATATCTTCTGTATTTTTGAAAGAACATCTCTTAAATGTTTCAGAAATTGAGAGTATGACTTGGAAAACATGGTCAATTCATCTAGATAAATAAAAATGAATTTATTTACTGCACTCGCAAATACCAAATACATGGTTCTCTGAATAGTTTCTAGTGCATTCTGTTAGGGTCCTATGTCTAGGAATATTGGTCATGCTAGTCGTGCTGGATATCTAAGGTCAAATTTGTAAATATGAGTAATAATGACCTTAATATTATTGTTTAAAGAGGGCTAGGTTTATATTAAGTGTCATGTAAATGTGTCTATTTTTCTAAGAGTCCAACGTATAATGTCATGTGTTTTCCTTACTAAAGGGTATTCATAAGAAGTATTTGGTCACCTTGGAAAGAGTACAAAAATCATGTTATTCAAATCCTTGCTTATTATGAGTTAGTCACCATCCTTAGTCATTATCAGTGCGTCACCTAAGTCTAAATTTTATGTCTACAACAACGCAATAATGAGATGAATTAGGCAAAAATTTGGAAGCTCTTTGGAGAAATTTTGAATTTCATTTCAAGCACAACTCATGATCTTAGCAGGAAATAATGGTCAGAAGGACAGTCCTTTCCTTTTCACAAAGTGTTTCACTTTCAAAAGGTGTTCCACATTCATAATTTATTTTTCTAGTCATCATTTATCACTCTCATTTCTACGCTAGGCCATTCTGGATGTATATTTGAACTTTCATCTCCATTTTTCAACACTCAACTCTTCAACATTTTCATCGAAAGTTCTATTAGGCTCGTTTTTTTTATGCGAAAGGGAGGTAGGGGCGTTGCGAATCCACATAGTGCTACAATCCTTAAATTGCATATAAAAGCTAGGAAAAACCATAAAAAGCCCAAAAGAAAGATAAATTCACTGTAATTTCTCTTCTAAAATAGTTGTGTGTCTTACTTTGTGCTACATTTTATCCTAATTCACTGTGATTCCATGTAGTGTGTTATATTCCTCATTTGTCGTTGCCAATTCACATTTTCCCTGTGTAAGCATCTACATGCAATATGTGCCTTGGCTTTAGAACTAAATTGTATTTTATTCCCTTAAGTGCTTACGCTTGAAATTTTTTGAAAAGACAAATAAATTGAGTGTTGCATTTCTACCTTTTACACTACAACGGTTCCTTTTAATTTCTTTGGCAATAGTTGTAAAATTTCAAGTTATGTAGGTTTTCCTAAGAAAGGTATCCATTGTTTAATTTTTTGTGTAATTGCTTGCTGAATCTAAAGACATTATGAGAGTTTTAAATAACCATAACACCTCCTTTGTTAAACAAAACAAATTTCTGACAACCCTAAACTACTCACTGTTGCAAAGGAAAAATTAAGTCAAATATAGAAGGCAAGACAGTGAGACACACAAAGGGAGGTGCCATTGTTTCATTTGAGAAACAAGATATCAAAACTATAAACGCATATCCCACCATCAAAATTGATTTAAACAAGTGGTTTGCATGAGTTTCTGTGAAAATATTCAAGGGTATCATCTACAGTTGACAAAGGAGTTTTCTAGGGGTTTTTATGGTTTGCAAGAAAAGGTGGAAACACTAATTCTTCGATTCATAGATAAATCAATAGGTGATGCCAATGACATCCCTTTGAATGGAGAGGAATGGATCAAAGGTATGGAGTTTGATTTGGTTGATTTCAAATACTTTCTCAAACCCAAACATCAGAGAGCATATGGTTCTGATGTTCCAAGAAGGAATCCACATGACCACTATAGTAAATTGTTGGACATGATTCAAATTTATTTGACATGTGAAGGGGGGTTTAATAAAGTGTATCACTATCATATCCCACTCCTAATGCATTTTACAATGAATTAACCTTCGAATCTCCCCTATTGTTTATTTAGGATTCTATGTAATATGCGGACAAAGTTGAAACAAAATGAAATCAGATTGAAGCCAATACTTTTCATTTTTCATTAACTAAATTCATAGTGATAAATGAACTTAAAAAGGCGCAATCATGGCAGGAATTTTTGGTTTCTTCACAATGGGTAGCACAATCGTCAAACAATGATAAGACCAAGAAAGAAACCTCATCATTTGTTATTAAAGAAGCTTCTCTTGCAATAACAAGCTTAGTCAAAAATATTTTGACTAAAATAAAATCAGTTGATGAAAATTGAAGTACCACAAACAAGAGTTACAACCAGGAGATCGTATGTAGATATTCCATGTATACCTATTCAAGTTGTGGAATTATAAAGTACAAACAAGGAAATGGAAATTGATGAAACTGACCAAAAAATTAGAGATTTACAAGATGAGTTGGACAAGGCCCATCTAACAATAACATAGTTGAAGCAAGATAATAGAAAACTTAGGCACAAAATATCGTAAGAAATTATTCAGCCAAGTGAAGAAGAACCATGAAATGAAACATTGTCACATGTTGTTAAAGGAAAATTTTAAGGATGGAAATTTATCTTAAAGTTTAGAAACCTTGGAGAATCTTATGAGTCTCTGATATACATATTCTAAAACGTTTGGTAATATTATTTTAAATATATCCAAATTTCTAATGAATTTATATAGTCTTTATAAAATTTTGGTGATTTTTAGGATAATATAATTTTATACAATCAAATTTCGGCGAATCACTTTTAGAAAAAAATGCAATCTGGCAAGTTTTTTTTTTGGAAAACCATGGAAAGTTAGCCCACCTACGAATATTAGCCCTTAAAATTTTCCATGGTGATAAAGGCAAAGGAAAACTGGTCATTGAAGTTGCAGAGTTAAAGGAGGCAGTTGAGTAGTCATGGAAACCTAGAACTAGATCTGCTACCAAAGTGAAAATGCAAGTAAAGGATACTTCTCAATCAGAATAGAGGATCATTTTTTATGAGCATAAGGAGTTTGAGAAATTATTGGAACAGCTTGAAGGAGTTCAATAATAGGTAGGCCAGCTTGGTGAGAAGGATCATAGGGAAAAGTTGATTTTGCCTAACCAAATACAAGTTGCTGAGCATGTCCTTGATAAGGAAAAATATAAGGTAAAGTGGACACTACCTCTACATAGGCACATAATAAATTTATATACATTGAATTTGGTCCTAAAAAGAAGACTGAGATTGGAAAATAAGAAGCTCAATGAGGCCAAATAATCTGGAATGAAGAGGGAGAGGGTCAAGTTAGATATACTAAAAAGGTCAGTAAAAAGGTGAATATTCACGAGGAGTATTCGATTCAGCTCTAAAGATTTTTTTTTTTACTCAAGAGATGATAAAAAGTTTGCTTTTGATGAAATTTTCAAAAATGCAGCAAGGGGTTTGCTGCATTTTTTATATACTCTTTAGTACTGATGAGATAATGAAGTTTTAAAGTTGTTATTGTCATGTGGGAAGTTATATGAAGGTTACAAAACTTACATTTATTCTTTGAGCACTTTATATCACAACAAAGTCAGCATATGTTCATAGTTGTGAAGGCTTTGCAAAAGGTGATAGTCTTGCTACGAAAGTGGGGGATATTCCATAAGGAAGTGTCCAAGCCTTTTGAATCTTACCTAATATGTTTAGTACCATAACAAATATATTTGAAGCATACCGATTTGCTTCATTTTCTGAGAGGAGGGCTACAACCATACATAACATGTATGGATACTTCATCTTGCTGTGAAACTAGATAATGTGCTACAAATCTATATAGTCAACACCATTTCATTTCAAAATTTGAATTTTTGACTTCTAGTAGTTTGGATCATGTGGATAGATGGAATATTTTCTTAGGAGTTGTAGTTAATGTTTATTTGAAAATATTCCAAGTTGGAGATGTTTTAGGCTTAGAGTGGTTATAAGGAAAACCAAACATATTTTTAAGTATATCCACTAAAACTTTGATGTATCTAGTTAAAAGTTTTTTTTGATTAATAATTTAGACCACCTAGAGTGGTAGATCAAACCTCATGAAGTATAAAGTGATGAAAACATAGTCAAGCGTTATGTTGGTCATATTAGAGAGGAACACATTTGTTTTGCACTATTTTCTTAAAACTTTACGAGTGAATGAATGAAATATGGAAGGTGATTTGTAGGGATTCTTGTGTAAGATATTTTTAGTTTTGTGCTCCTTTGATCTTGAAATTTTTCTCATGTGTTTGCATCTCTTAAATGTATGTCTTATTGTTTAGAAAAAACACATGTTTAATTTAGAATTCATCTAAATGGTGCTCTAATTTAGTTTTTCGAAGTGATCAATGTTTGCATCTTAAAGAAAAATTTAGAATTCATCTATGGTTTTCAAGTGCTTTGTGTTGTCCTCCACCTTTCTAAACTCATCCTCCTATAGCGATTTAAACTAAATTACACCACTGAGACTCCCTACCTTTCTCCTATGGAGAAACCCTTTCTTTCTTCATCATATGAGTGGACAAAAAAATAATTTTACATGAGTCCATTACCTCCAAAATGTTTCTCCTCTCCCAGGAAATTTACAAAGTGATAACACAGTCATAAATCAAAATGGAATTTTAACATACATAAATGTTTCTGTGAATATTGTCTTACTATATCATCACAATCCATCCAACATTGAAATCCATTCTCATCTTATTACTTTTTAGAGAAGATGATTCATTTTAGGTAATCGCTAATTATAATGTAAATATCACGTATTCAAATTAATATTATTTCTCAATTACTATTTCTAGCATGAAATAAATTTGAAATCCAATCGAAATATCTTATTTTAGCATGGAACAACATTTTAACCTGGTTTGGAATTATCTTTCTTCAAAGGAATCTTATGTTGTATAATGGAAGTATCATATTTTTCACATCCTCATACTTTCATGCGAAAAAAATCAATATATTAGATATTTTTTTTACTTTTTGAGGTAATAGTGCTAAAATTTTGATGTTTTTAACTTCATTCTATGTTACAATGCCAGATATATTCAATATATAATGGAACTAAACCTTTCGTAATATAGTCACGATCTTCCATTTCATTATTCAAAATATTCATGGTTCTACATGGTTCTCTAAATAGTTTCTCGTGCATTCTGTTAGGGTCCTATGTCTAGGAATATTGGTCATGTTAGTCTTGCTATATATCTAAGGTCAAATTTGTAAAGATTAGTCATAATAACCTTACTATTATTGTTTAAAGAGGTCTAGGTTTAGATTAAGTGTCATGTAAATGTGTCTATTTTTCTAAGAGTCCAACGTATAAAGTCATGTGTTTTCATTACTAAAGGGTAATCATAGGAAGTCTTTGGTCAGCTTGGAAAGAGTACAAAAATCAATTTATTCAAAATCCTTGGTTATTATGAATTATTCGCCATCCTTAGTCATTATAAGTGGGTCACCTATGTCTAAAGGTTATGTCTACAACAACGTAATAATGAGATGAATTAGGTACAAATTTGGAAGCTCTTTGGAGTAATTTTGAATGCCATTTCAAGGAAAATTTATGATCCTAGTGGGAAATAATGGTTAGAAGGAACGCCCTTTCCTTTTCACAAGCTCTTTCGTTTTCAAAAGGTGTTGCACATTCATAATTTTATTTTCTAGTCATCATTTATCACTCTCATTTCTACGCTAGGCCATTCTGGATGTATATTTGAACTTTCATGTCCATTTTGGAACACTCAACTCTTCAGCATTTTCATCAAAAGTTATATTAGGCTCGTTTTTTTTATGCGAAAGGGAGGCAGGGGCATTTCGAATCCATATAGAACTACAATCCTGAAATTTCTTATAGAAGTTAGGAAAAACCATAAAAAGCCTACAAGGAAGATAAATTCATAGTAATTTCTCTTCTAAAATAGTTGTGTGTCTTACTTTGTGCTACATTTTATCCTAATTCATTATGCTTCCATACAGTGTGTTATATTTCTCATTTTTCACTGCCAATTCACATTTTCCCTATGTAAGCATCTACATGCAATATGTGCCTTGGATTTAGAACTAAATTGTATTTTCTTCCCTTAAGTGCTTATGCTTGAAATTTTTTAAAATGTCAACTACCTTGAGAGTTGGATTTCTATGTTTTTCATTGCAACTGTCCCTTTTAATTTCTTTTCCAACAGTTGTAAAATTGCAAGTTATGTAGGTTTTCCTAAGAAAAGTCCCCATTGTTTATTTTTTTGTGTAATTTATTGCTGACTCTAAAGACATTATGATAGGTTTAAAGAACCATAACACCTACTTTGTTTAACAAAATAAATTTCTCACAACCCTAAACTATTCAGTGCTGCAAAGGAAAATTTATGTCAACTATAGAAGGCAAGACACGCAAGGGAGGTGCCATTGTTTGATTTGAGAAACAAGATATCAAAATTTATGAATGTAGATCCCATCATCAAAATGGATTTAAAAAAGTGGGTTGCATGAGTTTATGTGAAAATATTCATGGGTATCATCTACAGTTGACAAAGGAGTTTTCTAGGGGTTTTTATGGTTTTCAAGAAAAGGTGGGACTAATTCTTCGATTCATAGATAAATCAATACATGATGCCAATGCGATCCCTTTGAATGGAGAGGAATGGTTCAAATGTATGTAGTTTTATTTGCTTGATTTCAAATACTTTCTCAAACCCAAACATCAGAGAGCATATGGTTCTGAAGTTCCAAGAAGCTATCTACAAGACCACTATAGTAAATTGTTGGACATGATTCAAAGTTATTTTACATGTGAAGGGAGGTTTAGTAAAGTCTATCACTATCATATCATGCTCCTAATGAATTTTACAATGAATAAAACTTCGAATCTCCCATATTATTCATTTAGTATTCTATGTAAGATGGCGGACAAAGTTGAAACAAAAGGAAATCATATTGAAGCCAGTTCTTTTCATTTTTCATTAACTAAATTCATAGTGATAAACGAACTTAAAAAGGAGAATTCATGACAAGAATTTTTGGTTTCTTCAGGAAGGCTAGCACAATCTTCAAACAACGAGAACACCACAAAATACACCTCATCATATGTTATTTAAGAAGCTTCTCTTGCAATAGCAAGCTTAGTCAAAAAAAAATTCACTAAAATAAAATCATTTGATGAAAATTGAAGTACCACAAACAAGAGTTACAACCAAGAGATTGTATGTAGATCTTCCATCTACACCTATTCAAGTTGTGGAATTATAAACTACAAACAAGGAAATGGAAATTGATGAAAGAGACCAAAAAATTAGGGATTTACAGGATAAGTTGGACAAGGCCCATCTAATGATAGCATAGTTGCAGCAAGATAATAGCTAACTTAGGCATAAAATATCATAAGAAATTATTCAGCCATGTGAAGAAGAGCCATGGAATGAAACATTGTCACGTGCTGATAAACAAGGAAAATTTTAAGGATTGAAATTTATCTTAAATTTTAGAAACCTTTGAAAATATTACGAGTCCCTAATATGCAGATTCTAAAACATTTGGTGATATTATTTTAAAGATATCCAAATTTCTAATGAATTTAAATAGTCTTTATAAAATTTTGGCGATTTTTAGGATAATATAATTTTATACTATAAAATTTCGGTGTATCACTTTTAGAAAAAAATGGAAATTGTCATGTTTTTTTTTGGAAAAACCATGGAAAATTATCCCAACTACGAATATTAGCCCCTAAAATTTTCCATTGTGATAAAGGCAAAGAAAAATTGGTCATTGAAGTTGAAGAGTTAAAGGAGGCAGTTGAGCAGTCATGGAAAGCTAGAACTAGGTCTGCTACCATAGTGCAAATGCAGGTAAAGGATACTTCTCACCTAGAATAGAGAATCATTTTTTATGAGCATAAGGAGTTTGAGAAATTATTGGAACAACTTGAAGGAGTCCAACAATAGGTAGGCCAACTTGGTGAGAAGGATCATAGGGACAAGTTGAGTTTGCTTAACCAAATACAAGTTGTTGAGCATGTCCTTGATAAGGAAAAATATAAGTTAAAGTGGACACTACCTCTACATAGGCACATAATAAATTTATATACATTAATTTGGTCCTAAAAAGAAGAGTGAGATTGGTAAAGAGGAAGCTCAAAGAGGCCAAAGAATCTGGAAGGAAGAGGGAGAGGGTCAAGTTAGATATACTAAAAAAGGTCAGTACAAAGGTGAATATTCACGAGGAGTATTCGAGTCAGCTCTTAAGACTTTTTTTGGCTCAAGAGATGATAAAATGTTTCTTTTTGCTGAAATTTTCAGAAATGCAGCAAGGGGTTTGCTGCGCTTTTTATAGTCTTTAGTATTGATGAGATAATGATGTTTTAAAGTATTGATTGTCATGTGGGAAGGTATATGAGGGTTACAAAACTTAAATTTATTCTTTCTGCACTTTATATCAGAACAAAGTCATCATATGTTCATAATTTTGAAGGCTTTGAAAAAGGTGATAGTCCTGCTACGAAAGTGGGTGATAATCCATAAGGAGGTTTCCAAGAACTTTGAATCTTACCTAATATGTTTAGTACCATAACAGAGATATGTGAAACATACCCATTTGCTCCATTTTTTGAGAGGAGGGCTACAACCATACATAACATGTATGGATACTTCATCTTGCTACGAAACTAGATAACGCACTACAAATCTGAAGTGTCAACACCATTTCATTTCAAAATTTGAATTTTTGGCTTCTAGTAGTTTGGATCATGTGGATAGATGGAATATTTTCTTAGGAGGTGTAGTTAATGTTTATTTTCAAATATCCCAAGTTGGTGATGTTTTCGGCTTAGAGTGGTTATAAGGAAAACCACACATATTTTTAAGTATGTGCACTAAAACTTTGATGTATCTAGTTCAAAGTTTGTTTTGATTAGTAATTTTGACCACCTAGAGTGGCAGATCGAACCTCATGAATTAGAAAGTGATGAAAAACATAGTCAGGCGTTATATTGGTCATATTAGAGAGGAACACATTTTTTTTGCACTATTTTCTGAAAACTTTGTGACTAAATGAATGAAATATAGAAGGTGATTTGTAGGGATTCCTGTGTAAGATATTTTTAGTTTTATGCTACTTTGATCTTGAAATTTTTCTCATGCGTTTACATATCTTAAATGTATGTCTTATTTCTTAGGAAAGCCACATATTTAATTTAGAATTCATCTAAATTTTTCCCTGATTTAGTTTTTCCAACTAATCAATGTTTGCATCTTAATTAAAAATTTAGAATTCATCTATGGTTTTAGAAAATTTTAGAATTCATTTGTGTGTTGTCCTCCACCTTTCTAAACTCACCCTCCTATAGTGATTTAAACTAAATTACACCACCGAGACTCCCTACATTTGCCCTATGGAGAAACCCTTTCTTTCTTCATGATATGAGTGGACAAAAAAATAATTTTACATGACTCCATTACCTTCAAAAATTTTCGCCACCCCCAGGCAATTTACAAAGTGATAACATATTCATAAATCCAAACGGAATTTTAGCCTACTTAAATGTTTCTATGAATTTTTCTTACTATATCATCAGAGTCTATCCAACATTGAAATCCATTCTCAAATTATTACTTTTTAGAGAAGATGATCCACTTTAGGTAATCGCTAATTATAATTTAAAGATCACTTATTCAAATTAATATTATTTGTCAATTACTATTTCTAAGATGAACTAAATTTGCAATCCAATCAAAATATCTTATTTTAGCATGGAACAACTTGTTAACCTAGTTTACAATTATCTTTATTCAAAGGAATATTTTGTTGTATAATGGAAGTATCATATTTTTCACACTCTCATACTTTCATGCGAAAAAATCAATATATTAGATATTTTTCTTTGACTTTTTGAGGTAATAGTGCTAAAATTTTGGTGCTTTTAACTTCATTCTATGCTCCAATGTCAGATATATTCAATATCTAATGGAACTAAACCTTTTGGAAAATAGTCACAGTCTATTATTTTATTCTTCAAAATCTTCATAGTTCTACATGGTTCTCTAAATAGTTTCTCGTGCATTTTGTTAGGGTCCTATGTCTAGGAATATTGGTCATGTTAGTCTTGCTATATATCTAAGGTAAAATTTGTGAATATTAGTCAGAATGACCTTACTATTATTGTTTAAATAGGTCTAGGTTAGAATACATGTCATGTAAATGTGTCTAATTTTCTAAGAGTCCAACGTATAAAGTCCTGTGTTTTCCTTACTAAAGGGTAATCATAGGAAGTCTTTGGTCACCTTGGAAAGAGTACAAAGATCATGTTATTCAAATCCTTGGTTATTATGAGTTAGTCGCCATCCTTAGTCATTATAAGTGGGTCACCTAAGTCTAAAGGTTATGTCTACAACAACGCAATAATGAGATGAATTAGGCACAAATTTGGAAGCTCTTTGGAGTAATTTTGAATGTCATTTCAAGGACAACTCATGATCTTCGTGGGAAATAATGGTCAGAAGGAATGTCCTTTGTTTTTCACAAAGTGTTTCATTTTCACAAGGTGTTGCACATTCATAATTTATTTTTCTAGTCATCATTTATCACTCTCATTTCTATGCTAGGCCATTCTGGATGTATATTTGAACTTTCAAATCCCTTTTGCAACACTCAACTCTTCAGCATTTTCATCGAAAGTTCTATTAGGTTCGTTTTTTTTTATGCGAAAGGGAGGCAGGGGCGTTGCGAATCCACATAGTGCTAAAATCCTTAGATTGCATATAGAAGCTAGGAAAAACCATAAAAAGCCTACAAGAAAGATAAGTTCACAGTAATTTCTCTTCTAAAATAGTTGTGTGTCTTACTTTGTGCTACATTTTATCCTAATTCACTGTGATTCCATGTAGTGTGTTATATTCCTCATTTGTCATTGCCAATTCACATTTTCCCTGTGTAAGCATCTACATGCAATATGTGCCTTGGCTTTAGAACTAAATTATATTTTATTCCCTTAAGTGCTTACACTTGAAATTTTTTGAAAATTCAAATACCTTGAGTGTTGCATCTCTACCTTTTACACTGCGATGATTCCTTTTAATTTCTTTGGCAACAGTTGTAAAATTGCAAGTTATGTAGGTTTTCCTAAGAAAAGTATCCATTGTTTAATTTTTTGTGTAAGTTCTTGCTGACTCTAAAGACATTATGAGAGGTTTAAAGAACCATAACACCTCCTTTGTTAAACAAAACAAATTTCTCACAACCCTAAACTATTCACCATTGCAAATGAAAAATTATGTCAACTATAGAAGGAAAGACACACAAGGGAGGTGCCATTGTTTGATTTGAGAAACAAGATATCAAAACTATAAATGCATATACCACAATCAAAATTGATTTAAACAAGTGGTTTGCATGATTTTCTATGAAAATATTCACGGGTATCATCTACAGTTAAAAAAGGAGTTTTCTAGGGGTTTTTATGGTTTGTAAGAAAAGTTCGGAACACTAATTCTTCGATTCATAGATAAATAAATAGGTGATGCCAATGGCATCCCTTTGAATGGAGAGGAATGGATCAAAGGTATGGAGTTTGATTTGGTTGATTTCAAATACTTTCTCAAACCCAAACATGAGAGAGCGTATGGTTCTGATGTTCCAAGAATCCAAATGACCACTATAGTAAATTGTTGGACATGATTCAAATTTATCTGACATGTGAAGTGGGGTTTAATAAAGTGTATCACTATCATATCCTTCTCCTAATGAATTTTAAAATGAATAAACCTTCGAATATCCCCTATTATTTATTTAGGATTCTATGTAATATGGCGGACAAATTTGAAACAAAATGAAATCAGATTGAAGCCAATACTTTTTATTTTTCATTAACTAAATTCATAGTGATAAATGAACTTAAAAAGGCGCAGTCATGGCAGGAATTTTTTGTTTCTTCAGGATGGGTAGCACAATCTTCAAACAATGATAGGACCAAGAAAGACACCTCATCATTTGTTATTTAAGAAGCTTTTATTGCAATAACAAGCTTAGTCAAAAATATTTTGACTAAAATAAAATCAGTTGATGAAAATTGAAGTACCACAAACAAGAGTTACAACCAAGAGATTGTATGTAGATATTCCATGTATACCTATTCAAGTTGTGGAATTATAAAGTACAAACAAGGAAATCGAAATTGATGAAACAGACCAAAAAATTAGAGATTTACAAGATGAGTTGGACAAGGCCCATCTAACAATAGCATAGTTGAATCAAGATAATAGCGAACTTAGGCACAAAATATCATAAGAAATTATTCAGCCAAGTGAAGAAGAACCATGAAATGAAACATTGTCACATGTTGATAAAGGAAAATTTTAAGGATGGAAATTTATCTTAAAGTTTAGAAACCTTGGTGAATCTTATGAGTCCCTGATATACATATTCTAAAACATTTGGTAATATTATTTTAATGATATCCAAATTTCTAATTAATTTATATAGTCTTTATAAAATTTTGGTGATTTTTAGGATAATATAATTTTATACAATAAAATTTCGGCGAATCACTTTTAGAAAAAAATGGAAACTTGCGAGTTTTTTTTTTGGAAAACCATGGAAAGTTAGCCCACCTACGAATATTAGCCCTTAAAATTTTCCATGCTCATAAAGGCAAAGGAAAACTTGTCATTGAAGTTGAAGAGTTAAAGGAGGCAGTTGAGTAGTCATGGAAACCTAGAACTAGGTCTGCTACCAAAGTGAAAATGCAAGTAAAGGATACTTCTCACCCAGAATAGAGGATCGTTTTTTATGAGCGTAAAGAGTTTGAGAAATTATTGGAACAACTTGAAGGAGTTCAAAAATAGGTAGGCCAGCTTGGTGAGAAGGATCATAGGGAAAAGTTGAGTTTGATTAACCAAATACAAGTTGCTGAGCATGTCCTTGATAAGGAAAAATATAAGCTAAAGTGGACACTACCTCTACATAATCACGTAATAAATTTATATACATGTAATTTGGTCCTAAAAAGAAAACTGATGTTGGAAAATAAGAAGCTCAATGAGGCCAAAGAATCTGGAATGAAGAGGAAGAGGGTCAAGTTAGATATAATAAAAAGGTTATTACAAAGGTGAATATTCACGAGGAGTATTCGAGTCAGCTCTAAAGAATTTTTTTTTTGGCTCAAGAGATGATAAAAAGTTTGTTTTTGATGAAATTATCAAAAATGCAGCAAGGGGTTTGCTGCACTTTTTATATACTCTTTAGTACTGATGAGATAATGAAGTTTTAAATTTTTTATTGTCATGTGGGAAGTTATATGAAGGTTACAAAACTTACATTTATTCTTTCAGCACTTTATATCACAACAAAGTCAGCATATGTTCATAATTATGAAGGCTTTGCAAAAGGTGATAGTCTTGCTACGAAAGTGGGGGATATTCCATAAGGAGGTCTGCATGCATTTTGAATCTTACCTAATATGTTTAGTACCATAAGAAATATATTTGAAGCATACCCATTCGCTTCATTTTGTGAGAGGAGGGCTACAACCATACATAACATGTATGGATTCTTCATCTTGCTGCGAAACTAGATAATGTGCTACAAATCTATATAGTCAACACCTTTTCATTTCAAAATTTGAATTTTTGGCTTCTAGTAGTTTGGATCATTTGGATAGATGGAATATTTTCTTAGGATTTGTAGTTAATGTTTATTTGCAAATATTCCAAGTTGGTGATGTTTTAGGCTTAGAGTGGTTATAAGGAAAACTAAACATATTTTCAAGTATATCCACCAAAACTTTGATGTATCTAGTCAAAAGTTTTTTTTGATTAATAATTTCGACCACCTAGAGTGGTAGATCGAACCTCATGAAGTATAAAGTGATTAAAACATAGTCAGGCGTTATGTTGGTCATATTAGAGAGGAACATATTTGTTTTGCACTATTTTCTTAAAACTTTGCGAGTAAATGAATGAAATATGGAAGGTGATTTGTAGGGATTCCTTTGATCTTGAAATTTTTCTCATGCATTTTCATCTCTTAAATGTATGTCTTATTGCTTAGAAAAACCACATGTTTAATTTAGAATTCATCTAAATGGTGCTCTGATTTAGTTTTTCCAAGTGATCAATGTTTGCATCTTAAAGAAAAATTTAGAATTCATCTATGGTTTTCAAGTGCTATGTGTTGTCCTCCAACTTTGTAAACTCATCCTCCTATAGTGATTTAAACTAAATTACACCATCGAGACTCCCTACCTTTCTCCTATTGAGAAAACCTTTCTTTCTTCATCATATGAGTGGACAAAAAAATAATTTTACATGAGTCCATTACCTCTAAAATTTTTCTCCTCCCCCAGGAAATTTACAAAGTGATAAGATAGTCATAAATCAAAATGGAATTTTAGCATACATAAATGTTTCTGTGAATGTTGTCTTACTATATCATCACAATCCATCCAACATTGAAATCCATTCTCATCTTATTACTTTTTAGAGAAGATGATCCATTTTAGGTAATTTCTAATTATAATGTAAATATCACTTATTCAAATTAATATTATTTCTCAATTACTATTTCTAACATGAACTAAATTTTCCATCCAATCGAAATATCTTATTTTAGCATGGAACAACTTTTTAACCTAGTTTGGAATTATCTTTCTTCAAAGGAATCTTATGTTGTATAATGGAAGTATCATATTTTTCACATCCTCATACTTTCATGCAAAAAAATCAATATATTAGATATTTTTTTGACTTTTTGAGGTAATAGTGCTAAAATTTTGATGTTTTTAACTTCATTCTATGCTGCAATGCCAGATATATTCAATATCTAATGGAACTAAACCTTTCGTAATATAGTCACGATCTGCCATTACATTCTTCAAAATATTCATGATTCTACATGGTTCTCTGAATAGTTTCTCGTGCATTCTGTTAGGGTCCTATGTCTAGGAATATTGGTCATGTTAGTCTTGCTATATATATATAAGCTCAAATTTGTAAATATTAGTCTTAATAACCTTACTATTATTGTTTAAAGAGGTCTAGGTTTAGATTAAGTGTCATTTAAATGTGTCTATTTTTCTAAGAGTCCAATGTATAAAGTCATGTGTTTTCATTACTAAAGGGTAATCATAGGAAGTCTTTGGTCAGCTTGGAAAGAGTACAAAAAACAAGTTATTCAAAATCCTTGGTTATTATGAGCTAGTCGCCATCCTTAGTCATTATAAGTGGGTCACCTATGTCTAAAGGTTATGTCTACAACAACGTAATAATGAGATGAATTAGGCACAAATTTGGAATCTCTTTGGAGTAATTTTGAATGTCATTTCAAGGAAAAGTCATGATCTTAGCAGGAAATAATGGTCAGAAGGAACATCCTTTCCTTTTCACAAACTCTTTCATTTTCAAAAGGTGTTGCACATTCATAATTTTATTTTCTAGTCATCATTTATCGCTCTCATTTCTACGCTAGGCCATTCTGGATGTATATTTGAACTTTCATGTCCATTTCGAAACACTCAACTCTTTAGCATTTTCATCGAAAGTTCTATTAGACTCTTTTTTTTTATGCAAAATGGAGGCAGGGGCATTTCGAATCCACATAGCGCTACAATCCTTAGATTTCTTATAGAAGCTAGGAAAAACCATAAAAAGCCTACAACGAAGATAAATTCATAGTAATTTCTCTTCTAAAATAGTTGTTTGTCTTACTTTGTGCTACATTTTATCCTAATTCACTGTGCTTCCATACAGTGTGTTATATTCCTCATTTTTCGCTGCCAATTCACATTTTCCCTGTGCAAGCATCTACATGCAATATGTGCCTTGGATTTAGAACTAAATTGTATTTTCTTCCCTTAAGTGCTTACACTTGAAATTATTTAAAAATTCAACTACCTTGAGAGTTGCATTTTTGTGTTTTTCATTGCAACTGTCCCTTTTAATTTCTTTACCAACAGTTGTAAAATTGTAATTTATGCAGGTTTTCCTAAGAAAAGTCTCCATTGTTTAATTTTTTGTGTAATTTCTTGCTAACTCTAAATACATTATGATAGGTTTAAAGAACCATAACACCTCCTTTGTTAAACAAAATAAATTTCTCAAAACCCTAAACTATTCAGTGCTGCAAAGGAAAATTTATGTCAACTATAGAAGGCGAGACACGCAAGGGAGGTGCCATTGTTTGATTTGAGCAACAATATATCAAAATTTATAAATGCAGATCCCACCAACAAAATGGATTTAAACAAGTGGTTTTCATGAGTTTCTATGAAAATATTCATGGGTATCATCTACAGTTGACAAAGGATTTTGCTAGGGGTTTTTAAGGTTTGCAAGAAAAGGTGGGACTAATTCTTCGATTCATAGATAAATCAATACGTGATTCCAATGAGATCCCTTTGAATGGAGAGGAATGATTCAAATGTATGCAGTTTGATTTCGTTGATTTCAAATACTTTCTCAAACCCAAACATCAAAGAGCATATGGTTCTGAAGTTCCAAGAAGCTATCTACAAGACCACTATAGTAAATTGTTGGACATGATTCAAAGTTATTTTACATGTGAAGGGAGGTTTAGTAAAGTTTATCACTATCACATCATGCTCCTAATGCATTTTACAATGAATAAACCTTCAAATCTCCCTTATTATTCATTTAGTATTCTATGTAAGATGGCAGACCAAGTTGAAACAAAAGGAAATCATATTGAAGCCAGTTCTTTTCATTTTTCATTATCTAAATTCATAGTGATAAACGAACTTAAAAAGGATAATTCATGACAGGAATTTTTGGTTTCTTCAGGAAGGCTAGCACAATCTTCAAACAACGAGAACACCACAAAATACACCTCATCATTTTTTATTTAAGAAGCTTCTCTTGCAATAGCAAGCCTAGTCAAAAACATTTTCACTGAAATAAAATCATTTGATGAAAATTGAGGTACCACAATCAAGAGTTACAACCAAGAGATTGTATGTAGATCTTCCATCTACACCTATTCAAGTTGTGGAATTATAAAGTACAAACAAAGAAATGGAAATTGATGAAAGAGACCAAAAAATTAGGGATTTACAAGATGAGTTGGACAAGGCCCATCTAAAAATGGCATAGTTGTAGCAAGATAATAGCTAACTTAGGCATAAAATATCATAATAAAGTATTCATCCATGTGAAGAAGAGCCATGCAATGTAACATTGTCAGGTGCTGATAAACTAGGAAAATTTTAAGGATTGAAATTTATCTTAAATTTTAGAAACCTTTGCAAATCTTACGAGTCCCTCATATGCAGATTCTAAAACGTTTGATGATATTATTTTAAATATATCTAAATTTCTAATGAATTTAAATAGTCTTTATAAAATTTTGGCGATTTTTAGGATAATATAATTTTATACTATAAAATTTCGGTGTATCACTTTTAGAAAAAAATGGAAATTCGTGTGTTTTTTTTTTTGAAAAACCATGGAAAAATATCCCACCTACGAATATTAGCCCCTAAAAGTTTCCATTGTGATAAAGGAAAAGGAAAACTGGTCATTGAAGTTGAAGAGTTAAAGGAGGTAGTTGAGAAGTCGTGGAAACCTAGAACTAGGTCTGCTACCATAGTGCAAATGCAGGTAAAGGATACTTCTCACCTAGAATAGAGGATTATTTTTTATGAGCATAAGGAGTTTGAGAAATTATTGGAACAACTTGAAGGAGTCCAACAATAGGTACTCCAACTTGGTGAGAAGGATCATAGGGACAAGTTGAGTTTGCTTAACCAAATACAAGTTGTTGAGCATGTCCTTGATAAGGACAAATATAAGCTAAAGTGGACACTACCTCTACATAGGCACATAATAAATTTATATACATTAATTTGGTCCTAAAAAGAAGACTGAGATTGGTAAAGAAGAAGCTCAATGAGGCGAAAGAATCTAGAAGGAAGAGGGAGAGGATCAAGTTAGATATACTAAAAAGGGTTAGTACAAAGGTGAATATTCACGTGGAGTATTTGAGTCAGCTCTAAAGATTTTTTTTGGCTCAAGAGATGATAAAAAGTTTGTTTTTGCTGAAATTTTCAAAAATGTGGCAAGGGGTTTGCTGCGCTTTTATATAGTATTTAGTATTGATGAGATAATGATTTTTTAAAGTATTGATTTTCATGTGGGAAGTTATATTAAGGTTACAAAACTTACATTTATTCTTTGAGCACTTTATATCAGAACAAAGTCATCATATGTTCATAATTTTTAAGGCTTTGCAAAAGGTGATAGTCTTGCTGCGAATGTGGGTGATATTCCATAAGGAGGTTTCCAAGCACTTTGAATCTTACCTAATATGTTTAGTACCATAATAGATGTATGTGAAGCATACCCATTTGCTCCAATTTTTTAGAGGAGGGCTACAACCATACATAACATGTATGGATACTTCATCTTGCTACAAAACTAGATAATGCACTACAAATCTAAAGTGTCAGCACCATTTCATTTGAAAATTTTAATTTTTGGCTTCTAGTATTTTGGATCATGTGGATAGATGGAATATTTTCTTAGGAGGTGTAGTTAATGTTTATTTTGAAATATTCCAGGTTGGTGATGTTTTAGGCTTAGAGTGGTTATAAGGAAAACCACACATATTTTTATGTATATGCACTAAAAATTTGATGTATCTAGTTCAAAGTTTGTTTTGATTAATAATTTTGACCACCTAGAGTAGTAGATCGAACCTGATGAATTATAAAGTGATGAAAAACATATTCAGGCATTATATTGGTCATATTAGAGAGGAACACATTTTTTTTGCACTATTTTCTGAAAACTTTGTGACTAAATGAATGAAATATAGAAGGTGATTTGTAGGGATTCCTTTGTAAGATATTTTTAGTTTCGTGCTACTTTGATCTTGAAATTTTTCTCATGCATTTACATATCTTCAATGTATGTCTTATTGATTAGGAAAGCCACATGTTTAATTTAGAATTCATCTAAATTGTGCTCTGATTTAGTTTTTCCAACTGATCAATGTTTGCATCTTAATTAAAAATTTAGAATTCATCTATGGTCTTAGAAAAATTTAGAATTAATTTGTGTGATGTCTTCCACCTTTCTAAACTCACCCTCCTATAGCGATTTAAACTAAATTACACCACCGAGATTCCCTACCTTTCCCCTATGGTGAAACCCTTTCTTTCTTCATCATATGAGTGGACAAAAAATTAATTTTACATGACTCCATTAGCTTCAAAATTTTTCTCCACCCCGAGGCAATTTACAAAGTGATAACATATTCATAAATCCAAATGGAATTTTAGCCTACTTAAATGTTTCTATGAATTTTGTCTTACTATATCATCAGAGTCTATCCAACATTGAAATCCATTCTCAAATTATTACCTTTTAGACAAGATGATTCATTTTAGGTAATAACTAATTATAATTTAAAGATCACTTATTCAAATTAATAATATTTCTCAATTATTATTTCTAAGATGAACTAAATTTGCAATCCAATCAAAATATCTTATTTTAGCATCGAACAATTTTTTAACCTAGTTTACAATTATCTTTCTTCAAAGGAATATTTTGTTGTATAATGGAAGTATCATATTTTTCACATTCTCATACTTTCATGTGAAAAAATAAATATATTAGATATTTTTCTTTGAATTTTTGAGGTAATAATGCTAAAAGTTTGGTGTTTTTAACTTCATTCTATGCTCCAATGTGAGATATATTCAATATCTAATGGAACTAAACCTTTTGGAATATTGTCACAGTCTATTGTTTCATTCTTCAAAATCTTCATTGTTCTACATGGTTCTCTGAATAGTTTCTCGTGCATTCTATTAGGGTCCTATATCTAAGAATATTGGTCATGTTAGTCTTGCTATATATCTAAGGTCAAATTTGTAAATATTAGTCACAATGACCTTACTATTATTGTTTAAAGAGGTCTAGGTTTAGATTACATGTCATGTAAATGTGTCTATTTTTCTAAGAGTCCAACGTATAAAGTCCTGTGTTTTCCTTACTAAAGGGTAATCATAGGAATTCTTTGCTCACCTTGGAAAGAGTACAAAGATCATGTTATTCAAATCCTTGGTTATTATGTGTTAGTCGCCATCCTTAGTCATTATAAGTGGGTCACCTAAGTCTAAAGGTTATATCTACAACAACGCAATAATGAGATGAATTAGGCACAAATTTGGAAGCTCTTTGCAGTAATTTTGAATGTCATTTCAAGGACAACTCATGATCTTAGTGGGAAATAATGGTCAGAAGGAATGTCCTTTCCTTTTCACAAAGTGTTTCGTTTTCAAAAGGTGTTGCAAATTCATAATTTATTTTTCTAGTCATCATTTATCATTCTCATTTCTACGCTAGGCCATTCTGGATGTATATTTGAACTTTCATCTCCATTTTGCAACACTCAACTCTTCAACATTTTCATCGAAAGTTCTATTAGGCTCGTTTTTTTTATGCGAAAGGGAGGTAGGGGGGTTGCGAATCCACATAGTGCTACAATCCTTAAATTGCATATAGAAGCTAGGAAAAACCATAAAAAAACTACAAGAAAGATAAATTCATAGTAATTTCTCTTCTAAAATAGTTGTGTGTCTTACTTTGTGCTACATTTTATCCTAATTCATTGTGATTCCATACAGTGTGTTATATTCCTCATTTGTCACTACCAATTCACATTTTCCCCATGTAAGCATCTACATGCAATATGTGCCTTGGCTTTAGAACTAAATTGTATTTTATTCCCTTAAGTGCTTATGCTTGAAATTGTTTAAAAATTCAACTACCTTGAGCGTTGCATTTCTTCCTTTTGCACTGCGACTGTCCTTTTTAATTTCTTTGCCAATAGTTGTGAAATTGCTAGTTATGTAGGTTTTCCTAAGAAAAGTATCCATTGTTTAATTTTTTGTGTAATTTCTTGTTGACTCTAAAGACATTATGATAGGTTTAGAGAACCATGACACCTCCTTTGTTAAAAAAAACAAATTTTTCACAACCCCAAACTATTCACCATTGTAAAGGAAAAATTATGTCAACTATAGAAGGCAATTATGTCAAGATGGATTTAAACAAGTGGGTTGCATGAGTTTTTGTGAAAATATTCGTGGATATCATCCATAGTTCACAAAGGAGTTTGCTAGGGTTTTTTAAGGTTTGCAAGAAAAGGTGGGAACACCAATGAGATCCCTCATAAAAGTTTTATTAGAATTCCTCCACATGCCATTTGAATGGCTTCTCCTCATAAAATTTAAAGTTGTGACCTATGTAAATAAATTCTTATGCTCACATAAATTCTTATATAAATTTCATTATTTTTACAATATTTTAGTTTATTATATTATATATAAAAATTTATAAAATATTTTTGGATTAATAATGAATAAAATGTTATTAATACACTTTTATAAAATTAATGGATTTTTAAAAGAAAAAATTCTTTATAGTCAAGAAGCCATTAGCCATACATAAACTAACATCAAAGAACTGAGAAAATGAGTATGACAGAATAATTAGCTCATACAACAATGAACAATCCAAAACACAAAATCATGTCGAGCACACACATCTAGAATCAACTATAAGTCACATTAAACAAATGGTTGAGGGCTGGGTTTGAGAATCAAAATAACATGGAATGCCAATGGAAGAGTAGATTGTCAACCTATCAACCCGAAGGAAGTTCATGAAGTAGAGTAGTATTAGAAATGGAAAGCATACATACAAAAAAAAAAAAACGTAGACTAAGAAAAAAAAATCAAATTTAAACAAAAAAAAAACAATGCTTGCAATTATAAATGATATTTTAAGTAACAATTTTACAAACAATTCAACTGGCCCAACATATATTTGTGGAACCATATTTGTAAGCACATATCTTCAGCACATATGTATGTAAGTAAAATCTTACCATATTAATACAAAGCTTTTTAAGCATGAATTTATTTTAAAAATTTAATTGTTGAATTTCCTTAAATGAAATATTAAAAGTGAAATATGGGCTAATATTGTTTTTTGATGAGAAACATGATAGAATTGTAATCCCCTCACTCAACTTTCACATCGGGTCTGGGTTCGAAGGCCACCGCCTTGTATACCCCAAAATGAGATAAGCCGACAGAAGGGATTGGAGAGCTGCCAAAAAATCTCCATGAATTTTCGCTCAAATTGTAAACTACCACTTCCATAAGTTTACCTCTGTATACTGTAAAACAGACGCTGTCGCCCACTCCGACGCAATCAAATCGCCAGTAAGAGTTCTGAAACGGAGGCGTAACCGATGCAATCTCCTTAAACGATCTGACGCGATCGTCTAGATCCATCTCCTCAATTGATACCGAGAAATCGTCTGGTTCCATGTTCTCAAATTCCCATATAACCATCTCCTCGTTGGCGCTCTCGATCTGTCTTTTGCCGATGGCCACAAAGAGTAGCCGCGACCCGCAGGCGAGAAGAATACCCCCTGATCTGCAAATAATGGTTGGGATGGGGGCAAGAATGGGAACCGGCATGCGCGTCCCTTCTTGCATACCGAATCCCATAATAAAAAAATGAGGGTGGCGCCGGCTGTACACACTGAAGTAGAATGAGCCGTTGCAAAACACCAAACTCTCGCGCACTTGCGAAAACCCAGCGGTCACACCCTTGTAAATTAGAGGCAGTGTTGCAGCGACCCTCCATGATTTCTTAGAGGAATCGTAAATTTCAGCTATATGTCCTATCCGCGACTGGCCTACAGCCACAACATTATAAGCCTCTCCAGTGGAAGCCCCGCCGACGATACCACTGACGATAGGACCTTTTCTTATCGATGACATGGGTGGAAGTTTGAAGTATGCTTGTGTGAGAGGATTGCAGACAATATAAACTGAAGGCCTGCGGAAAGTGACAGGGACTTCCAACAAGAGCAGACCTGCGGCCGTTCCTTTCAAAACAGGAGCATCTTTCAACATCTGCGACTTTTTCTTTCTCTGAGGATTATCTGCGAATTTTTCTTTCTCTTTGTCCTTTATGAAGGGAAGAGACATAGAACTGTTCCATGTCCGAGTAAAGAAACAGTAACGTAGACAAGGATCTACGCCACTACCTATGAGAAAACATGGTTTACTGTTGGAAGGGGCTTGAATCCACTTTCTGGTTATAAATTTGGTGGAAGAGAAAAGTGCGTTCCACTCCCTACAAACGGACCGAAATTTACATACAGCTTCAAGAGGCAACCATTTCAAGATTTCCACTTCCAAATCAGCCGGCAAACATTCCTCAACGTGCTCAACACATGCTTCGTTCTTCTCCATTTCCATGTCCTGAAACAATGCAAACCTTAGTGCGATATTGCGTGTTTAATGTAATTTTATTTCACGCATCAAAATTATCAATCCAAATGTGTGTTGAATAACAATCCAAATGTGTGTCGAATTCATACAATGGATATTGCTTTTGTCAAACCCACCAGTTTGGACATTGATAACTAAGATATACAACCTTTGAATATATTATAGATTTATATAATATAGCTCTTACTATAACTTTGTTAATGTACATGACATCACCTATTTCATCTATATATAAATTCCAATTTCAAAGTGGAACTTGTGACTACAAATCAAGCTATGAGGTGTGAATTTCAAGGCTAAACCCATGCCTTATATTCGAGTTATGATGAGGCACAAAGATCGACAACTAATAGAATTCGTAGGAAAAATATTTATTTTCATATCTTAAAAACATAAAAATCCCAAAATCCCAAAATTGTGTAGGATAGGTGAATGATAATGGTGATCCATTATACTGTAAAGGGATCTTATTTCATCAAAAAAGGAAACAGTTCCTCGATGGGTCTCGGAAGATCCTGATTTAGTCTGAGGATCCGCAATTACATCCCCTAGAGTAGATCGATCTAATAACACAACGTCTATTCCTACTCCTTTTCCTCCTAGTTGCAAACGGTTAAGAAGAGCACTCAAAGCAAACTACTAATCCAAAATTATTGCTTTGTTTCTAATCTACAGTTTTTTTTGACATTATACTCATCTTCTATGATCGCTCTAAGGGAATGTTGAATGAGTTCAAAGGGACCTTAGTTCTATTCTAAGAAGCCACAGACACGAGGATAAATTTTTCAAAATTTATTACCTGCTAGGGTCTTACATAGCCTGAGAAGAAAAACATAAATCACATCTTCCAGTTTCTTATAACAACTTTTGACAGAAGATTTAAATGCCTCGAGTTTCATCTAAAGACAATATATACCTCAAATTTGATTAGTAGTGGCCCATTTCCAAAATTGAGAAAAAAACTAAACACATGGTGCAACAGGTGGCTCTCCCATAGAGGACACCTGGCTATGGTCAAATGCATCCTTGACGCCATTCCAACCTATTTGATGTCCCTTTCTTGAAACCAAAAATGTATTTTTGTGGGAATTAGGAAATTTTGCTATCATTTCATCTAGTCAGGGGACTGGGGAAAGAAAGGTATGGCATTGGTATTGTGTAAGAATATTTCTATCCCAAAATGCCAAGGTGAGTGGGGGCTAAGAATATATTTCTATTCACTAAAACCCTAGAAACAATTATTTTTTTTAGACTCTTACATGGACAATGACTCTATGACAAAACCATAAAGGATAGATATTTTTCCATAGTATTCATGGAGGTTTTGATTCGAACTCCAAAAGAACAGGCATTAAACTCTGTAATTATTTGAATAGCCACAACTGCAACCTTTCCACTCATTGGGAATTGATTGAGTTAGATAATTTTCAAAGGAAACATGTTCCATGAAGGCCTGGACTCTTGGATTAGAAGTAAGGAGACATATAAGTTACCATTTCCCCTCATTCAAAAATTTAGATCTGAATACTTATCTACACTAAGCCATATTGCTAAGGGCGGGCCAATCCGTACTCATCATCAATAGTGGCTCTCATATAAATAACTTCAATAAAGCTTACATTGAAGCTTAGAAAGCTTACATGGATAATCTCGTGAAATGTAACATCATCCTTAGTGATGAAGAGGATGAAATCCTATGGTCAATGTACCCTTTAGGAATGTACAAAAAAATTCTAATTACAAAGCTTTGGCATTCGAAGGCATGGATCAACCACCAATATAGTGATGAAAATTCATTTGGAAACTCAAATGCCCAACAAAGGAATAGTTTTTCATGTGGCTAAAATTCAATAACAACATGGCCTTTACTTGCGATATTCTCAAAAATAGACATTTTAAATCTCCAAGTAGGTTTTTTCTCTATGAAGCTAATCATGAAACAAATTACCACCTCCAAAATAACTATGGATAATAATTGAAGGACTAACATCTCAATAACCCTTGGTAAGGAGCCTCCATAGAAAAAGGTTTATAAAATTGGCATCCAAACAGAGTCCCCAAATCCTTCAAATCACTTCCCCTCATACTAGCCCAGGAAATTTGGGTGGCCAAAAATTCCAACTATTTTCATGGAAAGAAACCTTGCCCCTTTAGAGAGCTACTCAAAGTCATGGCATTCTTAGTGCCTTTACTTAGCTCTATTCTACTCCTCCTCGCATTCGAGTATCAACAAACAACATAAATGAACCCTTTCCATGGGAATTTTTTTTGGAGCCTCTCAAGGAGATGCCTAAAGGATTTGGGTTGGGTAAGGTAGGGGCGGATGGAGGTATCACATTCCTCTCACAAAATAGCTCTATTTCATTCAGATCTATGATAGGGAAAGAAAAAAATAATTTTGGCAAACTCTCAGCACTCAAGATGGTATTCATTCTTGCTCTTGGAAAATAAGTAACATATAATAGTTTGAAGGCTTATGTGGTGTAAGTTTTGAGATAGTGAATTCAGAATATCCACAACCTTAATTTTTACATCTATGTTTCGAGTCTAAAACAAGACTCGTCATTAGGACAAAACTTTCCAATAAGAGAGGAGGGCCAATGAAATAAATATAGAATGGAGCGAAAGGAGTGAATGAGGAGAAAGGACCAAAAAAATATCAAAGGATAAAATTGGATTATTATAGCTAATTTAATATATTTATTATTTTATAATTATTATAAAATAATAAATATATCAAATTAGCTATAATAATCTATTTTCATCCTTTGATATTTTTCTGTTCGGCTTCTTCTTTCTCCCCATTCACTCATTTTTCTCCATTCTATATTTATTGCATTGGCCCTCCTCTCTTCATGGAAGTTTTTTTCCTAATAATGAGTCTTGTTTTAGACTCAAAACTTAGACGTAAAAATGAAGACAATGGAGATTCAGAATTCCATATTTGATGTAACATATATATGAATAATTATTATTGGGTCACTCTCTTAGTCATAAAATAAATGAAAGGGGTTCTTGTCTTGCAAAATTACTGACTGCAACCTTAATTTTCGATATCAAGAACCTAAAATTTTATTTCTCGCATGTTTCCTTCATTCATGTTTATAGAGAACAAAATTATCAAACTCACATGTTTACAAAGGAATGATTGCAGCTCCAAGAAAAAATGTGGGAAATTGCTGAGTCTCAACAAGGCCACCTCACTTCTACTTTCATGAACCTTGGTTTTAATTTCCTTTCAGTATCTCAATTTGTGGATGATTAGTCTTTCTGAAAATGACCTGAACATTATTTTCCTTTTAGATTCATTATGGGAGCTTGTGTCTTTTTGTATTATATATCTTAAGTTTAGATAATGACACTATAGAAACAATCCATACAAAAAATCCGCTAACAAGTAAGAATTCTAGAACATTTATGTTAGGTCCCTATAATACTAGTGTATGCGATTATTTTTGTTAGTGTATCTCTGTTACTATTATTTTTGTACCCATGTAGTCCCCATATTGTTATTATTGTGCCCCATAAAAGCCCACTATTGTTATAGTTGTGCCCTTACATTTTTATTCTTAGGTCGGTTAGGACTATATTGCGACCCCATGAACCCTTGTATATAGAAAAGAGGTTTTGGCATTTGTATCATCCAAGAATTGTTCATTTATGTAATTTAAAGGAGGTTTCTCCCTTGAAGTGGTTGATTTCTAAGGCGTTGATCTCTCTTTTCTTCTTTTTAGTCGATTTCATAACTTTTGGTACCAAAGCTTAGGATTTTAGGGTTTCATTGCTTCAAATAGGTCATCATGGAATTTTCATTATAACATTTTTTATACGAAGGTTCAAAAGCTAAAAAAAGACCCATTTGCGAAGCAATCCTGAGAAAATGTGTAAAAATTTTAGATCTTGGTTCGCAATATTTTCAAAGATATTATTTGTGGAAAGTATGGTTTTTGGACACTACCGAATTTCATCTCGAAGATGTGACTGTGGGAAAACCGTCATAACTCTCTATCTGAACATCAGATTGGAATTCCGTAAAAATTGGTCGCAATTACATGGACTGAAGTTTCCTATTTATCTATTTCAAAACAAAATGAGGGAACAATGACACATGGCATGTCGTACAAGTTAGCTCTACTGAATTAGTCCATAATTAGGACATTGTGGGAGATTGAGCATAATTGTGCCTTGAAGAATCAAAATCAAGTAAGAGTAATAGCATGGGAAAGAAGACCTAGAGGGATACTACATGACAAAAGATCAAAACTTGGGGATCCGAAATCATATATATACAAAAGGATCAATAGCAAGATCCTAAAAATAAATAAAAAGGTGCGTATCATTTTTTTTAATTACATAACGTTTGTTTGAAAAAATAGTTTGAAGTGATTCTAAGGGCATATTGAAGCATAGATATCAGTATTGGGTTCTAAAATGCCTATGAAAAGGAATTATACACCGATCAAGCCATCAGAAAACTCTACTATGATGCATAAAGAAGGAGAATTGCAGTATGATATATCAAAATTACAGTACCAAGTGCAACAAATTTTGATCTCACAAAGAGAAACCAAAGATGACATAGATGATTTAAAAGTAGACATGGAACCTAATATGGATGCTTTGAAATATGACATGATATTTAATATACAGTTTCAAGCAGTGGAAGATCACATTGAGCATCAACAACAAGTTCTCCAACTCTTAAACGATAACCAAAATTTGGCACAGGAGCGAATGGAACAACGGGAATATCAACAACACTGCGAGAGAAGTAATGATGTAGCCAACTCAGTATTTTTACAGCTACAACCATACAAAAAAATTTCCCTCAAGCAAGCTAAGAAGGATAATAAATTATCGCCAAAGTATTATGGTCCTTACAAGGTATTGCAAAAGATTGGTACTATGTCATACAAATTGGAGCTTTCTACATCTTCCCAAGTGTGCCCAATTTTCCATGTATCATGCTTAAAGAAGGTTATATGTGACAAAATTCCAGTTCAAACAATATTGCAAGAACTTCATGAGGAAGAAAAAATCATATTGGAACCTGAAGCAGTCACCAAAACAAGCACTCCATAACTACAAAATTGATCAATTTCAGAGTATCTCATCAAGTGGAAGAAATTACCCACTGAAGATTCCACATGAGAGGATGAAAATTTTATACAGAAGTATCCAAAAATAATCAAGCATTGAGGACAACACTTGTTTAAAGGAGAGGGGCATTTTAGGTCCCTATAATACTAGTGCACTTCCTTATTGTTTTTAGTGTCTCCCCCTTATTGTTATTGTTGCACCCCTGTAGTCCCCATATTGTTATTATTATGACCCATAAAATCCCACTTTTGTTATTTTTGTGCCCTTAAATTATTATTGTTAGGTTGGCTAGGATTATATTGTGATAATATGCATGCTCAAGTAGTTGAAGAGCTAGTAACGCAGACTTGAAATTTCACAGTTTGACATAGAGGTGGGGTCTTAGGAAATAACGTGTAGCACATTCACCTGCCATTACACTCTGATACGTTGTAGCAGAAAAAGACCATGTGCACACAACATTGGTTCCTCAACTAGCTACAATGTTGTTTATGTTTCCTCTTGTTGATAGGTTTATAATGGGGGAATATTTATGGAGACTTGTCTTATTGGTGTTCAAGGGTGTAGCCAAATATAGTACAATAGAAGAGAACCCAATGGAAGAACTTGACACCCTTACATGACTATTCCATTTGAGAACATAAGCTGCTGCAAACATACAATATTGATTGAGAACTATCCTCCTTGACCACTGCCTGCTCACCCAAAGTATTAGCATGATTATTTAAGCATGTCCTAGATATCATAGAGGAACTAGTAACGATACCAGTCTGATGCCAAGTTCAAGGCTTCATGGAATGGACTGGATTAAAAATTCCTTTGGCCTGGATAGGGGGGTGAAAAGTAGAGTGACTTCTTTGAGGCAACGCAGATGTTGAAATCATATTTTGTGAGAACTTCTTATCTGGTTGTGATATTTCAGTAAGGAACACATGTTATGATTCTTGAGTTGTTTGTGATCCCACGATTCTTTCTTGACAAAATTCAACATTGAAAAGAGGCCCCTGTGGCACAGTTGACTTAATATCAGTTTGTGGAAATGGTGATGTGAAACAACCATGCTCCATATTTTTTCTCACTGTAATGGAAAGTTTGTCTATATTCTCAACTCTCAACTTCTTCTGTGGTCTTATAAAAATTTAGAATTCATCTATGGTCTTAGAAAAATTTAGAATTCATTTGTGTGTTGTCTTCCACCTTTCTAAACTCACCCTCCTATAGCGATTTAAAATAAATTACACCACCGAGATTCCATACCTTTCCCCTATGGTGAAACCCTTTCTTTCTTCATCATATGAGTGGACAAAAAATTAATTTTACATGACTCCATTACCTTCAAAAAATTTCTCCTCCCCCGGGCAATTTACAAAGTGATAACATATTCATAAATCCAAATGGAATTTTAGCCTACTTAAATGTTTCTATGAATTTTGTCTTACTATATCATCAGAGTCTATCCAACAATGAAATCCATTCTCAAATTATTACTTTTCAGAGAAGATGACCCATTTTAGGTAATCGCTAATTATAATTTAAAGATCACTTATTAAAATTAATATTATTTCTCAATTACTATTTCTAAGATGAACTAAATTTGCAATCCAATCAAAATATCTTATTTTAGCATGGAACAATTTTTTAACCTAGTTTACAATTATCTTTCTTCAAAGGAATATTTTGTTGTATAATGGAAGTATCATATTTTTCTCATTCTCATACTTTCATGCGAAAAAATAAATATATTAGATATTTTTCTTTGAATTTTTGAGGTAATAATGCTAAAATTTTGGTGTTTTTAACTTCATTCTATGCTCCAATGTCAGATATATTCAATATCTAATGGAACTAAACCTTTTGGAATATTGTCACGGTCTATTATTTCATTCTTCAAAATCTTCATAGTTCTACATGGTTCTCTGAATAGTTTCCCGTGCATTCTATTAGGGTCCTATGTCTAGGAATATTGGTCATGTTAGTCTTGCTATATATCTAAGGTCAAATTTGTAAATATTAGTCACAATGACCTTACTATTATTGTTTAAAGAGGTCTAGGTTTAGATTAAGTGTCATGTAAATGTGTCTATTTTTCTAAGAGTCCAACGTATAAAGTCCTGTGTTTTCCTTACCAAAGGGTAATCATAGGAAGTCTTTGGTCAACTTGGAAAGAGTACAAAGATCATGTTATTCAAATCCTTGGTTATTATGAGTTAGTCGCCATTCTTAGTCATTATAAGTGCGTCACCTAAGTCTAAAGGTTATGTCTACAATAACGCAATAATGAGATGAATTAGGCACAAATTTGGAAGCTCTTTGGAGTAATTTTGAATGTCATTTCAAGAACAACTCATGATCTTAGTGGGAAATAATGGTCAGAAGGAATGTCCTTTCCTTTTCACAAAGTGTTTCGTTTTCAAAAGGTGTTGCACATTCATAATTTATTTTTCTGGTCATCACTTATCACTCTCATTTCTATGCTAGGCCATTTTGGATGTATATTTGAACTTTCATCTCCATTTCACAACTCTCAACTCTTCAGCATTTTCATCAAAAGTTCTATTGCGCTCATTTTTTTTTATGTGAAACGGAGGCAGCGGTGTTTTGAATCCACATAGTGCTAAAATCCTTAAATTGCATATAGAAGCGAGGAATAACCATAAAAAGCCTACAAGAAAGATAAGTTCACAGTAATTTCTCTTCTAAAATAGTTGTGTGTCTTACTTTGTGCTACATTTTATCCTAATTCACTGTGATTCCATGTAGTGTGTTATATTCCTCATTTGTCACTGCCAATTCACATTTTCCCTATGTAAGCATCTACATGCAATATGTGCCTTGGCTTTAGAACTAAATTGTATTTTATTCCCTTAAGTGCTTACGCTTGAAATTGTTTAAAAATTCAACTACCTTGAGCATTGCATTTCTTCCTTTTGCACTGCGACTGTCCCTTTTAATTTCTTTGCCAACAGTTGTGAAATTGCTAGTTATGTAGGTTTTCCTAAGAAAAGTATCCATTGTTTAATTTTTTGTGTAAGTTCTTGCTGACTCTAAAGACATTATGAGAGGTTTAAAGAACCATAACACCTCCTTTGTTAAACAAAACAAATTTCTCACAACCCTAAACTATTCACCATTGCAAACGAAAAATTATGTCAACTATAGAAGGCAAGACACACAAGGGAGGTGCCATTGTTTGATTTGAGCAACAAGATATCAAAACTATAATGCATATCCCACCATCAAGATGGATTTAAACAAGTGGGTTGCATGAGTTGCTGTGAAAATATTCACGGGTATTATCCATAGTTGACAAAGGAGTTTGCTAGGGGTTTTTAAGGTTTGCAAGAAAAGGTGGGAACACTAATTCTTCAATTCATAGATAAAGGTGATGCCAATGAGATCCCTCATAAAAGTTTTATTAGATTTCCTCCACATGCTATTTGAATGGCTTCTCCTCATAAAATTTAAAATTGTGACCTTGCGTGTTCCATCTTGAATTCTATAATAAATAATATTTTCCTTGTAGTCCACTAAGGTCCAATATTTTTCTATCCAATCCATACCCAGCAAAACATCGTAGGACCATAATTGAAGTATGTTCAAGTATAGATTTAATCATTGTTCTGAAATTTCCAAAATACAGTTTGGAATTTTAACATTTACCTTTCATTTTTCTCCTGTGGCTAGTTGTAGCTGCCATGAGTTTATGAATTTTTGTTATTTTAATTTACACATTTCCACTTTTTTGGGACTAACATAACTTAGACTTGCACCTGGGTCTACCAAAATACAAACATATTGAGACAGTAATTTACCTTCCAACTCAATGATCGTTCGCTGATAATCTTCTTGTCGATCGCTGATAATATTATATATAAAAATTTATAAAATGTTTTTGGATTAATAATGAATAAAATGTTATTAATACACTTTTATAAAATTAATGGATTTTTGAAAGAAAAAAATCTTTATAATCAGGAAGCCATTAGCCATACATAGACTAACATCAAAGAACTGAGAAAATGAGTATGACAGAATAATTAGCTCATACAACAATGAACAATCCAAAACACAAAATCATGTTGAGCACACACATCTAGAATCAACTATAAGTCACATTAAACAAATGGTAATAATCAAAATAACATGGAATGCCAATGGAAGAGTAGATTGTCAACCTATCAACCCGAAGGAAGTTCATGAAGTAGAGTAGTATTAGAAATGGAAAGCATATCTACAAAAAAAAAACGTAGACTAAGAAAAAAAAATCAAATTTAAACAAAAAAAAAACAATGCTTGCAATTATAAATGATATTTTGAAGTAACAATTTTACAAACAATTCAACTGGCCCAACATATATTTGTGGAACCATATTTGTAAGCACATATCTTCAGCACATATGTATGTAAGTAAAATCTTACAATATTAATACAAAGCTGTTTAAGCATGAATTTATTTTAAAAATTTAATTGTTGAATTTCCTTAAATGAAATATTAAAAGTGAAATATGGGCTAATATTGTTTTTTTTTATGAGAAACATGATAGAATCGTAATGCCGTAGTCTAACTAGCCAGAGGAATCGCCCTGAAAATCATGAAAATTCCTATAAGATTTTCAGAAAATCGGCAGGAATTTTTCTAAATTCATGTTATAATTATCAAAGTTTAATATTTTGGGTGTCTTACAGGTTTTTTATGGTGCTGAATCCATTTCCAATGTCAAAATCAGGATTCAAACACTGTTTCTGCAAGATTTTTAAAATTTTTTTGGCCTGGATTCCGGCCAATTTTGACCGTCCGGACAATTCCTCCGACTCGTTAGACGACTCCAATTGTAATCCCCTCACTCAACTTTCATGTCGGGTCTGGGTTCGAAGGCCACCGCCTTGTATACCCCAAAATGAGATAAGCCGACAGAAGGGATTGGAGAGCTGCCAAAAAATCTCCATGAATTTTCGCTCAAATTGTAAACTACCACTTCCATAAGTTTACCTCTGTATACTGTAAAACAGACGCTGTCCCCCACTCCGACGCAATCAAATCGCCAGTAAGAGTTCTGAAACGGAGGCGTAACCGATGCAATCTCCTTAAACGATCTGACGCGATCGTCTAGATCCATCTCCTCAATTGATACCGAGAAATCGTCTGGTTCCATGTTCTCAAATTCCCATATAACCATCTCCTCGTTGGCGCTCTCGATCTGTCTTTTACCAATGGCCACAAAGAGTAGCCGCGACCCGCAGGCGAGAAGAATACCCCCTGATCTGCAAATAATGGTTGGGATGGGGGCAAGAATGGGAATCGGCATGCGCGTCCCTTCTTGCATACCGAATCCCATAATAAAAAAATGAGGGTGGCGCCGGCTGTACACACTGAAGTAGAATGAGCCGTTGCAAAACACCAAACTCTCGCGCACTTGCGAATACCCAGCGGTCACACCCTTGTAAATTAGAGGCAGTCTTGCAGCGACCCTCCATGATTTCTTAGAGGAATCGTAAATTTCAGCTATATGTCCTATCCGCGACTGGCCCACAGCCACCACATTATAAGCCTCGCCAGTGGAAGCCCCGCCGACGATACCACTGACGATAGGACCTTTTCTTATCGATGACATGGGTGGAAGTTTGAAGTATGCTTGTGTGAGAGGATTGCAGACAATAGAAACTGAAGGCCTGCGGAAAGTGACAGGGACTTCCAACAAGAGCAGACCTGCGGCCGTTCCTTTCAAAACAGGAGCATCTTTCAACATCTGCGACATTTTCTTTCTCTGAGGATTATATGCGATTTTTTCTTTCTCTTTGTCCTTTATGAAGGGAAGAGACATAGAACTGTTCCATGTCCGAGTAAAGAAACAGTAACGTAGACAAGGATCTACGCCACTACCTATGAGCAAACATGGATTACTGTTGGAAGGGGCTTGAATCCACTTTCTGGTTATAAATTTGGTGGAAGAGAAAAGTGCGTTCCATTCCCTACAAACGGACCGAAATTTACATACATCTTCAAGACGCAACCATTTCAAGATTTCCACTTCCAAATCAGCCGGCAAACATTTCTCAACGTGCTCAACACATGCTTCGTTCTTCTCCATTTCCATGTCCTGAAACAATGCAAACCTTAGTGCGATATTGCGTGTTTAATGTAATTTTATTTCACGCATCAAAATTTATTTATAAGTGTCACCCTCACGGCCATTGTCACATGAGACACGGCTCTACAATAATAGTAGCTTTCATTTAACTTGAATAAAGCCGACACCTATGAGGTAACCGCAAATTAGTACTGGTTTGGGTTGAACAACGCCATAATTAGTGTACAACGGTCTATATGAAAGGTTCTGGTTGATTCGATTTCTAAAATTAGTAATGATTCCAAAAGGTGTAAGTGGAAGTTGCTAGGATTTTTAAATTGAAAAAAAATTGTGATTATAAATTAATTATTTATACAACAAAGTATATTTTTATGAATTTAAAAGTGGTTTAAAAATATAATTATAATTACAATTACAATTACAATTGTAATAAATTATATTTTTAAGTTAAGTATAAATACTTTCTTACAAACATTTAAAATATATAACTAAAATAAAAAAGGTTAACTACCTTAATTATTGCTATAAGAAGTTTAAATGGATAAACTTAATTTCATAATAATATCAATAATGAAGCTTAACCAATTGATTATTGATTTCATGGAGAGTCATAGGAATTCTATCCTAATCCACTAATTAATTTTTGTTTATTGTTCAAAATTGTAAGTTCATTTTAAATTCACACTCCCTTGAAATACACACTAAGTACTCTACAACTAGAGTTCTGTAGACTTGAATTTTAACTTTGAAAGGGATTGGGTTGAATTAGACTTGAATATTTGTGTTATTCTACACTTGGAAATTATTACACACAATTTTGATTAAATTTAAACATTGTATATTATTGGTTAAGAAAATAATAAATAAGTATGGAATCCAACTAAAAATATTAAGTGCTTTGTTAAGGATCAACTATGAGTAGCAAATACAACAGAATTTCTAGACATACTCTAGAAGTGTTTTGGATGACCGAGATGAGTCCTCCTTTACTTAGAGTAGAGAATGAGTCCTATCAAGAATATTTTAAGGTGTTACAAAGTGTAACATATGGTAAAATTATTCCTGCTAAAGAAATTGAGATAGAATCTAGTTGTATTACAAAAAATGCAAATGATAACTTTAAGGACAAGGTTATGCCTACTATGAAAAATTCATTCTCTAGGTGGGTTCCTCTTAAAGAAAGAAGTTTATCTTTGTCAATAGTACAGAGTGGGATGTATCTTGGTTCAGTGAATCGATTGTCCTTGTCTCCAATGCTCATACTCAATTTTAGGTGGCCATCTATCTTTTTTTCAATTAGCTCCATTGGTGGCATTTGGTTTGCTTTGTGGTAGATAAATGTATATAGCCACCACTTGAAGATCCATATCTAAGTGGAGAAGAGAGATAAAAAATCCTAAGGAGTAACAATCCAAATGAATTTGTTGAATTCATGCCATGGATATTTCTTTTGTCAAACCCATCGTTGGACATTGGTAACTATGATATACAACCTTTTAATATATTATAGATTTGTATAATATAGCTCTTACTATAACTTTGTTAATGTAGATGACTTCACCTATTTCATTCATATATAAATTCCAATTTCAATGTGGAACTTGTGACTACAAATTTAGCTATGAAATGTGAATTTCAAGGCTAAACCTATGCCTTATATTCAATCTATGAGGAGGCACAAAGATCTACAAGTAATAGAATTCATAGGAAAAACTATTATTTTCATATCTTAAAAAGTTAAAGATCCCAAATTCCCAAAATTGTGTAGGATAGGCGAATGGTAATGGTGATCCATTGTACTATAAAGGGATCTGCTTTCATCAACATAGGAAATAGTTCCTTGACGGGGCTAGGAAAATCCTGATTTAGTCTAAGGATCCGCAATTGCATCTCCGGGAGTAAATGGATCTTATAACACTACCTATATTCCTACTCATTTTCCTCCCAGTTGCAAAAGGCTTAAGTAGAGCACTCAAATTACCCTACTTATCCAAAATTATTGCTTTGTTTATCATCTATCATTTGTTTGACAATATACTCATCTTCTATGATGGCTCTAAAAGAATCGTGAATGATTTCAAAGAGATCTTAATTATATTATAAAAAACCACAAACATGAGGATAATTTTTTCAAAATCTATTACCTACTAGGGTCTTACAAAACTTGAGAATTGAAACATAAATCACATCTTCCACTTTGTTATAACAAATTTTGACATAGGATTTAAATGCCTCGAGTTTCATCTAAAGCCAATCTATATTTCAAAGTTGATTAACAGTTCCCCATTGACAAAATTGAGAAAAAAATTAAACACATCATGCAACAGCTGGCTCTCCCATAGAGGGCACCTTCTTATGGTCAAATTCATCCTATAGGCCATCCCAACCTACTTGATGTCCTTTTCTTGAAACCAAAAATGTATTTTTGTAACAATTAGGCAACTTTTCTATCATTTCATCTAGTGAGGGGATTGGGGAAAGAAAGGTATGGCATTGAAATTGTGTAAGAAGCTTGCTATCTCAAAATTCTATGGTGAGTGGGGGCTAGAAATATATTTCTATTCTAAAAAATCATAGAAAAAATGAATTTTTGGAGACTCTTACATGGACAACAACTCTATCATTAAACCATAAAGTATATATATTTTTCCACAATATTCATGGAGGATTTGATTTGAACTCCAAACAAAAAAGCATTAAACTCTTCAATCATTTGAATAGCCACAGTTGCAACCTTTCCACTCATTGGGAATTGATTGATATAGAAAAATTGCAAAGGAAACATGGTCCATGAAGGCCCTTATTCTTGGATTATAAGTAAGGAGGCATATAAGTTACAATTTCCCCTCATTTAAAACTTTAGATCCAAATACTTCTCAACACTAAGCCATATTGCTAAGGGCAAGACAATCAATAATCGTCATCAACAATGGCTCTCCTAGAAATAACTTCAGTAAAGCTTACATTGAGGCTTTGAAATCTTACATGGAAAGCCTCAGGAAATGCAACACCATCCTAAAGGGTTAAAGAGAATGAACTCCTATGGTCAATGTACCCTTTACGAATGTACAAATTAAAGTCTAATTACAAAGTTCGGCATTGGAAGGCATGGATAAAAAACCAATCTAGTGATGAAAATCCATTTGGAAAATCAAATGCCCAACAAAGGAAAAGTTTTTCATGTGGCTAATATTTAACAAAAACATGGCCTTGCTTGAGATATTATTCAAAATTGTCATTTTAAAGCCCCAAATAGTTTTTTCCTCTATGAAGCTGATCATGAAACAAATTCCCACCTCCAAGATAAGTATGGATAATAATTGAAGGACTAACGTCTCAATAACCCCTCGTAATGAGTCTCCATAGAATAAAGCTTAGAAAATTAGCATCAGAATAGAGTCTCGAAAGCCTTCAAAGCACTTCCCCTCATACTAGCCCAGGAAATTTGGGTGGCCTAAAATGCCAAATATTTTGAAGGAAAGAAACCTTTCCCCTTCAGAGAGCTACTCAAAGTCATAGCATTCTTAGTGCCTTTACTCAGCTCTATTCTTCTCATCCTCTCATTCGAGTGTCAACAGACAACACAACTGAAGCCTTTCCATGGGCATTTTTTGTTGGAACCTCTCAAGGAGATGGATCGAGGATTTTGGTCGGGTTGGGGAGGGGCGAGTGGAGGTATCACTATCCTCTCACGAAATAGATCTACTTCATTCAAATCTAGGATAGGGAAAGAAACAAATCATTTAGGTAAACTCTCAGCACTCAAGATGGTATTCATTCTTGTTCTTGGAAAAGAAGTAACATACAATAGTTTGAAGGTTTATGTGTAAGTTTCGAGATAGGGAATTAGAATCTCCACAGTCTTCATTTCTACGTCTATGTTTTGAGTCATAAACAAGACTCATCATTAGGAAAAAAACTTCCAATAAGAGAGGAGGGCCAATGCAATAAATATAGAAAAAAAATCAAAGGATCAAATTAAATTACTAAAAATAATTTAATATAGTTATTATTTTATAATTATTATAAAATAACAAATATATTAAATTATCTATAATAATCTAATTTGATCCTTTGATATTTTTCTGGTCTGCTCCTCCTTTCTCCTCATTCATCTTTTCATGTCATTATGTATTTATTGCATTGGCCCTCCTCTCTTCTTGGCAGGTTTTGTCATGATGATGAGTCTTGTTTTAGACTCGAAACGTAGATATTAAAATCAAGACTGTGGTGATTCTGAATTCCCTATCTCATGTAAGATATATACGAATAATTATTACTGGGTGACTCTCTTAGTCATAAGATAAATTAAAGGGGTTTTTCTCTAGTAGAAATACTTACTGCAACCTTAGTTTGGGATATCAAGGACACACAATATGCTTTGTCACATGTTTCCTTCACTCATGCGTATAAAGAACAAAATTCTGAAGCTCACAGGTTTACTAAGGAAGGATTGGAGCTGGAAGAAAGAACGTGGGAGATCATTGAGTCTCAACAAGGCCACCTCACTTCTACTTTCATGAACCTTGGTTTTAATTTCCTTTCAGTATCTGAGTTAGTGGATAATTAATCTTTCTAAAAATTACCTGAAAACTATTTTTCTTCTATATTGTTTATGGCTATTTGTATATTTTTGTATTTTATATCTTATGTTTAGATAACGACACTATAGAAACAACCCATATAAAAAATATTCTTACAAGCAAGAATACTAGAGAAAATCTTTTAGGTCCCTATAATACTAGTGTATGCCCTTATTGTTGTTAGTGTAGCCCCCTAATTGTTATTTTTGTACCCATGTAGTCCCCATATTGTTATTAATGTGCCTCATAAAAGCCTACAATTGTTATAGTTGTGCCCTTACATTATTATTGTTAGGTCGGATAGCATCATATTGTGACCCCATGGACTCCCATATATAGAAAAGAGGTTATGTATTTTGTATCATCCAAGAATTTTTCATTTATGTAATGTAAAGAAGGTTGCTCCCTTGAAGTGGCTGATTTCTTAAGCGTTGATTTCTTTTTTCTTCAATTTTTTGGAGTTGGTTTCATAACATTTGCTATCAAAGATTTGGATTCTAGGGTTTTTCTCCTTCAAATAGGTCATCGTGAAATTTTTTTTATAAATTTTTTGCTACGAAGGTTCAGAAGGTAGAAAAAAACTTATTTGTAAAGAAATCCTAAGAAAATTTGTGTAAAAATTTTAGATCTTGGTTCACAATATTTTCAGAGATATTGTCTCTGGAAGGTAGGGTTTTTGGATACTACTGAATTCCATCTCAAATAGGTGACCTTGGGAAAATCGTCATAACTCTTTCTCTGAGCATCAGATTGGAATTATGTAAAAATTGGCTGTAGGAACATGAACGGAAGTTTCTTGTGTATTTATTTTAGAGCCAAAGGAGAAAACAGTGACACGTGGCATGTCGTAGAAATTCGCTCTACTGAACTAGTTCATAATTACGACATAGTGGGAGATTGGGCATAAATGTGTCTTGAAGAATCCAAATCAGGTAACAATAGTTTCATTAGAAATAAGACTTAGAGGGCTACTACAGGACTGAATATAAAATCTTGGGGATCCAAAATAATATATATACAATAGGATCAATAGTGAGCTCATAAAAAGCAAGAAAAAAGTGTATCATTTTTTAAATTGCATAATGTTTGTTTGAACAATTGGCTTGAAGTGATTCCAAGGGCACATTGAAGCATATATATCAGCATTGGGTTCTAAAATGCCTCCAAAAAATAATTATGCACTCATTAATACATAAAAAAAATCTACTATGACGCATAAAGAGGAAGAATTATAATATGATATATATCAAAATTACACTACCAAGTGCAACAAATTTCTATCTCACAAAGAGAAACTAAAGACAACATAGATGGTTTAAAAGATGACACAAAATCTAAGATGGATACTTTGAACGATGAGATGAAATATGATATGAAGGTTCAAGCACTGGAAAATCACATCGAGCATCAACAACAAGTTCTCCACTCTTAAATGATAACCTAAATTTGGCATAGAAATGAATGAAACAATAGGGAGATCAACATCGCAGCAAGAGAAGTTTTGATGTAGGTGACTGGGTATTTTTATGGCTACAACCATACAAAAAAAATGTCCCTTAAGCAAGCTAAGAAGAATAATAAACTATCACTAAAGTACTACGGTCCTTACAAGGTGTTGAAAAATATTGGTACTATGGCATACAAATTGGAGCTTCCTGCATCTTCTCGAGCGCACACAATTTTCCATGTTTAATGCTTAAATAGGGTTATACGTGACAAAATTTTAGTTCAAACAATATTAAGAGAACTTCATGAGGAAGAAAAAATCATATTGGAACCTAAAGCAGTCACAGGAACAAGAACTCCACAACTACGAAATTGGTTAATTTCAGAGTATCTCATCAAGTGGAAGAACTTACCTACTGAAGATTCCACATGGGAGGATGCACATTTTATACAGAAGCATCCAAAAATAATCAAGCATTGGGGAAAACACTTGTTTGAAGGAGAGGGGCATGTTAGGTCCCTATGATACTAGTGTATTACCTTATTGTTGCTAGTGTATCCCCCTTATTGTTATTATTATACCCCTGTAGTCTCCATATTGTTATTATTGTGCCCCATAAAAGCCCACTTTTTGTTTTTGTTGTGTCATTATATTATTAGTGTTAGGTCGGCTAGGATTATATTGTGATAATATGCAAGTTAAAGCAATGGAAGAGCTTGTAATGGAGACTTGAAATTTCACAGTTTAACTTAGAGGTGGGGTCCTAGGTCTTTCAAAATAATGTGTAGCACATTCACGTGCCATTACACTCTGATATGTTGTAGCAGAAAGAGACCTTATACACACAACATTGGTTCCTCAATGAGCTACAATGTTTTTATATTTCCTCTTGTCCATAGGTTTCTAATGGGGGAATATTTATGTAGAATTGTCTTATTAGCATTGTTAGGTCCCTATATTAGTAGTTTAGCCCCTTATTGTTATTAGTGTAGCCCCCTTATCGTTATTATTGTAGCCCCCTCTAACCCCAATATTGTTATTATTGTGCCCTTACATTTTTATTGTTAGGTCGGCTAGGATTACATTGTGGCCCCATGGACTCCTATATATAGAAAGGAGGTTTTTTCATTTGTATCATCGAAGAATCGTTCATTCATGCAATTCATTGGAGGTTTCCCCCTCGAAGTGGCTTATTTCTAAGGCATTGATATCTATTTTCTTCTATTTTTGGAGCTGGTTTCACAACATTTGGTATCAGAGCTTTGGATTCTAGGGTTTCACTGCTCCAAACAGGTCATCGTGGAATTGTCGCTATAACTTTTTTTCTACGAAGGTTCAGAAGCTAAACGTTTTAGAGTACAAAGCCGAAATCTTGAGGAACATCGTCACAAACGTTTAGAGCTTGGTTCACACTATTTTTGGAGATATGATCTGTGGAAGTTAGGTCTTTTTGCAGGCTCCTCAATTTAACCTAAATAGATCATCACGGAATTTTTGCTATAATTTCTTTTCTACGAAAGCTCAGAATCTGAAATTTTAAGAGTGAGAAGCTGAACTCCTGAGGAACATCGTCACAAAATTTTAGATCTTGGTTCACAATATTTTTGGAGATATGGTCTGTGGAAGTTATGACTTTTTCAGGCTCCTGAATTTCATCTCAAAGAGGTGATCGTGGGAAAATATTCATAACTCTCTATCTGAGCATCAGATTGGAATTTTGCGAAAGGTGGATGGAAGCACATGGAATGTAGTTTCCTATCTATAAATTTTAGAGCCGAAGGAGGAAGAATTGACACGTGGCAAGTCATACAATTTTTCTTTACTGAATAAGTCCATAATTAGGTCATCATAGGAGATTAGGCACAACTTTGTCTTCAAGAATCCAATTCAGGTTAGACTTGTGGCATTTGAAAGATGATTCAGAGGGCTACCTTAGTACCAAATTTTAGATATTGAAGATCCAAAATCATAGAGATAATTCAGTTTCAATATTGCACTCTTCAAAAGCAAGAAAAAGGTGTGTGTGTTTTTTCAAATTAGATAAGTCTCGTTTGAAAAAAATTAGTTGGAATTTATTCCAAGGGCATATTGAAGAATAGATATCAGTATTGGGTTCTAAAATTGCCCCTAAAAAGAATTCAACGCCCATTAAGCCTTCAGAAGGCTCTACTTTGACTCATGAAGATGAAGAAACACAACATGAGATATCAAAATTACAAGAGCAAGTGCACCAAATTTCGCTATCAAAAAGAGAAAAAAAAATGAAATGGAAGTTTTGAAGAAAGGCGTGGAAACTGAGATGGATGGTTTGAAGAAAGGCATGGAAGCTAAGATGAATGGTTTGGAAGCTAATATGGAAGCCATGGAAGTGGGCATGGAAGCTAAGATGGATGGCATACATCAAACATGAAGTTCGTGTTTTGGAACTTGATTCATTGGAGAAGGCATTCATGTTGGCAAGAAACATTGAATGTAAAATTATGGTGACAAGGAAGCCTACCACTCACTTGTATAAAGAGGGGAGCGTTGCTACTCCTAGATTTCCACAACCTACAAGGTTGAAACCACAACAATTAGAAGAAAAAAGAGCAAAAGGGCTTTGCTACAATTTTGATAGAAAATACACTAAATTTCATAAGTGTGCTGAGAAGAAATTATTTTACATAGAGTGTGAAGAGGAAGAAGAAAATGAAAAAGAAGAGGATATACACCAGGAACCAACCCTAGAAGAGGAAGAAATGAGTCCGACCACATTGTGTAATGCATTGGAAGGAATTACCACTCCTCAAACTCTCAAGATAGAAGGACATATCAAGAAGAAAAAGGTAATAGTGTTGATTGGTTCAGGTTGTACCCATAATTTTATTCATTGTAAGGTAGCAAAGGAATTGAATTGTTTCCGATATCCAGCACTAGAATGTCAAGTGATGGTTGCAAATGGAGGAACTATAAATTGCTCTAAAAAATGCCATAATATCAAGCTAACCATGGGGGAATACATATTGAATAGTCCAATGCTTTACATTCCTATGGGAGGTGTTGATGTTGTACTAGGAGTACAATGGTTACAATCTCTAAGGACGATATCTTTTAATTTTCAAGAAATTTTCTTGAATGTTTTTTAGAAGGAGAGGAAGTCAAATTATGGGGTATCGTAGGGAAGTAGGGAAAGATAATAAGCTCTAATGTCATGAAAAAGCTTCTAAAGAAAGAAAAACAAAGCGTAATTGCACAATTATGCTCACTAGAAGCTCCAACATCAAAATCATCTATTTCTGCAGATCTCCAAAAAGTATTGGACAATCATTCCAAGGTGTTTGAAACTCCCAAAGGACTCCCACCTATTCATGATCATGATCATGCTATTCATTTGATTCCAGGAAGTGTTCCTCCAAACATCATGCCTTATATATATCCTTACGTCCAAAAGAGCGAAATTGAATGTATGATTGCAGAAATGTTAGAGGCAGGTATAATTCAACCTAGTCAAAGTTCTTTCTTTGCTCCTGTAGTATTGGTACACAAGAAGGATGGATCATGGCGAATGTGTCCGGATTATAGGGAGCTCAATAAGCTCACCATTAAAGATAATTTTCCCATTCCTGTGATTGATGAATTATTGGATGAATTACATGGAGCAATTTATTTTACCAAGTTGGATCTTCGTTCAGGATATCATCAAATTAGAATGAAGACTGAAGATATTCCAAAAACATCATTTCGAACTCATGAGGGTCATTATGAATTTTTGGTCATGCCTTTTCGCCTTACCAATGCACCTTCTACATTTCAAGGGTTGATGAATTCCATTTTCAAACCCTTCCTTAGAAAATTTGTGCTAGTATTTTTTGATGATATACTAATCTACAATAGGTCTTGGAAGGATCATGTTCAACATGTTGACATGGTGCTCAAACTATTGCAGGAGAAACAATTATATGCAAAATCATCCAAATGTTTATTTGGAGTACAAGAGGTGGAATATCTAGGTCATATTGTATCTCACGAGGGTGTTAAGGTAGACCCTAACAAAATTAAATACATTAAGGAATGGAAAGTCCCCTCAACTATAAAGAAGTTGCGAGGATTTCTCTGTTTAACAGGGTATTATCGCAAGTTTGTTAAGAATTATGGGAGAATAGCAGCACCTCTAACAACATTATTGAAGAAAGATGCATTTTCATGGACTCCTGAAGCAACTAAGTCCTTTTAACATATTAAAGAGGAAATGTGCCTAGCACTGGTCTTAGCCACGCCAGACTTCACAAAAACATTTATTGGCAAATGTGATGCCTCAGGAAATGGAATTGGTGTTGTTTGAATGCAAGAAGGAAGACCCATTTCTTTTGAAATTCGTCCAATCAAAGGAAAGTATTTACAGAAAACTATTTATGAGAAGGAGATGTTAGCAATACTGCATGCACTAAATAAATGGTGACTTTACCTAATGGGAAGACACTTCAAGGTAAAAACTGATCATGATAGGCTTAAACACTTTTTGGAAACAATACTATCTTCAGAAGAGCAGCAAAAATGGGTCACAAAGATGTTGGGTTATGAATTTGAAATAATCTACAAAAAAGGGAAGCTAAATGTTGTTGCAGATGCACTCTCAAGAAAAAATGAAGAGGTGGAAGCATTGTTTTTTTCCATTTCTATTATCCGACCAGATTAGATAACTGAAGCAAGGGATGAATGGAAGAGGGACGAATAAGTGTGAACACTCATTCAAAAGTTGCAGCAAGATCCTAGTACATCTGATACAAATATTTGGAAAAATGATTCCTTATGGTACAAAGATCGCTTATATCTTTGTAATAATTCACAACTAAAACAAAAGATTCTTTTGGAATTGCACACTTCTCCCTTAGAAGGACAATCAGGATTTTTAAAATCTTACCACAGGGTGAAGAAATAATTTTTTTGGGATGGCCTTAAATATGATATTCAAAAGTTTGTGGCAGAATGTTTGGTTTTCCAGCAAAAGAAAGTTGAGAAAATTAAGACCCCGGGTCTTCTACAACCTTTATCCATTAAAAGTCAACATTGGGAGGAGATTTCAATGGATTTTATCATAGGTTTACCTCGGTCTGAAGGAAAGAGTGTCATCATGGTGGTAGTTGATAGACTTACCAAGTATGCACACTTTTATGCATTATCTCATCCATTTAAATCAAGTACAGTTGCTACTACATTTATGTAAACAATTCAAAACCTACATGGAAACCCAAAGGTTATTGTGAGCGACAAAGATCCCATTTTTACTGGAAATTTTTGGACGGAGTTATTTTCTTTTTTGGGTACTCAATTAGCTCATATCTCATCTTATCATCCTCAATCCGATGGTCAAAATGAGATAGTGAATAAATGTTTGGAAGGATATCTTCGTTTTTTTGTATCTGATAAACAAAAAAAATGGATCAACTGGTTACCTCTCGCTGAATGGTGGTATAACACTTCCTTCCATACTATAGCAAAAATGACCCCATTTATGGAACTTTATGGATATCATCCACCGTCCATCACATCATCTTTAAGAGAAAATTTTAAAGGTTCAAGCAATGGAAGATCACATCGAGCATCAACAAGAAGTTCTCCAACTCTTAAAGGATAACCTAAGTTTGGCACAAAATCGAATGAAACAACAGGAAAATCAAAATCATAGCAAGAGAATTTTTGATGTAGGGGACTGGGTATTTTTACGACTACAACCATATAAAGAAATGTCCCTCAAGCAAGCTAAGAAGGATAATAAATTATCACCAAAGTACTACGTTCCGTACAAGGTGTTGCAAAGGATTGGTACTATGGCATACAAATTAGAGCTTCCTAATTCATCGTGAGTGCATTGAATTTTCCATGTTTCATGCTTAAATAAGGTTATAGGTGAAAATATTCTAGTTCAAACAATATTGCCAGAACTTGATGAGGAAGGAAAAATCATATCGGAACCTGAAGAGGTCACGGAAACAAGAACTCGTCAGCTATGAAATCGATCGATTTCAGACTATCTCATCAAGTGGAAGAACTTACACACTGAAGATTCTACATGGGAGGATGAGAATTTCATATAGAATCACCCAGAGCTACTCAAGCATTCAGGACAACACGTTTTTGAAGGAGAGGGGAATTTTAGGTCCCTATATTACTAGTTTATCCCCTTATTGTTATTAATGTAGCCCCCTTATCATTATTATTGCAGCCCCCTCTAACCCCAATATTGTTATTATTGTGCCCTTACATTGTTATTGTTAGGTCGGCTAGGATTACGTTGTGGCCCCATGGACTCCTATATATAGAAAGGAGGTTTTTTCATTTGTATCATCCAAGAATTGTTCATTCATGTAATGTATTGGAGGTTTCCCCCTCGAAGTGGCTTATTTCTAAGGCGTTGATATCTCTTTTCTTCTATTTTTGGAGCTGGTTTCACAACAGGCATTCAAGGATGTAGCCAAATCTAGTACAATAGAAGATAACCTAATGGAATAACTTGACACCCTTAAAATACTATAACCCTTGTGAACATAAGCTACTACAAATTATCCACCTTGGCCACTGCCTACTCACACAAAGTATTAGCATGATTATTTAAGAATTTCCTAGATACCATAGAGGAACCAGTCACATTACCAGTCTCATGCTAGGTTTGAGGCTTCATGGAATGTATTGGATTAGCAATTCCTTTGGTCCGCCTATGGGTACCAAAAGTAGAATTCCTTCTTTGAGGCTACTAAGATGCTGAAATCATATTTTGTAAGAACTTCTTATTTGGCTATCAAATTTGAGTAAAAAACACCCATGATGATTCTTGAGTTGTTTGTGATCCCACAGTTCTTCCTTGATAAAATTCAACATTGACAAGAGGCCCCTATGGCAGAGTTGCTTTAATATTAATTTGTAGAAATGGTGGTGTCAAACAACCATGCTCCACCTTTTTGCTATCTATTATGGAAATTTTTTTCGTCTTCTCAAATCCCAACTTCTTATGTGGTATTTCCTCAAATTTTATCATGTGAATGACATTGACATCATGTTAAATCCTATCATTCTCTCCATATTCCAACAACAAATTATTTCATAACACTACAACTTTGTCCTCAGACTGCATTGCTAAATTCATATTTTGATCATCTAGTTTCTCTAAGTATGAATAAGACTCAAATGACATCAAGAAAACCAATAACCTAACCTCAACACCAAGAACATAATCTAAAAAAAAAAAATTTAATAAAATCAATAAATCTCACCTTCGAATAGGGAAGTGGTTGAATCTTCTACCTCAACACAGGTCATTGTGGGCCATAACTAGAACCCCTTCGATGGAACTTATGAGAAAAATGAGCCATGCATGTAAATAATCAGAATAAAACACTACCACAATAACCAAGACCAAAGACATTCCCTACATCCTTGGGCATGCTAAGGTTATTCAACTGGACCTAGTTTAAGAACTACATAATAGTTAGAGAAGGTGAAATTGTTCCTCACAATGGCTTGATGCACTGAGATGGCCATCATGAACCCAAGCCACTTGATCACGACATGACATGTCGGTGGAGAACCCATTGCAAAAACATGACGCATGTTGATCCAAATTCATGCACAACTACTAACCGAACATTAGTTTGACAATTGTATTCTAGACTAACAACACAATACACACATGCCTTAGGCTGAATTATTGGCATAAAAATTAGTGGAGAAGGACACATGTTATTTTCAGGGCATAGGAAAAATTTAATATGAAAGGGAAAGTGGTAGAATAAGGTTGGCCTGACCATTTTCAAGAAGATATTCCTATCGACGTAACAAGCACATAACCTAAGTGAAAAAAAAACAAGAAAATCAAGAAATCTCACCTTCCAATAGGGCAAGGGTCGAATCTTATCGCTAATCACAAGCCATTATGAGTCATAACATGGAAAACCTTCAAAAGTACTGATGAGAAAAATGATCCATGAAGGTAAATAATCAGAAAAAACACTGCAACAAAACCCAAGACCGGAGGCCTTCCTGACATCCTTGGTGACACTGAGGTTATTCAACTTGACCTGGTTCACATCAAGAATCAATTTAAGAGCCACGAAATAGTTAGAGAAGGTGTAATTGTTCTCAGAAATGACCTCCTCCACCCACATGGCGATCACGAACCCAACCCACTTGATCAAGGAACCAAATGTTGGTGGAGGACACATTACAAAAATAGGTGGTCTGTCGATCAAAACTCGTGCAAAAATACTAGCCCAGCTTTAGTTTTACACCTCTTACTCCACACTAATAACAAAATACACATGCGTTAGAGTGAATTCTCGCCATAAAAATATGTGGATAAGGAAAAATTTCATTTTCAAGCCACAAAACATATGTAATCTCAAAGGAAAAAGGGTAAATGAAGGTTGGGATGACCATTTCCACGAATAAATGGCTATGGTAATAAGTAGTAAAAATTATTATTATAATTATTATAAAATATGGTTTAATTAAAGCTTATTTTAATTTGATAATATATATGAATAAATAAAATAAAATACATAATATTTAAAATAAATAATAATAATTTTATATGTTAATCAAATGTAAATTTTTAAATTTAAAATTATTGTAGTTTGTTTCGTTATATTTGAAATGGAGATTTCTTTTTGATGAGGAGAGATAGTTATGAAACCTTTTTTTGAAACCTTTTTTTTACCGTTGGAATTGGTGTTTAATCCTTTCCCTTGACTAAATATCTTAGCCCAATGGGTTAAGGGGGAAATCCAATGTCCACAATTCATTTCCATCCCCCATCACAAAGTGAAAAATATATGGTAAAGTGTCAAGGTCTATTCACAACCTTGTATAGAATATCCTCCATTTGATGTTCGTGGGTACTTGATAGGGAGTAGCTATATTGTAGAAGGTTATTCTCATTAGTGAACTTTCACTCATTAGGATTCCTATTACTATTGTGAGTTGTTTCCTAAGCCATTATTGTAGTAATTTTGTTGTACGTTCCCTTTATTCTATAGTGGTCGACACTTCCTTTGGATTTCTTGAGGTCAGTGGTTGAGTAAGTTGTTAGTTACCACCATAAGGGGTCATGTAATTACCTATGAAACAAGAAAATATTGGTTATATTGTATATGTTTTGATTATTTGGAAACAAAAATGGGTAAACTTCATTTATATAAAGCAACAAAAAAGTAACGTGATAGTTTGAATTAAAGGCATTAGTTATTTTGAAGTTGGAGCTCTTCTGGTGCATGCCCTAATTGGTAGATATTTAGATAAGGAGGAAAATGTAGAGATGTTGACTGGTTGGATAGAGGGAACGTAGAAGCAAGCTCTAAAGTTTGCTCCAATTGTCCACTTTCATATTTAGAGGTGTATCTATGTTGAGGTACACAAAGAATAGAAAGAAAACATTATTTTCAGGTACTCATGGATGTGACATCCCTTAGGTTTTCCCTTCAAATGTTTTCTTTTTGGTTTTAATTCATGTTGTGAACCTTTATCCATTTAGAAAGTGTTATTTTTACTCATAGGATTATGAAAATTTTCTAATGGTTCACCTATGGAAATATTCTGAATTTATTATAAAAGGTACAATCCAAACCTACAAACCGTAGCATAGAAAAGAGTATCCTAGTATGGTCTGAAAATCTAAGTTGAAGCTAGTACATATTTGAATGATCAAATATCCCTCTTATCATTGATTCAACCACCATCGCCATTATAATATCTTGTTGGGAATCATCCCTAATTCAAGCTCAAGGGAAAGTGTTAGGTATTTATAAGGTTTAATGCAACATCCAAAATAGAATGTCCCTTAACCTTAAGACTTCATCAAATCATATAGAAGGGGTGTGTAAGAGTTTTCCAATGCAAGGGATAAATTGAAGAATGTGTGTTATTTACTTCTTCTCTAAATTTATGGTCAATATTCTTCCTTGTTCTCAGGCCTACAAGCACAACAAGTTAGACCCATTCACTCCCCACTTCCCATTCATCTCCTAGAGCTCCACTAGGTATAAAGTCTCCTTAAAATAGATTAAAAATTTTTATATCCAAAGTCCAAAAAATTAATCATCCTTGGAAGATCATGGTGTAGTATAAGGAATATTTTCCATATATAGATGTTTATCAAAAGGGTTTAGAATACAATTGCACATATTTTTAGGTAAATCGAATGCTAGTAAAGAAGAAAAATACGAACAACATATAACAATTGTCAAGGTCCTTAAAGCAAAGAAGGCCCATTTTGTAAGCTCTTAATTCCAATCTCATCTCTTATTTCCCATAGTGTTGGCATAGACCCAAAATTTTAGTCCTAAGGAGAATATACGTCTCCTAGAAAATTGGTATATTCCTTATTCAAGAAACATGTGATTGGGAAGAAAATTGGTTGCACCCTTTTCTTCCTTCCCAAAATGTTGGAGATTATATACTTATGATGCTTTAAGCCAATATAAAGGTTTTTTAAGTGCTTGAAATTATATTATTGATGGATTTTATTTTCATGTGTTGAATAAAGGACTCCCAACGGATTGTAATTAAAAGGAGATGGGTTTTAATTTGAGGGAAGAATAATGGCCACTTGTGGGATAGAAAACTGTTTTTGGAATATTTAAGAGGCCAAGGTATTTTTGTGTTCAATAATGTGATAATTAGGTTTTTGAATGTAAGAGTGGTTTTAATTAAACACAATGGTTAGAACTTGGAAAATTTGTGTAGATTTAGTGGAGAAATCTCACTTGGATAATCATTTTCTTGTAATAAATGAATTTGAGCCTTGAAATTTATTAAATGAATTATGAAAAAATTCTAAATATGTGATTATTAATTTCTAGTGTATATCTCACTGAATTATTAAGCACGGAATATGTAAATATATGTACATGGGCTATAATTTATGTAACACCCGTATTTGACCCCTTGAATACAAATAAAATGTCCATGCAAAGCTAGACTGGTGAGCCAAGGACATCCTTTGAGGGTCCTCACATTGTTGGGTATGTATGTATATGTGTTATGGGGATGTTTCACTCATGTGCACATGTTCTAATTTTTATGCTAAAAGTTTTGATAATGTAATTATGTAACACATGCATATTAATAAAAAAATTGGTTGCAAATTGAAAAGAAGAAATGAGTATGGGGGGTTGGGACTCCAAGCATGAAAAAAAGGGCTCAGATGATTTATTAATCATTATAAAAATATCCCATGCATATAACCATGCCCCATTGAGTGGCTTGCCATAAGGTTATGTAGCATAAGAAATAAATGCATATAAATGAGGGCATATTTGGCATTGTGGGGAATAACGACAAGATTACAAATTCTTTTTATGAAAAATTATAGGAAATACAATCATGGAAGCATGGTGAGAGTGGTGAAATGAATACCTGAAAGTGAACCTAGAAAGCTTGTTAGGGCAGTGGAACTCCTCGAAGCCAGAAGGCTACTAGTTGGACGATTTTAGGATTGGTACATATTGTAGCTGCTACAAAACCACAAAAAAAAATTGCATATTTAAAAATTTCAGCCCCCCTTCTCCTCACTCCACCCATTAAATTTATGACCCGATTTATTAATCTCCCCATGACTTGATGTTCTTGCACCGACCAATTTACCCACCCGTGAAATCATGCGATGTGTATTGCATCCATGTGTTGTGTTAGGGTTTTTGACTAATCTCTCATCACTCCAGAATTTACCCCTATATGATATGCCTCTTAGACAGAGGTGGAATTATGCATTGATAAATGATACTTCAATATTTCCATAATTATGATTGACTCTTCTAGGGTTTGGGAGAAACCCTAAATTGGTAGAGAGTGATATCCTTCATGTATTAACCTAATTCATATTTCCACATGTACCTTCTAAATTGGAATTTCATGGCATCTTGGAAAGAATCATTGAAAATCATATTCTCTTAGGTTCTTCATTGGTCCCGCACCTCAGCATGTGCATTAAGGTTTGTGAGAATTGTATGCTCCCCTTGTGTTTGTGAAACCCTAGCCATTGGTGATTGAATTTCCAACCATGTTGTGAATTAATACATACTCGTGAGGGTGCTTATCATTGTCACATTCTCATCTTATCTCGAAGTTGGATCACTCATAACTTTGGATATCAGCTAAAGGTGTGAAGGGAATTTCAACGATTAACATCATTCATGGCTCATCATAAATACACTATAAATCTCAAATCGATGTCATATCAAATAAAAATCTCTTATATATATATATATATATATGTGTGTGTGTGTGTATGTATGTATGTATGTATGTATGTATGTATGTATGTATGTATGCACGTATACAATAGGATATTGAAGAGGAAAATTGTGGAAACCTCACTTCCAGAACTCACACACATCGGTGCTACATTAGAATGGCACACATGATAGTCACTCCAATGATGTACAAAAGGTGAAACATGAGGATGATAGAGCGTTGTTTTGAAGGGTATGCAAGCACTCATGCCAGAGTTAAGTGGTGCTGCATTGATGGCCCACACCCACATCGGACTAGAGCGTGGCTCCTTCAAATGATGTCTCCAAAGGTTGACTTTGTATATGCGATGATCCTTTTAATTGCTAGTAAAGGTCACTATAATACCTGCCCTCTCAAATCGACGACTCAAACACTCAATGAATGCTACCCTACATTCCTTTGCTCAAGTTTTTGTTTACCACTTGTCCCCAAATCACAACAACCAATTGACCGCATCGTGGCTCTACCAACTACGTCGACCACCGAGAATGAAACACCTCTTCTCTACAAATAAACATCATTATTTTTCTATAATGTATTATATAGTTATCAACAGATGAATCCCTTGTCCTATTTCTTGTTTCAAATTGGATGGGATGTATCCACCCCAGGAAAATTGTGCCACTAGATACACTTGAATAATTATCTCTCACTACGAGAGTGCGATGAAGAAAAGTAGACTGCAGGAAAATGTTAGCATCCACCATTAAATATCCTCGCCAAGAAGTTTTTATTGGAACGTTCCACTAGTAGAAAACATGTTTGGAAAGGCTTCTAAGTCACAGAGTTGTGTCTTAAAATCTCAACAAGGATAGGAGGTAGTGTGATTGATCATTTGTTGCGACCTTGCGACCTCAGGTAACTTGTGCTTACCCCAGGTGGTGAAATCGCTATCTACAACAATGACCCCTCTAAATAACGAAATTCTGACCTTGTGTAATTCGCACACACCCCAGGCATTTATGTCACACTCTAGAGCAGCGACTCCTCTAAATAGTGACTAGGCAACTTTCGCAAGTTGCGTTCTCTCTCTGGTCGCATAGTCACACCCACTTTTTCTGAGACTCGCATCAGGGAGCGCAACTTAAACTAAAACGCAACCATTAGGGAAATTTTAATGTATAAAATGGGCCTCCTAAGAAAAATATAAAAAAATAGTGGAGATAATAAAATAATTTTAGATTACATCATCAAATTTTAGAGGGAAAAAGAAAAAAAACATTTTTTTCAACTCGTATTTTCATCTTATCTGCCTATGGATTTACCGAAATTTTGAGTGACAACACTCATTAGATACATAATTTGATTCCTCATACAAGACGTACCCATGTTTCATACTTTCAATGGACCCTACTACACGTAAAATGAGAAATACATGAAAAACATGACTGCGATCACTTTTTTTCATGTATTTCTCATTTTTCATGTAGCAGGGTCCATCAGAAGTATACAACATGGGTACTCCTTGGATGAGTAATTAGGTTTTGTATTCAAAGAGTAATCATGATCGAAATTTGAGTAAAAACTTAGGGAGATAAGTTGAAAGAGTAGTTTTCTTATTTTCTTATTTTTTATTTTTTTTACATTTTTAGTCCAAAAATGGTGAATCATCTCCCATGGTTAAAATCATCAGATTGAATCCTATTGGTTCTTATAAAGTTTATTTTGGTTGTAAATTTTCCCTAGGATGCCCATTTTAGACCTCGAAATTTCCCTAATGCATGCGAATTTTTTTGTGGTCGCTAGGCCGCAGAGAACAACAACAGATCATGGCGAACAAAAATTATGGCTCATCTATAGCGCAACCTAGCAACTTATTAACAAGTTGAATCTTCTCAAAACTCCCCTCATGTCACGCATCATATGTTTGTCCCAACGCATAACCGAACATGGGATTTGATTTATAATCTCTACTCTCCATCAATATCTGTCGCAAAATAAATAAGGTATGATTCCCCTTTTTCTAAAGATCAAAGGATGGAGTCTGTTAGCACCCAATCTGAACCTCAGGCTTAAAAAGGAAAATCAGGGTAACAACTAAACCACGCTCATCCTTGTAGCTAGCCCTACAAGGATGGGAGAGGGCTCTCTCCGTAGAATAGATATTCATTAACACAATAATGAACTGATTTTAGGCTAGGTATATAAATGGGAAAAGGGGTTTTGATAAATGACTGAATTTTTAGGGATGTATGGGACAAAAGGATAGTATGAACCGAGGAATTAAATCAAAGACATAGAGTATTTCATGGGGAAAGATAGGCAGGAGATTTAGCAATCAAGTTGAAATAAGATGGAGTGGAAAGACTGTTGAGAAGCTAAAAAGGGCATAATAAATGAATCCTTTTCAAACAGAAAAAAACACAGAGAGTATGAATGATTCCCCAAGGTAGAGCATATAAAATGGATTCTACCTTTCTAACTTGAAAACATTCAACTGGAAATGTTTATGAATGAATGGTGAAACATAACAATGTACATATGAAACACAAAGGAGAGACATATTCTAAAACTCATACCACATGAATCCCACAAATCAGAGCCGCATCACTTTATTAATTCCCTGCCAAATTGTATAATGGAGTGCAGAGCTCACTGCCACACTACTCCCCTACTTCTGAGTTTTCAGACTTCATACCTCTACAAAATGATTTGAATTTTGAATAAATAGACCAGATTTGTGAGAATATGGATCAACAGAAAGAGAAGATGTTTCAACAACTTTCAAGAACTGAAAACTGAAGATAGAAAACCAAGAGCCAATAATCTTTTGAAAGGAAAACCTGCGTTACGTTTGTAATTTGTTGATAAAAAATGAGGGGGCGAGACCTGTAGTGTAGATCCTTTGAATCATAACTGAAAATGTGACTGTTACAACACTGGTTCCTGGCCTCTGACGTTTCGCTTTCCATTTGAATAAAACCAACTTTTTAATAAACATACCTCTGAAATGAAACTTTGCCTTTAGTGAAGGGAAAATTTAATTTTAAATAGGAAAAAGGGAAGGGAAGTAGGTGGAAATCATATGTAAATCGCAATCACAATCGACGGGGTGGAGAGATATAATATAATAAAACACATTGCAATATGTTTGTAATCGGCGCCATCGCAATTGCAATCGGAAGGACCGGGGGCAATCGCAATCGGAAGAGCGGGTGAATTGCGTAACAAAAATCGCCGATGTGATTGGGAGGGGGGAAATGAGTTATGGGCCATTGGATCAGAGTGGGAATATCGACGGTTGTGGGTTAAGCAGGAGTAGGATCGGAAGGTAGCCGGGCGTAACATATATAAACATGCCGATCAGCTATAAGCCGTCAGATTGGAGTGGGAAGATCGACGGTCGATGTGACATCGGCGGGTTTCCATCGGGGGTCGACTATACAATCGCATTGGAGCATAAGGGATTTGTGATGCTATCAGAGGAGGGGCTACGATCAATCGCATCAGAATTTTACAGTCAGGTCAATTGGCGATTGTCTTTAAATGATGCGATGTGATCGGGGGAAGGGTTTCGATTGTGATGGGCAGTGGCGGGGGGTATATATATATATATATATGAACCTTTGAAATGTGTATCGTAAGGTTTTCAACGGGGAATGGAGGGGCAGTGGTTTGGGAAATAGATCGCATATATGATTTATATGTTTACAGGACTTTTGTAATGCGATTTTGCAATCACAGAGGGGAAAAAAGGTTTTTATAAGGGAAACATTAAACTTTAGACATAAAATTTAAGGGGAACATGGGAAATAGGGGATATATGAGGATATAGGGGACTTTAATTCACTTAGGCATAAATTTCAATCTAGAAGTCATTTTTAAGAGTGCAATATGCTATTGGAAAGCTATTTCCGGGCTCTTTCTGTTGAATCTGCTTGGAAAATGATTTGGCACTGAACATGTTGCGAAAAAATTCTTTGAAAGGCAGGGTGATGATTTTGTCAAAGATTACAGCTTCTGAATTGTGACTGAAAGGAAAATTATTATGTTTTCTCCTCAAAAAATTCCATCAAACTGAATAAATGATATCTCTGATCTTCCTGGTGCTATGATTTTGAGTTTATTGACTTTCTCATGACCTTGCTAATCTTTATTTGACATGTGACTCATTAATTTGATTATGGTGAGACCCTAGAAACTAATGAGACCTGTCCTATGACCTACTGACATGATTTGAGAGTGAAAGTGACTTATGACCAAAGACCATAGAAAGGAGAATCAACAAGTGCCTCATGAGAGAGGACTGATGAAAAATCACTACCATCAATGAATCCATGACCTAGTGGAACGGTGAAATTTATTCAGTATGAGACTCCTAATATGCAAACGCAAAAGATAAATTTTGATCACTGATGGTAGTATGACTAGACTGACACTAAAATTGGCTCCAATGGGGATGGTAGCTCCTTGGAGGTGCCGAGAACATCGTAGACCAAGTAGCCTTATCCATTGGGCATGGAGTCAAAAATACTAAAAAACTAACACAATGCAGGTTGACACTGACTCAAGACTAAGACTGAGAAACTAAAATAAAACCAAACCATACACATAACATTCAAGTCTTATAGCCTTCACCTCGGGCCCCAAAATTCAATGACTGTGTACTCTTAACTCTGATAAAAATAACATGGTATATACAATCATGATGACATAAATTCTGATCCTTTGTTTTCAACAACGGTAGTGCTTTAAAAGCCTACCATTTTTTGCTCCTCCAGGGCAATCTTGGCCATCCATTTCTGAGAGAAAGAAGGAATTTTGTCCTCTGTATGCTGAAATCTTGTATGGTTCTTTCCACAGATTGTCAAACTTACCATGCTTCCCTTTGTCTTCATTTCTGGAATCCCATTTCAACACTATATCATCCAGCTGAAAATTTTCTTCTTTGGTCTTTCTGTCAAAGATCTTCTTTATTTTCTCCTACAACTGAATGGCGTTCTATGACACTTCCTTTCTTGTTTGCTGAAGGTGGATCATCTGATTGATCCTTCACTTATTATCATTATCCTCGCTACCAACTTCTTGCAATAATCTCATAACTGGGAATGTAAGGGATGTGGGGAAGACATCATCAGTTCCATAAACTATTTCAAAAGGCGACATACCTATAAATTTCTTACCGCTAACTCTGTCTACCCACAGAGCGCTGATGAGCTTGCGATGCCAGTTTATTTTGTTTTCCTCCAGCATTTTCTCAACTATATTTACCAGTGATTTGTTAGATGAATCAGCTAGGTTGTTTCCTTGTGGATAATACGCTGTCGAATGGCCCAACGTGATGTTGTATTTGTCACAAAAATCAATCATCTTCTTGGATCGGAACGCTGTTGCGTTGTCTGTTACGATTTTGCATGGGCAGCCAAAACGAGATAAAATATTCGTTTCCAGGAATTGAATGATTACAATGTCAGTTTCTTGTCTAGATGGGATGGCCTCGATCCATTTTGTAAAGTAATCTGTCCCTGTCAATATCCATCGGTGTTGTGCTGAGGATGAAGGATGAATTTCTCCTATGAAATCGAGCCCCCACTGCTGAAAGGGTGCATTCACTGAAACTGGTTTCAAAGGGAGTGGAAGAAATTTATTCTTCCCTTGGAAGATTTGGCATTCATGACATTTCATCACTATCTTATATAAATCAGAAAATAATGTGGGCCAATAATATCCTGCTCTTAATACCTTGTTAGTTGTAGTCTTCCAAAACAAGTGACTGCCACAGTCGCCTTTATTAAAATCGTGTGCTACCTTTTGCGCCTCTTATTCAACCAAAAAATTGAGCAGAACGCCTCCTGGATCTTTCCAATACAGAGCGCTGTCTAAACTGTAGTATTTTGCAGATTTAAGCTTTAGAGATCTACCCTTACTCTTAGACATGCCCGTAGGAGGTGAAAAATGCTGAAGGACATAGACAATATCTGAATACCATGGGGACTGCAAAAAAATATCTGAAATGGGAACCAGCAAACCTTCATCTTCATCTTCTGCCACTGATGTTATGAGGTTTATATCTAAAGCACGTAGATTTGATAGGGCCATCAATTTCACCAAGCCTTGGCCTTTGATCAACTTCGTGGGCTTGATCTCCAGATCGTACTTCAACATAGATGCTATCCACTTACCTCTCCGACCTTCTGGATCAGTTTGCATCAACACATCCTTCACTGCTACGTTAGGGACATATGCTATAGTATGTGAATGCAGAATATAGACCCTGAAATCCTTCAATGCCTTGATAAGAGCCAATGCATGTTTTTCAATAATATTATACCTTAAAGCAACATCTCTAATAGTTCTACTGAAAAAGGCAATTGTCTTTTCAATCTCGTCTCTCTTTTGCATTAAAACATCAGCCAAAGTATGCTCATATGCAAATGAAAATATGATAAAGTCTTGAGTGTAGTCGGGACTAATCAAAACTGGGGTATTTGACAAAGCGAACTTTACCAGATTGAATGACTTGATAGCTTCTTCACTCCACTTGACAGTGTTGTCCTTCTTCAACATTTTAGTCATTTCCCTCAAACGTTTAGCCAGATTGGGTATAAATCGTCGCAAAAAGTTCATCTTACCATTAAAAGCCTGAATCTCCTTTTTTCTTTGTGGAAGATCTATGTGCTGAATTGCCTCCACTCTAGATGGATCAATGTGAATACCGTCCTTAGAGATGATATGCCCCAGCAGCTTGCCTTCGTCCATGGAAAAAAGGCACTTCCTAGGATTGAGAGAAATACCAAACTTTCTGCATCGCTGAAAAACAACTCTCAAATGGTGAAAATGCTCATCATCTGATCCTGAAAACACTGTCAAATCATCCAAATAAATAACCAGAAAAACATCCTTTTCATTGGCAAAAGCGATGTCCATTGCACGCTGGAAAGTAGCTCCTGCATTCTTCAGTCCAAATGGAATTTTGGCGTACTGGAAGGTTCCCCAGGGTGTTGTGAAGGTAGTTTTATCTTTGTCCTTCTCATGCACCAAGATTTGGTTGTAGCTTGAGTAGCCATCAAGTAGTGACATCCTGGATGCTCCAATTACTCTCTCTAGAATATGGTCCATTTTCGGAAGTGGATAATTATCCTTTAAGGAAGCTTTATTCAAGTTCCGAAAATATATACACAATATTATTTCTCCAATCTTCTTACGTACTGGAACCAAATTTGAAATTCAGTCAGAAAATCTAATGGGGACTATGATACCAGCTTTGTACAATCTATTTACCTCTTTTTCGATGGATGGAAACAACTTCAGATTGATTCTTATCAGCTTCTGTCTGAATGGCTTTTGATCCAGCTTGATAGGAATAGTATGCTAGATTATGTTCTTATCATACACCTTCAAATCTAAATAATCCCATGGAAATAGATCAAAAAATTCAGAAAGCAACTCCACATACTTCTCCTTCTCTTTAGGGGACAATGCCTTTGACAATTTCACAAACTTGGGCTGATCAAGTGTTCCAAGATTCACATCTTCAACTCCTTTCTCCGTGGGCACCAAGCTTGGCTTCTTTTCCACATCATCCTGATCAAACAACTCCTCTAAAGGTATGAGACCTTTAGGAATTACATTATCTTTCAGCTGCAATATTTGCATCTGGTTTGTTTCCAATTCTTGATCATCAACCACATACTCACATTCTATGGGGGTGTCCGTGAATTTTCCATCACCCTACAAAAATGCATTGATCTCATTATCATCCAAAAATACTTTCCAATACCTTAAATTGTCTGAAATAGCAGGCCTATGTTTGACATGGATCTCAAACTTGTTGTTGGATTTCATCGGAATCTTCAGGTTACTTGTAGTAGTGGCAAGAGAATCAGCAATAAGATTTTGCATCCTGGGGAATGTTGTCAAAGTGTACTCTAGGAATTTCTTCAAAGTGTCCAGAACTACATTTCTGTATGCCCTTAGTCTTGGATGTTTAGCTTGGTATTCTCCTTTCACCTGCTTTATTATTAACTCAAAGTCACCATACACAGAAATCCTTTTTGCCTTCAATTTCTTGAAGATTTTGAGGCCTGAAATCAGAGCTTCATACACTACATTGTTAGAGTAGTCAAAAGCCAACTTATAAGTGCATACTCTAACATTAATAGGGACCTTTTCAGGTTGGAAAATAGGGCTCTGAATCCATATTCCAATATCTGCTCCATCCTTACTAATAGCTCCATCAAAATCCATAACCCATAGGCCTTCTTCTTCTTCTTGTAGATGCTGAAAGTTAGTTTCTTCCTTCTATTTACCTTGGCTGGTTTCTAGCTGTTCGCTGTATTTTTGTTGCTGGCAGACAGGAAGCTTAGAATTACTTTCCACTTTGTCCTTTTCCTATTTGAGGACCTCTCTGAAATTTTCTGAAATCTCAGGCATCTCATCCACTTGTACCAACTGAACATCCTCATCATTTAAATCACCATCTGAATATAAGACAAAAGACTCTAACTCTGTGTGGACTGCATTGATGGGATGGTGTACTGGCTTATCATTGCTAGTAATCATATATTTCATTTTCTTTTCCCTATATAAATTTCTCAACTGGCCAAATACAGGGATTGTGGCATAAGAGAAGTTAATTTGTATGGTCCCCTTAGGTTTTTCACCCCAAGACCTAGATAGAAGCATTCCAAATCGTGGTGGGACATCAGCAACAACTACATCCATCAAGACATTTTTGGCTGGGATTTGATATAAAGACACTACCAAGTCTTTGATAAGACCAATACAATGGACCCTACTTGAGTCAAAAGAATAAAAATCATGGTATTTTCTAGTAACATCAAGGCCTAACTTCTCCATGACATATTTGGGAATCAAATTATGTGAGGCCCCGGAGTCCAACATGGCGTTATGCAAGAAAAACTCATGCAACCTAAGACTTAGGTAAAAGGGAGGGACTTCATTTTCTTTAGATTCTTCTGTAGCTGGACCAAAAATAAGTTCAGGGTAGTCATCTTCCACATTAACCATATCAGAAAGAGGGTCCATTTGCAAGACTTTAGACACCTGAATTTTATATACACTATTCTTCACCAACTCAGTCAAGGGCACAGACACTTTGAGTTTAGAAATTTCATTTTCTAATTTAAAGGACGGAGCTTTTTCTACCTCTTTAATGGGAGGGTCTTTCTTCTCTGTTTGCTCCTTTTCTACGCTCTGCTGGCTTTTTTCATTTGTTGTGTTAGTAGCTACGGGTGCTTTGCTGGATGAAGGATTGGCCAACTCTTTTCCTTTTTTCTGTTCCTCGTCCTTCATTTAGAGTTCTTTTCTCTTTTGAATGGGACTAATTGTGACGTTTCTGTTCCTCAGAGAATACTGCCTTCGCTGGGCTGATAGAGTGTTCATATACCCTCTCTGGTAGTCATCAGATTCTTCCTCTAACACCATGTCATTGGCCAAAATGAAATTTTCGTCCCCTCGAATGTCTGGAGTCGCCACTGTGTATTCTTCGTCTTCTGTGAGGAAAATGGGTGCACCATTAGCCGTGAAAAAGTGATTGGCGTCGATCCCAGGGTCATCATCATCTGAGTCTATCCCTTGCACGTAGTTCTGATGCAATGGCGTTTTAATCTGCTGCTGTGGTGCCGCTTGGTCCTGCGCCCTCTGTTCTCTCTGTCTAATTCTGAATTGCGGCTGTTTTTGTCCTCTAAAATTCAGATTTCTTATTTGGGGTTCCGGTCTATCCGAAATCATTAATCGATCAACCATCCTTTCCATTGTACGAATCAGTGCGTCCATTTTGTTGTCTGAAGGTGAGGCTTCCTCTTTCACTACAACTCTCTTTTCAGCTTTGGCTCGAGCTCTTCTAGCCAGCAGATTAGCTTCAATGCTTACTTCTATCTTCTGCATGTCTTCAAGTGATGTCATATCTCTTTCACGAAGCTGATATTCCATATCGGCATCAAAACCATCCGAAAAATTCAGTAGAGCTGAATCCACAGGAGGTTTTAGGTTAGTCAGAATAGCATTGTATACAACATTGAATCTCAAACAATAGTCTTGCACAGTTTCACCCACATTTCTTTTAATGTTCTCATATTCAGACAGAATTTGGAGTGGATTCTTTTTCACCTCCCACTGGTCTAAGAACTATGTGTGTAACTCTTGTAGAGCGTGAACAGAGCCTATTAGTAAGGCTCTAAACCACTTTCTAACTTTGCCTCTGAAGCTTTGAACAAACAACCTAATGGTTACATTCTCTTCCTCTACCTCATGAAGATAAAAAAAATCATTCATCTTGTCAACATGTTACTGGGCTGTGATGCTTTGAGCGGCATCAAAGATTGGAATTTTACTTTGATAGTTAGCAGGAATATCATTTAGGTCCTGGTGTAAAACCAGGGGTGCATACGGGGCGGACATGATTCTGGGAGGATTTACCACAGCGTTTGTAGTACTGGGATTTGAGGGAGGTGTTGGTGGAGGAGATGAAAACTGGGAATTGACTGATGGGAATGCTGATGAATCAGGAGGATGGAGTGTTGGCCCTGATGATTTTGAAACCTCGGGAATATTAGTTACAGTGTTGGACTGAGGATAATTCAAAATGTAGTCATCAATGGAGCAATTCGCTCTCTGAACTTCAACATCTACAAGAAACTCCAGATCTAAAACCGTGTCTTCAAGTGCAGTTTCAGACTTATTTCTAAACAAAGAAAGCCCAAAACTCTCATCAAAAGAAATCCCTTCTATAAAAAACCACTCACTGGGCCAAGTATGGGACCAGAAAATAGGTGTAGGACTCAGTGATCCCTCTTGTCTTCTAACTATTCTTAGGATAAGATTTGGATTTTCAAACACAGGGGGAGGATTTGGATCAGGATTATCCCTTGTGTATCTTCTTGAAGCCAGTGTGGTCAAATTACTACTATACAATATTTATATCAGCCTATAAAACTCAAAAATATCGTCATCGAGACTTTACAAGAAAAATATTACTGGGGTGATAAATGTTCTATGCTAAAAGTTTGTAACTTTCCCCAGTATGATCGCCAGAGATGTTAGCACCCAATCTGAACCTCAGGCTGAAAAAGGCAGATCAGGGTAACAACTAAACCATGCACAGCCTTGTATCTAGCCCTACAAGGACAGGATAGGGCTCTCTCCATAGAATATATATTCAATAACACAATAATGAACTGATTTTAGGCTAGGTATATAAATGGGAAAAGGGGTTTTGATAAATGACTGAATTTTCAGGGATGTATGGGACAAACTGACAATATGAACCGAGGAATTAAATCAAAGACAGAGTATTTCATGGGGCAAGATAGGCAGGAGATTTAGCAATCAAGTTGAAATAAGATGGAGTGGAAAGACTGTTGAGAATCTGAAAAGGGCATAATAAATGAATCCTTTTCAAACAGAAGAAAACATAGAGTATGAATGATTCCCCAGGGCAGAGCATATAAAATGGATTCTACCTTTCTAACTTGAAAACATTAAACTAGAAATGTTTATGAATGAATGGTGAAACATAACAATGTAAATATGAAACAAAAAGGAGAGAAATATGCTAAAACTCATACCACATGAATCCCACAAATCAGAGCTGCATCACTTTATTAATTCCCTACCAAACTGTACAATGGAGCACAGAGCTCACTGCCACACTATTCCTCTACTTCTGATTTTTCAGACTTCATACCTCTACAAAATGATTTGCATTTTCAATAAATAGACCAGATTTGTGAGAATATGGATCGACAGAAAGAGGGGTTGTTTCAATAGCTTTCAGGAATTGAAAACTGGAGATAGAAAACCAAGAGACAATAATCTTCCGAAAGGAAGACCTGCGTTACATTTGTAATTTGCTAATAACCAATGAGGGGGAAAAACCTGTAGTGTAGATCCTTTGAATCGTAACTGAAAATGTGACTGTTACAACATTGGTTCTTGGCCTCTGACGTTTCGCTTTCCATTTGAATAAAACCAACTTTTTAATAAACATACCTTTGAAATGAAAATTTTCCTTTAGTGAAGGGAAAATTTAATTTTAAATAGGAAAAAGGGAAGGGAAGGAGGCAGAAATAATATGTAAATCGCAATTGTAATGGACGGGGCGAAGAGATATAATATAATAAAATACACTGTAATATGTTTGTAATTGGCGCCATCGAAATCAGAATCGGAAGGACCTGGGGCAATCGCAATCACAATCACAATCGGAAGAGCGGGTGCATTGCGTAACAAAAATCGTTGATGCGATTGGGAAGGGGGCGATGAGTTATGGGCCGTCGGATCGGAGTGGGAAGATCGACCGTTGTGGGTTAAGCGGGAGCAGGATCGGAAGGGAGAGGGGTGTAACATATATAAACATGTCGATTAGCTGTAAGCCGTCAGATCAGAGTGGGAAGATCGACGGTCGGGGTGACATCGACGGGTTTCCATCGGGGGTCGGCTATACAATCGCATCATAGCATAAGGGATTTGCGATGCGATCGGAGGAGGGGCTACGATCAATCGCATTGGAATGTTACAGTCAGGTCAATCGGGGATTGTCTTTAAATAATGCGATGCAATCGAGGGAAGGGTTCTGATTGCGATGGTAAGCGGCGGGGGGTATATATATATATATATATATATATATATATATATATATATATATATATATATATATATATATATATATATATATATATATATATATATATATATATATATATATATATATATATATATAAACCTTTGAAATGTTTATCATAAGGTTTTCAACGGGGAATGGAGGGGAAGTGGTTTGGGAAATAGATCGCATATATGATTTATATGTTTACAGGACTTTTTTAATGTGATTTTGCAATCACAGAGGGGAAAAAAGGATTTTATAAGGGAAACATTGGAAATAGGGGATATAGGAGGATATAGGGGACTTTACTTCACTTAGGCATAAATTTCAATCCAGAAGTCAGTTTTAAGAGTGCAATATTCTGTTGGAAAGCTCTTTCCAGGCTCTTTCTGCTGGATCTGCTTGGAAAATGATTTGGCACTGAACATGGTACGGAAAACTTCTCTGAAAGGTAGGGTGATGATTTTGTCAAACATGAGAGCTTCTAAATTGTGACTGAAAGGCAAAGTATTATGTTTTCACCTCAAAACATGGTTTTGAGGTGAAAATTGCATCAAAATGAATAAATGATATCTCTGATCTTCCCGGTGCTATGATTTTGAGTTTATTGACTTTCTCATGACCTTGTTGATCTTTATTTGACAGTTGACTCATTAATTTGATTATGGTGAGACCCTAGAAAATAATGAGACCTGTCCTATGACCTACTGACATGATTTGAGAGTGAACGTGACTTATGACCAAAGACCATAGAAAGGAGAATCAGCAAGTTCCTCATGAGAGAAGACTGATGAAAACTCACTACCATCAATGAATCCATGACCTAGTGGAACGGTGAAATTTATTCGGTATGAGACTCCTAATATGCAAATGCAAAAGAGCAATTTTGATCACTGATGGTAGTATGACTAGACTGACACTAACAGAGTCTACATATGATAGATATGAAAGGAGCATCTCACCAAATTTGTGATATCAAAGGTATTTTTTATAGCCTTCATACTTAGAAATAATGGATTGTTGTCACAGGGTTTCGTCATCATCGCTAGTCAAAAGGAATATTAGGCCTAAGAAAACTATACATTTTGGTTATGCTTTACATGATTAAAAAACTTCTATTTCTTCGAGTTTTGAATAAAAATGGTGAAATGTAGAATCCTATCGAATAGTGTGGCACCATGTATACACCTTGTAATGTGCACAAACATTGTGGATCGACTGTGATATCATATTATGACATAAGGAAAGCATTCAATGTCGATCTATGTTACGAAAATACACAAACATTCTAAAATTCCTCTCCATAACATGAATAAACAAGCTCAATATGATCATGCATGAGTTGTACATATTTTCTTCTATAGAAGAGGATGATACAGGGGTCCAAATTTATTTTAACTTTCCATAAGTGTATTATATTTCTGATGTTATTTTCTCAATGCATATATACATGGCTAATTGTAATGTGTTCGCTTGTAGGTAGCATGGGGAAGCAACGGTCTTAACCTAGGAGTGATGACAAGAAAACACTCAAAAAATCAACACCTTTACCCCAATCATCTTATTATGAAAATTCCCTTAGCAGTGCAATGGCATTGGCAGTAAGTAGAAATTGTTGATTTTCATGGAAAAAGCTATGGTTTCCTCTGGTGAGAAAGGTGGTTCCTTACGAAACTCCAAGAAACCTACAATAAGTTCCATGGTACATCACTGAAAGATGGATGACTGCACATGAAGCATAGTGGCAGGAGTATAGACTAGTTGTAAGACTTAAAAACCACACCATTGTAGCATACATGCAACCAACACCATAGGGTTTCCAAGAACCCTTGAAATCCCCTCTTCTCCTTCATTCTGATGTAAATATTTCTCACCATAGTGTCAGTGGCTATGCGAAGACTGATCTAAGCATGCAATCATCAATAGGCATGAGAGAATAATGTCGAAGATCAATATCCATGAGGGGAGTTCAAGGGTCACGGTAGGTGAACAAGTGCCTCATATCTATAAAATGTGCACTCATAGCCCATTTAAAGGGAATTTTTAGCACTTAAGCGAAGGGGAGGACTAGATAATAGACTAGTGCTTGAGAGATAGAGGCACTCAACACTTGGTAGCAAGTAGAGGTAGTTGTAGTAAGGCTAGGGTTTTTCATCACAAATTATTATGAATAGACAATGTTTCACTATTCTATTTCGACGAGATGAAATATATGTATTTGAAGTTGCAACAACATTAATAAGATATTCTACTTCTTCGACACTGATTCAAATGCTTTCTAATGGTGGTATTATTACTTGTGTGATATTTCACTATGTTTGTATGGGTGCTTTCATATACACAATTATGTTATGGACTGGTTCATAGTGGTTGCATGTATTTTTTTCTTCTGAATCGATGTTTACTTGTTCTATGGTGTGTTAGTCATCTATTGTGAACTAATTTTCAGTTAACTTCTCGCATGTTCTTGTTTACATTTGTCTAACTGGGTTTTTGCTCACCGATCCGTCTCATCGCATACCCATTCTTATTGTTTCTTAGACTTTCTTATATCTCTATATGTAGTTTGTCAATCTTGTACTAATTTTGTTGCACTATATGGTCATTTCACCCTTGTCTCATCTTCGACACCTTATCATATGACAACCAAGAGAGAAAAAAATTATGTCGGCAGCCAGGCCCACATACCAAATGGGTCTCCCATCCCAAATGGTATCAGGTATAATTGGGACCTCTCACCTGGGATACCCCCTTGTTGTTGGCAGTACAGCTTTGACCGTCAACAAATTTGTGCTAGAAGGAGGGCAAGATGGGAAAATTTTTGCGTCAACATCATTCTCCTGAGATTTTTATCGGATTTTTCTATTTTTCAATTGTCAATCGTCAATGAGATTCTCTATCACTTGTCTCACTTAAAGTTTGATGGTGAGAATGGAATTTCCATAACTGAGCACCTTACTAATTTTCTTTAGTTTTTTGAATATTACGAAATTGATGATGAGGCGTTTTCTTATGTGCTTTTCTCCCTCACCCTTGAAATTCACATTAAGAAATGGTGTTGCACATTGCCATCATCTTTTATCCATTCATTCGAGCAAATCACCAGTGAGCTTCAACAAGCTTTTCACAGGTACAATTTTCAAGATGTATTAAAAGGATAAATGAGATCATAATGAAACCTCATGAATCTCTAGAGGGGTTTTCTATTATATTTTTCATCCTAGTTTTGAGTTCCCTGAAATAGATATTGATTGGGCATGATTAATTGAACAATTTTAAGAGTTGGTTTTTGTTTGTTTGCAACACCTTAAATATAAAAAAGAATCTTGATCCTTATGACTATCATGATAATATTGACGTTAAAAATTATCCAGGTTTTTTCCCTAGTATTGTGTTACCTATATCTCTGAGTCTGGAACAACTTCAAATCTATGAGGAGGAAATTAGTATTTGTAACAGTTCTCACCCTCCACTAATATACTACCTAATGAAATTTTGTTCAAAAATAGTTTAGGTGATGAAAGACGCTTGCAGGGAAATGAACCGTGTGGTATTTCCTACGAATATTTTATGTACCCTGTAAGATCAAAACTTAGAAATCAATTTTATTTAACATCTCTCTCTGTTAATGAAACCGATCTTGATTTCGTTAAACGTGTGCCTAGTTCTAATCATAAATATCTTGCACTTGTCAGAAATGACGGGTATTGTCCAAGATGAATTTGATTGTCCTATAAAGCTCCCAGATCGTGACATGAATGTAGGTTCATTGTTAACTTTAGATGACACTAACGGGTGAGATGAAAATCTTGGTAAGATTGGAACCCCTTCATCTGAATCGTTTCATCCATTATTCCCTAACTTATTTCATGAGTCATCTACACCAATGTTTTCTACAAATCATTCGAAACTTTATCGTGTTGGTGTTGGTGGAAGTCATGAAAATGAGGGTGATGCTTCACAATCGCACTATGAGAATGATGAATCTCTTATTGCTCATCTCCTCCTTTTGTAGTCCTTATCTACTCAAGAAAGAGACCTTATGTCTTGGCTATCTTAGGATGTTTCTCTTGCCGAATCATCCTCATTTTTAATCGAAGAAGAGCCTAAATTACGTGATACCCAACTTGATAAAATTTGTGGCTTCAATGATTGTAATTTTCTGAATAAGTATTCACTCACACCTCTAGTGATTGTCGTTCACATTTATTTGTTGATCCTATGAGGCCACTTAAATTCAATGATTCACCTTACGAAGATTCAGGGACTTATCATGAAGTTGAAGCACTTTAGATTCTATTTATGGTTATGTCAGGTTATCACGATCCTGAGGAGACTCATGGACCAAGTCCAATTAGGGTTTCTGAAATTAGGTTTTTCACACACCACACTCCTCTCAGCACAATCATGACGGATGCCAAATCATCTTGAAAATCATATGATTTGAGTGATGTTTCTTTGAGAACATATTTTTTCCCCTAACAGTTGATATGCATCAACCTCTATACCCTAATTCATTCACTGGAGGGAGGAAACTAACCATTGTCTGAAATATTTTTTATTGCTGCCCACCTGGTACATATTGCATTCAAGTACAAGTAAATGAAGTTTTACAATCCAATCACTCAGCCTATCTATTTCTTGAGACTCTTCTTGTCAATTCATATCATCGTTTGGAAGCTAAAGAATATACTCTATTAAACTATCAATCTATCGGTGTGAAAACATATCGCCAAATTAATAATATGCTCACTAATAGTTATCCAGACACTGCAAATAATGACTACATGCATTCGCCATTTAATATTATGAAGGCACCATAATTCAGTGATTCATCTTTCAGAGATCTAGGGACTCATCAGGAAGTTGAGGCACTTCATCTTCCTTTGATGGCTATGTTAGGTTCTCACGATCCTCATGAGACCCCTAAACCAAGTTAAATTAGGGTTTTTGCACTTGAATTCTCTAGCACCTCAATTTTACTTGGAAAACACTTATTTTCTTTATTTCATCAAATTGATCATCCTCAACATCATGATGACATTGAGGACTAGCTTGAGGGATCCCATCTGGAAAATGTCTCTACAAATATTCAGTTTCTTACCTCACTTCCATTGATTTAGGGTTATGCATGAATGGATGTGTGTCATGGCTAGATGATAATAGGTTCCAAGTACATATTTCTACTTATCAAGATTGGGTTGTATTTCAGCTTGAACAATATTTTTTGGCACGTCTCCTACTAAGTAGCCATGACCTTCTAGTTGTTGTGTAGGTTTTACAAGTAATATTCTTTGTTCATGCACAATTTTTTATCTTGTTTCTGTTGTGAAACTAGCTCCAAAAATAGAAGAAAAGAGATATCAATGCCTTATAAATAAGCCACTTCGAGGGGGCAACCTCCACTACATTACATGAATGAACAATTCTTGTATGATACAATTTACAAAACCTCCTTTCTATATATAGGAGGCCATGGGGCCATAATGTAATCCTAGTGGGCCACAATGTAATCCTAGCCAACCTAACAATAATAATTTAAGGGCGCAATAATAACAAAATGGGGGTTACAAGGGTACAATAATAACAATAAGGGGGTTACACTAACAACAATAAGGGACTATACTAGTAATATAGGGACCTAACATGCCCCTCTCCTTCAAAAAAGTGTTGTCCTCAACGCTTGAGTAGCTCAGGGTGCTTCTGTATAAAATTCTCATCCTCCCATGTAGAATCTTCAGTGGGTAAGTTCTTCCACTTGATGAGATACTCTGAAATTGATCGATTCCGTAGCTGTCGAGTTCTTGTTTCCATGACTGCTTCAGGTTCCAATGTGATTTTTCCTTCCTCATCAAGTTCTGGCAATATTGTTTGAACTGGAAGATTTTCACCTATAACCTTCTTTAAGCATGAAACATGGAAAACTAGATGTACTCGCGAAGAAGCAGGAAGCTCCAATTTGTATGCCATAGTACCAATCTTTTGCAACACCTTGTAAGGACCATAGTACTTTGGCGATAATTTACTATCCTTCTTAGCTTGCTTGAGGGACATTTGTTTATATGGTTGTAGCCGTAAAAATACTCAATCTCCTACATCAAAACTTCTCTCGCTACGATGTTGATCTGCCTGTTGTTTCATTCGATTTTGTGCCAAATTCAGGTTATCCTTTAAGAGTTGGAGAACTTCTTGCTGATGCTCGATGTGATCTTCCACTGCTTGAACCTTCGTATTTTCCCTTAAAGATGATGTGATGGATGGTGGATGATATCCATAAAGTGCCATAAATGGGGTCATTTTTGCTGCAGTATGGAAGGAAGTGTTATACCACCATTCAGCAAGAGGTAACCACTTGACCCATTGTGTTTGTTTATCAGATACAAAACAAAAAATATATCCTTCCAAACATTTATTTACTATCTCAGTTTGACCATCAGATTGAGGATGATAAGATGAGCTATGAGCTAATTGAGTACCCAAACAAGAAAATAACTCCGTCCAAAAATTTCCAGTAAAAATGGGATCTCTGTCGCTCACAATAAACCTTGGGCTTCCATGTAGCTTTTGAATTCTATCCATAAATGTAGTAGCAACTGTACTTGCTTTAAATGGATGAGATAATGCACAAAAGTGTGCATACTTTGTAAGTCTATCAACTACCACCATGATGACACTCTTTCCTTCGAACTTAGGTAAACCTGTGATAAAATCCATTGAAATCTCCTCCCAACGTTGACTTGGAATGGATAAAGGTTGTAGAAGTCTCGGGGTCTTAATTGTTTCCACTTTATTCTTCTAGAAAACCAAACATTCCGCCACAAACTTTTGAATATCAGATTTAAGGCCATCCCAAAAAAAATCTTTCTTCACCCTGTGGTAAGTTTTTAAAAATCCTGAGTGTCCTCCTAAAGGAGAAGTGTGCAATTCCAAAAAAATCTTTTGTTTTAGTTGGGAATTCTTACAAAGATATAAGTGATCTTTGTACCATAAGGAATCATTTTTCCAACTAAATGTATCAGATGTACTAGGATCTTGCTGCAACTTTGGAATGAGTGTCCATACATCTTTGTCCTTCTTCCATTCATCTCTTGCTTCGGTTATCCAATCTGGTTGGATAATAGAAATGGCACAAAGCAATGCTTCCACCTCTTCATTCTTTCTTGAGAGTGCATCTGCAACAACATTAATATTTCCTTTTTTGTAGATTATTTCAAAGTCATAACCCAACATCTTTGTGACCCATTTTTGCTACTCTTCTGAAGATAGTCTTTGTTCCAAAAAGTGTTTAAGACTATCATGATCAGTTTTTACCTTGAAGTGTCTTCCCATTAGGTAATTTCACCATTTCTTTAGTGCATGCAGTATTGCTAACATTTCCTTCTCATAAATAGGTTTCTGTAAATACTTTCCTTTGATTGGACGACTTTCAAAAGCAATGGGTCTTCCTTCTTGCATTAAAACAACACCAATTCCATTTCCGGAGGCATCACATTCCACAATAAAGGTTTTTGTGAAGTCTGGCGTAGCTAAGACCAGTGCTAGGCACATTGCCTCTTTAAGATGTTCAAAGGCCTTAGTTGCTTCAGAAGTCCATGAAAATGCATCTTTCTTCAATAATGTTGTTAGAGGTGCTGCTATTCTCCCATAATTCTTAACAAACTTGCGATAATACCCTGTTAACCCGAGAAATCCTCGCAACTGCTTTATGGTTGTGAGGACTTTCCATTCCTTAATGGCTTTAATTTTGTTAGTGTCTACCTTAAACACCCTCGTGAGATACAATATGACCCAGATATTCCACCTCTTGTACTCCAAAGAAACATTTGGATGTTTTTGCATATAATTGTTTCTCCTGCAATAGTTTGAGCACCCTATCAACATGTTGAATATGATCCTTCCAAGACCTGTTGTAGATTAGTATATCATCAAAAAATACTAGCACAAATTTTCTAAGGAAGGGTTTGAAAATGGAATTCATCAACCCTTGAAATGTAGAAGGTGCATTGGTAAGGCCAAAAGGCATGACCAAAAATTCATAATGCCCCTCATGAGTTTGAAATGATGTTTTTGGAATATCTTCAGTCTTCATTCTAATTTGATGATATCCTAAACGAAGATCCAACTTGGCAAAATAAATTCCTCCATGTAATTCATCCAACAATTCATCAATCACAGGAATGGGAGATTTATCTTTAATAGTGAGCTTATTGAGCTCCCTATAATCAGGACACATTCGCCATGATCCATCCTTCTTGTGTACCAATACTACAGGAGCAGGGAAAGAACTTTGACTAGGTTGAATTATACTCGCCTCTAACATTTTTGAAATCATACGTTCAATTTCGCTCTTTTGGATGTAAGGATATCTATAAGGCTTGATGTTTGGAGGAACACTTCCTGGAATCAAATGAATAGCATGATCATTATCACAAATAGGTGGGTTTCCTTTGGGAGTTTCAAACACCTTGGAATTATTGTCCAAGACTTGTTGGAGATCTGTAGAAATAGATGATTTTGATGTTGGAACTTCTACTAAGAATAATTGTGAAATTACGCCTCATTTTTATTTCTTTATAAGATTTGTGATGACATTAGAGCTTATTATCCTTCCCGGCTTCCCCACAATACCCTGTAATTCGACTTCCTTTCCTTCTGAAAAAATTTCAAGAAAATTTCTTGAAATTAAAAGCTACTGTCCCCAAAGATTGTAACCATTGTACTCCTAGTACAACATCAGCACCTCCCATAGGAATGGAAGGCATTAGACTATTCAATACATATTCCTCCATGGTTAGCTTGATATTATGGCATTTTCCAGAGAAATTGATAGTTCTTCCATTTGCAAGCATCACTTGACATTCTGGTGCTGGGTATAGGAAACAATTTAATTACTTGGCTACCTTACAATGAATAAAATTATGGGCGCTACATGAATCAATCAACCTTATTACCTTTTTCTTCTTGATATGTCCTTCTATCTTTAGAGTTTGAGGAGTGGTAATTCCTGCCAGTGCATTACACGATATGGTCGGATTCATTTCTTCCTCTTCTAGGGCTGGTTCCTGGTGTATATCCTCTTCTTGTTCATTTTCTTCTTCCTCTTCACAATCTATGTAAAATAATTTCTTCTCAATACACTTATGACCTTTAGTGTATTTGCTATCACAACTGTAGCAAAGCCCTTTTTCTCTTTTTTCTTCCAATTGTTGTGGTGTCAACCTTGTAGGTTATGGAAATCTAGGAGTAGCAACACTTCCTTCTTTATAGAATTGAGTGGTAGGCTTCCTTGTCGCCATAATTTTACATTCAAATTTTCTTGCCAACCTGAATGCCTTCTCCAATGAATCAGGTTCCAAAATGCGAACTTCATGTTGGATGTTATCCTTTAAAGTGCCTATGAATATATCAATCCTGTGTTCCTCTGGAATATCATTTACCCTTATATTCAATTTTTGGAAGTCCTTGTTGGGAAAATACTGAGAGGGGGGGTGGGGGGGCGGGGGGGGGGTGAATCAGTATTTAGAAAACTTATTTATTTTTATTTCTTTTAAACCCATACGCTACTTTCCTGAACAGAACTCGCGTATATACGCAGATAACTAGAAGGAAACTCGTGTATGCACAGAGATACAAATAAGCAGTTAATTCTTAACTTAGATCAGTGCTTTATTCATTCATCAGAAGTTAAGAAAGCAGTAAACAGGTGCAGTAAGAACAGAATAAAGCATCACATATCATCAACACACATGAACACCAGGATTTAAGGTGGAAACCCAATTCGGGAGAAAACCACCACTGTCGTCGTCTCAGTCTTCAATATTTATTATATAAAGAAAACATCTTACAATCATGTACTAGCGCAGACTCATACCAGCACGCAGGCACCCACCTGCAGAAGGCTACAACCTTCTCTCGTTTACCAGCCTCTCCTGGAAGGGAGCTACAACCCCCTGATATTTGCACCAGCCTCTACTGGCAGAAAGCTTCTACTTTCAGACTGAAGGCTTCAACCCTCAGATCCACTACAGACCACGTTTCATCAATTTTCAAACTGGATCAAACAGCTTCACCACAATCCTTCACTTGTCAACAAGCATCCTTTTCTCATTTCATCAAATAGAGCAGTGATACCACTGTAACCAGAATATCAGAGACAGCCCATACTTCAGAACAGATATGCAGAACCTCAATTATCTTCTGAGAAACCATCAAATTAAATATCATACGCGCTTTTCTTTAACCAGACTCATGTATACACACACCCTTACTGAAGTGAACCCGTGTATACATTTGTGCAATTTGTTAGAAAAACCCTAACAACCCATACGCGCTTTTGTCTGAATAAAGCCACGTATAGACGCTCTTTTCACGAAGCGAACCTGCGTATAGATCTATAAAAGATAAATTTTACAGATCAGACCAGATCTATGAACTTACCCAGATTTCTTCAACTTCTTCAACAGATTTGCCCCAGGTCTTCATCACTTCAACTCAGATCATCCAAGAGATTCACCATTTCAAGATCTAGAGATCTTGAACCTTCATTATGTTCATAGATGCATCATAGATTCAGATCTATCAATTTAGAGAAGAGTTCAACCATGCAGATATACTTCAGAGTGAAGTATTCATTAAAGCCCAGACACACACACCCTTTGCATAATGAAATTCTTCTCCTTATATAGATTTAGCCTTTTTCAATACCATGGGTCAAAACCACATTACTTCCAATGGTATTCCTGGACGAGATAAAATAAACAATACAACGCTCAATACAATGGGTCAATACCATGGTAGTAACCCCTGGTTTTATAAATTTAGAGCGCAATTAGGCATATGCGACTTGGCACGAACTTTTTTGCGTGCATACGCGACTTCTCCTAAACAAACCCGCGTATTCTTCGTTACATACCTTGTTTGACATTCTTCTTGCACATACTGTAGATTCTTTCTCCTGCAACTTCTGTACTGATTGTAGATACATCAGATTTACATCATTAACAAGTTCATCAAGTACAACTTCATCAGATAGGTTTTCATCAAGTACAACACTCTGCATTATATTGCCAATCATCTCATTTCATCAACTAAGTTGCCATCAAGGACAACACATGCCAACAATTTCCCCCTTTGGACTTGATGGCAACCATGATGGTGTTTGATCAATCTCCCCCTATTCAAACACCATGTCATTCTCCCCCTTTGACATCAAGGGCAAAGGGCGGATCAAAACCATCACGAAGTGCAAGAGTGTTGTAGATCTAATGTGTACTGAAGTTTCCATGCTGAAATTTCAACCATAATTTTCAATAAAGTACATGACTCTAAGACCAAGTGATCCAGCCAAGTGGATTTACATATGTGACACAAGCACCCAAAAAAGTGGTTTTACACATTTTGACTCAACTACCAAACCAAGTGGGTTTACAAATTTGAACAAGTCCTTACATGACTGAATATTACAAATTTACATCATTGATCTTAACATGACCTTTACATCAAATTACAAGTATGACCTTTTATAATCAAAACCAAAAAAAGACTTCAAGAAAGTGATCATATTTCAGAATCACAATGCCCAATGCATAATACTTAGCAAGGCCAATGCTCCCCTTGAACCTGTACATCAGTTTATTCCTTCATCTCCCCCTTAGCTTGTGCATCCTGAAAACTTTCAACAGAAGATCATCAATGCATCTTCACCCAATTTCAGAGAATGAATCAAAATAGAAGAGATAAAACATCACCAGAGATACCATACAGTATCAGAGATATCAAACATCTTTGCAGTTGTGCTAAACAGTGCTGACCCCACACAAAAATTGTCAACAATCAACCATACGCGGCTTTCTGAGGATAAACTCGCGTATATACGCGATTGTCTTTAAGGAAACCCACGTATCCACTGTAATATTCTGAATTTAATCAGATCTGAACGTCTAAGAGGCAGAGACAACACCCAGCTTCTATCTAAGATATTCGAACGCTTCCCTGGGCAGCAGTTTGGTAAATATATCGGCAACTTGTTCCTTGGAGGGAACATACTCCAACTTCACCTTTTGTTCAAGCACTTGTTCACGTAAGAAGTGATAATTGATGGGAATGTGCTTGCTCTTCGAATGCATAACAGGATTCTTTGAGATACTGATATCACTTGTGTTATCACACATAATGGAGATAGGAGGTGTATATTTGATTTGAAAATCTTGCAAGGTTTGCATCATCCAAAGGAGTTGAGTGAAACAAGATGCGGCAACCACATATTCTGCTTCTGCTGTAGATAAAGCAATAGAACTTTGTTTCTTTCTGAACGAAGATACTAATCAGGGCCCCATATATAATGCACCACCACTAGTGCTTTTCCGATCATCAACATTTCCAGCCCAATCTGCATCAGTGTAAGCATGAAGAGTAAGATCAACATTCTTTGGATACCATAGTCCAAAGTCTTGAGTTCCTTGTAGATATTTGAATATTCTTTTAACATCCTGAAGGTGAGACTCTTTTGGATTAGCTTGGAATCGCCCAACAATCCCAACTGCATGCATAATGTCTGGTCTAGTTCCAATGAGATAGAGTAGACTTCCAATCATAGATCTGTATTCTGGTTGATTCATCGTGGGAGAATCATCATGAGAACTAAGATTACATCTGGTTATCATTGGTTTACTTACAGGTTTGCATTCTTCCATGCCATAATTCTTCAGAATTTTCTTAAGGTATTTTTCTTGTGATAAGAATATACCATCTGTCGTTTGATGTACTTGCAAGCCAAGGAAGAATGTTAGTTCCCCAAGTAGAGACATTTCAAATTCTTGCTGCATAACAGAAGAAAATTTCTAACTCATAGATTATTCATTACTTCCAAAGATGATATCATCAACATATACAATCACAATCAATAATTTATCATTTTCAATTTTTGTGTATAAGTTGCTATCAGCAGACCCCTTTGTAAATCCTTTTTGATGAAGATGTTTGTCAAGACGATAATACCATGCCCTTGGAGCTTTTTTGAGACCATATAGAGCCTTTTTAAGTCTAAAAACAAGATTTATATCATTTCCCAAAATGAATCCTTCTAGTTGTTCTATATAAACCTCTTCTTCTAGATCACCATTGAGAAAAGCAGATTTAACATCCATTTGATAAACTTTGATTTGTTGAAAGCTTGAGAAGGTAAGAAACATTCTTATAGCTTCAAGTCTAGCTACAGGAGCAAAAGTTTCTTCAAAGTCTATACCTTCTTGTTGAGTGTACCCCTTGCAAACAAGTCTAGCTTTGTTTCTTACAACATCCCCATTTTCATTTAACTTGTTTTTGAATATCCATTTAGTTTCAATGACATTTTTATCATGTGGTCTTGGAACTAACTCCCAAGTGTGATTGCTTTCAATTTGATCAAGTTCTTCATTCATGGCTTGAATCCAACATTCATCTTTGCTAGCTTGATTGACATTGTGTGGTTCAACAGTGGATAGAAATGCCAAATAGCTAGAGGATCCCACAAGAGTCCTTCTTGTTTTGTACACTGATCCCTTGTCACCCAAAATTTGAGATTCTGGATGGTTCTTTTGAACATAAGCTGGATGGAGCTTTTTTCAAGATAAATCATCTCCAGATTCTTCATTGGGTTCACTGTCTGTATCATTTCTATTTGATGTAGAAGGATATACGTCATCATCACCTTCATCTGTTGTTTGTTTTTCTTCTTTTGGAGCTACAGGAGACTCATCAATAACAACATCAATACATTCAACAATCTTTCGAAGTCTTCTATTGTAACATTTATATGCTTTACTTTGAGAGGAATAACCAAGAAGTATACCTTCATCTGCTCTTGGTTCAAACTTGCCAAGATTTTCATCATTATTTTTGATAAAACATTTGCTCCCAAAAACTTTAAAATGCTTCACAGTGGGAGGATTACCATACCAAAGTTCATATGGCGTTTTGTCACTATTTACACCAACATGTGCCTTGTTGAGAATATTTACCGCTTTATGAGCTTCTTCTCCCCAAAATGTGTCAGGTGTTCCGGAATCATAAAGCATGTCTCTAGCCATTTGTTGAATTGTTCTATTCATTCTTTCTGCTACACCATTTTGTTGTGGAGTGCCTCCTATAGAAAATTGTCTTTTTATGCCATGTTGTTCACAAAATTCAAGAAATTCATTTGATGTATATTCACCTCCTCGATCAGATCTAAGACATTTGATTTTTAGATCTAATTCATTTTCAACCAGAGCTTTGAATATTTGAAATTTCTCAAATGCTTCATCTTTGTGTTTAAGCAACCCAATCCAACACATTCTAGAGAAATCATCAATAAATAAGATATAGTATTCTTCACCACGTGGTGACTTTTTCCTCATAGGTCCACATATATTTGTATGAATAAGTTCAAGAGGCCCACTTGATGATCCTTCCTTGGCATTAAATTGCACTCTGGTCTGCTTACCGAATTGGCAAGATTTACATATGATATTTTCAGGAAGAGTAATATTAGGAAGACCATGAACAGCTTTAAGTCTGCTTGACTTGTTGATTTGAGAGAAGCTCAGATGCCCCAACCTTCTATGCCATAGCCAATTTTCTGAAGATTTTCTCAAGTAACATTGTTCTTTGCAGTTCTTCAATACATACAGGTTACTTAGAGTTCTGTTTCCTTTTATAATTTTTTTACCTTTATCAAGATCACGTACCACACATTCTTTTGAACTGAAGACAACTTCAGTTCCTTGGTCACACATTTGACTTACACTTAACAAGTTATGTTTTAATCCATCCACATACATGACATTATTGGCTTTCACTTTTTCTTTTAAGAAAACAGACCCTTTTCCTTTAATAACAACAGGTGTATCATTTCCAAAAGTAACATTCTTTTATTTTTCTAGAGCACTATATGCAAGAAGTTTGTTCTTGTCACCTGTCATGTGTTTTGAGCATCCACTATCAATGTACCATTGATTTTCTTCACCTTCTGAAAATAAAGCTATGCCACAATTTTCAACCCGTCAATCCTTCTTTTTCCATACTTTGGTGCTTGAAGGAACATGTTCTTTTGGCTGGACTTTGCTCCTGCATTCAGATTCTTCATGGCCAAAGTTATTGCAATAAGCACATTCAACTTCCTTTTGAAGAGGAGAAAAGTTGTTATAGGTATTCTTCTTTGTTCCAATATCAGTCCTTTTCTTTCTTGCTTGTCTTGTCATGATAGTTTTATATGAAACACATTGAATAGCTTTATGACCAAAATTGTGACATGAGAAACATTGTCCATTGAAGTAGAAATTTATGCGATCATGAAATCTTCTATTTGAATTTACCTGCTGGTTGGTGTTCCTTTGATGAGTATTCGAGTTGAAGTTCCTTGACTTGAGCTGATCATGCTTTACCTGTGAGAAGTCTTTATCCCTTTGCTAAGTGGCAGAATGTTGTCGACCAGTTGTAGCTGCTTTTAGATAGTTTGGTGCTGAAGCCTGAGAAGATTCTCCGGTATATCCAAGACCAGTCTTTATAAGAGGAGAACGTTGTACCTTGATAATTTCATCCAAGGTTTCAGATCCTTTAGCAAATCTAAGGTTCAGAGTCTTTACTTTCTCAAGTTATTTTCTTAGACTTACCACTTCACATTCTAATTTTTCATTGTGCTTTTTCTCTTCTTCAATCTGATTTTTCAGAGCCTCTATGATTATTTTACTTTCTTCTGAGCATATTTTGAGTTGATTGTTTTCATTAAGAAAATAATTTTCCTTTAGAGCATCCATAAAAGTATACTTTTCTTCTTTAGATTCATTTTCAAAAGCCATAAGAAGTCTAAGATCTTGTTCACCTTCTTCCTCACTATCAGATAACCCATCACTATCTTCATGAGTATAGTAACTTTTTCTAGTGCTAGACCGGTTATTATTTCTTCTTGCTACTTCCTTTCCTTTAGCAGGTGTTTATTTGTAAGGACACTTGGCAGCATAGTGACCAACTCTTCCACAATTAAAGCATTTGAAAGGAAGCTTACCTCTAAATCGTCCTGTACCAAGTTGAAGTTTCTTTACAAAGTTTGCCTCCTCTTTTTCTGAAACATATCCTGATCCTTCTGCTTCTTGTACTTATTTCCCTTTTGTAGAAGCTCTAAATACGGCTTCTTTGACTTCATATGGTCCTCCTCTTCTCATTTCATAAGCAGCTAGAATGCCATGAAGTTGCACCACAGTAAGGTTTTGAAGATCCTGTTTTTCTTCAAGAGCAGAAACTTTTGACTCAAATTTTGCCATTAGTGATCTCAAGATTTTCTCAACCAAAGTAGATTCTGTTATTGTTTCTCCCAGATTTCTCATACGATTTACAATGTCATCAAGACGTAGAAAGAAACTAGCAATATTCTCATCACTATGCATTCTTAACTTTTCATATTCAATTCTGAGAGTTTGGAGTTTTGCACTTTTTACCTTTGCATCACCTTCATAACTTAGAATGATTTTGTCCCATATTTCCTTTGATGTATTCAGCTGCATGACCTTGACAAATTATGAGTTAGTTAGACTCCCTAATAGAGCATTGACCTCCTTTGCATTTGTTTCATAATTCTTCTTTTATGTTGCATTCGTTGGTACAGTGGCTGGATATTGATATCCTTGTTCAACAATGGCCCATATATATGCTCCCATAGACTAAAGATAGGACCTCATCCTTATTTTCCAGAACATTAGATTACTTTCGTCGAAGAGCAGAGGCTTGATGGATGTTGTTCCCTCTTGATTGCTCATCTTGCTTGAACTTCCTTCTAGCGGTTAACGATACCAATTGTTGGGAAAATGGTGAATGGAAATTATTTAGAAAAATTATTTATTTTTCTTGATTTTAAACCCACTCAGCTACTTTCTGGAAAAAGCATTTTATTATCTGAATATAGAAGGAAGCTCGTGTATCTACGAGAGATACAAATAAACGATTAATTCTTAGCAGATCGAGTGCTTTATTCATTCATGAGAAGTTAAGAAAAGTAAACGGGTGCGGGGGAAAGAAACGATAAAGCATCCCACATATCATCAACACATGGTACAAGATTTAGATTGGAAACCCAGTCGGAAAGGAAAACCACGCTAGTGTCTCAGTCTTGATATTATAAGAAAGCTATCTTCACAATCATGTGTAAAAACATGAGACTTACCGGCCATCTTTGACACTACTACAGGAAGGCTATAACAACCTCTCCCTTACCCGGCCTCTCTCCTGGAAGGGAGCTACAACCCCCTGATATTTGCACCAGCCTCTACTGGCAAAAAGCTTCTACTTTCAGACTGAAGGCTTCAACCCTCAGATCCACTGTAGACCACATTTCATCAATTTTCAAACTGGATCAAACAGCTTCACCACAATCCTTCACTTTTCAACAAGCATCCTTTGCTCATTTCATCAAATAGAGCAGTGATACCACTGTAACCAGAATATCAGAGACAGCCCATACTTCAGAACAGATATGCAGAACCTCAATTATCTTCTGAGCAACCAGCAATTTAAATATCATACGCGCTTTTCTTTAAACAGACTCACGTATACACGCACCCTTACTGAAGTGAACCCGCATATACAGTTGTGCAATTTGTCAGAAAAACCCTAACAACCCATACGCGCTTTTTTCTGAATAGAGCCGTGTATACACGCTCTTTTCACGAAACTAACCTACGTATAGATCTATAAAAGATAAATTTTGTAGATCAGACCAGATCTATGAACTTACCCAGATCTCTTCAACTTCTTCAACATATTTTCGCCAGGTCTTCATCACTTCAATTCAGATCATCCAAGAGATTCACCATTTCAAGATCTAGAGATCTTGAACCTTCATTATGTTCGAAGGTGAATCATAGATCGTATCTATCATCGAGAATGAGAGTTCAACCATGCAAGAGTACTTCGGTGAGTGAAGTATTCATTAAAGCCCGTACACACACACCCTTTCGCACAATGAATTTCTTCTCCTTATATAGATCTAGCCTTTTTCAATACCATGAGCCGAAACCACATCCCTTCCGATGGTATTCCTGGACGGGATCAAATAGACAATCCATCGCTCAATACAATGGGTCAATACCATGATAGTAACCCTTGGTTTTATAAATTTAGAGCGCAATTAGGCATACGTGACTTGGCACGATCTTTTCCGCGTGCATACGCGACTTCCCCTAAACAAACCCGCGTATGCTTTGTGACATACCTTGTTTAACATTCTTCTTGCACATACTAATTGTAGATACATCAGATTTACATCATTAACAAGTTCATCAAGTATAACTTCATCAGATAGGTTGCCATCAAGGACAACACTCTGCATCATATTGCCAATCATCTCATTTCATCAATTAAGTTGCCATCAAGGACAACACATGCCAATGAGTTCTCAATGTGTTTCCCCACTCCCCCACTAAACTTTTTGTTTGGAGGTTTATCAATTGGCTAAAGAAGGTGTTTCTCTTTGTATCCTCATAATGTGGTATCATTTCCTCAAAATTGACCAAGTGAAAAAAAAAATTTCAGGGATAAAATCCATCATACTTTACAGATTGATTTTTCTAAATGTAAAGTTGCAATGCATACCTTTTGTGTGTTTTGCACGTTATGGAGATCAAAATATTGCTCCATCTGTAGTATCCATGTTACAGGATCCTTTCCCTTAAACTTCCTCATATTCATTTTTGGAATATGATGGTTCTTCCTACCAACATTAGAGTTTATGAAATCACGATTAACATTTATTTTGTTCTCATCATGAGGTTGTTCTACTATCTTTTCACCATTAGGAAACATTTCTTGTATCAACTTTGTCAAACCTTCCATGTCTGTTTTAAGATCATTCTTCATGTTTTCCATGTTTTCTTTCATGTCATCCATCTTAGCTTCCATGCCAGCTTCCATGCCATCCATCTTAGCTTCAATGCCTTTCTTCAAACCATCCATCTTCGCTTCCATGCTTTTCTTCAAAACTTCCATTTCATTTTTTGTTGCTCTTTGCGAGAGCGAAATTTGGTGTACTTTCTCTTGTAATTTTGATAGATCATGTCACAATTCTTCATCTTCATGAGTCATCGTAGAGCCTTCTGAAGGCTTAATGGGTGTTAAATTATTTTTACTAGGCATATTTTAGAACCCAATACTGATATCTATTCTAAAATATTCCCTTGGAATAAATTCAAATTGATTCTTCAAACAAGACTTATGCAATTCGGACCTGAAGACTGAAGATAGGACCTCATCCTTATTTTCCAGAACATTAGATTACTTTCGTCGAAGAGCAGAGGCTTGATGGATGTTGTTCCCTCTTGATTGATCATCTTGCTTGAACTTCCTTCTAGCGGTTAAGCCTTTTCAGAAGGACCTGGCTCCGATACCAATTGTTGGGAAAATACTGAGAGGGGGGGGGGGGTGAATCAGTATTTAGAAAAATTATTTATTTTTCTTGATTTTAAACCCATACGCTACTTTCCTGAACAGAACTCGCGTATATACGCAGATAACTAGAAGGAAACTCGTGTATGCACAGAGATACAAATAAGCAGTTAATTCTTAACTTAGATCAGTGCTTTATTCATTCATCAGAAGTTAAGAAAGAAGTAAACAGGTGCAGGAAGAACAGAATAAAGCATCCCATATCATCAACACACATGAACACCAAGATTTAAGGTGGAAACCCAATTCGGGAGAAAACCACCGCTGCCGTCGTCTCAGTCTTCAAAATTTATTATATAAAGAAAACATCTTACAATCATGTACTGGCGCAGACTTATACCAGCATGCAGGCACCTACCTGCAGAAGGCTACAACCTTCTCTCATTTACCAGCCTCTCCTGGAAGGGAGCTACAACCCCCTGATATTTGCACCAGCCTCTACTGGCAAAAAGCTTCTACTTTCAGACTGAAGGCTTCAACCCTCAGATCCACTGTAGACCACATTTCATCAATTTTCAAACTGGATCAAACAGCTTCACCACAATCCTTCACTTTTCAACAAGCATCCTTTGATCATTTCATCAAATAGAGCAGTGATACCACTGTAACCAGAATATCAGAGACAGCCCATACTTCAGAACAGATATGCAGAACCTCTATTATCTTCTGAGCAACCAGCAAATTAAATATCATACGAGCTTTTATTTAACCAGACTCGCGTATACATGCACCCTTACTGAAGTGAAACCGCGTATACATTTGTGCAATTTGTTAGAAAAATCCTAACAACCCATACACGCTTTTGTCTAAATAGAGCCGCGTATACACACTCTTTTCATGAAACGAACCTGTGTATAGATCTATAAAAGATAAATTTTGCAGATTAGACCAGATATATGAACCTACCCAGATTTCTTCAACTTCTTCAACAGATTTGCGCCAGGTCTTCATCACTTCAACTCAGATCATCCAAGAGATTCGCCATTTCAAGATCTAGAGATCTTGAACCTTCATTATGTTCATAGATGCATCATAGATTCAGATCTATCAATTTAGAGCAGAGTTCAACCATGCAGATATACTTCAGAGTGAAGTATTCATTAAAGCCCAGACACACACACCCTTTGCACAATGAAATTCTTCTCCTTATATAGATTTAGCCTTTTTCAATACCATGGGGCAAAACCACATTACTTCCAATGGTATTCCTGGACGAGATCAAATAGACAATCCAGCGCTCAATACAATGGGTCAATACCATGGTAGTAACCCTTGGTTTTATAAATTTAGAGCGCAATTAGGCATATGTGACTTGGCACGAACTTTTCTGCGTGCATACGCGACTTCTCCTAAACAAACTCGCGTATTCTTCGTTACATACCTTGTTTGACATTCTTCTTGCACATACTGTAGATTCTTTCTCCTGCAACTTCTGTACTGATTGTAGATACATCATATTTACATCATTAACAAGTTCATCAAGTACAACTTCATCAGATAGGTTGCCATCAAGGACAACAATCTGCATTATATTGCCAATCATCTCATTTCATCAACTAAGTTGCCATCAAGGACAACACATGCCAACAGTCCTCAATGTGTTTCCCCACTAAACCCTTTTGTTTGAGGTTTATCAATTGGCTAAAGAAGGTGTTTCTCTTTGTATCCTCATAATGTGGTATCATTTCCTTCGTAAAAATTGACCAAGTGAAAAAAATTTTAGGGGAGCAAATCCATCGATACCATACAAATGTATTTTTTCTAAATGTAAAGTTGCAATGCATACCTTTTGTGTGTTTTGCACGTTATGGAGATCAAAATATTGCTCCATCTGTAGTATCCATGTTACAGGATCCTTTCCCTTAAACTTCCTCATATTCATTTTTGGAATATGATGTGGTTCTTCCTACCAACATTAGAGTTTATGAAATCACATTAACATTTATTTTGTTCTCATCATGAGGTTGTTCTACTATCTTTTCACCATTAGGAAACATTTCTTGTATCAACTTTGTCAAACCTTCCATGTGTCTGCTTTTAGATCATTCTTCTATGTTTTCCATGTTTTCTTTCATGTCATCCATCTTAGCTTCCAGTGCTCATTTCATGCCATATCCATCTTAGCTTCAATGCCTTTCTTCAAACCATCCATCTTCGCTTCCATGCTTTTCTTCAAAACTTCCATTTCATTTTTTGTTGTTTCTTTAAGTAGAGTGAAATTTGGTGTACTTTCTCTTGTAATTTTGATAGATCATGTCACAATTTTTCATCTTCATGAGTCATCGTAGAGCCTTCTGAAGGCTTAATGGGTGTTAAATTATTTTTACTAGGCATATTTTAGAACCCAATACTGATATCTATTCTAAAATATTCCCTTGGAATAAATTCAAATTGATTCTTCAAACAAGACTTATGCAATTCGTAAAAAATAATACACACCTTTTGCTTGCTTTTGAGGAGCTTGATATTGAAATTGGATTATCTTTGTGATTGCAGCACTTCAATATTTGAATTTCCACGCCAACGTAGCCCTCTGAATTCTCTTTTGAATGGCATAGGTCTGACCTAATTTGGATTCTCCAAGACAAAGTTGTGTCCAATCTCCCACAATGACCTAATTATGGACTAGTTCAGTACAGCGAACTTATACGACTTTCCACGTGTCACTGTTTCGTCCTTCAACTCTGTTGAGGAGGTAAATCCCCTCTGCGGACAGAGGCGATCCCTACTAGCCCAGCAGGGGTCTAGCAACAAACAAACAATGCTATGACGCAAGCTCCTAGTTACGAATGAAAGACTTGGGATAAGAGCCTACCTGGATTCCAACGCTAGATCTGAAGAAGAAGATGTCCCCGTCCTTCAGCCCTGGCAGATCACAATCCTTCCACGATCTCCGTGGATGAACACCTGCACGCAGAAGAAACAAACAGATACATGCATAGGAACCAGCATACGTAACTAAACATCGGTCATAAAAGATATTACTCGCATTAACATGATAGAAAAAGGAGTGGAACCATAATCATAGTCATCTATTAAAGTGATAAACGAATAGAAGTTACAACCAAGTTCTGACGTCGCAGCTTCCTTCGAACGGGTCTCCTGTTGTCCACGTCTCGCAAAGCTCGCCAAGGAAAGGGAAACCTCTCCAGAGTCTCGTAACAATGGTCTCCTCGCTTGAATGGGCCTTAAGGGAAAGAATGGATTCTTTACAGCACAAAGGCGCTTGGGAATAGGGAGATGCAAAGCTTCAGCACTTCAAGACTTTCAGCCCTTCAGCCTTTCAGCTATTCAGCCATTCAGCCATTCAGCCCCTTCATCAATGGATGAAGGCTATATTTATAGAGGAGAGGAGGAGGTTGGGATCCCTACAATAGTGGAAGGGAGGCCTTATCCTTTGGGAGGTTCCCCATATGGTGGAAACAAGAGGCCAAAGGAGGAAGGTCGTGGTTATTCAGGCGAAACCACTCCCGATGACTCATCCACGAAGTTGTTGTAATCGAAACTTCGCCTCTTTTTTTAAAAAACTTTCCATAAACAGAGTGGCGCGGGTACAACACTGGGACAGAGCGCCAATTGGCGCGGGCTCAGTGTTAATTTTCCCTCATTGGCGCGAGTACATAACGGGCTACCAGCGCCAATGCAAAAACATGTGTTTTTAGGGGTCTGTTCAGGAAATGATAAACAGGAGAAATGTTGTCCTCATGGAAAGGGATGCAATGAAGGTATTTTCAAGGCTTGACATTGCTCACAGGTCACATAATGGGTCCTCCATTGTGCGGGACGGGGAATGGTAGGGACGGTGACAAATTACTGTGTAACAAACTCTAAAATTGATAGCCAACAAACTATAGTCCGTGTACTTGTGAATAATTTTTACGGCACTGCAATCTAATGCTCAGAGAGAGAATTATGAATCTTTTCCCACGATCACCTCTTTGAGATGAAATTCGGGAGCCTGAAAAAGCACTACCTTCCACAGATCATATCTCCGAAATATTTATGAACCAAGCTTTGAAATTTTTTGACGAGTTTAATCAGGATTTCAGCGTCCCACCCTAAAATTTTCAGATTCTTAACCTTAGTAGAAAAAAAAATTATAGTGAAAATGCCACAGTGATTTGTTTAGAGCAGCAAAACCCTAGAATCCAAAGCTCTGATACCAAATGTTGTGAAACCAGCTCCAAAAATAGAAGAAAAGAGATATAAATGCGTTATAAATAAGCCACTTCAAGGGGGAAACCTCCAATACATTACATGAATGAACAATTCTTGGATGATACAATTTCCAAAGCCTCCTTTCTATATATAGGAGTCCATGGGGCCATAATGTAATCCTAGTGGGCCACAATGTAATCCTAGCCGACCTAAAAATAATAATTTAAGGGCACAAGAATAAAAAAATGGGGGTTAAAAGAGTACAATAATAACAATAAGGGGGTTACACTAACAACAAGAAGGGAATATACTAGTAATATAGGGACCTAACAGTTTCTCATTGTGAGCATCCTTGTTCTTGCAGGTTAGGAATTGATGGGATGGTTGCACTGGAAATCTGATTTCACATGACCTAACTCACTCTCTAGATAAATTAGGGTTTAGTTTTAGCCTAGCTAGGGTTTGTTAATAAAATCTTTAACTGTCCAAGTTTTCTAATTAGGGTTTTTTTTCTAGGATCTTATTTATGGCTTAAATTAATTTATGTATAGGTATTTTATTTTTATGCATTATTATTTTTGCACTAGCTTTCATTTGCTCATTTTTGTATGGAATTCATAAAATCACTGCACATGCATTGCATTGTCCTTTATGTGTAATCAACTGATTTCTTTCGAGCATAACATTGCATTGCATCATAAGCCTTTCTTGTTGCACTACATCGTGAATTTTATTTCTTGCATGGTATACACTTCCCCTTGACCTAGACTTACATTTTCCTCTATTCTCCATACCACTGTACGAACCTTCATTCAACCTAGAGCCTTCTAACATTAGTTCCATGACTAGATTTCTTACCCCTGTTTGCACATGCTTAAAGCTTGGGGGCTTTATTTGACCTATTTTCACACACTAAAACCATAAAGGGATTCCCTGATTTCCTTTATATAATGTTGAAACCCTAAACCTAATGTTTGCATGAGGTTTTGTTACTCCAAGAGGAATCTTATCTTAGAACCGGTAATCAAAGTCATATCCTAGGCATCATTCCTACGAGTCTAATTCATTATCCAGGAAGATATACGTAGGATACTTGTTAGGAACCCTAATTAGTTTCAATGACCTATATCTATAACCTAAACTTTGTGTTCAGCATGGTCTTTAACATCTTAATGACTTGTTTACATGTTGCACCTTTTAGTTGGAGAAGGGATGTGAAGGCCTGGCATGTTGGAAAACCTAAAACATAGTACCTTTCCATTTCTATAAAACAAGAAACAATCTCTCTTTCATGTAAAATAAGTTGGGATCCCACATTCGCCCTAGCCCAATGAACACCCATTAATAAGTGCTAATGTGCACATAAAACAAAAATTAAATTAAATAAAGGGTAAAGTATCGAGAAAGGCTTCCTACGTAGAGAGGTAATGCAACAACTCTATTAGGGTACTAACAAGGTTCGTTGGCAGCGGAGAAACGTTTGTGATTTCTTGAAGTGGCTCTATAGGGTATTGTATAGGCTTGTTGGTAGCAGAGAAACATTAGAAAAATATTTTCAAATTTGAATACAATAAGCCCTCTTCCTTGCTCCTGGCATCATTGTCATATACTGGCATTCATGGATCTCTACTTGGTGTTTATTGATTAACAAGACATAACTGAGGCACAAATATGATGCATGTGTGTAAAGGTTAAATCACCACAGTAGGTACCCACGGTTCTTGTTCAATATGACCTTGCATCACTATCCACACTCAGACTATTGTAGGGATTTTGGCAGAGATGTTGGATTCTACCACTAGTTATAAAATTATTGTAGTTGCTACAACACCACCCAAAACTTTGGTCATATTCAAAATTTCAGGGCCCCTCATCTGCTCGCATTGCCCATTAAGGTTATGACCCAATTTATGAGTCTCCCTATGACTCAATGTTCTCATATCGGTTGATGCACCCACCCATGCAATCATGTGATGTGTATTGCATCCATGTGTTGTGCTAGGGTTTTTGAATGCTTTCCCATGACTCCATAATCTATCCCTCTATGATTTTCCTCTCAAATAATGGTGGCATTATGCGTAGATAGATGATACTTCAATATGGCTATCATTATGATTGACTTTGCTAGGGTTTGGGAGACACTAAATTGGCAGAGAGTGATCTCCTTCATGTATTAACCTAATTCATATGTCATGATGTGAATTCTAAATTGGAATTGCATTTCACCTTGGAAAGAATCATTGTAGATTATATTATCTTAGGTTCTTCACTAGTCCCACACCTCAACATGTGCACTAGGGTTTGTGAGAATTCTATGCTCCCCTTGCACCTATGAAACACTAGGCATTGGTGATTGAAGGTCCAACCCTTCCATGAATTAATCATTACTCTCAACAGTGTTTAACATCTTCACCTTATCATATTATCTCAAAGTTGCATCACTCATACGCATTAGGGTTTACAGGGTACCTCTTACCACATTAGTCTTCATTCCCTTTAAATTCATTAAGGTTGGTGCAAGTAAATGTTATCAGGAGGTATCCTTCCACCAATATGAATTTGCACAAGGCTGACCTATGTTCACGCCATTGGTCATGTTGGACATATTTTTGTATACCTTACAGTGCATTATGGTTTGGAAAGGTTGTTATTTTGTGCACATGTCTCGAAACCCTAGATCCTCATAATTAAAATTGAATATTTTGATCCTCGCTTTCACTCCATAAATCTGGCATGCAACTCATCATCTGTCAATGATATCCTTGGGTGTAGAAATTTTTTGTTCAAAAGGTAGTTATAATGTTATATATCAGCATGTAAATTCATATATCGAACCTCCATGAACTTATTTGACCACTTGGGGCGGTTCTATTATTAATGTCATCTTAAAGGGTTATTATTTTAATGACACATGAGCCTCCTAGATTTATTTCTCATAATGGATGCAATAGCAATTCTTTTGAGGTTCTCACTCTTTAATCATCTTAAGGTTTTGAAACTGCCATTATGCCTACTACACCTATGAGACCTTAGACTCTCCTCACATGCCCCTTAGAGCCATGGAATTCATTCTCATCAACTGTCTGGAAGGATTGACACTATAGTTACATCTTCATCTCGAATATCACATAATATTTCGATCACATGTAGTTAAATAACATACCCAAATGTTTAGAATTTTTCATTGTTCTATTTACCTTCGTATGGAAATTCCAGTGAGCTAATTTTTTCTATTTCCTTTTGATCAGGGAATTAAATGAGGCGTTGAATGGAGAAGGCATGAGCGCACACCAACTAATGTTGAGTGTAACATACATACAAAAAAAACTTTACCTTTTATCCTAAGTAAAAGGTATAAATACCTAATCTATGTTACTGCATGGTTAAACCAAATGGCAACACCGAAAAATGAACTGATTGAAAATAATACTTGTCTCATAATGGTTCTTTAATCCCATTAAGTTTGAGAATAAGTCTTAATGACATATATAATAACGAATTTCATATTTAGAACTATTATAACCAAAGTTCCATTGACATGAAATCTCTGTCACATTATATATGAGATTGATTTAAGGTTCACATGAGATTTTCTCTGGTGATATGATAATGATGTTAGAAACATTTTCATGATCGCTTGCCAACCTCAAATAATGTAGCATCCAATGTAAACGATAAGACCAAGGCATATTTTCCACTCCCAGATTAATTAATGGCAACAAGTACAACATTTAATCCTTGTGAAAGATGTAAATATTTCCATATTCATATGTGGATTTCATTGATATACGATCTAGCTTCTCCACCGTTGATTTTTATGAGATCGAGGGATCTCAATTTAGTGGGAAAAGCATTCTTGTTATCTCCGCTAACCTTAGCAGACTTTACCATTTGTCATTTTTTCCTTATGATATGGATTCATTGCACCTCCGTGTTCTTCCTCTTATGTTATCGTTTGAGAAATAGCTTGGTTGAAGGGTCTCTACCCTCTGCATTGCATTTGTTGAAGAGCATACCTCGGTTTTCCATGGCCTCCTTCTCGGCAAAGCTGAATCTAACCCTACTAACCATCAGAGTCGATGTTTTCCCTACCTGGTAGCTACCCTTCTCGAGAATTTTCTAGTACTTCGTCTCAGGTAAGTGATATACTCGAATTAATTCTTCTTTTCCGCACTTGCAACCCTCAGTTTATACAGTTATTCAAGATTTGGTTTGGTACATTCTAATGCACTTTTATTTTCTTCGTAGCTCGACGTTTGGTCTTCGTGCGCAAGTTTACGCTAGCCTCGGGTAAGGGAATAAGCCCATATCACCTTTCAGCTTGTAATTAAAAATTTATGTAGCAGATTTTTTTAGCTTACCCTAACCATTCCAGTATTCTTCTTGTTTTGTTTCTTCGATTAACCATTTTACTTGGTATGTTGTAGGCATGCCCCTTGCTGTCGAATGAATTTTCGTTTGCTCCAGAGGTTTTTGACTTTGCCAATATTTTCTCAACTCTCTCCAGGTATTCCAAAACAAGTTTCTTGGGTCTGCATTTTGTATACAGAGTTTGGCACTGATTGTGTAGTCATTAGCTTTGGTCTAACTCTGGAATTTTGTTCAGTTTAAGAGATTGTTTTCTTTTAGCTCCAAAGAGAGATAATTGTAGATATCAAAAAACCTTGTGTAGAAGGTGTAATTATTCTATGGGATTTAAGGCTCGTCTTTATATCCAAATGGTCCCTCCTCCGAGTTCATACTAGGTTGGAATTTTGTCGATATGAACAAGTTTTTAATTGAAAAATGGACTTTCGTCGTAAATATTTTATTTATTTATGGGTTATATATATAGATATATCATTGCATTGTTCTCATGTTTGATATATCTGTACAATGAATAGCCTACGGGCTGGTCTAGGGACATATCGCATGCACGTTATATCAGAATTGTCAATACATATTTAAATGCATTTTTCTGTCAATATAGTTCTAAATGCATCTTCTTTTCCGATTCTCGGGTTTTGGTTTGGTCTCAGGTTTTGCACACTGTAATTTATTACATCATTCTTATTCTTTTTCCTATACTGAATCTGCTTACCGTATTCCAGGGTTTATATCTTTAATCTTTTTTTATTATGAGTAGTTGTATTTAAAATAAGTGCTATTAGTCTTTCCGAGGGCTATTACTTAAGGTATAAATTCTGCTTAAAGTTGAAGTTCTTGGAAAACTTCTACCTTTCATCTTTGTAATGTTTTATGCATTAAAATATTGGTTATGATTTTACTCTGGTTTAAGCTATAAAATTCTATGTATTTATATAGTAAATGGTATTTATACTTAGCATACTGTTACATTGTCCTATATTGTCTCTTTAATAATATTTATCAGTAATCTAGATTTATATCTATGCATTTTTCATTTTAGGTGACCAGACCACCTTCTATTTCATCCGTGTATAGTCATGTTTTGAGGGACGATGTGTCTCGGGTCAGGTTTCTCCTAGTACCCTTGGCCAACAGTCCTCTCGATTTCTCCTGAAACATAACAGAAAATCACAACCTACAGATTTAAATATATTTACACCTTTCTCTTCATTTTACATCTCTACACTCCATGTATTTAATCAGTTATCCTCTAGAGACAATTCACTGTAAAACATATGTATATAGTTTCTGATATCTTTAATGAGCTTGTATTATAATGAAAAACTTGTTCTACATATAATTTACATTCCTTATACAGAATTAGTGAAATTAATAATCATATTACTACAATAACATAATACATTCACAACACCTTATAAGGATTATTTATTGTTTATGCCACTAGTATATAGATACCTGCACATCCAAAGAATAAAAATATTACAGTGGCTAAATACCGAGATAGTAAAGTTTACTTATCTAAATCTATATATTTTAGTTGTGGTCCTTCAAACAATCAAGAGAGACGATTACGTCCTCCTCTTTCCCCTGTGCTCCAATCCTGAATGGTATGGGTAACAATGGATATTTTTGTTGTGACATCAGGACACATAGTCCAGTCAATACGAGAAGTAATTCGAGATTTTTCTAAGTGTTTTCCATTGGTGACTACCAGCTCTGGAAAATTATCCCTCTCCCTTTCTCCATGAACAAAACCCATATTTCTCACTGGGATTAGTCCCTTATCCCCAGAGGAGCAGGAAACTATTTCCAACTGTCCCCAACCACCCTCCAGTGATTGGAAAAAATTTACCATCATCTTTTACATTTTATGAAGTTATTTCCATAACTAATTTTGTTATTTATAATTAATAACTCTTCCGCAAACATTAATAATTCTAGTATTTTCTTAAAACAATAATTAAACAGAATGTCCTTTTACTAGTTAAGAACTAGTTATCATTAATGCAACTATAACAACTTCCTTCCCTGAAACTAACACCATCCTCGGTGTTTCATTCTAGCTCTGAAAAGAGCTCTAGGTAAGCCTCACGCACAAATTTTTCATCCTACCAAGTGGCCTCATCCGTGCCGAGGCTCTTCCACTACACTTTAACCTGGGTGATGACTCGCTTCCAGAGCATGATTTCCCTCCCTGGGTGTGACTGGGTAAAGCCAGTCAATAGGCCATAGGTCCTACCCTTTACAAAATTTGGAAGGGTCTACATAACCTGGGAGCCAACTTGGCATAAGAGTTCCACCACAAGTTACTCTTCTTGGGTTTGATCATCACATACACATGATCTCCCACTTCAAATTCCCAATAACACCTCTTTTTATCTGCATAGATATTCTGCCAATCTTGTGTAGCCTTCAGATTTTGTCTTATCTTCTTTACTTTTATTTCCATTTCAGCAAGCATTTCGAGTCCCAACATTAATTTTGTTTCGGTACTGATCCAATTTATGGGTGTGCGACTCTTTCTCCCATATAAGGCCTCAAAAGGACTCATATTTAGGGACACTTAATAACCATTTTTGTAAGAAAATTAAACAAGATGAAAATAGTCTTCCCATTTGGTTGGTTAATGCATCAAACACATGTGCAGAATATATTCCAACACTTGGCTCTGTTTGACCATTTGTCTGGGGATGATAAGCAGTTCTAAAGTTTATTTGGGTCCCCAACCCTGTAAATAGAGTCTTCCAAAATGTTGGTGTAAATTTAACATCCATGTCTGAGATAACTATCTTTGGAATACCATGCAACCTGAAAATTTCCCTCATGAATATGTATGCTATCTGTACAATCTTATAAGTAGACTGCATAGTTATAAAATGTGCAGATTTACTCAATCTTTCCACTACCACCATGATGGAGTCATTTTGCTTTTTTTTCTACGGTAATCTTGTGATGAAGTCCAGAGATATGACCTCCCACTTCCATTCAGGTACCGGTACGGCCTGCAACAATCTTGCTAGATGTTGATATTCCACCTTCACTTGTTGACACTCCAAACATTTATTTAAATACTCAGCAATATTTTTACGCATACCAAGCCAGAAATATACTTTTCTAATTGCAGTCAACATTTTCTGGTATCCTAGGTGACCTGCATAATTTCAATGATGGTACTCATTCATTATGAGTTCCTTTAGGTCCACACGATTTGGTACATACACCTTACCTCTAAAAGTTAGCATCTGAACATCATTAACTCCATACTCAGTAGTACTTTCTTGCTTTTTGGTTTCTTCCATTTTCTTCCATAGGAATTGATATTCCGGATCTTTTTGTGCTTCTTCTTTTACTTGATATAAGAATTTATTTTCAAGCTGATTATAGTAAATCTCATAAAAACTATGTAGCTTTCTACTAAAAGCATCAGCCACCCAGTTCTCCTTACCTTTTACGTGTTGCATGTCCATATCAAACTCACTTAGAAAGGAATTCCATATTGCTTTCCTAGATTTTAAATCAGCTTTTTTGAAGTAACTAGTCAAGCTGCTATGATCTGTCTTTAACAAAAACATTTTACCTTGCAACTAGTGTATCCATACCTGAAGCACATGTACTATTATTGTTAATTCCAAATCATATGTTGAATACCTTTGTTCATGATCCTTCAACTTTCTTGACTCATATGCCACTACTTTACCTTCCTAAGATAGAACTGCCCCAACACCCTCTTTGCTGGCATCTATACAAACTTCAAATTCTTTGTTGGGGTGAGCTACCCTCAACATAGGTTTAGTGGTCAAAAGTTGTTTCAGATTTTCAAAACTATTTTGATATTCAATAGTCCACTCGAAGACTTTTCCTTTCCTCTCCAATGAGGTAATGGGAAAAGTTATTCTGGAAAATCCCTCAATAAATCTTTGGTAGTACCTAACTAACCCCATAAAATATTGAATATATGCCACATTTTGGGGTACTCGCCATTCCATAGTTTTCTTAATCGTCTCTGGGTCAATAGCAATCCCTTTTGCTGAAATGACATGGCTTAGGTACTACAAAAATGTTTTAAAGAAATCACATTTGTTGAACTTAGCATATTAAAATGTCATCTATAAATATGAGTGAAAAATTATCCAGGAAAGGGTGAAAGATTCCATGCATTAACCTCATAAAGGTTTCTGCTACATTTGTTCACCTGAAGGGTAACACCACAAATTCATAATGCTCGTACTTGGTACAGAATGTTGTCTTGTAAATGTCTTCATCCTTGATTCGAATTTGGTGATATCCAGATCTTAACTCTATCTTTGAAAACACAGTGGCCCCCTTCACCTGATCAAACAGATCATCAATTCTTGGTAATGGATACTTATTCTTAACTGTTAACTTGTTAAGCCATCTATAATTCATGCACATTCGCATGGTTCCATCCTTCTTCTTCACAAAACACATTGGTTCTCCCCAAGGGGATACACTCGAATGAATGTAACCTTTGTCCAACAGTTCCTATAACTACATTTTCAATTCTATTAATTTTGGAACACTCATTCTATAAGGAGCCCTTGACACAAGTGATGCTCCTGGCATTAATTCTATAGTAAAATCGATATCTCTTCTTAGTGGTAATCGAGGAATATTTTCTGGAAAAACATCCATGAAATATTGCACCACAGGTATGTTTTCCATCATATGTGATTTTTCCATGGAATCAACATATCCCACCAGAATAGCATATATCTGGCATCCCTTCCTTATACATTTATTCATTTGGGATGTTGTAATTGGACGTAGATGTAATGGTTTCTTTATTCCTTGAATCTCCTTGCGTGTTCCATCTTGAATTCTATAATAAATAAGGTCCAATATTTTTCTATCCAATCCATACCCAGCAAAACATCGTAGGACCATAATTGAAGTATGTTCAAGTATAGATTTAATCATTGTTCTGAAATTTCCAAAATACAGTTTGGAATTTTAACATTTACCTTTCATTTTTCTCCTGTGGCTAGTTGTAGCTGCCATGAGTTTATGAATTTTTGTTATTTTAATTTACACATTTCCACTTTTTTGGGACTAACATAACTTAGACTTGCACCTGGGTCTACCAAAATACAAACATATTGAGACAGTAATTTACCTTCCAACTCAATGATCGTTCGCTGATAATCTTCTTGTCGATCGCTGATAATATTATATATAAAAATTTATAAAATGTTTTTGGATTAATAATGAATAAAATGTTATTAATACACTTTTATAAAATTAATGGATTTTTGAAAGAAAAAAATCTTTATAATCAGGAAGCCATTAGCCATACATAGACTAACATCAAAGAACTGAGAAAATGAGTATGACAGAATAATTAGCTCATACAACAATGAACAATCCAAAACACAAAATCATGTTGAGCACACACATCTAGAATCAACTATAAGTCACATTAAACAAATGGTAATAATCAAAATAACATGGAATGCCAATGGAAGAGTAGATTGTCAACCTATCAACCCGAAGGAAGTTCATGAAGTAGAGTAGTATTAGAAATGGAAAGCATATCTACAAAAAAAAAACGTAGACTAAGAAAAAAAAATCAAATTTAAACAAAAAAAAAACAATGCTTGCAATTATAAATGATATTTTGAAGTAACAATTTTACAAACAATTCAACTGGCCCAACATATATTTGTGGAACCATATTTGTAAGCACATATCTTCAGCACATATGTATGTAAGTAAAATCTTACAATATTAATACAAAGCTGTTTAAGCATGAATTTACTAAAATTTAATTGTTTAAATTTCTTAAATGAAATACAAAAGAAATAGGCTAACATTGTTTTTTTTTAAGGAGAAACATGATAGAACGTAATGGGCTAGTTCAACTAGCCGCAGGAGCCCCTAAAATCATGAAAATTCCTATAAGATTTTCAGAAAATCGGGCAGGAATTTTTCTAAATTCATGTTATAATTATCAAAGTTTAATATTTTGGGTGTCTTACAGGTTTTTGATGGTGCTGAATCCATTTCCAATGTCAAAATCAGGATTCAAACACTGTTTCTGCAAGATTTTTAAAATTTTTTTGGCCTGGATTCCGGCCAATTTTGACCGTCCGGACAATTCCTCCGGCTCGCGACTCCAATTGTAATCCCCTCACTCAACTTTCATGTCGGGTCTGGGTTCGAAGGCCACCGCCTTGTATACCCCAAAATGAGATAAGCCGACAGAAGGGATTGGAGAGCTGCCAAAAAATCTCCATGAATTTTCGCTCAAATTGTAAACTACCACTTCCATAAGTTTACCTCTGTATACTGTAAAACAGACGCTGTCCCCCACTCCGACGCAATCAAATCGCCAGTAAGAGTTCTGAAACGGAGGCGTAACCGATGCAATCTCCTTAAACGATCTGACGCGATCGTCTAGATCCATCTCCTCAATTGATACCGAGAAATCGTCTGGTTCCATGTTCTCAAATTCCCATATAACCATCTCCTCGTTGGCGCTCTCGATCTGTCTTTTACCAATGGCCACAAAGAGTCTTTCGCGACCCGCAGGCGAGAAGAATACCCCTGATCTGCAAATAATGGTTGATAGCAAGAATAAACGGCATGCGCGTCCTCTTGCATACCGAATCCCATAAATAAAAAAATGAGGGTGGCGCCGGCTGTACACACTGAAGTAGAAACGAGCCGTTGCAAAACACCAAACTCTCGCGCACTTGCGAATACCTATGGTCACACCTTGTAAATTAGAGGCAGTGTTGCAACGACCGTCCACGATTTCCTAGAGGAATCGTAAATTTCAACAATATGTTCTCCAAACCGCAACTCGCCCACAGCCACCACATTATAAGCCTCTCCACTGGAAGCCCCACCGACGATACCACTGACGATACCAGGTTGATTTATCGATGACATGGGCGGAAGTTTGAAGTATGCTTGTGTGAGAGGATTGGGTAGCAATGGCAAGAAACTGAAGGCCTATGGAAAGTGACAGGACTTCCAACAAGAGCAGACCTGGGCCGTTCAGTTTCCAAAACAGGAGACCTTTCAAACATCTTACATAAATTCTTCTCTGAGGATTATATTTGATTTTTCTTTCTCTTTGTCCTTTATGAAGGGAAGAGACATAGAACTGTTCCATGTCCGAGTAAAGAAACAGTAACGTAGACAAGGATCTACGCCACTACCTATGAGCAAACATGGATTACTGTTGGAAGGGGCTTGAATCCACTTTCTGGTTATAAATTTGGTGGAAGAGAAAAGTGCGTTCCATTCCCTACAAACGGACCGAAATTTACATACATCTTCAAGACGCAACCATTTCAAGATTTCCACTTCCAAATCAGCCGGCAAACATTTCTCAACGTGCTCAACACATGCTTCGTTCTTCTCCATTTCCATGTCCTGAAACAATGCAAACCTTAGTGCGATATTGCGTGTTTAATGTAATTTTATTTCACGCATCAAAATTTATTTATAAGTGTCACCCTCACGGCCATTGTCACATGAGACACGGCTCTACAATAATAGTAGCTTTCATTTAACTTGAATAAAGCCGACACCTATGAGGTGACCTCAAATTAGTACGGGTTTGGGTTGAACAACGCCATAATAAGTGTACAACGGTCTATATGAAGGGTTCTGGTTGATTCGATTTTTAAAATTAGTAATGATTCCAAAAGGTGTAAGTGGAAGTTGCTAGGATTTTTAAATTGAAAAAAAATTGTGATTATAAATTAATTATTTATACAACAAAGTATATTTTTATGAATTTAAAAGTGGTTTAAAAATATAATTATAATTACAATTACAATTACAATTGTAATAAATTATATTTTTAAATTAATTATAAATACTTTCTTACAAACATTTAAAATGTATAACTAAAATAAAAAAGGTTAACTATCTTAATTATTGCTATAAGAAGTTTAAATGGATAAACTTAATTTCATAATAATATTAATAATAAAGCTTAATCTCAAAATATTGGCTAGTGAGGAAGAAATGACTGGCGTTAGGGCTTGGAGTCTAATGGTTGCCGCCGCCGCCATCGCTGAAGCTACCCCCCAGCGTCTGCACCTCCCGGGCTTGCTTTGGAAGCCAATAAGACATCTGCTGCAGCACCAGTTTCGGCCCTCAGCCGAAGGATCTTGATACCGAATTTGAAAACCACCTCCAAAATCTCTGCAACGGCCGCAGACACAGAGGATAAGTAAAATAAAAAAGATTAACCATGTTAATTATCACTATAAGATGTTTAAATGGATAAACTTAATTCCATAATAATATTAATAATAATGCTTAACCAATTGATTGTTGATTTAATGGAGAGTCATACGAATTCTATCCTAATCCACCAATTAATTTGTGGTTATTGTTCAAAATTGTAAGTTCATTTTAAATTCACACCCGCTCGAAATACACAGTAAATACTCTACAACTAGAGTTCAGTACACTTGAATTTTAACTTTGAAAGGGATTGGGTTGAATTAGACTTGAATATTTGTGTTATTCTACACTTGGAAATTGTTATACACATTTTTTATTAAAATCAAACATTGTATATTATTGGTTAAAAAAATAATAAATAATTATGGAATCCAACAAAAAATATTGATTGCTTTGTTAAGGATCAACTATGAGTAGCAAATACAATGGCATTTCTAGACATACTCTGGGAATTATTTTGGATGACCCAGATGATAATTCTTAACCCAGATGATAATTCCTTCTTTACATAGTCTAGAGAATGAGGCCTATCAAGAATATCTTAAGGTGTTACAAAGTGTAACACATGGAAAACTTATTGTTGCTAAAGAAATTGAGATAGAATCTAGTTGTATTAAAAAAATGCAAATGATAACTTTAAGGACAAGGTTATGCCTTCTACGAAAAAATCACTCTCTGGGTGGGTTCCTCTTAAAGAAATAAGTTTATCATTGGCAATAGTATAGAGTAGGATGTATCTTGGTTTAGTGAATGGATTGTCCTTTTCTCCAATGCTCATACTCAATTTTAGGTGGTCATCTATCATTTTTTCAATTGGCTCCATTGGTGCCATTTGGTTTTCTTTGTGGTAGATAAATTTATATAGCCCACCACTTAAAGATCCACATCTAAGTGGAGAAGAGAGATAAACAATCCTAAGGAATAACAATCCAAATGTGTGTCGAATTCATACAATGGATATTGCTTTTGTCAAACCCACCAATTTGGACATTGATAACTAAGATATACAACCTTTGAATATATTATAGATTTATATAATATAGCTCTTACTATAACTTTGTTAATGTACATGACATCAACTATTTCATCTATATATAAATTCCAATTTCAAAGTGGAACTTGTGACTACAAATCGAGCTATGAGGTGTGAAGTTCAAGGCTAAACCCATGCCTTATATTCGAGTTATGATGAGGCACAAAGATCGACAAGTAATAGAATTCGTAGGAAAAATATTTATTTTCATATCTTAAAAACATAAAAATCCCAAAATCCCAAAATTTTGTAGGATAGGTGAATGATAATGGTGATCCATTATACTGTAAAGGGATCTTATTTCATCAAAAAAGGAAACAGTTCCTCAATGGGTCTCTGAAGATCCTGATTTAGTCTCAGGATCCGCAATTACATCCCCTAGAGTAGATGGATCTAATAACACAACCTCTATTCCTACTCCTTTTCCTCCTAGTTGCAAAGGGTTAAGAAGAGCACTCAAAGCAAACTACTAATCCAAAATTATTGCTTTGTTTCTAACCTATAGTTTTTTTGACATTATACTCATCTTCTATGATGGCTCTAAGGGAATGTTGAATGAGTTCAAAGGGACCTTAGTTCTATTCTAAGAAACCACAGACACGAGGATAAATTTTTCAAAATTTATTACCTGCTAGGGTCTTACATAGCCTGAGAAGAAAAACATAAATCACATCTTCCACTTTCTTATAACAACTTTTGACAGAAGATTTAAATGCCTCGAGTTTCATCTAAAGACAATATATACCTCAAATTTTATTAGTAGTGGCCCATTTCCAAAATTGAGAAAAAAATTAAACACATGGTGCAACAGGTGGCTCTCCCATAGAGGACACCTAGCTATGGTCAAATGCATCATTGACGCCATCCCAACCTATTTGATGTCCCTTGCTTGAAACCAAAAATGTATTTTTTTGGGAATTGGGAAACTTTGTTATCATTTCATCTAGTCAGGGGACTGGGGAAACAAATGTATGGCATTGGTATTGTGTAAGAATATTTCTAGCCCAAAATGCCAAGGTGAGTGGGGGCTAAGAATATATTTCTATTCACTAAAACCCTAGAAACAATGATTTTTTTTAGACTCTTACATGGATAATGACTCTATGATAAAACCATAAAGGATATATATTTTTCCATAGTATTCATGGAGGATTTGATTTGAACTCCAAAAGAACAGGCATTAAACTTTGTAATCATTTGAATAGCCACAACTGCAACCTTTCCACTCATTGGGAATTGATTGATTTAGATAATTTTCAAAGGAAACATGTTCCATGAAGGCCTGGACTCTTGGATTAGAAGTAAGGAGACATATAAGTTACCATTTCCCCTCATTCAAAAATTTAGATCTGAATACTTTTCTACACTAAGCCATATTTCTAAGGGCGGGCCAATCAGTACTCATCATCAATAGGGGCTCTCATATAAATAACTTCAATAAAGCTTACATTGAAGCTTAGAAAGCTTACATGGATAATCTCGTGAAATGTAACATCATCCTTAGTGATGAAGAGGATGAAATCCTATGGTCGATGTACCCTTTAGGAATGTACAAAAAAAATCTAATTTTACAAAGCTTTGGCATTTGAAGGCATGGATCAACCACCAATATAGTGATGAAAATTCATTTGGAAACTCAAATGCCCAACAAAGGAAAAGTTTTTCATGTGGCTAAAATTCAATAAAAACATGGCCTTTACTTGCGATATTCTTAAAAATAGACATTTTAAATCTCCAAGTAGGTTTTTTCTCTATGAAGCTGATCACGAAACAAATTCCCACCTCCAAAATAAGTATGGATAATAATTGAAGGACTAACTATGGATAATAATTGAAGGACTAACATCTCAATAACCCTTGGTAAGGATCCTCCATAGAAGAAGGTTTATAAAATTGGCATCCAAATAGAGTCCCCAAATCCTTCAAATCACTTCCCCTCATACTAGCCCAGGAAATTTGGGTGGCCAAAAATTCCAACTATTTTCATGGAAAGAAACCTTGCCCCTTTAGAGAGCTACTCAAAGTCATGGCATTATTAGTGCCTTTACTAGCTCTATTCTACTCCTCCTCGCATTCGAGTATCAACAAACAACATAAATGAACCCTTTCCATGGGAATTTTTTTTTGGAGCCTCTCAAGGAGACGCCTAAAGGATTTGTGTTGGGTCAGGTAGGGGCGGATGGAGGTATCACATTCCTCTCACAAAATAGATCTATTTCATTCAGATCTATGATAGGGAAAGAAACAAATAATTTTGGCAAACTCTCAACACTCAAGATGGTATTCATTCTTGCTCTTGGAAAATAAGTAACATATAATATTTTGAAGGCTTATGTGGTGTAAGTTTTGAGATAGTGAATTCAGAATATCCACAACCTTAATTTTTACTTCTATGTTTCGAGTCTAAAACAAGACTCATCATCAGGACAAAACTTGCCAATAAGAGAGGAGGGCCAATGAAATAAATATAGAATGGAGCGAAAGGAGTGAATGAGGAGAAAGGAGCAGCTGACCAAAAAAATATCAAAGGATAAAAGTGGATTATTATAGCTAATTTAATATATTTATTATTTTATAATTATTATAAAATAATAAATATATCAAATTAGCTATAATAATCTATTTTCATCCTTTGATATTTTTCGGTTTGGCTCCTTCTTTCTCCTCATTCACTCCTTTTTCTCCATTCTATATTTATTGCATTGGCCCTCCTCTCTTCATGGAAGTTTTTTTCCTAATAATGAGTCTTGTTTTAGACTCGAAACTTAGACCTAAAAATGAAGACAATGGAGATTCAGAATTCCATATTTGATGTAACATATATATGAATAATTATTATTGGGTCACTCTCTTAGTCATAAAATAAATGAAAGGGGTTCTTGTCTTGCAGAATTACTGACTGCAACCTTAATTTTCGATATCAAGAACCTAAAATTTTCTTTCTCGCATGTTTCCTTCATTCATGTTTATAGAGAACAAAATTATCAAACTCACATGTTTACAAAGGAAGGATTGTAGCTCCAAGAAAAAATGTGGGAAATCGTTGAGTCTCAACAAGGCCACCTCACTTCTACTTTCATGAACCTTGGTTTTAATTTCCTTTCAGTATCTCAATTTGTGGATGATTAGTCTTTCTAAAAATGACCTGAACATTATTTTCCTTTTAGATTCATTATGGGAGCTTGTGTCTTTTTGTATTATATATCTTAAGTTTAGATAATGACACTATAGAAACAATCCATACAAAAAATCCGCTAACAAGTAAGAATTCTAGAACATTTATGTTAGGTCCCTATAATACTAGTGTATGCCATTATTTTTGTTATTGTATCCCTGTTACTATTATTTTTGTACCCATGTAGTCCCCATATTGTTATTATTGTGCCCCATAAAAGCCCACCATTGTTATAGTTGTGCCCTTACATTATTATTGCTAGGTCGGTTAGGACTATATTGCGACCCCATGAACCCTTGTATATAGAAAAAAGGTTTTGGCATTTGTATCATGCAAGAATTGTTCATTTATGTAATGTAAAGGAGGTTTCTCCCTTGAAGTGGTTGATTTCTATGGCGTTGATCTCTCTTTTTTCTTTTTAGTGGATTTCATAACATTTGGTACCAAAGCTTAGGATTTTAGGGTTTCATTGCTTCAAATAGGTCATCATGGAATTTTCATTATAACATTTTTTATACGAAGGTTCAAAAGCTAAAAAAAGACCCATTTGAGAAGAAATCCTGAGAAACTGTGTAAAATTTTTAGATCTTGGTTCACAATATTTTCAGAGATATTATTTGTGGAAAGTATGGTTTTTGGACACTACCGAATTTCATCTCAAAGATGTGACTATGGGAAAACCGTCATAACTCTCTATCTGAACATCAGATTGGAATTCTGTAAAAATTGGTCGCAATCACATGGAATGAAGTTTCCTATTTATCTATTTCAGAACAAAATGAGGAAACAATGACACATGGCATGTCGTACAATTTAGCTCTACTGAACTAGTCCATAATTAGGACATTGTGGGAGATTGAGCATAATTGTGCCTTGAAGAATCCAAATCAAGTAAGAGTAATGGCATGGGAAAGAAGACTTAGAGGGATACTACATGACAGAAGATCAAAACTTGGGGATCCGAAATCATATATATACAAAAGGATCAATAGAAAGATCCTAAAAATAAATAAAAAGGTGCGTATCATTTTTTTAAATTACATAACGTTTTTTTGAAAAAACAGTTTGAAGTGATTCTAAGGGCATATTGAAGCATAGATATCAGTATTGGGTTCTAAAATTCCTATGAAAAGGAATTATACATGGATCAAGCCATCAGAAAACTCTGCTATGATGCATAAACAAGGAGAATTGCAGTATGATATATCAAAATTACAGTACCAAGTGCAACAAATTTCGATCTCACAAAGAGAAACCAAAGATGACATAGATGATTTAAAAGTAGACATGGAAGCTAATATGGATGCTTTGAAAGATGACATGATATCTAATATCCAGTTTCAAGCAGTGGAAGATCACATTGAGCATCAACAATAAGTTCTCCAACTCTTAAACGATAACCAAAATTTGGCACAGGAGCGAATGGAACAACAGGAAGATCAACAATGCTGCGAGAGAAGTAATGATGTAGCCAACTCAGTATTTTTACAGCTACAACCATACAAAAAAATTTCCCTCAAGTAAGCTAAGGATAATAAATTATCGCCAAAGTACTATGGTCCTTACAAGGTATTGCAAAAGATTGGTACTATGTCATACAAATTGGAGCTTTCTACATCTTCCCAAGTGCGCCCAATTTTCCATGTTTCATGCTTAAAGAAGGTTATATGTGATAAAATTCCAGTTCAAACAATATTGCAAGAACTTCATGATGAAGAAAAAATCATATTGGAACCTGAAGCAGTCACCAAAACAAGCACTCCATAACTACAAAATCGATCAATTTCAGAGTATCTCATCAAGTGGAAGAAATTACCCACTAAAGATTCCACATGGGAGGATGAAAATTTTATACAGAAGCATCTAGAAATAATCAAGCATTGAGGACAACACTTGTTTAAAGGAGAGGGGCATTTTAGGTCCCTATAATACTAGTGCACTTCCTTATTGTTTTTAGTGTCTCCCCCTTATTGTTATTGTTGCACCCCTGTAGTCCTCATATTGTTATTATTATGACCCATAAAAGGACACTTTTGTTATTTTTGTGCCCTTAAATTATTATTGTTAGGTTGGCTAGGATTATATTGTGATAATATGCATGTTCAAGTAGTTTTAGAGCTAGTAACGCAGACTTGAAATTTCACAGTTTGACATAGAGCTGGGGTCTTAGGTCTTTCAAAATAACGTGTAGCACATTCACCTGCCATTACACTCTGATATGTTGTAGCAGAAAAATACCATGTGCACACAACATTGGTTCCTCAACCAGCTACAATGTTGTTTATGTTTCCTCTTGTTGATAAGTTTCTAATGGGGGAATATTTATGTAGACTTGTCTTATTGGCGTTCAAGGGTGTAGCCAAATCTAGTACAATAGAAGAGAACCCAATGGAAGAACTTGACACCCTTACATGACTATTCCATTCGAGAACACAAGCTACTGCAAACATACAATATTGATTGAGAACTATCCGCCTTGACCACTGCCTTCTCACCCAAAGTATTAGCATGATTATTTAAGCATGTCCTAGATATCATAGAGGAACTAGTAATGATACCAGTCTGATGCCAGGTTCAAGGCTTCATTGAATGGACTGGATTAAAAATTCCTTTGGTGTGGATAGGGGGGTGAAAAGTAGAGAGACTTCTTAGAGGCAACGCAGATGTTGAAATCATATTTTGTGAGAACTTCTTATCTGGTTGTGATATTTCAGTAAGGAACACATCTTATGATTCTTAAGTTGTTTGTGATCCCATGATTCTTTCTTGACAAAATTCAACATTGAAAAGAGGCCCCTGTGGCATAGTTGATTTAATATTAGTTTGTGGAAATGGTGGTGTGAAACAACCATGCTCCATATTTTTTCTCTCTGTAATGGAAAGTTTGTCTATATTCTCAACTCTCAACTTCTTCTGTGGTCTTAGAAAAATTTAGAATTCATTTGTGTGTTGTCTTCCACCTTTCTAAACTCACCCTCCTATAGCGATTTAAACTAAATTACATCACCGAGATTCCCTACCTTTCCCCTATGGTGAAACCCTTTCTTTATTCATCATATGAGTGGACAAAAAAATAATTTTACATGACTCCATTACCTTCAAAATTTTTCTCCTCCCCCGGGCAATTTACAAAGTGATAACATATTCATAAATCCAAATGGAATTTTAGCCTACTTAAATGTTTCTATGAATTTTGTCTTACTTTATCATCAGGGTCTATCGAACAATGAAATCCATTCTCAAATTATTACTTTTCAGAGAAGATGATCCATTTTAGGTAATCGCTAATTATAATTTAAAGATCACTTATTAAAATTAATATTATTTCTCAATTACTATTTCTAAGATGAACTAATTTTGCAATCCAATCAAAGTATCTTCTTTTAGCATGGAACAATTTTTTAACCTAGTTTACAATTATCTTTCTTCAAAGGAATATTTTGTTGTATAATGGAAGTATCATATTTTTCACATTCTCATACTTTCATGCGAAAAAATAAATATATTAGATATTTTTCTTTGAATTTTTGAGGTAATAATGCTAAATGTTTGGTGTTTTTAACTTCATTCTATGCTCCAATGTCAGATATATTCAATATCTAATGGAACTAAACCTTTTGGAATATTGTCACGGTCTATTATTTCATTCTTCAAAATCTTCATAGTTCTACATGGTTCTCTAAATAGTTTCCCATGCATTCTATTAGGGTCCTATGTCTAGGAATATTGGTCATGTTAGTCTTGCTATATATCTAAGGTCAAATTTGTAAATATTAGTCACATTGACCTTACTATTACTGTTTAAAGAGGTCTAGGTTTAGATTACGTGTCATGTAAATGTGTCTATTTTTCTAAGAGTTTAACGTATAAAGTCCTTACTAAAGCGTAATCATAGGAAGTCTTTGGTCACCTTGGAAAGAGTACAAAGATCATGTTATTCAAATCCTTGGTTATTATGAGTTAGTCGCCATTCTTAGTCATTATAAGTGGGTCACCTAAGTCTAAAGGTTATGTCTACAACAACGCAATAATGAGATGAATTAGGCACAAATTTGGAAGCTCTTTGGAGTAATTTTGAATGTCATTTCAAGAACAACTCATGATCTTAGTGGGAAATAATGGTTAGAAGGAATGTCCATTCCTTTTCACAAAGTGTTTCGTTTTCAAAAGGTGTTGCACATTCATAATTTATTTTTCTAGTCATCATTTATCACTCTCATTTCTACGCTAGGCCATTTTGGATGTATATTTGAACTTTCATCTCCATTTCGCAACTCTCAACTCTTCAGCATTTTCATCAAAAGTTCTATTAGGCTCGTTTATTTTTATGCGAAACAGAGGAAGTGGTGTTTCGAATCCACATTGTGCTACAATCCTTAAATTGCATATAGAAGCAAAGAAAAACCATAAAAAGCCTACAAGAAAGATAAGTTCACAGTAATTTCTCTTCTAAAATAATTGTGTGTCTTACTTTGTGCTACATTTTATCCTAATTCACTGTGATTCCATGTAGTGTGTTATATTCCTCATTTGTCACTGACAATTCACATTTTCCCTATGTAAGCATCTACATGCAATATGTGCCTTGGCTTTAGAACTAAATGGTATTTTATTCCCTTAAGTGCTTACGCTTGAAATTGTTTAAAAATTCAACTACCTTGACCGTTGCATTTCTTCCTTTTGCACTGCGACTGTCCCTTTTAATTTCTTTGCCAACAGTTGTGAAATTGCTAGTTATGTAGGTTTTCCTAAGAAAAGTATCCATTTTTTAATTTTTTTTGTCAACCTATCAACCCGAAGGAAGTTCATGAAGTAGAGTAGTATTAGAAATGGAAAGAATACCTACAAAAAGAACGTAGACTAAGAAAAAAAAATCAAATTTAAAAAAAAAAAAAAAAAAAAAAACAAACAAACAAACAAACAATGCTTGCAATTATAAATGATATTTTAAGTAACAATTTTACAAACCATTCAACTGGCCCAACATATATTTGTGGAACCATATTTGTAAGCACATATCTTCAGCACATATGTATGTAAGTAAAATCTTACAATATTAATACAAAGCTGTTTAAGCATGAATTTATTTTAAAAATTTAATTGTTGAATTTCCTTAAATGAAATATTAAAAGTGAAATATGGGCTAATATTGTTTTTTTTATGAGAAACATGATAGAATCGTAATGCCGTAGTCTAACTAGCCAGAGGAATCGCTCTGAAAATCATGAAAATTCCTATAAGATTTTCAGAAAATCGGGCAGGAATTTTTCTAAATTCATGTTATAATTATCAAAGTTTAATATTTTGGGTGTCTTACAGGTTTTTGATGGTGCTGAATCCATTTCCAATGTCAAAATCAGGATTCAAACATTGTTTCTGCAAGATTTTTAAAATTTTTTTGGCCCGGATTCCGACCAATTTGGATGGTCCAGGCAATTCTTCCGGCTCGTTAGACGACTCCAATTGTAATCCCCTCACTCAACTTTCATGTCGGGTCTGGGTTCGAAGGCCACCGCCTTGTATACCCCAAAATGAGATAAGCCGACAGAAGGGATTGGAGAGCTGCCAAAAAATCTCCATGAATTTTCGCTCAAATTGTAAACTACCACTTCCATAAGTTTACCTCTGTATACTGTAAAACAGACGCTGTCCCCCACTCCGACGCAATCAAATCGCCAGTAAGAGTTCTGAAACGGAGGCGTAACCGATGCAATCTCCTTAAACGATCTGACGCGATCGTCTAGATCCATCTCCTCAATTGATACCGAGAAATCGTCTGGTTCCATGTTCTCAAATTCCCATATAACCATCTCCTCGTTGGCGCTCTCGATCTGTCTTTTGCCAATGGCCACAAAGAGTAGCCGCGACCCGCAGGCGAGAAGAATACCCCCTGATCTGCAAATAATGGTTGGGATGGGGGCAAGAATGGGAATCGGCATGCGCGTCCCTTCTTGCATACCGAATCCCATAATAAAAAAATGAGGGTGGCGCCGGCTGTACACACTGAAGTAGAATGAGCCGTTGCAAAACACCAAACTCTCGCGCACTTGCGAAAACCCAGCGGTCACACCCTTGTAAATTAGAGGCAGTGTTGCAGCGACCCTCCATGATTTCTTAGAGGAATCGTAAATTTCAGCTATATGTCCTATCCGCGACTGGCCCACAGCCACCACATTATAAGCCTCTCCAGTGGAAGCCCCGCCGACGATACCACTGACGATAGGACCTTTTCTTATCGCTGACATGGGTGGAAGTTTGAAGTATGCTTGTGTGAGAGGATTGCAGACAATAGAAACTGAAGGCCTGCGGAAAGTGACAGGGACTTCCAACAAGAGCAGACCTGCGGCCGTTCCTTTCAAAACAGGAGCATCTTTCAACATCTGCGACTTTTTCTTTCTCTGAGGATTATATGCGGCTTTTTCTTTCTCTTTGTCCTTTATGAAGGGAAGAGACATAGAACTGTTCCATGTCCGAGTAAAGAAACAGTAACGTAGACAAGGATCTATGCCACTGGCTATCAGCAAACATGGTTTGCTGTTGGGAGGGGCTTGAATCCACTTTCTGGTTATAAATTTGGCGGAAGAGAAAAGTGCGTTCCATTCCCGACACACCGACCGAAATTTACATACATCTTCAAGAGGCAACCATTTCAAGATTTCCACTTCCAAATCAGCCGGCAAACATTCCTCAACGTGCTCAACACATGCTTCGTTCTTCTCCATTTCCATGTACTGAAACAATGCAAACCTTAGTGCGATATTGCGTGTTTAATGTAATTTTATTTCACGCATCAAAATTTATTTATAAGTGTCACCCTCACGGCCATTGTCACATGAGACACGGCTCTACAATAATAGTAGCTTTCATTTAACTTGAATAAAGCCGACACCTATGAGGTAACCGCAAATTAGTACTGGTTTGGGTTGAACAACGCCATAATTAGTGTACAACGGTCTATATGAAAGGTTCTGGTTGATTCGATTTCTAAAATTAGTAATGATTCCAAAAGGTGTAAGTGGAAGTTGCTAGGATTTTTAAATTGAAAAAAAATTGTGATTATAAATTAATTATTTATACAACAAAGTATATTTTTATGAATTTAAAAGTGGTTTAAAAATATAATTATAATTACAATTACAATTACAATTGTAATAAATTATATTTTTAAATTAATTATAAATACTTTCTTACAAACATTTAAAATGTATAACTAAAATAAAAAAGGTTAACTATCTTAATTATTGCTATAAGAAGTTTAAATGGATAAACTTAATTTCATAATAATATTAATAATAAAGCTTAATCTCAAAATATTGGCTAGTGAGGAAGAAATGACTGGCGTTAGGGCTTGGAGTCTAATGGTTGCCGCCGCCGCCATCGCTGAAGCTACCCCCCCAGCTTCTGCACCTCCCGGGCTTGCTTTGGAAGCCAATAAGACATCTGCTGCAGCACCAGTTTCGGCCCTCAGCCGAAGGATCTTGATACCGAATTTGAAAACCACCTCCAAAATCTCTGCAACGGCCGCAGACACAGAGGAGGATCTCACTGGGCATTACATTGCCGTGGACAAATTTGCAAATGCTAAACGAACTGCTTCTTACGTAGCAGCTATAGAAAATGAGCTCCTCTGTGAAATACAGATGCCGCTGAGCCAAACTCTTCCTGTCGATACTGAATGTGGCGCTGAAGACTTTCACTCGAAACTCAAAGACTCTGTTTCAGATTCTTTCCAGCGGCTTTTGGGTTTCTCGAATCTTCCTGAAAGGAATGCAAGGAAGCTCTATTGGGCGGGAAACAACACCCATTTCCTTGGCTATTCGCCTCTTTCTTCAACTTCTTCCTACCGTCTGTAGCAAGACCTAGAAACATTGAATCTACAGAGTACCTGTTCGCCCTCCTCTCAAATTTGAAGAGGCAAGATGAAGTCTGCTGATCACTCTGTTTTTTTTTCAAATCCAGCTTCTCCTCCTTTCTGGAAAAACCCTATTGCAATGGGTGAGCTCCTCGGATCTAGTGCAGGATCTCAAACAAGCACTTGAACATAGGCTGGGGATTCCATGTGCATTAAAAAGACTTATCTATGAAGGTAAACAACTTGAGGAACCCTACCCCCTCTCTTTTTACAGTATTAACAGAAATGCATCTATTGTTTTCACCCTTCATCTGAGAGGGGGAGCAGCTGGACAGCCATCTACAACTCCTTCTTTTTCCTATAAAGACGCTGTCCATGCTCAAACACACAAGACACCAACTCCACTAGCCAAGGCTCCCACGCCTTTTTTGGTGGACAAACTGGAAGAAATCCCCTCCATTGAAATTGCGCATCCAACGCTGGATGAGAAAATCCAAAAGTATGCAGAGTTTTCCATCATTTGCAGGTTTAATGGACTATGGCCATGCACTGCAGATCTCTACCAGTGGATCCACTCCAACTGGACCAATAACTGCAAGGTTTTATTCTACTCAAAGGGCTTCTTCATTGTAGTGTTTGCATTCAGCGAAGACTACCAAAAAGCCTTTATCGAAGGCCCTTGGTTCTGGGGCACAACAGATTTATTCCTTACCCCCTGGTTCCTAGATTTCGATCCTTCCACTGCAGTCATCACCAAGCTTCCCATTTGGGTCAGACTTCCTAACCTCCCAGCGCATCTATGGCACTTCTCTGTCTTCCAAGGGATTGGAAATACTCTAGGCCTTTTTCTTGCCATAGACACTTCGAGGGGGGAAAAAGGAATATACACCTTCGGAATAATCTGTGCAGAAATAGATATGAGCAAAGGTCTACCCGATCAGATTAACCTCAATATTGGGGACTTCATTTGGACTCAGACCCTGGACTACGAGAACACAGCCTTCCGTTGCCAGCACTGCCATCAAACAGGGCACCTTCAGAGCTCTTGCCCCTCGATTCCTACCCAAAAGAAGAAATTCAATCATAAGAAGAAATCCAAAAGTTCGAAACCTTGTGATCCCCCCTCCCATGGATGATGTCGATTCCTTTAGCTCGGATGAAGAGGAGGGGGAAGCAGAAGAGCAGGAATCAAAGAAGTCACAGGATCCGCCTACGACATGCCCCGAGGAATCTAATGCTCCACCGAACTCACAGAAAAGAACTCATGACTCTTCTCCCTCGAACTCAGACAAAGATACCTCTCCAACAGCCCAGAACAGTTTGCATATCATTCCAGCTCAGCCACATCATCTTGGTTGGGTCAAAGTTAGTAAAAATAAAGGGAAAAAATGTCGAATGGATGATTCAACCCATACTGGGTAGAATCCCCGTTTAGCCCTTGTTACCTTGTCTTTTCTTGTTTCTTTTGCTTATTGCATTTCTCTCTTCTTGGTTTCACTCAGGGGCCAAGGTGGATAGTTTATCTTTTCCGGCCGCCTGTTTTCTTTCTTCTCTTGTTTGTAACTTCATATTGTACCATATGCTCTCTTAATAGAATTAGTTTTACGGAGAAAAAAATAATAATAAAGCTTAATCAATTGATTATTGATTTCATGGAGAGTCATAGGAATTCTATCCTAATCCACTAATTAATTTGTGTTTATGGTTTAAAATTGTAAGTTCATTTTAAATTCACACTCCCTTGAAATACACACTAAGTACTCTACAACTAGAGTTCAGTAGACTTGAATTTTAACTTTGAAAGGGATTGGATTGAATTAGACTTGAATATTTGTGTTATTCTACACTTGGAAATTATTACACACAATTTTGATTAAATTTAAACATTGTATATTATTGGTTAAGAAAATAATAAATAAGTATGGAATCCAACTAAAAATATTGAGTGCTTTGTTAAGGATCAACTATGAGTAGCAAATACAACGGAATTTCTAGACATACTCTAGAAGTGTTTTGGATGACCGAGATGAGTCCTCCTTTAGTTAGAGTAGAGAATGAGGCCTATCAAGAATATCTTAAGGTGTTACAAAGTGTAACATATGGTAAAATTATTCCTGCTAAAGCAACTAAGATAGAATCTAGTTGTATTACAAAAAATGCAAATGATAACTTTAAGGACAAGGTTATGCCTACTATGAAAAATTCACTCTCTAGGTGGGTTCCTCTTAAAGAAAGAAGTTTATCTTTGTCAATAGTACATAGTGGGATGTATCTTGGTTCAGTGAATCGATTGTCCTTGTCTCCAATGCTCATACTCAATTTTAGGTGGCCATCCATCTTTTTTTCAATTAGCTCCATTGGTGGCATTTGGTTTGCTTTGTGGTACATAAATGTATATAGCCCACCACTTGAAGATCCATATCTAAGTGGAGAAGAGAGATAAACAATCCTAAGGAATAACAATCCAAATGAATTTGTTGAATTCATTCCATGGATATTTCTTTTGTAAAACCCACCATTGGACATTGGTAACTATGATATACAACCTTTTAATATATTATAGATTTGTATAATATAGTTCTTACTATAACTTTGTTAATGTAGATGACTTCACCTATTTCATTTATATATAAATTCCAATTTCAACATGGAACTTGTGACTACAAATTGAGCTATGAAATGTGAATTTCAAGGCTAAAACTATGCCTTATATTCAATCTATGAGGAGGCACAAAGATCTACAACTAATAGAATTCATAGGAAAAACTATTATTTTCATATCTTAAAAAGTTAAAGATCCCAAATTCCCAAAATTGTGTAGGATAGGCGAATGGTAATGGTGATCCATTGTACTGTAAATGGATCTACTTTCATCAACACGGGAAATAGTTCCTCAACGGGGCTAGGAAGATCCTGATTTAGTCTGAGGATCCGCAATTACATCTCCGGGAGTAGATGGATTTGATAACACTACCTATATTCCTACTCATTTTCCTCCCAGTTGCAAAAGGGTTAAGTAGAACACTCAAAGCACCCTACTTATCCAAAATTCTTGCTTTGTTTATCATCTATCATTTGTTTGAAAATATACTCATCTTCTATGATGGCTCTAAAAGAATCGTGAATGATTTCAAAGAGATATTAATTATATTATAAAAAACCACAAACATGAGGATAAATTTTTCAAAATCTATTACCTACTAGGGTCTTACAAAACCTGAGAAGTGAAACATAAATCACATCTTCCACTTTTTTATAACAACTTTTGACATAGGATTTAAATGCCTCGAGTTTCATCTAAAGCCAATCTATATTTCAAAGTTGATTAACAGTTGCCCATTGACAAATATGAGAAAAAAATTAAACACATCATGCAACAGTTGGCTCCCCCATAGAGGACACCTGCTTATGGTCAAATTCATCCTAGAGGCCATCCCAACCTACTTGATGTCCTTTTCTTGAAACAAAAAATGTATTTTTGTAAAAATTAGGCAACTTTTCTATCATTTCATCTAGTGAGGGGATTGGGGAAATAAAGGTATGGCATTGAAACTGTGTAAGAAGCTTGCTATCTCAAAATTCCATGGTGAGTGGGGGCTAGAAATATATGTCTACTCTAAAAAATCATAGAAAAAATGAATTTTTGAAGACTCTTACATGGACAACGACTCTATCATTAAACCATAAAGTATATATATTTTTCCACAATATTAATGGAGGATTTGATTTGAACTCCAAACAAAAAACCATTAAACTCTTCAATCATTTGAATAGCCACGGTTGCAACCTTTCCACTCATTGGGAATTGATTGATTTAGAAAAATTGCAAAGGAAACATGGTCCACGAAGGCCTTGATTATTGGATTAGAAGTAAGGAGGCATATAAGTTACCATTTCCCCTCATTTAAAACTTTAGATCCAAATACTTCTCTACACTAATCCATATTGCTAAGGGCGGGACAATCAATAATCTTCATCAACAATGGCTCTCCTAGAAATAACTTTAGTAAAGCTTACATTGAGGCTTCGAAATCTTACATGGAAAGCCTCAGGAAATGCAACACCATCCTAAGGGGTTAAAGAGAATGAACTCCTATGGTCAATGTACCCTTTATGAATGTACAAAATAAAGTCTAATTACAAAGTTCGGCATTGGAAGGCATGGATAAAAAACCAATCTAGTGAACTATGGAAAATCATTTTGAAGTTTAAAATGTTGGCGAATTTCACTAGTCCCTAATATGTGAACTATAAAATTTTATTGATATGTTTGTAAAATTATAAAAATTTATAATGATTTTATATATAGTCTCTATATAATGTTGGCTATTTTTAAGGTAAAATAATTTTATATTGTAAAATTTGGGCGAATCATTTTTACAAAAAATGGAAATTGGTGAATCTTTTTTTTGGAAAAACCATGGAAAATTAGCCCACTTGCGAATATTAGCCCCTAAAATTTTCCATGGTGATGAAAATCCATTTGGAAAATCAAATGCCCAACAAAGGAAAAGTTTTTCATGTGGCTAATATTCAACAAAAACATGGCCTTTTCTTGAGATATTATTCAAAATAGAGATTTTAAAGCCCCAAATATTTTTTTCCTCTATGAAGCTGATCATGAAACAAATTCCCACCTCCAAGATAAGTATGGATAATAATTGAAGGACTAACGTCTCAATAACCCCTCGTAATGAGCCTCCATAGAATAAAGCTTAGAAAATTAGCATCAGAATAGAGTCCCTAATGCCTTCAAAGCACTTCCCCTCATACTAGCCCAGGAAATTTGGGTGGCCTAAAATGCCAAGTATTTTGAAGGAAAGAAACCTTGCCCCTTCACAGAGATACTCAAAGTCATAACATTCTTAGTGCCTTTACTCATCTCTATTCTTCTCATCCTCACATTCGAGTGTCAACAGACAACACAACTAAAGCCTTTCCATGGGAATGTTTTGTTGGAACCTCTCAAGGAGATGGATCAAGGATTTTGGTCGGGTTGGGGAGGGGCGAATGGAGGTATCACTATCCTCTGACGAAATAGCTCTATTTCATTCAGATCTAGGATAGGGAAAGAAACAAATCATTTAGGTGAACTCTTAGCACTCAAGATGGTATTCATTATTGTTCTTGGAAAAGAAGTAACATATAATAGTTTTAAGGTTTATGTGGTATAAGTTTCGAGATATGGAATTAGAATCTCCACAGTCTTCATTTCTACGACTATGTTTTGAGTCATAAACAAGACTCATCATTAGGAAAAAAACTTCCAAGAAGAGAGGAGGGCCAATGCAATAAATATAGAATAAAATCAAAGGATCAAATTAGATTACTAAAAATAATTTAATATAGTTATTATTTTATAATTATTATAAAATAACAAATATATTAAATTATCTATAATAATCTAATTTGATCCTTTGATATTTTTCTGGTCGGCTCCTCCTTTCTCCTCATTCATCTTTTCATGTCATTATGTATTTATTGCATTGGCCCTCCTCTCTTCTTGGCAGGTTTTGTCATGATGATGAGTATTGTTTTAGACTCAAAACATAGACATTAAAATCAAGATTGTGGTGATTTTGAATTCCCTATCTCATGTAAGATATATACGAATAATTATTACTGGGTGACTCTCTTAGTCATAAGATAAATTAAAGGGGTTGTTCTCTAGTAGAAATACTTACTGCAACCTTAGTTTGGGATATCAAGGACCCACAATATTCTTTGTCACATGTTTCCTTCACTCATGTGTATAAAGAACAAAATTTTGAAGCTCACAAGTTTACCAAGGAAGGATTGGAGTTGGAAGAAAGAACGTGGGAGATCATCGAGTCTCAACAAGGCCACCTCACTTCTACTTTCACGAACCTTGGTTTTAATTTCCTTTCAGTATCTGAGTTAGTGGATGATTAATCTTTCTAAAAATTACCTGAAAAACTATTTTTCTTCTATATTGTTTATGGTAATTTGTATATTTTTGTATTTTATATCTTATGTTTAGATAACGACACTATAGAAGCAACCCATACAAAAAATATTATTACAAGCAAGAATACTAGAGAAAATATTTTAGGTCCCTATAATACTAGTGTATGCCCTTATTGTTGTTAGTGTAGCCCCCTAATTGTTATTTTTGTACCCATGTAGTCCCCATATTGTTATTAATGTGCCTCATAAAAGCCTACAATTGTTATAGATGTGCCCTTACATTATTATTGTTAGGTCGGATAGGATCATATTGTGACCCCATGGACTCCCATATATAGAAAATAGGTTCTGTATTTTGTATCATCCAAGAATTTTTCATTTATGTAATGTAAAGAAGGTTTCTCCCTTGAAGTGGTTGATTTCTTAGGCGTTGATTTCTCTTTTCTTCAATTTTTTGGAGTTGGTTTCATAACATTTGCTATTAAAGCTTTGGATTCTAGGGTTTTCCTCCTTCAAATAGGTCATCATGAAATTTTTGTTATAAATTTTTTGCTACGAAGGTTCAGAAGGTAGAAAAAAACTCATTTGTAAAGAAATCCTAAGAAAATTTGTGTAAAAATTTTAGATCTTGGTTCACAATATTTTTAGAGATATTGTCTCTAGAAGGTAGGGTTTTTGGATACTATCGAATTCCATCTCAAATAGGTGACCTTGGAAAAATAGTCATAACTCTTTCTCTGAGCATCGGATTGGAATTATGTAAAAATTGGCTGTAGGAACATGAACTGAAGTTTCTTGTGTATTTATTTCAGATCCAAAGGAGAAAACAGTGACACGTGGCATGTTGTATAAGTTCTCTCTACTGAACTAGTTCATAATTAGGACATTGTGGGAGATTGGGCATAGATGTGTCTTGAAGAATCCAAATCAAGTAACACCAGTTTCATTAGAAATAAGACTTAGAGGGCTACTACAGGACTGAATATAAAATTTTGGGGATCCAAAATAATATATATACAATAGGATCAATAGTGAGCTCATAAAAATAAAGGAAAAAGTGTGTATCATTTTTTGAAATTGCATAACGTTTGTTTGAACAATTGGTTTGATGTGATTCCAAGGGCACATTGAAGCATAGATATTAGCATTGGGTTCTAAAATGCCTCCAAAAAATAATTATTCACTCATTAATACATAAAAAAAATCTACTATGACGCATAAACAAGAAGAATTATAGTATGATATATATCAAAATTACACTACCAAGTGCAAGAAATTTCTATCTCACAAAGAGAAACTAGAGACAACATAGATGGTTTAAAAGATGACACAAAATCTAAGATGGATACTTTGAACGATGAGATGAAATATGATATGAAGGTTCAAGCACTGGTAAATCACATCGAGCATCAACAACAAGTTCTCCACTCTTAAATGATAACCTAAATTTGGCACAGAAACGAATGAAACAATAGGGAGATCAACATCGCAGCAAGAGAAGTTTTGATGTAGGTGACTTGGTATTTTTATGGCTACAACCATACAAAAAAAATGTCCCTTAAGCAAGCTAAGAAGAATAATAAATTATCACTAAAGTACTACAGTCGTTACAAGGTGTTGAAAAATATTGGTACTATGGCATACAAATTGGAGCTTCCTGCATCTACTCGAGTGCACACAATTTTCCATGTTTAATGCTTAAAGAAGGTTATACGTGACAAAATTTCAGTTAAAACAATATTGAGAGAACTTCATGAGGAAGAAAAAATCATATTGGAACCTAAAGCAGTCACAGAAACAAGAACTCCACAACTATGAAATTGGTTAATTTCAGAGTATCTCATCAAGTGGAAGAACTTACCTATTGAAGATTCCACATGGGAGGATGCGCATTTTACACAGAATCATCCAAAAATAATCAAGCATTGGGGAAAACACTTGTTTGAAGGAGAGGGGCATGTTAGGTCCCTATAATACTAGTGTATTACCTTATTGTTGCTAGTGTATCCCCCTTATTGTTATTATTGTACCCCTGTAGTCCCCATATTGTTATTATTGTGCCCCATAAAAGCCCACTTTTTGATGTTTTTGTGTCATTATATTATTAGTGTTAGGTCGGCTAGGATTATATTGTGATAATATGCAAGTTAAAGAAATGGAAGAGCTTGTAATGCAGACTTGAAATTTCACAGTTTAACTTAGAGGTGGGGTCCTAGGTCTTTCAAAATAACGTGTAGCACATTCACGTGTCGTTACACTCTGATATGTTGTAGCAGAAAGAGACCTTATACACAAAACATTGGTTCCTCAACGAGCTGCAATGTTTTTATATTTCCTCTTGTCGATAGGTTTCTAATGGGGGAATATTTATGTAGAATTGTCTTATTAGCATTGTTAGGTACCTATATTACTAGTTTAGCCCCTTATTGTTATTAGTGTAGACCCCTTATCGTTATTATTGTAGCCCCCTCTAACCCCAGTATTGTTATCATTGTTCCCTTACATTGTTATTGTTAGGTCGGCTAGGATTACATTGTGGCCCCACTAGGATTATATTCTGACCCCATGGACTCCTATATATAGAAAGGAGGTTTTGTCATTTGTATCATCGAAGAATCTTTCATTCATGTAATTCATTGGATGTTGCCCCCTCGAAGTGGCTTCTTTCTAAGGCATTGATATCTATTTTCTTCTATTTTTTGAGCTGGTTTCACAACATTTAGTATCAGAGCTTTGGATTCTAGGGTTTCACTACTCCAAACAGGTCATCGTGGAATTGTCGCTATAAATTTTTTTCTATGAAGGTTTAGAAGCTAAAATTTTTAGAGTACAAAGCCGAAATCTTGAGGAACATCGTCGCAAAATTTTAGAGCTTGGTTCACACTATTTTTGGAGATATGATCTGTGGAAGTTAGGTCTTTTTGCAGGCTCCTCAATTTAACCTAAATAGATCATCGTGGAATTTTTTCTATAATTTATTTTCTACGAAGGCTCAGAATCTGAAATTTTAAGAGTGCGAAGCTTAACTCCTGAGGAACTTCGTCACAAAATTTCAGATCTTGGTTCACAATATTTTTGGAGATATGGTTTGTGGAAGTTAGGACTTTTTCAGGCTCCCGAATTTCATCTCAAAGAGGTGATTGTGGGAAAATATTCATAACTCTCTCTCTGAGCATCAGATTGGAATTTTGTAAAAGGTGGATACAAGCACATGGAATGCAATTTTCTATCTATCAATTTTAGAGCCGAAGGAGGAAGAAGTGACACGTGGAAAGTCATACAATTTTTCTTTACTGAATAAGTCCATAATTAGGTCATCATAGGAGATTAGACACAACTTTGTCTTCAAGAAGCCAAATCAGGTTAGACTTGTGGCATTTGAAAGATGATTTAGAGGGCTACCTCAGTACCAAATTTTAGATATTGAAGATCCAAAATCATAGAGATAATTCATTTTCAATATTGCACTCTTCAAAAGCAAGAAAAAGGTGTGTGTTTTTTTTCAAATTAGATAAGTCTCGTTTGAAAAAAATTAGTTGGAATTTATTCCAAGGGCATATTGAAGAATAGATATTAGTATTGGGTTCTAAAATGGCCCCTAAAAAGAATTCAATGCCCATTAAGCCTTCAGAAGGCTCTACTTTGACTCATGAAGATGAAGAAACACAACATGAGATATCAAAATTATAGGAGCAAGTGCACCAAATTTCGCTATCAAAAAGAGAAAAAAAAATGAAATGGAAGTTTTGAAGAAAGGCGTGGAAACTAAGATGGATGGTTTGAAGAAAGGCGTGGAAGCTAAGATGAATGGTTTGGAAGCTAAGATGGAAGCCACGGAAGTGGGCATGGAAGCTAAGATGGATGGCATACATCCAACATGAATTTTGTGTTTTGGAACTTGATTCATTGGAGAAGGCATTCGTGTTGGAAAGAAACATTGAATGTAAAATTATGGTGACAAGGAAGCCTACCACTCACTTGTATAAAGAGGGAAGCGTTGCTACTCCTAGATTTCCACAACCTACAAGGTTGACACCACAACAATTGGAAGAAAAAAGAGCAAAAGGGCTTTGCTACAGTTGTGATAGAAAATACACTAAAGTTCATAAGTGTGCTGAGAAGAAATTATTTTACATAGAGTGTGAAGAGGAAGAAGAAAATGAAAAAGAAGAGGATATACACCAGGAACCAACCCTGAAAGAGGAAGAAATGAGTCTGACCATATCAGAAATCAGCGAATTACCACTCCTCAAACTCTCAAGATAGAAGGACATATCAAGAAGAAAAAGGTAATAGTGTTGATTGATTCAGGTTGTACCCATAATTTTATTCATTGTAAGTTAGCCAAGGAATTGAATAGTTTCCTATACCCAGCACTAGAATGTCAAGTGATGGCTGAAAATGGAGGAACTGTAAATTTCTCTGGAAAATGCCATAATATCAAGCTAACCATGGGGGAATATGTATTGAATAGTCCAATGATTTCCATTCCTATGGGAGGTGTCGATGTTGTACTAGGAGTACAATGGTTACAATCTTTCGGGACGGTAGCTTTTAATTTTGAAGAAATTTTCTTGAAATTTTTTTCAGAAGGAAAGGAAGTCGAATTACGGGGTATTGCAGGGAAGCCAGGAAAGATAATAAGGTCTATGTCATGAAAAATCTTCTAAAGAAAGAAAAACGAGGCGTAATTGCACAATTATGCTCACTAGAAGCTCCAACATCAAAATCATCTATTTTTGCAGATATCCAACAAGTCTTGGAAAATCATTCCAAGGTGTTTGAAACTCCCAAAGGACTCCCACCTATTCGTGATGATGATCATGCTATTCATTTGATTCCAGGAAGTGTTCCTCCAAACATCGTGCCTTATAGATATCCTTATGTCCAAAAGAGGAAATTGAACGTATCATTGTAGAAATGTTGTGAGGCTAGTATAATTTAAATTAGTCAAGGTTCCTTCTCTCGCTCTAAAAGAGTATTGGTGCACAAGAAGGATGGATCATGGGGTACATGTGTCTAGATTATAGGGAGCTCAATAATCTCACCATTAAAGATAAATTCCCCCATTCCTTGCATTGATGAATTATTGGATGAATTACATGGACCAATTTATTTTACCAAATTGGATCTTCGTTTAGGGTATCATTATATTAGAATGAAGACTTAAGATATTCCGAAAACAGCATTTCAAACTCATGAGGATCATTATGAATTTTTGGTCATGCCTTTTGGCCTTACCAATGCACCTTCTACATTTCAAGAGTTGATGAATTCCATTTTCAAACCCTTCCTTAGAAAATTTGTGATAGTATTTTTGATGATATACTAATCTACAGCAGGTCTTGGAAGGATCATGTTCAACATGTTGACAGGATGCTCAAACTATTGCAGGAGAAACAATTATATGCAAAAACATCCAAATGTTTATTCGGAGTACAAGAGGTGGAATATCTGGGTCATATTGTATCTCACGAGGGTGTTAAGGTAGACCCTAACAAAATTAAAGCCATTAAGGAATGGAAATTCCCCACAACTATAAAGAAGTTGCGAGGATTTCTCTGTTTAACAGGGTATTATCGCAAGTTTGTTAAGAATTATGGGAGAATAGCAGCACCTCTAACAACATTATTGAAGAAAGATGCATTTTCATGGACTCCTGAAGAAACTAAGTCCTTTTAACATATTAAAGAGGAAATGTGCCTAGCACTGGTCTTAGCCACGCCAGACTTCACAAAAACATTTATTGGCGAATGTGATGCCTCAGGAAATGGAATTGGTGTTGTTTGAATGCAAGAAGGAAGACCCATTTCTTTTGAAATTCGTCCAATCAAAGGAAAGTATTTACAGAAAACTATTTATGAGAAGGAGATGTTAGCAATACTGCATGCACTAAATAAATGGTGACTTTACCTAATGGGAAGACACTTCAAGGTAAAAACTGATCATGATAGGCTTAAACACTTTTTGGAAACAATACTATCTTCAGAAGAGCAGCAAAAATGGGTCACAAAGATGTTGGGTTATGAATTTGAAATAATCTACAAAAAAGGGAAGCTAAATGTTGTTGCAGATGCACTCTCAAGAAAAAATGAAGAGGTGGAAGCATTGTTTTTTTCCATTTCTATTATCCAACCAGATTAGATAACTGAAGCAAGGGATGAATGGAAGAGGGACGAATAAGTGTGAACACTCATTCAAAAGTTGCAGCAAGATCCTAGTACATCTGATACAAATATTTGGAAAAATGATTCCTTATGGTACAAAGATCGCTTATATCTTTGTAATAATTCACAACTAAAACAAAAGATTCTTTTGGAATTGCACACTTCTCCCTTAGAAGGACAATCAGGATTTTTAAAATCTTACCACAGGGTGAAGAAATAATTTTTTTGGGATGGCCTTAAATATGATATTCAAAAGTTTGTGGCAGAATGTTTGGTTTTCCAGCAAAAGAAAGTTGAGAAAATTAAGACCCCGGGTCTTCTACAACCTTTATCCATTAAAAGTCAACATTGGGAGGAGATTTCAATGGATTTTATCATAGGTTTACCTCGGTCTGAAGGAAAGAGTGTCATCATGGTGGTAGTTGATAGACTTACCAAGTATGCACACTTTTGTGCATTATCTCATCCATTTAAATCAAGTACAGTTGCTACTACATTTATGTAAACAATTCAAAAGCTACATGGAAACCCAAAGGTTATTGTGAGCGACAAAGATCCCATTTTTACTGGAAATTTTTGGACAGAGTTATTTTCTTGTTTGGGTACTCAATTAGCTCATAGCTCATCTTATCATCCTCAATCCAATGGTCAAATGAGATAGTGAATAAATTTTTGGAAGGATATCTTCGTTCTTTTGTATCTGACAAACAAAAAAATGGGTCAAGTGGTTACCTCTCGCTGAATGGTGGTATAACACTTCCTTCCATAATATAGCAAAAATGACCCCATTTATGGAACTTTATGGATATCATCCACCGTCCATCACATCATCTTTTAGAGAAAATTCTAAGGTTCAAGCAATGGAAGATCACATCGAGCATCAACAAGAAGTTCTCCAACTCTTAAAGGATAACCTAAATTTGGCACAAAATTGAATGAAACAACAGGCATATCAACATCATAGCAAGAGAATTTTTGATGTAGGAGACTGGATATTTTTACGACTACAACCGGATAAAGAAATGTCCCTCAAGCAAGATAAGAAGGATAATAAATTATCACCAAAGTACTATGGTCCGTACAAGGTGTTGCAATGGATTGGTACTATGGCATACAAATTAGAGCTTCCTAATTCATCGTGAGTGCATCAAATTTTCCATGTTTCATGCTTAAAGAAGGTTATAGGTGAAAATATTCCAGTTCAAACAATATTTCCAGAACTTGATGAGGAAGGAAAAATCATATTGGAACCTGCAGAGGTCACGGAAACAAGAACTCGATAGCTATGAAATCAATCGATTTCAGAGTATCTCATCAAGTGGAAGAACTTACCCATTGAAGATTCTACATGGGAGGATGAGAATTTCATATAGAATCACCCAAAGCTATCGTATTAGAATGATTTTCGGAAGACATTTTAGGTCCCTGTTACTAGTTTTATCCTTATTTTTATTAGTAGCAGCCTTATCATTATTGTTGGCCCCTCTAACCCAATATTGTTATTATTGTGCCCTTACATTATTATTCAGGTCACCTGAGATTACTGGTGTTAAAATGGACTCTATCTGGAAAAGGAGGTTTTGTCATTTGTATCATCCAAGAATTGTTCATTCATGTAATGTATTGGAGGTTTCCCCCTCGAAGTGGCTTATTTCTAAGGCGTTGATATATCTTTTCTTCTATTTTTGGAGCTGGTTTCACAATAGGCATTCAAGGGTGTAGCCAAATCTAGTACAATATAAGATAACCTAATTGAAGAACTTGACACCCTTAAAATACTATAACCTTTGTGAACATAAGCTGCTACGAATTATCCACCTTGGCCACTGCCTACTCACACAAAGTATTAGCATGATTATTTAAGAATTTCCTAGATACCATAGAGGAACCAGTCACGTTACCAGTCTCATGCTAGGTTTTAGGCTTCATGGAATGCATTGGATTAGCAATTCCTTTGGTTCGGATATGGGTACCAAAAGTAGAATTCCTTCTTTGAGGCTACTAAGATGCTAAAATCATATTTTGTGAGAACTTCTTATTTGGCTGTCAGATTTGAGTAACAAACACCCATGATGATTCTTGAGTTTTTTGTGATCCCACAGTTCTTCCTTGACAAAATTCAACATTGACAAGAGGCCCCTATGGCAGAGTTGCTTTAATATTAATTTGTAGAAATGGTGGTGTCAAACAACCATGCTCCACCTTTTTGCTATCTATTATGGAAATTTTGTTCGTCTTCTCATCTCTCAACTTCTTATGTGGTATTTCCTCAACTTTTATCATGTGAATGACCTTGACATCATGTTAAAGTCTATCATTCTCTCCATATTCCAACAACAAATTCTTTGATAACACTACAACTTTGTCCTCGAACTGCATTGCTAAATTCATATTTTGATCATCTAGTTTCTCTAAGTATGAATAAGACTCAAATGACATCAATAAAACCAATAACCTAACCTCAACACCAAGAACATAATCTTAAAAAAAAAAATTAATAAAATCAATAAATCTCACCTTCGAATAGGGAAGTGGTCGAATCTTCTACCTCAACACAAGTCATTGTGGGCCATAACTAGAACCCCTTCGATGGACTGACGAGAAAAATGATCCATGCATGTAAATAATCAGAAGAAAACACTACCACAATAACCAAGACCAAAGACATTCCCTACATCTTTGGGCATGCTAATGTTATTCAACTTGACCTAGTTTAAGAACTACATAATAGTTAGAGAAGGTGAAATTGTTCCTCAGAATGGCTTGATGCACTGAGATTTCCATCATGAACCCAAGCCACTTTATCATGACATGACATGTCGGTGGAGAACCCATTGCAAAAACATGACGCATGTTGATCCAAATTCGTGCACAACTACTAACCAAACATTAGTTTGACAATTGTATTCTAGACTAACGACACAATACACACATGCCTTAGGGTGAATTATTGGCATAAAAATTAGTGGAGAAGGACACATGTTATTTTCAGGGAAAGTAAAAGTGTAATATGAAAGGGAAAATGGTAGAATAAGGTTGGCCTGACCATTTTCAAGAAGATATTCCTATCGACGTAACAAGCACATAACCTAAATGAAAAAAAAACAGGTAAATTAGGAAATCTCACCTTCCAATAGAGCAAGGGTCGAATCTTATCGCGAATCACAAGCCATTATGAGTCATAACATGGAAACCCTTCAAAAGTACTGATGAGAAAAATGATCCATGAAGGCAAATAATCAGAAAAAACCCTAAAACAAAACCCAAGACCGGAGGCCTTCCTGACATCCTTGGTGACACTGAGGTTATTCAACTTGACTTGGTTCACAACAAGAATCAATTTAAGAGCCAAGAAATAGTTAGAGAAGGTGTAATTGTTCTCAGAAATGACCTCCTCCACCCACATGGTGATCACGAACCCAACCCACTTGATCAAGGCACCAAATTTTGGTGGAGGACACATTACAAAAATAGGTGGTTTGTCGATCAAAACTCGTGCGAAAATACTAGCCCAACTTTAGTTTTACACCTCTTACTCCACACTAATAACAAAGTACACACGCATTAGAGTGAATTCTTGCCATAAAAATATGTGGATAAGGAAAAATGTCATTTTCAGGCCACAAAACATATGTAATCTCAAAGGAAAAAGGGTAAATGAAGGTTGGGATGACCATTTCCATGAATAAATGGCTATGGTCATAAGTAGTAAAAATTATTATTATAATTATTATAAAATATGGTTTAATTAAAGCTTATTTTAATTTGATAATATATATGAATAAATAAAATAAAATACATAATATTTAAAATAAATAATAATAATTTTATATGTCAAATGTAAATTTTTGAATTTAAAATTATTGTAGTTTGTTTCATTATATTTGAAATGGAGATTTCTTTTTGATGAGGAGAGATAGTTATGAAATATTTTTTTGAAACTTTTTTTTACAGTTGGAATTGCTGTTTAATCCTTTCCCTTGACTAAATATCTTAGCCCAATGGGTTAAGGGGGAAATCCAATGTCCACAATTCATTTCCGTCCCCCATCACAAAGTGACAAATATATGGTAAAGTGTCAAGGTCTATTCACAACCTTGTATAGAATATCCTCCATTTGATGTTCGTGGGTACTTGATAGGGAGTAGCTATATTTTAGAAGGTTATTCCCATTGGTGAAATTTCACTCATTAGGATTCCTATTACTGTTGTGAGTTGTTTCCTAAGCCATTATTCTAGTAATTTTGTTGTACGTTCCCTTTATTCTATAGTGGTTGACACTTCCTTTGGATTTCTTGAGGTCAGTGGTTGAGTAAGTTGTTAATTAACACCATAAGGGGTCATGTAATTACCTATGAAACAAGAAAATATTGGCTATATTGTATATGTTTTGATTATTTGGAAACAAAAATGGGTAAACTTCATTTATATAAAGAAAAAAAAAATTAAGGTGATAGTTCGAATTAAAGGCATTAGTTATTTTGAAGTTGAAGCTCTTCTGGTGCATACCCTAATTGGTAGATATTTAGATAAGGAGGAAAATGTAGAGATGTTGACTGGTTGGATAGAGGGAATGTAGAAGCAAGCTCTAACGTTTGCTCCAATTTTCCACTTTCATATTTAGAGGTGTATCTATGTTGAGGTACACAAATAATAGAAATAAAACATTATTTTCAGGTACTCATGGATGTGGCATCCCTTAGGTTTTCCCTTCAAATGTTTTCTTTTTGGTTTTAATTCATGTTGTGAACCTTTATCCATTTAGCAAGTGTGATTTTTACTCATGGGATTATGCAAATTTTCTAATGGTTCACCTATGGAAATATTCTGAATTCCTTATAAAAGGTACGATCCAAACCTACAAATCGTAGCACAGAAAATAGTATCCTAGTATGGTTTGAAAATCTAAGTTGAAGCTAATACATATTTGAATGATCAAATATCCCTCTTACCATTGATTCAACCACCATCGCCATTATAATATTTTGTTTGGAATCATCCCTAATTCAAGCTCAAGGGAAAGTGTTAGGTATTTATAAGGTTTAATGCAACATCCAAAATAGAATGTCCCTTAACCTTAAGACTTCATCAAATCATATAGAAGGGGTGTGTAAGAGTTTTCCAATGCAAGGGATAAATTGAATAATGTGTGTTATTTACTTCTTCTCTAAATTTATGGTCAATATTCTTCCTTGTTCTCATGCCTACAAGCACAACAAGTTATACCCATTCACTCCCCACTTCCCATTCATCTCCTAGAGCTCCACTAGGTATAAAGTCTCCTTAAAATAGATTAAAAACTTTTATATCCAAAGTCCAAAAAATTAATCATTCTTGGAAGATCATGGTCTAGTATAAGGAATATTTTCCATATATAGATGTTTATCAAAAGGGTTTAGAATAAAATTGCACATATTTTTAGGTAAATCGAATTCTAGTAAAGAAGCAAAATACGAACAACATATAACAATTGTCAAGGTCCTTAAAGAAAAGAAGGCCCATTTTGTAAGCTCTTAATTCCAATCTCATCTCTTATTTCCCATAGTGTTGGCACAGACCCAAAATTTTAGTCATAAGGAGAATATACGTCTCCTAGAAAATTGGTATAGTCCTTATTCAAGAAACATGTGATTGGGAAGAAAATTGGTTGCACCCATTTCTTCCTTCCCAAAATGTTGGAGATTATATACTTGTGATGCTTTAATCCAATATAAAGGGTTTTTAAGTGCTTTAAATTATATTATTGATGGATTTTATTTTCATGTGTTGAATAAAGGACTCCCAATGGATTGTAATTTAAAGGAGATGGGTTTTAATTTGAGGGAAGAATAATGGCCATTTGTGGGATAGAAAATTGTTTTTGGAATATTTAAGAGGCCAAGGTATTTTTGTGTTCGATAATGTGATAATTAGGTTTTTGAATGTAAGAGTGGTTTTAATTAAACACAATGGTTAGAACTTGGAAAATTTGTGTAGATTTAGTGGAGAAATCTCACTTGGATAATCATTTTCTTGTAATAAATGAATTTGAGCCTTGAAATTTATTGAATGAATTTGAGCCTTGAAATTTATTAAATGAATTATGAAAAATTTCTAAATATGTGATTATTAATTTCTATTGTAGATCTCACTGAATTATTAAGAACGGAATATGTAAATATATGTACATGGGCTATAATCTATGTAACACCTGTATTTGACCCCTTTAATACAAATAAAATGTCCATGCAAAGCTAGACTGGTGAGCCAAGGACATCCTTTGAGGGTCCTCACATTATTGGGTGTGTATGTATATGTGTTATGGGGATGTTTCACTCATGTGCAAATGTTCTAATTTTTATGCTAAAAGTTTTGATAATGTAATTATGTAACACATGCATATTAATAAAAAAATTGGTTGCAAATTGAAAAGAAGAAATGAGTATGGGGGGTTGGGACTCCAAGCATTGAAAAAAGGGCTCAGATGATTTATTAATCATTAGAAAAATATCCCATGCATATAACCATGCTCCATTGAGTGGCTTGCCATAAGGTTATGTAGCATAAGAAATAAATGCATATAAATGAGGGCATATTTGGCATTGTGGGGAATAAAAACAAGATTACAAATGCTTTTTATGAAGAATTATAGGAAATAAAATCATGGAAGCATGGTAAGAGTGGTGAAATGAATACCTGAAAGTGAACCTAGAAATCTTGATAGGGCAGTGGAACTCCTCGAAGCCAGAACACTACTAGTTGGATGATTTTAGGATTAGTACCTGTTGTAGCTGCTACAAAACCACAAAAAAAATTGTATATTTAAAAATTTCAGCCCCCCTTCTCCTCACTCCACCCATTAAATTTATGACCCGTTTTATTAATCTCCCCGTGACTTGATGTTCTCGCATCGGCCAATTTACCCACCGGTGAAATCATGTGATGTGTATTGCATCCCTGTGTTGTGTTAGGGTTTTTGACTGATCTCTCATGACTCCAGAATTTACCCCTATATGATATGCCTCTTAGAAAGAGGTGGAATTATGCATTGATAAATGATACTTCAATATTTCTATAATTATGATTGACTATTCTAGGGTTTGGGAGAAACCCTAAATTGGTAGAGAGTGATATCCTTCATGTATTAACCTAATTCATATTTCCACATGTACCTTCTAAATTGGAATTTCATGGCATCATGGAAAGAATCATTGAAAATCATATTCTCTTAGGTTCTTCATTGGTCCCACACCTCAGCATGTGCATTAAGGTTTGTGAGAATTGTATGCTCCCCTTGCATTTGTGAAACCCTAGGCATTGGTGATTGAATTTCCAACCATGTTGTGAATTAATACATACTCGTGATGGTGCTTATCATTGTCACATTCTCATCTTATCTCGAAGTTGGATCACTCATAACTTTGGATATCAGCTAAAGGTGTGAAGGTAATTTCAACGATTAACATCAGTCATGGTTCATCATAATTACACTATAAATCTCAAATCGATGTACTTATGATGCTTTAAGCCAATATAAAGGGTTTTTAAGTGCTTGAAATTATATTATTGATGGATTTTATTTTCATGTGTTGAATAAAGGACTCCCAATGGATTATAATTTAAAGGAGATGGGTTTTAATTTGAGGGAAGAATAATGGCCATTTGTGGGATAGAAAACTGTTTTTGGAATATTTAAGAGGCCAAGGTATTTTTGTGTTCGATAATGTGATAATTAGGTTTTTGAATGTAAGAGTGGTTTTAATTAAACACAATGGTTAGAACTTGGAAAATTTGTGTAGATTTAGTGGATAAATCTCACTTGGATAATCATTTTCTTGTAATAAATGAATTTGAGCCTTGAAATTTATTAAATGAATGATGAAAAATTTCTAAATATGTGATTATTAATTTCTAGTGTAGATCTCATTGAATTATTAAGCACATAATATGTAAATATATGTAAATGGGCTATAATTTATGTAACACCAATATTTGACCCCTTGAATACAAATAAAATGTCCATGCAAAGCTATACTGGTGAGCCAAGGACATCCTTTGAGGGTCCTCACATTGTTGGGTATGTATGTATATGTGTTATGGGGATGTTTCACTCATGTGCAAATGTTCTAATTTTTATGCTAAAAGTTTTGATAATGTAATTATGTAACACATGCATATTAATAAAAAAATTGGTTGCAAATTGAAAAGAAGAAATGAGTATGGGGGGTTGGGACTCCAAGCATGAAAAAAAGGGCTCAGATGATTTATTAATCATTAGAAAAATATCCCATGCATATAACCATGCTCCATTGAGTGGCTTTCCATAAGGTTATGTAGCATAAGAAATAAATGCATATAAATGAGGGGATATTTGGCATTGTGGGGAATAACAACAAGATTACAAATGCTTTTTATGAAGAATTATAGGAAATAAAATCATGGAAGCATGGTGAGAGTGGTGAAATGAATACCTAAAAGTGAACCTAGAAAGCTTGTTAGGGCAGTGGAACTCCTCGAAGCCAGAAGGCTACTAGTTGGATGATTTTATGATTGGTACCTGTTGTAGCTGCTACAAAACCACAAAAAAAAATTGAATATTTAAAAATTTCAGCCCCCCTTCTCCTCACTCCACCCATTAAATTTATGACCCAATTTATTAATCTCCCCATGACTTGATGTTCTCGCACCAGCCAATTTACCCACCCGTGAAATCATGTGATGTGTATTGCATCCATGTGTTGTGTTAGGGTTTTTGACTGATCTCTCATGACTCCAGAATTTACCCCTATATGATATGCCTCTTAGACAGAGGTGGAATTATGCATTGATAAATGATACTTCAATATTTCTATAATTATGATTGACTCTTCTAGGGCTTGGGAGAAACCCTAAATTGGTAGAGAGTGATATCCTTCATGTATTAACCTAATTCATATTTCCACGTGTACCTTATAAATTGGAATTTCATGGAATCTTGGAAAGAATCATTGAAAATCATATTCTCTTAGGTTCTTCATTGGTCCCGCACCTCAGCATGTACATTAAGGTTTGTGAGAATTGTATGCTCCCCTTGCGTTTGTGAAACCCTAGGCATTGGTGATTGAATTTCCAACCATGTTGTGAATTAATACATACTCGTGAGGGTGATTATCGTTGTCACATTCTCATCTTATCTTGAAGTTGGATCACTCATAACTTTGGATATCAGCTAAACGTGTGAAGCGAATTTCAACAATTAACATCAGTCATGGCTCATCATAATTACACTATAAATCTCAAATCGATGTCATATCAAAGAAAAAGCTCTTATATATATATATATATATATATATATATATATATATATATATATATATATATATATATAGAGAGAGAGAGAGAGAGAGAGAGAGAAAGAGAGAGAGAGATATGTATGCATGTATGTATGTATGTATGTATGTATGTATGCACGTATACAATAGGATATTGAAGAGGAACATTGTGGAAACCTCACTTCGAGACCTCACACACATCGGTGCTACATTAGAATGCCACACACGATAGTCACTCCAATGATTTACAAAAGGTGAAACATGAGGATGACAGAGCGTTGTTTTGAAGGGTATGCAAGCACTCATGCCAGAGTTAAGTGGTGCTACATTGATGGCCCACACACACATCAGACTAGAGCATGGCTCCTTCAAATGATGTCTCCAAAGGTTGAATTTGTATATACGATGATCCTTTTAATCGCTAGTAAAGGTCACTATAATACCTACCCTCTCAAATCGATGACTCAAAGACTCAATGAATGCTACCCTACATTCCTTTGCTCAAGTTTTTTTTTTACCACTTGTCCCCAAATCACAACAACCAATTGGCCGCATCGTGGCTCTACCAACTACGTCGACCACCGAGAATGAAACACCTCTTCTCTACAAATAAACATCATTCTTTTGCTATAATGTATTATATAGTTATCAAAAGATGAAGCCCTTGTCTTATTTCTTGTTTCAAATTGGATGGGATGTACCCACCCCAGGAAAATTGTGCCACTAGATACACTTGAATAATTATCTCACACTACGAGAGTGCGATGAAGAAAAGCAGACTGCAGGAAAATGTTAGCATCCACCATTAAAATCCTCACCAACATTTTTTTATTGGAACGTTCCACTAGTAGAAAACATCTTTGGAAAGGCTTCTAAGTCACAGAGTTGTGTCTTAAAATCTCAAGAAGGAGAGGTGGTAGTGTGATTGATCATTTGTTGTGACCTTGCGACCTCGGGTAACTTGTGCTTACCCCAGGTGGTGAAATCGCTATCTAGAGAAATGACCCCTCTAAATAACGAAATTCTGACCTTGTGTAATTTGCACACTCCCCAAGAATTTATGTCACACTCTAGAGCAGCGACTCCTCTAAATAGTGACCAGGCGACTTTCGCAAGTTGCGTTCTCTCTCTGGTCGCATAGTCACACCCACTTTTTCTGAGACTCGCATCAGGGAGCGCAACTTAAACTAAAACGAAACCATTAGGGAAATTTTAATGTATAAAATGGGCCTCCTAAGAAAAATATAAAATAATAGTGGAAATAATAAAATAATTTTAGATTACATCATCAAATTTTAGAGGGAAAAAGAAAAAAACTTTTTTTTCAACTCGTATTTTCAGCTTATCTACCTATGGATTTACCAAAATTTTGAGTGACAACACTCATTAAATACATAATATGATTCCTCATACAAGACGTACCCATGTTGCATACTTTCAATGGACCTGCTACATGAAAAATGAGAAATACATGAAAAACATGACTGCGATCAATTTTTTTCATGTATTTCTCATTTTTCATGTAGCAAGGTCCATCGGAAGTATACAACATGGGTACTCCTTGGATGAGTAATTAGGTTTTGTATTCAAAGAGTAATCCTGATCGAAATTTGAGTAAAAACTTAGGGAGATAAGTTGAAAGAGTCGTTTTCTTATTTCCTTATTTTTTATTTTTTTTACATTTTTAGTCCAAAAATGGTGAATCATCTCCCATGGTTAAAATCATCAGATTGAATCCTATTGGTTCTTATAAAGTTTATTTTGGCTGTAAATTTTCCCTAGGAGGCCCATTTTAGACCTCAAAATTCCCCTAATGCATGGAACTTTTTTTGTGGTCGCTAGGCCGCAAAGAACAACAACAATTCATGGCGAACAAAAATTATGGCTCATCTATAGTGCGACCTAGCAACTTATTAACAAGTTGAATCTTCTCAACACTCCCCTCATGTCACGCATCATATGTTTGTCCCAACGCATAACCGAACATGGGATTTGATTTATAATTTCTACTCTCCATCAATATCTGTTGCAAAAGAAATAAGGTACGATTCCCCTTTTTCTAAAGATCAAAGGATGGAGTCTGTTAGCACCCAATCTGAACCTCAGGCTGAAAAGGGAAAATCAGGGTAACAACTAAACCATGCTCAACCTTGTAGCTAGCCTTAAAAGGACGGGAGAGGGCTCTCTCCGTAGAATAGATATTCAATAACACAATAATGAACTAATTTTAGGCTAGGTATATAAATGGGAAAATGGGTTTTGATAAATGAATAAATTTTTAGGGATGTATAGGACAAAAGGACAGTATGAACCGAGGAATTAAATCAAAGACACAAAGTATTTCATGGGGAAAGATAGGGAGGAGATTTAGAAATCAAGTTGAAATAAGATGGAGTGGAAAGAATGTTGAGAAGCTGAAAAGGGCATAGTAAATGAATCCTTTTCAAACAGAAGAAAACACACAGAGTATGAATGATTCCCCAAGGCAGAGCATATAAAATGGATTCTACCTTTATAACTTGAAAACATTCAACTGGAAATGTTTATGAATGAATGGTGAAACATAAAAATGTACATATGAAACACAAAGGAGAGACATATGCTAAAACTCATACCACATGAATCCCACAAATCAGAGCTGCATCACTTTATTAATTCCCTGCCAAATTGTACAATGGAGTGCAGAGCTCACTGCCACACTATTCCCCTACTTCTGAGTTTTCAGACTTCAGACCTCTATAAAATGATTTGCATTTTTAATAAATAGACCAGATTTGTGAGAATATGGATCAACAGAAAGAGGGGTTGTTTCAACAGCTTTCAAGAACTGAAAACTAGAGATAGAAAACCAAGAGCCAATAATCTTCCGAAAGGAAAACATGCGTTACATTTGTAATTTTTTGATAACCAATGAGGGGGAAAGACCTGTAGTGTAGATCCTTTGAATCGTAACTGAAAATGTGAATGTTACAACGCTGGTTCCTGGCCTATGAAGTTTCGCTTTCCATTTGAATAAAACCAACTTTTTAATAAACATACCTTTGAAATGAAACTTTGCCTTTAGTGAAGGGAAAATTTAATTTTAAATAGGAAAAAGAGAAGGGAAGGAGGTGGAAATCATATGTAAATTGCAATCACAATCGACGAGGTGGAGAGATATAATATAATAAAACACATTGTAATATGTTTGTAATTGGCGCCATCGCAATTGGAATCGGAAGGACCAGGGGAAATCGCAATCGCAATCGCAATCAGAAGAGCGGGTGCATTGCGTAACAAAAATCACCGATGTGATTGGGAGGGGGGCGATGAGTTATGGGCCGTCGGATCAGAGTGGGAATATCGACGGTTGTGGGTTAAGCAGGAGCAGGATCGGAAGGGAGCCGGGCATAACATATATAAACATGTCGATTAGCTGTAAGCCGTCGAATTGGAGTGGGAAGATCGACGGTCGAGGTGACATCGGTAGGTTTCCATCGGGGGTCAGATATACAATCGCATCGGAGCATAAGGGATTTTTGATGTGATCAGAGGAGGGGCTACGATCAATCACATCAGAATTTTACAGTCAGGTCAATTGGCGATTTTCTTTAAATGATGCGATGTGATCGGGGGAAGGGTTTCGATTGCGATGGGAAGCGGCGGGGGGTATATATATATATATATATATATGAACCTTTGAAATGTTTATCATAAGGTTTTCAACGGGGAATGGAGGGGAAGTTGTTTGGGAAATAGATCGCGTATATGATTTATATGTTTACAGGACTTTTGTAATGCGATTTTGCAATCACAGAGGGGAAAAAAGGATTTTATAAGGGAAACATGGGAAATAGGGGATATATGAGGATATAGGGGACTTTAAATCACTTAGGCATAAATTTCAATCTAGAAGTCAGTTTTAAGAGTGCAATATGCCGTTGGAAAGCTCTCTCCAAGCTCTTTCTGTTGAATCTGCTTGGAAAATGATTTGGCGCTGAACATGTTGCAAAAAAATTCTTTGAAAGGCAGGGTGATGATTTTTTCGTAGATGACAGCTTCTGAATTGTGATTGAAAGGCACAGTATTATGTTTTCACCTCAAAAACTTCCATCAAAATGAATAAACGATATCTCTGATCATCCTAGTGCTATGATTTTGAGTTTATTGACTTTCTCATGACCTTGCTGATCTTTATTTTACACTTAACTCATTAATTTGATTATGGTGAGACCCTAGAAACTAATGAGACCTGTCCTATGACCTACTGACATGATTTGAGAGTGAAAGTGACTTATGACCAAAGACCGTAGAAAGGATAATCAGCAAGTGCCTCATGAGAGAAGACTAATGAAAACTCACTACCATCAATGAATCCATGACCTAGTGGAACGGTGAAATTTATTCGGTATGAGACTCCTAATATGCAAATGAAAAAGAGAAATTTTGATCACTGATGGTAGTATGACTAGAATTACACTAAAATTGGCTCCAATGGGGATGGTAGCTCCTTGGAGGTGCCAAGAACACCGTAGACCAAGTAGCCTTATCCATTGGGCATGGAGTCAAAAATACTAAAAAACTGACACAATGTAGGTTGACACTGACTCAAGACTAAGACGGAGAAACTAAACTAAAACCAAACCATACACATAACATTCAAGTCTTATAGCCTTCACCTCGGGCCCCAAAATTCAATGACTGTGTACTCTGAACTCTGATAAAAATAACATGGTATATACAATCATGATGACATAAATTCTGATCCTTTGTTTTCAACAATGGTAGTGCTTTAAAAGCCTACCATTTACTACTCCTCTAGGGAAATCTTGGCCATCCATTTCTGAGAGCAAGAAGGCATTCTGTCCTCTGTATGCTAAAATCCTATATGGTTCTTTCCACAGATCTTTGAACTTACCATGCTTCCCTTTGTCTTCATTTTTGGAATCCCATTTCAACACTATATCATCCAGCTATAACTTTTCTGCTTTGGTCTTTATGTCAAAGATCTTCTTTATTTTCTCCTACAACTGAATGGCGTTCTATGACACTTCCTTTCTTGTCTGCTGAAGGTGGATCATCTGATTGATCCTTCACTTATTATCATTATCCTCGCTACCAACTTCTTGCAATAATCTCATATTTGGGAATGTAAGGGATGTGGGGAATACATCATCACTTCCATAAACTATTTCAAAAGGCAACATACTGATTGATTTCTTACCGCTAACTCTGTCTACCCACAGAGCGCTAATGAGCTTGCGATGCCAGTTTCTTTTGTTTGCCTCCAGCATTTTCTTAACTATATTTACCAGTGATTTGTTGGATGACTCAGCCAGGCTGTTGCCTTGTGGATAATACGTTGTCGAATGGCCAAGCGCGATGTTGTATTTGTCACAAAAATCAATCATCTTCTTGGATCGGAACGCTGCTGCGTCGTCTGTTACGATTTTGCATGGGCAGCCAAAACGAGATAAAATATTCGTTTCCAGGAATTGAATGATTACCGTGTCAGTTGCTTGTCTGGATGGGACGGCCTCGATCCATTTTGTAGAGTAATATGTTCCTGTCAATATCCATCGGTGCTGTGCTGAGGACGCGGGATGAATTTCTCCTATGAAATCGAGCCCCCACTGCTAAAAGGGTGCATTCACTAAAACTGGTTTCAAAGGGAGTGGAAGAAATTTCTTCTTCCCTTGGAATATTTGGCATTCATGACATTTCATCAATGTCTTATATAAATCCGAAAATAATGTGGGCCAATAATATCCTGCTCTTAATACCTTGTTAGCTGTAGTCTTCTAAAACAAGTGACTGCCACAATCGCCTTTATGAAAATCATGTGTTACCTTCTTCGCCTCTTCTTCAACCAAAAAATTGAGCAGAACGCCTCTTGGATCTTTCCAATACAGAGAGTTGTCTAAAATGCAGTATTTTGCAGATTTAAGCTTTAGAGATCTACCCTTACTCTTAGACATGCCCGTAGGAGGTGACAAATGCTGAAGGACATAGACAATATCTGAATAACATGGGGACTGCAAAAAAATATCTAAAATGGGAACCAGCAAACCTTCATCTTCATCTTCTTCCACTGATGTTATGAGGTTTATATCTAAAGCACGCAGATTTGATAGGGCCATCAATTTCACCAAGCCTTGGCCTTTGATCAAATTCGTGGGCTTGATCTCCAGATCGTACTTCAACATAGCTTCTATTCACTTACCTCTCCAACCTTCTGGATCAATTTGCATCAACACATCCTTCACTGCTACGTTAGGGACATATGCTATAGTATGTGAATGCAAAATATAGACCCTGAAATCCTTCAATGCCTTGATAAGAGCCAATGCCTGTTTTTAAATAATATTATACCTTAAAGCAACATCTCTAATAGTTCTACTGAAAAAGGAAATTGGCTTTTCAATCTTGTCTCTCTTTTTCATTAAAACAATATCCAAAGTATGCTCAGATGCAAACGAAAATATGATCAAGTCTTGAGTGTAGTCGAGACTGATCAAAACTGGGGTATTGGACAAAGCGAACTTTACCAGATTAAATGACTTGATAGCTTCTTCAATCCACTTGACAGTGCTATCCTTCTTCAACATGTTAGTCATTTCCCTCAAACGTTCAGCCAGATTGGGTATAAATCGTCGCAAAAAGTTATCTCCTTTTTGCTTCGTGGAAGATATATGTGCTGAATTGCCTCCACTCTAGATGGATCAATGCGAATACCGTCCTTAGAGATGATATGCCCCATCATCTTGCCTTCATCCATGGAAAAAAGGCACTTCTTGGGATTGAGAGAAATCCCAAACTTTCTGCATCGCTGAAAAACAACTCTCAAATGGTGCAAATGCTCATCATCTGATCCTGAAGACACTGTCAAATCATCCAAATAAATAACCAGAAAAACATCCTTTTCATTGGCAAAAGTGATGTCCATTGCACGCTGGAAAGTAGCTCCTGTATTCTTTAGTCCAAATGGCATTTTGGCGTACTGGAAGGTTCCCCGGGGTGTTGTGAAGGAAATTTTATCTTTGTCCTTCTTATGCACCAAGATTTCGTTGTAGCCTGAGTAGCCATCAAGTAGTGACATCCTGGATGCTCCAACTACTCTCTGCAGAATATGGTCCATTTTCGGAAGTGGATAATTATCCTTTAAGGAAGCTTTATTCAAGTTCCGAAAATCTTTACACAATCTTATTTCTCCAGTCTTCTTACGTACCGGAACCAAATTTGAAATCAAGTCAGAAAATCTAATGGGGACTATGATACCAGCTTTGTACAATCTATTTACCTCTTTTTCGATGGATGGCAGCAGCTTTAGATTGATTCTTCTCAGCTTCTGTCTGAATGGCTTTTGATCAGGCTTGATAGGAATAGTATGCTGGATTATGTTCTTATCATACACCTTCAAATCTGAATAATCCCATGGAAATAGATCAGAAAATTCAGAAAGCAACTCCACATACTTCTCCTTCGCTTTAGGGGAAAATTCCTTTGAAAATTTCACAAACTTGGGCTGATCAAGTGTTCCAAGATTCACATCTTCAACTCCTTTCTCCGTGGGCACCAAGCTTGGCTTCTTTGCCACATCATCCTGATCAAACAACTCCTCTAAAGGTATGAGACCTCTAGGAATTACATCATCTTTCAGCTGCAATATGTCCATATGGTTTGTTTCCAATTCTTGATCATCAACCACATACTCACCTTCTATGGGGGTGTCCTTGAATTTTTCATCACCCTGCAAAAATGCATTGATCTCATTATCATCCCAAAATACTTGCCAATACCTTAAATTGTCCGAAATAGCAGGCCTATGTTTGACATGGATCTAAAACTTGTTGCTGGAGTTCATCAGAATCTTCAAGTTACTTGTAGTAGTGGTAAGAGAATTAGCAATAAGATTCTGCATCCTGGGGACTGTTGTCAAAGTGTACTCTGGGAATGTCTTCAAAATGTCCAGAACTACGTTTCTGTATGCCCTTAGTCTTGGATTTTTAGCTTGGTATTCTCCTTTCACCTGCTTTATTATTAACTCAGAGTAACCATACACAGAAATCCTTTTTGCCTTCAATTTCTTGAATATTTTGAGGCCTGCAATCAGAGCTTCATACTCTACTTCATTGTTAGAGTAGTCAAAATCCAAATTATAAGCGCATACTCTAACATTAATAGGGACCTTTTCAAGCTGGAAAACAGGGCTCTGAATCCATATTCCAATACCTACTCCATCCTTACTAATAGCTCCATCAAAATCCATACCCCATAGGCCTTCTTCTTCTTCTTGTAGACGCTGAAAGTTAGTTTCTTCCTTCTCTTTACCTTGGCTGATTTATGGCTGTTCGTTGTCTTTTTTCTACTGGCAGATAGGAGGCTCAGAAGTAATTTCTGCTTTGTCCTTTTCCTGTTTGACGACCTGTCTGAAATTTTCTGAAATCTCAGGCATCTCATCCACTTGTACCAACTGAACATCCTCATCATTTAAATCACCATCTGAATATAAGACAAAAGACTCTAAATATGTGTGGACTGCATTGATGGGATGGTTTACTGGCTTGTCTTTGCTAGTAATCATATATTTACTTTTCTTTTCCCTATATAACATTCTCAACTGGCCAAATACAGGGATTGTGGAATAAGAGAAGTCAAGTTGTATGGTCCCCTTAAGTTTTTCACCCCAAGACCTAGATAGAAGCATTCCAAACCATGGTGGGACATCAGCAACAACTACATCCATCAAGACATTTTTGGCTGGGATTTGATCTAAAGACACTACCAAGTCTTTGATAAGACCAATACAATGGACCCTACTTGAGTCAAAAGAATAAAAATCATGGGATTTTCTAGTAACATCAAGGCCTAACTTCTCCATGACAACTTTGGGAATAAAATTATGTGAGGCCCCGAAGTCCAACATGGCGTTATGCAAGAAAAACTCATGCAACCTAAGACTTAGGTAAAAGGGAGGGACTTCATTTTCTTCAGATTATTCTATGGCTGGACCAAAAATAAGTTCAGGGTAGTCATCTTCCACATTAACCATATCAGAAAGAGGGTCCATTTGCAAGACTTTAGACACCTGACTTTTATATACACTATTATTCACCAACTCAGTCAGGGGCACAAACACTTTGAGTTTAGAAATTTCATTTTCTAAATTAAAGGAAGGAGCTTTTTCTACCTCTTTAATGGGAGGGTCTTTCTTCTCTGTTTTATCCTTTGCTATGCTCTGCTGGCTTTTTTCATTTGTTGTGTTAGTACCTATGGGTGCTTTGCTGGATGAAGGATTGGCCGACTCTTTTCCTTTTTTCTGTGCCTCGTCCTTCATTTAGATTTATTTTCTCTTTTGAATGGGACTGATTGTGACGTTTTTGTTCCTCAGAGAATACTACCTTTGCTGGGCTGATAGAGTGTTCATATACCCTCTCTGGTAGTCATCAGATTCTTCCTCTAACACCACGTCATTGCCCAAAATGAAATTTTCGTCCCCTCGAATGTCTGGAGTCGCCACCATGTATTCTTCGTCTTCTGTGAGGAAAATGGGCACACCATCAGCCGTGAAAAAGTGATTGGCCTCGATCCCAGGGTCATCATCATCTGAGTCTATCCCTTGCATGTAGTTCTGCTGAAATGGCATTTTAATCTACTGCTGTCATGCCGCTTGGTCCTGCGCCCTCTGTTCTCTCTGTCTAATTCTGAATTGCGGCTTTTTTTGTCCTCTAAAATTCGGATTTATTATTTGGGGTTCCAGTCTGTCCGAAATCGTTAATTGATCAACCATCCTTTCCATTGTACGAATTAGTGCGTCCATTTTGTTGTCTGAAGGTGAGGCTTCCTCTTTCACTACAACTCTCTTTTCAACTCTAGCTCGAGCTCTTCTAGCCAGCAGATTAGCTTCAATGCTTACTTCTATCTTCTGCATGTCTTCAAGTGATGTCAAATCTCTTTCATGCAGCTGATATGCCATATCGGCATCAAAACCATCCGAAAACTTCAGTAGAGACGAATCCACAAGAGGTTTTAGGTTAGTCGGAATAGCATTGTATACAACATTGAAACTCAAACAATAGTCTTGCACAGTTTACACCACATTTCTTTTAATATTCTCATATTCAGACATAATTTGGAGTGGATTCTTTTTCACCTCCCACCGGTCTAAGAACTGTGTGTGTAACTCTTGTAAAGCATGAATAGAGCCTATTGGTAAGGCTCTAAATGAATTTCTAAGTTTGCCTCTGAAGCTTTGAACAAACAACCTAATGGTTACATTCTCTTCCTCTACCTCATGAAGATCAAAAAAATCATTCATCTTGTCAACATGTTGCTGGGTTGTGATGCTTTGAGCGGCATCAAAGATTGGAATTTTACTCTGATAGTTATCAGGCATATCATTTAGTACCTGGGGTAAAACCAGGGGTGCATACAGGGCGGCCATGATTCTGGGAGGATTTACCACAACGTTTGTAGTACTGGGATTTGAGGGAGGTGTTGATGGAGGAGATGAAAAGTGGGAATTGACTGATGGGAATGCTGATGAATCAGGAGGATGGAGTGTTGGCCCTGATGATTTTGAAACCTTGGGAATATTAGTTATAGTGTTGGATTGAGGAGAATTCAAAATGTAGTCGTCAATGGAGGAATTCGCTCTCTGAACTTCAACATCTACAAGAAACTCCGGATCTAAAACTGTGTCTTCAAGTGCAGTTTAAGACTTATTTCTAAACGAAGAAAGCTCAAAAATCTCATCAAAAGAAAGCTCTTCTATAAAAAACCACTCACTGGGCCAAGTATGGGACCAGAAAATAGGTGTAGGACTCAGTGATCCCTCCTGTCTTCTAACTATTCTTGGGATAAGATTTGGATTTTCAAACACAGGGGGAGGATTTGGATCAGGATTAGCCCTTGTGTATCTTCTTGAAGCCAGTGTGGTCAAATTATTACTATACAATATTTATATTAGCCTAGAAAACTCTGAAATATTGTCATCGAGACTTTACAAGAAAAATATTACTGGGGTGATAAATATTCTATGCAAAAAGTTTGTAACTTTCCCCAGTATGGTCGCCAGAGATGTTAGCACCCAATCTGAACCTCAGGCTAAAAAGGCAAATCAGGGTAACAACTAAACCACGCACAGCCTTGTAGCTAGCCCTACAAGGATAGGAGAGGGCTCTCTTTTTAGAATATATATTCAATAACACAATAATGAACTGATTTTAGGCTAGGTATATAAATGACTGAATTTTCAGGGATGTATGGGACAAACAGACAGTATGAACCGAGGAATTAAATCAAAGAAAGAGTATTTCATGGGGCAAGATAGGCAGGAGATTTAGCAATCAAGTTGAAATAAGATGGAGTGGAAATACTGTTGAGAAGCTGAAAAGGGCATAATAAATTAATCCTTTTCAAACAGAAGAAAACACACAGAGTATGAATGATTCCCCAAGGCAAAGCATATAAAATGGATTCTACCTTTCTAACTTGAAAACATTCAACTAGAAATGTTTATGAATGAATGGTGAAACATAACAATGTAAATATGAAACACAAAGGAGAGACATATGCTAAAACTCATACCACATAAATCCCACAAATCAGAGCTGCATCACTTTATTAATTCCCTACCAAACTGTACAATGGAGCACAGAGCTTACTGCCACACTATTCCCCTACTTCTGAGTTTTCAGACTTCAGACCTTTACAAAATTATTTGCATTTTCAATAAATAGGCCAGATGTGTGAGAATATGGATCGATAGAAAGAGGGGTTGTTTCAACAGCTTTCAAGAATTGAAAACTGGAGATAGAAAACCAAGAGCCAATAATCTTCCGAAAGGAAGACCTACATTACATTTGTAATTTGCTAATAACCAATGAGGGGGAAAAACCTTTAGTGTAGATCCTTTGAATCGTAACTAAAAATGTGACTGTTACAACATTGGTTCTCGGCCTCTGACGTTTCGCTTTCCATTTGAATAAAACCAACTTTTTAATAAACATACCTTTGAAATGAAAATTTTCCTTTAGTGAAGGGAAAATTTAATTTTAAATAAGAAAAAGGGAAGGGAAGGAGGCAGAAATAATATGTAAATCGCAATCGCAATGGACGGGGCGAAGAGATATAATATAATAAAACACACTGTAATATGTTTGTAATCAGTGCCATCGCAATCAGAATCCGAAGGACTGGCGGAAATCGCAATCACAATCGCAATCGAAAGAGCGGGTACATTGCATAACAAAAATCGCCGATGCGATTGGGAAGGGGGAGATGAGTTATGGGCCATCAGATCGGAGTGGGAAGATCGACCGTTGTGGGTTAAGCGGTAGCAGGATCGGAAGGGAGCGGGGTGTAACATATATAAACATGTCTATTAGCTATAAGCCGTCGGATCAGAGTGGGAAGATCGACAGTCGGGGTGACATCGGCGGGTTTCCATCGGGGGTTGGCTATACAATCAAATCAGAGCATAAGGGATTTGAGATGCGATCGGAGGAGGGGCTGCGATCAATCGCATTGGAATGTTATAGTCAAGTCAATCAGGGATTGTCTTTAAATAATGCGATGCGATCGAGGGAAGGGTTCCGATTGTGATGGGAAGCGGCAGGGGGTATATATATATATATATATATATATATATGAACCTTTGAAATGTTTATCATAAGGTTTTCAACGGGGAATGGAGGGGAAGTGGTTTGGGAAATAGATCGCATATATGATTTATATGTTTACAGGACTTTTGTAATGCGATTTTACAATCAGAGAGGGGAAAAAAGGATTTTATAAGGGAAACATTAAACTTTAGACATAAAATTTAAGGGAAACATTGGAAATAGGGGATATATGAGGATATAGGGGACTTTACTTCACTTAGGCATACATTTCAATCCAGAAGTCAGTTTTAAGAGTGCAATATTCTGTTGGAAAGCTCTTTTCCAGGCTCTTTCTATTCGATCTGCTTGGAAAATGATTTGGCACTGAACATGCTGCGGAAAACTTCTCTGAAAGGCAGGGTGATGATTTTGTCAAACATGACAGCTTTTGAATTGTGACTGAAAGGAAAAGTATTATGTTTTCACCTCAAAACATGGTTTTGAAGTGAAAATTGCACCAAACTGAATAAATGATATCTCTGATCTTCCCGGTGCTATGATTTTGAGTTTATTGACTTTCTCATGACCTTGATGATCTTTATTTGACACTTGACTCATTAATTTGATTATGGTGAGACCCTAGAAACTAATGAGACCTGTCCTATGACCTACTGACATGATTTGAGAGTGAAAGTGACTTATGACCAAAGACCATATAAAGGAGAATCAACAAGTGCCTCATGAGAGAAGACTGATGAAAACTCACTACCATCAATGAATCCATGACCTAGTGGAACGGTGAAATTTATTCAGTATGAGACTCCTAATATGCAAACGCAAAAGAGAAATTTTGATCACTGATGGCAGTATGACTAGACTGACACTAACAGAGTCTAAATATGATAGATATGAAAGGAGCATATCACCAAATTTGTGATATCAAAGGTATATTTCATAGCCTTCATACTTAGAAATAATGGATTGTTGTCACAGGGTTTCGTCATCATCGCTAGTCAAAAGGAATATTAGGCCTAAGAAAACTATATATTTTGGTTATGCTTTACATGATTAAAAAACTTCTATTTCTTCGAGTTTTGAATAAAAATGGTGAAATGTAGAATCCTATCGAATAGTGTGGCACCATGTATACACCTTGTAATGTGCACAAACATTGTGGATCACTGTGGTATCATATTATGACATAAGGAAAGAATTCAATGTCGATCTATGTTATGGACATACATGAACATTCTGAAATTCCTCCCCATAACATGAATAAATAAGCTCAATATGATCATGCATGAGCTGTACATATTTTCTTATATAGAAGAGGATGACACAGGGGTCCAAATTTATTTTAACTTTCCATAAGTGTATTATATTTCAAATATTGTTTTCTCAATGCATATATACATGGCTAATTGTAATGTGTTCGCTTGTAGGTAGCATGGGGAAGAAACGGTGTTAACCTAGGAGTGATGACAAGAAAACACTCAAAAAATCAACACCTTTACCCCAATCATCAACTTATGAAAATTCCCTTGGCAGTGCAATGGCATTGGTAGTAAGTAGAAATTTTTGATTTTCATGGAAAAATCTATGGTTTCCTCTGGTGAGAAAGGTGGTTCCTTACGAAACTCCAGGAAACCTGCAATAAGTTCCATGGTACATCATTGAAAGATGGATGACTACACATGAAGCATAGTGGCAGCAGTATATACTAGTTGTAAGACTTAACAACCACACCATTGCAGCATACATGCAACCAACACCATAGGGTTTCCAAGAACCCTTGAAATCCCCTCTTCTCCTTCATTCTAATGTAAATATTTCTCACCATAGTGTCAGTGGCTATGCGAAGACTGATCTAAGCATGCAATCATCAATAGGCATGAGAGAATATTGTCGAAGATTAATATCCATGTGGGGAGTTCAAGGGTCACGGTAGGTGAACAATCGCCTCATATCTATAAAATGTGCACTCATAGCCCATTTAAAGGGAATTTTTAGCACTTAAGCGAAGGGGAGGACTAGATAACAGACTAGTGCTTGAGAGATAGAGGCACTCAACACTTGGTAGAAAGTAGAGGTAGTTGTAGTAAGGATAGGGTTTTTCATCACGAATTATTATAAATAGCCAATGTTTCACTATTCTATTTCGACGAGATGAAATATATGTATTTGAAGTTGCAGCAACATTAATAAGATATTCTACTTCTTCGACTCTAATTCAAATGCTTTCTAATGGTGGTATTATTACTTGTGTGATATTTCACTATGTTTGTATGGGTGCTTTCATATACACAATTATGTTATGGACTGGTTCATAGTGGTTGCATGTCATTTTTTCTTCTGAATCGGTGTTTACTTGTTCTATGGTGTGTTATTCATCTATTGTGAACTAATTTGTAGTTAACTTCTCGCATTTTCTTGTTTACATTTTTCTTATTGGGTTTTTGGTCAATGATCCGTCTCATCGCGTACCCCTTCCTATTGTTTCTTAGACTTTCTTATATCTCTATCTATAGTTTGTCAATCTTGTACTAATTTTGTTTCACTATATGGTCATTTCACCCTTGTCCCATCTTCGACACCTTATCATATGACAACCAAGAGAGAAAAAACTTATGTTGGCATCTAGGCCCACATACCGGATGGGTCTCCCATCCCAAATGGTATCAGGTATAATTGGGACCTCTCACCCGGGATACCCCCTTGTTGTTGGCAGTACAAATTTTCTCGTCAACAAATTTGTGCTAGAAGGAGGGCGAGATGGGAAAATTTGTGCGTCAACATCATTCTCCTGAGATTTTTATCGGATTTTTCTATTTTTCAATTGTCAATCATCGATGAGATTCTCTATCACTTGCCTCACTTAAAGTTTGATGGTGAGAATGGAATTTCCATAACTGAGCACGTTACTAATTTTCTTTAGTTTTTTGAATATTACGAAATTGATGATGAGGAATTTTCTTATGTGCTTTTCTCCCTCACCCTTGAAATTCACATTAAGAAATGGTGTCGCACATTGCCAACAGCTTTTATCCATTCATTCGAGCAAATCACCAGTGAGCTTCAACAAGATTTTCACAGGTACAATTTTCAAGATGTATTAAAAGGATAAATGAGATCATAATGAAACCTCATGAATCTCTAGAGGAGTTTTCTATTATATTTTTTCATCCTAGTTTTGAGTTCCCTGAAATAGATGTCGATTGGGCATGATTAATTGAACAATTTTAAGAGTTGGTTTTTGCTTTTTTGCAACACCTTAAATATAAAAAAAAATCTTGATCCTTATGACTATCATGATAATATTCACGTTAAAAATTATCCATGTTTTTTCCCTAGTATTGTGTTACCTATCTCTCTGAGTCTGGAACAACTTCAAATCTCTGAGGAGGAAATTAGTATTTGTAACATTTCTCACCCTCCAGTAATATACTGCCTAATGAAATTTTGTTCACAAATATTTTAGGTGATGAAAGAGGCTTGCAGGGAAATGAACCGTGTGGTATTTCCTACAAATCTTTTATGTACCCTGTAAGATCAAAACTCAGAAATAAATTTTATTTAACATCTCTCCCTGTTAATGAAACCGATCTTGATTTCGTTAAACATGTGCCTAGGTCTAGTCCTAAATATCTTGCACTTGTCGGAAATGACAGGTATTGTCCAGGATGAATTTGATTGTCCTATAAAGCTCCCAAATCGTGACATGAATGCAGGTTCATTGTTACCTTTAGATGACACTAATGGGTGAGATGAAATTATTGGTATGATTGGAACCCCTTCCTCTGAATCGTTTCATCCATTATTCCCTGATTCATTTCATGAGTCATCTACACCAATGTTTTCTACAAATCATTCGAAAATTTATCGTGTTGGTGTTGGTGGCGGTGATGAAAATGAGGGTGATGCTTCACAATCGCACTACGAGAATGATGAATCTCTTATTGCTCATCTCCTCCTTTTGTAGTCCTTATCTACTCAAGAAATAGACCTTATGTCTTGGCTATCTTAGGATGTTTCTCTTGCCGAATCATCCTCATTTTTAATCGAAGAAGAGCCTAATTACTTGATACCCAACTTGCTAAAATTGGTGGCTTCAACGATTGTAATTTTTTGAATAAGTATTCACTCACACCTCTAGTGATTGTCGTTCACATTTATTTGTTGATCCTATGAAGCCACTTGAATTAAATGATTCACCTTACGAAGATTCAGTGACTTATCATGAAGTTCAAGCACTTTAGATTCTGTTTATGGTTATGTCAGGTTATCATGATCCTGATGAGACTCATGGACCAAGTCCAATTAGGGTTTCTGAAATTAGGGTTTTCACACACCACACTCCTCTCAGTACAATCATGGCATATGCCAAATCATCTTGAAAATCATATGATTTGAGTGATGTTTCTTTGAGCACATATTTTTTCCCCTAACAGTTGATATGCATCAACCTATATACCCTAATTCATTCACTCGAGGGAGAAAACTAACCATTGTCTGAAATATTTTTTATTACTGCCCACTTGGTACATATTGCATTCAAGTACAAGTAGATGAAGTTTTACAATCCAATCACTCAGCCTATCTATTTCCGGAGACTCTTCTTGTCAATTCATATCATCGTTTGGAAGCTAAAGAATATACTCTATTAAACTATCAATCTATCGGTGTGAAAAAATATCGCCAAATTAATAATATGCTCACTAATAGCTATCCAGTCACTGCTAATAATGACTACATGCATTCGCCACTTAATATTACAAAGGCACCATAATTCAATGATTCACCTTTCAGAGATCTAGGGACTCATCAGGAAGTTGAGGCACTTCAGCTTCCTTTGATGGCTATGTTAGGTTCTCACGATCCTCATGAGACCCCTAAACCAAGTTAAATTAGGGATTTTGCACTTGAATTCTCTAGCATCTCAATTTTACTTGGAAAACACTTATTTTCTTTATTTCATCAAATTGATCATCCTCAACATCATGACGACATTGAGGACTAGCTTGAGGGATCCCATCTAAAAAATGTCTCTACAAATAGTCAGTGTCTTACCTGACTTCCATTGAATTTACGGTTATGCATGAATGGATGTGTGTCATGGCTAGATGATAATAGGTTCCAAGTACATATTTCTACTTATCAAGATTGGGTTGTATTTCATCTTGAACAATATTTTTTGGCACGTCTCCTAGTAAGTAGCCATGACCTTCTGGTTGTTGTGTAGGTTTTACAAGTAATTTTTTTTGTTCATGCACAATTTTTTATCTTGTTTCTGTTGTGAAACTAGCTCCAAAAATAGAAGAAAAGAGATATCAATGCCTTAGAAATAAGCCACTTCGAGGGGGAAACCTCCAATACATTACATGAATGAAAAATTCTTGGATGATACAATTTAAAAAACCTCCTTTCTATATATAGGAGTCCATGGGGCCATAATGTAACCCTAGTGGACCACAATGTAATCCTAGCCAACCTAACAATAATAATTTAAGGGCGAAATAATAACAAAATGAGGGTTACAAGGGTACAACAATAACAATAAGGGGGTTACAGTAACAACAATAAGGGACTATACTATTAATATAGGGACCTAACATGCCCTCTCCTTCAAAAAAGTGTTGTCCTCAATGCTTGAGTAGCTCTGGGTGCTTCTGTATAAAATTCTCATGCTCCCATGTAGAATCTTCAGTGGGTAATTTCTTCCACTTGATGAGATACTCTGAAATTGATCGATTCCATAGCTGTAGAGTTCTTGTTTCTCTGACCGCTTCAGGTTCCAATATGATTTTTCCTTCCTCATCAAGTTTTGGAAATATTGTTTGAACTGGAATATTTTGACCTATAACCTTCTTTAAGAATGAAACATGGAAAAATGGATGCACTCACGAAGAAGCAAGAAGCTCCAATTTGTATGCCATAGTACCAATATTTTGCAACACCTTGTAAGGACCATAGTACTTTGGCAATAGTTTATTATCCTTCTTTTCTTGCTTGAGGGACATTTGTTTCTATTCTTTTAGTTGTAAAAATACCCAATCTCCTACATCAAAACTTCTCTCGTTGCGATGTTGATCTGCCTGTTGTTTCATTCGAATTTGTGCCAAATTCAGGTTATCCTTTAAGAGTTGGCGACCTTCTTGCTGATGCTCGATGTGATATTCCACTTCTTGAACCTTAGAATTTTCCCTTAAAGATGATGTGATGGATGATGGATGATATCCATAAAGTGCCATAAATGGGGTCATTTTTGCTGTAGTATGGAAGGAAGTATTATACCACCATTCCGCGAGAGGTAACCACTTGACCCATTGTGTTTGTTTATCAAATCAAGACAAAAAATATATCCTTCCAAACATTTATTTACTATCTCAGTTTGACCATCAGATTGAGGATCATAAGATGAGCTAAGAGCTAATTGAGTACCCAAGCAAGAAAATAACTCCGTCCAAAAATTTCCAATAAAAATAGGATCTCTTTCGCTCACAATAACCCTTGGGCTTCCATGTAGCTTTTGAATTCTGTCCATAAATGTAGTAGCAACTGTAATTGCTTTAAATGGATGAGATAATGCACAAAAGTGTGCATACTTGGTAAGTCTATCAACTATCACCATGATGACACTCTTTCCTTCAGACTTAGGTAAACCTGTGATAAAATCCATTGAAATATCCTCCCAACGTTGACCTGGAATGGATAAAGGTTGTAGAAGTCCCGGAGTCTTAATTGTATCAAATTTATTCTTTTGGAAAACCAAACATTCCGCTACAAAATTTTGAATATCAGATTTAAGGCCATCCCAAAAAACTTCTTTCTTCACCTTGTGGTACGTTTTTAAAAATCCTGAGTGTCCTCCTAAAGGAGAAGTGTGAAATTCTAGAAGAATATTTTGTTTTAGTTGGGAATTCTTACAAAGATATAAGCGATCTTTGTACCATAAGAAATCATTTTTCCAACTAAATGTATCATATGTACTAGGATCTTGCTGCAACTTTTGAATGAGTGTCCATACATCTTTGTCCTTCTTCCATTCATCTCTTGCTTCAATTATCCAATCTGGTTGGATAATAGAAATCACACAAAGAAATGCTTCCACCTCTTCATTCTTTCTTGAGAGTGCATCTGCAACAACATTAAGCTTTCCTTTTTTGTAGATTATTTCAAATTCATAACCCAACATCTTTGTGACCCATTTTTTCTACTCTTCTGAAGATAGTCTTTGCTGCAAAAAGTGTTTAAGACTATCATGATTATTTTTTACCTTGAAGTGTCTTCCCATTAGGTAATTTCACCATTTCTTTAGTGCATGCAATATTGCTAACATTTCCTTCTCATAAATAGGTTTTTGTAAATACTTTCCTTTGATTGGAAGACTTTCAAAAGTAATGGGTCTTCCTTCCTGCATTAAAATAACACCAATTCCATTTCCTGAGGCATCACATTCCACAATAAAGGTTTTTGTGAAGTCTGGCATAGCTGAGACTGATGCTAGGAACATTGCCTCTTTAAGATGTTCAAAGGCCTTAGTTGCTTCAGGAGTTCATGAAAATGCATCTTTCTTCAATAATGTTGTTAGAGGTGCTACTATTCTCCCATAATTCTTAAAAAACTTGTGATAATACCCTGTTAACCTGAGAAATCCTCGCAACTACTTTATGGTTGTGAGGACTTTCCATTCCTTAATGGATTTAATTTTGTTAGGGTCTACTTTAACACCCTTGTGAGATACAATATGACCCAGATATTCCACCTCTTGTACTCCAAAAAAACATTTGGATGTTTTTGCATATAATTTTTTCTCCTGCAATAGTTTGAGCACCCTACCAACATGATCAACATGATCCTTCCAAGACCTGCTGTAGATTAGTATATCATCAAAAAATACTAGCACACATTTTCTAAGGAAGGGTTTGAAAATGGAATTCATCAACCCTTCAAATGTAGAAGGTGCATTGGCAAGGCCAAAAGGCATGACCAAAAATTCATAATGACCCTCATGAGTTAGAAATGATGTTTTTGGAATATCTTCAGTCTTCATTCTAATTTGATGATATCCTAAATGAAGATCCAACTTGGCAAAATAAATTCCTCCATGTAATTCATCCAATAATTCATCAATCACAGGAATGGGAGATTTATCTTTAATGATGAGCTTATTGAGCTCCCTATAATCAAGACACATTCACCATGATCCATCCTTATTGTGTACCAATACTACAGGAGTAGAGAAAGAACGTTGACTAGGTTGAATTATACTCGCCTCTAACATTTCTGAAATCATACGTTCAATTTCGCTCTTTTGGACGTAAGGATATCTATAAGGCCTGATGTTTGGAGGAACACTTCCTAGAATCAAATGAATAGCATGACCATTATCACAAATAGTTGGGTGTCCTTTGGAAATTTCAAACACCTTTGAATTATTGTCCAAGACTTGTTGGAGATCTGTAGAAATAGATTATTTTGATGTTGGAACTTCTAGTGAGCATAATTGTGCAATTATGCCTCATTTTTATTTCTTTAGAAGCTTTTTGATGACATTAGAGCTTATTATCCTTCCCGGCTTCCCCGCAATACCCTGTAATTTCACTTCCTTTCCTTCTGAAAAAATTTCAAGAAAATTTCTTGAAAATTAAAAGCTACCGTCCCCAAAGATTGTAACCATTGTACTCCTAGTACAACATCAGCACCTCCCATAGGAATGGAAAGAATTAGACTAGTCAATACATATTCCCCCATGGTTAGCTTGATATTATGGCATTTTCCAGAGCAATTTATAGTTCCTCCATTTGCAACCATTACTTGACATTCTGGTGCTGGGTATAGGAAACAATTTAATTACTTGGCTACCTTACAATGAATAAAATTATGGGTGCTACCTGAATCAATCAACACTATTACCTTTTTCTTCTTGATTTGTCCTTTTATCTTGAGAGTTTGAGGAGTGGTAATTCCTGCCAGTGCATTACACGATATGGTCGGATTCATTTCTTCCTCTTTTGGGGCTGGTTCCCGGTGTATATCCTCTTCTTGTTCATTTTCTTCTTCCTCTTCACAATCTATGTAAAATAATTTCTTCTCAGCACACTTATGACCTTTAGTGTATTTTCTATCACAACCGTAGCAAAGCCCTTTTGCTCTTTTTTCTTCCAATTGTTGTGGTGTCAACCTTGTAGGTTGTGGAAATCTAGGCGTAGCAACACTTCCTTCTTTATAGAATTGAGTGGTAGGCTTCCTTGTCGCCATAATTTTACATTCAAATTTTCTTGCCAACCTAAATGCCTTCTCCAATGAATCAGGTTCAAAAATGGGAACTTCATGTTGGATGTTATCCTTTAAAGTTCCTATGAAGAGATCAATCATGTGTTCCTCCGGAATATCATTTACCCTTATATTCAATTTTTGCAAGTCCTCAATGTGCTGCCCCACTAATGAGGTAGACTATCTACCCCTGAATGAAGACAACTTACAGCAAAGGAAAGAGGAAAAAATTGGCCTTGTAGAGAACTAGGGTTTATATACTTGTTAGTCCATTTGAGTAACAAACAGTGATCACTTGTAGAAAATGACATGAAGGAAGCGCATAAGGCCAAGCATGAAGAAAGTCTAGTAGAAAAGATTGATGGAATATGGAAAAAGGTAATGTGAACTGGACATAAGCACTAAATCTTAATTTTCTCTTCCACTAGGCTAGGGTTTGATATGGAAAAGAGGCATAGGAGTAGAGGATCCATATGGTAGGTCATATCAGCAAGAATGGATACATACCAACTCATAAACATCATGCCTCCATCATTTTCCAAGAATTCATTCTAAGATTCAACCCATTTGTCACTCATAGGGCCAGATTTGCTTCAAGATATGTTTCTAACCAAATGGAGATTAAATTAACAAAATTGAGAGACTTTTTTGTCCCTCATAGGTCCAAGAAGAAAAAGGTCGTTCATTTTTTACACAAGTATCATGGTTTGGGAGAAATGTCAAATTTACAGATGCTACAAGAGGTTTGTTGCACTTCATGAGTGACCTGGGGAAAATAAAATTCTCTCATAGTTGGATTGTCCAAATGACTTGCTTTATGACTCCCATGACACCAATATTTGAAGAGCTTTCCAATGAGCTATTATGAGCTCAATTAGGACTTGAGGAGGGCCTCCAAAAGTTTCCCGCACCAACACCCTGCATCTCTACACCCTCATTCAGCACTTTTTTACCAATATTGGGAGAATTAACTTTTGGTAGGTCAAATAAACTCCAATCAGCAAAAAATAGGTATATTTCAAAATTACACTTCAAGAGATTTCTAACGAGATATCCTGGGCCCAATGTGGACCTCGGGAAGGCCTCCAAATACGGTCTGAAAAAAGATGTTGTGCGTGCCGAAACTGGCACTACGCGCTCAAAAACTGGCACTGTGCCCTCAAACCTTGGCGTTGTGCCCTCAACAATGGCACCGCGTGCTTGGATGCAGAGCATTTCTCACTTTTCTAGCCTCTCAAATCACATCAAAATTGCCTTCAAATCTTTGCTAAATTCATCTAAGCTCTCTGAAAGGGTAAGTACATCACATGAACCCTATTTTTATGATCATTTGATCATCATTTAATGAATGGAATGAAACCCTAAGAGAAGCCCTAAGATTTGGCTAGAGATGAATGTTTCCTGCTTATCTCATCCTCCTTGAAGAGTATCAGTTAAATACAAAGGTAAATACATTGTTTGAGGGATACCATTTATCTTTCTTGTCACTAATCTCTTCCCTTCTTTCTTAGTCATTCGATTCATTTGAAAACAACCATTTCATACCCTCCCTTCATCTCATTTCACACCAGCCCTAGGGTTTCCTAAAAATAGAGCTTACAATATCTGAGGGTGAAGACAGTGGTATGGAGGCCCAAATGCCAAGGAGGCATGATCATAAAAGAGGGAAGATAAATAGGTTTGAACCCCTCAATACAAGAGAACTCATGGCATCTCCCCTTACTGTTTCCTTCTTCAAACATGTAGGCTGCTTTGATTTTTGTGAAAAGGTGCAGTAAGTACAAAACCACCCTGAGCTAACAAGACTTTTTATTATTAATTTGCATGACAAAAAGGTTAATCTTGTCGGGGTCACCTTTGAGTTGTGTACAAATGCAATTGGAGATGCTACTAGAATACCAAGTGTGGGTGAGAAATGGTTCAAGCAAGTAAACCTAGAAATGAGCTACTTTGAGCCATATCTAAAACCTAGGTATAAATACCACCATAAGTATATCTTCCCCTTTTCTCATTTTCTTGATAGATATGTACCTATTATGAGGATAATCATGAATTATTTTACATGTGAGGGAAGGTTTTCCCGCCTATACTCCTACCACATCTCGCTTCTTATGCATTTCACTAGAGTTAGGATGCTGCATATACCATATTATCTTCACAGAAGCATTGACAAAATGTCCCACATAGTACAAAAGAGAGACTATCCTCAGCAAATTCAAAGCCTATTCCATCACTCACTTATCAAGATGGTGGTTATGCACCAACTACAACAGAAAGGAATTCCATGGGAGACCTTCATTTCCAATGAGGTGTTCACTACTCCACAAGGCTAGAATCAACAATATATACCTTCCTCATCTCATCCTCCCATTCCTACTTCTCCTTCACTTCCTGCTATTCACACATCTCCACTCACTCACATTCCTTCACCCCATGATGGTCCTCCTTCATCACCCTTCCACAATCCTTCACCCTCATATCATTATACCATTACATCAAATAGTGAAGAGAGAAGTGAGACAGATGACACTGATATGGTTGACATAGAGCCCTTTCCTTTGACCTATCAAAGAGGTCATAGGTAGGTGTTTTCTCCACAGAATGTGGAAGGGGCCCTGCCTTCATCATCAACAAAACAACTTGATAAGGGTAAGAAAAAAGTTTCAAAGCAGGTCATTGTTGAAAAAGAGGATGAGCATGAAACTAAACAAGAGTTTCAAATTATTGACCTTGAAAGTGAAGATGAGGATAGGATTACAAAAATGCTGATCAAGAGTAAGGATGCCCAGGTTAGGGAGCTACAAACCAATCTTGGCAGAGCAAAGAATGTGATCAACTTCCTTGAGGTAGAAAACCAGCAGTTAGAGAGAGAGAAATCCATCGGTGAGGTCAGAGCTATTAGACCTTGGAAAGAGGATGGAAAAGGTAAGCCTATGCTAGATGAGACCTTGAGAACTATTGATGACATTGAGGATGACGAAGAACAACTTCCTAGGAAGATTTCGAGGACAACTAGGTTGAAGAGGGCATTATCCTGGGAAAGAGAGAAAGAGATACAGTTGGCAGAGTAGCTCACTCCAAGTGAGCTGCTTGCCATGGATATCAACTATGATAAATAATTTTGGTTAGAGAGATCCAATGTGCACCTAGAAGGTCAACTTGAGAAGGAAAAAAGAGATATTGACCTGCAGAAGAAGATGGCAAGACATTATGCCATGAGGAACAAAATTGCAAGGGCCAAGCTCAAAAGAGCCCTTGCAAAGATTCAAGAAAAAATGTGGCAAAGGAGAAGGAGAAATTTGATATCCTTGCTGATGTATCCCTGCAAGCATCCCAAACATGACCAGCAAGGTAATTTCCAAAGTTTGGCACTTTGGTGCAAGTTTTGATTTTTGACTATTTGGCTAGCAAAAAAAAGGGCCAAACCAATAGTGCCACTTATGCTCCGCTCTTTTTTGGGGCACCCAAATGACAAATTACTTAGATATTCATGATCCTCATGGAAATTACATCATCCATAGAAACTTTCAGGTCATTTGGAGCAAAATTGGTCCTTCAAAAGGGACAAAAACCACCTAAAAAACACCTTTCTGCCCTCTTTTCAGCATTTGCGTTGCGCCCTGAGCAATATTGGGAGAACGGATTTTGAACAAGAAAATGGACTTCATTCTGAAAAACAAAGGAATATTTGGAAACTAGACAGGACAATATTTCCAATGCGCTATCATGGGGCTCATTTGGACACCGAGAAGGCCTTCAAAACTTAGCCACAAAACAGGAAATTTTTCCAGTTTGGGTGCCAATTGTTAGTATGAACCTTAATTGCAAGTGTATGAAAAAATACCACTTTAGATGTACATAAAAAAAAGCCCTAATAGAAAATATGGCTTCCAATATCTTTAGATCTAAAGTTAGGTGATCAAGATAAATGCTACAAAAATATAGATCTATGCATTAAAAGACATTAAGTAGTAAATAAAAATGAGATTTACTCCATGCATCCAATAGACAAGACAAGAATATGTTGAATGAATTTTATGTTAAGGGCACCTGGGAGGAAAACATAGAAGGATGTTACCAATTCTCCCCAATGGGATGGGTTGTTGTAAGCCCTCAGCACTTCAGATCTAAAGTCCCTCTCTCTTGATGGTGTAGAAAACCCAGACAGAAATGGAACTCAAAGGGATCTCACAAGAAAAAAGATAGAAAAATATGACAATGATGGTGGATCAAAGTCAGACCAAAAGTATAGATCCAAAGTGATCTTTAGGCAGCAAAAGGTGGTGAATTAATGAAAAAACCCTTCTATTTATAACAAAATATTAAGTTAGTCTAGATATTGGTGCATAATTAAAATATTATGAACCAAATCAAGATCCAACTTTTATGGAATATTTTGTTATTTTTTTTTTAGGGAAAAGGAATTTGAACCTTTATTTGTAAATAATAAATAAATAAATGATTTATTTATCATTTTAAGGATGTGGTTGAGTAATAATTAAAGAAATAAAGATTAAGCAAAACGCACAAATAAGGGACCAGTGGACTCATTGCGATTGGCCTCGAATAGGCGGACCGCTTCCAAAGAGGAGCGGTACTCTTTAAGGCGGGGACAAAGGTGAGTAGAGTGGCCGTGGAAATCACACAAAGCACAAGGGTGATTTGTGCATGATAGATACCTCTGGGATATCAAACTCCAGAAATGTCCCATTGACCATGGACTTAAGGTGAGGCAACTCCGGACGAGTATGGGTGGCATGACCGACAACATCACATAAAGCACACTAGATAGTACGCTTTGGAAGGTGAGGAGGGGCAAGGTTTTTCGGGTGGCCTTGTCTTTGGTTTCCTTCTTGTGAGCTTTTCCGTTCTTACCCAAAGTGGTCGCAATAGGAGATGGTTCCTATTGAGGTGGCTGAGGTACTGTAATAGCAGGAGAAGTCATAGGGACCGGTTGAACCAGGGTTAAAGAAAGATAAGGTTTGGGTTGGCTAGGTAGGGTAATGGCTGGGGGATCAAGATACCAGATGGGAATACCAAGGGTCAGGTTAGGAAGAAAGAGGGTAGCCATGACAGGTACCATGTACACTCTTGGGGGGGACCTTGGAACGATATCTGAACAAAGTGGTAATGGCCAAGAAGGACGGCTCCAAGATGGTTAAGGCCTAGAGGAACCATTCCATGAGGGTAAAGAGGCTCATGGATACTAGTTGTAGGTGAAGTGCCAGGAGGAGGATTTCCAAAAGGCTGAATCGAAGGGCTAGGAGTAGGTTGCAGAGGGCGAGGCTTGTTACACAAAAAATTGTCACCTTGAAATTCTGCTAACTGTATGAGTTCATTATCACTCATACTTCCTCCTTTGCAAGTCTAACATGTTAGTTCCTCATGTCAAGCCTTGAAAATCAGAGAAAAGTTCCTGAAAGTCTCCTAAACTTTGGTATCGCACTTTCTCGCTATCTTTCCTGCGGTCTCGCACCCAATGTTCAGATCTCCTGTGTACCTGAACACACTTTATCTTTTTTATAGGTGCGGACCCCTGTAAGATAAAAAAGGCACAGGTAAATTCCAAAAAGCTCAATTAAAGTGAATTTTGGAAGCTTCTAGAATGGATCTTGCGGTGGCAGAACCGCTCTTGTGAGGTGCATGAATCCATTACCTTATGGAGCTAACCCCTTGATGTGAGGAGCTTATCCCTTTGAAGGAGGATTCTATCCCTTCATACTTGGAACAGAAAACCTCTTCTTTTCTACTATAAAAAGAGGCATTGGGTTGCCTCAAAGGGTTAAGTTTTTTGGAGATTGAGAATTAGAGAAGCTTTAGAATATTTGAAGTTAAGTGTTGTTGAGATTCAGGCTCATTTGATTAAGAATTTTGTGAGGAGAGATTACATATCTCTATTAGTCTTGGTTGGAGGAGTGCAAATCTTATCAAAGCAAAGGAGATTCTTGCTTCGGACCCCGGAAAGTCCTATGCAACATCAAGGCTCAGGTTGTAAGGATTTTCTTCTTTTGAAATTAATACAAATATACTCATTTTTCTCAATAAGATTTCAATCAATGGTTTGTTTCATAGATTCCTTGATCACTATGATAAGCATGGTTTATGATGATTTCTATACAGGTGCTATGTAACACTAGAAAATTTGGCGGAAATTCCAACGGCCAATTCGTCGCTATTCCGACACATAGTCGTCGCAAGAGTGACAGTTCGAGGGCGGACAAACCGTGGTTTGTCATGCCGTTGCAGTTTCGACGCACGTAAAAAGTGTTGCACTATCGAAACTTCTTCCGTCGCTTCCGAACAAGTGTCACTCTTCCGACGTCTCACAAACCGTCGCGCCTCCGACGTTTGTGAATTGTCGCACTTACGATGAAATGTGGTTCGACGTTTGGAACGTCGCTTGTAAACGATCACAATTCCGACCCAACGTGGTCCGACGTTTTGGACGTCACTCTTCCGACGTCTGTAAGATGTCGCAATGCCGACGATATGTGGTCCAACATTTTGAACTTCGCTCTTCCGATGTTTGGAACGTCGCTCTTCCGACGTTTTTAATCTGTCGCAATTCCGACGAAATGTGGTCCGACGTTTTTATACTGTCTCTCTTCCGACGTTTCTAGTTTGTCGCAGTTCCGACGTCTACAAGTCATCGGTAGACCGGCGGAGGGTTCAATTTAAAAAAAAAAATTCAAACTTTAAAAGACGAGAAACGTTGTTTTGAATATATTATATGAAGTAAAACAGTCCATGAGGTCATTACATTTTCACATCTGAAGATTGGAACCCAAATATCCATCCAGAAAAGTGGAAGTCCCACCCCAGAGAGGCATCTATAAGAAAGTGAAATAGCAGTATGTAGAATAGTAAAGCAACAGATAGAGTACCGACGTCCATTGTTCCAAATACAAATTAAAGTACCCAAAATCCTTGAACAGAGAAAAACGCTAATCATGTGAGGAGTGTGATATGTCCAAAATATAAAAAGACCATCAGACCATATCAATAAACCAGCAACATAGACCAGCATCGCTAGTTTTGAAGGCAGAGTGATAAACATTAATCATTTTTTTTTTCACAAGTGAAAAAACGTTGTTTTGAATACATTATATGAAGTAAAACAGTCCATGAAGTCATTACATTTTCACATCTGAAGATTGGAACCCAAATATCCATCTAGAAAAGTGGAAGTCCCACCCCAGAAAGTGATAGAAAAATACCCCATGTCACATACAGGGACTTGATATAAAACCCAATAACGATCCACATGGAGATTATCGACAAATCTGAGAAAGCATCCAAATATGCCCGAGGCATCTATAAGAAAGTGAAATAGAAGTATGTAGAATAGTAAAACAACAGATAGAGTACTGACGTCCATTGTTCCAAATACAAATTAAAGTACCCAAAAATCCTTGAACAGAGAAAAACGCTAATCATGTGAGTGTGATATGTCCAAAATATAAAAATACCATCAGACCATATCAATAAACCAGCAACATAGACCAGCATCGCTAGTTTTGAAGGCAGAGTGATAAACATTAATCATTTCTTTTTCACAAGAGAAAAAATGTTGTTTTGAATATATTATATGAAGTAAAACAGTCCATGAAGTTATTACATTTTCACATCTGAAGATTGGAACCCAAATATCCATCCAGAAAAGTGGAAGTCCCACCCCAGACAGTGATAGAAAAATACCCCATGTCACATACAGGGACTTGATATAAAACCCAGTAACGGTCCACAAATCTGAGAAAGCATCCAAATATGCCCGAGGCATCTATAAGAAAGTGAAATAGAGTATGTAGAATAGTAAAACAACAGATAGAGTACCGACGTCCATTGTTCCAAATACAAATTGAAGTACCCAAAATCCTTGAACAGAGAAAAATGCTAATCATGTGAGAAGTGTGATATTTCCAAAATATAAAAAGACCATCAGACCATATCAATAAACCAACAACATAGACCAGCATCGCTAGTTTTGAAGGCAGAGTGATAAACATTAATCATTTTTTTTTCACAAGAGAAAAAACGTTGTTTTGAATATATTATATGAAGTAAAACAGTCCATGAAGTCATTACATTTTCACATCTGAAGATTGGAACCCAAATATCCATTCATAAAAGTGGAAGTCCCACCCCAGACAGTGATAGAAAAATACCCCATGTCACATACAGGGACTTGATATAAAACCCAGTAACGGTCCACATGGAGATTATTGACAATCTAAGAAAGCATCCAAATATGCCCGAGGCATCTATAAGAAAGTGAAATAGCAATATGTAGAATAGTAAAGAAACAGATAGAGCACCAACATCCATTGTTCCAAATACAAATTAAAGTACTCAAAATCCTGCAACAGAGAAAAACCCTAATCATGTGAGGAGTGTGATATGTCCAAAATATAAAAATACCATCAGACCATATCAATAAACTAGCAACATAGACCAGCATCACTAGTTTTGAAGGCAGAGTGATAGACATTAATCATTTTTTTTTTCACAAGAGAAAAAACGATGTTTTGAATATATTGTATGAAGTAAAACAGTCCATGAAGTCATTACATTTTCACATATTAAGATTGGAACCCAAATATCCATCCAGAAAAGTGGAAGTCCTACCCCAGACAATGATAGAAAAATACCCCATGTCACATACAGCGAATTGATATAAAACCCAGTAACGGTCCACATGGAGATTATCGACAATCTGAGAAAGCATCCAAATATGCCCAAGGCATCTATAAGAAAGTGAAATAGCAGTATGTAGAATAGTAAAGCAACAGATAAAGTACGTACCGACGTCCATTGTTCCAAATACAAATTAAAGTACCCAAAATCCTTGAACAGAGAGAAACACTAATCATGTGAGGAGTGTGATATGTCCAAAATATAAAAATACCATCATACCATATCAATAAACCAACAACATAGACCAGCATCGCTAGTTTTGAAGGCATAATGATAAACATTAATCATTTTTTTTCAGAAGAGAAAAAACGCTATTTTGAATATATTATATGAAGTAAAACAGTCCATGAAGTCATTACATTTTCACATCTGAAGATTGGAACCCAAATATCCATCCAGAAAAGTGGAAGTCCCACCCCAGACAATGATAGAAAAATAACCCATGTCACATACAGGGACATGATATAAAATCTAGTAACAGTCCACATGGAGATTATCGACAATCTGAGAAAGCATTCAAATATGCCCGAGGCATCTATAAGAAAGTGAAATAGTAGTATGTAGAACAGTAAAGCAACAGATAGAGCATTGTTCCAAATACAAATTAAAGTACCCAAAATCCTTGAACAGATCAAGAAAAACACTAATCATGTGAGAATTCCAAGTAAAGTTAATCTATTAACATTGTGAATAAAATTACACCGAAGTCAAAAACATTGCCTGGCCATACTCATGGCAAATTTGTCATCAAAAAATCAAAAAATTAAGAAGACTGCCCTCATACGGGGAAACCATTCTTGAACGTTTAATTTAAAGAATTCAAAAATATTACAAAGGTCCAACACAGTAAAATAAACTAAAAGCAGCCCAATTAAGTGGGCCTACTAAGCAAGAAAAACAAATTAACCAAACTACTCCTCTGGTGGTTCCTCCACGATTCGGCACCATCCTTCGGAAGGTCCAGGATCGCTAGGTGCTACCTCCACATGCATGCCACGGCTCCCCTCGTGAAGGCCTGAATGCTGGCAGGCTCTTTCCGAGCTCAGATCCGCCGGACGGGTGCATTCTTCCTCCATTTGGGCCTCCTCGTGGAATACCACAGTGACTAGAGCTGTGATTCGCGGGCAGTTGAGAGAGAAATTAAAGGAAAATTGTGCAGTGCGTGTCGTGGGAGAAGGTGAACTAGCGGTGGGGAAGCCAGGAGCAGGGGAATCCATACGGTGGCCACATGCTACAAGCCGACCCCGCCCACTCCTATTGTTTGGATATCGACCTAAGTAATAATCACTGGACTAGCCGGAAGTCGACTCTCTTGAGGTGCTGGAGGGAGCGTGCCAGGGTTGACCTCTAGTGCTCCCCCTGCGGCAACGCATCCTATGACACACGTGAGGCATGGGTGCAATCTCGGGCGCAGTGGGCACAAGAGGAGACGAAGAAGCAGAATTCCAATTAACAGAGGAAGACAGACAGAGACAGAACAGAGAGAAATGAAAATATGCAGCAAAGTATAGGCAGAAGTTCAGTTGGCCACTTCTCCTTATCGTCACAGTTAGCAGGCAGTGTAATCCAGCAACCGGCTTGTCTGAAAAACCATGGCTAAATGCCATTTTGTCAACCCGTCTGCAATGCAATCAAAGGACGCCCGTCATAATTAATCTCTGATCATTAATAATGAGAGTCGAAGGCTGGATCAAATTGGAGCGTGCGGAATCACTAAGAGGAGTGGAGGTCCGATCTTGAATAGTGTTAAAAATTAATTAATCCATATTTGATGTGAAAACTTAATTGAACATCGTTAAATGTTAATGTAATTGATATGAAATCGCCATATCCATGTCCCATCACCTTAAACGCCATCGAATGCACCCGCAGTCGGGAGCAGGGCAAGTTTTTATTGAGGACACGTGGCAGAAATTGATTGGAGCGGATGGTTGTTTGGGCCGCTCGCGCAGTGGAAATAAGGACCCGTAAAATATTAGGGCGAATTTGATAAGAAATTCGTGTCACAAAATTGGCCGACATCTGCAGGCTATTTTGGAACGCAAATTTGGTTGGAATTATGGTTTATCGCCGTTTGAAGTCCGGCGGGCTCGACTTAAGAAAAATTTTGTTTGATCACATCTTATAAAATTTGTGTTGGTTTTCTTTGATAATACACATATTTATAATAAATCATGGGAATACCACACTAAACATGTGGAAAGGTTATATAAATAATTATTGAGAACAATCATTTTTATGTAAAAATATCCAAGGCGAGGTCTCTATAGAGAACTGGGGTCGTGAACACTGTTCAAATATAAAAATCACGCTTAATAAAGAGACAAAATTGTTGTGCTTTCGGAACCTGACCCGAGGATTGGACATGAGTTAACAAACAAAAGGATAGCGGAACCAGACTTGCACCCATGGTCAAGCCCTCTACCAAAACCACGAGCAAAATCACAAAAGCGGGTTTCCCATATCGCACGGCTTTTGCGGAGTAGGCGGTATTTCCTACTCGCGAGCGATTCCATAGGGAATGCGACACGTGGCAAAGTGACCCCCGAAAAACCACCGTTTAACCCGTGCCATCGCACGTTAAAGCCCGACGTTGGAAGCCGAGCGAAATTGTCAAGAGTCGTTGATTTGGAGAAGGGCCATCGAACGGTGGTCGCACGTTGAACTTGCCCGGAGGTTAACTAAGGTGTGCGGAGGATAGCCAGGTACGATACGAGTGTTTGATTGGTTATTGATATATATAGGTGGGGCCGGAGTATAATGAAATTGTTTAATTAAACGATTGGCAGATAATTAGCATAAGTCTGGAGCGTGATTGTTGTAAGGCTGGGTGGTGAAATATAGAGGCGAAAGTTCATTACAAGTTATTTATTTAAAAAGAAACGTGGAGTATAAATAAAAAGTGTTGAAAGTTAAACATTGGTTATAAGGATTGGAGATAATATAAAGTCGGGAATATAAATTAAAGTCCAAACATTGTGGATAGTATTTATTTATCAAATTCTACGAATTTGATAAATAAACCCGAAGAAAGAAGAAGTCAATTAAGACTCACGCTGGAGGAAAAGAACGGGGTACACCAAGGGGAAATGCTGACAGAGCGATTGTAGACACACCATCTCTCCTTGGGGGTCCAATTTCAGTTTTGTTGCGTCACACGATGATCTCTCTTCTCTGGAATTTACTTGTATTGAAGATCACTATTCTAGGAATAAGGAGTTGTTTTCTCCAAAAATAACCCTAGCGAAACATTGACAATGCATCAAGGATATCTTTCTATGCTTCATAAACACATTTGTTATACTTCTAAATCATGTCTTGGAAGTGGTTGTTGTGCTGGAAATTATTCACCAGTTGGTTTCATACCAAAGTCTTTTTCACATTTTCAGCATCCAATACATGAAAAAGATAATGGTTTAAAACAACATAAATATTTGAAATTTTGCAAGAATTGTCTGGCACACTTTGAATATGAATTTTGAAGTCAAGTACTGATGTTGTATAGGATCAAGTGTCATTTTGAATACCAAATGTTTCACAAGAAACTTTTCAACATGCTACCCTACAGTAAGGATTAAATGACAATATTGCATCAACTATTTCCATAATAAAAGTGCACCTTGGCCATAAGACTAAACAACTACAAATGTTGTAGATCTAACAAGACCACACAATCAAATTTATTCCACAAGGCCAATACTGTATGAAAAATGAAAAGGAGTTTGCAACCAAAAATACCTTAGGCAACTAATTCAATTAGATACACCAAACCATCAGCAAAAAGGAAAACCAGCCTACTCAAAAGGCAAGCGTTTACCTCCTTTGACAAAATTTTGAGTTCCGAAACAAGGGCCTTTATTGTCTTTTCAATGCCCCTAGTAATTTGAATGGGGTTTGCACCTGTTGCAACAACCTAAACAAAAAGGTTTCATTTCAAATTAGTTTCCACAAATTTAAGATACAACCATTGTCAGTTTTGTATTTCCTAACAAGCTCATAAATTTTGACAAAAGAACCAAAAATTTGTAATACCTGATAGCAATTTTTTCACTCAAAAACTATCTTAGACTCAATAAGCCCAACCCAAAACTAAAAAACCAAACACCATAAGACCCTACAAAAATGAATAGATCATCTTAATCCAGTACTATCGACAAAAATTTACCTTTACACCCTCACTTATTAAACCCTGTGCTGTTGAATTTTAACTTCAACTGTTGCAGCAGAAGGACGGATGCAGCAGCAACATTTTTTTTTGGAGGTTGCTTGCATGCCATCCAGAAATTTAATTCAGCATTTAAAATTCCTGCAAGTTTTTTTTGTAGACGGTCGCAGCCATATTTCTGTACAGGATTGTATTTAAACACAACAACCAGCATTAAAGCATTTCACCAACCAGAAATTAAACAAACAGAAATTTACCCGACAGTTTTGTAAATTCAAAAGGAGGACACGTGGAGCATTAATATTGGATCACATGAAATTGAAGGGAATCTGAAAACCTGAAAACCGGACCCGAATTTTTTATAGGGCACATTGGATTGAGAATTCGAGTTAAAATCAGGCAGACGTCAGCATCCCATTTTGGAACGCGAATTTGGTTTGAAATTCAATCTATTCAGAATTTTGAAGTCCGACGGAAAGGGTTCTTTAATGTTTTGATAGTTTAATATATACATATGTTTTAAACATATGTTATATATATATCATATGTGAAATGAAAGGTGGGCCATATAATTTAGTTTTAATTTTATTTTTTTAAAAAGAGGGTTTATTATAATATGTTTTATATGTTACGCATATAAAAATAAAAAGGTCGAAAAAGCTTGGTAGTTTTTTTTATAGACAGTACATAAATTTTTTATTACACAGCAGTGTGTAAAAAGTGAAAGACTAAGTGTAACTTTTTAAGTGTGTATGCATAGCAGTGCGAAAGGGAAAAACATAGCAGAGTGTTTTAGAGACAGAGTATGTTTGTTTTGAACAGACAGTGAGTTGGTTTTATGCACTGCGTTTTGTAGCAGTCATAATTTTGTAATCCCTCTCAGTGAGGAAGAAGTGTAATAGTTTTTTTTGAGTTATTGAAGGGAATAGAAGTTTGTTTTCAAAGTATTGAAACTCTGTCTCCTGTCAAAGAAATTTTTATTTTCTCTATGTTAGAGGAAGGGAGATTTATTCTCCATTCATTATTCTGTAATTTTTCAATATTCCAACATGTGCAAGAACAACAGATGTTGTGGTTCCATCCCCAGCTAAATCATTGGTCTTTGCCGCAGCTTGCCTTACCAACTTGGCCCGAATATTTTCAACTGGGTCCTCTAATTCAACCAATAAAAAGGCCAAAACCATAGCATTGAGATACATTTCATTACACTGTCAATAACAATAAAATTTGACTCAGCCATAACCCTTTCCTTTATTGTTGTGAAAAGCTTTATGCATTACTCTAATGTGGCTAGTCCATAGGCCAAGTAGACCACTGGGTAACAAATATGTTTCCTTTCACCTTTGAGTTTTCAAATTATGCCTACCAAATCTAAGACATTTAAGAGGGGAACTAATACAACGTTAAAAAGAAAACCAGAGCACACATATACAAATTACCTCCTTAGCTACTGTCACACCATCATTAACTATTTTCGGAGAACCATGCTTGCTCTCCAAGACAACATTTTTCCCTTCGCCCCAAGGGTGACTCCAACAAGATAAGCAAGTTTGTTCACACCGCCTGCAAGACAAATTGACAATGCTTTCAGTAAGTGTGCAATTGAATGCCAGACCATATGCCAAAACAACCCTCCATGAAAAATTAAAATAACACATTAAAATCGAATATAAGTGGTCAAGGAAAGATCCACCGCAGTGAAGTTTCACGTGCAGGTGACCTTCCTTTAAACATAATTTTTTCTCTGACCTGCAATTTTTTTGTCACTGAGCCATCCTTGTTGAAGTACAACTCCTTTTCCATAGCTCTTGTATTAACTACCTTCTCTCGGTCGCGTAATCTCAGAGTCCCTCTTCTGCTTGAGCGATTAAAGGAAATGGGTGAAAAAAATGAAAGAGAAGACAATTGTCTGCCATAATTATCAAACATTGCACCCAACTTCTTCCCCTTTCCATTGTTACCCAATGAGGTAGATGTGGCAATTGTTGTCATACCGCCCAAAGTAGAGGCCATCTTCTCTTATGCTGAATATAGAATTACAAGATCTTCATATTAGTATGAACCTTAAAAAACATGACTCCCATTGTTAAAAACCACTTTTAAGTTGTAACAGGAAAACTAAACAACTATCGCAACTTTTGGCAACTTCTGGAGCATTAAGAGAGAAACAACCAAAGATAAATACAACCACAATCCTCATTTTAATGAGACCGGACTATATATTTGCATTAAGATAATAGAAAGAAATCACGACTATATTAAGGCCACCACAAAACAATCTTTAACCAGTGTCTCTCGCAGCCTTCATGTTGCCATGCTAGAGGTTGCATATTTTTAATTTAAATTCTAGACCTCTCGTGCCCATCTATGAATGCATCCAATGGGATATCTACATCAAATGCTCCTTTATATCCCCAAAAACAAATTCCCTACTACAAGAGCACCAATATTGATGGATCACCCCACACCATCCCACCCACTAGAAACAGTGAAAAAGGAAACCTGAGAAAACTTCTGAAATATCTCAAGATGACTATATGGGTGGTTCTTATGAATCAACCAACCATTCAGAACATGATCATCAATCCAAACCATGAGTATTATGTGACAATATCCAAGCAGGCACTGAATCGGATTTCTGAAGCTATGTTAGAGAAACCCTAAACTCTCACTGAAAATAGGTGAAATGTGGCACCACTCAGAGATTGACATGTGCCAATTGGTAGAAGTGGTAGACAATTGGCATGCTCAAACAACGAGGTGATGCAGGAATGACATGAGGGAGAAAATATCAGAAAAGCCCCAAATCTGGAGAACTAAAGCTCATCACCAACCCGAGATTGACAACTTTACATGATGTAACCTATGAAATCGTAAATGGAGAAATCATAGTAACAATAAAGTAACCTATGTAACAATAAATTTGGATTCATCCTAGGAGTGGTAATGGGAGAAATCATAGTGAACAACATGAAACATGCATAATTTCTTACAATCAAATAGATGAAAAAACACATACAAAAAACCTAGATAATAATCATGAACAAGCTTAATATTGAATTATGAACTGTAAAGGAACTTACAAAATGTGACATTACGAACCTGGTCAAGCGCACAAGCAAAAATACCCTGGACATGACCCTGGTTGACAAGTTGTATTGCTCATGATGCAAGAGGATTTGTACCTGCACTGCCAAGTCAATCAAAATCCATCATTATCTATACAATAAATACAAGTAATTGATGTAGTATTTTTGACTCTAAGATGCATTCTTATGATAATGTTAGAACATATGTTGAAAATGTCAAAACATACCTGAATAAGCTCCTCTTCGTTTCAAGAACAATTTATTGGAGTCGCATGAACTTGGAACAAGCCTCCCACGATCCGAAAGAGTAGCAACTAAGTCAACAGTGACTTTTTTGTTGCTACGCTGGATCAAGGGAGGTTTGCTCCAAGATTAAATCGCTCCAATAAATTATTCTCTACTAAACAGGGCCAACCACATGAAGGTGGAAGCTCTTATGGCCCCTACCCCCCTTCACATCACTCTCAATTCCCCAATACCCAATCTATATTTCATTTTTTACTTTCATGAGCATAAAAAAAAATATTCAATAACTAATAATAAAAAAATTCAACAAAAAGTACGCAAGGAAACATTGCAATTAATGCTTGACATAAAAATAGTATGATAAATGAGTTTTTTATATAACGCAAAAAACGTTCCAAGTATGGTAATTTTTGTCTTATAATAATACAATATTTTACACTGTCAAATTTTCTTTTTCTTCTTCCTATTTTTAAAGCTCCTAATTACATCACCAATATCATCGTGCTCTGCTCCTATTTCGTGCCTTTCAACCCGCACTGCTGACCTAGTTGCGTATTCATGATGTCTGGGCTCATCCAGTGACGGGGCATCACCTACAAAAACAGATAATATTAAATTTTAATTGTCAGTTTTTAAATATCATTGAACTATTTTGGTAATATTAATAAAAAAAATTGCAATGAGATTATTTACCTGGTGCACCAGTTGTCACCGCTGACCTAGTTGCGTTGTCACGATGTCTGGTCTCATCCAGTGACGGGGCATCACCTACAAAAACAGATAATATTAAATTTTAATTATCAATTTTTAAATATCATTGAACTAGTTCGGTAATATTAATAAAAAAAATTGCAATGAGATTATTTACCTGGTGCACCAGTTGTCGCCGTTGGGACTGTTGCCCTGTCTTCCTCTCTGGTGGTAAGATCCTCAAGGGAAACATTCTCTGTCATTTAAACAAAAAAAATTATAAGGACAACCATCAAGGTATAATTAGAAAAATTATAAGTGGAAATTAATTACCGTCACGGCCCTCACTGATAGTAGCATTGTCGGCCTGGTCCCTACTACAATGATCAGGTTGCACGTGAGGATCATCTACATTTGGCTCTAAAACTGAGTTATTTGCGTCGTCGGTAGTGTTGCTCCCCTGATTTAAACAAAGTTTTTAGACATTAAATTTATGGATGAAAACAAACATATTGAAAGGTTAAAGTTTTACCTTATCAGGCATTCTGGATCTTGGGACCTGCCCCAAGCTTATGCGACGTTCAACTACGGCTTGATAGCCGAAATGGAAAGCGATATTTTTATCTTCCTCTATAGTTTCTGTTCCGAATTCATCACCCTACATTACATATGATTGTGTATTTTTAATCATATTTGATAGGATTACAAAAACGTTGGAAGGAGATACAATTAATTATAAGATGTTTAGCTACTTAATTACAATTATTGCAGCTAATTTCAAGTAGCCGCCCTGGCCTAGCTTGTGATGGCCCTTTTTCTCAATCCTAGCTTTCGTTGCCTTTGAGGTGTCAGGCAACCTAGCATCAAAAGATTGAAGTCAGATATGACGTAGCACACTTTTATTTTAGACATAAAGAAAATTAAAGCTATTGAATTAAAGCTGTAATTTACCTTGCGGGTCCAGTTGGCATTTTTCCTTCTTTCTTTGCCCTTTTCTCTTTTCCGTCATGGATGAGTGCTCTCCACTCACTCTCTGAAACTGCAAGAGGATGCTCATATCTAGGGTTAAATTGCAATTGCGTCCTATAGGTGTCCCTGGTATATTTCAAATATTTGCCGGCTACCTGAGCCACCGCTTTTCTGTCAAATGTGTCGACCCCAAAAAGGGCTTCTAGATAATCTAAAAGTTCTTTTTTCAGGTTGGAATTCTGGGAATTCCACCCTGTATGTATGGTTGGGCCAAAAATTACCAACGCATGGCTCTCCAGAATCTTGTAGAACTCATTGTTTCCTACACAGAATAAAACCAAAAGAAAAAGAAGATATTATCATTAATTTAAAAATAAAAATCATGATAAATATGTTTTAGATAAAGTACATGAAATAGTTAAAATATTAAAATTTACCTCGGAGTTGTACATGCTTTATAGGGACACCCTCATCGTTCACCAACAACGTGCCATTAATGGTCCCTGTGGAGCTGACACGTGTAGCTCCAGGAAACGCAATAATGTAGTTGGCCATATCAGCGTCATCATTGCCAACACGTTCAGCGGTTGGCTGGGTGTCTGCTTGGGCAGGGTGTGTTTCTTGGCTAGCACCTAAAGGAGTAGAAGGTGTATGAGAGGGTTGTTGGGAAATATCTTGCCCTTGTGTCCCACTACCACCAACACCGGGTTCAGCAAGTGCCAGAAAACGCTACATACAAAATAACTTTTTGTTAGTTTATTCAATGTAAAAATTAAAAATCAAACTATCACAATTCATCTCATGCAGAACAAAAAAAATATCCTTTTGACTTTTTATTATTACCTGATATCTTTCTAGCTGCCTCATAAGATGTTGTATCCTCTCTTCTGTTTCAGGTGTTTGAGGCGCGTCTATCAAAGTATTAAATTCCGACCTTGCATCTCGTGCCTTTTTTTGCAATAAGAACACTGGAGATAGGGATGAAGAAAGCTCTTCCTCAAAGAGGGAATCATCAGGCGTACCATGGCTAGGTGTCTGCATATTTGAACAAAATTAATATTATTTCAATTATGTAAATAACTAAAATACCTGAAGATAGAGCAATGCTGGAACTTTACATGTTCTTCCGCTGGCCTCTTTCCGTGATCATCCCGTCTCGGGGTTGTTCCTGCACTGCTCTGATCAGTCTGCCACATTGCAATAAAATCATAAATGTAAAAACTTGAAAACAATATCTAACTTGAAAACACAAAATGAAAACTGAAATAATTTTTAATAAGACACCGGAAGACAGAGTTAGAGTTTCAAATATGCCTTGCATTGAATTCAGTCCTGGAAACATGTCATTGCACATTAAGGCACCCAAACATTCAATCCACGAATGATACATTTAAGTAGGCTTCTCCTATTATGGGAAAACACCATACCTATAATGCATTCACTTCCATGTATAAAGGGAAAGGAAAACATGTTTTCATACAACGGTGACAAAGGCATCTTGGGGAAAGGTATCCTCACTTTTTATTTATGTTGTTCACCCACACCACTCTCGTGTTTTCACTAATCTTGTTTTGTCATTTTTGGATTCAAATTAAGTTAAGGCCTTAAGTATTTTTTGACCTTTCGGTGTAGTTTTTATAAGTGGCATGTATGGATTTTCCATTAATTCTGTACTTTTTCTCTTCATGCGCATGTTTCCCTAGAAATCAAATGCATGATTTAGTCCCATACATTTAACAAGTTGTTGGATCAACTCCATAGGAAATATCATTTTCCCTATTCAATCAAAATTTATCTCAGTTAGGGTAGGTAGGAAGGTTTTCCCTTTGTATTAATAGGGCACTTCTAGCTTGCATTTTTTATTATATCTTTCAAATTTAGTGTCGTTCAATTAGGGCATGATTTTTTGCAACTTTCAAGGTGAGAATGAACAAAGACAAATTTTTGTGATGGATGACTGTATATGACTCCATGGCTAGAGGAAAAGGCACTAATCTACTTCTTCAAATATCTATAGTTCTCATTCACCTCATACGAAGATGGTCTCTGATTTTGAGCCAAATGTTGCAGCAAAAAGTTCCCCCCCTCCATAATTTGATATTCAATGGAAATTTCTTAAATTGATGATGGGGCAAGATTATGGAACATTGGCACATCCATATGTAATGGAATTCCAAGATCATGATATATGTTTGCATATGTTTATGGCAATGTTCACAGAGTCCACCGGAGGTGGGAACGCGGAGGCGAGGACAACGGGAGCGACTTTATGCAAAAGCTCCCTACCAATTTTAGGTACAAGTGGGGGAATATCGGGGTCATAGAAAATTATAAAATTTAAGCATGTTGAAATGTAACTATATTTTGCAAGGAATGTATATACGATCATCATACACTTGCATCATGAAAGATAAATCATAAATGATAAAATTACAAATCGATGAATGATGAATCATATAATTGAAACAAATTTAAAAAGTTAAAAGTTAAAACATACATCATACAATCATGCATGTAAGTTTGTAATTTGTAACTATATAATCATGTATTCCTAACAATATACAATGAAAATAAAGTTTAAGATATCATATGAGTCATGACATATATGATATTATATCAAGATTCAAAATAAACTTTAAACTGAAGTTTACAACTCAAGTCTGAAACATAAATATTAAAACTTAAACCTTGAAATAAGTTATGTATGAAACATAAAACATAAAACATAACATATGAATATCAAATGATATCATCATAATGATAAATGAGCATAAATGCTCAAGTTAATGCCCCACTAGTCTCTGCATCCAACTTCTGCACGAATATATCAAGATCAACCATGTCACCATCTGAATCGGAATCACTTGGATTCTCAAATATGCTAAGTGGCACATCAACTTTTAACACGAAACCATAAACTAAAAGGGGCGGTGAGGGGACGTGAGGGGGCGTGAAGGGGGGTGTGAGGGGGCGTGAAAGGGGGTGTGCGGGGGCATGAGGGGGCGTGAGGGAAACATCCCCTAGAAGTCCCCAAGACCCCGGAGCGCGAGGGGGCGAGGAATCTAGACCCCTAGGTGGGGGGGCGAGACCCCGTGTAACACTGGTTTATGGAAGTGGTGGAGCAAAAAAGAGCTCAAATAGAGCTGAAATTTTTCACATAAAAAGGACTGTGGGCTTGACTAATGGTTCCATTTAAAAAATGATATCTAGACAGAGAATAAGTGTATCATGCAAACATGCATTGAAAATCCATCTGAGTTTGCATTGTATTACTTATGATGGATTCAAATTTGGGTTTCAAAATGCCAGGTTATGGCATGATTTTGTCGAGAAACCCTTATTTGGATTCTCATGTTGGTTTAATTTATATTTTAAGTTTGTTTTGCAATATTTGGGTGATAGTAACTCATGAACTAGGTTACCAATGTGTAACAATCATATTTCAAGAATAAAGTTGTGATTTTTTTATATTATTATTATTATCTATTAGCTACAAGTATTGACACCTAATGCCTGGAATTTGACATCTTGATAGCATGGATAATTTCGAAAATGTTTCTAGTAATGTTAACATAATAACTATCATTACGTGTCTTCACTTTTGTCACCATGATAGACCTGTGATATGGACTCATCACACAACTTCATATGCTATGTCCCAACAAGTTCAAACTAGTTGAACCTACCTCATAGTGTGGTTATTAAGGACAAGTTGCTTGATATATAACTCGATAGCATAGACCGCGTTACAGTTCTAAAAAGAATCCTCAAGTGTCAAAAAAACTTCACAATATGTTCTACTATAAAGCCTTTTGGGATACCTGAAATAATATATGTATCATTGATGACTTTTAAAGTATGACAAGATCCAAAGGGAAAGGAAATCAATGGAAGAGTGATCCACCAATGAGAACCTAGAATTTAGCATCGGATGAGTTAGAGTCTAGGAAATTGAAACCCTATAATTTTAATTAGTGATGAAGGACATCACATAGGTAATTATATTTTCATGTAGAATAATCTGTTAATTCAAATTTAAAATACATAATATGAAAGGCATACCATAAATTTTTCCACGTAAGTCCAAACAACCTATAAAAAGGGAAAACCTTCTTTTTCCATGGGAAATAATTTACCTTTCCTTTTTCAAGACAATCTAAATCAAAAAAAATATGAACTATACTGCACACATTCTTGGATAATGTGAAAGTGGAAAAGGAATACCCTACACAAGTGATGCACACATGTACATTTGAACACTAATAGATTTTTGTAGTTGAAGTGCAATGCTTGTTTTCATTTAAATGTAGGGTTTTTAAAGCAGGGAGAAATAATGGCTGCCAAATTAATAAGCGTTTCTTTGGGAAAAATTTAAATATTGTATTGGGTGATGAAGATAATAGAGGGTATTGAATCTTGATTCTTGACATCTAGAGAGAACCCTACAGCCTAACACAATCCAATGGAATTGACCAAAAAAACCCGAATAGAGTCAACCCTACTATAGGAGGAAGGGCCTGCAGTAAGAACTTACCATTTACCCAAGAGCGGGCGAATGTTGATACACCAAGAGGGCGGGGGCGAACGGCGAGGGTGAATGCGCGAGGGGAAAATGTTGTTGCAAGAGGGGCGGGGAAGAATGCGGGGCGATTCTTTTGTTTTGGGGCGCGAGGATCGTCACCGGGCGAATGCGTGCGAGAGCTCGGGCGAATGCGAGGGCGAATGCGTGCACGGGGCTCGGGGCGAATGCGGGCGAATGCTGAGGGCGAATGCTGTTCTGCAAGATCTGAGGGCAAATGTTGAGGGCGAATGTTGTTCTGCAAGAGCGGAGGGCGAATGCGCGCGTGATATCAGACGTTAATGTAGCACACATGTACATTTAAACACTAATAGATTTTTGTAGTTGAAATGCAATGCTTGTTTTCATTTAAATGTAGGGTTTTTAAAGCAGGGAGAAATAATGGCTACCAAATTAATAAGCGTTTCTTCAGGAAAAATTTAAATCTTGTATTGGGTGATGAAGATAATAGAGGGTATTGAATCTTGATTCTTGACATCTACAGAGAACCCTACAGCCTAACACAATCCAATGGAATTGACCAAAAAAACCCAAATAGAGTCAACCCTACTATAGGAGGAAGGACCTGCAGTAAGAACTTACCATTTTGCAAGAGCTGAGGGTGAATGCTGTTCTGCAAGAGATGAGGGCGAACGCTGAGGGTGAATTCTGAGGGAAAATGTTGTTCTGCAAGATCTGAGCACGAATGCTGAGGGCAAATGCTGTTCTGCAAGAGCTGAGGGTGAATGTTGTTCTGCAAGAGCGGAGGGCGAATGCGTGCATCATATCAGATGTTAATGTAGCTATTGCGATGCATACGAAACAATAAAATCATTTTTATGTAGCGCGCATATAAGTTTCAAATTTTTATGTAGCACGCATATAAGTTTCGTATTTTTATGTGGCGCACATATTAGTGTTGTTATACCGACGACGGAAAAGCGTCGCTATTGTGACGGGTACTTAAACGTCGCAATGGCGACACCTAGACAGTGTGTCGCACTTGCGATGATTGGAGTCGTCTCAATAGCGACGCTTTGGGCCATAGTGTCGCAATTGCGACGTCTTCCTCCAAACGTCGCAATTGTGACACTTTTCTAAGTGTCGGTATTGCGACACTTTTCTATAAACGTCGGTATAGAGACGGTTTCGGGCGGGATGGAAAAAATTTGGGGAAATTTCCAACATTTGGTCAAAAGCGTCGGAACCAAGTGTCAGAATTTCAGCCAAATGTAGTAGTGTAATATTTTGCTTGTTTGTGACTGCAGGTTTATGAGGAAAACTCCTTCAAGCGCGCGAGGGAAATCGACCACTTCAAACAAGCACTAGAGAAATGATAAGTAATTAACACCTCTATAGAGCTTTTCGTGGATCGTATATGCTTAGAGAAAGATTAGTCTATTTGGTTGTTTGTTGCTAGATACTTTTAGTACTAGGGAGATCGGTCTTGTCCGCAAGACGGATTTATCCGCCAACAAGGCTACTGACTAGCCAAAGCAGGCCTCTTGAGGGAAGCCCGAGACGCTTGCATCATGAAAAACTTTGATGAGCTGGGATCAGAGACAAGAGGAGTAAGTCTAGGGAATGTACCAAGAAAATAGGAGTCTTTATAGACTCCAGGTGAGACTCTAGTCAAAGGGTTGATGGTTTTCTTATTGGCCACCGAAGAGATGATGGACTCAGGGGAGGTCCGAGACTTTGGTTCATAATATGTCAACTGGTCAATGCTGACTATATTTCTATTATGAGGGAATGACATATTGCAATGAACCGCAGATGGGATAGCAGACATCACATAGGTGTAGCTATGACCCAATAGAATGTTTTAATCTAAGGGGCATCTATGAAATATGCGTCAACACAAACAGTCTTTCCTGCAAGAGTAATAGGACAGTTGCAGAATAGGCCAATGGGTTGGGAGGCATGGCCATACCACGCTCAGAGAGTGATCATGGAAGGAGCCAACTCAGGTGATCCGGGTTACTTCCAAACTGAAGTGGACATCACACAGGTGGATGCCCCTCATCAATGATACACCGGCAAACATTGGCATTATGGATCTTGACTGGGATTTGGAAGGTGATAGAAGCAGGGAGAGGAGGATTTTTTGGCCGGTCAACATTGAAGACAATCAATCTATTGTCGAAAGGATCTACAATGTTGTTGGAATAGGGACTCCTGCAAGCAATGAAACTGGTCCATTTTTTCATATTGTTATTGTATTTAGTTTAGCGCAGGGGTTTAGGGATGGGTAAAAGGCCTGAAAGCATTATAATGGGTCAAAGGATAGACCTAAAGTCCATAAACTATAGTTTACAAACCATAGGAAAGATTAGGCTAGATTTTTATAAATAGAAGGACATTTTGAATTGTAAAGAGGAAGATGAGGAGAACTTGAAGTGAATTTTGGCTTAGTAGATATGTTTTGGATTTTGGGGAAAGGACTCCTACTGGTTGTGTGTGCGGAGATCCCAAGTCCTGCTGTGTGTAGACCCTTCTACTATGTGCGCAGGTCGGGTTTGGGTATTGTAAGAAGGATCTGGAGGATTAATGAATGAGAAAGGTTGTTTGTGTAACTGAATCTATTTGTACTATTGATGTGAATCTTTGATAGCTGTTATGTTATGCATATTCTGTGTTAAACTGTGTTAAGTTTTTCTTCTACGTAAACCTTCGATCTAGGTCTGTTCTATTATGTTTTATGCAAAGAATAATTGTAATGTTGCACTACTATTTTAGGAGTGTATGATTTGCTGAGTACAGTAAATATAGTTGACCTTGCGCACATGGGTCCAGAGGAGATCTATAGATCTAGTTCTGGGATATGTGATCTGGTCATTATAACGCCGGATGTAGCTCTGCTTGGCTTTTCTATCCTCTCTCAGGGTGCGAAAACCTGGTTCCAGCACCCACCCATACTGCTTCGGGTGAGACTTTGACATGCGCAAGAAGGTCACTACCGAAAGGGTGAGTAGTATAGGGGTTTGTTGGCAAACCTTAACCTATGAACCTGGGTCAGGACCCCTCGAGCCAAAAAATGGTTTCGTTGTCAGGACTAGGATCATTTTGAGAAGGGGATCGGGTAATGCCGAGAAAAGTATTGGAAGCCTGAGAAGAAAAGCAGAGTAGGTATGTTTGAATGATCTCCAATCTGGAAGAAAGCACAACACAAAGCGGTAAGTACTGTCGAACCAACCGAGAAGGGGATAGATCTATCTATAGCCCATTGAGAGGAGTAGCTACGAAAATCCCACCAACTACACCGCCTTCAGAACCACTTAAGGGTAAAATCTCGCCCGAAACCCTGCGAGAAGAAGATATGGCAGCTCACTTGAAATTACCTACCTTCAGAGGTGTGGGAGAGGAGGACATGGACCGATTTTTGTTTTTTTCAGACTCGCTATGGACTGCGCAAGGTGTGGCAAGCGACACCGTGAAAAGGGTGCAGCTATCCCTGGCCTTCGAAGAGAGATCTCTAGACTGGTATATGCGATACATATGTCAAAATGGAAGCGCATCCATTCAAGATATTAAGGATGCTCTGAAACAACACTTCCGAAAACGTAAGTCCTACTTTCAGATCGTAGCAGACATAAAATATTTCAAGCAAGGAACAACTAAGTCTATATGGGCAGCTGATCAAAGACTAAAGAAAGAAATCAAAGAAGGAGGATTTAAGTATGGTGATAGACAACATACGAAATGTTTCATTGCTATGATGCTACTTAACCTGTGTATACCTATTGGCCACCAAAACTTTGAATCATAGGAAAAATATTTGGAAGTCGCCATGAAACTAGAAGCTGCACCCAGAGAAGATACTTTGGTAGGAGTACAACAAATTCAGGAGCAGCTCGAAGCTATGCACATGGAAATTCAAAACCTAAGGAAGGAATGGGGAAAAGGAGCTAGCGCATACCTATGGTGCATACGATGTTGGGTATCCGGGCATACGAAGAATCAGTGCCAACTACTGGCAGATTACATGCAAGCAGGAGGACCTAGTCCGTTGCATCTAGGCTCAAGCGGATTTGCATTGTGGTGCGATGAATTCCCTATAGCAGGGCTGCATGACACAAACCACTTCCCCCGGCTAGGTGGGTACGTATCGAAACTGAAGCAACAATGGTGAAGATTCTGTAGGTCGGTAGGACATGATGAGAAAAACTGTCGAACTTATGAGATGATGATAGATTGAGGAAACTTGTATTGGGTGCAATAAAACCTTGCATCACCCAGATCTCCCGCAAGATTTGGTGGCTCTCCAGCTAGGGGCAGGGGAGGTTGGGGAGGAAGCGCAGGTTGAGGACGTATACAACTAATATGTAATATTCCCATTTATCCCAAGCTAATGGGAATATCTTATTTTTCCTTATTTTATCTTGCATTTCATGTTTATGAATAAAATATGAAGGAGGACATGAAAAAAAAACCGTGAATAAATCAATGCCTATGTAAACAGATACATATTTGGGCCATGTAAATAATTTCTTGCAGGTGTGAATGGGCTTAAAGCACAAGACTAGGTCAACCTTGACCAAATCAACAACGCAGTCTAGGTGTAATGAACCTCATGGATACATTGTGCAGTTCTAGATGGAGGCTCCACATGTGAAAGGGGTTAACTCATTGAGGTGGTTTCAGGTTTGAGAAGGCTTTCATCCTATAAAATAAGGAGGAGGACAACAAAAGAAGGTTGTTGATGTTATTATTTTCTTAAGGTTTGGTCTGTTGAGACACACCTCTATTGGGGTTTCCTTTTAGGAACTCCCACCTCCTTCCTTGAGTAGCTCTTGGAGGAGCCTTGTTTGTCTAGTCCACTATCTACCATTTTTCCAAGCCTCATCTTGCACCTACAACATTGTTCTTCTTAGGATTGGGTTGTCTATGTGAGCTGCAGTAAGTGAAACTCATCTGCAAAGATCTAGCTTGTATTGGAGACTCTTCTCAGTGAGTGTGTCTTTTAACCTCTTGGAAGAGTGCATCCATGGTTGAGCTTCAGTTTCACATCTTGGAATCAGGCCAAATCAGTTAATAAAGCTGCAACACAGTCTCCCTTGAGGGAATTCGTTATTCTCATGGAGATCAGATCTCTTCATATCTAAGTCATTTCAATGCTCTTTGTCAATGGAGGAGGCCTCTACTCTATTGGAGGAAGTGCATTGGAGTGCATGAGCCTCAGTTTCTAATCTTGGCATGGGGCCATCAGCTTTCTAACCCTATAGCACAGTTTCTACTCTAGATCTGCGTTATTCCTGTAGGAGGTGTTGCAGGGAGTTTGGGTGCATCAAGTGGAGAGTTGGGATTGGAGTGTTGAAGATCCACTCTTCACCTTGAAGATATGTTGGAGGATTTCTACGCATTGTACCTTTTCGATCTAATCTTCATAGTATGAATGCTTCAACATTTCTGAATATTTCTGTAGATATGGTTTCTTAAATCTTAGATCTATTGTTCATGCTTGGTGTAAACCCCAAATTTCCAAGGGGATCTGAAAGAGGAGCTCTTCTAGTGCATGGATCTGATATAGATCTAGAAATTTATGCATAGATCTGCTCTAGATCTGACATGTAACATACAGCAGTGCATCTCAATAAGAATAATGGTGTCAAGGCAGCTTTTGTCAAACATATGGTTGTAACCCTCTTTTGAGGAGATTTCTTCTATCTTTGCCTTGTATTTTCAGCAATGTACTTGATGGATTGCATTGTAGAACTTATTTTCTACTGTAAATACTATTGAAACATCTTTTATGAGCCTCCTATCACTACTCCGTAGAAACTACGCTATTTCCCAAGCAGAATTCTTTGTTGTTGCTGCAGTCTCTCTTTGAGGAATTTATGAAGATAACTAGGTTTGGGAGATCTATTTAACCCACCTAGGAGGATTTATTTTTTATGCCCTCTTGGATTTAGGACTTAGATACTCAAATATAGGGTATCCAAGTGCTATTTTTCATTACTTTATCATCCATTACTAGAAAATGCGTTTTCCATTCATGCCTTGCTGGCAGTTCCCATTTTGCGATATTACAGTGGTATCAAAGCAAGATCTCTGGCATAGTCTGTGCATTCTTGGAGCCATTATGTATTCAGAGGGAGGAGAACCTCTCAATTATAGAGAGCATAGGTATCATGGAAGGAGACAGGAGAAAAATGATTACACCATTGAAACCCCTTTGTATGGAGGAATAAAACGGGTAGAGTTCTCTAACATTCTTTCTCGAGATTTTCATGAGCTGGAGGGAGAAATTAGGGGATTAAAGAATAAAATATTAGTAGATATCTTAATGAGGATTTCACAAGAGGATATCCCCACTGCTTCATATGATGTGTGTAAGCATTCAGCTACACAATCTATTCCACAAAATGGTAGCACACATGCTTTCTTGTCAAAGGAAGGAAGAAGAGGGGAAACACAAAATGAGGGATCTATTGGTGAATGTCTCCAAGAATATGAATCTAAATCAGAGAGATTCAAAGGGCATATCATTTTCCCATAGTTCTGTGAACTCAAAGAAGAAGGATCCTACAGATACAGGGGGAGGAAATGGTGCATGCAGCACACTTTGGGTAGATTCTCTCTACCTACATTTGATGGATCACCTAAAGACTCAGCCAAATCTTGGGTAAATAATATTGGCACATAATTTTAGTTTCATCAAGTATCAGAAGAAGAAGCCTTGAGAGTAGTAGCACTGCATCTTCAAGGGAAGGCTTATGCTTGGTGATTGTTTGAGTCTTCTTCCTTGAAAGGGAGGAACGTCTCTTCTTATGCAAGATTCACTAGGAGACTAGTGGAAAGATTTGATGAGAGACATTTTGAGACTTCTTGGGGGGAGCAGATCAAGCCTAAGAAATTTGAATCTTTTCATGAGTTGGAAGACTCCATGGAGAAAACTCCAATCCTAAACATTGCTGAAAGGGTTGAAAATTTGCTCCAATTTGTACCAGAGGTAAATGCCCCAATGTAGCAAGATTTTCTTGCCCAAAAGGAAGACTTGATGATTCCTCCCTCACTAAGATTTCAAGGCAAAGAATTTCTTGATGATGAAGCATTCTCCTCTAATAGGGAGAAGGGGGAGAAATATCAAAGGAGATCCTCCAGTGCTGTGCAAGCAGAAGGAGATCTATTTTGAAGAGGAGATGGAGATGAAGCAATGGCTTCCCTTAGGGATATTCTTGCACCTTTGCAAGGAATTCTAGAGGTTATTCCATATGGAGGACATGAGCAGAATGTGCCTTTGCTAAAAGGTAATGAGACAAAACAAAGGAGGGGTCACACAGCTAATCCACTATCTGAAAATGGGGCAACAGCTCCAAATAGAAGCACTCTTATACCATTAAGAGGGGTCTCCAAGTTTCATGGTACTTCCACACAAAAATCAGAGATGGATTTGCACAGTGTAAGTAGTCATGATATGTTCCCATCTGTTGTTTACATGGGGGTGAACCATGAGACATCATTATCCTGTGGTGTACCATTTTGGAGACCACTTGAATCATATTTGATGGAATATGTCTCATACATTGATGCTCCTTTCATAAATCCAAGGAAGGAGGAAGCACTAGTAGACCATGCTACAATGCTGAGAGTGTGGGGGAAGTTCATAGGAAGGGAAAGCATTTTTCCTTTGACATCATTATCCATTCTCACCTCTCAAATTGCGTTGAGAAGGTATGATGCAAGTAGAGAAAATGACACCATCATAAAGCATGGGAGGCCAGATTTGAATCAGAAGACAAACTTGTTTAAAGAATAGTCCTCACTACTGGAAGATAGATGGTGGTCTCACATGCATGCTTTGGCCAAAACAGAGAGGCCTTGGATAGATGATATCCTTCCATGGAAGACTAACTCCCAAGAGATTCCTTCCTCTCTGATGTATGTGCATGAGCAAGGAGGGCAGCAAGGAAGGAATAACAACCTTCAAACTCATACCTTTGGCATGGAAAATGACAAAAAGGAGAAGAATGGGAGGTATGACCTTCCAACATACGCCTTGGACATGGAGGATGTCAACGAGAAGAGGAGCAACAATGCATCCCCTTCAATTGGCACATTATCAGTGTTGTCATTGTTGGGCACACTAGATCCCTATTGGGAATTCCAATAGCTGGTGGAATATTCCAAGGATCTCCATACATGCATGGAATCTATGGAGCTGGAGCAGCAATATGAATCTTAAGGGAAAATTAAATCAGCCCTCTCTTCTTCACCTTGAAAGGGAGAGTAGATCTATGCACCACTCCATTGATGGAGGGGGAATTTTTGGTGGGGAGCATGCTCTTAATACATGTACTTTCTATTCTGACTTCATGCATCCTTACACCATGCTTTTTTAGGCCATGACTCCAAGAAGGAGTGTTATATTTTGTCAATCTTCTAGAAAACATGGAGCCATAACCATTACTGTACTTGCCCACTCCCTTGGTGGACAAAGGCAGATCTTGTTTCATGATGGGTACTTTCCTAAGGCACCAAACATATCTCACACATTCAGGTACATTGAGATGGCATGGGCTGTAAGTAAGTGGTGGGAAAACCACTTACCACATCTTGATCTGATGCAGGCAGGAGATGCCCTAGGGTGGTACTGTATATGGGATTATGATCCACCTCCTCATGTTCCAATTTCTATTTATATATTTGTAGTTTTGCTCCCATACATGGATGATGTGCTTGCCTTATTTTTTGGATTGGATGGAGGGAGGATATAAGGCATGTGTGTACCACATGGGATGGAGACTCTCTTTGTATGATTTGCTACATATTTTAGGGAGAGTAGGGATTCATCCATGTTTGATTCAATGGAATTCTTGACACCTTATGGGATGGATCATGAACATCTCATAATTATCTTGGAGAGACAACTCATGGGAGGATGGATTTGTGAACACTCAGCTTATTCAGGAAGCTTGATCTTTGATGATGTCACCAATGGAGGAGAAGTCTTGCAACACTCACCTTATCAATTGCTTGAGGACAAGCAACATTTTTGAGGGGAGGACTGTAATATTCCCATTTAACCCAAGATAATGGGAATATCTTATTTTGCCTTATTTTATCTTGCATTTCATGTTTATGAATAAAATATGAAGGAGGACATGAAAAAATTCTAAAAACCATGTATAAATCAATGCCTACATAAACAGAGACATATATGGGCCATGTAAATAATTTCTTGCAAGTGTGAATGGGCTTAAAGCACAAGACTACGTAAACCTTGACCAAATCAACATCACAGTCTAGGTGCAATGAACCTCATGGATACACTATGCAGTTCTAGATGGAGGCTCCACATGTGAAAGGGGTTAACTCATTGAGGTGGTTTAGGGTTTGAGAAGGCTTTCATCCTATAGAAGAAGGAGGAGGACAACAAGAGAAGGTTGTTGATGTTATTATTTTCTTAAGGTTTGGCCTGTTGATACACACCTCTATTGGGGTTTCCTGTCTAGGAACTCCCACCTCTTTCCTTGACCAGCTCTTGGAGGAGCCTTGTTTGTCTAGTTTACTATCCGGCATTTGGCCAAGCCTCATATTGCACCTACAATGTAGTTATTCTTAGGACTGGGTTTTCTATGTGAGCTGCAGCAAGTGGAACTCTAGATCTGCAAATATCTAGCTTGCATTGGAGACTCTTCTCAGTGAGTGTGTCTTTTAACCTCCTGGAAGAGTGCATCAATGGTTGAGCTTTAGTTTTACATCTTGGCATCAGGCCAACTCAATTAATCAAGCTGCAGCACAGTCTCCCTTGAGGGACTGTGTTATTTTCATGGAGGTCAGATCTCTTCAGATCTAAGTCATTTCAGTGCTCTTTTTCAGTGGACGAGGCCTCTAATCTATTAGAGGAAGTGTATTGGAGTGCATGAGCCTAAGTTTCTAATCTTGGCATAGGGCCATCAGATTTCTAACCCCTACAGTGTAGCTTCTACTCCAAATCTGTGTTATTCCTGTAGGAGGTGTTGCAGGGATTTTGGGTGCATCATGTGGAGAGCTGGGATTGGAGTGTTGAAGATCCACTCTTCACCTTGAAGATCTATGGGAGGAGATCTATGCATTTTAATTTTCAGATCTGATATGCATAATATGAATGTTTTAGAATTTTTGAATATTTCTGCAGATCTGCTTTCTTAGATCTCAGATCTATTGTTCATGCTTGGTGTAAACCCCGAAATTCCAAGGGGGTCTGAAAGAGGAGCTCTTCTAGTGCATGGATCTGATATAGATTTGAAATTTTATGCACATATATGCTCTAGATCTGACATGTAACATAAAACATTGCAGCTCAATAAGAATAACACTGTCAAGGCATCTTTTGTCAAACATATGGTTGTAACCTTCTTTTGAGGAGATTTCTTCTATCTTTTCCTTGTATTTTCAGCTGTGTACTTCATGGATTTCATTGTAGAACTTATTTTCTGCTGTAAATACTATTGAAACATCTTTTATGAGCCTCTTATCACTGCTCTGTAGAAAATGCGTTATTTCCTAAGCAGAATTTTTTGTTGTTGTTGTAGTCTCTCTTTGAGGCATTTCTGAAGATAACTAGGTGTGGGAGATCTATTTCGCCCACCTAGGAGGATTTATTTTTTATTCCCTCTTCGATTTAGGAATCATATACTCAGATCTAAGGGATGCAAGTGCTATTTTTCATTAGTGTAGCAACCATTACTAGAAAATGCATTTTCCAGTCATGCCTTGCTGAAAGTTCCCATTTTGGGATATTACATAATCTATTATAAATGTGGGGAAGTAGGACACTTTGCAAGTGACTTCCCAAATCCAACAAGGAAATCCTACCGATATTGTAGAAAGTTGGACCATGCGATTGAAGATTGTCCAATCTTGATAGAAAAAATGCAAGAAAAGAAGCCGACGCCGACACAGAATGTGCAAAGAGTTAAGGCTGAACTACGAGACAGAAATCCAAGTGTGAATGTTGTAACACGCAATGGGATGGCCACTAGGTGACCTAAGAAGGAGGCTGTGAGGGTCCCTCTAATCCGATAGGCACCTATCAATCATGAAGGGTTGGACCAAAAAACGGGACAAGAAACATTCGTCACAGTCCACCAGGACCTTGCTAAGACAAGGGAACCTACTGTGCAAGCACCCACACACCTCAAGATGGGTGACAAGATGAGAAATTTCCTGCAGGCATGTATGAATCTATTACGCAACCAAAAAATCGAAGAAAATATTCAGGCATTGATAGGTAGCTGAATAGCGCAGTCCTACCTATCTCCAGAAGTCCAAGACGTGCACAAGCTAGGCGGATATAGGAAATGCATTGGTAGGGAGATGAGATTAACAGCCTAAATCGGTAACTATGAAATGGATCAAGTTGTCTTAGACTTGGTGTTAGATCAAAACATGCTACCTAAGCCAACTTGGCAACAAATGGGAGAACCCAAATTGGAGTGGTCCAATATCCAGCTACGTATGGCCAACCAGCATAATATTATACCTTTAGGGAGAGTATCAAAAATCATGGTAGATATCGCCGAGGTCAAGGTCCAAGCTGATTTCAAGGTAATTCAGATTGTCAAAGATTCCAACCCATACCCTGCGCTCTTAGGACTGGATTGGGCCATAGATATGGGTGGTATCATCAACCTCAAAAAGAGAAGCATGGTGTTTGAAAATAACAGAACAAGGGTGATAGTACCATTAGATCCTAGGGAAGGTGAGTGATACACAGAGCCAGTACGCGGTGAAGAAGAGGTGGATCACATTTACAAATTGACCGTGCAGAACGAATATTGGATAAATCCCATGACGGACGGGGGACTCTGTTGGGAGGCAGATAGTGAATGCTTCTCTGACTCTGATGAGGAGATGGAGAATTGGAAAAACCAGTTGCATGATGTCTCAATGCTACGATGTCTTCGAGTCACAAGGTACTTTCACTACATTTCCTCATAGGTAAGAGATCTACCCCATTTTTATGAGTCCAATAGCATCAAGGAGTTCCTGAGGACACTGGAAGCTGTGGTTCCGAGAGAATGAAGGCTATGGGCCCTTAATCTAGCTATGCGAGGAACACCTGCATGATGGTGGGACACCCACAAGGAAGCATTCCAGGATTGGGAGGAATGTCGGGATATGATGATCCTGCGGTTCACACCATCGGTTGACGTATGCACCAAGACGTTCCTTGGACCAGGAGATCCTCATGAGAATCTACTCACCTTGATGGAAAAATGGTCCAACTGGACTACAGAGGAGTGGGTTCATATTTGTATTCATGGCTTGGGGCCTATCCATGTTGAATGGTATTTAGACACGGAGTTACATCGGTGCACTTTCCACTGGGAAACACGAAAAGATGACTTTATAGGAACGTTCAGGATAATTGGGGGGACGGAGGTGCTCAATGAAGCTCTGCGGGACATCGATGATTTTGTATTTAATGACTCATGCCATCACTCTACACCGAAAGTCCTAACATGGGAAGTGCAGATGCAAGACATAGTAGACTGTCAGAGCTTAGCGATAGAATAAGAGGAGGATAATCCTAGGAACATCTATATCCCAGAATCTGAGGGCGAACGTACAATTACTAGACCCCTGCTATAGAATATTGATGTTACCTAGCCTCTCAAGCTACAAAAAATTAATATCAGGATGGAAGAACATCATAAGTTGGCCAAGATTGGGGACTATTGGGACAAAGTAACCGTAGGAAAAATTGCAAATCTACTTACTGAATATCATGAATTATTTCCAACAAAGTTTTCTAAGCTCAAAGGAATCATGGGGGACCTAGGCATTATGCACATCACTCTGAAACCAGAGGCACGCCTTGTAAAGCAGCAGCCTTACTGAATAAACCCTAAATATAAGCAAAAGGTCAAAGAAGAACTGGACCAAATGCTTGTTGCAGATATCATTGAACATGTTGAATATTCTGATTGGGTAAGTCTGATGGTCGTCCAGGAGAAGAAAAAAAAGGGGGAGATATGAATCTGCATGGACCTACGCAAGTTAAACGATGCCTGTGTACATGACCCCTTTCCTACGCCTTTCTCAAAAGAAATCCTTGATAGCATGGGCGGACAGGAAGCATATTCCTTCACCGATGGGTTCTCAAGGTACCACCAGATATGAATCACACCTGAATATCGTGGTAAGAATACGTTCGCAACAGAATGGGCATACCTTTAGTATACGGTCATGCCCTTTGGTCTTAAGAATTCACCTATTATCTTCTCAAGAGTAGTAGTTGCCATTTTCAAAGAATTCATCCAGAAGTTTCTGGAAGTTTATTTCGATGAATGGACTGTATTCGGCTTGGTAAAGGAACATGTCTCCAACCTGCACATGATGTTGGATGCTTATTGAAAGCACCAGATTTCCTTGAATATCAAGAAGTGTATCTTATGTGTGCCTTTTGGAATCTTGCTTGGACACATAGTATGCCGACAAGGGCTGATGGTTGATCCTGAGAAGGTCGCAGTAATTATAAACCTAGCGGTTCCAACAATGGAGAAACAACTGCGTTCGATTCTTAGACACACGGGCTACTACAGAAAGTTCATTCATGGGTACACACTGATCACAACACTGATGGAAAAACTGCTTAAAAAGGATGTTTCCTTTTTTTGGAATGATGAATGTCAGAAGAGTTTTGAGCTACTTAAATAGAATATGGTCTCTGCACCCATATTAATATTTCCTGATTGGTCGAATAAATTTCATGTACATGTGGATACATCAGGAATCGCCTTGGGTGCTGTCCTAAATCAGCCTGGGGAGGGAGATATTGATCTCCTGGTTGCCTTTGATAGTCAAAAACTCTCTGGAGTAGAGTGCAAATATTCAACCACCAAACGAGAGGGACTGGATATGGTATACGCATTACAGAAATATCGACACTATCTGTTGGGAGGATACTTTAAGATGTTTACCGACCATTCTACTCTAAAATACCTTATGAAAAAGACTCTATTGGGGGGGAATATTTTCAGATGGCTGTTGCTATTTCAGGAATATGATTTTTAAATCATAGTCAAGCCAGGGAGGTTGAATGCAAGACCAGATCATCTATCTCGCATTGAGACGGGTGAAGAACCTACTAACTTGGAGGAAGGATTGCCATACACGTAGTTGTTCACAATTAAGGTTGTCGACGCACACTTCGCTGATATCATTTAGTTCCTGACTACAAGCATGGCCCCAGCAGAATATTCGATACAACAGAAAAAGGAGTTGGTTACTCAAGCGGCGGACTTTACTATAATCACAGGCCAATTATTAAAACTAGGAGTTGATGAAGTACTGCACGGGTATGCCCTAAAACATGAAAAGGCAGACCATCTTGGAGGAAGTGCACGAAGGCGTCGTAGGAGGCCACTACGCAAGAAAGGCAACAACACAAAATATCTTCAGAGCTGGATTATGATGGCGTACCCTACATCATGATTCTCACAACTAAACCAAATCATGCGATACATGCCAGCAGACAGGATGACCCTCACGAAGAGATGAAATGCCATTGCAACCTCAAATATCTTTGCAGGCCTTCGACAAATGGGCCATTGATTTTGTATGACCAATCAATCCTCCAGGAAAGAAGACGGGTGCGTGCTACATTATTACTACCATTGACTATGTCACTCGATGGGTTGAAGCACAAGTGGTAAGGGATTGTATTGTAGATACCGCTGCACACTTCATCTTTGAGAAAATCCTGACCAGATTTGGATGCCCAAAGATCTTGATGAGCGATAGAGGTACGCACTTCGTTAATGAAACGATACAAGCCTTGAATGAGGAATTCCGAATCCATCACGCAAAAGGTACACCATATCATCCATAGGAAAACGGGGCTGTCGAGGCTTTCAACAAAATCTTATAGTAGGCATTGACCAAGGTCTGCAATGTCGATCGCAGTGATTGGGATGTACGCATCCCCTCTGTTCTTTGGGCCTATCGGACGACTTGCAAGAAGCCAATGGGAAGGACCCCCATTCAGATGGTCTATGACAAAGAGGCCATTATGCCAATGGAATACATTGTTCCTAGTATACACATCGCAACATTTACAAATATGGCAGAACCTGACATCATGGAAGAATTCCTTGCATAGCTTTTGGCATTGGAAGAAGATCAGTTCCTTGCTAACTTTCATCAGCAGGTTCATAAGGCTCGCAATAAATCTTGGCATGATCGGCATATTCGCCAAAAGACATTCGTGGAAGGCAACCTACTCCTCTTATATGATATCTAGTTTGCGAAACACCCATGTAAATTTTGACAGCACTAGCTTGGTCCCTACACTATTAAAAAAATCACGGATGGTGGAGCAGTCAGGTTAGCTACCCTAAGCGGTGACGTGTTACCAGGATATTTCAATGGCAGTTGGCTTAAACCATACAGTGTTAAATGACTATATGGCCAGAATAGTTGTCTCAAGCAGAATAGGCCCACTAGGGATGGGGCACTGAGGCATGAATAGGATACACACGCTGGTCAGGATAATCAAGTAGCTTCAGGGACAATTGGCGGATCAGCAGTCACAGTGACTCGGGACGAGTCACAAGATTCTATTAGGGGACTGTTGGAATAGGGTCTCCTGCAAGCTACGAAACTGGTCCATTTATTCATATTATTAATTTATTTATTCTAGCGTAGGGGTTTAGGGATGGGTCAAAGGCTCAAAAGCATTATAATGGGTCAAAGGCTAGACCTAGAGTCCACAAACCACAGTTTACAGACCATAAAAATATTAGGCTAGATTGTTATAAATAGAAGGACATTTTGAATTGTAAAGAGGAAGGTGAAGAGAAATTGAAGTGAATTGTGGCTTAGTAGATTTGTTTGGGTTTTTGGGGAAAGGACTCTTGCTAGCTATGTGCGCAAAGATCCCAAGTCCTCCTGTGTGCAGACCCTGCTGCAGTGTGCGCAGGTCAAGTTTGGGTATTGTAAGAAGGATTTAAAGTATTAATGAATGAGAAAGGTTGTTTGAGTAACTGAATCTATTTGTACTGTTGATGCAAATCTTTGATAGCTGTTATGTTATGCATATTCTGTGTTAAGCTATGAAAGTAATTTTGTTAAGTGTTTTTGTTGTGCAAACCTTTGATCTAGTTCTGTTATGTTATGTTTTATGCAAAGAATAATTGTAATGTTGCACTACTATTTTAGGAGTTTATGATTTGTTGAGTATAGTAAGTATATTTGACCTTGCGCACATGGGTGCGAAGGAGATCTATAGATCCAGTTCTGGGATATGCGATTTGGTCATTATAAATCCAGGTGCAACTCTGCTTGGCTTACTTATCCTCTCTCATGGTGTGGAAACCTCATTCCAGCAAACACCCATACTGCTTCGAGTGAGACTTTGACCTGCGCAATTAGATCACTGCCGAAAGCGCCAGTGTTATAGGGGTTTGCTGGCAAACCTTAACCTCTGAACCTGGTTCAGGACCCCTCGAGCCAACAAGTGCCCATGGCAGATAGTAGATCTTTTTGTTGTGAAGGGCATGACTGGAGGAGTTCCAGCATTGAAATGGCAGTAGGAGATTGCGCCAAATCATCTATTATACTATACGAATGGATAGCTTTTCTAGAAGAAACATTTCGGCGTAATGGTCCCTTAGGGATCTTGGTACAAACCTCTACCTTAGGGTGAGGGATCTGCAAGGGACCATTAGGTGTCGAAAGAGGCTCTGTAGAGACCGAAGGAGGTGGCTCAAGGACAGATGTAGCGGTAGGCTTGTTGTACTGACAGGACCGAGTCTAAAGATTGATGTCTATGGTTAGAGGTTGATCAGAGTTCATCATGAGAATCTAGTAATCAAAGGTACCAGATGGAAGAGGTTGAGTGGCCACCTAACCTTCAGGTGGTTGGGTAGCCACAAATCCTTTCTGAGGGAAAGGATTAGTAAACATAGCCAACTGACTAGGCATAGCACTAGGAGGGACGGAAGGGGTGGCTTGTTTTCCTTACAATTTTTCTTGAGACTCCCACATCTGCTTCATCTGTGGTAAAAGAGGGAAATCATGCGTGTAATGACCATAAACACCACAACAAGAACAAGGCTTGTTCGTGCAAACATGCCTGTCCTGCTTGGGCTGAGTGCCCTATTGCTGGTTAGTAGTGTTAGGAGCATTATTTTGTGGATTAGATCCAGGATTACTAATATAAGATTGATTTTGAGTGCCTTTCCTCTTTTTTTTTAAGGAGGATTAGTCGCGCCCAGCTGTGCATGCACCTGCCCCTGAGGGGACGGTGGCTACTATTGCGGGGGTTGAGAAGGCAAGGGAGGAAGAGGTGCTAATGTTGGAGGAGCTGGAGCACTGGGCTATGGATACATATAATAAGGAGGTTGGGTAACAGTGTGGTAAACAAGAGGTTGGGAAAAATGAGGAGGCATACCATATCCTGGATACATGCTACCGGGAGGGGGAAAAGTGCAGGATGTGTTGGCCCGCCCCATGAGGAAAACCATAGCCCATGGGGGGTTGAGCGTATGGATGAGATAGAGCTACAACAATACCATCGGCGGCATGAGATACCCCTGATGCATTGGCACCACCGAGTCTTGAAAGATCATGTACAACGGTATAAACATAACATGACTCAGCGTAGATCAGGTCATATTTTAACGCAATTTGGAGAGTGGCTTCTTCTGTTTGAGGTAAATGCGATGTGACATCTTTTCCAATAGGGGGAAAGAGAGATCTAAGGAACCAGTCCATGTAGACATGGTATTCGAAGGTAGGGGCTCAACATAGGCTCTTTCTTCTCCGCCATTCCTGGACATGATCGAATAGGCGGGTCGCAGATGATTGACAGAAAGAAGTCAAAATTTCGGTACCAGTGTCATAATGAAGAGGAAGCTGGAAATAAGATAGAAAAGCCGGAGTAAGAGTCACAAAGGTGGTATGAGAGGATCATTCCTGATCAACATACCACTTAGAGGCTTTGCCTGTAAGCATACGTTGGAACAACCAAGGACAGACAGAGTCATCGGTAATGGAGTTAGACAAACACCACATGTGGAAAGATTGAACATGATTTGCAGTATCTTCTTGAACAAGGCCCTCAAACTTGGGGATGTCGTAAGGGAGCTTCGTTGGCATAGCAGGCCAACTAGTGTCATGGTGTATGGGGTCATTTATCAACTAGTCAAAATCGGGAAGACTGAGGCCTGCCATATAAGGCAGCAAGGGAGTAGCCAAGATAGTTCCTGTTGCGGTCCCACTAGTAGTATTCCTAGAATTAGGGCCCAGGATAACACTAGCGTTAGGTCCTGAACCAGACATGGTGAATGTGATAGGAGGAGAACCAGGGGTGGAATTGGAAAGAGATCCCAATGAACCAGAAAAAGAGTTGGAGTGCAGACTCGGTGGAGGACTAAATGGAATCCTACGTGGAGGAGTAAGTCTTCCTACCAGAAACTGGGGATGAAGGCTAAGAAGTCTCTGGTATAAATTCCTTGGTGTCGCAATGATGACGATAAAAACATGTCACAAAGGAAAAAGAGACCATCAAGGGCAAGGAGGTGTAGGATCAATTAATTACAATGTCAAAACAAGGGTGAAGAGGTGTAGGATCAATTGATTTCAATGTTTTAGAGTCTTTTCTTGGCAGTGTTAATGATCCAGGTGGATATTGGTGGTCACCCACCTATTCCACTTGGGGCTCCACCATTTTCTATTTCATTTTTTCAGTTTCGGCACAGTTTACTATTTTTAGCAGCTTTTCGGGTCCTAAACTTTCGGAGCCGTTTTGAGGCCCTAAACGACGTTTTTTGGCAAAACGGAGAGCAACATGGGTCCATGGACCGATGTTTCTCATTCCAAATTTGTATTCCTCGGATAGATCTTTCTAACGAGGTATGGTACGCGTCAAACAGAGATTGTATGCCAAAGTTACGACCCTGGGAAGTTGAAACACCAATTTACCCAAACGGGGCCCATAGTTTTGGCGCTTCATCTCCTAGGGTTAGGGTTTTGGCTGTTTAGGATTTCCCATTGTTTCTAAATGATAAATAGGCCCTCGAGCCTCATTGTAACTCAGTTCAGAGGCCTGCAGCCGCCACATCTCTTCTCAGAGATAGCTACCAGCGCCCTAGCTAGTTTTATTTCCATTCTGTCTGTAAGCAAATTTCAGTTCTTTGATATTAATGAAATGAAGTGTTATTTCCGCTGCATCTCTGTATTTATGTTTATATGTTTATTTTGTTGCATTCCTGCATGAATCCAGATCAGTGGTATCAGAGCGGTATGCTTTTTCTCGATCCTTCTTTGCATGTCCCCAACGAGGTCGGGGTATAAGGAGCTAGGGCTCGATCTGGTGGAACCTTTGCAAGATCAGCCTCGCAAACCTCGACGGACTCCCATGGGGGATGAAAAGAAAGATGAGGGAGTAGGAGATCCTATCAAAATATTGCTCGAGGAGGCCCTTGAAAGATAAAGGAACGTGATGATGGATAACTTTGCTCAGATCCTTCAACGGCTACCCACCGGCGGCACATCTGCATCCAGCAGCCACTCTGGAGGCGCGACTCCTTTTAAGGTACAAGTAAATTTTGACATTCCCATATTTGAGGGTCAAATAGACGCAGATGCCGTAGATAGATGGTTGAATCTGTTAGAAGGATATTTCTCGGTTCACGACTTTTCAGACCGGGAGAAGATTATTTTTGCACTCCTCAAAGCTACCCCCCATGTTAAGGACTGGTGGGAAACCTACTGTGAGAACAAGGACCAGACATAACCCTCTCTGTTCTCGGCCGTACCAACTTGGAATTCTTTCCGAGACGCCGTCAAGGAACAATACTATCCCGTGGGGAGCTATGAGGACAAGTACATGCAATGGACCACGCTGCGACAACAAAGGGATCAAGATGTGCACGAGCTGACGAATCTGTTCCATACCCTGCGCACAAAGTTGGGTATCAAAGATTCAGAGAAACATTTGGTGCTAAAGTATCGCAGTTGTCTGCACAGATACATTCAGGAGGAAATGGAGTTCCTCGGCATCTCCTCGCTTGGTACGGCATACCGGTATGCTGCCAAGATTGAGCAGAAATTCAAACAGAAGAAGCGAGACTTTGGATCTGCGAATCAAAAGCAAGGAAAAGGTGCTTCCAAACCGCAGAACAAAGGACAGAGCATGGTGGCTAAAGAAAACCCGTCAAAGCCACAAGAAAAGAACAACACCGTAAAGCCAAAGAAGGACACGGGAAAGTGGTGTGAGTTCCATAAGAGCTCCACTCACAACACACGTGAGTGTCGGGCCAAGCAGTCGCTAGTGGCCGAGATGAGGGCTTCTGAGTCAGATGCATGCTCCGACTCCGAATCAGAACCTGAAAAGGGGAATGAAAAAGGGAAACAGATTATTGATGCGGAGCCCAATTCCACTATTGCCACTACAAAGATCCAAAAGGAGGAACCGGAAGATCCAGAGGAGGAGGAACGTCTCTTCCACTCCCAGATGTGGGTAAAGGGCTCCCCGGTACAGTTCATTGTCGAAAATGGGAGCCAAAAGAACCTCATTTCAGCAGACGCCGTGAAGCGGCTGGGCTTGCCGACCACAGCTCACCCACATCCATACACCATCGGGTGGCTTCACCAAGGATGAGATCTGCGCGTCAGCCGGCAGTGTCGCCTTCCCTATAGCATCAAGCCCTTCACGGATGAGGTATTATGTGACGTTGCTCCTATTGATGTTTCTGATGTATTATTAGGACAACCATACTTGTGGAAGCGTCATGCTGTGTATGAGTCTCGGCCTCGTGCCGTTATTGTTACTTTGGGAAATAAGTTGTACAGGATACCAGAGGTACCACCTCCTGCCGCTATCTCTTTGGTTACTGCAAAACAATGTAGTAAGCTCATTTCCCAAACCAGGAAATTCATTTTCCTGATGATCCGCCCCAGGGCAAGAAGAAGACTGTGGCCACGACCTCTAGACAGGGCTCCTCTGCACAACAACAACAAATGGATAAGGTTGTGGAGGAGTACGAGGACATATTCACCTCACCCACAGGGGTTCCTCTGCACTGTCAGGTCAAGCACCCGATTGATCTGACCCCCGGTGCGCCGCTACCTAATGGACCAATCTATCGGCGCTCTGTTCTGGAGAATGATGAAATCAAGAGACAGATTCAGGAGCTGTTGCAGAAAGGTCACATCATACCAATTTCATCGCCCTGTGGGAGCCCGATCGTGTTGGTACAGAAGAAGGATGGGACGTGGAGACTCTGTATTGACTATCGGGCGCTGAACAAGATCACTGTCCTGAATAGGTACCCAGTCCCACGGATTGATGACCTTCTGGACCAACTCAAAGGTGCAAAATATTTCAGCAAGATCGACCTGAAGTCTGGGTATCACCAGGTACCAATTGAACCCTCCGATGTGTGGAAGACTGCCTTCAAAGCCAAGGAAGGCCTTTTCGAATGGTTGGTCATGCCTTTCGGGTTGACGAATGCTCCCACCACCTTCATGAGGATGATGGATGACATCTTGCAGCCATTCACCAACTCATTTGTAGTGGTGTACTTGGATGATATTATGATCTTCAGCCAGACTTGGGAAGAGCACCTTCACCACATCCGACAAGTCCTCCAAACACTATGGCAACACGAGTTGTGTGCCAATTTGGAGAAGTGCACTTTTGGCATGACCCAGGTTCAATATCTGGGATACATTATTGATGAAAGGGGGGTGCATGTGGATCCAGCCAAGATCCAATTCATTCGGGATTGGCCAGCCCCAACCACTATAACAGAACTTCGCAGCTTTCTGGGTCTTGCTAATTTCTACCGGAGGTTCGTGTTGGGATTCTCTCATATCACTTGGCCCTTGAGTCAAGTCACCAAGGGAGGAGCGAGAGAAAAAAAATTTTGGTCGGAACCTCAACAGAAGGCGTTCATAGAATTGAAAAATCACCTCTGTTCTGCCCTAGTGCTCACTTTACCAGACTTGCAACAGCCATTTGAGATCGAGACAGATGCCTCTGACTATGCTATTGGGGCAGTTCTTACTCAACAGGGACATCCAGTGGCATTTCACAGTGAGACATTGTCTGACACAGTTCGCAAGTACCCCACATATGACAAAGAAATTTACTCCATTGTGCAAGCTTGTCAACAATGGAAGCATTACATTTTGGGGAAGGAAACAATCATCCACACATACCACAGGCCCCTGCAGTTCATACAGACACAAAGGAAGTTGCAGAATGATCGCCATCAGAAGTGGTCTACATATCTGCAACAGTTTCATTTGAACATCAAGTATAAGAAGGGTAGCACCAATCATGTTGCATACTGCCTCAGCCGACCACCGATCGTGGCGCTCACCACTGTGCTCAACTCTTGTGGGCACGAGACTTCTGATTGGCCGCTTCTCTATGAGAGTGACCTAGAATTCGGCCAAACTTACAAGGCACTCTTGGGGGTACGCAAGTTCCAAATTTTCACCTCCAAGATGCACTTTTATGTCACATGGGACACCTTTGTGTTCCTTCAAGCGAGCGTGCCAAGATGATATGGGAAGCACACTACAGTCGAGTCGCTGGGCATTTCGGGGTCGAGAAAACAGTAGCAATCCTGCAGAAGCATTTCTATTGGCCGAACCTTCGAAAGGATGTCGAGAAGCACATCAGATCCTGCACTGCTTGTGCCATTTCCAAACCGACCATCAAGAAGCAAGGCCTATATACTCCTCTACCTACCCCTAGTCGACCTTGGGAATCCATCTCCATGGATTACATGTCGGGCCTGCCTTCTACTAAGCAGGGAAATGACTGTGTTTTTGTGGTCGTCGACAGATTCTCGAAGATGGCCATTATGGCGCCCTGCAAGAAGAATATCACAGTAGAAGCCACTGCTAAACTCTTCTTTGAACGAGTGTGGGTGCACTTTGGGATCCCACAGTCTATCATATCAGATCGGGATAGCAGGTTCCTCAGCACATTTTGGTCCAGCCTCTGGTCAATGTTGGATACCAAGCTCACCAAGTCCACAAATTTCCATCCCCAAACAGATGGCCAGACAGAGGTCGTCAACAGAATGATTGTACACATTCTGCGCATGTACAATTCAAAGCATCCACGCACATGGGACGAGAGCCTCCCCTATGTACAACATAGTTATAATCGGGCTCTCCACAGCTCAATCGGCCATAGCCCTTTCAGGTGGGCTTGGGATTCCAGCCACTATGTCCCATTGACGTAGCCATGCCATTTACGTATGGTACCAATTCGAGATCATGTCCGGTCCCCAGGAGGTGTGACAAAGCCGGTAGCTCATCGAGCGCATTCAACACATCCGCCAACAAGTTCATGATATATTGGACAGAGCTAATGCCAAGTACAAGCAACGCCATGATCAACACGGGTGCCACACAACTTCCAGGTGGGCGACAAAGTATGGCTACATTTGCAGAAGGAGCGCCTCACTGGACCCCACCGCAAGCTTCGCCTGCTCCAATACGGGCCGTACACCATCACCAAGGCTATAGGGAACAATACCTTCGAGCTCAGTATTCCACCATTCCTTGGTCTGCACCCAGTCTTTAATGTGGATCGCCTTCGTCCTTACTTCACACCTCTATTGGACACCTCGGACATTGTAGAACAACTCACACCAACAGAGTTAAACCCAGACTGCATGGAACAGGCCACCACAGATTGCATCATGGACATGCAAATCAAGAACACTCACCAACAGAAGATCCAACTATATCGGGTTGTCAAAGCTGGCCAACTCCTGCACCAAGGAAAGTGGTTCACCAGGGACCAAGTTCAGCAGAAATTTCCTCATCTCATCGAGGAACTTAACGCAATGGCGACCATTGCTTTCTAAGGGGGGAGGAATGATCCAGGTGGATATTGGTGGTCACCCGCCTATTCCACTTGGGGCTCCACCATTGTCTATTTCAGTTTTTCAGTTTCGGCACAGTTTACTATTTTCAGTAGTTTTTCGGGTCCTAAATTTCCGGAGCCGTTTTGAGGCCCTAAACGACGTTTTTTTGGGAAAACGGAGAGCAAAATGGGTCGATGGACTGATGTTGCTCGTTCCAAATTTGTAGTCCTCGGATAGATCTTTCTAACGAGGTATGGTACGTGTCAAACGGAGATCGTATGCCAAAGTTACGCCCCTGGTAAGTTGAAACACCAATTTACCCAAACGGGGCCCATAGTTTTGGCGCTTCATCTCCTAGGGTTAGGGTTTTGGCTGTTTAGGATTTCCCATTGTTTCTAAATGATAAATAGGCCCTCGAGCCTCATTGTAACTCGGTTCAGAGGCCTGTAGCCGCCACATCTCTTCTCAGAGATAGCTACCAGCGCCCTAGCTAGTTTTATTTCCATTCTGTCTGTAAGAAAATTTCAGTTCTTTGATATTAATGAAATGAAGTGTTATTTCCGCTACATCTCTGTATTTATGTTTATATGTTTGTTCTGTTGCGTTCCTGCATAAATCCGGATCAGTTAACCAAGCTCTTTTTCACTTAGGGTGTGTGTGAAAAATGTGTAAATTTTAATTTTTAAACCCAGACGTTTGTAGAGAAAAAGAAAATGTGTGATGTATAACTATAAATAAACCTCCAGATAACAATATATGAAACTGAAATAACAGTAAATAAACAGCTAATAATTCAATAATATAAACCCAAGGAGGCGGGCCTCTCAACAAGTAGTCTATAGGTGGGCAAAGAAATAATAAAAACACACCAAAATAGCCAGTAGATCTAATGTCAGGAGGGACGGGGATCTAAAGGTCAAATATGCTGGAAAGTGGTGCAGAAAACAACAACAAATCAGAGGAAAGATTGCTATAAATGAGGTGGTGAAAGGCTATCTCCTGGAAGGAAATGAAGTGGACCCTAAAGGAAAACCAAAACAAAACTAAATGAGGTGGTTTGGATGGATAAATAGCCAATATGAAGTGGATCTAAAGGTGAGGTATCAAATCTGAAAAATGGTTGAACACTCTGAAAATTTCAGACAACCCTGAACAAAGGTCTAGAAAAACCCATAAAACTTTCAAAAAAACTCCCGCAAAAAATCGAGGTCGCAGTTTCTGACCTGTTTTCTACATAGGTTGTAGTTTTAGGCTGAAAAGTGCATCTTGAAGCTCCAGGTCATGGGTTTAGGGCCAAAAAGTGTGACCTTCACTTCCAGCACTCTCGGCGGCAGATTTCAGCAAAAGGTGTCATCTCAGTTGCGGCTGATGTCTGTCTCCTGCGCAATAGGTCCGAAAACACACAGAAGTTGGAATTTTTAATGTTTTAGGGTTTTATAGGTTAAAAACAACATCAAGAAAAGAAAAAAAAGAATCTCAAGAGAAATCCTAGGGTTTGAAGTAGCTAGATATGTAGGGATCAGAAAAACGACAACGATCGTAATCATAAACCCTTGTAGAGTCACCAGTTGTTAGTATGAATCTTAATTGCAAGTGTACGAAAAAAGACCACTTTATTTGTGCATAAAAAACAACCCTAACAACAAATATGGCTTCCAATATCTTCAGATATTCAGTTAGGTGATCAAGATAAATGCTGCAAAAATATAGATCTATTCATTAAAAGACATTAAACAGTAAATAAAAATGAGATTTACTCCATGCATCCAATAGACAAGACAAGAATATGGTGAATAAAATTTTATATTAAGGGCACCCAGGAGGAAAACATAGAAGGATGTTACCAGTTCTCCTCAATGGGATGGGTTCTTGTAAGCCCTCATCACTTCAGATCTAAAATTCCTCTCTCTTAATGGTGTAGAAAACCCAGACAAAAATTGAACTCAACGGGAGCTGATAAGAAAAAAGATAGAAAAATATGAGAATGATGGTGGATCAAATTCAGAACAAAATTATAGATCCAAAGTGATCTTTAGGAAAAAAAAGGTGGTGAATGAATGGAAAAACCCTTCTATTTATAACAAAATATTGAGTTACTCTAGAAATTGGTTCGTAATTAAAATATTATTAACCAAATCAAGATCCAAATTTTATGGAATAATTTATTATTTTTGTTGGAGGGAAACGAAATTTGACTTGGGTCAAATCCCTTTATTTGTAAATAATAAATAAATAAAGGATTTATTGATCATTTTAAGGATGTGGTTGAGTAATAATTAAATAAATAATGATTGATTTAACTATTAATGGATGATTTAGTCAAATTTAACAAGGAATATGTAATATTCCAAATTAGGAAATTTCTACAACAATGAGAATATCTCAAGATATTCTAAATTTGGAGACCCGGCAATATGAAAACACAACAATGGAGCAGCAGTAACACTCAACTCATAAAAACATGAGAGAAATCCATAGCCATCTTATTAAGAAATAATAGCAACAAATGAATACAAGATCTTGAGGAAAAAGGTTACTCAAGATAGGCAATGCTCGGCCTCAAGAAACTAGTACATGAATCATGATTAAACCACTACTACACATGTATGCCCAAGCTATGATAGCACATTTTTATAGAGAAACTACATGCTACATATTTCAAATACATGGATGTACAATTATATGGCTCAATACAACATTGGGTGTGAAGATCTCAGCTCCCAAAGGCTGCCTCATGTCAATCCTAGAAGGATTGGCTATAAAATACAAAATATGCAAAACAACAGAGTTGCTGGGTAGTAGCTACAACTCAGAAATAGAACTGGATGGATATGGCTATAGATGATACCCAAACTGAATATGCCTCCTCCAATGTATCTTTCAATTGAAAAGTTGATCCCTTCACCAAAGATCTCACCCTCTAACAATCTGCAAGAGCCCTACTACAAATGATTCACTAGAAATAATGGAGTCACTGGATGGCACTGCACTGTAGGGGCAAGATAATGGGTTGGCCTTGATGCCAAAGTATGAATAAGCTCTGAATGCCTCCAAACTGATCTCTCAAGGGAAGAGAGACTCCTCCTCTGACAAATAGATGATGGAGGTGGTGTAGTGAACCCTCACTGCAACACCCAACAACACAACATTATTCTACTACAAAAATATTTTTTTCTTGGTGGAGGATGATTTTCCTCAATCCTAGATGTGAGGAAAATCAATGCAATTCCTCAAGAGGCCTCTCAAGGAGGAGAAGGAATCCTAAACAGGAATTCCCCCGGCAACTCTTGCTAAACAACAAAGAATGCACAATGTATGAATAGTCAATGAGATCAATAATACAAAGCATGAGAAACAATGGTTGCCTTGCCCTCCTTTTAAAAAATTGAAAGCCCTCTCTCTATGGGTCCCACTGCTTTAGGTTTTCCTCCACCAAATAACCCTTTTCCCATTCACATTGCACTGTATATCAAAGTGTTTTCCTCCTCCTCTCCCAACGTTGTTGACTTGGTCAAACCTGAACTTGTCTACTTGCAAATGACCCTATTCACACATGAGGGTGTGAAAACCAGCTCCAATGATGATCCATTTTCATAATATGGGGATTTTATTTAGATTTTCATTATGCATGGGCCTCCTTACCCATTTATTCTCCTCCTAGGTGAAATCAAGAAAAAATAATATTCCAAATTATTGTAGGAAAAGTTTGGAATATTACAGTCCTCCCCTCCCAATTGTTTCTTGTCCTTAAGAAACTACAAGGATAGAACTGGAAAGCCTCCTCTCAAGGCATGGAGTCTATGATGTGTTAAAGGAACATCCTCCTCATGTGGTTCCTCCATCTCCAAGCTATGAGCCATGAAAAATGAGTCAACTTCGAACTAGGCAACTCCTGGAAACTGTCCTCCGCCTTTGGCAACGACAAAGTTGGTGGGATGAAAATCTGCTCATGGTAGCCAATGTAGCCTACCCCACACTTTCCATCTCTCCACTTATGATAAGAGTAGAGAAATTTCTGATACTGGGTTGCAAAATACTACCCTGAAGTGGCACAATGAAGACTAGATCTCCAAGGATCTCTCCTCCAATGTTGCAAAGCATGTTGGCCCAAGTATCTCCATATATGATGATTTGGAAGTCATCATAATATGGCATCTCCTCCATCATATGGCTTACCAAAAAAAGTGACAAATGTGTTGTTAAGGTAACCATATCATGTCCCATGTTCCCTTTACAACATGTAGTGAAAAAAGTGTGAGGAATTTCTCCCTCAAAGGACACATACACCCAATGTGTCTCTCTCTCAATCATGCTCCCAAGAAAAGAATTAGAAATACCAAACAAGGGAACCATAAGGAGAATCATACTAGCTGCCATGTGAAGTAAGGGAGAAGGATAATCGTCCCTCAAATGTAGCCAATGCAGTTTGACTCTCAACTGCCATAGAAAATGAAATGAGGGGTGGCCTCCCCACCATTTTTTTGCTGCCCCAATCTCCTGGAGAAAGTGAATGATGCGGTACGCAATGTGAGTATGTTCTCCATAATAAATATCCTCCCCACATCCTCTTAGGGAGTGATCATCCAAAATGGTCTTATTTAGAACACCAAATCTAGAAGGAAGAAGATTCCTCTTTTGAGAAAATCCCTGCACATGTATGGTTAAGAGATGCATACATATAGACAAATTACTATGCAAATCAACAATGCTCTTACCAGATATTTTTCTCATATAAATGGAGTGGCTCATAGATGAGTCTCCCCTTATCCCCAAAGGGAAAAGAGTTGGTTGTGATAACTCCTCCATCTCCTCATGATCCATGGAGTGCCTCCTCAAGTTCCTCAAGTGGTTCCTCCCACAAGAAGAAAAGAAATGTAATGTGGCAAACATGTTTGACCCATGGTTCCTCCTGATATGTACAACATGTATATTAGGGAGGATCATGCTCCCAATGGGTATCTCTAGTCTCAAGCCCACTCTCCAATCAAATCTCCCAATTAACATAAAAGTATCAGCAATACATGGAAGCAAGATACAATAAGAACAGGTTGCCCAATGAGAACTGGAAAGTGGAAAAAGGTCCCACACAAGGAACCAGTGTAGTGCATGCCTTGCCTACATCAACTCAAACAAAAACAAGTTCTTTCCCAACCACTTTTTTTCTGCCACAATCATTTTACAAGATATAAATATGAAAGTAAAAAAGGGTGTCAATGGTGCACACCAAAAATCACGTGGCCTTCCCCACAAACCACCAATGAGATAGCCAATCTCAATGCCACAAATGGCTTCAAGTACACTATTATACAATATGTAAGAAGGAATAATTCTCCTTGGTACAATATGCTTCTCATAGAAAGACAAGAAGTACAAAACATAAGGTGAAATTTTACATTCTCCATCATGTACTTGAAGACTTGAGCTGAAATGGCTCAACTAAAAGGCTCCCTTACTCTCAATGAGTAGGAAGGTAGCTGTGACATCCTTACGATCATCATCTTGGCTATGAATCTCTCCATATGCTGAAATATGTCTCGTTGAATGCCCTCCCAAATGAACTCCTCTGCCAAGGAAAGATATGCATCAAAATGCATGGATAAGAAGTCCTCATATGCTGCATGAAAAAGTTTCTCCTTGTGATTAGAAGCTCTAGTCAAGAAGACTCTTTCAAGTGAATAGATGACCATATCGTCCACTATGTATCTATCATCTCCCTCTGGGTCATCAAGAGTCATGCATGCATCAATATCCTTGGAGTACTCTACTAAGATCTAAGATCTCCAATAAGGATCAATCCTCCTAAGAGACAACGTTGGTGATTTGGCATGTGAAGCTCTCCTCATACTGATGCCTGCTACTTTGACAGCCCCCATGCCAAATTTCTCCTCCAAAATCTTCACCCCTCCAAAATCCAAGAGTGGTGGATCCAAAGATAATATGTCTTTCATCAATGATAGATCTGGTGGCCTCCCTGGTGGAATGCCTCTATACAGTGAGACATCAATGTCAAGAGTAGACTGTACATATGGTTGGGCACTCTTGCCCTTGCTCTCACAGCGCAATACAATCTGCCTCCTCTTTGCACTAGCTCTCTGAAATAGAGAAGGTTGTGCTTCTCATCACATGATGCTGCTCTTCCTCCCTTTCTCCTTCTTCCAGTTGCAATGCTGCTCATTGATTGTGCTTGGACCTCCATGTATGAGATCTTGGGGACTTCCTTGCAAAGCTGCAAGAATCCCTCTAGTCGGAGCAAGAGCTCCTCCTCCCTTTGCATGAGGTGCCAGATCAACTCTATAAATGACAACGATGTTGCCCCTAGCCTCCTCAACATGAGTGGGCAACCCTCCAATGATTGGATCCTCTTTTGGAAAAGGGATTTCTTTGCCTCCTTGTGCAAAAATACAAGATGAAGGTCTTGCATTAAACAAAGTATCATGCAAGATATCAGCCTCCTTATGAAGTGATTATGAGTCTACGGTTTCCTCCATCACGTGCAAGGGTTTTGTTTGTTTGGATGTGTTTGTTTCCTCCACATGTGTTTCAGAATTCTTCCTACCAAATCTTTTCATCAAAGCTATAATGAAGATTGCATAGGAAGAAGTATTTACATTCTTCAAAGTAAACGACTAAAATAATCACCATGCATAGACCTTACCTCCCAAGTGCAGCACTGCTATTCTGATGGCCTCATCTTCGGGAATATTATTTTGTTGCAAGAAGGTGTCTAGCTCTTCTATCCAAGCGTTGGCTAAACAAGTAGGGGAACCATAAAAGATACATAGAAGAAATCTATCTATCTTATGCTGCTTGTTCCTCCTCACCTTGACCTTCCAAAACTCTGGGAAAGGGACATGAGCTCTAAACTTTTGAGTTTGAGACTCATGCTCATGCAAGAACCCACTAAGAGCTCCCCTCTTAGGCATTCCTTCTTCCTCTTCTTCTCTCATGGAAAAACTGGCCATGTGACTATGCTGTGTATCATATGGTTTTCCTGCATGCTCACACTCCCTATAAGAAAATATAGATTTTGACTCAATTTCAAACCCTCTTGGAGATCTTGTACATATCTCCCTCCTTATCTTCTCGAATTCTTCATGAATGCTCTGTACAGATCTTGGAAGAAGCTTTGTAAGCTCATCTTCATTTTTTTCTCCACATAATGGAGTCTTAATCTTCTCTATCCTTGATAGCATGATGGCTAATATCCACTGGCTGAGCCATAGATCATGCTTCGATACCACTATAATATTCCAAATTAGGAAATTTCTACAATAATGAGAATATCTCAAGATATTCTAAAGTTGGAGACCCAGCAATATGCAAACAGAACAATGGAGTAGAAATAACACTCAACTCATAAAAATATGAGAGAAATCCATAGCCATATTATTAATAAATAGTAGCAACAAATGAATACAAGATCTTGAGGAAAAAGGTTACTCAAGATAGGCAATGCTCAGCCTCAAGAAACTAGTACCTGAATCATGATTAAACCACTGCTACACTTGTATGCCCAAGTTATGACAACGCAGTTTTATAGAGAAACTACAAGCTACATATTTCAAATACATGGATGTACAACTATATGGCCCAATACAACATTGGGAGTGAAGATCTTAGCTCCTAAAGGCTACCTCATGTCAATCCTAGAACGATTGGCTATAAAATACAAAATCTGAAAAATGTCGGAGTTGTTGGGTAGAAGCTACAACTCATAAATAGAACTAGATGGAGATGGCTGTAGATGATGCCCAAACTGAATATGCCTCCTCCAATGGATCTTTCAAGTGAAAGGCTAATCCCTTCACCAAAGATCTCACCCTCTAACAATCTGCAAGAGCCCTACTACGAATGCTTCACTAGAAATAATGGAGTTACTGGATGGAACTGCGCTATAGGGGCATGAGAATGGGTTTTCCTTGATGCCAAAGTCTACAATAAGCTCCATATGCCTCCAAACTGATCTCTCAATTGAAGAGAGATTCCTCCTCTGAAAAATAGCTGATGGAGATGGTGTAGTGAACCCTCACTGCAACACCCAACAACACAACATTATTCTGCTGCAGAAATAATTCTCTCTTGGTGGAGGATGCTTGGCCTCAAGCCTATATGTGAGTAAAATCAGTGAAATCCCTCAGGAGGCCTCTCAAGAAGGAGAAGGAATCCTAAACAGGAATTCCCCCGGCAACTATTGCTAAACATCAAAGAATGCACAATGTCTGAATAGACAATGAGATCAATAATACAAAGCATGAGAAACAATGGCCGCCTTGCCCTCCTTTTAAACAAGTAAAAGCCCTCTCTCTATGGGTCCCACTGCTTTAGGGTTTCCTCCACCAAATAACCCTTTTCCCATTCACACTGCGATGTCTATCAAAGTGCTTTCCTCCTCGTCTCCCAACGTTGTTGACTTGGTCAAACCTGACCTTGTCTACTTGCAAATGACCTTGTTCAGACATGAGGGTGTGAAAACCAGCTCCAATGATGATGCCTTTTCATACTATGAGGGATTTTATTGATATTTCCATTATGCATGGGCCTCCTTACCCATTTATTCTCCTCTTAGGTGAAATCAACAAAAAATAATATTCCAAATTATTGTAAGAAAATTTTGGAATATTACAAAATGTTGTTTAAATAAGGTTTAAATAATTATTCCTAGAAAATAATAAGATAAATAATAATTTATCTAATTAATTTTCTAGTTTTGGGTTAAATATGACCAGGAATATTAATTAAGTTGTTGTTTAACTAATTATTCCTTGAGGAAAAACAAACAAATGTAGATTTATTTAATATTTCCTCGTGGGGTTTCCTATTTAGACCATAAACAACTTAATAAAGGTTTTTTACTAAGTTATTTTTCATAGTGAAAGCAATTTTACTTAGGCTAAAATTGGTCTTACATGGTGTACTTAGGTCTATCTAATAGTAACAGGTTACATGACCAAAAAATGGTGTAATGACGCCATTGCCAGAAAGTCAAAAAAAGACACAAGAAGTTATTGAAAAAGATATTTTGAAGGCTTTAAGGACAAATATCTCTAAAATTAGCTGAGGAGTTATGTTAGAAGTTATTTTTGCCATGAATGATTTTGGGATATTTGTGCCTTGGGCCTTGCATGGTCTCAATGGTCAAATGAATTTATTATGCAATAAATGGCTTCTCAAACCCTAGCTAGTGTTCACCTCCTCATTTTGTAGATAAATACTGCATGTAATGCTTCATAGTTTTTGTTGGTTGTTGGTTGATTGTTGAACTTAATACATAGACTTGGACTTGTGAAGAAATTGGCTTCGGAGTTTTTTGAATGTCTTGATTTGAATGGAAGTGGAACAAGCAAATTCTTAGGATTCATGAACCTAGTTAATGGTGATGTTGTTCTAATTGAGTACTTGTCTTCTTATGTTTTCCATATTGTGCATCTTTCTCTTGAAATACATTAGAAAATTTAGCTTAATATATGGTGTTAGAGGCACCTTAAGTTTGTTTGCTTCTATTTCTCTAATGTTTTCCTCTGCTAGGTCTGATTAGAAAATTCTTAATTTCTCTCTAGTTCCACTCAGCTTGTTTGTCTTAAGAATGGTTTAATGGAGTCAAGCCAAAGAAGTTTATGGTATGCCCTATCCTTTGGTGTAGTTTAAAACATTGCTTTTAAGGCCTTTTCTTTGGATTTTACTAATTAGGGTTTGTATGAAGAAGTTTATGGTTTGCTCTGTCCTTTAGTCCACCTTGAATAGTCACTTTGAAGATCTTTTATATTTTGATTAACGAATTTAGAAATTCCTTCTCTTTAATCATGGCTAATGTGTTATCTTGCATGTTTTTTTTTTCCGAAGGTAAATAACTAGAGAAACTTGGAGTTCCCTTCTCTAGGGTTTGTTGGATTGTTGCTTAAAAGTCTACTTGATAAAGCTTGATGAGAGAAGTTTATGGTGTGCCTTATCCTTTAGTTATTTCTTAAGAATAGTGATCTTAAAATTCCTTCTTGTTAAAGTATATGTTAAAGGATTCTTAAGTGTCCTTTAAACTCACTATGTTCACAATTTAATGTTCATTTTACATCCACATAAGCTACTAAGACCCATTTGGCTTTGTTAACTTGCCCTATGAAACACCCTTGATTCATCGTTGTCCTTTTTAACCCTTTCACAGACCCCATACCCCAATGGTTTGAATTTCTCTTACTCTATCTATTCTTCTTGACAACCTATCCAACCAAACAAAACAAAATAAGAAAAACCTATCACTTTAACTAGCCAAATCAACATCCTAAAACAAACAAGTCATATCTTTTATACAAACATAAAGAGAGCCCTTTCTGAGTCCAGGAAGGCTAGGTCTTAGGACTTCAAAGTTTCTTTGATGTTACCCTTGTCTATTTGGCCATTTCCAATCTGAAAAAATACAAGGACCTAACATAATGGCGATCACGGTGGGACAAAGTAAGTAACATCTTAAATATTCCTTCAAAACTCAAAAATTCCCTATCAAACTTAGATAAATCAAATGTTAGCCAAGAATAATATCTGGTTGATTTTCCATATTATCATAATGGCAAACATACTCGCGAACACTCATTAAAAATATTAGAGTTACATAAAGAACTCAAAAAACCCAAAAGTATCTCTAGATTGGTATCCAATTGTTGATGGTGGACAACAAAAAAATCCTCAAAACACTTAGCATCATCCACTTGGTGACTCCACTATCTTTCCAGTAGATCTGGTGACTCCATTATTCCTCACAGAATCCCCTGGGAATGCATTAATAAATCCCAATAGTACAAAACCCAGCCACATACTATGTGAATTCAGTATTCTTTCAAATAGGTCTATTTCCAAAACCCTTACAAAATTTCAGCCTCTCTATGTTGTGGATCTGAAATCTGGCTTCACAAAGAATCTGGACCAGATCTCACATTGACCCAAATCCTCCTGCAATAGTTGAAAATCCTAAAAGCATCCTTAGGAAGTATCCTAGATCTAAAAACTCAATTGTTAGCAGACCTACCCATGAAGCAAGTTCCCTACCTGACAACCTTACAGACTTGTTGAATATCTGGTTGTTGATGGTGGTGGAAAACAAAGTTGAAATATTCCACTTGGCGACTCCACAACTCTCAATAGACCTAAGGACTCCACTGGTAGAAGACTCTAGACTAGTTGAAAATATGAAATGATCCTTTTTTATTAGCAAATATGGATTCAAGGATACAACACAGATATGCTCCAATGAACAGAGATCACATTCCTAGATTCCCACACAAAATGCCAAATAAATTGGGATTAAATACTGCCTATGTTTCAATATGAAAATTTTGATGACCCCTTGTTACATCTCATAAAATTTCATATACATGCATGGAGATTAAAAGTTGAATGGCATGAGGACTGCCTCATGAAAATGTTCATGGGGACATTACAAGGGAAAGCAAGGGAATGGTATGAAGGCCTGGACCCTGGTAATTTGTTTTCTTTAAAATATTTCCAATTTTGTTATGATTGGTCTGAGGATCTCATACAATACCTTGTAAACATTGATGAAGATTTGTGAAATTGACATCCGAAGGATCTATTAGAGGAAATTCATGCATTTCATACTCAATTTAACTATCATGACAAAAAAAAGTAGCTGGTTGAGGATGAAATCAATTAGGGAATAAAGGAAGATCCACAAGATCTCTCTAAAGGTACAAGTGATGATTCATCATCTCTTCTTTGTGAGGCTCAACAGGACCTTTAGCCTTATGACTGGCCTTCACAAGAGAAAGAGGGAAATTGGGTTTCTATCCAAATAAAGCAAAAAAATCCTCCTCTTTTAACTGAAGAAGAAATCAACCAGATCCTAGACATACATCCAACCTCCAAATTTTTATGTAAAGAATATATTTATGTTTGTTCTACTACTGACCTATCCATTGAAACATTTCTTCAAGAAGAAACTATAGAAGAGAATGATACTAATTCTATGATGCCTCCTCTAGAAGACCTATTTCCAGATTATGCTCCTAATGAAGACCTTCAGACACATTTCAACCCACTCAATCAGAGCATATCAGGTGTGCTGGAGAAAAATATAATAGTACATTATGAGGTTTCCAATTCAAATGATCATGAGGAAGAGGTGGGTTGTCTTTCCCAAAAGCATCCCAAACACAACAAAATGGAACAAGAAGTAGTCTTGGATGAAGCCCATGGTTTAAATCATCATAGCCAGGTATTACTCAGAGATCCTTTTTCTGGTTTCTTAGAGACATTTGAAAAGGGAGTAAAAAATGCCAAGAGCAGTTTGATGCAAGTTTTAAAGGAAATTTTAAGCACTATTGTTCAAAAAAAAGTAATATGGGGGTGGAATTTTTGTTTTTTCATCATACCTAAAGGGCTGAATGAAAATCAATCATGCAGTCACTTACTTGATTCGTTGAATTGGAAAAGAGATTTCACCTAATGTATATATAAAATATAATTTATATTAGGATAGATAGGTGAAAATATGCTCAGCACTATGAGAATATTTTTAATTTTAGATTGCTTTGACAAAAAATAAAGAACGAGAACAAAAAGAGAAAAGAGTGCATATGAAATAAAAGGTAAAGCCCCATACCAAAAAAGAATATTTCTGAAAGTGTGCAAGTCCAAATTCCACTACTTTTGAGAAACAAAAGTCTTGTTCAGTCATGTTAGCCCCCCTATGAAATTTTTGACAAGCAAATATGGGGCTAAAATGTTTTTGAGCCTTCAAGGAATGCATCTCCCTTGAAGACACGTAATCCTTGAAGCCTCTTTGTGCCTTTTGTCCTTCGACAAAATCCTTTCTGCTGAGTTCCATTATAAAGCCTCTCTGTTTGCGAAGAAATGCCCAAAGGCCCCTTTTTCCCTCTTATTTCACCCCCACTTAGCCTCTTTTTATTTCCCCACTTACCCCCTAAATATCCCTAAAATCCCCTTTACATTCCTCCCACACCCCTTGATGGGTCAGTTTTCCCCATTCCCCCATTTCTGACCATAAACTCGCATTATAAATCACTTTACATAAAAATGTGATTTATGTGCTAACCACTTCCCCTCCATGCTTGTAAAACCTTATATTACAAGGTTCGTATATATATACATGCTCCCTCATTGAATAACCCACTTCCGACCTTATTATAGGGCTTAGCCCCTTTACCGCAAGCCCCCTTCAACCACTTCCCACACATGCCCGTGCGTTGGGACCGAGCGCTTAAGTCCCAAGCGCTAATCGCAATCGGAACCATCGGTTGGGTGCAACCCTTTGTAACAGCAAAAAACTTGGATGCGATTGTTTAGAACGTTAAGTCCTATGATGTGTTTAGCACCGTCGATCTATCACAAAGATCCGACGGTAGAGCACTAAATCGCAAGCCCGCTAGCACCACTTCGATTGAAATCTTCCGATTTGATCTCGTCTGTCGGTTTGTTACACGATCCGATGGTCATCGCTTCTTCCACCCAATCGCAATCGGAGCTTTCAATGTGTGTCTTTTATGTCCGCCCACCCCGATTGCAATTGCCCGATTCAATCCTGGCCGTCCATCTCCCTACTGATCCTACGGCCCAGTGCTAATCGCTTCACACCCATCACGCCTCCCGTTTCTCCCTCCGATTGAATGTGAGCCGTCGATCTGGCCCTCGGATCCAACAGTCAGCGCTCAATCGTGCTCCCACCGCTGATCGCAATTGCAACATTTGAAATATGTGTTGTGATTGACTCCTACTCCGATCTCCGATTGCGATTTGACCTATTGGGTCCCACATCCATGGCTCCGACCCCTTGTTTGTTGGTGATCACCTTTGTAATTCACCCAAAGTAAATTGTTGGGTTTTTACACGGTTAATAATTTCTCTGCCACTTTGCATTCTTTCCATTGTTTCTCCACTATTCTACAACCATTCCACCGCCTCCACAGCATTTCCTCCGCCACCACTGCCCGGGCTTTAAATAGTTTATTCTATTGTGCAGATAGCATAGAGAGGTCATTATAGTCGCCAGCGCAGCAGCAGAGATGGGTTCTAAAGGGATTCAAGATGGCTAATGGAATATTAACAATTGTAATCCCGTATTCAAAGGATTAAGGCTCAGCTTGAAGACTAATGAGCGCACCAGCAAGTCATAATTACGCTACCTAACAGCAGAACATGTTTTCTCCAGAAGTACACCTCCCTACAAGAAAATATCCATGCCTCCTCGAACCCTGAAATGATTAATTACACTGACTGGAGTTAATTTAAGACACTCAGGCGGCAGTTATGAGGAATGGAGAAACCTTCCAGATCTTCCACCCACTTCATTTATTTCAGAATGGCAGCGCAGAGCTTCAGACAGTCAAAGGACTCCAAATGAACATCAGAGGTCAAAATCGACCTGACAGAGATCTCAGAGCCAGTCTCATAGTACCTACAACGTTGCAGATAGCCATTAAGTAGTATGGGCGTGGACACTTCTGCCGATTCTGTCTTAATAAGATCAATTAATTGTCTATCTACCTATGTTCCTCTCTTCTCCTATAAGAATTCCCGAGAACATATTGAAAAGGTTGTTGTTCAGTTGTTGGGCATCTTGCTGTTAGAGGGATTCATTAGACTGTTAGAACAGTCTTGGGAGGGAATAGCAGAGTAGTTGTATGTAATAGGCTGGGAGGAGAAGTCTGGACTGTATTAGCCATTGGGCTTATTGTACATGACTAGTTTTGCATCAATCAATCAAAGCACATTTCACAGGATCCTGGTCTATTGCTATTGGTGATGTTATTCTTAACTCTGTTTATGACATTTTCATACTGTTTCATGTTCTTGTGGTAGGCAACATAAGTATAACATAGGATTCACCCTTGTTTTGTGCCCTATGTTTCCTGCTCTCCCTACCTTTAACGTTTTTTGCTTCATGTGTTATCTAAGAGTGAATCCATGTGGTTTAACCAGTGCAGCGGATGTGATTGCCTGTTGGCTAATGTATTCACTTGGGGGTTTGCTGCTTGGATGTTTCCTTTTCAAATCTATCTCTGTTTTTCCTTTGGAGTTGCTAAAGCAGACCTATAGTTAAATGACCTCTGGTCCGATCTATAAGCATCCCCTTTGTCTCTTTGAGAGCTGCCTTAGAGTATGTCCAAGCAGGTCTGGAGTTAAATGACCTCTGACCTGATCTATAGACAGAAATCTGGTTGTTTTTCCTTCTTTCACCTTCTCTCCTTAATGTTCCATCCCATCATCTATCTAAAAATATCCTTTAGTATAGATGACTTGCCCTCTGAAAGCCTTGGCTAGTTGTTGCAAGTAATTATCCTTTCATGACTCCATAGCCCAATGGATGGCACTTTCTTGGCCTATCCCCTTTGCTGAAACATCCTGCTGCTCTGTTTCCTTTCTTCCCATTATTTTCTCAGTTCATGATCCCATGACTCAACCCAGCAACCAACCAACCAAATTATTTTAAACCCCCTTTGTTCTTCATAACTAGCCTAACATCTCAGATTGAGCTTTCAAAGACATATCATTCTTTGCTCTATTTGGAGAGATCCATCTCCAGGTCCAGGAGGGCTAGATCCTAGGGCCCAAAAGTGGTTCTGATGTTGTCTCATCTTTTGGTCTTCCCAATCTGGCCAAAACATGGGAACCCAAACATAATGGCGACTCCACTGGGGACTTGAGTGCATTTCACCTTAAAAAATTCTTAGGCACTCATAAGACCCAAGATCTCTGGTTAGATTGGCATTCAATTTGCTGATGGTGGACAGCATCCTGTTTCAAACATTCATATACATCCACCTGGAGACTCCACACTCCCTATGATCCAAAGACCAAATGACTGCACTGGTAGAAGACTCTGAACCGGTTGAGAAGATACAGTGACCTCTTTCTGATTTACAAACATGCTTCCACGCATACAGAGAAGATATGCCCCAATGAGTAGGGAGCATATCCCTGGATTCTCACAATGTGCTGCCCAAGTGGATCGTTGAAAAAAGCTGCCTACCTTTCCAAGGTGGGAAACGTCGAGGAACTTTCGTCATATCCTTCGCTAAGTTCCACAGGACATGTGGAAATTCTGTGCTGAATGGCATGAAGATTCGCTAATGAAAATGTTCATGGAAACATTAGAAGGAAAGGCTAGGAATTGGTATGAATGGTTAAAGCCTCAGAGTTTGTTTTCTTTAAAGGACATGCACCAAGTATTTTACAAGAATTATAAAGGAAACTCTCCATCCTTATCATGGGACTGTTGTGATCAATCTCAGGATATCATATAGTACATGTTAGACATTGATATGGATTTGGTTGATATGCATTCTGAAGATCTGTTGACAGCCATTCAAGGATTTCATATGCATCCTACCCATCACAAGAGCACAGATGAATCAGATGAGGAAGAAAACGGCCAAGAGACTGTGGACATTCTTCAAGATATTCCCGCAAATTCAGATGTTGATTTATCATCCCTTATAGTTGAGGCTCAAGATGACACCCTGCCTCAAATCCAGTCTTCAAAGGAAATAGAGGGTTGTTTCACTTCTGCACGAAGGAATATAAGACCATATTCCCCTTTGACAGAAGTAGAAACAGATCTGATCATTGATAGACAGCCAGCCTCTGAAATTTTTTACAAATCAGACATCCTTGCCCATTCATCTGATGAGCTTTATGGTACGAAGTTGGAAAGCTCACATGTAAATCAGAGTGAAGAAAAATCTGCTGATAATCCAATATGTCTGGTCGGCAGCATTACTTATATTCACAATTTTCATATTTTTGATCTATCGGATGATGATGTTCTCCAAAAGGAAGAGGATCTTGCAGGATCATCATTAGTAGATTTATGGGAGGAAAATCAGTCCCTTTTATTTCCAGTGAGTAATGAGCCAATGCAGGATATTTATGATACTGATGAAGAAAGCTTTAAGAGTACATAAGAGGGTGAAGGATCTCTAGACATTTGCTTCACTCCATTACAACTCATCAGTAATGGTTTTCACATGATTGGAGGTCAACAGCGTTTCATCTCAGACGATGAAGAGGAAAGCAAAGAAGAGATTCTTGAGCAGGATGAGAATAACGAGCTTTCTCTTGAAAAAGAGGAGGAAGTGGAACAAGACCCTGTTGAAGGATACATAGATCTCTTCACATAGCTCAGCACACCAGAGCAGAATACATCAGAGCTCCAAGAGGACAGCACTGCCATATACGATGAGTCCTCCAGTTCATAAAGTGAAGCAGATGAGGGAGATTCTCTTTCTCAAGAGAGTCTCATTCTTGATCCAGTGGAAGAAGAAGAGATCCTGGTTGAAGCCAGCCTGTCAAATATTCATAGCCAAGTATCATTTCATGATCCTTATGCACATCTCCTACAAACATATGATGAAGGATCAAAGGTCTTTATGAGCAGCATGTTGCAGACAGAAAGAAGATTTTTCAAGGCTGTTGTTATTAAACAAAAAGAGTGGGAGCTGCCTTGCCTATCCAGCATGCTCAAGGAGTTGAGCAAGAAAGACCAGCCATGGGATCACTTGATGGACTGGTTACATTGGAAGACAATGTTTGTAAGCTAGACTATAAATATTTCACTTAGGGTAGGGTAGGTAGGAAAAGCTAAATAAAGCTCAGCGTATGAGCATGTAGTTAGTTCTTTTCATTTTCTGTTTCAGAATGTAGAGAAGAAACCTGCTAGACAGTCTAATCCTACCAAGTAGTAGTGTAGGTAGAGAAACATATGAGGCCAACAGTCTAATCTGGTCTCATGGAGTAATAAGGGTAGAAGTAGAATAGGTTTATTTTTCCTGTTTGTAAAAATTGATCATGTAAAAGGGTTTGCAAGTGCAAATGCACCCAGAAGGGAAATGTTAGAACTGTAGTCTGGGTAGGTAGATTGGTTGGGAAATATTTATACTGATTTGTGTCTTTAACATATTGTGGCTACCAAAAATCAAAGAACAAGGGATGTGCCAAGCAGCAGGCATCTGGCCTACACCAAGAGATCATTTTCTGGTTTCTTGACTCCTTCAAGAAGAAGCCATCCCCATGTGGAGCCACTGTTAGCCCCCTTATGAAATTTTTGACAAGCAAATAGGGGGCTAAAATGTTTTTGAGCCTTCAAGGTATGCATCTCCCCTGAAGACACATCATCCTTGAAGCCTCTTTGTGCCTTTTGTCCTTCGACAAAATCCTTTCTGCTGAGTTCCATTATAAAGCCTCTCTATTTGCGAAGAAATTCCCAAAGGCCCCTTTTTCCCTCTTATTTCACCCCCAGTTAGCCTCTTTTTATTTCCCCACTTACCCCCTAAATATCCCTAAAATCCCCTTTACATTCCTCCCACACCCCTTGATGGGTCAATTTTCCCCTTTCCCCCATTTCCGATCATAAATTCGCATTATAAATCACTTTACATACAAATGTGATTTATGCGCTAACCACTTCCCCTCCATGCTTGTAAAACCTTATATTACAAGGTTCGTATATATATACACGCTCCCCCATTGAATAACCCACTTCCGACCTTATTATAGGGCTTATCCCCTTTACCGCAAGCCCCCTTCAACCACTTCCCACACATGCCTGTGCGCTGGGACCGAGCGCTTAAGTCCCAAGCGCTAATCGAAATTGGAACCGTCGGGCGGGTGCAACCCTTTGTAACAGCAAAAAAATCCGATGCGATTGTTTAGAACGTTAAGTCCTATGATGTGTTTAGCACCGTCGATCTATCACAAATATTCGACGGCAGAGCGCTAAATCGCAAGCCCGATAGCGCCACTCCGATTGAAATCTTCCGATTTGATCTCGTCCGTCCCTTTGTTACACGATCCGACGGTCATCGCTTCTTCCACCCAGTCGCAATCAGAGCTTTCAATGTGTTTCTTTTCTGTCCCCCCCTCCCCCCCGATTGCGATTTCCCGATTCAATCTTGGTCGTCCATCTCCCTGCTGATCCTACGGCCCAGCGCTAATCGCTTCACACCCATCACACCTCCCGTTTCTCCCTCCGATTGAATGTGAGCCGTCAATCTGGCCCTTGAATCCAATGGTCAGTGCTCAATCGTGCTCCCACCTCCGATCGCAATCACAACATTTGAAATGTGTGTTGCGATTGACTCCCGTTCCGATCTCCAATTGCGATTTGACCTGTTGGGTCCCACATCCATGGCTCCGATCCCTTGGTTGTTGGTGATCTCCTTTGTAATTCGCCCAAAGTAAATTGTTTGGTTTTTACACGGTTAATCATTTCTCTACCACTTTGCATTCTTTCCATTGTTTCTCCACTATTCTACCACCATTCCACCGCCTCCGCAGCATTTCCTCCGCCACCACTGCCCGGGCTTTAAACAGTTTATTCTATTGTGCAGATAGCATAGAGAGGCCATTACAGTCGCCAGCGCAGCAGCAGAGATGGGTTCTGAAGGGATTCAAGCCGGCTAGTGGAAGATTAACAATTGTAATCATGTATTCAAAGGATTAAGGCTCAGCTTGAAAACAAATGAGCTCACCAACAAGTCATAATTACGCTACCTAACAGCAGAACATGCTTTCTCTAGAATTACACCTCCCTACAAGAAAATCTCCATGCCTCCTCGAGCCCTGAAATGATTAATTACACTGAATGGAGTTCATTTAAGACAGTCAGGCGGCAGTTATGAGGAATGGAGAAACCTTGCAGATCTTCCACCCACTTCATTTATTTTTGAATGGCAGCGCAGAGCTCCAGAAAGTCGAAGGACTCCAAATGAACATCAGAGGTCAAAATCGACCTCACAGAGATCTCCGAGCCAGTCTCAGAGTACCTACAGCGTTGCAGATAGGCATTAAGCAGTATGGGCGTGGACACTTCCGCCGATTCTGTCTTAATGAGATCAATTAATTGTCTATCTACCTCTGTTCCTATCTTCTCCTATAAGAATTCCCGAGAACATATTGAAAAGGTTTTTGTTCAGTTGTTGGGCATCTTGCTGTTAGAGGGATTCATTAGACTGTTAGAACAGTCTTGGGAGGGAATAGCAGAGTAGTTGTATGTAATAGGCTGGGAGGAGAAGTCAGTACTATAGTAGCCATTGGGCTTATTGTACATGAATGGTTTTGCATCAATCAATCAAATCACGTTTCACAGGATCCTGGTCTATTGCTATTGGTGATGTTGTTCTTAACTCTGTTTATGACATTTTCATACTGTTTCATGTTCTTCTGGTAGGCAACAGAAGTATAACATAGGATTCACCCTTTTTTTGTGCACTATGTTTCCTGCTCTCCCTACCTTTAATGTTTTCTGCTTCATGTGTTATCTAAGAGTGAATCCATGTGGTTTAACCAGTGCAGCGGATGTTATTGCCTGCTGGCTGATGTATGAACTTGGGGGTTTGCTGCTTGGATGTTTCCTTGTCAAATCTATCTCTCTTTTTCCTTTGGAGTTGCTAAAGAAGACCTAGAGTTAAATGACCTCTGGTCCGATCTATAAGCAGCCGCTTTGTCTCTTTGAGAGCTGCCTTAGAGTATGTCCAAGCAGGTCTGGAGTTAAATGGCCTCTGACCTGATCTATAGATAGAAATCTGGTTGTCTTTCCTTCTTTCACCTCCTCTCCTTAATGTTCCATCCCATCATCTATCTAAAAATATCCTTTAGTATAGATGACTTGCCCTCTGAAAGCCTTGGCTAGTTGTTGCAAGTAATTTTCCTTTCATGACTCCATAGCCCAATGGATGGCACTTTCTTGGCCTATCCCCTTTGCTGAAACATCATGCTGCTCTGTTTCCTTTCTTCCCATTATTTTCTCAGTTCATGATCCCATGACTCAACCCAGCAACCAACGAACAAAATTATTTTAAACCCCCTTTATGCTTCATAACTAGCCTAACATCTCAGATTGAGCTTTCAAAGACATATCATTCTTTGCTCTATTTTGAGAGATCCCTATCCGGGTCCAAGAGGGCTAGATCCTAGGGCCCAAAAGTGGTTCTAATGTTGTCTCATATTTTGGTCTTGCCAATCTGGCCAAAACATGGGAACCCCAATATAATGGCAACTCCACTGGGGACTTGAGTGCATTTCACCTTAAAAAATTCTTAGGCACTCATAAGACCCAAGATCTCTGGTTAGATTGGCATTCAATTTGCTAGTTGTGGACATCATCCTGTTTCAAACATTCATATATATCCACCTGGCGACTCCACACTCCCTATAATCCAAAGACCAAATGACTCCACTAGTAGAAGACTCTGAACCGGTTAAGAAGATACATTGACCTCTTTCTGATTTACAAACATGCTTCCACGCATACAGAGAAGATATGCCCTGATGAGTAGGGAGCATATCCCTGGCTTCGCACACAAAATGCCTGAAGTGGATTGGTTGAAAAACCTGCCTACCTTTGAGGGTGAAAATGCTGAGGACCCCTTGCTACATCTCGTCAAGTTCCATATACATGTGTGGAAATTTAAAGTTGAATGGCATGAAGACTGCCTAATGAAAATGTTCATGGAAACATTAGAAGGAAAGGCTAGGAATTGGTATGAATGGTTAAAGCCTTGGAGTTTGTTTTCTTTAAAGGACATGCACCAAGTATTTTACAAGAATTATAAAGGAAACTCTCCATCCTTATCATGGGACTGTTGTGATCAATCTGAGGATATCATATAGTACCTGTTAGACATTGATATGGATTTGGTTGATATGCATTCTGAAGATCTGTTGACAGCCATTTAAGGATTTCATATGCATCCTACCCATCACAAGACCACAGATGAATCAGCTGAGGAAGAAAACGTCCAAGAGAATGTGGACATTCTTCAAGATATTCTCGCAAATTCAGATGTTGATTTATCATCCCTTATAGTTGAGGCTCAAGATGAAACCCTGCCTCAAATCTAGTCTTCAAAGGAAATAGAGGGCTTCTGCACTTCTGCACGAAGGAATACAAGACCATCTTCCCCTTTGAAAGAAGTAGAAACAGATCTGATCATCAATAGAAAACCAGCCTCTGAAATTTTTTACAAATCAGGCATCCTTGCCCATTCATCTGATGAGCTTTATGGTACGAATTTGAAAAGCTCACATGTAAATCAGAGTAAAGAAAAATCTGTTGATAATCCAATATGTTCGGTCGGCAGCATTACTTATATTCACAATTATCCTATTTTTGATCTATCGGATGATGATGTTCTCCAAAAGGAAGAGGATCTTGTAGGATCATTATTAGTAGATTTATGGGAGGAAAATCAGTCCCTTTTACTTCCAGTGAGTAATAAGCCAATGCAGGCTATTTATGATACTGATGAAGAAAGCTTTAAGAGTAAAGAAGAGGGTGAAGGATCTCTAGACCTTTGCTTCACTTCATTACAACTCATCAGTAATGGTTTTCCCGTGATTGGAGGTCAGCAGCGTTTCATCTCAGACGATGAAGAGGAAAGCAAAGAAGAGATTCTTGAGCAGGATGAGAATAACGAGCTTTCTCTTGAAAAAGAGGAGAAAGTGGAACAAGACCCTGCTCAAGGATACATAGATCTCTTCACAGAGCTCAGCACACCAGAGCAGAATACATCAGAGCTCCAAGAGGACAGCACTACCATATACGATGAGTCCTCCAGTTCAGAAAGTGAAGCAGATGAGGGAGATTCTCTATCTCAAGAGAGTCTCATTCTTGATCCAATGGAAGAAGAAGAGATCCTGGTCGAAGCCAGCGTGTCAAATATTCATAGCCAGGCTTCATTTCATGATCCTTATGCGCATCTCCTGCAAACATATGATGAAGGATCAAAGGTCTTTATGAGCATCATGTTGCAGACAGAAAGAAGATTTTTCAAGGCTGTTGTTATTAAACAAAAAGAGTGGGAGCTGCCCCGCCTATCCAGCGTGCTCAAGGAGTTGAGCAAGAAGGACCAGCCATGGATCACTTGATGGACTGGTTACATTGGAAGAAAATGTTTGTAAGTTAGACTATAAATATTTCAGTTAGAGTAGGGTAGGTAGGAATAGCTAAATAAAGCTCAGCGTATGAGCATGTAGTTAGTTGTTTTCATTTTTTGTTATAGAATGTAGAGAAGAAACCTGCTAGACAGTCTAATCCTACCAGGTAGTAGTGTAGGTAGAGAAACATATGAGGCCAACAGTCTAATCTGGTATCATGGAGTAATAAGGGTAGAAGTAGAATAGGTTTATTTTTCCTGTTTGTAAAAATTGATGATGTAAAAGGGTCTGCAAGTCCAAATGCACCCAAAAGGGAAATGTTAGAACTGTAGTCTGGGTAGGTAGATTGGTTGGGAAATATTTCTGCTGATTTGTGTCTTTAACATATTGTGGCAACCGAAAATCAAAGAAGAAGGGATGTGCAAAGCAACAGGCATCTGGCCTACACCAAGATATCATTTTCTGGTTTCTTGACTCCTTCAAGAAGAAGCCATCCCCATGTGGAGCCACTGTTAGCCCCCCTATGAAATTTTTGACAAGAAAATAGGGGGCTAAAATGTTTTTGAGCCTTCAAGGAATGCATCTCCCATAAAGACACATCATACTTGAAGCCTCTTTGTGCCTTTTGTCTTTCAACAAAATCCTTTCTACTGAGTTCCATTATAAAGCCTCTCTGTTTGCGAAGAAATGCCCAAAGGCCCCTTTTTCCCTCTTATTTCACCCCCACTTAGCCTCTTTTTATTTCCCCACTTACCCCCTAAATCTCCCTAAAATACCCTTTACATTCCTCCCACACCCCTTGATGGGTCAATTTTCCCCTTTCCCCCATTTCCGATCATAAACTTGCATTATAAATCACTTTACATACAAATGTGATTTATGCACTACCCACTTCCCCTCCATGCTTGTAAAACCTTATATTACAAGGTTCGTATATATATACACGCTCCCCCGTTCAATAACCCACTTCCGACCTTATTATAGGGCTTAGTCCCTTTACCACAAGCCCCCTTCAACCACTTGCCACACATGCTCGTGCACTGGGACCGAGCGCTTAAGTCCCAAGCGCTAATCGCAATCGGAACCATCGGGCGGGTGCAACCATTTGTAACTGCAAAAAACTCCGATGCGATTGTTTAGAACGTTAATTCCTGCGATGTGTTTAGCACCGTCGATCTATCACAAAGATCCGACGGTAGAGCGCTAAATCGCAAGCCCGGTAGCGCCACTCCGATTGAAATATTTCGATTTGATCTCGTCCGTCCATTTGTTACACGATTTGATGGTCATCGCTTCTTCCTCCCAATCGCAATCGGAGCTTTCAATGTGTGTCTTTTCTGCCCCCCCCGATTGTGATTGCCCGATTGAATCCTGGTCTTCTATCTCCCTGCTGATCCTACGGCCCAGCGCTAGTAGCTTCACACCCATCACACCTCCCGTTTCTCCCTCCGATTGAATGTGAGCCGTCGATCTGGCCCTTGGATCCAATGGTCAGCGCTCAATCGCGCTCCCACCGCCGATCGCAATCGCAACATTTTGAAATGTGTGTTGCGATTGACTCCCGCTCCGATCTCCAATTGTGATTTGACCTGTTGGGTCCCACATCCATGGCTCCGATCCCTTGTTTGTTGGTGATCTCCTTTGTAATTCTCCCAAAGTAAATTGTTGGGTTTTTACATGGTTAATCATTTCTCCACCACTTTGTATTCTTTCCATTGTTTCTCCACTATTCTACCACCATTCCACCGCTTCCGCAGAATTTCCTCCACCACCACTGCCCGGGCTTTAAACAGTTTATTCTATTATGCAGATAGCATAGAGAGGCCATTACAGTCGCCAGCACAGTAGTAGAGATGGGTTCTGAAGGGATTCAAGCCGGCTAATGGAAGATTAACAATTTTAATCCCGTATTCAAAGGATTAAGGCTCAGCTTGAAGACTAATGAGCGCACCAACAAGTCATAATTATGCTACCTAATAGCAGAACATGTTTTCTCCAGAAGTACACCTCCCTACAAGAAAATCTCCATGCCTCCTCGAGCCCTAAAATGATTAATTACATTGATTGGCGTTCATTTAAGATAGTCAGGCGGCAGTTATGAGGAATGGAGAAACCTTGCAGATCTTCCACCCACTTCATTTATTTCAGAATGGCAGCGCAGAGCTCCAGACATTCGAAGGACTCCAAATGAACATCAGAGGTCAAAATCGACCTGAAAGAGATCTCTGAGCCAGTCTCAAAGTTCCTACAGCGTTGCAGATAGCCATTAAGCAGTATGGGCGTGGACACTTCTGCCAATTCTGTCTTAATGAGATCAATTAATTGTCTATCTACCTCTGTTCCTCTCTTCTCCTATAAGAATTCCCGAGAACATATTGAAAAGTTTGTTGTTCAGTTGTTGGGAATCTTGCTGTTAGAGAGATTCATTAGACTGTTAGAACAATGTTGGGAGATAATAGCAGAGTATTTGTATGTAATAGGCTGGGAGGATAAGTCTGGACTGTATTAGCCATTGGGCTTATTGTACATGACTGGTTTTGCATCAATCAATCAAATCACGTTTCACAGGATCCTGGTCTATTTCTATTGGTGATGTTCTTCTTAACTCTGTTTATGAAATTTTCATATTGTTTCATGTTCTTCTGGTAGGAAACAGAAGTATAACATAGGATTCACCCTTGTTAGGTGCCCTATGTTTCCTGCTCTCCCTACCTTTAATGTTTTTTGCTTCATGTGTTATCTAAGAGTGAATCCATGTTGTTTAACCAATGCAGCGGATGTTATTGCCTGTTGGCTGATGTATGAACTTGGGGGTTTGCTGCTTTGATGTTTCCTTGTCAAATCTATCTCTGTTTTTCCTTTGGAGTTGCGAAAGTAGACCTGGAGTTAAATGACCTCTGGTCTTATCTATAAGCAGCCCCTTTGTCTCTTTGAGAGCTGCCTTAGAGTATGTCCAAGCAGGTCTAGAGTTAAATGACCTCTGACCTGATCTATAGACAGAAATCTGGTTGTCTTTCCTTATTTCACCTTCTCTCCTTAATGTTCCATCCCATCATCTATCTAAAAATATCCTTTAGTATAGATGACTTTCCCTATGAAAGCCTTGGCTAGTTGTTGCAAGTAATTCTCCTTTCATGACTCCATAGCCCAATGGATGGCACTTTCTTGGCCTATCCCCTTTGCTGAAACATCTCGCTGCTCTGTTTCCTTTCTTCCCAATATTTTCTCAGTTCATGATCCCATGAATCAACCCAGCAACCAACCAACCAAATTATTTTAAACCCCCTTTGTGCTTCATAACTAGCCTAACATCTCATATTGAGTTTTCAAAGACATATCATTCTTTTCTCTATTTGGAGAGATCCCTCTCCGGGTCCAGGAGGGCTAGATCCTAGGGCCCAAAAGTGGTTCTGATGTTGCCTCATCTTTTGGTATTTCCAATCTGGCCAAAACATGGGAACCCCAACAAGTCATACAGCCTAACCATGATTGAACATGTTTTAAATTTTTCCTGATAAGTTAGAAAATAATGATTTTCCAAACCATTCAAACTTCACTCATTAGTAGACTAGGTTAGAAAAAGATGATGGTTCACAAAACTCAAAATTGAACCAAAGAGAAAATAGAGGGAAGAGTGACAAGTTTTCAAAATTACAGCCCTCAGTTTTCTATGTTTTACTTGTACAAAAATAAAATCTACGTGTCACTTGTCTAAGATGTCACAGCTCATGACAAATCAAACAAGTTAACCTTGATTTGGCCATGTTTTTAATTTTATGTTGATAGATTAGAGATTGAAAATCTGTCAAACTGTTTAACCTTGACAGATAAGTAGGTTAGGTAAAGAATAAAATGGCTCATCAATCTAATCTGAGCTCTTGGAAGTGATAAGGGTAGAAGTAGATATTTTTTATGCTTTCAAAAGAAAAAATGATGTCAAGGGTTTTCCAATCCAAATGAATAAAAATGTTACAAAAAGTATGATGGGTAGGTAGAATTGATATTGAAGCAATCATGTTTTTCAGATTGTGAGATCACAACTTCAAGGGACAACAGCAAGATCAACATTGGAAAATGAAAGAAATTAGAAAGCATGTGATGCATCTCATCTATAAAATCAAAGATCTGAGGTTCTTGACACCTCCTGAAAGGAGTTTCCCTCCCCAAGTGGAGCCACTATTAGTCATCAGTATTCTTCACTATATTTGGATGAATATAGATTAATAGCAGCCTTCTGTAAAAAAATATTCCTTGAACATTATGTGTTTTTAGAAATCTCACTGCCTTCATTATCCCTATAAAAAAAAATTCACTTTTCCTCAGTTGGTCTTCCCAAAGTCACCCTGTTGCTCCTAAAAAAATCCTTATGGGCTTATACCTCTCATTTTCAGTCTCCTTCCTTTCCTATAGCCTCATTTCCTCAATTCCCCCCTATCAATAGACTCCATCCTCCCTATAGGTTTTCCTATAGCTAACTCATTCCCATGTTCTCTAGGTTCCTCAAGCATTAATGGTCTCACAACTATCTCTATAGGCTCTTTAGATAAACCAAGTACATTGGATTTTAGATCTTCAATACAAAACTTTTGGCAATGCTCTATTTTCACTTGGAAATATCCAAGCCAAGTTTTAGTCAAAATCAGGTCAAAGGACCCTCCCACTAGGTCATTAGGGTTTTTACATGTTTTAAGGTCATAATTGGATGTTTCAGGCACTGCTTTTCTTGTGCTAGACTGTGGCTCATATGTAATAGAATGTCAAGAAATGGTTATTAAAGAAAGACCTAAAATTTCCAAATAAGTTTCTCTTATCATTTCAAGACCTTCAAATGAGGAAAATGGAAAAATTTCAGCAGTTCTGTAGGAATGTTGAAATATTTATCAGCAGAAAGTGTTGATGAGGTAGACTATCTACCCCTGAATGAAGACAACTTACAACAAAGGAAAGAGGAAACACTTGGTATTGTAGAGGACTAGGTTTATATACTTATTAGTCCATTTGAGTGCGAAATAGTGATCACTTGCAGAAAATGACAGGAAGGAAGCACACAAGGCCAAGCATTAAGAAATTCTAGCATAAAATATTGATGGAATATGGAAAAAGGTAAGGTGAACAAGACATAAGCAATAAACCCTAATTTCCTCTTCCATTGGGCTAGGGTTTGCTATGGAAAAGAGGAATATATGGTAGGTCATATCAGCAAGCATGAAGCCATACCAAGTCATAAACATCATGCCTCCATCATTTTCCAAGAATTCATTCCAAGGGTCAAGCCATTTGTCACTAATAGGGGTAGTTTTGCTTCAAACTATGTTTCTAACCAAACAGAGATGAACTTAACAAAAGTGAGAGAGATTTTTGTCCCTCATTTTTCAAGGAAGAAAAACCTACTTTAGTATTTACATAGGTGTCATGTTTTGGGACAAATGTCAAATTTATAGGTGTTACAAGAGGTTTGCTACACTTCTAGAGTGACCTTGGAAAAATCAAGTTTTCTCAAAGCCGGAGTGTCAAAATGTCTTGCATGATGATTAAAATGAAAAATAGGCTGGAATATATTTACAATGAGCTATCATGATCTCAATTTAAAGTTGAGGAGGGCCTTCAAAAGTTTCCTGCACCACCACTCTGCATTTTTGCACCCTCATTTCGCACATTTTGACCAGTCTTGGGAGAATCAAATTTTGATAGGTCAAATCAACTCCAATCAGAAAAAAATAGGTATATTTGGAAATTAGACTTCAAGAAATTTTCAACGCACTATCCGAGGCCCAATTTTGACACCAATAAGGCCTCCAAATACGGTCTTAAAAAAGGCATTGCGTGCTAAGAAACTGGTACTGCGCGCTCAAAAACTGGCGCTGCGCCCTTAGCCCTTGGCACTACGCCCTCAGCGCTGGCGTTGCATGCTTGGACAAAGAGGGTTTCTCACTCTTCTAAACTCTTAAATCACATCAAAATTTCCTTAAAATCTTTGCTAAAGTAATCCAAGCTCTCTGAAGGGGTAAGTACATCACATGAGCCCTATTTTTATGACCATTTGATCATCATTTAATGAATGGAATGAAACCCTAAGAGAAACCCTAATATTTTTCTAGATATAAATGTTTCATACTTATTTCATCCTCCTTAAAGAGTATCAGCTCTAGAAAAGGGTAAATACATTATTTGATTGCTTCCATTCATCTTTCTTGTCACTACATCTCTTCCCTTCTTTCTCACTCATTCCATTCATTTGCAAATTTCCATTTCATACCCTCCCTTCATCTCATTTCACACCAACCCTAAGTTTTCCTAAAAGAAAATTTTACAATGTCTGAGGGTGAAGACAGTGGTATGGAGGCCCAAATGCTGAGGAGGCATGATCATAAAGGAGGGTAGATAAATAGGTTTGAGCCCCTTAATACAAGAGAACTCATGGAATCTCCCCTTACAGTTTCTTGCTTCAAACATGTAGGCTGATTTTATTTTTCTGAAAATGTGTAGTAGGTACAATACCACCTTGAGCTAACAAGAATTTTTATTATTAATTTGCATCAAAAACAAGTTAATCTTCCTAGGGTCACCTTTGAGTTGTCTAAAAATTCAATTGTAGATGCTACTGGAATACCAAGTGTGGGTGAGAAATGGTTCAAGCAAGAAAACCTAGACATGAGCTACTTTGAGCCATATCTAAAACCTAGGTATAAAGACCACGACAATGCCATCTTCCCCTTTTCTCATATGCTTGATATATATGCACCTATGATGAGGATAATCGTAATGTATTTTACATTTGAGGGAAGGCTTTCCTGCCTATAATCCTACCACATCCGGCTTCTTATGAATTTCACCAGAGTTAGCATGCTGCATATACCATACTATAGTTATAGAAGCTTTGAAAAAATGTCCTACATAGTACAAAAGAGAGACTATCCTTAGAAAATGCAAAGCTTATTCCATCACTCACTTATCAAGATGGCGGTTATGCACCAACCACAATAGAAAGTCATTCCATGGGATACCTTCATTAGCATTGAGGTGTTCACTACGCCACAGGGCCAACATCAACAAGATATACCTTCCTCATCTCATCCTCCCATTCCTACTTCTCCTTCACTTCCTATTGTTTACACATCTCCACTCACTCAAATTCCTTCACCCCATGATGATCCTCCTTTATCACCCTTCCACAATCCTTCACCCTCATCTCATGATACCACAACATCAAATAGTAAAGAGAGAAGTGAGACAGATGAAACTGAGTTGCTTGACATATATCCTTTTCCTTTGACCTATCAAAGAGGTCATAGGCAGGTGTTTGCTTCACAGATTGTGGAAGGGGCACTGCCTTCAACATCAACAAAACAACTTTATAAGGGTAAGGAAAAATTTGCAGAGGAGGTCATTGTTGAAAAAGAGGATGAGCATGAAATTGAACAAGAGTTTCAACTTATTGACCTTTACAGTGAAGATGAGGATATGATTACAAACATTTTTGATCAAGAGCAAGGATGCCCAGATTAGGGAGCTACAAACCAATATTGGCAGAGAAACTAATTTGATCGAATTCCTTGAGGTAGAAAAATAGCAGTTAGAGATAGTGAAACCCATCAGTGAGATCAAAGCTACTAGAGCTTGAAAAGAGGCTGGAAAAGCCAAGGTTATGCTATATGATAACTTTGGCACTCTTGATGACATTAAGGATGAGGAAGAACAACTTCCTAGGAAGAGGCCAAGGACAATTGGGTTGAAAAAGGCCTTAGCCCAGGAAAGAGAGAAAGAGAGAGAGTTGGCAGAGGAGCTCACTCCAAGTAAGCTTCTTGCCATGGAGATTAGCTATGATGGAGAATATTGGCTACAAAGAGCCAATGTGCACCAAGAAGTTCAAATTGAGGAAGCAGAAAAGGGACATTGACCTGCAGAAGAAGATGGCAAGACAATATGCCATGAGGAATAAAATTGCAAGGGCCAAGCTTAGAAGAGCCCTTGCAAATATTCAAGCACAAAATGAGGCAAATGAGAAGGGGCAACTAGATATCCTTGCTGATGTATCCCTCCAAGCATCCCAAACATGATCAACAATGTAAATTCCAAATTTTGGCACTTTGGTGAAAATTTTGATTTTTGACTATTTGGCTAGCAGAAAAAAGGGTCAAATGCATAGCGCCACTAGCTCTGCGCTCTTTTTTGGGGCATATAAATGAAAAATGGCTTACATATTCATGATACTCATGTAAATTAAATCATATATAGAAAATTTCAGGTCATTTGGAGCAAAACTGGTCCTTCAAAAGGGCCAAAAACAACCTGAAAAACACCTTTCTGTCCTCTTTTCAGCACTGGCGCTGCAACCTAAGCAGTCTTGGGATAATGGATTTTTTACCAGAAAAATGGACTCCATTCTGAAAAATAACGGCATATTTGGAAACTAGATAGGACAAGATTTCCAATGAGCTATCATGGAGCTAATTTGGACACCAGGAAAGCCTCCAAAACTCAGCTACGAAAAGGGTAATTTTTCCAGTTTTAGTACTGCGCGCTCAACCAGGGGCACTGTGCCCTTACTAGAAAGTTAAAAAAAGACACAAGAAGTTATTGAAAAATATATTTGGAAGTATTTAAGGAAAAATATCTCTAAAAATAGTTGAGGATTTACGTTAGAGGTTATTTTTGTCATGAATGGGTTTGGGATATTTGTGCCTTGGGCCTTGCATGGTCTCAATGGTGAAAGGAATTTATTATTAAATAAATGAGTTCTCAAACCCTAGCTAGGTTTCACCTCCTAATTTTGCAGATAAATATTGCATGTAATTCTTCATATTTTTTTTTGGTTTTTGGTTGATTGTTGAGCTTAATACATAGACTTGGGGTTGTGAAGAAATTGGCTTAGGAGTTTTGTGAATGTTTTGATTTGAATGGCAGTGGAGCAAGCACATTCATAGGATTCATGAACCTGGTTAATGGTGATGTTTTTCTAATTTAGTACTTTTCCTCTTATGTTTTCCATATTGTGAATATTTCTCTTGCAATATAATAGAAAATTTAGCTTAAGATATGATGTTAGAGGCACCTTAAGTCTATATGCTTCTATTGCTCTAATTTTTTCCTCTGCTGGGTCTGATTAGAGATTTCTTAATTTATCTCTAGTTCCACTCAGCTTGTTTGTCTTAAGATTGTTTTAATGGAGTGAAATCAAAGAATTTTATGGTATGCCTTGTCCTTTGGTGTATCTCAAAACATTATTTTTAAGGCCTTTTCTTCGGAGTTTACTAATTAGGGTTTGGTTGAAGAAGTTTATGGTTTGCCCTATCCTTTATTCCATATTGAATAGTCACTTTGAAGGTCTTTTGTAGTTTGATTAAAGAATTTATGAGTTCTCTGCTCTTTAATCATGACTAATGTGTTATCATGCATGTTTTCTTTCTCTGAATGTAAATAACTAGAGAAATTAGGAGTTCCCTGCTCTCTAGGGTTTGCTAGATTGTTGTCTCAAAGTTTACTTGATAAAGTTTGACTAGAGAAGTTTATGGTGTGCCCTGTCATTTGGTTATTCCTTAAGCATAGTGATCTTGAAATCCCTTCTCGTTAAATTATATGTTAAAGGATTCTTAATTGCACTTTCAAATTACTATGTTCACAATTTAATGTTCATTTTACATCCACATAAGCTACTAAGACCCATTTGGCTTTGTTAAATTTCCCTATGAAACACCCTTGATTCAGTGTTGTCCTTTTTCAGCCTTTCAGAGACCCCATAGCCCAATGGTTTGAATTTCTCTTACTCTATCTGTTCTTCTTGACAACCTACCCAACCAGAAAAAACAAAACAAACAAACCCTATCACTTTAACTAGCCTAAAATCATCATCCTAAAAAAAACAAGTCATATCTTTTATACAAACATAGAGACAACCCTTTCTGAATCTAGAAAGGCTAGGTCTTAGGACTCCAAATTTGGTTTTATGTTACCCTTATGTATTTGGTCATTGCCAATCTGCCAAATTATAGGGACCTAACATAATGGCAATCAAGGTGGGACAAGCTAAGTAACAACTTAAATATTCCTTCAAAACTCAAAAAATCCCTGTCAAACTTAGATAAATCAAGTGTTAGCCAAGAATGATATCTGGTTTATTTTCCATATTAGCATAGTGGAAAACATACTGGAGAACACTCATTAAAAATATTAGAGTTAAATAAAGAACTCAAAAATCCCAAAAGTATCTCTAGATTGGTATCCAATTCTTGATGGTAGACAACAAACAAATCCTCAAACCACTTAGCATCATCCACCTGGTGACTCCACTATCTTAACAGTAGATCTGGTGACTCCAATATTCCTCACAGACTCCCCTAGGAATTCATTATTCAATCCCAATAGTATAAAACCTAGCCACATATTGTGTGGATTCAATAATCTTCCAGATAGGTCTATTTCCAAAACCCTAACAAACATTCATCTCTCTATGTTGAGGGTCTGAAATATGGCTTCAAAAAGAATCTGCACCAGATATAACCCTGACCCAAATCCTCTTGAAATAGATGAGAATCCTGAAAGAATCCTTAGGAAGTCTCCTATATCTAAAAATTCAACTGTTAGCAAAACTACCCATGAAGCAAGTTTCCTACCTAAAAACCTTATAGACTTGTTGAATATTTGGTTGCTAATGGTGGATAGTGTTGGGGTTCCAGTGTTTTGGCCAGATTGGCAAGACGAAAAGACTAGACAAAATCATAACCACTTTGTGACCCTAGGATCTATCCCTCCTAGATCCGGAGATGGATCTCTCCATAAAGCAAAGAATGATATATCTCTAAAGCTCAAAATGAGGTATTAGGATAGGTATGAAGCACAAAGGGGGGTTTTAAATGATTTTGGTTGGTTTTTGGGTTGGTCTAAGATCCTTAAATGAGAAGGTTATGGAATGAAAGGAGTAAAGCAGCATGATGTTTCGACAAAAGAGGATAGGTTAAGAATGTTCCACCCATTGGGCTATGGAGTCATGAAAGGGGATTACTTGCAAAACAACTAGCCGAGGCTTTTCAAATGGGAAGTCATCTATACTAAAGGATCTTGTAGATAGATGATGGAATGGAACATTAAGGAGTGAAAAGGGAAGACACAAAGGGCAGCTTAAGATCAAACCAGAGGTCATCTAACTCTAGATCTGCTTCAGCATGCTCTCAAAGAGAAAACACTTAATATTTAAACACAAAACTAGGCTTAAGATTAGAGAAGGACTTTGAACCTTCAATGATTTGACACCAGCTCATGAGATCTTAGACAGGCCAATCGGTTGGAAAAGGACCCCACTGGACAAGGCTCACACTAAATCCCCGGTATCCCAATTCCTCTAGCTCAAACCCAACCAGAAAATCCAAGAAGAAAACCCCAAATTCACACATCAGTAAGCATGGGCCGGACCAACATCTTTAACTGGTTAAATTATATGGATTTTCTCTCAAAACACACATTAAGAAGAAAACATCAAATACAAGAAGAGCAATGGGAATTAGGGTACCAAGCAGGGGTATGTCCTAAGCCTTATTTACTAATTCTTATCAGAGAAATATGAACTGCATGATTAAAACGTGAAATAAGTAAAGGAAACATCACCCGTAATATAGACCAGGATCCTGTGAAATTGCTTGATTAACTGATATGAAAAACCAGTCACATACACTGAGCTCAGTGGCTGATTACAGTCCCAAATTTCTCCTCCCAGCCTACTAAATTACAACTACTTAGCTACTATTTCCCAACAACTATTCTTGCAGTTGAATGAATCCCTACACTAACAACGACAACAACAACAACAACCTTTACAATATGTTCTTCAGGGGTTCTTATAGGAGATTGGATAGTACGAGTAGATGATGTACATTAAATTGATTCATTAAGACAGAGTGGGAGAAATTCTCATGCCCACTCTACTTAATGGCTCTGCATGCTGTGTGTACTCTTCAGTATGGTCTGGGAGTCTTGGTCAGGTCGATATTTGACCTCAGATGTCTCTTTGAAGTTTTTTCTGGTTGTAAGGCACTCTGTGATAGCCTTTTGAAATAAGTGACAGGGATGGAAAGTCTGCAGGTATCCATACTCCATAACTGCTGCCCTAACAGTCTTTAAGAAGCTTCTGTCAGTGGAATGACCTTTAAGAGTTTGAGGAGGCATGGGAACTTCTGTCGGAAGGTGTACTTTCTGAGAAAATGTACTGATGATGCTGAAACATGGAAATGGCTTGTTTCATGTGCTTTTTTCTTTTCAAACTGTGTCTTCTTCCTTGGAACATGGGATTAGGTGCTAAATATTCAATTAACAGGCCCAGATCCCTTAAATCTGTTTCCGCAGTTTCACTTGGCCATTGTTATAATGGCCTCTGCACTTTGAGTCACAGTGACTATGATTATGAAAACAGAGTGAATTCACCACTCTGTATACCCTGCACAAATGCAATAAACTCATTATAAAAAATCCAAGGGAGGTGGCGGAGGAATGTTGTGGAGGCTTGTGGAATGATGGCGCAACAGTGGAAACTGTGAAAGAATGGTGAAAAATGGAGCTGATGAAGGTTTGGGTTAAGGGATATCGTAAACCATTGGATTAGAGGGACAGGCGCTAATCCACGGTCAGGAATGGGTGACGGATCTTGCTTTAGGGGAATTAGGAGGAGGGGACTAACTTTAGTGTTAAAAATAAAGATTAGCGCTGCGGTGAAATAAAAAGGAAATCAACAAAAATGAATGGAAGTCGGGCACTTATGATGGTGGGACCCGGCTAGGGCGGAGGGAGATTAGATATGAAATATTTGTTCTCAGGAAGAGATCAACGGTGGTGATTATACCATGAAACTCTATGACATCCTGATGAGGAAATATAGGTGAAAAACGCGATGTGATATAGGCCATAGATATAGATCAACAGACGGATATGATTAGATGATGGAGGTTGTGGGGACAAAAGGAGGAAAGGTGGTTTCAGGAGGAAAACCACCGGTGTTGCACTATAGAAAAACAGTATTGAAATCTGCCCAAAAAAATGTGACATATGTCGCTATGTGACACGTGGCCTTTTAAAACCGCTTACATCACGTAAATCTCAAGCGTTAAAGCTCAGACATTAAAGTCATGCGATATGGATCTCAACCGTTGGATCTGGGACTGGGAGATCTGACAGTGGGAGATGGAACACAATGAGGGGAGATGCGCGGTCAGTTAAGAAGTGAATAGTTAATGGTGGGTTTGATCATGGCTTTCAGATATACTGGATGGACGGTAAAGATTAAAAAGGGGAAGGGGTAGGAAAAGGGTTGAATAAATGGGCGGGATGAATGAGGACCGTTAGATCTAAAGAGATCAACAGTTGTGATTGGATTAGGGATGACCAATTGGGGACACAGGTGTGGAGTGAGGAGTAATCTGTATCGTTGGATGAAGCAGGATGGATATCTAGAATTCAATCGGGGCTCGACAATCGGGAAGATCAACGATACAGGATTGGGCGCTTTGCAATTCTCGATTGAGCGACCACCATTCGATCTAAAGACAGATCGACGGCTCTCATGTAATCAGAGGGGTGAACAGGGAGAACGATAGGCGATGGGAGACAAGCGCTTGCCATTATATCTTAAAAGATCAATGGCTCAAAACGTGTCTACGGTCTTGTAGAACAAAGACCTCGCATCAGAATAATTCAAGCGTAACAAAGAAAATGTGCTCCCCCGAATTTTCCAATTGCGATTAGTGCCCAAGCCTTTAGCACTTGGTTCTAGGCGTGGGTCATGTGAGGAAGTAGTTAAGCGGCTAGCCGAAAGGGGCTTAAGCCTATTATATGGAAAAGTGGGTTTTCGGCTTAATTTTAGTGCTTTTTAAGGCCAAAAGAGGGATTCGGTAGAGGGAATAAAGGGTTTTTAAGCCAAACAAAGGGTGTTTGTAAGGTTTAAGGGGGATTTGGGATGATTTAGAAGGTTAAAAATGGAATTTGGAGGACTTTGCAAAAAAGGAAAAAGGTGATGAAAACAGAGGTTTCGAGGGAATGAAATAGGGGGAAATGGAGGCCTTTTTTAGAATTCTTCTTCACGGAACAATAGGGTTTTCTCATGGAAACAAAAGTGAAGATTGTTCAAATGACAAGAGACACAAGGAGGCTTCAAGGATGATATGTTTTTAGAGGAAATTTATTCCTTGAAGGCTCAAGAATAATTTAGCCACCTGTTTTCTTGTCAAAAAATTTATAGGTTGCTAACAATGGCTCCACATGGGGATGGAATCTTCTTGAAGATGTCAAGAATTTAGAAAATGATGTTTGGTGTAGGCCATATGCCTGATAATTTACACATCCATTTTCTCTCTTGGATCAGCTGCCACAATCATGAAGACATAATATTAGCAGAAATATTCTCCCAAACAACTACCTACCCAGACTAGTGTCCTAAAAAAATTTCTTCTAGGTGCATTTAGACTTGCAGACCCTTTACATCCTCAACTTTTAGAAACAGAAAAATAAACCTATTCTATTTCTACCCTTATTACTCCATGATACCAGATTAAACTGTTGGCCTCGTAGTTTCTCTACCTAAGCTACTATTTTCTAGGATGAGATTGTTTAGCAGATTTCTTCTCTACATTCTAAGATAGAAATTGAAAAATAGTCAAGCCAGGATTAGACTATCTGGCTTGCTGTGGACCATGGCATAAGGACAAAACTGCTCATGGAATGACACTTTGCAGAAATTTAAAACAAGTAACTAAATGCTCATGGACTGAGCTTTATTGATATTTTCCTACTTACCCTACTCTAACTTGGAATATTTACAAGTCTAGCTTATAAACCTTCTATTCCAATACAACCAGTCCATCAAGTGATCCCATGACTGGTCTTTCTTGCTCATTTCCTTGAGCATGCTGGATAGGCAGGGCCACTCCCATTTTCTCTGTTTTTTAACAGCAGCTTCTAAAAATTTTCTTGTTGTCTACAACATGCTTCTCAAAAAGACCTTCGATCCTTCTTCAACTGTTTGCAGGAAAAGAACATAAGGATCATGAAATGATACCTGGTTATGAATATTTTGCAGGCAGGCTTAAACTAGGATTTCTTCTTCTTCCACTGAATCAAGAACAAGACTCTCTTGAGAGAGAGAATCTCCTTCATCTTCTTCATTTTCTAAACTGGAGGACTCATCATATACTACAGCTGTGTCCTCTTGGAGCTGCGATATATACTTCTCTAGTGGGATTAGCTCTGTGAAAAGACCCATGTATTCTTGAGCAAGGGTTTGTTCTATTGCTTCCTCTTTTTCAAGAGGAGGCTCCTTGTTTTCATCATGCTAGAAAATATCTTCTCCATATTCCTCCTCATCCTTTAAGATGAAAGGCTGTTGATCTTCAATCATATGAAATTTGGTACTGATGATCTGAGGTGTAACAGAGTGAAGATTCCATGAATATTCATCTATTACTATGCTTTCATAACATTCCCCATCAGTATCATAGATAGGCTGACTTGGTTCATTACTTCTCTGAATTTGCTGGCCCTGATCTTCCTCCCATGAATCTACTGATGATGGTCTTGCAAGCTCAACTTCCCTTTGGAAAAAACCATCATCAAATAGATCATAACTAGGAAAATCATAATCGTAAGCGATGTCACCAATCAAACTTGTCAGATTCTCAGCAAGTCCTTCTTCATTTAGATTTGCAGAGGAGTTTTCTGGATCTGTATCATCAAACTCATTAGATGAATGAGAAATCTTATATGTTATATAAAATATTTCAAAGGTGGACTGCGTGTTTAATATTCAATCCATCTCTTCTTCTATCAACGGAGAGATTTCTCTTTTGACATAGATAGAAGAACAACAGTCCTATGTTTCTTGTACTAACTGATCTGGAGGTTGGATATCTTCTTGAGCCTCTTCTGTGGAGTCTTCACTTGTGCTAGTAGGGAAACCTTAAGGGATTTCTGATGTTTCCTGATCTCTTTTTGATTCAATAAATTTCTTATGACCAGGGTGCCACTCTCCTAGTGGAATCTGAGATGAATTATCAGCCAGAGGGGGGGCCTCTATGCGTGCTGGTTCTTATTCTGCCTTAGATTCTGCATCTTCTATGTGGTTTCTTGTATCCTCAAAGTAGAAATCCCTATCAGCCTCCACTATCAAGTCTTGATATTCTCTAGTCAGCCTAGTACAAGACATGGGTAGGCAATCAGGCATTTCCTGATTACTTTCCTCTTCATATTATATAGACTCTTGAGCATCATACATGTCTCACTCATTGTCTAGGTGTGGAGTTTGCTCTTTCTTTGGAAAATGCATGGGCTTCTCTAGATAATCAACATTTTCATTTAAATTAGCCTCATACATCTTTACTACTAGTTCGCCAAACATGTTTACTATTCTTGTTAATTTATCTGCCAAAGCGTCCAGCTTTTCATCTTCATCCATGCTTGGATCCATGCTTGTACAAAGAGGTCACTATATCTTATCAACCAGTTCAGGGTATTCTACCAATGGAGTCATTGGTCTTTGGGAGATATGTTGTGTGGAGTCGCCAGGTGGATTAATTGACTATTTGAAGCAGGCTGCTGTCCACCATCAGCATCAAAATACCAACCTAAAGGCATTGGTCTGAGTTGTCCCCAGTGGAGTCACCATTATGTTGGAGACTACAATGGGACACAAGACCATATATTAACAGTTAAGGACTCTCATATTTTTTCCCCAGTAGAGTTGCCATTATGTTGGGGTTCCAGTGTTTTGGCCAGATTGGCAAGACCAAAAGACTAAACAACATCATAACCACTTTGGGCCCTAGGATCTAGCCCTCCTAGATCCGGAGAGGGATTTATCCATAAAGAAAATAATGATATATCTTTGAAGCTCAAAATGAGGTATTAGGCTAGGTATGAAGCACAAAGGGGGTTTTAAATGATTTTTTTTGGTTGTTGGGTTGGTCTGAGATAATTAACAAAGAAGGTTATGGAATGAAAGGAGCAAAGTAGTCGGATTTTTCAGCAAAAGAGGATACGTTAAGAATCTGCCATCCATTGGGCTATGGAGTCATGAAAGGGGATTACTTGCAAAACAACTAGCCAAGGCTTTTCAAAGGGAAAGTCATCTATACTAAAGGATCTTGTAGATAGATGGTGGAATGGAACATTAAGAAGTGAAAAGGGAAGACACAAAGGGTAGCTTAAGATAAGAAAAAAGTTCATCTAATTCCATATCTTCTTCAGCATGTTCTCAAAGAGAAAACACTTAAGATTTAAACACAGAACTAGGCCTAAGACCAGAGAAGGAATTTGAACCTTCAATGCTTTGACACCAGCTCATGAGATCTTAGACAGGCAAATCTATTGGAAAAGGACCCCAGTGGACAGAGCTCACACTAAATCCCGAGTATCCAAATTCCTCTACCTCAAACCCAACTAGAACATCCAAGCAGCAAACCCCGAATTCACACATCAGTAAGCATGGGCCAGACCAACATCTTTAACTAGTTAAATTATATGGATTTTCTCTCAAACACACATTAAGCAGAAAATATCAAAGACAAGAAGAGCAGTGGGCATTAGGGTACCAAGCAGGGGTACATCCTAAGCCTGATTTACTAATTCTTATCATAGAAATATGAACAACATGATTAAAACGTGAAATAAGTAAAGGAAACATCACCCGTAATATAGACCAGGATCCTGTGAATTTTCTTGATTAATTGATATGCAAAACCAGTCACATACACTGAGCTTAGTGGTTGATTACAGTCCCAACTTTCTCCTCCCAGCCTACTAAATTACAAACTACTCAGCTAGTCTCTCCCAACAACTGTTCTAACAGTCGAATGAATCCCTACACTAACAGCGACAACAAAAAAAACAACCTTTACAATATGTTCTTCAGGGGTTCTTATAGGAGATTGGATAGTACAAGTAGATGATATACATTAAATTTATTCATTAAGACAAAGTGGGAGAAATTCTCATGCCCACTTTACTTAATGGCTCTACATGCTGTGTGTACTCTTCAGTATGGTCTGGGAGTCTTGGTCAGGTCGATATTTTACCTCAGATGTCTCTTTTAAGTCTTTTCTGGCTATAAGGCACTCTGTTATAGCCTTCTAAAATAAGTGATAGGAGATGGAAAGTCTCCAGGTCTCAATACTCCATAACTGTTGCCCTGACAGTCTTTAAGAAGCTTCTGTCAGTGGAATGGCCTTTAAGAGCTCGAGGAGGCATGAAAACTTCTGTCGGAAGGTGTATGTTGTGTAACTAGCTCCAAAAATAGAAGAAAAAAGATATCAATGCCTTAGAAATAAGCCACATCGAGGGGGCAACCTCCAATACATTACATAAATGAACAATTCTTGGATGATACAATTTACAAAACCTCCTTTCTATATATAGGAGTCCATGGGGCCATAATCTAATCCTAGCCGACTTAAAAATAATAATTTAAGGGCACAATAATAACAATATGGGGGTTACAGGGGTACAATAATAAAAATAAGGGGGGCTACACTAACATAATAAGGGGCTACACTATTAATATAGGGACTTAACATGCCCCTCTCCTTCAAACAAGTGTTGTCCTCAACGCTTCATTATTTCTTGATGCTTCTATATAAAATTCTCATCCTCCCATGTGAAATATTCTATAGGAGAGTTCTTCCACTTGCTGAGATACTCTGAAATTGATCGTACTTGTCGATTTCTTGTTTCTATGACTGCTTCATAACTTCTTTTGATGTGATGTTGATCTTCTTGTTGTTTCATTAGATTCTGCACCAAAGTTGGGTTATCCTTTGAGAGTTGGAGAACTTGTTGTTGATGCTCGATGTGATCTTCCATTAATTTATCATCCATATTTGCTATTATTTGATCCTTTGAACCATCCAACTTACCCTCCATTTCTACTTTTAAACCATCTATTTCATCTTCAATTGCTCTTCGTAAGATTGAAACTTGTTGCACTTGGTACCGCAATTTTGATATCTCATACTGCAACTCTTCCTCTTCATGCGTCATAGTATAGATTTTTGAGGGATTAATGGGTATGGAATTATTTTTTTGAGGCATTATAGAACCAAATACTGATAAAAATTCTAAAATATTCCCTTGGAATCACTTCAAACTGATTTTTCAAATAAGATTTGTGCAATTTGAAAAAAATACACACCTTTTTCTTTCTTTGAGGATCTCGATATTGAAATTGTATTATCTCTGTGATTACAGATCTTCAATATCTTAAATTCAGCACTATAGTAGCCCTCTAAATTCTCTTTTGAATGCCACAGGTCTGACCTGATTTGGATTCTCCAAGACAAAGTTGTGTCCAATCTCCCACAATGACCTAATTATGGACTGGTTCAGTACAACGAACTTGTACGACTTGCCACGTGTCACTTTTTAGTCCTTTGTCTCTAAAATTGATAGCCAAGAAACTACCGTCCGTCTAATTGTGACCACTTTTTATGGCACTCCAATCCGATGCGCAAAGAGAGAGTTATTGAACTTTTCCCACGATTACCTCTTTGAGATGCAATTCAGGAGCCTGAAAAAGCACTACCTTCCACAGATCATATCTCCAACAATATTGCGAACCAAGCTCTGAAATTTTTTGACAACTTTCCTTAGGATTTCAGCTTCGCACCATATGAATTTCAGATTCTTAACCTTCGTAGAAAAAACTTTATAGCGAAAATTCCACGATGACCTGTTTAGGAGCTTGAAAAAATACCTAACGTCCACAGATGATATCTCCGAAAATATTGCGAACCAAGCTCTGAAATTTTTAGACAATCTTCCTCAGGATTGTGACTTCGCACCCTAAAACTTTCAGCTTATGAAACTTCGCAAAAAAAAAGTTATAGGAAAAATTCCACGATGACCTATTTGAAGCAGCGAAACCCTAGAATCCAAAGCCTCTGATACCAAATGTTGTGTAACCAGCTCCAAAAATAGAAGAAAAAAGATATCAACGCCTTAGAAATAAGCCACTTCGAGGGGGAAACCTCCAATACATTACATAAATGAACAATTCTTGGATGATACAATTTACAAAACCTCCTTTCTATATATAGGAGTCCATGGGGCCATAATCTAATCCTAGCTGACCTAACAATAATAATTTAAGGGCACAATAATAACAATATGGGGGTTACAGGGGTACAATAATAACAATAAGGGGGTCTACACTAACATAATAAGGGGCTACACTATTAATATAGGGACTTAATAGTGTACTTTCTGATAAAAGGTACTACTGATGGTGAAACAGATATATGTCTTGTTTCATGTGCTCTTTAGTCTTCAAACTGTGTCTTCTTCCTTTGAACACGGGATTAGGTGCTAAATATTCAATTAACAAGCCCAAATCCCTTAAATATGTTTCCGCAGTTTCGCTTGGCCATTGCTATAATGGCCTCTGCACTTTGAGTCATAGTGACTGTGATTATGAAAACAGACTGAATTCACCACTCTTTATACCCTGCACAAATGCAATAAACTCATTATAAAAAATCCAAGGGAGGTGGTGGAGGAATGTTGTGGAGGCCTTTGGAATGATGGCGCAATAGTGGAAACTGTGAATGAATGGTGAAAAATGGAGCTGATGAAGGTTTGGGGTAAGGGATGTCAAAAATCATTGGATTAGAGGGACAGGCGATGATCCACGGTCAGGAATGGCTGATGGAGCTTACTTTAGAGGAATTAGGAGGAGGGGAATAACTTTAGTGTTAAAAATAAAGATTAGCGCCGGGGTGAAATACAAAGGAAATCAATGAAAATGAATGGAAGTCGGGCGCTTATGATGGTGGGACCCGGCTAGGGTTGAGGGCGATTAGATATGAACCATTAGTTCTCAGGAAGAGATCAACGGTGGTGATTATACCATGAAAATCTATGACAGCCCGATGAGGAAATATGGGTGAAAAACATGATGTGATATAGGCCGTAGATCTGGATCAACAGACGACTATGATTAGATGATGGAGGTTGTGGGGGAAAAAGGAGGAAATGTGGTTTCATGAGGAAAACCATCGGTGTCGCACTGTAGAAAAACGGTATTGAAATCTGCCAAAAAAAAAAAGTGATATATGTCGCTATGCGACACGTGACCTTTTAAAATTGCTTACATCGTGTAAATCTGAAGCGTTAAAGCTCGGACATTAAAATCACGCGATATGGATCTCAGCAATTGGATCTGGGACTGGGAGATATGACGGTGGGAGATGTAGCGTGATGATGGGAGATGTGCGGTCGGTTAAGCAGTGAATAGTCAATGGCGAGTTTAATCCTGGCCGTCAGATCTACTGGATGGATGGTCGAGATTAAAAAGGGGAAGTGGAAGGCAAAGGGTTGAATAAATGGGTGGGATGAATGAGGACCATTAGATCTAAGGAAATCAACGATTGAGATTGGATTGGGGATGGCCAATCGGGGACACACGAGCGGAGTGAGGAGTAATCTGGACCATTGGATCAAGCGAGATGGACGACTAGGATTCAATCGGGGCTCACCAATTGGGAAGATCAACGATACAGGATTGGGCGCTTTGCGATTTGTGATTGAGCGACCTCCGTCCGATCTGAAGACAGATCGATGGCTCTCATGTAATCAAAGGGGTGAATGGGGAGAATGTAGGCGCGATGGGAGACACGCGCTGGCCATTAGATCTGAAAAGATCAACGGCTCAGAATGCGCTCGCGGTATTATAGAACAAAGACTTCGCATTGGAAGAATTCAAGCGTAACAAAGAAAATGCGCTCCCCCGAATGTTCCGATTGCAATTAGCGCCTAGGCCTTTAACACTTGGTTCTGAGCATGGATCATGTGGGGAAGTGGTTAAGCGGCTAGCCGAAAGGGGCTTAAGCCTATTATATGGAAAAGTGGGTTTTTGGCTTAATTTTAGTGCTTTTTAAGGCCAAAAGAGGGATTCAGTAGAGGGAATAAAGGATTTTTAAGCCAAACAAAGGGTGTTTTTAAGGTTTAAGGGGGAGTTGGGATGATTTAGAAGGTTAAAAAGGGAATTTGGAGGACTTTGCAGAAAAGGAAAAAGGTGATGAAAATAGAGGTTTAGAGGGAATGAAATAGGAGGAAATGGAGGCCTTTTTTAGCATTCTTCTTCACAGAACAATAGGTTTTTCTTATGGAAACAACAATGAAGACTTTTCAAAGGACAAGATACACAAGGAGGCTTCAAGGATGATATGTTTTCAGAGGAAATGTATTCCTTGGAGGCTCAAGAACGATTTAGCCACCTGTTTTCTTGTCAAAAAATTTATAGGTGGCTAACAGACAACAAAGTTGAAATCTTCCACCTAGAAACTCCACATCTCTCAGTAGACCTATATACTACACTGGTAGAAGACTCTAGACTAGTTAAAAAGATGCAGCAACCCTTTTTTATTAACAAATATGGATTCAAGGATACAATGCAGATATGCTCCAATGTATAGAGATCACATTCCTAGATTCCCACACAAAATGCCTCAGATAAATTGGGATTCAAACCTGCCTATGTTTCAATATGAAAATTTTGATGACCCCTTGTTACATCTTATCAAATTCCATATACATACATGGAGGTTAAAATTTCAATGGCATGAGGACTGCCTCATGAAAATTTTCATGGGGACATTGGAAGGGAAAGCAACGAAATGGTATGAAGGCCTAGACCCTGGTAGTTAGTTTTCTTTAATAGATTTCCATAAGGTGTTTTATGAAAATTATAAGGAAAAATTTCCATCTTTATCATTAGCTAAAAATTGTTGTGATCAGTCTGAGGATCTCGTACAATACCTTGTAAACATTTATGAATATTTGAGTAATTAGCATCCTGAGGATCTATTAGAGGAAATTGATGCATTTCATACTCAATTTAACTATCATGAAAACCAAAAGGAGTTGGTTGAGGATGAAATCAATCAGGAAATAATGGAAGATCCAAAAGATCTCTCTAAAGGTACAAGTGATGATTCATCATCTCTTTTATGTGAGGCTCAACAGGACCTTTAGCCTTATGACCCATCTTCACAAGAGAAAGAGGGAAACTAGGTTTCTTTCCAAAGAAAGAAAATAATTCCTCCTCTTCTAACTGATGAAGAAATAAATCAGATCCTAGACATACAGCCAACCTACAAATTTTTATGTAAAGAAGATATTTATGTCTTTTCTACTATTGACCTGTCCGTTGAAACATTTCTTCAAGCAGAAACTATATAATAGATTGATACTAATGTTATGTTGCCTCCTCTAGAAGACTTATTGCCAGAGGATGCTCCTAATGAATACATTCAGAAATATTTCAACCCACTCAATCAGAGCATATTAGGTGTACTGGAGAACAACATAGCAATACACTATGAGGCTACCAAGTCAGATGATCATGAGGAAGAGGTGGGGTGTCTTTCCCAAAAGCATCCTAAACACAACCAAATGGAACAAGTAGTCCTGGATGAAGACGATGGTTTAAATCCTCATAGCCACGTATTATTCAAACATCCTTTTTCTGGATTCTTAGAGAAATTTGAAAAGGGGGTAAAATATGCGAGGAGCAGTTTGATGCAGGGTTTAAAGGAAATTTTAAGCACTATTGTTTAAAAACAAGTAATATGGGAGTGGCCTTTTTGTTTTTTTAGCATACCTAAAGGGTTGAATGAAAATCAATCATGTAGTCACTTACTTGATTGGACGTATTGGAAAAGAGAGTTCACTTAATGTATATATAATATATAAGTTATATTATGATAGATAGGTGAAAATAAGCTCAGAATTATGAACATATTTTTATTTTTAGATTTTTTTGACAAAAAAGAAAGAAAGAGAATAGAAAGATAAAAGAGGGAAAATGAAAGAAAAGGTAAAGCCCCATACCAAAAAAGAATGTTTCTGAAACTGTGTAAGTCCAAATGCCACTACTTTCGAGAAAGGAAAGTCTTATTCAGTCATACAACCTAACCATGATTAAACATGTTTTAAATTTCTGCTGATAAGTTAGAAAATAATGATTTTCTAAACCATTCAAACTTCGCTGATCAGTAGACCGGGTTAGGAAGAGATGTTGGTTCGCAAAGCTCAAAACTGAACCAAAGAGAAAAGAGAGGGATGAGTGACAAGTTTTCAAAATTAAAGCCCTCATTTTTCTAAGTTTTACTTGTACATAAATAAAATCTGTGTGTCACTTATCCAAGAGGCCACAACACATGAAAAATCAAACATCTTAACCTTGATTTGGCCATGTTTTGAATTTTATGTTGATAGATTAGAGAATGAAAATCTGTCAAATTGTTTAACCTTGACAGATAAGTAGATTAGGTAAAGAATAAAAGGGCTCATCAGTCTAAGGGTAGAAGTAGATAGTTTTTATGCTTTCAAAAGAAAAAATGATGTCAAGGGTTTACCAATCCAAATGCACCCAAATGAAGAAAAAATGTTAGGAAAAGTATGATGGGTAGGTAGAACTAATATTGAAGCAATCATGTTTTTCAGATTGTGAGATCACAGCTTCAAGGGACAGCAACAAGATCAACATTGAAAAATGAAAGAAATTAGCAAGCATGTGAGGCATCTCATCTGCAAAATCAGAAATATGAGGTTCTTGACACCTCCTGAAAGGAGCTGCCCTCCCCAAGTGGAGCCACTGTTAGTCATCAATATTTTTCACTATCTTTGGATGACTATAGATTGATAGTAGCCTTATGTAAACAAATATTCCTTGAACATTATGTTTTTTCAAAAATCTCACTACCTTCATTATCCCTGTAAAAACTTTTTCACTTTTCCTCAATTGGCCTTCCCAAAGTCACCCTATTGCTCCTAAAAAACTCTTTATGGGCATATACCTTTCATTTTTAACATAATTCCCTGCCTATAGCCTCATTGCTTCATTTTTCCCTTTTCAATAGACTCTATCCTCCCTCTATGGTTTCCTATAGCTAACTCATTCCCATGTTCCTCAAGCATTAATGGTCTCAAAACTATCTTTGTAGGCTCTTTAGATAAATCAAGTACATCGGATTTTAAATATTCACTACAACACTTTTGGCAATGCTCTGTTTTCACTTGGAAATCTCCAAGCCAAGTTTCAATAAAAATCAGGTCAAAGGACCCTTCCACTAGGTCATTATGGTTTTTACATGTTTTAAGGTCATCATTGGATGTTTCAGGCACTGCTTTTCCTTTGCTAGAATCTGGCTCAGATGTAATAGAATGTCAAGACATGGTTATTCAAGAAGGACCTAAAATTTCCAAAGAATTTTGCCTTATGAGTTCAAGACCTACAAATGAGGAAAATGGAAAAGGTTCAGCACTTCTGCAGGAATGTTGAAAGATTTATCAACAGAAATTACTGGTGATGTAGACTATCTACCCCTGAATGAAGACAAATTACAACAAAGGAAAGAGGAAAAACTTGGTCTTGTAGAGAACTAGGTTTTATATACTTGTTAGTCCATTTCAGTGCCAAATAGTGATCACTTGCAGAAAATTACATGAAGGAAGAAGACAAGGCCAAGCATGAAGAAATTCCAGTAGAAAATATTGATGGAATATAGAAAAAGGTAAGGTGAACTAGGCAAAAGCACTAAACCCTAATTTCCTCTTCAACTGGGCTAGGGTTTGCTTTGGAAAATAGGCATAGGAGTAGAGGATCCATATGGTAGGTCATATCAGGAAGCATGAAGCCATACCAACTCATAAACATCATGCCTCAATCATTTTCCAAGAATTCATTCCAAGAGTCAAGCCATTTGCCACTCATAGGGCCAGTTTTTCCTCATATTATGTTTATAACCAAATGGAGATGAAATTAACAAAAGTGAGAGAGGTGTTTTTCCCTCATAGGTCAAGCGAGAAAAACCTCCTTCATTTTTTATGCAGGTATCATGGTTTGGGAGAAATGTCAATTTACAGGTGCTATAAGAGGTTTGCTGCACTTATAGAGTGACCCTGGGAAGATCACGTTTTCTCATAGCTAGAATGTCAAAATGACTTGCATGATGATTAAAATGACAACTAGACTGGAATTTATTTCGAATGAGCTATCATGAGCTCAATTTGGAGTTGAGGAGGGCCTCCAAAAGTTTCCTGCACCAGCACTCTGCATTTCTGCACCCTCATTCAGCACTTTTTGACCAACCTTGGGAGAATCAACTTTTGACAGGTCAAATTAACTATAATGAGCAAAAAAGAGGTATATTTGGAAAGTATACTTCATGCGATTTCCAATGCGCTATCCAGGGCCCGATTGTGACACAAATAAGGCCTCCAAATATGATCTTCAAAAAGGCATTGCGTGCTGAGAAACAGGTACTACGCGCTCAGAAACTAGCGTTGCACCCTCAACCCATGGCGTTGTGCCCACAACACTCGCACTACGTGCTCAGACAGAGAGGGTTTCTCACTCTTCTAAACTCCCAAATCACATCAAAATTTCCTTTAAATCTTTGCTAAAATCATCCAAGTTCTCTGAAGGGGTAAGTACATCACATGAACCCTATTTTTATGACCATTTGATCATCATTTAATGAATCAAATGAAACCCTAAGAAAAACCCTAATAATTGGCTACAGATCACTATTTCATGCTTATTTCATCCTTCTTGAAGAGTATTAGTTATAGACAAGGTTAAATACATTCTTTTAGGGCTTCCATTCATCTTGCTTGTCACTACATCTCTTCCCTTATTTCTCACTCATTCCAGTCATTTTCAAACTTCCATTTCATACCCTCCCTTCATCTCATTTCACACCAGCACTAGGGTTTCCTAAAAATAGAGTTTACAATGTCTAAGGGTGAAGACAGTGTTATGGAGGCCCAAATACCAAGGAGGCATGATCATAAAGGAGGGAAGATAAATAGGTTTGAACCCCTCAATACAAGAGAAATCATGGCATCTCTGCTTACTCTTTCCTGCTTCAAAAATGTAAGTTGTTTTGATTTTTGTGATAAGGTGCAAAAGGTACAAAATCAACTTGAGCTAAAAATAATTTTTATTATTAATTTTCATGAAAAACAAGTTAATCTCGTCGGGGTCACCTTCGAGTTATCTACAAATGCAATTGTAGATGCTACTAGAATACCAAGTGTGAGTGAGAAATGGTTCAAGCAAGAAAGCCTAGACATGAGCTAATTTGAGCCATATCTAAAACCTTAGTATAAATACCACCACAAGTCCATATTCCCCTTTTCTCATATGATTGATAGTTATGTAGCTATGGTGAGGATAATCATGAAGTATTTTACATGTGAGGGAAGATTTTCCTGCCTATACTCCTACCACATCTGGCTTCTTATGCATTTCACCAGAGTTGGGATGCTTAATATACCATATGATATTTACAGAAGCATTGAAAAAATGGCCTACATGGTACAAAAGAGACTATCCTCAGCAAATGCTTAGCCTATTCCGTCACTCACTTATCAAGATGGTGGTTATGCACAAACTACAACAGAAAGGCATTCCATGGGAGACCTTCATTGGCAATGAGGTGTTCACTACTCCACAAGGCCAACATCAACAAGATATACCTTCCTCATCTCATAATAGAATTCCTTCTTCTCCTTCACTTCCTTTTGTTCACACATCTCCACTCACTCACATTCCTTCACCTCATGATGATCCTCCTTCATCACCCTTCCACAATCCTTCACCTTCATCTCATGATACCACAACATCAAACAATGAAGAGAGTAGTGAGATAGATGACACTGAGATGCTTGACATAGATTATTTTACTTTTACGTATCAAAGAGGTCATAGGCAAGTGTTTTCTCCACGGATTGTGGAAGGGGCCCTGCCTTCATCATCAACAAAACAACTTGATAAGGGTAAGGAAAAATTTCCAAAGGAGGTCATTGTTGAAAAAGAGGATGAACATGAAACTTAACAAGAGTTTCAACTTATTGACTTTGAGATTGAATATGAGGATATCATTACAAACATGTTGATCAAGAGCAAGGATACCCAAATTAGGGAGCTACAAACCAATCTTGGTAGAGAAAATAATGTGATCAAATTATTTGAGGTATAAAACTAGAAATTAGAGACAGAGAAAGCCATCAGTGAGGTCAGAGCTATCAGAGCTCGAAAAGGGGCTGGAAAAGCCAAGGCTATGCTATATGAGAGATTTCGCACTCTTGATGACATCAAGGATGAGGAAGAACAACTTCCTAGGAATTGGCCAAGGACAATTGGGTTGAAGAAGGCCTTAGCCCTAGAAAGAGAGAAAGAGACAAGAGTTGGTAGAGCAGCTCACTCCAAGTGAGATGCTTGCCATGGAGATCAGATATGATAGAGAACCTTGGCTATAAAGAGCTAATGTGCACCTATAAGGTCAACTTGAGAAGGAAAAAAGAGACATTAACCTGCAGAAGAAGATGGCAATACATTATGCCATGAGGAACAGAATTGCAAGTGAGAAGCTCAGAAGAGCCCTTGCAAAGATTCAAGCACAAAATGAGGCAAAGGAGAAGGGGAAATTGGATATCCTTTCTGATGTATCCTTCCAAGCATCCCAAACATGATCAGCAAGGTAAATTCCAAATTTTAGCACTTCGGTGAAAGTTTTGATTTTTGACTATTTGGCTAGCAGAAAAAAGGGTCAAACACGTAGCGCCACTAACGCTGCGCTATTTTTTGGGACACCAAAATGATATATGGCTTACATATTCATGATCCTCATGGAAATTACATCATCCACAAAACATTTCAAGTCATTTGGAGCAAAACGTCTCCTTCAAAAGGGCCAAAAACAACCTTAAAAACACCTTTCTGTCGTCTTTTTAGCACTAGTGTTGTGCCCTGAGCAGTCTTGTGAGAATGAATTTTTGACCTAGAAAATGGACTCTATTATAAAAAATAATGGCAGATTTGGAAACTAGACAAGACATGCTTTCCAATGAGATATCATGGAGCTCTTTTGGAGACTGGGAAGGCCTCCAAAACTTAGCTGTAAAAAGGGAATTCTTTCCGGTTTTGGTGCTGCACCCTTGGCCTGGCACTACGCCCTCAGCCAGTGGCACTGTGCCCTTACCATAAATTCAACAAAAGACATAAGAAGTTATTGAAAAATATATTTTGAAGGCTTTAAGGACAATTATCTCTAAAATTAGGTGAGGAGTTATGTTAGAAGTTATTTTTGTCATGAATCAGTTTGGGATATTTGTGCCTTGGGCCTTGCATGGTATCAATGGTGAAATGTATTTATTATGCAATAAATGACTTCTCAAACCCTAGGTAGGGTTCACCTCCTCATTTTTCAAATAAATACTGCATGTAATCCTTCATATTTGTTTTTGGTTGTTGGTTGATTGTTGAGCTTAATACATGGACTTGGAGTTGTGAAGAAATTGGCTTTGGAGTTTTGTGAATGTTTTGATTTGAATGGAAATGGAGAAATCACATTCATAGGATTCATGAACCTATTTAATGGTGGTTTTGTTCTAATTTAGTACCTTTATTCTTATGTTTTCCATATTGTGAATCTTTCTCTTGCAATAGAATAGAAAATTTAGCTTAAGATATGTTGTTAGAGGCACCTTAATTCTGTCTGCTTCTATTTCTCTAATGTTTTCCTCTGCTAGGTCTGATTAGACAATTCTTAATTGCTCTCTAGTTCCACTAAGCTTGTTTTTCTTAAGAATGGTTTAATGGAGGAAAGCCAAAGAATTTTATGGTATGCCTTGTCCTTTAGTGTAGCTCAAAACATTGTTTTTATGGCCTTTTTATTGGAGTTTACTAATTAGGATTTGGTTGAAGAATTTTATGGTTTGCCCTGTCCTTTAGTCCATCTTGAATAGTCACTTTGAAGGTATTTTATAGTTTTATTAAATAATTTAGGATTTCCCTGCTCTTTAATCATGGCTTATTTGTTATCTTGCATGTTTTCTTTCTCTAAAGGTAAATAACTAGAGAAATTAGGAGTTCCCTGCTCTCTAGGGTTTGCTGGATTGTTGTCTCAAAGTTTACTTGATAAATTTTGACTAAAGAAGTTTATGGTGTGCCCCTTCCTTTGGTTATTTCTTAAGCATAGTGATCTTGAAAGCCCTTCTTGTTAAAGTATATGTTAAAGGATTCTTAATTACCCTTTAAAATTACTATGTTCACAATTTAATGTTCATTTTACATCCACATAAGCTAATAATACCCATTTGGATTTGTTAACTTGCCCTATGAAACATCCTTGAGTCATTGTTGTCCCTTTTAAGCCTTTTACAGACCCCATAGCCCAATGGTTTGAATTTCTCTTACTCTATCTGTTCTTCTTGAGAACCTACCCAAACAAACAAAACAAAACAAACTAACCCTATCACTTTAACTAGACTAAAATCAGCGTCCTAAAACAAAAAAAGTCGTATCTTTTATACAAACATAGAGAGAGCCCTCTCTGAGTCCAGGAAGGCTAGTTCCTAGGACTCCAAAGTTGGTTTTATGTTACCCTTGTCTATTTGGTCATTTTCAATCTGCCAAATTATAGGGACCTAACAACACTCACATCATAATGCAGGTAGAGGAGGTCACAAAATTAGTACACTAGATACATGGCACTTATGAGCGCGAGTGTAGAGACTAAGCCATCCTCATTCGAGGAAGCAGTGAAACAAGCAATATGGGTTAATGGCATGGTAGAGGAGGTTGATTCCATTATCAAGAGAAATGCAGTGGAATTTTTCCCAAGGCCAAAGGAAAAGTCAGTTGTAGGATTTATGTGGATCTACAAGGTGAAGCAAGCAAAAAATGGGAGTGTTGAGAAACAAAAGGCCAGATTTGTGGCCAAGGGGTTCTCTTAGGTGGAGGGAATTGATTATGAGCAGACTTTTTATCTAGTATGAAGGTACTCTTCAAACATATATATTCTATCAAATTCAGCGCATATGGCATGGAAGATCGAAATATACTTTCTTGGTTGAGAGCTACTCTATAAGAAGCAGAAGGACAAAGAGAAAAGAGGACCTTCAAGTAAAGGACCAAAAATGTATTTTGGGTATGCTTCATATATGAAAATGCTTATTTAGGAGGAACCTTATTCCTATGAAGACACAACCAAACATCAAGAGTGGGGAGTTCAATGTAAGAAGAATAACAATCAATCATGAATAACAATGTCTAAGAAATTGTCCCTCGGCCAAGGGAAAAATCTATAGTCACTTGAAAATGGATTTACTAGATAAAGCATCTCGCGGATGGAAGGATTGATTAATACAAATAAATATTTGTAGCAAGAGACATCTCAAAAAAAGAATGGATTGATTACGAGGAAACCTTTTCTCCTACAACTAAATATACAACAATATGATTGCTTGTTTCTTTACCTACTATTATAAGACAAAACATTCATCAAATTTATGTTAAGAAAACATTTATAAAAGGGACCATTTATGAAGAGGTTTAAACAGAGTAGCCTTAAGTATTTTAAATAAACTAGAGGGAGACTCATGGCAGTAGGTTGAAGAAATTTCTATATGCCTTAAAGAAAGCACCTATAGCTTGGTATGAAAGAATGGATGCATATCTATAGAGACTTGTCTATACTGGTAATGAAATTATACAACTCATGGGATATAAAAATTCATATTGGGGTGGTAGTGAGACAAATGGAAGAAGCACAATAGGTGGATGCTTTAGTCTAGGATCATCCATTATCTCATGGATGAGCATAAAGTAGGATACATATTTTTTAAGTAGTGTTGAAGTTGAATATGTTACTGCAAGGGAATTCTATTGGGAGGTTGTTTTGATTAGGAACTTATTTTCAAATTTATTTAAGGACCACTCAACCTTACTCATATACACTGTGACAATAATATTTGTATAAAAAACAAGTACCACTACATCAAAATCTTGGTACGATATGGGGTCATTGAGCTACATAAAATACCTACTTATGAAAAACTACCAGATATTTTCACTAAAGAGTTCCCAAAAAAGAATCTTGATTATTTGAGAGACACACTTGGATTGGCATACTATCTCTTCATTAATTTAGAGGGAGTGACATTGGATAGTTGTTTTAAATTATTGGTCAAACACTAGACTAGGATTAATAGTCATAAGTATTAGTGAAGGCCATAAAGAAAGAATGGATTCCATAGGATTAGATAAGAATCTCCAGATTAGAACTTCTAATGGATTATAGAATCTAAGGAAAGAAGTTATTGATCAATGCTCTTTGAGAATGATGTAGGGAATACAAGATAAGAGTAGTCGAAGAGGACCAATATTATTTGAGGGTGTGTGATAGGGAATAAATTTTAAGAATAGTCCTAAAAGGACATAACTGTTGAGCATTTGAATGGGTTATGTGCCTTAGAGGTAGTGTGGTAGCTCATGTAAATCCTCCCAACACAATTCTCTTAATTTTGGTGAGCTTGTGTACTGAAAGCCTTCACGGACAATGTTGGTTATGATATATATTCTTGAAAATTATGGCTTATTAATCCAACTATTCTTATGAGAATAATTCTAGATTGAGGTTCCTTATACCAATGAATGGGATTACGAATACCTCCCTTTACAAGACAAAGTGTTGGAAATTGTAACTAGGTTTGGTCCTCATAACGACCTATTTTGTCATTATGACATTGTATACTTTGTATAAAGGGAAAAAGAAAGAATGAAAATATACTTTTATGTAAATCATGGATTTTGTGCTAAATTTTTTTGTCAAAGCATGTTCTTCATGCTTCTAGGTATTTCTAGGACAAAGAATAAATTATGTCATGTGCTATATTCTCATTTGGACTCATTGTAATAAAGATATATTATCAATAAAAAGCCATTTTTAACCCCAACACTAAGTTTTCCAAGGAGCATATCAAATTAGCCTAAATCAAGGGTTATTCAACCCCTAAAATAGGCTATAAATACAAGGATATCAACCTCATTTGACACTCATGCAAGACATTTTTTATCTGTAATATTGAAGGAAAAGAATAGGAAGGAATAATTGAAGTTTCTTGGGTTAAATATCTCTCTCTCTCTCTCTCTCTCTATATATATATACATATATATATATATATATATATATATATATATATATATATATATATTTGTGTGCGTGTGTGTGTGTGTGCACATGTAAAGTTAAGGTTTATGTGAAGCTACAGTTGTAGGAGGTTGAAATTCAAGGGAAATTTTGAGAAGCAGTTACAAAGATATCTGTGTGTGTGTGTGTGTGTGTGTGTGTCTGTGCATGTAAAGTTAAGGTTTATGTGAAGCTACAGTTGTAGAAGGCTGAAATTCAAAGGAAATTTTGAGAAGCAGTTACAAAGCCGAAATTATGGGACAAAGTTGTAGTAGGTTGAAGTTTGGAATTTGTTGTGAAGAATAATTTGTTGGGGCACTGACATGGTGGTTGAGAGGTTTTTGGGACATGGTATTTGTGCCTTGGAAGCCTCATTTATAATAATATTCTATAATAAGGGAAGAAATTTTCTAGGTTTTACTCTTGGAGGGATTTCACCATAGCTTGGAGCCTATATCGCATGTACTTTTTCTTGTTGCGATCTTCATTGTTTTGGTAATTTCATGATGAATAAATATATAATAAAGTAATAAAATGGTAAGACACATTACAAGTAATTATAAAGTTAAGGAAAATATATATAAAGCTTAAGTGATGTGGTGATGATGCATATTGATATGCATGTTGATTTTTTTTGTATTGAAAATTTTCTTTTCTTTCCATTTGAATTAGATCTGTAAGTGTATTAAGGAATTTATCTATTTATTGTTTTCCTTATAACAAACTATTGTTCTGAAATCAACATGGATCATGTGAATTATTGTATCTTTTCTATGTAAGTTTGAGGTGAATCTTACCGATGTTGTTGCTTGACTATATTATTTAGCAGGTAGTAGCCTAGTCTTAATAAACTAAAATTTGCAAGTTTTAATAGATTGGTTAGTTCTATTTTAAGGTTTTGTTGTAGCTTCGTTTCATAGACACTAGAGATTTGTCCCCTTGCTACTAACATTGTCTTGCATCACTAAGACCTTATTTGATGGTTTTATGTTCTTTCATTACCTTTTATTATTAAATGGCATATCAAATATATATGCAAAAAATTATTTTATTTTTTCATCCTTTTTGCATTATATTGTATCTTTCTTTGGATTAGAATTATTGAACTACTTTGGTTTTTGACATGATTTTTTTGTATATGTGAGGTTTCCAATGTTCTATTAATTCAAGTGGATGGGATCTCTCTTATGGTCCCTATTTTTAGTTCTTCTAAAAAAATATTTTCACTTACCATAAATTTTTAAATATCTTTGGATTATGAAAATTAATTGTAAATCATCAGGCTTTGTAGCATACCCACCATATTTTCTCAAAAACAACAACCCAAAATAAATGATTTGTTATAATGAATTAGAAATTCCACATTTATAGTAAAGCAATATTAGCTTCGATTTATGGCCTTATATGGATATTGGAGTGTAAACTTTGAAATGACAGAAAACTTTTAAAGACCCCTTTATTATTTTTTTTCACTATAACATCCTAATATAATTATTATAGTTCTTCTCCTTTGATTTATTGTAGTTGGTCATATGATGTTCTGTATAGACAATTATAATTCACCACAGTGAAATAAAAAATCTATTGGCTCCCTAAATTGTGAATCCTACCTCTATAAGTTGGAGGGCCACCATTACATATGTGAAGTATAGATCTTGTTGTGGGTGAAATTGAAACTTCATATTTAGGAAGGATCATATTTGGTTATGTAGGAGATCAACCAATATTTCTCGATGTGGCAGATAATACGTTTCTACCTCACATCAATCCTCCCTTGTATCATACTATGAACCCTATTATTATTACTGTGAGTGAGACTCATCATTAGTGGTTTTTAATATTTTATAATCAATATTGTTATATGTTTTGTGTGTGTTGTTCTTACACTGTACAAGAACCAGCCATTTCATCATCAAGTGCTACCATAGGTAGGTAGATGATATATTCACTAGCTTGGGTTGGATTTATTGGGATATCTAACCATTAACCAAGTACATTTTCACTATGGTCTTGTGGAATGTAGCCCATATGATCATTTACCCCTTCTAGTTCCCCCCATAATTGAGTGTCTTTCCTTAAAAATATTTTGTTTTTGTTCATGAAAATGTTAGTTTTTATAACATGGAGTTATCCACCTTCCCCCTAGGTATACTTTTACTAACATTACTAGATCCACTATTAGGATTCCTTCTTGGAGGGATTCTTTGATGGAGGACCACCTTTATTCCCATTGCTACTAAGGAAACAATGTTTTGGATTAATTTAGTGTCGAATGTAGTAGTGGCTTACAAGGAGGTACATCTTTTCTTGGGATCATCCATTAATTTCAGAATCTATATGTTTAGGGGAAATTTCATGAGAAGTACCTTTTCTCCTTGGAAGTGTTCCCATGTTTTGGGGTTCACTGTCTTTTGAGAGAAACTCTTCGAAATCCAATTTTGGTCGTATGGATGTTTATACCTTTGGGAGTAACATTTTTAGTAGTTACAATCCATCTCGAGGCCCTAATAATTTTATGAGAGATTTTTTATTGGCCCTAAAACCTTAAGAAAAATAATCCAAATGGAAATTACTCGAGATGTAGAAGCCAAAAAATTGAGGCACTGTAAGGTGCATCTATGATGATTTTTCATAGTCTGGGATGACTTTTCACTAGTGATAGTTACTATTCTAAAAAACACTTGACTTTCCAAACCTTTAAATAATGATAAATGATATTATTATACATAACAAATTATGGATATACATTCCCATGAAATTACCCTATAAAATAATAATGTTCCATGGATAGTTGGGATGCTAAAGGATATTATGCTTTTTAGGCATAATTTCAGTAATTGGACTCTTTGATATATCTGATATAAAATATAAGATAATCAAGAATTCACTTTTCATCACTCATAAACCTAGAAAGAGTGATTCATCATTCCTTGTTGTTCTACAAAGAGGAGTCCTTAATTTATATGTAAAGAGATGGGGTGATGAGCCATGTAGATATTCCTGTTGAGTTTTTTATATTGAATTTTTCTCTTTGCTTGCATTAGATTTAGATTTGTAAGTGTATTAATGGCATGATCTTCTATGTTTTTCCTTACAAAAAATATTGCTATCAAATCAAATTGGATCATGTTAATTAATGTTTCTTGTTAATGTAAGTTTGAGGTGCATGTTACCTATATTGTTGCTTGAGTATGTTTTTTTAGCATGTAGTGGTCTAGGCTCAATAAACTAAAACTAGGAAGGTTTAATAACTTGGTTATTTATGTTTTAAGGTTTGGGTGTAACTTCTTTGTAGAGACTATATATTTTTCCCTTAGCTAATAACATTCTCTTGCATATCTATGTCTATCCATTACCATTTTTTTAAAATGATATATGAAATATATATTGAAAATGTTGCTCTAAATAATTGAATGTTTAATGATAAAATGTTCCTTTTTACATTATCATGTATGTTTGTTTGGATTATATCTATCGAACTATTTTTTTCAATAGGTTCATTTTGAGTATGTGAGGTTTCGAGTATCCGATTAATTCAAGTGAAAGGGATATCTCTTATGGTCCTTATATTAGGTTCATCAAAAATAAATGAAAAAATAGCTTACCTTTATATTCACATATCATTGGATTATGAAGATTCATTATACATGATCAAGATTTGGGCCATACCCTTTTAGAAACAACAACCAAAAATAAATTATTATCTATCATGAATTAGAAATTTCATGTTTGTGGTAAATCAATATTAGTTGTGATTTATGGCCTTATATGAAGATTGGAGTGTAAAATGGAAATAACAGCCAATAGAGTGTGAGGTCTAATAATTTCATAACTGCTTGAGAGAAAGTTCATATAGCATAAGAGTTAAACATGAGCCAACATTGGATGAATATGGAGTAATATATCCACTTTATTTATTTTGTCTATTTGATTAGTACATGTATGAGGATATATTTTGGTAAGGATTATCTTATCACAAATACCTGAGTGGGGATTTGGGCTTATTTTCTCTACACATACATGCGATCACGATTTATGACTATTCCATTTGTTGTTCAAATCTAAGGTGGTATATATAGTAATTGACTTACGTGATTATAGGTGGCAAGTGTCTATAACACCCGTGCATGCATTATATCACTATAGGAATGACCTTGGGGAGATCGTATACACTAACTACACGGGCACTTGCATTGATAAAGGATATTATCGGAATGTTATTAATTGCTTCTCATATATTTTCGCGTTGGACATGGGCTCTAATCACTCCTGGTCCATTTTTTATTACCCCTTTATCATTTTGTTCCCTTGTAATACCCTATTAGAATGATTAGAGTTTTTCACTTTTGTTATTTTGCAGTTGTCCACATGATGTTGTTTATACATAATTTTAGTCCACCATGGCTAAATAAAATTAAGATCCATAAAATTAATATTCAAATAACTTTGGATTATTAAGATCCATTGTAAATCATCAAGATTTGTCCCATACCCACCATATTGTTTCAGCAACAACAACCTAAAATAAATGATTATTTATAATGAAATAGAATTTTCGCATTTATTGTAAGAAAATATTAGCTTGGATTTAAGGCCTTATATGAGTATTCGAGTATAAACTTTGAAATGAAACAAAAGCATTAAATGCCCCTTTATCCTTTTGTTTCCCTATAAAATCTTCCTAGAATGATTATAGTTGTTTATTTATTATTGTAATTGGCACGTATTTTGTTATGTATAGAAAATCATAATTCACCATTTCTAAATAAAAATAGATTGATCCCATAAATTGTGAATCCTTCCTCAATAAGAGGAAGGCACACCATTAAATATGTGATTAATATAGCTTGTTGTGGATGAAATTAAAACTATAGAGTTACGAAAGATCATATTTGTTTATGAAAAAGATTACCAAGTACTGCTTTACGTGGTAGAGAAGAGTCTACCACCTCATTTTAATACTCCTTCCCTATGTCTCTACTTGTACTAACATTAGTGCATCCATTATTAGATTTCCTTTTGGATGGACTCTTTGATGGACGTCCATATATATTCCCAATTCTATTAAGGAAGAATTGTTTTGGGTAAATTTAGCTTCCAAAGTAATAGTTTGTTATGAGGAGGTATATCTTTTCTTAGGATCATTAATGATTGTAAGTATCCATATGTTTAGGGAAAATATCATAGGAAGTTCCTCTCCCTTCGGATGTTTTCCAATGTTTCATGATGCTCTCTCTTCTCGAAGAACTTCTTTGAAGGCTAATTTTAGTCCTATGAATGGCTATACCTTCGTGAGTAACTTTTTTAGTAATTACAATCCATATAAGGGAACTAATATTATTATACCTTTTTTATGGGCCCCAAAACCTTATGGAAAGTACTCCATTTCTAGATGCCAAAATGTGGGGGGACTACAAGGTGCATCTATGATGCCTTTTCTTAGCATAGATGCACTTCACTGTCCATAGTTATCATTCTTAGAATCACTTGACTTTATAAATCTACAAGTAATGATAAATGATATTATTGTAGATGATAGAAGGTGGATATATATTTCCATGAAATTACCCTACAAAATATTGATGTTCCATGGGTAGTTGGGATGACAAATGGTATTACATTTTTTGGATATTATTTGAGTTATTAGACTCTTTTATTTAACTGATTTAACTATAAGGCAATCCATAATTTCACATTCATTACTCGTAATAAATATAGATAGAGTGATTTATCACTCCTTGTTAGTGCACAAAGAGAACTCCTTTGTTTCTACTTAAGGATATGTGGTGATCATGCATGTATACAAGGGTGCATAATTTTTATATTGAAATATTCTATTTGTTTGCGTAGAACTAGATCTATAAGTTTATTGAGTGCTTGATCTTATATTTTTTCCTTATAACAAACTAGTCTTCTAAAATTAAACTAGATCATGTGAACTAATGTTTCTTTTTAATGTAAATTTTAGGAGCATGTTACCTATTTTGTTGCTTGATTATCTTATTTAGCAGGTAGTGACCAAGGCTTAACAAACTGAAATTGGGAAGGTTTAATAACTTTGTTAGTTCTCTTTTAAGGTTTGGGTGTAGCTTCTTTGTAGAGACAATAGAGATGTTCCCCCTAGATAATAACATTGTATTGAACCTTTGAACTATTATTTTTTGTTTCTATATGGTTTCATTACTGTTTCTTCTTAAATGACATATGGAATATCTATGCAAAAAAATCTTCTAAAGATTTTACTGTTTCATGCTAAAATTTTCCTTTTTTCATTAACTTGAAAGCGTATTTGGATTACATTTATTGAATTACTTTGTTTTTCAACATTTTTTTTTAGTATGTGAGTTTTTGATTGCCCCATTAATTTAATTGAAGGAGATCTCTCTTACAACCCTTAACTTCGGTTCATCGAAAAAAAAATATTTTCACTTACCTTTATATTTACATATCATTGGATTATGAAGAGTCATTGTATATGGCAAAGATTTGGGCCTACCCTTTCCACAAAGACAACCCAAAATAAATGATTAGCTATAATGAATTATAAATTTCACATTTATAGTATATCAATATTAGTTGAGTTTTATGGCCTTATATGAGGATTGGAGTGTAAACTTTGAAATACCACAAAAATGAAACTAGAAGTCAATAGAGTCTATGAGGTCCAATAAATGCATATAGTGCTTGAGAGAAAGCTCCTATAACATAAGAGCTAAAAATGAGGCTACCTTGGACGAATCTGGAGTGATATATCCACTTTGTTTTTTCATTTTTTCTATGTTATTAGTACATATATAATGATATATTTTGGTAATGATTCTCGATGACAAATACCTTAGTGGGGTTTTTTGCTTATTTTCTCTACATATACGTGTGATAATGATTTATGACTAACCCCTATATTTTTTAATTGTCATGTGGTAACTCTAGTAATTTAATTAGGTGGTTATAGGTGGGAGGTGTCTATAACAATTGATACATGCATTATATCACTATATGAATGCTCCTAGGGAGATATTGTACATTGCATACATAGGGCCTTGCATTGATAAAGGATAGTATTGGAATGTTATGTAATTTCTTCTCATATATATATTTTTTGGAATTGGACTATAATCCTCCCTAACCAATTTTTGGATTACCCCTTTATCATTTTGTTTCCCTGTAATATCTTATTACACTACAAGGAAAAGACCGTCTAGTGGATGTTTTTGAGGAATCCCTTATAAAAATAGCCCAAATATCCATTTGTAGCAGAGGTATCTAGAGGAGGTTGGCGGGTGGAGGTTTTTGTGGATGTTTTTTTTCTGGTGTGTTTCTCATGATAAACCGTGCCACTGTGTTTAACACACAATGCACTAGTGTGTACTGAAAACTGGTACAATGAGACCCTTTTCTCTCCGTACAAACCTGCATGGTGCATATAATTACTCTAACACACCGGTGTGTTACATAGAAACAGGCATGGTGCATATTAAAAACCTGCGCACTGCCCGGTGCATCTCAAAAACCCACACACCAAAATAGGGTTAAACAAAATAAAAAATTACTGGCCAAAAAATCTACATTTTCACTTCTTCGGTGCTCCAGGCATCTCAAGAACCATTGTGAATTTATTTTGTGTGAGGTTCCCTACCATTGGTGCTCCCATTGCACGCACTACATCCATCCATTTCCCACCTTGTGGAGTTTGAATTTTAAAAAACGGTGGGAAAATTTTGTTTCTCCAATTCCTTAGCAAATATGCCTCCTCGATGCGCAAATGTACAGGTATTATACTTGTTTCTCAATAATTAAATGTTTTAGGGAATTATATTTGTAAAAAAACTTAAAAATTACCATTTGAAAGAAAAAAAAATTGCGCGATGTGCTCGAGCCGTTCGACTTGCACCGTTCACGATGCTACCTGTAAATTTCCAGGCCTCACCATGAACGGTGATAACGGAAACCACACAGGGTTTCGGTGTGATACCTAAAAACATGCATCATGTTTTTTTTTTTTAACTGACATGGTGGTTCAGTTGTTTAAGTGACCACACTGTTGACTATGTACTAGTGTCGGGAGGGTGGTGTGTTGACCAAACTATGTGCCTCGAGGTAGATAGTTCGGTCAATGTAATGCCCTCGTGAAATCAGTACATAGTAAACAGTGCGGTCATTTACAAGACTGCACCGTTGACCATATAATGATGTTGGGAAGGTGGTGCAATGACCTAACTATCTGCCCCAGGGCACATAGTTTGGTCAATGCACCACCCTCCCGACATTGGTACAAGTTAATGGTGCAGTCATTTAAAGGATTGTACCATTGACCATGAACTGTTGTTGGGAAGTGTGTTGACCTAACTATGAATTATAGTTTCCTCAACGCACCACAGAAAAAATTACATTTTATTTTTTGTAGTGTGCGAACAATTTCCATGTGCACCAAGAGCGATGCGCGATAAAAATGAACACACCGGTACTGGTGCGTCAATTTTTTTTTGGGTGCACTGATTGTTTTTTTTTAATATATATACATGTCTCATTTAATAAAAAAATGTATTTAATATGTCAATCATTTAGTGATGTTAAAACAGATAACAAAGGGAACAACAAGAACATATGAAGGACCAGTATAACGTGATTAACCTATGGGAGGCATGCGAAAGGGAGAGACTTATGTACCCTCACCCTATTACGGCAGTGACCCAGTTGCTCCTAAGGGAGGTAGGCCTCCTCAAGTTCTATGAGGAGACTACATCCCTGAAGGGCCATAATGGGTTATTAGGAAAACTCATCTTCAAGTGGAATGCCCACCGACAGGCTTTCGAGGTCGTTCCTGACCAGTGGTATGCACCCACGAAGGAGGAAATATATTTTATTACTAGCCTATCTAGGAGAGGGTAGGATTTTACCTAGTTCCTAGATTTCCCCGTCAGCTATGCAGTAGGGAGTCAGTTGGCATACTCCCAGAGATACATTAGGGTGTCTGGTGTCTAAGTTGCATATTTCTTTGCTTGCTGTAGAGGAGGTGAGGTGCCTCTCACTACTGTTGACGACAATTTCACACTATACCAATGATGGGTGATGCATTAGGTGCCCTCTTTTATTTTATGTTTATTCTTTATTCCAGGTGCCATGACTTGTGAGATGTTCCATGATTTTTTTTTGCGGTAGTTTTGTATAACATTAGATAGATGTTGTTCTCAAGCACGTGGGAGGTTGACCTTCCCTTTTTATTCAGATTTATTTTGTTTATTTTTTGATAGGTTTCCAGAGATGAGGCCTACTTCTATTTGGTAGCCTCGTAGGATATTGTTGCACATACAGATGTAGATGTGGGGCCAAATGATGCACAAGAGGGTCCAGTCTGACGTTCGAGCCATGATATCTCTTGATGCACTAGAGTTGATATCCAATATTTATGATCACTCCTTCATTTTGGTGCCATGTCTATATGTAGTTTGGATTAGCAAGGGTGTACCAACATCCTCTTAACATAGGATGAGCCGCTAGATTCAAGAGGAAATATTAGTGTTTCTTTAAATTAGTATAGTTTCTTTTATTGTCTTAATTAATTAATTATAATTATCAAATTTATTCTAACATGTTATTTAACTTGTTTTATTAATTTTTTTAATTAAATTATCTAATTATTGTTGTGTACTTATATACATTTTGTAGATATTGGGTCATTCGTTGGCGATGAGATTCCACTGCCACTACATGATCCAAGTGTAGATCATTTTGATGAGGAGATAGCAGAGGTGACAGATTAGGGTGAAAAACTTGATCCTGATCGGACGCAGATACCCGCAGGTGTGAGGTGTACATCGGACACCCGATTTAGGATGGAGTTGGACAACCAAATCTATTGACTCCTAGTTGGGGAGGGAGTTAGGTTGGTTACAATCAGAGAGATATAGGTTGATCATAGGCTGACACAAATCTGGAGATGCATTCCCCACAATATGTTGACCCTCATGCGTCATATAGTTTGAGCTACCAGAGAATTGGCACGAGCTAGGAGGGGTAAGCATCGTGTAGATGAAATACGACAGATTAACGCAACATCTGATGATCATGATCATGAGGGGAGTGATCATCATTCTAGTACTCCACTTCCTCCTCGACCTCGCGCTGGAGATCATAATAAGCAGCCTGCAGCATCCAGTCATGATCATAAGTAGGAATATTTTGAGCAGTTTGTACCATTGCAACCCCGAAAAATGGTAATCCATGATGAAGCAGCACCGTAGTGAAGACCTGTGTTAATATGGCACCCTCACACCCATTATAAGTTCCTTTTCCAAAGAAATATCATATTTTTATAAAATCCTTGGGACATCACCTTCTTTGAAACACCAACTAGAGGGAGCAATGCCTGCCTCTGATCCTATACTTTCTAATCATCTTGGCCACTGTTTCTTTTTAGTTTTTGAAGTAATAAAATCTTTCCTAACAACCAATGTGTCACTTTGTTTCTATGATATGTGCCTCCATAAAGAAGATGAAACATTTTTAAATATATGCATGGGATCTAATAAGCAGGTAATCTTAAGATGCTCCCAACATGGGAGGTTATAAAACATATATTTCGTTTTCATCCCAATGAGAAATTTTTCAAAATAGGTGTCGAAGAATTCTAGATTATCCAACATAGTCTCCCCATTTGAATCAAATATTTCTATGAACTCCTTCTCCTTCTCTCTCTCATGTGATCTAAGCCATTCAGCTAGTGTTGTTATTATAGGCCTTTGGGTTCTCTCTCGTTTACCATTGAAAGCTGATGTTTCTCTTTTTTAAGGGTGTTCTTTTGGAAGGAATACCCTAGAACAGTCATACACTAGCTTTCATAGGTTGTTGTACCATGTAGCTTCCAGAGAAGGTCCACAACATTTACATTAAAGAATATCATATGGAAGATGAGAACAATTACAACGAATTAAATAACTAATATTAAAAATAATATTGTTACGTATATAAACAAATAAATAAACATATAATTTACTAGAGCAAACTCCTAAGCCTGGATAATCATGTGTTGTGTAAGCACACATTCCATACAATGTAAAACTCCTCTTTGCTACGATGGACCTTGATACATCATATACATTTATCCCATCCCATAATTCCTTCAATTCATCTACCAATGGTTGTAAGTAGACATCCATATTCTTCAGTTGTCTTCTACCAAGGACTATGAGATTCAACATAAGATGTTCATTCTTCGTGGACAACCATGGGGGTATATTTTTATTGATCACTACTGCATGCAAAATATAATAGTTGGTGTTCTGGAGGTAATATGGGTTGACACCATCCATGGCTATGCTGAGTCAAGCCATGTATCCTCTATATGCTTCATGGCTATTGAATATGTTGGGATTCGCATAACTCCCAACTCACTTATGTGTGAAGCATGCCATACCTGCAACATAGCTAATTATTTGCAATGAAAGAGCCTTTGAAACCTTGGGATTATAGGCATGTGCCTCAATATCTTAAAAGGAGGATCACGTGATTTAACCATATTTTTTTATTTATCATATCTATCATGCCCACATTTCAGACATATCCCTTTGTCTGCATATTATTCTTTATATAGAATACAATCATTTGGACATGCATGATATGATATGTACTCAACACCCAACATTTTCAACAATTTCTTCACCTCTTCGAAGCTATCAGGAAAGACATTATCACTCGGAAGAACCTTATATTTTAATAACCTGTAGTTGATCATGGAAAATACAAAATGTACATTAATTACAATATAATTATTAACATTCATAAAATTGACCATTTGTAATGTTCATTGTGTGATTATATTTCTCAAAATATAAGGGACGACTTGATGGTAAATTACCTAAAAATTTCCAAGAAAAATGCATTCGACAAGGAAAAAGTTTATTTAAACTTTTATAGTAACATCGTTGTCTCCAACTGGGTAGATTTTTACTTACCACCAAGTCCCAACATACGGGTGGTGGAATCTAATTTAAGGCTTTCAAAAAAGGTATCAGCGATATGAGCATCATCCCCTAGTTGATCATCTTTATGGAATGCATCTAACAACATTATCTCCATGGCAGTCGTATTCCTTAAGTAATCATCTGTACTAGCCTCTCTTTGATTGCCTCCATTTCCAGCTTGTGAAGAACTACCATTGTTGTAGTAATTCCTAATTGGTGAATCTGGACGTAGTGGGAATTGGATAGCTGGTTGATTCAACCATTCTTGGTATTGTTCTGCTCCAAGTTTTTCTCTTAATTCATCCTTCTCTCGATTTGACATTGTCGTAGGGTGAAACAAAATATGGGTAGGTAGGTCACTCATCATCACTAGAATCCTAATAATTTAAAAATATATATTTGAACATGATGAGTACAAAATCGATGATATAAATTAGTAAGCACGTCGACATTGCATGATTAAATGGTTTGATTTTGAAATAACTACATTATTAATATACCAAACAATTCTTATCACCATCACTGTCCAAGGATTGTGGCTAGAAGATGCAATGTTACAATTGGCAGGGTGATATTGTTGTCCATTTTCATCTACCAAATGCAACTTGCGGTATGCTACTCTTGATAAGAGCTTCTGATGTTTTGGAGTTGTTTGAATATTTTGTGCATTTGAACTCTATTTTGAATCTACATCAACCTGCAAATTTGTATAAATTAATTTTATTAAGCTGATTGACATGGATAGAAAAAATAAATTCAATTAGATAATGAAAATATATATATATAAAAAAAATCTGAAGTAAATATTACGTATGGAGATGGAAGGGAGAACTCTGTGATGGAATTTGAGAAATATTATGGAACGAGCTAGATTTTGAAGAATTATCCATTTGATATAATTATGAGATTTTCTCCGTGCATTTGAGCACAATCAACAATAAATTTTGGTCTACATACCTAAAAGTAATTTCGGTTCCTTAAAAATGGACTTATTGTTATCGGTGCTATTGTACAATTAATCACACCAATGCGTTTTCGTGAATGTGCACCAATGTCATGTTATTAACTAACACACTGATGTGGTTAGTTAACAAATGCATCGAATATCCTGAAAAAAATAAAAAATAAAAATAAAACACAACTTTATTTTTTTAAGTGAAAAAAAAGCCTTAAATCGAAAAATGGGAGGGAAATTATTTTCAAAAAATTTCATAAAAAAATTATGAAAGTCTAATTTCATAAAAAAATTCTTTAAATGGTAAATTCTATTCATTATTTCACTATTTTTGCAAAAAAATTCACGGAGGGATTTTCACGAGAGACATATGTGGAGAAAGAGATCACGAGAGCATTGTGGAGCAACAAAATACTTTTGAACATTAGCACTATTCAGAGAATCAGAATTTGAAACATCTCGTGATTCGCACAAAAACCATGTATTATAGTAAAAATGTTAAATTTTGTTGTAATAATTGTGTTTTTTACAGTTTCTATTGGACTTAATACATGCATAGTAAAAATTTTAAATTTTATTGTGCATTTTCAAAAAATAAAAAATTAAAAAAATTCATTTTTACGTTTAACCCTTGTTTCTTCTTATTTCTGCCCTTGCTTCTTCTTGTTTTTGTGACTTCAAAATTAGGGATTTTCATTTTAGTTTTATAGGGTTTGTATTCCTATATATATAGGCATATGACGTTTAACCCATGGGACCATAGGTAGAGCCGAATCTCAATCCACGTCGGCCCTTGCATGATTAAAAAAAAAAAAAATTAATCAGTGCGCCCTGTGTAAAATAGCGCACTAGTGCGCTATTTTAGTATAGTGCACCAGAAGCGTATTGTTTTATAAAAATATTTTTTTATTAATTTATGTCTATGTTAATCGGTGCATCAGTTAACATATAACACACTAGGTCTCCTTATTGACAGAGAGCACCGTACGATGTTTCTACTCTTTTAGCGGTGCATTGATAAGAACATGTCGCACCTCCTTCGGTGCGTATCGTTTGAAAGGCACACTTTTTTCTTGATTATTTTTTTCTTTTTTACCAGAAAAGTTTGTGATTTATTTATAAAATATATTAATTAATGGTATTTTACAGGTTTCATATTGATAAATAAATGGATGAAAGGAGATCAAGTAGAAAAAATATTGATAGCACATAGAGAAAGGAAAAAAATGCAAGTTCTTTGTAAATTCTTTACAAAAATTATTATTTTTGAACTCTATGTAAGTCTAACTAATATGTATTTTTTACTGTGTATCATGCAGGGCCAAAAAATGACAAATCTTGGTAAGATTATTTATGATCTAAGACCAGAAGAGCATAAAATTTTTATGGAAAAATTGCATAAGGATGAATTAGGTGAATGAAAAAATACTATCAATCCAACATTAGTTTCCTCTTTGAATTTTCATTAATGATATACTTAAAAATATTAGATAACATGTTTCAAACAATATATTAATTCATATATGTTTAATGTTCTACAGGGACCAACAAGGAAGAAAAAGAATGTTTTTCTAAGAAAGGAAAAAAATATAGAACATGCAAATGAAATGAATTGCTCCTTATCTCATCTAGAGTGGTGTTGCAGGTGAACGAAAGGGGGAAATGATTTTACAAAACTTTGAGGGATCTAGTGGAACAAATGTATATATGTTATTTCCACTTACAATACAAAAATGAATCTCATGATTCCAAGAACCAAATTTTATTTAAACTACAAGATGAATTTCTAGAGAGTTGGTCAATGAGACATGTCGTACTTTTAATATAAAAAATGTACAACAACAAAAAGGAACGAATAAAAAATTAATATTCCTTTAAATTTTTTTCTAGAATTATATGTATATATTACTAGAAATAAATCATCTATAAATATCACTTTTTTTATAGTTACTTTTCATATATGAATATAAAAATTAAATAGTTTATTGTCATGTTAAATTTTTAGGAAGATTATGAAAATTTCAAAGGATGAATGAGATGATATAAGAAATATGTCAGTGGGAATGTCCAAAATAGTGTATAAGGAAATTGTCAAAGAAATGGACATAATTGCATCGCACGAGGAGCCATCTCCACAACAATGTCCTTCAAATGTAATATGTAATCATTTAATTTTTTGATTAGGTACAATAAATAAAAAATTTAGCATTAAATATTAATTTTCAAGTATTTTCATGCAGAAAAGAAAAGAAAATGGAACCCACTCAACACATAAAACAGGACGACAAGGAAGAAAAGGGTTGATATCTATGTTTGTGATTAATTGTTACTTCCTTATAAAAACTTAACAATATTTCATATTTGTATATTTTAAGTTGTTTTACAACAATCATCATTGGATGTCTTCAAATAGGTGCTAACATACAAAGAAGAACCATGAGACGAATTGATTGACATTGGGTTAAATATGGGTTGTAAGTATATGTAGGCATATCATAAATTAATTGTGGAATTTGTAAGCATATATCTTTTTTTACTTAGCTCCATCTATAATTAATAGAACAAAAACATATTTTATATTGAATATATGATTTGTTATGGGGTATAAAACTTGCCGGAAACAAAGTATGGAACTGTGCCAACAAATGAATTGTTGAAAGATGGCAGAAAATTTGGTTTTGAAAGAATGTGTATAGTTCATGAGCCAATTCTTGCTATGGTACGTTTATTTTTTAATTTACATTGATGTATATTATTTAATATTGAAATTTTCATTATTCTCACCAATGCATATACACTCATTACAGTTTATTTTTATGTTTGTAGATGGAACTTGAAGAAGAATAAAATAATCAACATAGTGAACAAAACATTCCTTAAAATAACCCCAGTCATGGAAGTAGCTCGAGCAGTGACAATAGTTCCAGCGAGGAATGATGATCAATATGTTTGGATATCAAAGCAAGGCGTTGTATTTTTTGAAATTGTTGTATGTGAAGTCAGGAATTTTTTAATGTAATGGACATATTGTCCCAGTTTAAATACAGAGGGATACCAATAACTGTCCCATTTTGTATGCAAAAGAGTGTCTTATTCATATACATATAATAAAATATTTTTTAATTTATTCTATTGCATTCTCCATTCTTACTTTTAATGGTTACACCACTCATTAAATATATGGATGATTAAATATTATAATGAAGATATGTGAAATCTAATGATATTATATAAAAAATTAATCCAAACATCACATTAGAATGCACTAATAAAAATTTAATTGATATGAATATTGTTATAAGATATGTGTCCACATTTGATGAATAATGAATTTTAAAAATAACAATAATTACACTGTCACCTGTCGATCTTTCTAAAAAATACTAAATGGACAATGATGCATGTTAATTACTCTGCATCGACGTGTTTGTATGATAATTTGCATGGGTTCATTTCTATGATAATGTGCACCGGTGCGTTTCCACGACCTATGAGCACTGCACAAAAACCAATACCAATTAGAATTCCCAGTGCACTTTCTCGATGACTACCACCCGGACGCTCCTATAAGCATTGCATGCCCCGATGCAGTTTTCCTTTAACACTCCGACACATTTGTATAACTTAATGGCCTGATGTGTTTCATCACATACAAGGCTGGGTGCAGTTGTACACCTTAACGGCCCGGTGCATGGTACATCCCTTCGCCCCGGTGCGACTGTCTCGCTGACACGCATCGGGCTGTTTCTAAATGCCTCGGCATGTCCCAAATTTTTTTACCATCCCAGTGCTTGGTAGGTTTACATTACCGGTGCGTTCACGGTAAAACACACCGATGCGTTGACATCCAATGCATGCACAGATGAGAAAAACATCTGTAACAACCTCTGGCCACAAATTTTTTTTAGTTCTATTGAAATTCCATTAAAAGCTCCGTAAAAGCCTCCGTTACCGAAAACACATGTTGTAGAAATTTTTTTTTTGACCATTTTGGCCAATTTTATAACACTAAAAACCTCCTTTATAACCTCCACTAGAGGGTATTTTTCTTGTAGTCTTAGAATGATTAGAGTTGTTCAATTTTAATTTTTTGTAGTTGGCCATATGTTGTTTTTTATACACAAATGTATTTCACCATGGGAAAATAAAAATTCTCTTGGTCTCGTAAATTGTGAAGCCCTCCTCCATAAGATGGAGGTCCACCATTACATATCCAAACAATAGATCTTATTATCGATGACATTTAAAGTTTAGAGGTAGGAATGATCATGTTTTGTTATGGACGAGACCAACAAGTATTTCTGGATGTGGTAGACAAGAGTCCACAACCTCTCCATTACCTTTTCTTATTAGATAATATAACAAAAATATATGCAAAAAATTCATTGAAACATTTGATTTTTTCATGATATAATGTTCCTTTTTCCATTGTCTTGTATGTTTGTTTGAATTTTAATTAATTAACTACTTTTGTTTTACACAAGTTTTTTTTGAATATGTGAGGTTTCGAGTGTTCTATTAATTCAAGTTGAAGGGATATATTTTACGATCGCTACTTTTGGTTCCTCTAAAGAAAATCACTTACCATTGATATGAAAATATCTTTGGATTGTGAAGAGTTATTGTAAATCATAAAGCTTTTCTCCCTACCCACCATATTGTTTCAGCAACAACAAACCAAATTAAATGATTAGTTATAACGAAATAGAGATTTCAAAGCATAAACTTTGAAATTCCACAAAACCTTTCAAGGCCCATTTATCCATTTGTTTCCCTACAACATCTTGAAAGAATGATTATAGGTGTTCTCTTTTGTTTTATTGTAGTTGATCATATGATGTTGTGTATAGATAATCATAATTCATCATTGCAAAATACAAATATATTGGTCCCATAAATTTTGAATCCTTCCTCTGTAAGAGTGAGCGGCACCATTACATATGTGAATAATAGACCTTGTTTTGGATGGATTTAAAACTATAGAGTTAGGAAGGATCATTTTTTGTCATGAAAAAATATTACCGAGTATTTTTTGATGTGGTAGAGAAGATTCTCCCACCTCACTTTAATCCTGCTTTGAATAATCTTATGTACCCTATTATCTTTACTATGACTGAAGCTCATGGTTAGTCATATTTAGTGTTTGATAATCATTCTTATATTTCAAGTGTGTATTATGCTCCCATTGAATGAGAATATACTATTTCAACATCATGTGACATTATTACAGGCAGGTAGATGATATATTCATTCCTTTTTTCTAGTGTTATTAAGATAGCTAACCCTTAACCAAGTACATTTTCATTTCAGTCTTATGGAATGTAAGCCACCTTATCATTTACCCCTTTTATTTCCCCATCTTTGAGTGTCTTTCCCTCTCTATATTTGGCTTTTTTTCATAGCATTAGTGCATCCACTATTAGATTTCCTTTTGGATTATTTGATGGAGGTCTGCCTCTCTTCCTAATTCTACTAGGGAAACATTGTTTTAGCTAAATTTAGGTTTCAAACTAATAGTGGAATATGAGGAGGTACATATTTTCCTAGGATCGTTAATGATTTTTGGTAGTCATATATTTAGGGGGAATGTCATAGCAAGCACCTTTCTCTTTGGATGTGTTCCCATCTTTGAGGGCACTTTGAGGGTGCTCTTTCTTTCGGGATAAATTCTTCGAATGCTAATTTTGATCCTATGGATATTTACCCCTTTGGGAGAAACTTTGTTAATAGTTACAATCCATTTAGGGGAACTAATATATAAGTAGCAACAATAAGTTAAGATCCATTTGACCTTATAGTATCAAATAATGATTTTGTAACCATATTTAAATGTAATTAATAAGCACAAAAAGCTTTAATACTTACGATAAACTTGCAATATAACAATATGTTTAACCATGCATATTCACATCCACTTTCCCATAGAAATTATTAAATTGTAAATATTTTTTTCTACAATACCATGGGCCAATACCATGGCTCATCAATACAACATTCCCAAAATCCTCTCATTTCAGAATAAAAATATTTTGAATATTTTATTTGAATTTAATTTTATAACATTTTTTTGATTAATTCCAAAAGAAAAAAAAACATAATCACTTTTGACATATATCTACACGTTTATCAAATAAAAATATATAACATATAAATAGTAGCTATAAATTAACATCCAATTTAAATTTTAATAATAAGGACATAAAAACTTAATACTTACAATATAACAAGATTTTTAACCATGGATATTGACCCTCACTTTACTATTCATATTATTAACCATACCATACCATACCATTAGCCAATACTATGGCTCATCAATACCACATGCCCAAAAACTCTCTCTCATTTCACAATTGAAATAATACTTAACTGTGGATACCCACCCTACTTTACCATAGATATTTTTAACCATATCATATCATTGGTCAATACCACATACCCTCTCCATCTCAATATGGAATAAATGTTGTAATAGAGTGGAGGGATCAAACTTCTCGAGCTTTCTTCAAGTTTTCATTGAAAAAAGAAGTTTGCACCTAGAGATATTTGATCCCTTATGCCTATTTTTACTTTTGATTTAAATTTATTTATTAAAAAATATTATATAAAAAAATGTCTAGTTATAATTTTTTTGGCATATGTTATTGATGAGCCTAATATTGAAAAAGTATTATAAATTAAGAAACTCCATAATAAAGAGTTAAATGTCCATGATAAAAATTCTTTTTCTATATTGAAAAAGTATTATAGATTAAGAAACTTCATAATAAAGAGTTAAATGTCTATGAAAAAATATCATGTTGTCTTTTTAAATATAATTATATTTAAATTATACGAATTATTTTTATTATTATTATAATTAAGTTAAATTAAATTATAACTTGGTTGTGTTAGTATCAAATTGAATTGAGTCCAGTTGTGAACGCACAAGACAACAATAATAATTGTGACGTCGGTTTTGAAAGGACATTACCGTAATAATTGTGGTAGTACGAGTATAAAAGTGAAGAAATAAAATAATGGTAGTAATAAAAGTGAAGAGATAAAGATCCGAAGGCATTACGGTAAAACACACGGCATTTTCCGTTTTTCTTTCATCGGCCGTGGAGTAACATTTTAACATTTGAATTGCCGAAATGGAAGGTCATGGGGAACGACGATCAGAACGGAGGAGTGTCGAAATGGAGGGTCAAGGGGAAAGAGGCTCAGAACGCAGGAGTATCGAAATGGAAGGTGAAGGGGAAAGAGTGTCAGAACGGAGGACTCGAATTAGAACTGTTGACTGTAGAAGTAGATCCGAAATTCGTAGTGAGAGAGCAGAGGGTGCATTGCCCATTGTTCCAGAGAATCAGCTAGCCAACGACGATGAGATACAAGAAATTCAAGCTACTCTGGTTCGTGAAGAACCAGTGCACCAGCAATTCTCTGGACGAAGAAATATATTGCCTCCTGTTCCAGACAATCTGTTGGGTAGAGACGAAGCTATCGAGAGAGCTAATGATAATCAGACAGAAGAAGCTGTTCTAGAGGACTTTGTTGAGATAACCCATGATAATGAGATAGAAGATGTTCCAGAAGAATCAGTGGAACATGAGACAAACAATGATGACGATGATGACGATACAGACAGTTATGTTGATGACTATGTCGAATGGAGAATTGAAACTAGAAGTGTGGATGATGAGGTAGCAGAAATACTAGCTACTGATTTTCCACATCTGATTGCAGAACAATCAACCGAACGGCAATCTACGGAAGAATTACTACGTCGTTATGTTGAGAGAACAAGGGAGCTACATGCTGCTTCTGAAGCCAGTGGGCAAATCACTAATGAGCTAATAGCTCTGGCGGAAAGACACAGGAGATCCTTAGGCAGGGAAGTCGGTTCACGGAATCGGGTGGGGAATATGTTGGCTATGATACAAGAAGGTCGTGAGCTCGCTGATGATGAATTATTAATCCGTTATCAGGCTGCAAATAGAAGGACACAGGCTGTTGATGAACTGTGGGCCGAATCATATCGTCAGGTAAACGATGTGACTGAGCGAGGCCGAATTGAGCGACGCAGATTCGAGCAAGACAGAATCGAAAGAGGATTGTTAACCATAAGCATTTCTGATCACCATATAAATAATAATACTATCACTTCAACCTGCCCAATTTGCCAAATCGATTTTAAATTGGATGAAGAGGCATCTCAAGTACAGTGCGGCCACCTGTACCACCCCACTTGCATTTCAGAATGGCTAGGTGCTAACAATACCTGTCCAGTCTGCCGATTCAAAATGTAAAAGGTGCTCGGAGGAAAGATGGTTGTCGTAAGTGAACCTAGCGGAAATTTGTATTAGTTATATGCTTGGTATATCATAATTAGATTCGATATTGCTGGTCGAATTGTATTTTTATAATGTATGAGGTGTAAAATGTTGCTATATATATATTTTGGGAATATTTTCCATTTCAAAATTTTCAACTTGAATTTGTATTAGTTATATGCTTGATATATCATAATTAGATTCGATATTTCTGGTGGAATTGTATTTTTATAATGTATGAGGTGTAAAATGTTGTTATATATATATATATATATATATATATATATATATATATTTTGGGAATATTTTCCATTTCAAAATTTTCAACTTCCCAACTTGTAGATCCATGATTGTGTGAACAATATAATACTGTATAGGGTTAAAACTCAGGTTGAGTTTTAATAAGTTTGTGTTGTGCTCCCGGAACCTTCTCTTTTATCATCAATTGTTATTAAAGAATTGTTATTAAAGGAATCTTAATAATATATTCATTAATATATTCATTATTTTTTATTATAGTTATTGGGATCTCAGCCACTTTATCTAATAATGCTAGGGAATCAAGAATTTTTAACTCAACTACTATTTTTATACTAGTACTTGTACTTTTGTTTTGTTATGGGGCTCAATAACTTATGTGAAATAATGCTATTCGAAACTTGGGAAAGCACAAGATCAATTTAGGATGCCTTACCATCTCCTAGTTCCACTTGATGAGTCACAATTACCATTCTAAGAATCACTTTAATTGCAAACCTAAAAATAATACTAAATAATCTTATTTTCCATGAACAAACATATCTATTCATTCTCATGAATATCTCTATAAAATATTAAAGTTCCATCATAGTTGGGATGATAAATAATAAAGTTTCATTGATAGTTGGGATGATAAATAATAAGTTTCCATCGGTAGTACCAATTGGTTGCATCCCTAAACCCTTCTTTTTTGGTTTTGTGTGCTTTCAATACCTTTTTTACCTTATATGATAATAAAAATATATATATGAAAATATCCAAACTCAGTTTTATGTATCTGTCACAAGTAACTATTTGTGTATAGGAGTTTGAGGGTGAGGTACTAGAGAGGTAGAAGGTTCATGTGTTGGATGTTGCATTGCAAGCAACACTAGCTACATGGTGGACAACACACAAAGGTTATATTGAGGGATGCACAGAGTGTAAAAAATGGTTATGCATAGGGTTTGAGACCATTTCATGAGTCCCTATGATGAAATGCACAAACAATAAATTCTAAGATGCTAAATATCAAGACATAATATAATCCCCATATGGAGATCATATGATATTACTTGGATGATTAGATGGTAGTGAATATTACCAATTCCTTTATTGGAGAACTAGGTGAAATGAGAATCCTATTAAAGCTAGGGTTGGGGGAGGATTTGTAGGTGGCTATTGTATTTTCAAGAGCATGATTTCTCAGTGGTGATTAAGGCTTGAAAATTGAATGAATAGGTATTTTCAAGAGCATTATAACTTATCATAGATTACCCCAAGTGAGGATGAATAGGATCTAGCAAAGAATATGTTCAAATGAAAAGCTTTTTGTTGGGATCATGGTAGATGATAATGTTTCCCACATTATAATATTTTTTATTACCTCGAAGGAACCATAACATTATAGAATCACACAAAAGAAGTTAGTAGTAAAAGCAACAAATTACCAGATCATTGAATTTTCAGTGTATAAGCTGCTCACATATGAGATACTGCACAAATGCATCCTTAAGCATGAAAGGCATATGATACTTACTGAGGCACATGTAGATGTTAATAGAGGACATTATACATCAAATGCATTATACATGATAGAGGATTATAAAACATGTCCTCTATCCCCCTATCTAAGGCTAAGATTAACTAAGCATTTATCATCATATTTATCTAGAACATTCACATTTGACTAAATTAATACACTTTAATTAATCACATTTACTAAGTTTAGACTTAAGAATACATTAAAAATGATTAATTATTTTAATCGATCCATCTATGGATGGAATTTCCCAAAATGATTTCTTGGTTTTGGAGAATGCATGTCTCCTAGTCTCTCTGCAAAATATCGAAGATAGAGAACATTCGATGCTACAAAAATCAACATGGTTAACAAGGAACACTAGAGTTTGCATGTTCGATTCACATTGAGGTAATCTCAACCCATAAAAAATTTTAATACAACCTCAAGAGACAATGTGACATCCATAAATTGGGCCACATGGCTCTCCACCATTGGTCTACCCTTAACCAATAGAAAACCACCATTAATGAACCAACTAAAATGAGATAATTGTCAACCAACCATTGGCCCAAAAAGACACAGTCAATCTCCCCAGTCGCATGCCTGGTCAGTGTATGAACTACTAACTGGGCATACCAACTATTGTGCTGCTTTAACTTGGTGTTGCATCCATCTTTGCATTTCCATCGATAGTTATACCACTAAAGGTGTCTTGAGAGGATAAATCTACACCCTAAATTAATGCTCTCGTTCTAAAATCTTGGGTATAACTCTTGGGTATACATTTTTTCCAATCCATTACAACTTTTTGCATGTATTATAAAGGATAATATTGTCTTCTTAATGCAGACACAAAATCATTCCATGAAGTTATGATCTTACCTATTTTCTTGAGATCCTCTTGTGTTTTGGCTTTCCACGAAATGAGTGTTGCACTTTCCAACCTTAATGAAGCATGTTGAATCTTGGTCTCATCATCATTGATCCTTTGTATCCTACAATACAGTTTTATCTGGCAAACCCAATTATCTAATTTCTCACCATTTACCTCTCCATTATACATAGGAAATTCAAACTTGATGTCAAGATTTAAAAATGGAATTTCACCATGTCCCTTTAGAGAATGGGGAGGTGTTTTCCCTGTGCTAATGAGATCTGCGACAATTTGGGTGGAAATTTTCAAATGATTTAATTTCCCTTTGACCCCATGACCCGATCAAAATCGACAAAGTGGCACATTCAGTGTTGCTAATTTCGGGACAATTTGAACCGTCGTGCCAAAACCTTAACTCCACCCGAATCTGTTGCCATGGTAGTGTTGTGGTATGATTTAACTCTCACCTAGTTAAAATTTGATATTTCATTCTATAATATTAAATCCAACCCCAGTTGGACTATGGTAACAAAATGGTTCCACCAATAGTTTGAATTACAGGTTGAAAGAGTGGTAGCAATTGTGGTTTCGTTCCGAAACTGCCAGTTAAACTGACCTCACAATCAATTGTGATGTGGTTTGTTGTTCCATTGGGTTAACTTTGTGCCCATGGCTTCCCTGACCTATGGTCTTGTGGGTTGGGGTTGACCAATGGCTAGGGATTAGCCTTGACCTTGACCCCCAGTGTGCAACCCAATAAACTTTATAAAGGATTTAGGCACCTTTTTTTGTGAAAATTCGTAAATCAGAATCCCTATTGCGATAACTGACTGAATTTATCCTACTTGTTAATTACTAAACAAGTTGTTTACAGTGTTAGAGAAAATATATCAAATAAAAATCTATTTTAGCCTTCAGAACATAAAATATTGTGGAAACAAAATACTACACACGAAAGAAATGAACACACACACACACATGTACACCATTATTTTGGACAAATGTCACTGGAAAACCCCAATGTGGGAAAAATGGTGCAAAAAATAAGGGTTTTATTAATATGTAGTACTTTTTCGAATACAAATATTTGGATGTCTAAACTAGCAATCTGATATAGAGAATAAACTAGCAAAGTGGTATTGAGAAAATATCTCACATTGTCACTGGTGATCAGACACTGATATCGGTTCTGGATGGGTTTCCCCACTCTTCCTCTACATAGTTACTATGATGTGACTGCTTCATAGCCTACATGAAATATGTCACCCCTCTATTTGATCGTTTTCTAACTAGAAACTCAGATCTATGGCCGTTTGGTTTCACTCCTTGGCTTTTGGCACTAGATATTGACTGCTCCCCAATAAAACCATGGATTCCTTCTAAAGAACTATCATACATCTATGTTCTACTCTATTGACTCTATGCGGCACTACGTTACCTCTACAAGGAACTGTGTTGCATATTTGGACATCTCGATGCCCTCTCTGCAATGAACTCACCCGATTAGGAAAATCTTCCTCTGGGTAGCTATCCCTGACCCTCACTACAAGAAATTCACATGATCACTCTCCTGAAGCTCAACACTGCATCTCTTGAGCTTCAATCTCTAGAGATATTTCTCTCGTTATCTTAGTGTGTCCTCCAAATTCCCATCGAGCTCCTTCTTATAATATTTCATTGACATATCAATGACCAAGATTAAAACATAATCAAAGGTTTAGGATTAACTAAGCATGAATCCTGACCTTTATCTAGATCACTCACATTTGAATTAATTAATAAAATTTAATTAATCACATTTCTATGTTTAGACTTATGAATACATGAAAAATGATTAATTATTTTAATCGCTCCATTTGTGGAGGGAATATCCCAAAATGGTTTTGGGTTTTGGAGAATGCATGTCTCCTAGCCTCTCTGCAAATATATGAAAATATCCAAACTCAGTTTTATGTATCTGTCACAAGTAACTATTTGTGTATAGGAGTTTGAGGGTGAGGTACTAGAGAGGTAGAGGGTTCATGTGTTGGATGTTGCATTGCAAGCAACACTAGCTACATGGTGGACAACACACAAAGGTTATATTGAGGGATGCACAGAGTGTAAAAAATGGTTATGCATAGGGTTTTAGACCATTTCATGAGTCCCTACGATGAAATGCACAAACAATAAATTCTAAGATTCTAAATATCAAGACATAATATAATCCCCATATGGAGATCATATGATATTACTTGGATGATTATATGGTAGTTAATATTACCAATTCCTTTATTGGAGAACTAGGTGAAATGAGAATCCTATTAAAGCTAGGGTTGGGGGAGGATTTGTAGGTGGCTATTGTATTTTCAAGAGCATGATTTCTCAGTGGTGATTAAGGCTTGAAAATTGAATGAATAGGTATTTTCAAGAGCATTATAACTTATCATAGATTACCCCAAGTGAGGATGAATAGGATCTAGCAAAGAATATGTTTAGATGAAAAGCTTTTTGTTGGGATCATGGTAGATGATAATGTTTCCCACATTATAATATTTTTTATTACCTCGAAGGAACCATAAAATTATAGAATCACACAAAATAAGTTAGTAGTAAAAGCAACAAATTACCAGATCATTGAATTTTCAGTGTATAAGCTGCTCATATATGAGATACTCCACAAATGCATCCTTAAGCATGAAAGGCATATGATACTTACTGAGGCACATGTAGATGTTAATAGAGGACATTATACATCAAATGCATTATACATTATAGAGGATTATAAAACATGTCCTCTATCCCCCTATCTAAGGCTAAGATTAACTAAGCATTTATCATCATATTTATCTAGAACATTCACATTTGACTAAATTAATACACTTTAATTAATCACATTTACTAAGTTTAGACTTAATAATACATTAAAAATGATTAATTATTTTAATCGATCCATCTATGGATGGAATTTCCCAAAATGATTTCTTGGTTTTGGAGAATGCATGTCTCCTAGTCTCTCTGCAAAATATCGAAGATAAAGAACATTCGATGCTACAAAAATCAACATGGTTAACAAGGAACACTAGAGTTTGCATGTTCGATTCACATTAAGGTAATCTCAACCCATAAAATTTTTTAATACAACCTCAAGAGACAATGTGACATCCATAAATTGGGCCACATTTCTCTCCACCATTGGTCTACCCTTAACCAATAGAAAACCACCATTAATGAACCAACTAAAATGAGATAATTGTCAACCAACCATTGGCCCAAAAAGACACAGTCAATCTCCCCAGTCGCATGCCTGGTCAGTGTATGGACTACTGACTGGGCATACCAACTATTGTGCTGCTTTAACTTGGTGTTGCATCCATCTTTGGATTTCCATCGATAGTTATACCACTAAAGGTGTCTTGAGAGGATAAATCTGCACCCTAAATTAATGCTCTCGTTCTAAAATATTGGGTATAACTCTTGGGTATACATTGTTTCCAATCCATTACAACTTTTTTCATGTATTATAAAGGATAATATTGTCTTCTTAATGCAGAAACAAAATCATTCCATGAATTTATGATCTTACCTATTTTCTTGAGATCCTCTTGTGTTTTGGCTTTCCACGAAATGAGTGTTGCACTTTCCAACCTTAATGAAGCATGTTGAATCTTGGTCTCATCATCATTGATCCTTTGTATCCTACAATACAGTTTTATCTGGCAAACCCAATTATCTAATTTCTCACCATTTACCTCTCCATTATACATAGGAAATTCAAACTTGATGTCAAGATTTAAAAATGGAATTTCACCATGTCCCTGTGTTTTCCCTGTGCTAATGAGATCTGCGACAATTTGGGTGGAAATTTTCAAATGATTTAATTTCCCTTTGACCCCATGACCCGATCAAAATCGACAAAGTGGCACATTCAGTGTTGCTAATTTCGGGACAATTTGAACCGCCGTGCCAAAACCTTAACTCCACCCGAATCTGTAACCATGGTAGTGTTGTGGTATGATTTAACTCTCACCCAGTTAAAATTTGATATTTCATTCCATAAAATTAAATCCAACCCCAGTTGGACTATGGTAACAAAATGGTTCCACCAATAGTTTGAATTACAGGTTGAAAGAGTGGTAGCAATTGTGGTTTCGTTCTGAAACTGCCAGTTAAACTGACCTCACAATCAATTGTGATGTGGTTTGTTATTCCATTGGGTTAACTTTGTGCCCATGGCTTCCCTGACCTATGGTCTTGTGGGTTGGGGTTGACCAATGGCTAGGGATTAGCCTTGACCTTGACCCCCAGTGTGCAACCTAATAAACTTTATAAAGGATTTAGGCACCATTTTTTGTGAAAATTCGTAAATCAGAATCCCTATTGCGATAACTGACTGAGTTTATCCTACTTGTTAATTACTAAACAAGTTGTTTACGGTGTTAGAGAAAATATATCAAATAAAAATCTATTTTAGCCTTCAGAACATAAAATATTGTGGAAACAAAATACTGCACACGAAAGAAATCAACACACACACACACATGTACACCATTATTTTTGGACAAATGTCACTGGAAAACCCCAATGTGGGAAAAATGGTGCAAAAAATAAGGGTTTTATTAATATGTAGTACTTTTTTTAATACAAATATTTGGATGTCTAAACTAGCAATCTGGTATAGAAAATAAACTAGCAAAGTGGTAGTGAGAAAATATCTCACATTGTCACTGGTGATCAGACACTGATATCGGTTCTGGATGGGTTTCCCCACTCTTCCTCTACATAGTTACTATGATGTGACTGCTTCATAGCCTACATGAAATATGTCACCCCTCTAGTTGATCGTTTTCTGACTAGAAACTCGGATCTATGGCCGTTTGGTTTCACTCCTTGGCTTTTGGCACTAGATATTGACTGCTCCCCAATAAAACCGTGGATTCCTTCTAAAGAACTATCATACATCTATGTTCTACTCTATTGACTCTATGCGGCACTACGTTACCTCTACGAGGAACTGTGTTGCATATTTGGACATCTCGATGCCCTCTCTGCAATGAACTCACCCGATCATGAAAATCTTCCTCTGGGTAGCTATCCCTGACCCTCACTACAAGAAATTCACATGATCACTCTCCTGAAGCTCAACACTGCATCTCTTGAGCTTCAATCTCTAGAGATATTTCTCTCGTTATCTTAGTGTGTCCTCCAAATTCCCATCGAGCTCCTTCTTATAATATTTCATTGACATATCAATGACCAAGATTAAAACATAATCAAAGGTTTAGGATTAACTAAGCATCAATCCTAACCTTTATCTAGAGAATTCACATTTGAATAAATTAATAAACTTTAATTAATCACATTTCTATGTTTAGACTTATGAATACATGAAAAATGATTAATTATTTTAATCACTCCATTTGTGGATGGAATATCCCAAAATGGTTTTGGGTTTTGGAGAATGCATGTCTCCTAGCCTCTCTGCAAAGGATAGAGAAGATTTGATGCTATAAAAATCAACATGGTTAACAAGGAACACTAGAGTTCACCTATTTGATTCGCATGGAGGTCTACTCGACTTATTACAAATTTTAATACACCCTTAGGAGGCCATGCGGCATCCAGCAATTGGCCCACGTGGCTCTCCATAATTGGTTGAACCTTAACAAATCAAAACCACCATTCATGAACCAACTAAAATGAAATACTTATCAGCCAACCATTGCCCCAAAAATACCAAGTCAATATCCCTAGTCACATGCCTATTCATTGTACGGACTGCTGACTAGGCATACCAAATATTGTGTTGCTTTAACTCTATGTTGCATCCGTGTTGCTACTAACCTTGCTGAACTGCTATCAACTACTTTAGCTGCACTGCAACTTTTTTTTTTCTTCCACTACAACATATGCAACTCTCTCATCTATTTTTGTTGCAACTGAGAGATTTCCATCATACACAACCAACTTTGTTCAGTCTTATGCATCTATCACCCGAGTCTTGACTGCTGCTAGTCTATACGCTGTCACTAAAGCCTTTGCGCTATTATTGTCTCTGCATTGTTCCAATTACATTGTTGTCATCTCTTCTCTCCATTTCTCTGTCTCATACGACCATCAGCCACTGCAGTTGCCACTCTGGCACCTCGCTGCACTAAATTTCACTGGTCCATCCTTATACTGCTGCTATGGGCTCTTGTAGCAAGGAATTGATCCAAGAGATGGACTCATCAAGGACACTGGCCATCCTGTAGCTCTCTGAGGCTAAAAAATCAAATCATGCCACCTCACCCCTTGAGGTATATTGGTGATCATGGAAAAATATTCCTCCAATATGGAGGATAGTCTCCCGATCTTTATTGATGTATCCTAGTGATCATGCTCCTTCTCCTTGTCCTTATCCTGAAGACAACACTGAGAATTGAAGTGGCCCATATCACCACATTGGAAGCACTTAATATTTAAAATATACCTCTTTCGCTTGCACTGCTCCTGTTTCCCCTTTGATGCGAGGGCTACATTCTCCTCTTCCTTCAACTCCTTCAGCCCACTTTTATTGCTACTTCCATTGATGGTGATCTTTATCAAATCATGCCTCATCTCCTCTTGTTGGATATTAGCTCATATCCTCTCCCAATCTAACAATATTTCTCTGCCCCAAATGATTTGGGAAAAAAATTTCCATTCTCATGAGACTCTGTTTAGGGATAATCTCACAATCTTCGTACGTTGAGGCGTTGACCCTAAAACTTCTATTTGATCCCAGACATCTTGAAGACTCATAAGGAAGGGGTCTATGCGCTCCCCCTTGTGCATCCTTGTGCATCTCATATTATCTTATAAGTTCATCTTTCGTTTCTCGGAAGACCCATGATATAATGTGGCCATTGCATCCCACATTTCTTTGTCTATGCCCTTGCCTACTGTATGAGATACAACATGATCTCTCACTCTGTCAAGGATAAAACTCTTGGAATTTTCCATCTCCTTCTAAAATTTCTTAAGCTGATATTAATTTATGGGCTTTGGGCTCAACTACCACATTATCGATATATGTTTTAATATCATGCTCATTTAGAAGGAATGATATCCTTACCTTCCATATCACATAGTTGGAGGCACCCTCCAACCGATCTTGATCTCTCAACCCAGTTGATGCCATATCTCCAATCAAATTTTGAACTATGCCTCGAACCCTCTGTGCAACTGCTGACTCGCTCTATGCACTCCCAGTTGTAGTAAGCATATTTTCCCTTGGATACTACTCCACTGTGCGGGAAATCAAAATATCTTTGCTAGAGATTCTTGGAGGAAAAAAATTTCAAGTTTGTGCTCTCTTTCCTCTTTTGACACTTTTATACACTAGTAGGCTACTGTACAAAAATTTGTCCTAGCTAAAGATCTACCATGCACTAAAGTTATTGTGATGCTCCCTCTACCTCTAAAAAATATAGATTCAGAAAATCTACTCTCTATCGACTTACTCAGAGAAGTAATTTTCCACGAAAATTAGCCCTCTCGTCCAATGGAATGTGCATCCTCTACGGGGTTTCAAAATGCTACCTACACAGTATTTTCGAATTCCCTCTTCTCCATGAAAATGAGCTCTTCTTTTCTTCACTTACACTCTGATACCACGCGAAAATTCCTAAATTGGAATCCTTACTGCAACAACTAATTAAATTTCTCCTACTTGTTAATTACTGAACAAGTTATTTGCAGTGTTACACAACAAACATCAAGTTAAAATCTACTACCTCATTCACAACATATAATACTGTGAAAAAAAAATACCACACAAGAAAGAAATGAACACACACACATGTACACCATTATTTTTAGAAAAATGTCATCGGAAAAACCCAATGTAGGAAAACTGATGCAGTGGCTAGGGGTTTTATTATTATGCAATAGTTTTCTAAATAAAAATATTTCGATTCCCAAAATGGCAACCTGATACAGAGAATAAATTGGCAAAGAGGTAGTGAGAAAATATCTAACGATGTCAGTGGCCATCCAACATTGATCCGGGATCTAGATGGTTTGCCCCACGCTACCTCTCTGCAGTCTCTGCGTAGTCAATGCATTGTCATTGTGTCACAACCTCTAGTAACTATGTCACCCCACTAGCTAATCGTTTGATAATTGTAACCTCGATTCTTTGGCCCTCCGGTATCACACCCAAACTTCTAGCACTAGATCTCAATTGCTCACTAGAAAAAATGTAGATGGTCCTTGAAGCACTACATTGCCTCTACGTGGCACTATGCTGCCTCTATAGACCTCTCAATGCCTTCTCTACAATGCACTCACCAAATCAGGAAAACATTCCTCCAGCCAAATATCCATACCCCTCACTACAAGAAATTCACTTGATCACTCTCCTAAATCTCAACGCTACTTCTCTTGTGAATTATATCTCTAGATCTCTTTCTCTCACTATCTTAGTGTGTCCTCTAAATTCCCATGGAGATCCTTCTTATAATATCTCATTTACATATCAACAGACAAGATTAAAACATAATGAAAGGATAATATTAAGTGAGATTCAATCCTCATATTTGTCTATAAGATTCACATCCAAATTAATTAATACACTTTAATTATTCACATTTCCTAATTTTAGACTTAGCAATACATTAAAAATGATTAATTATTTTATTCAAGTCATCCATGGATGAAATTTCCAAAAAACATTTATGGGTTTTGAAGAATGTATGTGCCATAGCGTCTTTGCAAAATTTATAGGCCGAAGAAAATTCAATGCTACAAAAATAAACATGGTTAACAAGGAACACCAGAGGTCGTCTGTTCAAATCCCATGGAGGTCAGCTGGACCCATAAAAAAATTTAATACACCCTCAAGAGGCCATGTGGCATCCAACAATTGGATCACTTGGCTCTTCACCATTGGTCAACCCTTAACTAATCAAACACCACCATTCGAGAACAAACTAAAATGAGATACTCGTCAACCATCCATTGGCCCAAAAATACATAGTGAATCTACCTAGTCACATGCCTAGTCAGCATACAGACTGCTAACTGGGCGTACCTGCAACCCAACTTTAAAATATTTGGTTGTTTGAGAAAATGGTGAGAACAAGATATCAAGAGCATATAATATCAGTTTTGTGCTATTAAAGTTACATTGGATTCAGGGAATTAAGTTATTATTTTTGGCATTGGTTTCGGACACATTCAAACACTTTGAATTTTGAGCACTTTATTAATCCACTGGACCAATGCTCAAAGAAGCATAGTCTTCTACATCGAATTTTTAGAGGTTATTCACCCATACCTCGATCTGCTTCACCTGTCATAGGAGATCCTTAGGTAGGGAAATGGGTTCATGGAATTGGGTGAGAAATATTTTTTCTATGATACAAGAAAGTCGTGGGCTTGCTAATGATGAATTATTAATCCGTTATGAGGCTCGAAATAGAAGGACATGGGTTGTTGATGAATTATGGGCCGAATCATATTGTTAGGTAAACAATGTGACTAAGCAAGGTCGAATTGAGTAATGTAGATTCGAGCAAGGAAGAATTGAAAGTGGATTGCTACACACAAGCATTTCTTAACACCATAAAAATAATAACACTATCACTTCAAGCTGCCAATTTTCCATTTCAATTTTAAATTGGATGAAGAGGCATCGCAAGCACAGTGCACCAACCTGTACCACCCCCTTTTCATTTCAAAATAGCTAGGTGCTAACAATACTTGTCCAGTCTGTCGATTCCATTTGTAAAAGGTGCTTGGAGGAAATATGGTTGTCGTAAGTGAACCTAGCATAAATATGCATTTAGTTATATTCTTAGTATATCATAATTAGATTCGTATATATCTGGTCGAATTTTATTTTTATAATGTATTAGGTGTAAGAAATATATTAGATTCGTATTATATTTTGCATCTAACAATTTTCAAATTCTGAATGTGTAGATGTATTAGTGTGTAAAATATATAATACTTTATAGGATTAAAACTCATGTTGAGTTTTAACAAGTTTGTGTTTTGCTCCCACTCTAGGAGAACCTAAAATTTCATCATCAATTGTTACTAAAGGCATTTTAATGATATATTCATTATCTTTTATTAGAGTTATTGGGATATCAATCACTCCACATAGTAATGTTAGGGAATCAATAATTTTTAATTGAACCAATATTTTTTTATAGTAATTTTGTTATGGGACTCAATAACTTATGTGAAATAATTCCATTGGAAATTAATCCACCTCTTGAAGTGAAAACATGTGGGAAGCACAAGATCCATTTAGGATTTCTTCTCTTTCCCTAGCTCCACTTGATGAGTCACAATTACCATTCTAAGAATAACTTGAATTTGAAAACCTAAAAATAATAATAAATAAACCTATTTTTCATGAAAAAACATATCTTCCCATTCCAGTGAATTTCCCTATAAAATAATAAAGTTCCATCGATAGTTTAGATCATTTATCATTATTTCTTTCCCAACTATCTATGGAAGTTCCATGTATAGTTGGGATGATAAATGATACTATGTTTTTGGGACATTATTTAAGTTAATACTTTTTGATTGATAAAATGTAAACTAGAATATAATCTTGAAATTTTATTTTAGTGATCCACAGAGAACTAGATAGAGTGATTCATCACTAATTCTTATCTTATTTCTACTTGAAGAGATGTGGTGATGATCCACTTAAACATTCACACTTCAATTTTTCATCTTAAAAATTTCTCTTTTCTTGCATTCTAATTAGATTTGTAAAGCTATTGAAGCCATAATGTCTCTTTTTAATCCCTATCACAAACTCTTATTCTTAAATAAAATTTGATAATGTGAATGAGTGCTTCTTTTCAATGTAAGTTTGAGGGACATCTTACATATTTAGTTTCTTGATCGTGTAATTTAGAAGGTAGTGACATAGGCTTATTAAACTAAAATTAAGAAGGCTTAATAGTTTGGTTAGTTTTTTTTTAAAGTTTGGATATAACGTCTTTCTACGGACACTAGAGCCTTCTCCTTTAGATATTACCAATTATTTGCATCCCTAAACTCTTATTTTTTTGTTTTGTGTGCCTTGAGTGTTTCGTAATATAATATTCATTTTTTGGATTATTTTTTTGGATTTCTTTGGATTATAATTAATTAATTAAATTATTTTTTGACATGTTTTTTTTAAGTAGGTGAGGTTTCCAATATCATATTCATTCAAGTGTAACAGATCCCTCTCATAATCCCTAGTTTCTGTTCATTGAAACTAAATATTTTGAGTGACGATTAATATTTTCATATATTTGGACCATTAAATATCATTGTACATCATGAAGATTTAAACTAAATTTTGGAGGCTAAATATTTTCAAATTTTGTAGTAGAATGAAGAACCATGTATAGAGGAGGATGTTGAAGTAGAAAAACCTATTTGCAATGGGTGATTTTGCAAATAAGGTTGGTGCAATAAGGAAGAGCACCACATGCAATTTAACACAATTCTAGCAAGGCAATGACCCATGCAAGGCATATCAAGGTAGTTAGGATATGGAGTGGAAGATATTTGTAGTAAGAGGCAAGTTAAAAAAGTGGAGGAGAGGACATCACATCTTTCTGAGTGATAGATTGATGGGTGCACCCATAAACATTGATGTAGCTAAAAGCACTATTGATTTTTAAGTCATTGAAATCATGGATGACAGTGTTCCATAACCTACTCTCTGAGGTATCAACTTTCCATTCGCTATACATGTTATTATTAACTTGATGAAGAGAGAGTTGATCTTCAAGGTAGGGAATGATCGAGTAATGGCACCTTTAGACCCAAGGTAAGGAGATAGATACATTGATTGAGTTAGTTGCAATTTAAGGATATAAGAGATGGATATCATTTAGAATCTGATAAAATACATGGAATATTATGTGTATGTAGTTTTCATAGCGCGGGGTTGTGCACATATGACTCAAAGGCTACGCTGGAGAATTCAAAAAGTAAGCATTGGATTATGTGTACACCTCACTAGGGTAGTGCACTAGATCAAAATATAGGTGAATATTCAAACCCATTTTTATGTACTTGTTATAAGTAACTATTTCTATACAGGATTTTGAGGATGAGGCACTACGGAGGTAGAGGGTTCATGTGTTCGATGTTTCATTGCAATAAATGCTAGCTAGGTGGTGGAAAACACACAAATGTCACATTGAGGGATGCACACATTGTGAAAAATTGTTATGCATAAGGTTTTGGACCATATCATGAGTCCCTAAGGTGAAATTCATAGCGATGAAGTGTTTAAGATCTCACCTAAAATAGCTCATTACAACATGGACTCGGGTCATGTACCCCAACGTGAATGGGTAAATTATTTTAAGAAAACTTTTGATAGTGTCCCCATGAACTAGTACATTGAGTTGGAGATCTAAAAAGCTACAATGGAATGGGATGAGATGCCATGGAGTTTTAAGGCCACTTTAAGACGCAAAGGATTTAGAACTATAGAGGGATTTGAAGGTACCATGGTGAAATATATTTGTATAAGAGGTGAAAAAAATGCCAAGGGTCATACCTTTAAGTCTGAAACATAAAGCATTCCTAGAAACTATAGCAGTTTATGGAGTGTTACAATGTAGCAAAGTAGGAATAGTGTGATTATTACCACATTAATGTACAAATTCTGAAATTTGAACAAGACTATGTCTTCAATGGATGAGAAAGAGTTGTATTCAGTTGACAATGCACAAACAATAAAATTTAAGATGCTAAATATCAAGACATAATATAATCCCCATATGGAGATCATAGGATATTACTTGGATGATTTTATTGTAGGGAATATTACCAATTCATTGTGTGAATATCATGTGTTATTACCCAACATATTTGAAGAGATGAAAGGAATTTTAGAGATCTTGGTGAAATGATAATCTTATTAAATCTAAGGCTGGGGGGAGTATTTTTAGGTGGCTATTGTATTTTTAGGAGCATCATTTCCAAGTGGTGGTTAAGGCTGGAAAATTGAATGTAGGTTCTTATCGCTTATCACAGATGACCTCAAGTGAGGATGAACAGGATCTAGAAGACAATCTACCAGATGAAAATCTTTTTATTATGATCATGGTAGATGATAATGTTTCCCACATTGTAATATTTTTTAGTACCAGGATGGAACCATAAGGTTAGAGAATCACACAAAATAAGTTATTAGTAAAGGAAAAAAATTACCAAATCCTTTAATTTTTAGTGTATAAGTTCGACACATATGGGATACTGCACAAATGCATGATTAAACATGAAAGGCATATGATAGTTACTGAGGCACATGTATATGTTGATATAGGACATTATACATGAGATGATACAATGACGAAGATTGTTAGATATGTTAGATATGTTAGATATATGATCCAAAGTACATAAAATAATGTTCAATTAATTAGAGTATAATATTTAATTATTTAGAATATTGAATAAATATTGGGGACATTTTAGAATAGCTCATTGTTATAAGAGATATGACATCTAGAAAGGTGTGGTTTCTTAGGAATTATTTTAGGAAAATAGTTAGGAGTGTTGTTAAAGGTGTATTAAATGTATATGGACAGTTATGAATGAAATAAGTGATCCATAAAAAAAATAAGTGATCATAACAAAATTAGTTTAGGACACAAGATTATTTAATCTCTTGAAGATTTTATGTAATTTTCTTTTCGTTATTAATAAATTTTGTGTGTCTAAGGACCCTTATGATATTATTAGGGTATGGTATCTTTAATGATTTAGATAATATGAAGAGGGGATTACAGAAACTTCATCTTGGTCTTCATAAACCTGATCTTGAAATAAAAATGCAGAGAAAGAACAATCTGAAAAAACAAGTGAATGACTATCTTCATAACTCTCATCCAAAAGACAGGGTTATGGCTGTTCATGGAAAAATTTAAATGAAGAAAACACTTCAATTTTATTTGATTCCTCGCATTCTTCAATGTGAAGAAGAAGAATTTTGGCTGTCACAGAATCAAGGAAAAAAATTCTTGTGCATTATTTCCTTGTAAAACTAGATGATCATCACCATAAGATGGTTCACTGCTTAAGTTCTATGTACATGCAATTTCAGAATTATGAATTGTACCAATTTCTTCTTCACTCTTACGATGAAAATCTATTTCATATTCAAGCAAAGAAGGATTTGATAAGTGTTGTGAATGATTTTATGTATCAAGGCAACTAATCTTTTTTATTTTGTGTTGCGAAGAAAAATCATAAATGGCTTCTATGATCTCATCATCTAGACACTCTTCATCACCAAAAGCCTCTTCAATGTATTGAATGAAATCTTCACAGGATTCACAACAATCTTCAAAAAAAAAAGATGAATGGTGAGATTTTCCATAAAACTCAAAGAATGTTGTTTGCAAATCTTTAGGAGAGAGCAAGTTACCTGGCTTCAACTAAAATGATCTTGCTTTCCCTTCCATGGCAATAGCCTCATCCTTGTTTCCAACTATGAATTTGGGAAGATAAGTTTACCACTCTATGAAAGGTATTCAATTTAAAAAACCAAGAATGTGAGAAAGATTCATAGGAGTGTTGGGTGCAGTACAGGGTCTATAAATGTACCAACATTTAATTTGTCAATCCGGAGAGTTCTTGAACGTCAAGACGCAACACTGAAAATGCCAGAGAGAGTCCCTGGTAACCTATAAAAAAATTCTAGTCTATCTTGCGATTAATCTTGACAATAAGTGTAATCCTGCAATTATAATTTCAAGTAAACAGAAGGGAAATAAGAACTGGAAATCAAGCTGTGTCGGCACAATAAGAAAAATACTATAAATGCTGGAATAAATTCCAAATAAATTCAAACTATTCTGCTTGCACTAATTCTACCTGCGCTAATTCTGCTTGCACTAATTATGCCTGCACTACTGTATATTATAATGTGCTTGCACTAATTATGTGTAAAAATAATCTATAAGTTAAAGGAAACCATAATATTAATTAAGAATTTATCAATTCAAACATCCAGTTTCCATATTTATAAATATCGGCTCAGCAAATGTAAAAATCGCAGCCTTAAATATAAATTAATAGATCTGGATTAATTTACAGAATTAGAGTTAGAGCTCATAATGGCAAAGCCAATCTTATGGATTTGGACAATATGGAGGGCGAAATCATTGTTTAAAATATTTCAGGTGCAAGTATAATTAATAATGCAGCAAATGAAATAGAAATAAATTGCAACAACTGAAATTAACCTTAAAACTAAATTCACACAGCAAACAAACAAGAATTGAAATGCTATTTAAAATATGAGAGTGGTGTTGAGCTGTTCTGGTGGCCAACTCAACCAACTCACACCCTATTTGAGTGCCTGGTTCACACAAAAATCGAAATCAGTAGATGCAATAAATGAATAGACAAAGCATGAATAAAAATTGCTTCAATTAATTAAAAAAAAGTCTTTTACATAATGCAAACGTCAGCTAATCCCAACAAGTAGGAGAAGCATTCCACACTAAAATCCACATGCTACTACATTGGAACAACCTCTCCTATTCTGCGCTATGCTTTCATGCGCGTCCCTCTTCCCTCTGCTTAATTGATTGACTAAAAATTGAGTAGTTAGGCTTGGAGCCATAACTCTCCTTTTATAAATTTTTTACATTCCAAACTTGGCATAAAATAAGAAAATCATTTTCAAACATCATGGGGTGATCCAGGTGGATATTGGTGGCCACCCGCCTATTCCACTTGGGCCCCCACCATTGTCTCTTTCAGTTTTTCAGTTTTGGCATAACTTACTATTTTTAGCAGTTTTTCGGGTCCTGAACTTCCGGAGCCGTTTTGAGGCCCTAAAAGACGTTTTTTGGGTACTAAATTTGTTGCGATTTTGATCATCAAAATCGTCACAAAAGTTGTAGTCCTCGGATAGAGCTTTCTAATGATGTATCATGTGCGTCAAACGGAAATAGTATGCCAAAGTTACGTCCCTGGGAAGTTGAAACACCAATTTACCCAAACGGGGCCCATAGTTTTGGCGCTTCATCTCCTAGGGTTAGGTTTTTGGGATGTGTAGGGTTCTCCATTGTTTCTCAATAATAAATAGGCCCTCGCGCCTCATTGTAAAGCAGTTCAGAGGTCTGTAGCCACCACATCTCTTCTCAGAGATAGCTACCAGTACCCTAGCTAGTTTATTTCCATTGTCTGTAAGCAAATTTCAGTTCTTTGATATTAATGAAATGAAGTGTTATTTCCGCTGCATCTCTGTATTTATGGTTATGTGTTTATTCTGTTGCGTTCCTGCATAAATCCGGATCAGTGGTATCAGAGCGGTCTGCTTTTTCTCGATCCTTCTTTGCATGTCCCCAACGAGGTCGGTGTATAAGGAGCTAGGGCTCGATCTGGTGGAACCTTTGCAAGATCAGCCTCGCAAACCTCGACGGACGCCCATGGGGGACGAAAAGAAAGATGAGGGAGCAGGAGATCCTATCAAAATATTGCTCGAGGAGGTCCTCGAAAAACAAAGGAACGCGATGATGGATAGCTTTGCTCAGATCCTTCAACGGCTGCCCACCGGCGGCGCATCTGCATCCAGTAGCCACTCTGGAGTTGCGACTCCCTTTAAGGTACAAGTAAATTTTGACATTCCCATATTTGAGGGTCAAATAAACGCAGATGCCGTAGATAGATGGTTTAATCTATTAGAAGGATATTTCTCTGTTCATGACTTTTCAGACCGGGAGAAGATTATTTTTGCACTCCTCAAAGCTACCCCCCATGTTAAGGACTGGTGGGAAACCTACTGCGAGAACAAGGACCAGACAGAACCCTCTGTGTTCTCGGCCGTACCAACTTGGAATTCTTTCCGAGACGCCGTCAAGGAACAGTACTATCCCGTGGGGAGCTATGAGGACAAGTACATACAATGGACCACGCTGCGACAACAAAGGGATCAAGATGTGCACGAGCTGACGAATCTGTTCCATACCCTGCGCAGAAAGTTGGGTATCAAAGATTCAGAGAAACATTTGGTGCTAAAGTATCGCAGCTGTCTGCACAGATACATTCAGGAGGAAATGGAGTTCCTCGACATCTCCTCGCTTGGTACGGCATACCGGTATGCTGCAAAGATTGAGCAGAAATTCAAACAGAAGAAGCGAGACTTTGGATCTGCGAATCAAAAGCAAGGGAAAGGTGCTTCCAAACCGCAGAACAAAGGACAGAGCCAAGGCATGGCGGCTAAAGACAACCCGTCAAAGCCACAAGAAAAGAACAACACCGCAAAGCCAAAGAAGGACACGGGAAAGTGGTGTGAGTTCCACAAGAGCTCCACTCACAACACAAGTGAGTGTCGGGCCAAGCAGTCGCTAGTGGCCGAGATGAGGGCTTCTGAGTCAGATGCATGCTCTGACTCCGAATCAGAACCTGAAAAGGGGAATGAGAAAGGGAAACAGATTATTGATGCGGAGCCCAACGCCACTGTTGCCACTACAAAGGTCCAGAAGGAGGAACCGGAAGATCCAGAGGAGGAGGAACGTCTCTTCCACTCCCAGATGTGGGTAAAGGGCTCCCCTGTACAGTTCATTGTCGACATTGGGAGCCAAAAGAACCTCATTTCAGCAGACGCCGTGAAGCGGTTGGGCTTGCCGACCACAGCTCACCCACATCCATACACCATCGGGTGGCTTCACCAAGGACGAGATCTCCGCGTCAGCCAGCAGTGTCGCCTTCCCTACAGCATCAAGCCCTTCACGGATGAGGTATTATGTGATGTTGCTCCTATTGATGTTTCTGATGTATTATTAGGACAACCATACTTGTGGAAGCGTCATGCTGTGTATGAGTCTCGACCTTGTGCTGTTATTATTACTTTGGGAAATAAGTTGTACAGGATACCAGAGGTACCACCTCCTACGACTATCTCTTTGGTTACTGCAAAACAATGCAGTAAGCTCATTTCCCAAACCAGAAAATTCGTTTTCCTAATGATCCGCCCCCAGGGCAAGAAGAAGACTGTGGCCACGACCTCCAGACAGGGCCCCTCTGCACGACAACAACAAATGGATAAGGTCGTGGAAGAGTACGGGGACATCTTCACCTCACCCACAGGGGTTCCTCTGCACTGCCAGGTCAAGCACCCGATTGATCTGACCCCAGGTGCGCCACTACCCAATGGACCGATCTATCGACGCTCTGTTCTAGAAAATGATGAAATCAAAAGGCAGATTCAGGAGCTGTTGCAGAAAGGTCACATCAGACCAAGTTCATCGCCCTGTGGGAGCCCGATCGTGTTGGTACAGAAGAAGGATGGGACGTGGAGACTTTGTATTGACTATCGGGCGCTGAACAAGATCACTGTCCGGAATAGGTACCCAATCCCACGGATTGATGACCTTCTGGACCAACTCCAAGGTGCAAAATATTTCAGTAAGATCGACCTGAAGTCCGGGTATCACCAGGTACCAATTGAACCCTCTGATGTGTGGAAGACTGCCTTCAAAGCTAAGGAAGGCCTTTTTGAATGGCTGGTCATGCCTTTCGGGTTGACGAATGCTCCCGCAACCTTCATGAGGATGATGGACGACATCTTGCGGTCATTCACCAACTCATTCGTAGTGGTGTACTTGGATGACATTCTGATCTTCAGCAAGACTTGGGAAGAGCACCTTCATCACATCCGACAAGTCCTCCAAACACTGCGGCAACACAAGTTGTGTGCCAATTGGGAGAAGTGCACGTTTGGCATGACCCAGGTTCAATATCTGGGATACATTATTGATGAAAGGGGGGTGCATGTGGATCCAGCCAAGATCCAAGTCATTCGGGATTGGCCAGCCCCGACTACTATAACAGAGCTTCGCAGCTTTCTGGGTCTTGCTGATTTCTACCGTAGATTCGTGTTGGGATTCTCTCATATCACTTGGCCCTTGAGTCAAGTCACCAAAGGAGGAGCGAGAGCAAAATTATTTTGGTCGGAACCTCAACAGAAGGCGTTCAAAGAATTGAAAGATCGCCTCTGTTCTGCCCCAGTGCTCACCTTACCAGACTTGCAGCAGCCATTTGAGATCGAGACAGATGCCTCTGACTATGCTATTGGGGCAGTTCTTACTCAACAGGGACATCCAGTGGCATATCACAGTGAGACATTGTCTGAGACAGTTCGCAAGTATCCCACTTATGACAAAGAAATGTATTCCATTGTGCAAGCCCGTCGACAATGGAAGCATTACATTTTGGGGAAGGAAACAATCATCCACACAGACCACCGGCCCCTGCAGTTCATACAGACACAAGGGAAGTTGCAGAATGATCGCCATCAGAAGTGGTCCACATATCTGCAACAGTTTCATTTGAACATCAAGTACAAGAAGGGTAGCACCAATAATGTTGCAGACTGCCTCAGCCGACCACCGATCGTTGCGCTCACCACCGTGCTCAACTCTTGTGGGCACGAGACTTCTGATTGGCCGCTTCTCTATGAGAGTGACCCAGAATTCGGCCACACTTACAAGGCACTCTTGGGGGGCACGCAAGTTCCAAATTTTCACCTCCAAGATGCACTTTTATGTCACCTGGGACACCTTTGTGTTCCTTCAAGCGAGCGTGTCAAGATGATATGGGAAGCACACTACAGTCGAGTCGCTGGGCATTTCGGGGTCGAGAAAACAGTAGCAATCCTGCAGAAGTATTTCTATTGGCCGAACCTTCGAAAGGATGTCGAGAAGCACATCAGATCCTGCACTGCTTGTGCCATTGCCAAACCGACGATCAAGAAGCAAGGCCTATAATCATCATCATCAACAACATGGAATCATCTCTATGGATTATGTCGGGTTCGCTTCTACTAAGAAATTGAAGATCAGAGTTGGGTCGTCGATGTATTCTCGAAGATGGCTATTATGGCGGCTTGCAAGAAGAATATCACAGCAGAAGCCACTGCTAAACTCTTCTTTGAACGAGTGTGGGTGCACTTTGGGATCCCACAGTCTATCATATCAGATCGAGATAGCAGGTTCCTCAGCACATTTTGGTCCAGCCTCTGGTCAATGTTGGACACAAAGCTCACCAAGTCCACAGCTTTCCATCCCCAAACAGATGCCCAGACAGAGGTCGTCAACAGAATGATTGTACACATTCTGCGCATGTACAACTCAAAGCATCCACGCACATGGGACGAGAGCCTCCCCTATGTACAACACAGTTATAACCGGGCTCTCCACAGCTCAATTGGCCATAGCCCCTTTCAGGTGGGCTTGGGATTCCAGCCACTATGTCCCATTGACATAGCCATGCCATTTGCAGCTGCTCAGGCCGATTCAGCTCATGTCCAGTCTGAAGTTGACAAAGCAAGTAGCTTCATCGAGCGCATTCAACACATCCGCCAACAAGTTCATGATATATTGGACAGAGCCAATGCAAAGTACAAGCAGCGCCATGATCAACACCGGGTGCCACACCACTTTCAGGTGGGCGACAAAGTATGGCTACATTTGCAGAAGGAGCGCCTCACTGGACCTCACCGCAAGCTTCGCCCACTCCGATACGGGCCGTACACCATCACCAAGGCTGTAGGTAACAATGCCTTCGAGCTTAGTATTCCACCATTCCTTGGTCTGCACCTAGTCTTCAATGTGGATCACCTTCGTCCTTACTTTCCACCTCTACTGGACACCTCGGACATTGCAGAACAACTCACACCAACAGAGTTAAACCCAGACTGCATGGAACAGGCCACCACAGATTGTATCATGGACATGCAAACCAAGAACACTCGTCAACAGCAGATCCAACTGTATCGGGTTGTCAAAGCTGGCCAACTCCTGCACCAAGGAAAGTGGTTCACCAGGGACCAAGTTCAGCAGAAATTTCCTCATCTCATGGAGGGACTTAACGCAATGGGGACCATTGCTTCCTAAGGGGGGAGGAATGATCCAGGTGGATATTGGTGGCCACCCGCCTATTCCACTTGGGCCCCCACCATTGTCTCTTTCAGTTTTTCCGCTTTGGCATAACTTACTATTTTTAGCAGTTTTTCGGGTCCTGAACTTCCGGAGCCGTTTTGAGGCCCTAAACGACGTTTTTTGGGTACGAAAGCGCCAGCGAATTTTCTGATAAAATTCGCCTCGACAGCTGTAGTCCTCGGACAGAGCTTTCTAATGATGTATCATATGCGTCAAACGGAGATAGTATGCCAAAGTTACGTCCCTGGGAAGTTGAAACACCAATTTACCCAAACGGGGTCCATAGTTTTGGCGCTTCATCTCCTAGGGTTAGGTTTTTGGGATGTTTAGGGTTCTCCATTGTTTCTCAATAATAAATAGGCCCTCGCGCCTCATTGTAAAGCAGTTCAGAGGTCTGTAGCCACCACATCTCTTCTCAGAGATAGCTACCAGTACCGTAGCTAGTTTTATTTCCATTGTCTGTAAGCAAATTTCAGTTCTTTGATATTAATGAAATGAAGTGTTATTTCCGCTACATATCTGTATTTATGGTTATGTGTTTATTTTGTTGCGTTCTGTTAGCCATCAGTATTTTTTACATGTTAGTGATGACTATATCCACAACTGAGTTTTCTAGAAACTGATTTCCTTATGTCAATATGTCATCTAGAAAACCCTCCTAAAAACTTTTTTCGCCTCTCTACTTTTCAGTCCGCCCATGTCGAAATCAAAACCTCATTATCACTATCCTATCTAGCTTCAGCCTTATTGGTCTGCCCACCAGCTTTAAAAGGAAAATCCACGTTTGTTTCAAAAGTCTCCCCTATGTTAGGAAGTGGCGCTTTAAGACATTTCACCCTTGGCAATCATCAAAAAGCCAAAAAGCCTCCATCTGCAACAGACCTACCATGACTGACCTCTTACTTTGCAAATTAATTTGACAAGCAGCCCTAAGTCGCGCCACTCACATCCCCTAGATCTCAGCACTGCATAAACCCCAATCTCAAGCTGACTATTAGGTTTTTCACAGTGTTCTATGGTTTCTACAAAGGCAGAAAATATAATTTCATCTCATGGAGTAAATGCTTAAATTTACAATTAGAGGAACAGCTGCTTCTAAATGTAACTTGAGCCTGAGATATGTCTGCAAAAAAAAAAGCTACTCATCCAGACTTTACAGCTCTTTCCAGCATGAAAATCACAGTAAGAAAGGGACACCACTGTCTCAGCAAACTGGTAAATTGTCAAGGCCCAGAACCTCCTTCATTTACAAGCAGAGGGTTAGGGCGCCTCCTTCATCCACAAGAAGAGGGCGCTGGCCAATATTGACTTGGAAGATTGCAAAAGCCCAGTTTTGCTTTGTATTGAACAGTGAAACAATATCTCCAGGTTTTATGAATTTGAGTGATGGTCATAACAGGAATAAAGTTGAAATATGCTAGCTCAAAGGAAAAAAGAGTCTGGTCTGATAAAAGAGGTTATCTGAAGCTTTCAAGTCATGTGAATTGTTGAACTTTAGAAAGGCCTGTCATTAGTAAAATTTCCAATCATAAGAAGCCTGCTTTCCACAAGATCAAATAGAATAAATGCTGACAAAAATGCCATTACACAGACAGAAAGAAAGTTCTTTGTTTTTCAAAAAGCACTGACCTCCATAGTCACAGAGACTATCTTTCAAGTAATTTGTCATGAGATGACCAAAGCAAATGATAATATCTCAGTCACCATTAGAACAGTGCAGGGAGACAGTGTTACTTTGGCTAGGGTTTTTGCTGAAACACAGGGATGCTTGCAAGAAGAAATGATAGTGTTGATGTTTTTTAAGTAGTTTTCTTACCATCACATCCAGAGAAAAACTGTGTCAAACAGATTTATCAAAAAACCTTCAGATACCTTACCTGATGAAGAGCCTCCTCCATGTATGAGCAGATGGCCAAAGCCATTGCAGGTTGTTGGAAACTGATCTAAAGTGGAAGGATACAAAGAAATTGAACAAGAAGTCATTGCACAGGTAAATGATAGTGTTTATGATACAAAGGTATTGGTTTTCCTATTCAAAAGAGCTGTCTGTCAAACTGTACCTATAGTGGAAGGGAGAAAATATTGAATATATATATGCCATTGATACCAAAAAGGGACATTTTCCTTAAGGGAAAGGATCAAACAACAATCCAATATCACATGTCGAAAGTCCAAAGGAGCGCTTTTCAAGAAAGGGTGTTCAAATTTTTAAAATGAATCTGGCGCATTCTGAATGGTTTTTCCTTGTTAAAAATCACCAAAAAGGTAAAACAGTGAACATAGTCTAGTTATGAAATGGTTCTATTTACAAAAAGGGTCAACACACTAGCCAAAGCAAAATGGTGACTGTGTATCAAAGAGCCCTGTTTTTCCTGTTTTACAAGCTTATCTTTCAGATGGACAAGGTGAATAAGTATACCAGTTGATGTATAGGCAAAAAAGTTGTTCATGGACAGTCAGTATGGATAGTTTGAAACAAACAAGTTTCTAGTATTAAATAAACAGAGATGTGGCATAATGTGTTGTCAAGCAGAGGATTGCAGTGAAAAATGTCCCTTTTTGAAGACCATAGCAGGCTATAAAAGATGCAGCAACTTGGCCTTTACAGTAGGAAAATGGTTGAAGGAACAATGCAAACACCAAGGCTGTCAAAATACATTGACAAGGCAATCCCTGTCCTTCAGAAACAAAACAGTTTTCAAGCATTATCTTGACAGTGGTAAAGTGGGTTGCCTTACATCAGGAATAGCACCAACATTGTTAAAAACAATGGCAGAGGTGATGTAGAAGTTTTTGAGTTGTTTGTCAAAGTTTAAAGCTCGGTGTTGAAATGTCCCCCCAAAGGACAAAACTAAAAGAATCACCCTTTGAAACCACTGTGCACTAAACAGAGTCATTATTCAAGTTTATATACATGTTCAAAAAGACAAAGCCACAGTTTGAAAACAAAACAAATTTGAAAGCCAACGTTAATTTTCAAAGTTCAAGGCCGTTGAAGATAAGATTTGAAATAACTTAAGGTTGAAGTGTGAAGGTAAGAGGGTCATTTTCGAAATATAATAAATGCTGACAAAAATGCCATTATACAGACAGAAAGAAAGTTCTTGGTTTTTCAAAAAGCACTGACCTCCATAGTCACAGAGACTATCTTTCAAGTAATTTTTCATGAGATGACCAAAGAAAATGATAATATCTCAGTCACCATTAGAACAGTGCAGGGAGACAGTGTTACTTTGGCTAGGGTTTTTGCTGAAACACAGGGATGCTTGCAAGAAGAAATCATAGTGTTGATGTTTTTTAAGTAGTTTGCTTACCATCACATCCAAAGAAAAACTGTGTCAAACAGATTTATCAAAAAACCTTCAGATACCTTACCTGATGAAGAGCCTCCTCCATGTATGAGCAGATGGCCAAAGCCATTGCAGGTTGTTGGAAACTGATCTAAAGTGGAAGGATACAAAGAAATTGAACAAGAAGTCATTGCACAGGTAAATGATAGTGTTTATGATACAAAGGTATTGGTTTTCCTATTCAAAAGAGCTGTCTGTCAAACTATACCTGTAGTGGAACGGAGAAAATATTGAATATATATATGCCATTGATACCAAAAAGGGACAGTTTCCTTAAGGGAAAGGATCAAACAACAATCCAATATCACATGTCGAAAGTCCAAAGGAGCGCTTTTCAAGAAAGGGTGTTCAAAGTTTTAAAATGAATCTGGCGCATTCTGAATGGTTTTTCCTTGTTAAAAATCACCAAAAAGGTAAAACAGTGAACATAGTCTAGTTATGAAATGGTTCTATTGACAGGCACACACTAGCCACAAGCAAATGACTGTATCAGCATTCGTTTCGCTTATGCTTATCTTTCTCATATGGTTCATATGGACAAGGTGAATAAGTTTACCAGTTGATGTATAAGCAAAAAAGTTGTTTTTATGGACAGTCAGTATGGATAGTTTGAAACAAACAAGTTTCCATTATTAAATAAACAGAGATGTGGCATAATGTGTTGTCAAGCAGATGATTGCAGTGAAAAATGCCCCTCTTTGAAGACCATAGCAGGCTATAAAAGATGCAGCAACTTGGCTTTTACAGTAGGAAAATGGTTGAAGGAAAAATGCAAACACCAAGGCTGTCAAAATACATTGACAAGGCAATCCCTGTCCTTCAGAAACAAAACAGTTTTCAAGCATTATCTTGACAGTGGTAAAGTGGGTTGCCTTACACCAGGAATAGCACCAACATTGTTAAAAACAATGGCAGAGGTGATGTAGAAGTTTTTGAGTTGTTTGTCAATGTTTAAAGCTCGGTGTTGAAACGTCCCCCCAAAGGACAAAACTGAAAGAATCACCCTTTGAAACCACTGTGTACTAAACAGAGTCATTATTCAAGTTTATATACATGTTCAAAAAGACAAAGCCACAGTTTGAAAACAAAACAAATTTGAAAGCCAACGTTAATTTTCAAAGTTCAAGGCCGTTGAAGATAAGATTTGAAATAACTTAAGGTTGAAGTGTGAAGGTAAGAGGGTCATTTTCAAAATTTAAAACAGAGCTCCGCGCCTCCCAGCATCAAACAAGGAAATTCGGGTCGTTTGGCAGAGTTTGGCACTGTTTCCTGGCCGAGCGACGCGCCTGGAAACTGGCGCGACGCGCCTAGCGGATATTTTGAACGGGCAGACAGTGTTGGCGCGACGCGCCTGTATAAACCAGCGACGCGCCTGTACGCCACCCGACAGGCCGACCCGACAGGCCACCCAGGTCTAGTTTTTGTGCGACATTCTGTCTGCAAAAGAGTGTCGTGCATGCTTTGAAGATCCTCGGTGATACTCCAGCCCTCCCCAACGGCTGTTCATCGACTCTTGAGGTATTTTCACACATTTTTCTCCCTCAGTGCCAAAACAATTGCTAAAGAACATGGAAGTTTGAAATCGAAATTATGATGTGAAGTGAAAAGGTTAAAGCTGCTGGGTTAGGCCTGGTTCATATATCAAACATATGTGCTGAGAAAGCTGTTTAGCAAGGTCGAGATCAAATTAAAGGGTAGCTTGTCCATAGTTTTCAAAACTTTCAAAACCCTCTAACCTGGTCACTACAGCTAAAAAGCAGTGTTTTTCCACACAGTGAGAAGTGTTGAAATATGATAAAGGGCTGACTGTGTCATTCAAAAAACACCTACAGAGATACTTGGTCTTGAGATTAAGGGCAGTTTGTTTTCAAAACAATCGAAAGGCAGAGGTTTTCCTGTAAATAATTGTGTTTTGATTAAAGGAGATTTTGTTGTAGAAAGACAAGGTTTAGGTTTGCAGAGAAACTTTCCACACTGTCCTCAAAGCAGTTCCACATTATTAAAACATTGAAATGCAACCAGTGAAAAGGATTTTGACTTATTTGCTTTGAAAAAAGAGAACTCACATAGTTTTTGCCAAAAATTGTGTGGTCTTCTAAAAACTCTGTCACTTTTGCTCCAATCCTGTGTATTGACAGTCTAAGCACATGTATGGTGGTTTGCTAGAGATGCAAATTGTTGAAAGGTGGCACACTTATACAGGGCAAGGTTTTAATGATTGAAAGCCTCCTCGAGCAAGGAGTTAGGTGTATTGGTTGACATCTAAGACTTCAAGAACAGAGTGATTATTAGCATTTCCTCACAGCACACTCTTTTAGCAGACTGCCCCTCTTTCACTGTATTTTTTCACTACTGTGAATTTGTTGACAGAGATTTTCCAAAGGTGAACAGGACACTAGAGGGCAGGGTTGTTGATGACTGAATTTAACATTGGAGGCAGAGGTACAGGTGTGGTGGTTGACCTTTGAAATTCACAAGTAAAGAGGTGTTTTTCCTAAACACCGTGCACTAATATTTCACCTAGCCTAAGTCTCTTTTCTCTTCCACTGTATGGTCTCTTCTATAGAAATCTGTTGACAGAGGTATTTTCAAGGTGGAAGACCTGAAGAGCAGGGTTTTAATATTTGAGTTTTGTTTTGAAGACACAAATACAAGTGTTGATTGGCCTCTAACAAATCCACAGGAAGGATAATTTTTCAATACTGTGCAGAGAAAATCTACACAGCAATTTGTCTCATCTTTACTGATAGTGTCCTATTGAGGAATTTACCTGGCTGAGGTACCTCCAAAGGTGAAGGGCTGGTTTTAAGGAGAGCAGAGTTTGTTTATTCAAAGAAACACTTGTTGCAAACCCTCCACCTCACATTTTTCTCTGTCCAAGCAGCATATTGCCACAGTTTCAATCCAGAAAGGCATTTTACATACAGTTAAGGCAGTTTGCCTCTTCCAAAGCTTGTTCAAGTTAGAATGCCTCCAAAGCAAGATCACAGGAGCGGTCCACATAAGAGATATGAGCCTATCTCCACAGAAGAAATCAATGCTCACCCATCCGTGCTTTTCAATTTCCATGAAGTAGGCTATCTTGATTTCTGCCAGAAGATAGGAGAAGTCAAGAGTTTTTCGCCACTAACACATTTGTGCGCTTTGAGATTCAAGGACAAACACTTCCAATTGGCGGGTCTTGATTTCAAAATTTCCCCAAGGTATGTGTCCAAGGCTACCAAGATCCCATATCATGGTGAAAAGTGGTTTAAACAAGCTCATCTTGATTTAGAGGATTATAAACCTTTCATCAAGCCTGAACATAGGGAAACTATCACTGCTATTTTCCCTTTTTCCTATCTTCTTGACAATTATGCTCCACTGATGAAAGCCATAATGAGATATTTCACTTGTGAAGGGAGGTTTAATCGAATTTATGCCTACCATGTCCGCTTGTTGATGCATTTTACCAGAAGCAGGCAACTAAACCTTCCATACTTTTTGTCCAAGAGCATAGAGAAAATGGCATCCACTGTCCAAAAGAAGGCTCCACCTCAGCAAATCCCTTCTCTTTTTCATCATTCCTTGATCAAGATTATCTTCTTACACCAGCTAGAAAGAAAGGGGTTTCATGGGATTCATTCATCAGCCATTCAGATTTTGCCACTGTCCCTCCTGTTCATGTGTCTCCTACTCAGCCTGTCCATCGCCCAGTGCCTTTGTCTAGTAGGCCTACACCTAGAAAACTCAGAATGACTATTGGGCAGCCAAGTCAACAGGGGGAAGGAGAGGGCAGTGAACCGCAGGGAGAAGTAGAAGGCAGTGGACAGCAGCAGTTGGATATTGAGGGACAGCAGCAGATACAGGAAGAAGGATAGCAGCAGGCAACAGTTGAGGAGCAGCAAGTTGGGCAGACAATTGAAGCACCTTTTGAGCCACAAACTGGACAAGATATTGAGGAAAAACAGCAAGCTGAAGCTGCCAGCTTAACAGTGACCAAGACTGTTCCTAGCAAGAGGAAATTGCCCAAAAAGACACCTTCTAGCTTGCCAAGGAGGAAAAGCGCCAGATTGGCTTTCAAAGGAAAAAGCACAGTTGGAGAAAGTGCCAAGCATGGAGGTGAATTAGCTGTCATCCCTATCCCAAGCGATGACAGTGATAACGAGGCCCGCATCCTTGAAAACCTCCTCATTCACAAAGAGGGTCAAATTGAGGTGTTACAAGAAGACCTTCAGAGGGTGAGGAATTTCAACCACTTCTTGGAGGTTGAAAACAAACAAATGAAGTTTCATGCAGCTATTCATGAGGCAAGGGCAATCAAGTATAAGAAAGAGGCAGAAAAAGCGCAAGAAAGAATTGAAGAGCTCATTGGTGAGTTTGATGATGAAGAGGAGGAAGACCAGCCTAGGTGGAAGAGGCCTAGGACCATCGGGCTTAGAAGAGCCTTGGAAAAACAGAGAGCAGAGGAACAAGCCCATTTCCAAGCCTTTCCTCTCACTGCCCTCCTTGAGCAGGAAATTGAGGAAAACAAAGAAGCATGGCTTGAGAGAGCTAACCAGCATTTGGAAATGAATCTTGAGAGGGAAAATAGGGATCTTTAGCTGCAGAGGAAGAGGACACACCACTTCCAAAAGCTAAATCAGTTTGCCCGGTGCAAACTAAAGGCAGCACAAGAGAAGCTGAAGAAGGTGAAGGGGAAGCGCCTAGCACGGAAGGAAGGGAAAAACATATCAGCCCTTGATATTTTAGCCTCAAATTCGGAGCATGTTTCTATGGACCCTTGAGGGTCATGCATGCCAATTTTGGGCCTTTTTCGACAACTTTTTGTTTTTTGGCATTTTTTGGGTTTTTGGCCAAAAACTCATAATTTCGCCATTTCAGTTTGATGAGTTGTCAAGGGAGGAGAATGATACCGATGGATGCCATAATTCCATGAGCAGGTCTCCAGCTATTTTCAGGGCATTTGAAGATCATTCGCCCCCTCAAATTGGCGAAAAACACCCTCTTTTTGCACATTCTGCCCGCCATATCAGCAGTCTGCTATTTTTTGGGTTTTTGCACACAGGGACAGTTTTTGATGACTTCCGGACCTCAGATTGAGTTGGTTCTAGTTGCGCCGGAAAGTAGACACAGAGATCTTTCCAACGAGCTATCATGAGCCTCGTTTCGACATCAGGAAGTCTTCCATTTGCATCTAGCAAGTCAGGGGACCTTTTTCAAGCATAAATATGAAGTATTTTTGTAATTTTTGAACCTCAAAAATCTGCTTTTCCTAAATGTGCGTTAATCTATTTTTATCCTTGGGAAATGATGTAAAGTCAATATAATTTCCGTTTTTAGCAGTTTTTTAGATATTTTATGGGATATTTTGTGCCTTGGGCTTTGCAAAGCCTCAAGGACAAGTTTAGATATTTTGACTTGGCCAATGGGATAGCTAGTTGCTCCATGAGGTTTTCCTCCCTCAAGCCTATTTATTCCATGGTTTTCATTGTAAATCAGAGGCTGAATTTGAGAGAAGAATTAATACATTGGTCATATGAGCTTTGAATAATACACTTGAGTTATGATTTTTGGACTGCCTCTTGGATGCTTTTGAGGAATGATGAAGGATTGTTGATGGATTCCTTGACATGGTAGAATGGTATAGTGTTTCTTGATATGTTTTTGTCTTCTTGTTTTCATTCATAATACATATTTCTTGCTGCTATAGATCAGTAGAGATTGATTTTGAGATATGCCCATGGAGGCACCTCAAAATCCCTGAATCTTCATAGCTTGATGTTTTCTTCTTCCTTAGTTATGCTAAAGAATTCTTAGTTGCTCTTTAGTAACTTAAGGTATTGTTGCTAAGTTTTATTCATAAGTTCTATGTATGTTGAGCAGGATGTATGGTTTGCCCTACCTACCTATTAGCTGCCCATAGTTCTGTCCATAAAACTTTCTCTTTGACTGATTTGTTGATCATCTTGTTGAACCAAGGAGGCCTAGTCCCGATCTAGCCCTTTGCATAAAACTATGAAAGCTTGTTTGTCAAAGTGCCCAATGACTTAGAGACTATGTTTAGGCGTTCCGGCATAGTTTATGAGTTATTAGTTTGTCTTATGTGTTTTACCCAAAGTCTGATAGCCATTTCCCGAAGTTAGAGGGTCTTATACCTCTATGTATGGCTGGAATGTTTGATTTCTATGTATTAATTAGCTCATAGTTGCATTTAGCATGATTAATGGCTTGCTATAACATGTTTATGTTTGCTATAAACTAGTTACACTTGAAATCCCTTGTCTTTCACCAACTTGTTGTCCACTTAATCCATTTTTCCCAAAGATCCCTTCTACCGTGAATCAAATCGGCCCTACAGCAGCTTTACATCATCACTTCATAGTTTCCTTGACCTGTTTGACCCCATAGCCCAATTTATCTACATCTTGTTATCCAGTTTATGTATTTGATCAGTTTTATCCCTCACAAACTTAAAAACTAAAAAAAACCAAAAACACACTTCATAACTAGCCTAATATCAGAACATCGCAAGTAAACACACCGAAATCTTTTACACTTATAGAGAGAGCCCTCTCTGAGTCCAGGAAGGCTAGGTCCTTGGACTCCAAAGCTTGGTTTGATGTTACATCGTCATTTGGCTAGCCAATCGGCCAAATTACGGGACCCTAACACGTTCCTGCATAAATCCGGATCATGGGGATTGAAGCAAACTAATTAAAATTAATATAATATCAGTACAACCATTTCCCTACTGAAATAATGGAGATTTACCATGAATTTCCCAAATCTGGGCATTTTCTAGAATTCTGGAAAAGTTGGTATTTTTAACAAACTTCCTCCAAAGCCCCCTTCGTATCTCCTTAACCATTAGGAATTTTGGAAAATGGCCCAAGACTTAAATTCCTATGATGAGAGAAAAACCCATGTTTCAAAATTATGAGATTCACTATGATCGACGTGGAAATCGAGGTGTAAATAGGCAGTCTGGAAACTGCTACAAATTCAGGGTTGTAGAATTAATTATTCTATAAATATAAATATGTATGACCTGGGTGTGTCTTGGCTTATGTGGAAGTGTTAAAATAACATTTTGATCATAAACCTCTTTCAGATTCTCCCAGAAATGTGTCAATGTATCAAAGCCCCAAATTGGTGGAGGCACGCTGTAAAACTTGCACAGGTGCAGGCACGCTGTAAGAAGTGAATTGGTGCAAGAATCTGTTGTATAGTACATGCAAGTAATTATAGGTTCAAATCATGATCAAATAAACTTTAACCTGGAACATACAAACCTTTACTAAACTTCCATTAATTGTATTTTAATCCCGTTAAAACAAAAGAAGTAACAAATACTTGCAACAATAATAATTTAATCAAATAGTAGCATGAGAGATTTTTAGTGAAAAATTAGATGAAACTAAGGCCCAACAAGGGGCATATATTCTATAAATTGAATCCATATTGAGAACAGTAGATGAACTAAGGCATTATTTAGGCTATTGATTCTTCTGCCACTGGAATCACCAATAAAACCCTGATTTCAGGATCCTGCTTCCAATGGAGTCTTTGAATTAGGTTGGAGTCACCAAGTGAATTTTTTAGCCTTAATATGCATCCAACCACTATCCACCATCAACAATCAGATCTACAACGTGAAAAAATCCTTACTGGAGAAGATGAAACCTTTCGTTTCTCCGGAAATGGCACCAAAATGTTATCGCTCCACATTTTCCCAAGTTTGAGAAAGGAGACCGAAGGAGGTAACCTCAGACCAACTTTGGAGTTGGTAGCTAGCCCTAAAAAATCATAGAGGGATCTCTCTACAATATCACAACAAATGAAATTTCTGGGGAGAAAAATAGATCGTAGGCTAGATATTCATCTCACTAGGGTTTTGATTTTAGGGTTTTCCTAGATCAGGATCATAGGTCTAGGAACTAGGACAGGGTTTCAAATGATCAGTTCTAGGGATAATATGGGGCAAGGAAGGTATGATTAGTGACACAATTGGGTTGTCATTTTAGTATAGGGAGGATTAAGAAAGATCAAAATGAGCATAATACTATGAATTAATATATCAGAATATATGGAACACAAACATGAAAATCTCATATAAGCAGAGCATAAAACTATGAATTCTGCTTAAAAAATAATGAGATGATCATATTATGGCATGCTAATGGTGGTAAGAAGAATTAAATATTCAATTTTGTAATATATAGAGGAAAAACATTGTCAATAAAATTCCACAGGAATCCCAAGATAATAGCTGCAAGGGTTTGTTATATTACTGCAAAAATGGTGTACACTAGCTATAAACCTCTGACTCTCAAGTATCCAACCCTTGATTTGACTTAAATTAGGATACATATAAATGAGAAACCATATTCCCCCTCTTAGCAGTCGACTCCATCATCCTAGGAACTAATTACACCAATATCTCTAACCATGCCAAAAACTAGGGAGGTTAGAAACCAACTCCCTTTTTACATTTACTGACTTAGTTTGACTTCGAAAGCATTGATTAAAATGAAATTTACTCTAACCATCACTAGGAAAATTAATCACATCATGTGAGATCATTAGAAGACTAATTACATCAATTAAAGTTGACTTTGACCATGAAAACACGAAAATAAGGTTTTCTCTACAGAAGTGTAGCATTCTCTCATAAGAAGTGTAGCGAACATTGAGGGAGTGTTTGGATGTTTTTGGTTGATCTCTCAACTTATTTGAAGGTAGGTATAGATATATTAGGATGTCTACTAGGCCTCTGAAGCATCAAATCAACAAAAACTCACCTCCAAGCCACCTCAAAACCCATTCTCCAAATTGGACAGAGCTTCTTGGATGTCATCCCCATAAGGTGTGATATTGTCCATGTAGATTTCAATAGAGTCATGGAATAGCTCATATAAAATTCCCAAGAAATATCTTTGGAAAGTAGTTAGGGTATTGCACAACCCAGATGGTAGGACTCTGTAAGCGAAGGTACCCCAAGGACATGTGAAAGTGGCCTTGTCCTGGTCTTCATGGCTAATTTGCATATGAATATACCCATAAAACCCATCTAGGAATGAGAAGAAATTTTTCCCTACAAGGCCATCTAGAACTTGATCTATAAAGGGAAAGTGGAAATGGTCCTTCTTGATGGCTTTACTGAGTTCTCGATAATCAACAAAAATTGGCCACTTTAAATTCTTCTTTGGGACTAATACAAGAGGAGATACCCACTCAACATTTGATATAGAATAGACGAAACCTACATCCAGTAATTTTTGTAGTTCTTCCATCACTATGTCCTTCAAAGTTGGGATCGTCCTTGTTTAGGGTTGGCGCATAGGCTTTCACCCTTATTTAATGTAAATATGATGTTTGAAAACTGAGGGATGCACCCCTTTTATGTCCTTCTAGTCCCAAGAATGTTTTCTTTCAAAAGTTGTTATAACTCCTATTCTTCTCTATCTGAGAGGGATGACTTAATTTTCAAACATTTTGATGGGTGAAATTCCACATCCTTGGCAGTTTCAGAGGTTGAATAAATTATGTACAGTTCCATCCAAGGGTGGTTTTCAGACTCTTTGACTATCTTTTCAAGTGGAATGTTAATGGGGGGATCATTATGCAACCTACACCATCATGCTCAATGCATCAAAATCATCTAGGAATGACTCTTCTGGAGCCAAAATCGGCCGGAATATGCCAAAGTTATGGCTTCCTCAATATTTGCTAGAAAAAATACACCAAAACTAGAACATCTCCAATTAACTCCGCCAAAAATGGAGCTAATTCCAAACTTGGCAGACTCCACCATATTAATCCACTTGGATAAACACATTTAATTGATGGTTAAGTATGATTTAATTAATGGTTAGAGCTAATTGCGCAATTAATAAAAATCTGAACTGAAAATCAGATTAGCGCATAAGAATGGAATTCGGTTTTAATTAAACCATATTAAAAAATTCAATCCACCCCATTAAACCTTGGTTTCCATCATTTTCTGTTGCCTTACGTCTTCTGGTGAGGGGGCTAGCCCACAGGGCTAGCACCCTCCTAGCCCTCAACGATTCAATTAAATGAATTCAAATATAATTCACGCAACCATATGGTTAAGTCACATGTCATAGTTCATTGGTAAAGTATGGTGTTTCTGTTTGGGAGTTCATGGTTTCGACCCTTGACCTCTACCCAACAATTGTATAAAATAATTTTCACCATGCCACATTTAAATTTAAACCTTTGGAAATTGACCATATTTCGGCCTTGTGGGGGGCGGGGGGGGGGAGGTTTTGCCACGTGTCCTCTTTCCATTGGCTTAAATTAAACCAATATAATTTCCATGTGCCCAGAAATTTAGGCCACTTAGAAATTTACACTTGTCATCCTATCATTAGGCTGGAGAAATACCTAATTTTTTACCTTTGACCCTATTTGATCCCTTTGAAAAAAAAAATCCTCTTTGGAATGATGATTAGAAGGCTCTAACTTTCACATACAGACTTCATTTTGAGTGAAACAAAGTGCACTGGATTCCTAGAAACGAGCCCTATTTGGTAGTTTTGGTTTGGTATGATTTTGAGAACTTTTAATTTTTTGAAAATTTTTGCCCCTAATCCAAATTTGTATCACTCCCCATTGATAGGATTTTGGACCCACAAAAGTTGGTTATCTGATAAGAGTTGAATACTATTCTCTTTCCCATGTTCTATCAAATGGATTCTACTTGGAAAAATATCCATGAAAACCACTTGGGTTCACTTACATGCCTTGCCTTGCAAATGGCTTGGCACTTCAACCAATGTCCTCCTTTTTCTCCTAACCCAATGCAACACTTGTTGGATGCTTTTTGACTAATAATTTTTTTTGTTGAAGCAAACTAATCCCTCAGTGCTTGGAAAACTAATTGATGGACTTCCCATTGAGAATTGTGTTCCTCCTTTGCACACACATGTATTCGATGCAAGCTTCTCCTTGGAAACCACTTTTCCAAGTTAATCCCATCAGAGTGAACTACAACTATGAGTTCCAATATCAGTAGTCACAAGAAAATAAATGATCATTCCTTTTACCTCCACGGTTCCAAATTCCACATCTAGAAGAGTGCAGTCGCCATCTCTTCCACTTGTTGGTGTCAACACATCAAATTGTCTACAATGGTTGTTGTTTTGGCTGTAATATTTTTAGCATCTTGTCCATATTTCCATCATCCTCCAGTATTGACATGCTGCTCATGCCATGATTTGAGAATGTAGACTAATCATGAGCCTCTCACACAAGGGTGGATCTACAAAAATCCCGCGACATCTTGTCACAAGAAAAATCTATTAATTTGAAAAGCACATCATGCAAGAAACATAACTTGATGACATATCCTTTTTATTCTTCAAAGTAATGAATGTCACATACTGTGAACATCGCCATGTACTCTTACATCTTGGTGTACAAACCATCGACCAAAAACAAGTCAAAAAAACATGCCTCTTCTAATAGCTGAGTCTCAAGTCAAACAAAAACATGTACAGATTTACATCTTTGCTACATCTAAGTGAGTCAACATAACTCTACTTTTCAAACACCTTCCTAGCATAAACATGAAACATGCATTCAATTGGCAAAGAAATGCATCAATAATCAAAATACATTCAAGGCCTTAATTGGATAAGAAATCAAACCATCTCTTATGTAATATTCCCAATTAGCCAATCTAATGGGAATATTCAATTTTGTTTTTTGCTTTTCTGTTTCATTAATAAAATTTTAAAGGAGGATCATAAAACTCCTAAACAGTGAATAAATCAATGCCACATGTGAACAAAACTAAATCTGGGCTATGTAAATAAGCACCCTTATGTGTGAAAGGGGCTAAATGTTTTGACTGGGTCAACTATGAACAAATCAATAGCACTGTCTTGGAGGAGTGGCCATCAATGATGCACAACGTAGTTTTAGATGGAGATAGTTCATGTGAAAGGAGCCATTTCAATGAAGGTGGTTTAGGGTTTGCAAGATCCCAAATTATAAAAGGAAGAGGATGGCAGCATGAGAAGGTTGTTGATGTGATTACATTTTCCAGAGTATATTGCCTGTTTAGACATATCTCATTCTCCTTGCTGTTTAGCAGAGAATAATGTTGTTTAGCACAAGGATTTCCTGTTTAGGAATCCCATCTCTTTCCTTGAGAGGCCTCTTGGAAGCATATTGCATTTCTTGTCCACTATCAGGCTGAAGTCCAAGCTTCTTCTTCCAACTACAATGCAGATCCTGTTGAGGGTTTGGTTGTCTTTGTAAGCTCCAGCAAGTGGAGGCTAGATCTACTCAGATCTAGGCCAATATAGTGCCTCCTTTTAGGAGGAAAGTATTATATTCCATTGGAAAGAGAGTATTGGATCATTGGAGCATCAGATGTAGATCCTGGCATCAGGCTGAACTTATCTTAAACCCTACAGGGCAGTTTTTCTTCCAGATCTGCATTTTTCTATAGGTGATGTTGCAGGGACATTTGGCATAACATTTTGGAGAAGTGTCTTTCATATGTTGGGGATCTGCCCTTCACCTTTGATATCCACTGAAGAGGATCATATTATTGAATACATCAGATAAGATCTGAATATTCCTGTAATTCTAAATATTTATGCAGATTTGCAGCTCTTAGATCTCAGATCTACTCCATATGCTTCATGTATTGCTGAAAACCCCAAGGGGTATTTGAAGGAGAGCCTTTATAGTGTATGGATCTGTCATAGATGTTACACCATTTTTTGGTCATCTAAGCTATTTTTATTAGATGGATCCAAGCACACCATGTAAGACCAATTTTACCCTAAGTAAAATTTCTTTCACTATGAAAATAACTTCGTAAACCACCTTTATTAAGTTGTTTATGGTCTAAACAGGAAACCCCATGAGGAAATATTAAATAAATATACATTTGTTTGATTTTCCTCAAGGAATAATTAGTTAAACAATATTTTAATTAATATATCTGGTTATATTTAACCCAAATCAAGGAAATTAATTAGATATATCATTATTTGTCTTATTATTGTCTAAGAATGACTATTTAAACCTTATTTAAATAATATTCTTTGTTAGATATGACTAATTCACCCTTAAATAATTAAATACATCATTATTTATCTGATTATTACTCAACCACATCCTTAAAATGATAAATAAATTATTTATTTATTTTTATTTACAAATAAAGGGATTTGACCCAAGTCAAATTCCTTTTCCCTCCAACAAATATAATAAAATATTCCATAAAAGATGGATCTTGATTTGGTTAATAATATTTTAATTATTCACCAATATCTAGACCAACTCAATATTTTGTTATAAATGGAAGGGTTTTCCCATTCATTTACCACCTTTTTTTGCCAAAAGATCACTCTGGATCTATACTTTTGGTCTGACTATTGATCCACCATCATAGTCATATTTTGCTACTATTTTTTGTCTGGGTTTTCTAAACCATCAAGAGAGAGTAATACTAGATCTGAAGTGCTGAGGACTTACAAGAACCCATCACATTGAGGAGAACAGGGAACACCCTCTTGTGTTTTCCTCCCAGGTGCCATTAATACAAAATTCATTTGATATATTATTGTCTTGTCTTTTGGATGCATGGAGTAAATATTGTTTTTTCTACTATTTAATGTCTTCTAAGGCATAGATATAGATTTTTATATCATTTATCTTAATCACCTAATTGCAGATCTGAGGATATTAGCAGTCATTTTTGCTATTAGGGCTATTTGTTATGCACAGCTAAAGTGGTCTTTTTTTTGTACGCTTGTAATTAAGATTCATACTAACAACTAGAGACTCCACACGGGTTTACGATTATGATTGTTGTCATTTTTCTGATCCTTGCATATCCAGCTGCTTCAAACCCTAGGATTTCCCTTCAGTCCCTTTCCTTTGCTTTTCTTGATGTTGTTTTTAACTTATAAAACCCTAAAACGATAAAAATTCTTACTTCCGTGTGCTTTCAGACCTATTGCATAGGTGACAAACATCAGCCGCAGCTGAGATAACAATTTTTTCTGAAACTTGCCGCCTAGAGTGCCGAAAGGGTAGGTCAGAATTTTGGGCCCAAAACCTGCAACCTGGACCTTCAGGGCCCACTTTTCAGCCCAAAAATTACGACCTCTACTGAAAACAGGTCAGAAACTGCGACCTGGACTTTTTGCAGGGATTTTTCTAAAAGTTTTCTGGGTTTGTCTGAGCCTCTATTCAGGGATGTCTGACCTTGATCTCTGCCCATTTTGGACCTTTACTTGCTCTATTTCACTCAATTAAGTGGGAACCTAGCCCCCTAGGGCTTCAGTACTCTCCATTTTTTGTGGAAGATTTTTTGCTGTTGCAGGTTGTCTGAAATTTCAGAGTCTTCAGCCATTTTTTCAGATCTGATACCTCACCTTCAGATCTGCTTCAGATCAGCTTGTTATCCATCCAAATCACCTCATCTACCTTTTTTTTGGTTTTACTATAGGGTTCACTCCATTTCCCTTCAGGGGATAGACATTTGCCACCTTTTTTACAACAATTTTTCCTTTGATTTGCTATTGTTTTCTGCACCACTTTCCAGCAGATTTTCTCTTTTACATCTCTGTCCCTTTTGACCTTAGATCTATTAGCTTTTTTAGTGTGTTTTGATTATTTTTTTACTCACCTATAGACTATTTGTTGAGAGGCCCACCTCTTTGGGTTTAGATTATTGTATTTTTAGCTGTTTATTTTCTGTTTGTGCAGGCCTATATACTATCATTTTCAAGTTTATTTACAACTATACAACACAATTTTTCTTTTTATCTGCAAATGTATCGGTTTAAAAATTAAAATTTTCACACTTTTACACACACACCCTAGGTAAAAAAGGGATTGGTTAACACTACCAAGCAGATACTCTAAAACATTGAAATCAATTGATCATGCACCTCTTTTCCCTTATTTCAACATTGTATTCAGTTGATCCTGCACCTCAATGCCCTTGCCAGTCTCTTTTTTCTTTGTGCCATGTTGTGTTGTCACCATTACACCACCAAGGTGTTTATCCGGGAGACTTCTTGGCCTTCATCGTCAGTTTCCGGTAAGAATACTTACTCCTCCACATAGGATTCAAGTTATTCCTCCACCGAGTCCGCACACCGACTCTTCTTTTGGTCCTTTGGGTTCTCCTGCTCATTCTACCTTCGGTTATCCCCCTGACACCTTCACCATGTCTGGTGTAGGACCTAATGCTGGTGCTAACCTCAGCCCTTAGGCTAGAAATACCACTAGTGGGACTGCAACAGATGCTACCCTGGCTACGCCCTTGCTCCCCTTCATGGTAGGCCACAGCCTCCCCGATTTTGACCAGTTGATAAATGACCCTATACACCATGACACTAGTTGGCTTGCTATGCCAACAAAGCTCCCTTCTGACATCCCAAAGTTTGAAGGCCTTGTCAGAGAAGATCCGCCAAATGATGTTCAATCTTTCCACATGTGTTGTTCATCTAACTCCCTTACCAATGACTCTGTCCATCTTTGGTTGTTCCAATGAATGCTTACAGGTGAAGCTTCTAAGTGGTATGTTTATCAGTCCACTTCCTCTCATACCACCTCTACGACTCTTGCCCGGGCTTTTTTGTCTTACTTGCAGCTTCCCCTTCGTTATGACACTGGTATTGAAATTTTGACTTCTTTCTATCAATCATCTGCGTCCCGCCTATCCGATCATGTCCAGGAATGGTGAAGAAGAAAGAGCCTAAGTCAATCTCCTACCTTCGAAGACCATATCTACATGTACTCATTCCTTAGATCTCTCTTGCCTCCTATTGAGAAAGATGTCGCATCGCATTTTCCTCAAATCGAAGAAGTCGCCCTCCAAATGGCATTAAAATATGACCTGATCTACACTCAGTGAGGTTATATTTATACCGTTCTACCTGATCTTCCCAGACCTAGTGGTGCCAACACACTAGGGGCAGCTCATGCCACTGTGACGGTATCGCTAGATCTCTCTCTCATCCATACACTTAACCTCCCATGGGCTATGGTTTTCCTGGGGGGGCAGCACCTCCTACACTTTTCCCCTTCCCGATAGCATGTATCTAGGATCTAGCATGCCTCCTCTTTTGTCCCAACCTCTTGTTTACTACACTGTTACCCAACCTCCTTATTATCTGTATCCAAAACTTGCTGCTCCAGCTCCTACAGCATTAGCACCTCCACCTCCCTTGCCTTCTCAACCCCTGCAACAACAGCCACTGCCCACTCAGGAGCAAGTGGATGCAAAAAAAAGATTTGTGAATACCCAACCACCTGAAGGATAGGTGGCCACTCAAAATCTTCCATATAGTACCTCCGATTACCAGGTTCTAATGATGAACTCTACCCAACCTCTAACTGTAGACATCAATCTTCAGACTCGGTCCCATCAGTACAATAAGCCTCCCGCTACGTTTGTCCCTAATGTTGGGAAAAATACTGAGAGGGGGGGGTGAATCAGTATTTACTGCATATTCAAAAAATTTTACTTTTTCATGCTCTAAAACCCATACGCTACTGTGCTGAAGACAACTAGCGTATACATGCGGATATCCTTCATAAAACTCACGTATACACAGAGATCTAGTAATGCCATTTGTTCTTCACTTATATCATTCCATCATTCATTTATTAGATGTTCTATAAACATTAAACATGTGCAGTAAGAACAGAATAAACCATCACACAAAGAATCACACATGAACACCAGGATTTTTAGGTGGAAACCCAAGTCGGGAGAAAACCACCGCTGCAGTTGCTTAGCCTTCAATATTTTATTATAGAGAAAACATCTTACAACATATGTGCTGGTGCAGACTCTACCAGCACGCAGGCACCCACCTGCGCTCGTTTACCAGCCTCTCCCGGAAGGGAGCTCCAACCCCCTGACTCGTTTACCAGCCTCTCCTGGAAGGGAGCTACGACCCCCCGATCGCGTTTACCAGCCTCACCTGGAAGGGAGCTACAACCCCCTGACTGAAGGCTACAACCCTCAGCACCTCTATGGACCACGTTTCATCAATTTTCACACTGGATCCAAATCTTCCTTTAGGACACCACTTGCAGGCCACGTTTCATCATATTTTCATACTGGACCCTTTCCATACTTTTAAGCACAGTCAACCATGAACCAGATACATATAACTTACTGACAGATATCAGTAGACCAGCAGAACAGATCAGACATTTCTTACCACAAATTTCAGCAAACCCTAGTTTGCATATTTCTTATCATTTCTTCATAGGTGCATCATAGATTCAGATCTATCATCAAACTTTTACCCTTTCCATACAGATATACTTCCCAGAGAAGTATTCATTCAAGCTCAGACATCTTGCTCCCACACTCATGATTGCACATGAATTTCTTTCTCTTTATATAGGTTTATTCTTTTTCAATACCACGGGCCCCTTTTTCAATACTCCATGAGCCAAACAATACCATGAGCCCAAAACTACATTACTTCCGATGGTATTCCTGACGGGTCACATAGACGAATCATTACTCAATACAATGGGTCAATACCATGGTGGTTACCCCTGGTTTTGCACTTTATGAGCGCTTTTTCCCATACGCGACTTGGAACGTTGTTTCCCACGTGCATACGCGACTTCTTCTAGAAAAATCCGCGTATTCCTTGAGACATACTCTTTTCATCATAGATCTAGCACATATCGAATTCCTTTCTTCATTACCTTCTGTACTCTCTATAGATACATCAGATTTTCATCTTTAAACAGGTTCATCAAGACATATTCTATCAAGCACAACTTCATCAAGTAATTTGCCATCATCTTCATTAGGTGGGTTGCCATTCAAGATCAACTCTCTACATCATATTGTCAACAAACATCATATCACATCAGATTTACATCATTTACCAAGTCCATAAAGTTAAGAATAACTTCATCAGGTGTATTTCCATCAAGGACAACACATGCCAATAATCTCATGTCTTCATTTTCATTCAGTGGGTTGCCATCAAGGACAACACTCTACATCATATTGCCAACAATCTCCCCCTTTGGACTTGATGGCAACCACGATGGTGTTTGATCACCACAACAGATAGGTACATTAAAATATAATGAAACCATGTCACTTTCCCATTTTTGACACCATTCTTTCTCTTCATTCAAACACCATGTCACTCTACCCCTTTGACATCAAGGGCAAAGGGCGAATCAAAACCAACACACTCTCCCCCTGTTCTCCTCATGTAGAAGAAGCGTTCTGTAGATCTGATGTATACTGAAGTGACCAAGCTCCCCCTGAGTTCAAGCTGAATCTTCAAACATATTTTTGAATGAAGTACATGACTCTATGACCTTCCTATCACCAAGACTCATACTTACATCAAATATCCAACCAAGTGGATTTACATATGAGACTCAAGTACCCAACCAAGTGGGTTTACAACTTTGACACGTCCTTACATGACTGAATATTACAAATTTTACATCATGGGTCTCAACATGACCTTTTCATCAAAAATACAAATATGACTTTTCATAACCAATACCAAAAAGACCTCAAGAGAGATTATATATCAGAACCACCATAATGCCAACAATGCATTATACTTAGCAAGACTAATGCTCCCCCTGAATCTGTGCATCCAAGCATCCTTTCCATATGACTAAGGCTCCCCCTTAGTTTGTGCATCCTGAACACTTTCACCAACAAATCATCAAGGCATATTTATCAAAACATCAGAGATCGAAACAATATTATAAGAACTGGAACACCACCAGAGATACCAAATAGTATCAGAGATACCAAACAGCACTGCAGCTGTGCTGAAGAGAGCTGACTCCAAACAAAAATTGTCAGCAATCAGACATACGCGGTTTTATTTGCATGAACTCGCGTATATACGCGACCGTGTTTCAGGAAACCTGTGTATCCAATGCCATCTTCCATATTTTAACCAGAACTAATCCTCTGTGAGAAAAAGACAGTGTTCAGCTTCTTTCTGAGATATTTGAATGCTTCCCTGGAAGACATATAGATAGAACAATGTAGTTGTGTCTTCAGGCGTCATCCAACGGTTTGCAGCATAAGCACATTAGTAACCAAGCCTTCAATTCCTTGCAGCATCAATACAATCTTTCCAAGAGAGATTATTATACCCGAACAGCCTCTTCAAATATGTGTCAATCATCCATGTGGTCCAATATCACCATGATCTTCAAGATTTACCATGAAGTAACATATGTAGGCAAAGGATCTCAACCATAGTAACAAACTCTGCATCATCTATTCTTATTTATGAATCAAACGACTTCCAACTCATCCATGTGTGAGCACAAAAGATACTTTTCAGCAAAGAGGGCTCAAAATCTCATCATAATAAACCATGTACCAAGTCATCATCATTTGAGCATGAGTATCACAAAACCAAAGAATAAGCAGTCATATTGCCAACAATGCAATTAGTATTCAACCTGCTACTCCCCCTGGACCAGTGCTCCTTCTTGTGCAATCTGAAAACGTTCATCAGCAAGTCATCAGCAACAATCTCTGCATAGGCTTCCCTTATCTCCGAATTATAGGACTTTCATCTCAACAATGAATACTCTTCATCAACAAGAAAACAGGACTCATCCACAATCTTCAACACAAGACACCATGTATCGTTTCCTCATTATTTAGAACTGAGAAACTAAGCTGAAATTGAGTCAATAATACAGTTATTAATAGTCAGACTGATGCTTCCCCTGAAACTCTGCTCCAGATCTTCAGCTGTCATCCCAATTTTCTTATCCTTAAAGCATACGCGACTGTGTCTGCTGGAACTCGCGTGTATACACTACTTGTGTTCATCGAACCCGTGTATGGAAAGTGACGCATAGAAATTTTTCATACTCCTTCATCTCTCCCTGAACTTGTACTTCCTGTACCTGTCTTATTCATATCAGATGCTCTGTCAGAAATACATATAACCAGAAAAATCAAATCAACCATGAGAGTCATCATACATTTCTCCCCCTATGACGATACATTACTAAATCTCATAATGTATCCCACATCATTCCTGGAGTCAATCAGAGAAGTAAGCTTCAGAACCGAATGACTGCAGTAGGGTCAATATTCCCTACGTTTCTGATCTGTCCTCCTTCTTTTTCCAAATTTGCTTGAACTTTCTAACAGTGTGCTGAAAATTGTCCACTTTCTCAGATCTGTTCAACCTGCATTCCTTTTCTACATGTCCATACTTGTTACAAGAATAACATCTCATGTGTCCAGAGAAATAAGCATAAGAATCATAACGAGTATTTCTAATCTTCCTCCTTTTACAATCAGTTGCTTTATGTCCATACTTGTTACATGAAAAACAATATCCCTTGAAGAAACCAGAGTACCTTTCTATGTAGGAACTGTTTGTTTGAGACTGAAATGATTTGCTCCTGCAATTTGCTGCAACATGCCCATAATTATGACATTTAAAGCATTCAACATTATTGACTGATTTCCTTTGAGATTTCATCATTGTTGGTTTACCTTTTGTCTCTTTCAACACTTCAGGTTTTGCATTGACATCCTCTGAATTTTTTGCACTTCCTTGTGAGCTAGATTCTCCTTTAACAGTTTCATGGAAACCAAGACCAAGTTTGATAGCAGGAGACCTTTGATTACTCAAAATATTGTCCAAAATATTAGTACTATCTTGAAACCTCAAAAGTTTAACTTTTTCTTCTAATTTACCTTTGAGAATGTTTACCTCAACCTCCAGGGCTTGACATTGCTTTGTCATGCTTTCTTCTTTCCTTCTTCCATCTTCTACTTGATCCTTCAGATTTAGAATCTCTTCTTTCAACCAATTTTCATTTTCTTCACATGTTTGTTGCAGCTCTTCATTCTTCTTCTTCGATGCTTCGAGATCTTCTTTCAGAGATATGTTTTCTGCTTCAAGTCCTACATTCATCTTATTTGATTTATCCAGGTCTTCTTTGAGGGAAATGATTTCTGCTTCAAGTCCTTCATTTTCAAATGATGGTAGAGGTTCCTCACTCTTATTACTTGATGTTTCAAGTTTTTCTTGTAGAGAGATGATTCCAACTTCAAGACCTTCATTCTTCCTTTTTGATTTTTCCAGATCTGTTTTTAGAGAAACGTTTTCTGCTTCAAGTCCTTCATTCTTCTTATTTGATTCTTCAAGATCTGCTTGCAGAGAGATGATTCCAGCTTCATATCCTTTACTTCGATTGTATACATCATCGAACATCCTTTTCAGTCTAAATATCAAAGCTTTGGAGGCAGATTCCTTCTCATTAAATATTCTTTGTTGATATTTGATAACTTCTTCTAAGTCGATAGTACAATTTTCACTATCTTCACCCTTCTTTGTACAAATAAGAATATCAGGACCCCAATCACTATCAGATTCATCTTTGTCAATTTCAGCTATTTCCTTACTTTGAGTAGCCTTCTTCTTTTTCTTCTTTGCCATGAGTACTTGTAGAGCTTGGTCAGAATCTTCTTCATCTTCACTTTCACTATCATAACCTTTGCATATACAGGTAAGTGAAATAGAAGAACAACGATCAATACCTGTTTCATCTCCTTCAATTTCTGCTATACACGATTTCTGATGCATCTTCTTTCCTTGAGAAACCTTCTTCTTTTGCTTCTTTCCCATTGCGACGGATCTCCTTCAAGCGATCAAGATTCTGCAGAAGAACCTGCTCTGATACCAATTGTTGGGAAAAATACTGAGAGGGGGGGGTGAATCAGTATTTACTGCATATTCAAAACTTTTTACTTTTTCATGCTCTAAAACCCATACGCTACTGTGCTAAAGACAAATAGCGTATACACGTGGATATCCTTCATAAAACTCGCGTATACACAGAGATCTAGTTATGCCATTTGTTCTTCACTTATATCATTCCATCATTCATTTATTAGATGTTCTATAAACAGTAAACATGTGCAGTAAGAACATAATAAACCATCACACAAAGCATCACACATGAACACCAGGATTTTTAGGTGGAAACCTGAAATGGAGAAAACCACCACCGCAAACTTGCTCACCTTCAATATTTTATTATAGAGAAAACATCTTACAACATATGTGCTGTGCAGACTCCCCCACAAAGACGCCAGCACCCACCGCGCTCGTTTACCAGCCTCTCCGGAAGGGAGCTCCAACCCCCGACTCAAGCCACTACCTCTCCCGGGAGGGAGCTACGACCCCCTCGCTCTCATTTACCAGCCTCACCCGGAAGGAGCTACAACCCCCCGACCGAAGGCGGCTACAACTCTCAAGACCTCTATGGACCACGTTTCATCAATTTTCACATCGATCCAAATCTTCCTTTAGGACACCACTTGCAGGCCACGTTTCATCATATTTTCATACTGGACCCTTTCCATACTTTTAAGCACAGTCAACCATGAACCAGATACATATAACTTACTGACAGATATCAGTAGAACAGCAGAACAGATCAGACATTTCTTACCACAAACTTCAGAAAACCCTAGTTTTCATACGCGCTTTCCTTTCACTGATGTCGTGTATATACGCGCTTCCAATCACATCAACCCGCGTATACTTCTGTACAAATTACAGAACTGATTTCACTAAGCATACACGCTTTCTCTTCAGCGAAGCCGCGTATATACGCGCTTCCTCTGCGGCGAACTAGCGTATAGATCTTCAACCATTATAGAGCAACATACTTCTTCAGATCAGACATTCAGTTCAGATTTACCCTTTTACTTCAGACAGATGTTCTCTTCATCTCAGATCTAAGCCTTCCATAAACAGATCTAGCAAATATAGATACATTTCAGATCTAGATATCCCGCTTCATCATTTCTTCATAGGTGCATCATAGATTCAGATCTATCATCAAACTTTTACCCTTTCCATACAGATATACTTCCCAGAGAAGTATTCATTCAAGATCAGACATCTTGCTCCCGCACTCATGATTTTCACAATGAATTTCTTCTCTTTATATAGGTTTATCTTTTTTCAATACCACGGGCCCCTTTTTCAATACCATGAGCCTTCAATACCACGGGCCCCTTTTTCAATACCATGAGCCAAAACAATACCATGAGCCTTCAATACCACGGGCCCCTTTTTTTAATACCATGAGCCAAAACAATATCATGAGCCTTCAATACCACAGGCCCCTTTTTCAATACCATGAGCCAAAACAATACCATGAGCCAAAAACTACATTACTTCCGATGGTATTCCTGGACAGGGTCACATAGACGAATCATTACTCAATACAATGGGTCAATACCATGGTGGTTACCCCTGGTTTTGCACTTTATGAGCACTTTTTCCCATACGGGACTTGGAACGTTGTTTCCCGCGTGCATACGCGACTTCTTCTAGACAAATCCGCGTATGCCTTCAGACATACTCTTTTCATCATAGATCTAACACATATCGATTTCCTTTCTTCATTACCTTCTGTACTCTCTGTAGACACATCAGATTTTCATCTTTAAACAGGTTCATCAAGACATATTCTATCAAGCACAACTTCATCATGTAAGTTGCCATCATCTTCATCAGGTGGGTTGCCATTCAAGATCAACTCTCTACATCATATTGTCAACAAACATCATATCACATCAGATTTACATCATTTACCAAGTCCATCAAGTTAAGAATAACTTCATCAGGTGTACTGCCATCAAGGACAACACATGCCAATAATCTCATGTCTTCATCTTCATTCAGTGGGTTGCCATCAAGGACAACACTCTGCATCATATTGCCAACACCTAAGCCTCCTTCGATCTCTACAAAGCCTCTTTCAACACCTAATGGTCCCTTGCATATCCCTCAGCCTAAGGCAGAGGTTGGTACAAAGATCCCTAAAGGACCACTACGCCGAAATGATTCTTCTGGAAAAGCTTCCCATTCATATAGCATAGTAGATGATTAGGCGCAATCTCCGACTGCCATTTCAATGCTAGAACTCCTCTAGTCGTGCCCTTCACAATGAAAACCTCTACTATCTGCCATGGGTGCTGTAGATCCTTCTGATGATCGATTGATTTTCTTTGATGTTGACCGGTCAGAACATCCTCCTCTCCTTGTTTTTATCGCCTTCCAAATCCCAGTCAAGTTCTGGAATGCCAACATTTCCCAGTGCATTATTGATGAGGGGGCATCCACCTGTGTGATTTCTGCTTCAGTTTGGAAGTAACTTGGATCACCTGAGTTCGATCCTTCCATGATTACTCTCCGAGTGTGGGATGGCCATGCCACCTAGCCCATTGGCTTATTCCACGATTGTACTATTACTCTTGCGGGCAAGACTGTTTGCGTTGACGTAGAAGTCATAGATGCCCCCTTAGATTACAACATTCTATTGGGTCGTAGCTACACCTATGCGATGTCTGTTGTGCCATATGCGATTTGCCGCAAGATTTTCTTCCCTCATAATGGGAATATAGTCACCATTGACCAGTTGAAAAATTACGAACTGAAGTCTCAGACCTCCTCTGAGTCCACCATCTCTTCGGTGGCCAATAAGCAAACCGTCAATCCTTTGACGAGTGTCTCACCTAGAGTCTAAATAGATTCCTCATTGCTTGGGACATTCCCTGGTGTTCCCCCTCCTGTTTCTGATCCCAGCTCATCGAATGTTTGCATGATACAATTGTCTCGGGCTGCCCTCAAGCGGCCCACCTCAGCTAGTCAACAGTCTCCTCGCCCCTTGCAGCCTACTCCTATCCCTTCGATTCAACCTTCTGGACCTCCTCCTCTTGGCCCTCTAGCTAGTATCCATGAGCCAATTTACCCTCATGGAACGGTTCAGCCAGGCATTAACCATTTAGGTTCTATCCTGCCTATCCATTACTCCTCTATTCAAATACAATTCCTAGCTCCTCGCCCAGGAGTGTACACAGTGCTTGTCATGGCCACCCTCTCTCTTCCAAACTTGACCCTTGGGATTCCCATCTAGTACCTAGATCCTCTAGCTGCTACCCCAACTAGTCAACCCCAAACTTATCTTGCTTTGACCCCGGTTCAACTAGTCCCCACGACTTCTCCCGCTGCAATAGTGCCCCAGCCACCTCAACAGGAACCACCTCCTATTGCGACCACTTCGGGTGAGAAGGGAAAATATCGCAAGAAGGCATGAAAAGACAAGGCTACCTCGACAAACCTTGCCCCTCTTTGGCCTCCAAAGCACACCATCCAGTGTGATTTGTGTGATGTTTTCGATCATGCCACCCATACTTGTCTGGAGTTGCCTCATCTCAAGCCTATGGTAAATGTCGTGTCCCCTAAGTATGTGATCCCATAAACCTCTGTCCCTTCCTCGACTGTAACCAAGAGCCCAAAGACTATTCACACCAACCACCCCTGTGCTTTGTGTGATCTCCGTGACCATTATACCCACCTATGTCCCTGCCTTGAAGAGTATCGCTCCAATTTGGAAGAGGTTTGCCAATTTGAGGCCAAGTGCAACGAGTCCACCACTCCCTTATTTGCGCATTTTTCTTCGTAAAAACTAGAGGAAACGAATGCTCCCATTGACATTCCCCCCTCCTGATGTCAAGATGACGGAGCTTTAGTCCACCATTTGCTACCTATCATCATCCATGAGACCCTCGATGGAAGCCCCCTTGGAGAATCCCCCTGATATTTCACCTGACCTCCCTTCAGGGATCACCTTGGGCTAAACATCAGTACATTCTTTATCTTCTTACTCTTCTATCACCACTTGTGATGATGCACATGTGAACCTCTCTTCTCATGATAATGAGTCAAGTAGCTTTGCCACATCAGGTGGTATTTCTTCCACCAGTCACCCCATCTTCTATTACGATGATAACATTATGGAAGTAGTCACCACCCCTAAATTTATCTATTCCGCCTTACATTGAACCCATGCATTCCAACCACATACAGCTTGTGGCCATTACATTGACACCCAATGTTTGGGTAAGGGTGCACCCATATTTGAGAGACTAGGAGAAGAAATTCTTCACCACTCTCCTAGTGTATCTGGTCATGTCGACTCTAGTACCATTATTCTTCCACATTTAGAAGAACCTATAGAGTCCCATATCACTTTATATCACTCTAGGGATGATACCCCTCATCATTCCTTCATACGACATAAAAAAATCAGTCCCTTCGACATTTTTGTTGACCAACCTATGAGTTTTCTAGGAGAGCACCAATTCATTATCTCCAAATCCTCTCTTTGGGATAATGACACCATGTATGCCAATCTGGAAACTTAAAGTCCATTTGATTTATATATGCATTACCAAAATAGATTGGAAGTCCCCCATTCCCTTTCTAAAACTGCATAACCATAATGAAAAAAAATGGCGCACCACATCATTCAAACGTGTTTATATTCCTCTTTTTCTAAATACATTTTGGCATGACCACAACATGCTTGGGGGTACCTATGCCCCTCAACCATAAAAATCCCAGATCTTAGCCAAAAAAAGTACTGAAACCCCCATTCTCTGACAGGTCACACTTTGCAAGTCATTTCTTAGGACAGGTCACAGTTTTCTTCCCAATACCTGCTACCCAGGTCGCAGAACAGACCCCCAAAAGTGTGACATGTCCTGTTCATGAGCTCTGGTTACCTAAACTGAACTTTCATCCATTGAAATGAAAGAGTAGGACTAGGACTCTTACCTGCAATTGATGGATCTCAATTCCAATGGTCAGTTTGTCTACTATGATCGCCGCAAGATTTAGGGCCTTCTCTCCCCATTACATTCACCACAGCTCCACCTGCAAATGAGTGAATTTGGAGGGAAAATCCCTAGGCTTATTAAAATAAAACCCCTCATTTTTCTTTCGCCTGCTACGGCCAAACCATATCCTATTTTGATGAACCATCTATACCGTTGGAAAGCTCTCACTAAGCCCTCAAATGGGTATCTGTTAGTTTTTAGTGACTTGATACTCCATCACGACACATTTTTCCCAAGAAGCGTCACTTCACCCTTCCTCAAAATCAAATTTCTTCACTTGCAACACTCGTACTGGGGGAAACACTTTACCTCCATACTTGTCCATGCTAGTGTTGACTTTCATCATGAGTTACCATCTTGTAGTCATGTTTGTATGGTCCCCATTAGACCTTTTCTCTATGGAAGCACCATCGAGTCACCCTTGTTTAGAGCATCCGAGTTGAGTTTCCATTGCATTCATGGAATCTGTTAGCCCCCCTATAAATTTTTGACAAGAAAAACAGGGGGCTAAGATTTTTGTTGAGTCTTCAAGGAATGCATTTCCCCTGAAAACACAGTCTCCTTGAAGCCTCCTTGTGTCTTTTTCCCTTTGATGGAATCCCCTCTGCTGATTTCCATAATATAGCCTCTCTGTTGTGAAGAAGAATGCCTGAAAGGCCCTTTTCCCTCTTACTTCACCTCCTACCTAACTTCTATTTTGTTTTCCCTTCTATTTCCCTTCTTACCTTTCATTTTTCCCTTCAATTCTTCCTTTACCCTTGTCTTCCCTTTTTCCCCCTTTATTTCCCCTATCGTTACTCTTCTTTGGCCTTGAAATGCATTAAAAAAGGGCCAAAACCCACTTTCCGACCTTGTAATAAGGCTTCGTCCCTTCCGCTGCACCCTTAGCCCCTTTTCTTCCATGCGCCCGCACCCTGGAACCAAGTTTTAAACCCTTCGACGCCTAACGCAAAGCGCAGATCACAGATTTCGGTTTTTATTTCAATGCCCATCGCATTTTTTATTTTTGTGATCTACGCTCATCGCACTTTCCAACTTTGCGATCTTCGCTCATCGCACTTTCCGCTCCGTCGCACTTTCCAAATTTGCGATCTGCGCTCATTGCACTTTCCGCTCCGTCACACTTTCCAACTTTGTGATATGTGCTCATCCCAGTTGCATCCATCGCAAAGCGCAAAGCGCAGTTTTATGCTTAGTGCCACTCTCCGCCATCGCATTTTCCGCCTTTGCAATTTGCGATCCGTACCACCGGGTCCTACCTCCACAACAGTTCTCCACCACTGCCCGGTTTATAATATGTTTATTTTACAGCGCAGGCAACACATAGATGGCCGGTTCAGCATTGCCAGCGACCAACAGAAGGAATCCAAAGGGGGGGTTTAATGCCTGTTATTAATGAAATTAAATGATTTACCACGTATTCAAAGGATCGGGGCATAGTTGAAGACAAATGCACACACAACAAGTCTTATCTGTGTGTATTCCAACAGAGCGTTTTATCCAGGATAGATATCTACCTACATCGCCCCTCATATCTCCTCAAGCCCTGAAACGGTTTATTATACTGAGAGAGCTTTTAAATACCGTCAAAACAAAAGTGATGGAGGTATGGAGAGTCTTGCAGTTTCCCTATCCATGTCATTCATTCCAGAAGGCTGCACAAAGTCTCAGACCACCATAAGGACTTCGAGAACATATCAAAGGTCAATCTTGGCCTGACAGAGTCTCCTAGAGCCGATTACAAAGTACACATAGCGATGCAGAAAGCCATTAAGTGGTATGGGCGTGAACACTTGCGCCTTACTGACTTAATGAGATTCATTCAATGTTCATCTACTCCTGTTTTTCTCATTCTCCTATAAGAATCCCGAGAACATATTGTAAAAGGTTGTTGTTGGCTACTGCCGTTGCTGTTAGAGGGATCCAGTCTGACTATTAGAACAGTCTTGGGAGGGAGTTGTAGAGTAGCTTGTATGTAATAGGCTGGGAGGAGAATTCTGGACTGCATTAGCCATTGAGCTTATTGTACATGACTGGTTTTGCATCAATTAATCAAAGCACATTTCACAGGATCCCGGTCTATTACTATTGGTGATGTTATTCTTACTTCATTTATTGCGTTTCCATATTGTTTCATTGTTCTTTTGGGCTTGCATCAGAATAATGGTATAGGATTCACCCTTGTTAGGTGCCCTGTGTTGTCTTCTCTCCTTGCGTTCAATGTTTTCTGATAAATGTGTTATTTGAGAATTTATTTCAGTCAATTTAACCAGTGTAGTGGATGTTACTACCTACTCTCTGATGTATGAATTGGTTGAATCAGTTCTTAGATGTTCTTGCTGGGTTTAAGCTGGAAGGTTTGGGAACACTGGGGATGTGTGTTAGCCCTGTCCACTAGGATCCTTGCGCGACCATCTGGCCCTTCTAAGATCCCTTCTGTATAACGTATCTCTGTTTTTCCCTTGGAGTTGCTAAAGCATACCTGGAGTTAAATGACCTCTGGTCTGATCTATAAGCAGCCCCTCTGTTCCTCTTTGAGAGCTGCCTTTGAGTATGTCCAAGCAGGTCTGGAGTTAAATGACCTCTGACCTGATCTATAGACAGAAAATTGGTTGCTTTCCTTCTTTCACTTTCCTCCTTAATGTTCCATCCCATCATCTATCTAAAAATATCCTTTAGTATAGATGACTTGCCCTTTGGAAGCCTTGGCTAGTGGATGCAAGTAATTTCCTTTCATGACTCCATAGCTCAATGGATGGCACGGTCTTGGCCCATTCTCTCTACTGAAACATCCTACTGCGTTGTTGCTTCTCTCCCATTTCTTTCTCAGTCTATGATCTTATGACTCAACCCAGCAACCAACCAACCAAATCATTTAAAACCTCCCTTTTGCGCTTCATAACTAGCCTGACATCTCAACTTGAGCTTCGAAGATATATCATTCTTTGTCTTTATTGGAGAGATCCCTCTTCGGGTCCAGGAGGGATAGATCCTAGGGCTCCAAAGCGATTTGATGTTGTCTTATCTTTTGGTATTGCCAAATCTGCCAAAACATAGGAACCCCAACATAATGGCGGCTCCACTGGGGATAGACCAATCAGCCTCGATTTGGTAAACCACTGTGGTGGAAAGTAAGTTGAAAATCATCCACCTGGCGACTCCACAATTCCTGAATGATTAAAAGACTCCATAGGTCATCAACAGGCTACTAATTAGCTTGGTTTCACGAGACTCCACTGGGAGACCATGTCGCAGTACAACATCATCCATGCCGAAGATCCAGTCACTTCGCTAATGGAGGACTCTGAACAATGTGCAGGAATAGATCCAAGCCTCATAGCAAAATTTCAGAGTGGAATAGCGAGTGTACTGGCAGAAATTGAATGGGAGGACCTTCCAATGATTGTCCCTATCAGCTCAGCACTCAATACTCTACCTGAGCTTAAGAAGATGTTTCTCGACTTGGTGGTTGAGAGATATGAAGCTGAGCTCGAACTTTTGAGATCACAAGAAATATCATACGAGTTCAGAGACCCAAAAGCATTCTTGGAAAGTCTTCCTCCCCCCAAAAGAGAAGAAATTCCGCTGCTCTTCGAAATACAACAAGAGGATGATCTGGTTCTCAGGAGCCACTTTGAAGATGCAGTGGAAAATGCAACAATCGAAGCTGCCCAGGATGAAGACAGCCTACCAGTCATGGTAGGCCAGAATGAAGAAAATGTACATCATATGCTCGTAGATCCTGTGGCAGAATACATGGAGGCCCTGACTTGCTCAAATACTCCAGCGATAATCGTCAGCTAGGGCCAGTTTCATCAGGAAGGGTCACTACTGATGGTGACCACAACTTTGAAGGGCCAGAGGCAGAGCACCCTGTGGTTATCTCTGATAGGCAGCCAGTGCTCATATATTTTTTTGTTATTACTCGACTGGCTGCATTGGCATTATTGCATCACCTAGAGCATCATATATTTCCAGTTAGAGTAGGGTAGGTAGGAAGCTAAATAAAGCTCAGCCTATGAGAAAGTAGATTATTTGTTTCAATTTATGTCTTAGAATGTAGAAAAGAAACTTGCTAGGCAGTCTAATCCTAGCAGGTAGTAGTGTAGGTAGAGAAACATGTGAGACCAACAGTCTAATCTGGTCTCATGGATTAATAAGGGTAGAGATAGAATAGGTTTATTTTCCTGCTTGTAAAAAATTGATGATGCAAAGGGTCTGCAAGTCCAAATGCACCTCAGAAGAAAAAATGCTAGGATGGTAGTGTGGGTAGGTAGTTGTTTGGAGAATTTTATTGCTGATATAATGTCTTCAGGATTTGTGGCAGCTGAAAAGCGAAGAATAAAGGATGGCTTATAACAGCAGGCATCTGGCCTACACCAAGAGATCATTTTCTGGTTTCTTGACTCCTTCAAGAAGAAGCCATCCCCATGTGGAGCCATTGTTATCCCCCCTATAAATTTTTGACAAGCAAAACAGGGGGCTAATATTGTTGTTGAGTCTTCAAGGAATGCATTTCCCTTGAAAACACAGTCTCCTTGAAGCCTCCTTGTGTCTTTTTCCCTTTGATGGAATCCCCTCTGCTGATTTCCATCATATAGCCTCTCTGTTGTGAAGAAGAATGCCCAAAAGGCCCTTTTACCTCTTACTTCACCTCCTACCTAACTTCTATTTTGTTTTCCCTTCTATTTCCCTTCTTACCTTTCATTTTTCCCTTCAATTCTTCCTTTACCCTTGTCTTCCCTTTTTCCCCCTTTATTTCCCCTATCGTTACTCTTCTTTGGCCTTGAAATGCATTAAAAAAGGGCCAAAACCCACTTTTCAACCTTGTAATAAGGCTTAGCCCCTTCCGCTGCGCCCTTAGCCCCTTTTCTTCCATGCGTCCGCACCCTGGAACCAAGTTTTAAACCCTTCGACGCCTAGCACAAAGCGCAGATCACATATTTCGGTTTTTATTTCAATGCCCATCGCGTTTTTTATTTTTGTGATTTGCGCTCATCGCACTTTCCAACTTTGCGATCTGCGCTCATCGCACTTTCCGCTCCGTCGCACTTTCCAACTTTGTGATCTGCGCTCATCGCACTTTCCGATCTGTCGCACTTTCCAACTTTGCGATATGCGCTCATCCCAGTTGCATCCATCGCGAAGCGCAAAGCGTAGTTTTCTGCTTAGTGCCACTCTCCGCCATCATATTTTCTGCCTTTGCAATTTGCGATCCGTACCACCAGGTCCCACCTCCACAGCAGTTCTCCACCACTGTCCGGTTTATAATATGTTTATTTTACAGCACAGGAAACACATAGATGGCCGGTTCAGCATTGCCAGCGACCAGCAGAAGGAGTTCAAAGGGGGGGGTTGATGCCTGTTATTAATGAAATTAATTGATTTACCCCGTATTCAAAGGACCGGGGCGCAGTTGAAGACAAATGCACACACAACAAGTCTTATCTGTGTGTATTCCAACAGAGCATTTTCTCCAGGACAGATATCTACCTACAACGCCCCTCATATCTCCTCGAGCCCTGAAACGGTTGATTATACTGACAGAGCTTTTAAAGACTGTCAAAACAGAAGTGATGGAGGTATGGAGAGTCTTGCAGTTTCCCTATCCATGTCATTCATTCCAGAAGGCTACACAAAGTCCCAGACCACCATAAGGACTTCGAGAACATATCAAAGGTCAATCTTGGCCTGACAGAGTCTCCCAGAGCAGATTACAAAGTACACACAGCGATGCAGAAAGCCATTAAGTGGTATGGGCGTGAACACTTCCGCCTTACTGACTTAATGAGATTCATTCAATGTTCATCTACTCCTATTTTTCTCATTCTCCTATAAGAATCCCGAGAACATATTGTAAAAGGTTGTTGTTGGCTACTACCGTTGCTGTTAGAGGGATTCAGTCTGACTGTTAGAACAGTCTTGGGAAGGAGTTGTAGAGTAGCTTGTATGTAATAGGATGGGAGGAGAAGTCTGGACTGTATTAGCCATTGAGCTTATTGTACATGACTGGTTTTGCATCAATTAATCAAAGCACGTTTCACAGGATCCTGGTCTATTACTATTGGTGATGTTCTTCTTACTTCGTTTATTGCGTTTCCATATAATTTCATTGTTCTTCTGGGCTTGCATCAGAATAATGGTATAGGATTCACCCTTGTTAGGTGCCCTATGCTGTCTGCTCTCCTTGCCTTCAATGTTTTCTGCTAAATGTGTTATCTGAGAAATGATTTCAGTCAATTTAATCAGCATAGTGGATGTTATTTCCTACTCTCTGATGTATGAATTGGTTGAATCAGTTCTTAGATGTTCTTGCTGGGTTTAAGCTGGAAGGTTTGGGAACACTGGGGATGTGTGTTAGCCCTGTCCACTAGGATCCTTGCGCAACCAGCTGGCCCTTGTAAGATCCCTTCTGTATAACTTATCTCTGTTTTTCCCTTGGAGTTGCTAAAGCAGACCTGGAGTTAAATGACCTCTGGTCTGATCTATAAGCAGCCCCTCTGTTCCTCTTTGAGAGCTGCCATTGAGTATGTCCAAGCAGGTCTGGAGTTAAATGACCTCTGACCTGATCTATAGACAGAAAATTGGTTGTCTTTCCTTCTTCCACTTTCTCTCCTTAATGTTCCATTCCATCATCTATCTAAAAAGATCCTTTAGTGTAGATGAATTGCCCTTTGGAAGCCTTGGCTAGTGGATGCAAGTAATTTCCTTTCATGACTCCATAGCCCAATGGATGGCACTGTCTTGGCCCATTCTCTCTGCTAAAACATGCTGTTGCTTTGTTCCTTCTCTCCCATTTCTTTCTCAGTCTATGATCTTATGACTCAACCCAGCAACCAACCAACCAAATCATTTAAAACCTCCCTTTTGCGCTTCATAACTAGCCTGACATCTCAACTTGAGCTTCGAAGATATATCATTCTTTGCCTTTATTGGAGAGATCCCTCTCCGGGTCCAGGAGGGCTAGATCCTAGGGCTCCAAAGTGGTTTGATGTTGTCTTATCTTTTGGTATTGCCAAATCTGCGAAAACATAGGAACCCCAACAGAATCTATCCTGAGTTCCTTTGCATCCCAATAAATTACTCCATCCTTCATTGCTTGGTCCCTCTCTCGTGTCGCACACTATGGCATTCAATCCCACTGGCCCCTATCCCTCATGATATTGTGTCTGTCGCTGCCAGTTCATCCATGCCATTTATGCTCTAACAAGGGAAGTCGTCTATTCGCTACTCAGTACCCCCCATTTCATCATCATCATTGGTGTCAGTCTGTCAGTCTCTCTACTATTTTCTCTCATGCCTTAGTTGAGGATCCCTTATTGCCTCACCTATTGCGGACCTCCTTCTGTCAACATCAGCTCATTCATTCTAGAAGACATGTCTAGAGGGCGGTGTACCTTGGTTCTAGCTTCCACTATTGTTCAGTGACTCAGATCAAGAAATGGTACTCCTTATTGCCCTTTGACTTGATTTTTTCTCAACTCTAGCTCCTTTCAACATGATCAAGATATGTATACTCGATGGTTCAGTAATGCAGTAGCTCACATCGGTGATTCCTGGGTGTGTGTGACATGTCTCAGCCCTCATGAGGGGGTGGCCCTATAGGTAGCCCCCCACACACTCAGATGACCTCTTCATTATAGCCTTCGATGCAGCTCCATACATTTGATGATGTCGGCCTCAGGGGCTTGTAGTGCCTTTTTGTTTGCATGTATCAGTCAGATTTTCAGAGCCCTTTCCTGTTTTCAAGGGCATCTAGGTTGCATTTGTATCTCATGTACTCAAATATCATTATACAAGTCCTGGTTGTTATCCCAGACAAAATATGTATGTGGGATTCATTATCATGTTGTTTATCTAGCTCATTTTTATGCCAGCATGTTCTATATTGGCCAGTCCTGTGGTTTTTCGAACGCCTTATTGTTTGTACTTTGCCTTGGCGGGCATAGGTATGCTTCCCCCACTGCCTATAGCACAGGTACTCATGCATCAAAGAGACTTTTCGCACCTGTAAGTCTCGCCTCCTCAGGGTCTGGCTCTTTCAGCACTTTGGTCTACCTTATACTTCTCTCTCTTTGACTTCCCCTTTGATGTCTAGTGATTGAGTTCTTACAATGTACTTCGGTCATACAATTAGCTCCTAATGCTCACACGCTAGGGGGCAATATGTTACATCATTTTTTGGTCATCTAACCTATTGTTATTATATGGACCCAAGCACAGCATGTAAGACCAATTTTACCCTAAGTAAAATTGCTTTCACTATGAAAATAACTTAGTAAACCACATTTATTAAGTTGTTTATGGTCTAAACAGGAAACCCCATGAGGAAATATTAAATAAATATACATTTGTTTGATTTTCCTCAAAGAATAATTAGTTAAACAGTAGTTTAATTAATATTCCTGGTTATATTTAACCCAAAACAAGGAAATTAATTAGACAAATCATTGTTTATCTTATTATTTTCTAAGAATGATTATTTAAACCTTATTTAAATAATATTCTTTGTTAAATATGACTAATTCACCCTTAAATAATTAAATAAATCATTATTTATTTGATTATTACTCAACCACATCCTTAAAATGACAAATAAATCATTTATTATTTATTATTTACAAATAAAGGGATCTGACCCAAGTCAAATTCCTTTTCCCTCCAACAAATATAATAAAATATTCCATAAAAGTTGGATCTTGATTTGGTTAATAATATTTTAACTATGCACCAATATCTAGACTAACTCAATATTTTGTTATAAATAGAAGGTTTTTCCCATTCATTAACACCTTTTGTTGCCAAAATATCACTCTGGATCTATACTTTTGGTCTGACTATTGATCCACCATCATAGTCATATTTTGCAACTATTTTTTGTCTGGGTTTTCTACACCATCAAGAGAGAGGAATTCTAGATCTGAAGTGTTGAGGACTTACAAGAACCCATCCCATTGGGGAGAATAGGGAACACCCTCTTGTGTTTTCCTCCTAGGTGCCATTAATACAAAATTCATTTGATATATTATTTTCTTGTCTTTTGGATACATGGAGTAAATCTTGTTTTTTCTACTATTTAATGTCTTCTAATGCATAGATCTAGATTTTTGCAGCATTTATCTTGATCACCTAATTGCAGATCTGAGGATATTAGCAGTCATTTCTGTTGTTAGGGCTGTTTTTTATGCGTAGCTAAAGTGGTATTTTTTCGTACGCTTGGAATTAAGATTCATACTAACAATAGATCTTAATTTTCATGCATTATTTTGCTCTAGATCTAATTTGTAATCAAAAGCTATTGGAGCCTAATAAAAATAACGTTGTCAAGGCAGTTTTGGTTCATATGTTTGGTTGTTGCACCTATTTTTGAGGATATTTCTTCATTGGAGACTTCTATTTCCTCTATGCATATTATGGGATTCATTAAACATTTGATTTGATGTTATAAATGATAAAGAAGGGTATCCATATTGGCCTCCTACTCTTACTTGGCTGAACTGCATTATTTTCTGCAGTATTGTTTAATATTGCTGCATGTTTCCCATTTGGGAATATTACAGTGGTATCAGAGCCCTAATCTTGGCTCAGCCTATGTTCTTCAACCATTATGGAGTATTCTCATGGGAAGGACAAGGTCTACAGGAGATATCAAAGCAAACCCTTATTTTCTGGAGGAAAGAGGTTCTCAAAACTTCTCTTTCAAACTCTGCAAGGTATAAGCAAAGACATCAAAGAAATGAGGAGGGAAAAGCATGGATATCCCTCAACAATATCTACAAGATCTATACATGAGTAAAGATCTAATTCCTCATATTATGGGTGTGATTATTCAGCCACATCATCATATTTACAACACTCTATCAGCCACTTGTTCATGACAAAGAAGAGGAAGCAAGAGAAGAGACACCTAAAGAGGGGACTCTTGGTGACTATCTCCAAGAATATGAATCTCAGTATAAAAGATTCAAAGGGCATCTAAGCTTCCTGGAGTTTTGTCAACTTAAAGAAGAAAGAAGATCCGGCATATACAAGAGAAGAAGATGGTGCATATAAAACACTATGTGTAGAATATTTCTACCTACTTTTTATGGATCACCTGAGAGCACAACCATGTCTTGGGTAAAGAAGCTTGACACATATTTCCAGCTACATCAAGTTTCTGAAGAAGAAGCCATAAAAGTGGTAGCAGTGCAACTCTAAGGTAAGGCTTATGCCTGGTGGTTATTTGAATCTTCTTCATTGAAAAATGTAAACATCTCTACTTATGCAATGTTCACTAGGAGGTTAGTGAAAAGATTTGATTTTATGCCATCTGAAATTTCTTTGGGTGAGCAAACTAAGCCCAAGAATTTAGAACGTTTGCAAGAGATGGAATGATCCATGAAGATAACTCCATTCTAGAACATTTTTGAGGGGATTAAAGATCTGCTACATGATTTTCCAAGGGAAAAGGCCCCACTTCAGCAAGAACATTCCTTTGAAGAAGAAGACATAAGGGTTCCTTTTTTAAAAAGAGATCATGAGAAAGGATGTATTAATGATGAGACATGATCCATTGATGAAGAGAAGGAAGAAGAATAGATGGAAAGATCCTCCAGCACTATGACAGTAGGATGAGATATTATTTTAATGGGATATGGAGGTGAAGCACTTGCTTCCACTAGGAGAACTCTTGTATCTTTGCAAGAAGCTCCCAAGGATACTACAAATGGAAATGATGAGTAGCATGTGTCTATGATGATAGAAAATGAGACAAAACAATGGAAGGAATGTGTTCCAACATTGCATATAGTTTTAGGAACACACACAATGACATATCAGTCCTTTGTGATCAAGACTCTTCACACCAAGGAGATGTTGGGTGTTCATGAGTTAACTACATCTAAAGGAAGCACCTTAGACTATGAGATCTTGCAGAAGGTAGGAGAATAAGAATAGAGAAAGGATCACAACACTGATATGATAGGAGGTGATCCACTATTACATGGAGGGGGAATTTCTCCAATCAGAATCACTCTTTCATCCATAAGATTGATACCCCATTATCATGGGACATCCACACAGAAATCAGAGATGTATTTGCATAGTGGAAGTAGCCATAAGATGTTTCCATCTATTTTTCACATGGGAATGAACCATGAGACATCATTATCTTGTGGTAAACCACGTGGGAGACCACCTGATTCAGATTTGGTGAAATATGTTCCATGCATAGATGATCCCTTCATAGATCCAAGGAGGAAGGGAGCACTAGAATACCATACTTACAACGCTGAGAGTATGGGGAAAGCACAAGAGGAGGGAAATTATTTTTCCATTATCACAATTATCCATTGTCCCATCTCATACTGTGCTGAGAAAATATGTTGCAAGGATGAAGAATGACACCATCAGGGAGCAAGGAAGGCAATCCTTGATTATGGAGAATCAGGAGACAAACTCATTTGGGGAGAAATATTCCTTACATGATAAGAGATGGTGGTCACACATGCATACTTTGGAAAAAACAAGGATTTTTTGGATAGATTATAGCCTCCCATGGGAGACTAACTTCCAAGAACTTCCATTTTCTTTTGAGCATGTGCATATGCAAGAAGGGAAACAAGGAAGGAATAGTAACCTTCCACCTTATACCTATGGCAGGGGGGATGTAAAGGAGGAAGGAAATGGGAGGCATGACCTTCCAACATACACCTTGGGCATGGGAGATGTCAAGGGAAAGAGTAGCAACATGGCATAAATTTCAGTTGACACATTATCAGTGTTGTAATTGTTGGAGAGGTTAGATCCATGTTGGAAATCCCAACTGTTGGTGGAATATTCCAAGGATCTTCACACTTGCATGATTCTTGATGAATTTCTACATGATGAAATATATTCAATCCTAGATGGATTCATCTATAATCATGGTAGGATATTCTTGTCTGGAGCCTCCAAGCTTAAGAAGAAGTTGCTACAATGGGCCAATGAAGAGTTCTATTTCAGCCAAACATATTCCATGAATCTCAACAATATCATCTTGAGGAGCTACTATTTGGAGGGCTTTGAAAAAGAACTATATCAGCATTGACAAAGATGCATGTACCATGGGGAGATGGAGTAGCAACATAACTCTATGGAAGAGTTAAATCAGCCTTCTCTTTCTCTTTTGAGGAAGGGGATAGATCCATGCACAACTCCATCACTATGAGGATAATTGTTGGTGAAGAGCATGCTCTTGTTACACATGTTTTATATTCTAATTATGTCAATTATTTCAGCATATTTATGTAGGCCATGGCTCCAAGGAGGAGTATTATATCTTGTAAAATTCATGGCCAATATTGGGCCACAAAAATTTCTGAATTTGGCCACTCCCTTGGAGGGAAGAGGGATATTTTGCAACATGATGGGTGCTTTCCTAAGGCACCAAATATATCTCATAATTTCAGCTATGGTGAGATGGTATGGGAAGCAAGTAAGTGGTGGTAAAAACACTTACCACATCTATATTTGATGCAAGCAAAAGATGTACTGCGCTGGTTCCACATGTGGGACTATGACCCACCTCCATATATGCAAAATTATGTTTGCATGTACATTGTTTTGATCCCTTACATTGATGATGTGCTTGTACTTTTTATGGGGATGTATAGAGGAAGGAGGGGAGGCATGTATGTGCCCTATGGGATGAATATTCTCCATTTACCTTATGTTACATATTTCAGGGAGAACCTTACGCAAACCATGTTTGTTTCATGTAATCTATTGTCTCCTTATGGGATGAGCTACTTGCATCTCATGAGAACTTTGGATGAACAAGTCATGGAGGGATGGTTTGGTGAACACTTAGCCTATGGATGAAGTCTAAATCATGTGTGTGTCACAAAAGGAGAAAGATATGAGTTGCAACACTCACCCTATCTTTTTCTTGAGGATAAGCAACATTTTGGAGGGCAAGACTGTAATATTCCCAATTATCCAATCTAATGGGAATATTCAATTTTCTTTTTTGATTTTTTGTTTCATGAATAAAATTGTAAAGGAGGGTCATAAAACTCCTAAACAATGAATAAATCAATGCCACATGTAAACAAAATTAAATCTAGGCTATGTAAATAAGCATCCTTAGGTGTGAAAGGGGCTAAATGTTTTGACTGGGTCAACCATGACCAAAGCAACAATGTTGTCTTGGAGGAGTGGCCATCAATGATGCACAACGCATTTTTAGATGGAGATGGTTCATGTGAAAGGAGCCATTTCAATGAAGGTGGTTTAGGATTTGCAATATCCCAAATTATAAAAAGAAGAGGATGGAGGCATGAGAAGGTTGTTGATGTGATTACATTTTTCAGAGTATATTGTCTATTTAGACATATCTCATTCTCCTTGGTGTTTATCAGAGAATTGTGTTGTTTAGCACAAGGATTTCCAGTTTAGGAATCCCATATCTTTCCTTGAGAGGCCTCTTGGAGGAGTCTTGCATTTGTTCTCCACTATCAGGCTAAAGGCCAAGCTTCTTCTTCCAACTACAATGCATATCCTGTTGAGGGTTTGGTTGTCTTTGTAAGTTGCAGCATGTGGAGGTTATATCTACTCAGATCTAGACCAATATAGTGCCTCTTTTCAGTGGGAAAGTCTTCTATTCCATTGGAAAGAGAGTCTTGGATCATTGGAGCATCAGATCCAAATCTTGGCATCAGGTCAAACTTATCTTAAACCTTATAGTGCAATTTTTCTTCTAGATCTGCATTTTTATGTAGGTGATGTTGCAGGGACTTTTGGAATAACATTTTGGAGAAGTTTATTTCATGTGTTGGGAGTATTCCCTTCACCTTTGAGATCCAATGAAGAGGATAATATTGTTGTATACATCATATCAGATCTGAATATTCCTATAATTCTAAATATTTTTTCATATTTCCAGCTCTTAGATCTCAGATCTACTCCATGTGCTTCATGTATTGCTGAAAAACCCAAGGGGTATTTTAAGGAGAGCCTTTATAGTGTATGTATATGTCATATATCTGACTTTTCATGCATTATTTTGCTTAAGATCTAATTTTTACTCAACATCTGTTGCAGCCTAATAAAAATAACGATGTCAAGGCAGTTTTGGTTCATATGCCTGGTTGTTGCACCTCTTTTTGAGGATATTTCTTTATTGGAGACTTCTATTTCCTCTTGTGCATCTTATGGGCTTCATTATACATCTTATTTTTTGTTATAAATGATAAATAAGGATCTCCATATTGGCCTCCTATTCTTACTTGGCTGAACTACATTATTTTTTGCAGTCGTGTTTAATATTGCTGCATGTTTCCCATTTGGGAATATTACATCTTACCAAACCATTTCAATGGTGCTTCTTTCAACTACACATCATCATGTGAATTATCCTGACCCACATATATTATGGAATCCTCCTTTCCATTCTTGTCAAGATATCTCTCCACCTTCTTTAAATTTCGTGGATGACTTGTTTGATAGAAAGTCCAACACCTATCTACAAGATGGCCCTACATATGGTAATGCATGAAAAATAATTGCATATTCTTTTCAACATGGTTTTCCTTGTCCAGTGGACCTTTGGCTTTCTGTGTCCTTTATTTTTAAAAGTTTCCTATGCATGGTATCTTCTTCCAACACCTTGAAACATTATGGTTATTCAAACCACAAAAGGAACATGTAAAATTTCTCCAACTCTTATGTGAAGATTTACCATGTTTATCATAATAAAAAAAAACTTGATTAAAGGCATATTTATACCTTAAACATTCACCTTTTTCGCCTTCTTGAGGAGATGAATTTTATGAGGTAGTGGCTCTGTTCGATATACCAACAATGGCTTCAATGAATTTAAAGATTTCAACATCCTCTTGTTTTCCATTCTCATTAGCTACATGCTTATGAGAATTTTCTTGCAAAGTGGGTGTAAAATGTTTGCATTCCTCATGAACAAAAACTTCACAAGACTAAGGTGCTGAACATGAAATGAAAGTCCTTCTTGGAACACCTTCATGTTCCTCCTTGGCTTTAGAGAATTATCCATCATGTTGTCAATAACCAAGACCCAAATACATAGGCCTTTCCTCAACAACAATTGGCTCAACTATGCCTTATGCATGTTTTCCGAATCCTTTACCTTCATATCCCATCTTCATCAATAATTTAGACCCTATTCCTCTAGTGTGTCTTTCGAAATCACCTAGGAATTAATTTTGAGAAAAAATTGAACATAAACTTGAGTTTCATACCTCTTTTTTATGCACATACATGTCTAAGGTTGAATCCTTGGCATCATGGAGTTGAGTCTTCATCTCATGCATCTTTGCTATGGATTCATTTTCAACATGGACCTGAGTCTCCATATTATGCATCTTTTCATGAACTTATTGCTTCTCCTCCTTCATGGAAATCAACTGCTCTTGAAGTATAATTCTTTCCCTCTTACTTCATACATTTATTGCACCATATCATTCATGATGTAGAGCTTCTACAACATCTCTTTATGAAATATTTTTTCTAAGGAATATTGACTAGAAACCATGCTTGATGAAGCTGCCATTACACTTGTAATGCATAAAAAGCTTCTTTGAGAAATGAACTCTCAATATTGACCTTCTCTTCACACACATAAACTTTCACACTGTTAAATTATATTTACAAAAATTCAAAACCAATAACTAATTCTTCCATCTAACCTTGGATAAAATGAGCTAAAATGTGCTCCGATACCAATTTTATCTGAATATGGGCAAACTAGTTTTGTTGTGCTAGCTCCCTCATGATTTAAAAAAATTATGTTTAGGATCATCTCAAGTTAGCCAATTATGAAGGGTTTTATGTGTCAAGTTTTAAGTTTATTTTATGAGAAATTTATGAGTTAATTAGATGTTAAAAACACATGTACAATAAATAAATTGTAGAGAAATAATGCACAACAAGCACATTACACAATAACTAATAATGACATTCACCCCTCCTGGGCTACATATCCATGGACTTGCTTCAACTAGCTAGGCCCTCTTTGGATTAATGGTAAATTCCCTAATTACATGCACCTAAAGTTATCCAATGGATTTTAACCTACTCCATTGTCTTCAAAAGACCCAAAAACCTCAAAATAGACTCTTCAAGCTCTGAAAATGGTTTGCAAGTGATATAGTAAGGACCTTCCCTCTCGGTGGCCCTTGGCTTCTTTAATATTCAAAGTGAAAAAATCAGTTATAGAAGTGCTCCAACTCCTCTGCAACCTACACCGTCATGCTCAGAGCATCAAAATCATCTAGGAATGACTCTTCTTGACCCAAAATTGGTCGAAATATGCCAAAGTTATGGCTTCCCTTCATAGAAAAGTTGCACCAAAATTGGAACATCTCCAGTTAACTCCGCCAAAAATGGAGCTAATGTCAAAATTGGAGGACTGCATCATATTAATATGCTTGGATAAGTGCATTTAATTAATGGTTAATTATGTTTTAATTGGTGATTAGCACTGTTAAACACCATGTTGAAGCACACACATGGTGTATGAGGAGAAGAATGCACACACAAGAGAAACAACACACAATGAAAGATAAGCGTGAGGCTTTCTTATTTTCCATTATACAAAGATGTACATTTATAGTACAATGGTGTGACTCTTGGTTTCACATTCCAAGGTCACTTGGACTCCATTGTGACTTTTCGCATTCCACACCTACCCATGTAGGATTAGGTGTTCCAACATCCCCCTTAATCCGAAGGGGTATGTGTGAGTCCAAGAAAAGAGTTGTAATACAAATATGCAAAGTATACATGGCAGCACTTGGCTGAATCAACTCTCTGAAATGTTGGAAAAAAGAGGTGGTTTTAGGATGACCACAAACACTGGAACGCAATACATGTTGCAGTTCCCGGAACTCTTCCAAAACTGGCAAGAAGCTGAAGGCTTCTGCTAGAGGAATTGTTCCTCATAAAAAAGGGAGACCTTCGACCTAAAAGAAGGGAGGTCTACTACCTGTGGTGGTTTTAGGTTGTCCACCAACCAAAGATGATGGTTTTAGGTTATCCACCAACCGAAAATGATGGTTTTAGGTTATCCACCAGCCGAAGGTATGCTCATGGGCATCCGTATCTCTGGCTACATCTCTGAATCCGGAATGAAGAATTGTGGCTCAGGCTCGCTTGAACTGCTGGCTACAACTCTGAACATGAAATGAGAGATTGTGGCTCAGGCTCGCTTGATCTGACGTCGAAGCTTGTACATGACCACCATTTTCCCCCCTGTCAGGGACAAGGTGAGATGATGGCGAAAACTCAACTGCAAGTTTGCTCAATATGCGTGAACAAGTTCTAACATGTGTCGTAAACATCTTCTTGGCTGCTGATGCCCATTGCCAAGAAGCGATCCATCCAAGATGAATCTTGGTTCTTGCAGGAGGCTTGTTTTTGAAGCATCTGTCTGAAGAATGAGTGTGCCGACCACAGTGCTTGCATGGATGAAGATCAAAACAGTGATCTTTCATATGGCCAACTCGATCACAGTGTTGGCATTTTACAATATGATGTTGTTGTTGTGGAGCAGGATCTGGAACAGCTGCAGGTGAACTGTCATACATGAATCCGGCACTCTGAAATATGATGGGCTTGGTGTAGTCTGGAATATGAAAGGACACATCCTTGTCATATCCAAGACCAATTCGGTGCTTGTTGTGGACAAGCTCTTCCCAAGGTCTGATGATAGGCTTGAGAAGTGCAGGCTGAGCTGCTGCATCTGCATGTACATCTGCTCTAGTACAAGGAACTGAATGTGAATCATCCGCAATTTTATCTTCTTTCTTCTGATGAGAGTCCTTCACAATGTTCTGAACATAAACAGGTTCAGAATGATGACTCTTTTGCTGAAGTTCTTCTTGTTGGAGCTGAGATTCCAACTGCAAAAACTCAATCTTCTCTTGTGCATCTAGCAAACAACTCTGAATGTTACATAGAGCATCCTTGCTCATTTTTATCATATCATGAACATTTGAATGAATGAGGTCATTCAACAACACTAATGCCTCATTGATTTTGGCCATTTCAACAACTTAGGCTCAAAAAATGAAAGGGTGTCGGCTTCAACCGAAAATGCACCCGTTTACAATGTGATGCAACAAGAAATACAAATGCCTCAAAGTACAAAGTGTGCTCCTCAAATGATGGAGGGCAATCAACAATCCAACAACTCAAATACTGATTGCAACTATGAAGAAGCAATACAATGTCAACTCAATACAATATTTCTGCAAAAATATGTGTAAATGTGTAGCTGAAAACACGTGCAAGAAGCCTTTGAGGCAGCTGAAATTTTTCTTCAAAGAGCTATTTTCAATGATGGCAAACTTGTCTTCAAATGTCAAATTCTTTAAAAAAATCACCCTTCAAATCAATGCCACAAATCACAATGTACTCTGCAATATTCTCTATGTGTTCAGTCCATTTCTTGATATGTCAATTCCTTCATTCTCTGCTGTTCATATCTTCTCTCTTTCCTCTCTCTCTGCTGTTTTTTTTTTTTTTTTATTTTTATTTTTATTTTTTTCGAATTAATTAAAAAGAAAGAGAAATATTAAGATGGATGGGAAACTATATGGTTTTGCGGGGGGGTTAATTAGGGAAGGGTTATTATAATGGAATTTAATATAATGGGAGGGAATCAAAAGGGAGGGAATTTAATATAATGGGAGTTAAAAAAAATAAATCAATGGAAATTAAAATAATGGAGAGGGCGACTTTTAATGGGAAGAGGGGCGGCGGTATTAAAATCGATTTTTAAATGGAGCGGTATTAAAATGTAAATGGAGGGCGGATTTTACAAAACGGAGGGCAGTGAAAACCAACCGAAGTTACTGTGGGAGGGACGGCGTAAGATGGATAGGTGCTGTAGAGCAGAGTGAGGAAGTGTGGGGTTGCAGCGCGGGTTTGAGCATTGAAGCGCTGGATAAATGGGTGTAGGCAGAGAGGGCGGCCCACAGGTTGAGTAGGAGGGTTAAGCCAGTGCGTAGTAGATGGGGTGCATAAGGCGGATGTTGGCAGAGCTAAGCGTATGTGAGGGTGGAGCGATAAGGTGTGAGGGCGGCTGTAAAAGTTGAGAAGTGGTTGTTGTTTGCAGAGTGTGGGAGTCGTAAGTTGCAGAGTATGGGAGCGGTTGTAAGGAGTAATGCGTTGGTTAGGTGAGAGGTTGGACTGTGTAGGCTGAGCGGTGTGGGAGGAAAACCATGAGGGAGGGAGCTGTGTGAGTGTTGGGAAATGTTGCAGGGTGTGTGAGGCGTTAGATTGAGGGTGGTCGACTGAGCATGGAGCGATAAGGGGTAGTATTGTGTGAGGGCTGTAGTTAAGAAAAGGGAAGAACTGTAATAGCGTAGGGTGGATTGTGAGCAGAGTGGAGTGTGCTGTGGGTAAGGGGAGCCCGAAAGGTATGTGAGGGTGTATTGTGTTTAAAATAAGGGGAATAGTATATGGTGCAGAGTGCAGGGAGAGGAGGCCGAAGGGAAGAGATGTGGGGAAGGCCGAAAGGCTAGGAATCGCTTTTTATTTTATTTTATTTTTATTTTTTATTTTTATATAATAGCAGAGAGCAGAGAATAGAGAGAGCAGACTATTCTTCCTTCCAGCAGCATATGCAAACTCAGAAATCTTTCAGTAATCCAGCAGGAAAATTCTTCAGAAAATTTTAGCAGTAAAACCCAGAATTTTTTTTTTTCAATAGCCCAGCAACAGGAAAATGTAGAATTGCAGAAACTCAGAAATCTTCCAATAGCTCAGCAATAGAAAAACTCAAAATTATTTTCCATTAAAAAGCCAGAAACTTCTACTTCAGAAACCCTCTTTAAACAATGTTTTCCAGCAACTCTTCAATGCAGAAATTAATAGAAATTGCAGGAAAAATGAGAATGAAAACCTTCAGATGGGCAGTGTTGTCTTCTTCAAAACCACTGCTGCTCTTCTTCAAAACAAATTCTGAATGCTGCTCTTTCTTCTGAATGCTGCTCCTTCTCCAAAACCACTTTCTGAATGTGCCAAAAAGACTGCTACAAACACTTGAGTGCTGCAAAAAAACCAACAATTTTTGCAGATATGCATAGGCCATAAACACAAATGGCTCACTCAAAGTGGAGCAGGGCCAGAAATCGCCCGCTCTGATACCATGTTGAAGCACACACATGGTGTATGAGGAGAAGAATGCACACACACAAGAGACTCAACACAATGAAGGATAAGCGTGAGGCTTTCTTATTTTCCATTATACAAATATGTACATTTATAGTACAATGGTGTGACTCTTGGTTTCATATTCCAAGGTCACTTGGACTCCATTGTGACTTTTCATATTCCACACCTACCCATGTAGGATTAGGTGTTCCAACAAACGCTAATTGCGCAATTAATAAAAATAGGAACTTTAGCGCATAAAAATGGGATTAGGTTTTAATTAAGCCATATTAAAAAATTTAATCCACGTCGTTAAACCTTGGACTCCACCATTGGTCATCACCTTAGATCCTATGGTGAGGGGGCTGGCTTACAGGGTAGGCCCCCTCCTCACCTCTGACGATTCATTTAAATGAATTAAAGCATAATTCACACACCCATATGGTTAAGTCACATGTCGTGGTCCACTGGTAATGCATAGTGTTTGTGTTTGAGAAGTCATGGGTTCGACCCCAACCTCTGCCGAACCATTGTATAAAATATTTTTCACCATGCCACATTTAAATTTCGACCTTTGGGAATTGACCATATTTCGGCCTTGGAGGGGGGAGGGGGCACGTGGCAGCCTCTGGGCTTCCCACATGTCATCTTCCCATTGGCTTAAATTAAAGCAACAAAATTTCCCCGTGCCCAGAATTTCAGGCCACTTAGAAATTGAAACTTCTCATCATGTCGTTGGGCCAGATAAATACCCAAATTTTGACCGCTGACCCTATTTGACCCCCTTTTTTTAAATTCACTTATTTGGCACAATGATCAACAAGCTCTAATTTTCAAATATGGACTTTGTTTTGAATGAAACAAAGTGTGTCGAATTCCTGGCTATAGACCCTATCAAGTCATTATAGTTTGGTGTGATTATGAGAAATTTGAATTTTTGGAAAAAAATTTCACCTAATCCAAATTCCAATCATGTAGGCCATGATGGAGGAGTGGAGGTGTACAAAGACTACATTGGTGTATTCTGATTGTTGTGAAAATAGGAATAAGGTGCACCTTGCATACCCTGCTGATATGACGGAGGGCCTTGAGTCCTTCTCTGATTTATGAAACATAGATGCTTTGGTCCTACTTCCCCACCTTGATATACAAATTTGAGTCCAAGTAAGGAGGGACACTTTTCTATGGCATGATTCTCTTCACAAACTAAGAAAACCTCTATGAAATTTAATGGACATTCATTCTGAGTGGATATTTTAATACATCTAGAGCACAAGATAACCAAGGATCTTTTTTCTTCCTCTTGCTTCCTCTTGATCTGAACTCTTTCCATTTGCAAAGCAAAGGTTTGAAGCATCTCACTCTTGGAGTTCTCCAACATATTTCAAATATCATGCTTGATGGGGGTTGAAGAGTAAGGGGTATTGGTCAGACTCTAGCTAGCTCTACCTTTCTTCCTACCTGTCCTAAAATTCTTCCTAAAGACAGTTTTGATGTCCTCATAAGGCAATTGGTAGATATATCCTCCTAATAGCATATTGAGGGTTTCTATCACCTCCTCCCTGATCCCTTAGATAAGTACTAATTTATGTGATATGGGATCAAGGGTTCCGTTGGCTCTTTTGTAATTTAACTAGAATCTTTCCTCATAATATTCTAGGGATTCATAAGCCCTAGAGTCATCCTAAACATTTCCTCTTTAGCTTCCTTGGAAATATAGTAGTCCATGTACTTGTTGTTGAAAGCCTCTTACATCCATGCACAGATAATGATGTTGTTCCCAGGAAAACCCATGAACCAGCGCAAGGCTACATCTTTAAGGGTATATGGGAATAACTCCAGCTTTTGGTCAATGTCTGAGGCATAGTCATAGATCCTACAAACAACAAAAAATTCAAACATGAAGGTTTCAGGGTCCTTAGAGGTAATTACATGGAAATGTGGAAGGGCTGAGGGGCTAATGTTCCTCATCTTAGTTTTCCTATCTATCTCTCTAATGGGAAAGAATCCTTGGGTTCTAGTCTCAGCCATGGCTTGGATTGGTGAAGAAGGTTCCTCTGGTGAAACATGCTCTTCTTCATTTGTGATAGGTTATTCAAAGTTTTCAAAAGGCTCACCTATGGTGTGTTCAACCTCACCGTCACTAAAGAAGAGTGAAGGGTGGCTATGTGGGGCTATGGGGGCTTTTGGTAAAAAATTCCTTGATTATCCCTACTCCTACGAGGCATGAAAGTTATTCTTTTTGTATTTTTCAATATTTTTTAAATTTCATGTAAAATAAAAGCATAAAATATGTGAAAAAATAATAAAATAATCTACTTAGACATGTCCCTGACAACAACATCAAAAAGTGGTGAACCCTGGTATTGCACCAAGAGTGCTGCAACTCCTAGAGGCTACTCTACTTTACTTTATCAACCCAGGGTTTGTACAAATTAGAGGTGAAAGTTCTATATCCACAACAGATTCATTCTACTCATCTCATCCTCTTTTGCGTTCTACGAAAGGGTGTTATTTCTAGGGTTTCTGAGTGAAGTATGTCACACTTCATAATTAGACCTAGAAATACAAGAGACTCAAAACCATTACTATATCAAAAATCATAGGAATATTCTGAAGCAAGAAGACACATCTAGATATTTTACAAAGAAATAAATCTACAATTTAGGTTATGGCAAGAAATATAAGAAAAATAGGCAACATTCATGAAGTAAATTGTTGAATTGAAATTGAAGAAAGAAGACTAATGTAATCACACATTTCTGGGAGAAATGGATAAACACACTCTAACTACTTCATGCTTTAAATATCATGCTTTTAATGATGCATCTATTCATGACCTAACTATGCCTATAAATACCTTGTTTTGCAGCCAAAGGAGAAGGTGCTAAGGTGGATTAGGAAGGTCTTGGAATCATGGATGTAGGTTTAAGGTCTCCTGATGGTTATAGAAGTTATAGATGAGGTGGAGGATGGTTTCTGGACTGAAGGAGAGGCCAACTGGTGCTACTACAGGGTTTGCTAAATCTTTCCTGTAGTGCTGCAGGAAAGTCCTGAATTGCAACAAGAAATAGGATGAGGGGATTCCAAGGCTAAAAGTGGTGGGAAAAAGTGTAGGGGAGGTCATATCAAGTTGAAATTGAATGGATGGAAGGTGGCCAACCCCTTGGTCAATTTCATAACCTCTTGTAAAGCTCGTCTTGCACTGCTAAGGTTTCTCACGGTGTGAAGGTGAAAATCTCGAAAACAGGGCTGAAGGTGATTTGGTTGGAAGTAGGCTAGTGAAGGGTGATAAATCAAGCTAGGGGTGTTGATGAAAGTTCTAATTTTTTGGGCTAATTGAACCTACAAGAAAACTACCTGTTCATGCAACAAAAATTAGAAAATCTATGATGAAGAAGATGGAAAAAATGAGTTTAATTTGACAAGAAAAACTACTTAAGAATTCAAACATAAATCTAACTCAATATTCTCAACACATTCATGATACTACAACAAACTATCTATTATTTCCAAGAAATCATAAACTGAAGAGAAAATATGGGCTTGTGGTGAAGATCCGCCCTCCTCAAGCTCTAATAAAAGAGATGGGTGAGGGAGGCTTTGACACACAACATTTTGATTTTATATGTTACTCTACCAACATCTATTCAAACCTAACTTAAAAAAATATAAAATGGAAGTAAACTAAAAATAATAATTTGAAATGTAAACAAACAACCTAAAATTCATAAAAAAACTAGCTACAATGGCGTAAAAATATGCATGGATACACAAGAGAGACTAAGGGAAATGGATTACGCCCTAACCCACAATCCTAGCTCTCTGAACCTAAATCATTGAAAGACAATATGAATACTCATCTTATTGTAGAAAAAAGTCTCATTACATAGTCATGGAAATCTCAAAAACCTATAACAAGAGCTAAGAGTCTACTAGCTTCCTCCAAAATTTGAATCTTAATGAGCTCTGTCTTTGCCCTATTTAACCTAAAGGGTAGCTACCAACAACTCCATAAAAAGTAGGTGATGATTCCGCTTTGACTGCAAGAGAAGTGGAGCTTTGGTGCACTTGATCTCCCACTTGCTTGGCTTCCTTTGAGTTTGATTTGTTAGAGGGAATCTCAAGGATCCCTTGGCTTCCTTTCGGAGTTAAGGTGGTGGAAAAACCTCCTAGAATATTTCCTCTCTTTCTACTCCAAGCTTTAATAAAAAAATCTTCAACAAAAGTGGAATATCTTCGTGATTATCCTGCATTTAAACTATATTAGGCATTCAAAGTACGACAATCCTTAATCACCATCTAGAATAGCAACATATTACCATAATAAAATCAAATATGAGAAAAAGAGACTAATAAGGCTAAAAAGGTGAAAATTAACCCCTACAATTATACCTAATGATGGAGCTTATCAGGGTTTTGTGCTTATTTTCTCTACAAGTGCATGTGATAATCATTTATGACTATTCCCTCTATTGTTCAGTTCTCATGTCGTAGATCTAGTAAATAAATTAGGTGGTTATAGCTGGGAAGTGTCTATAACACTTGATACATGCATTATATCACTATATGAAAGCTCCTTGGGTGAGATTGTAAACAACCTACATGGGAACTTGCATCAATAAAGGATAGTATTGGAATGTTATGTAATTTCTTCTCATGTATTCTTTTGTTGGAATTGGGCTCTAGTTCTCCCTCACCAGCTTTTTTATTACCCCTTTATCATTTTGTTTCCTTGTAATATCCTATTAGAATGATTATATTTGTTTGATTTAAATTTTTTGTAATTTTCCATATGGTGTTGTTTATACACAGTTATAGTTCACCATGGCTAAATAAAAATTTTGTTGGTCACATAGATTGTGAATCTTCCTACATAACAGGGAGGTCCACCATTACATATCCAAACAATAGATCTTATTATTAATGACATTGAAATTGTAGAGTTAAGAAGGATCATGTTTGGTTATGGACGATAATGGAAAGTATTTCTTGATGTGGCCAATAAGAGTACACAACCTCTCCATTAACTTTTCTTATTATATGATATAAGAAATATCTATGCAAAAATTCTTTGAAAATTTGATTGTTTCAGGATATCAATGTTACTTTTTGCATTATATTTTATGTTCTTTTTATTAGAATTATTTAATTACTTTGGTTTTGAACATGTTTTCTTTTAGTATGTGAGGTTTCCATTGTTCCATTAATTCAAGTGGAAAGGATATATTTTACATTCCCTAGTTTTGGTTTTTCCAAAAAAAAAATTAACTCACCATTAACATTTAAAAAACTTTGGATTATGAAGATTCATTATAAATCATAAAGCTTTGAAAAATACCCACCATATTGTTTTAGAAACAACAACCCAAAGGAAATTATTAGTTATAATGAATTAGATATTTTACAACATAAAATTTGAAATTCCACAAAACCTTTCGAGACCCATTTATCCTATTATTTCCATATAACATCTTGCTAGAATGATTATAGGTGTTCTCTTTTGTTTTATTGTAGTTGCTCATATGATTTTGTGTATAGACAATCATAATTCACCATTACTAAATAAAGATATAATGGTCCTTCCTCCATAAGAGAGAGGGGCACCATTACATATCTGAATAATAGATCTCGTTGTGGATGGATTTAAAACTATACACTTAGGAAAGATCATATTTGGTTATGAAAAATATTACCAAGTATTTTTTGACATGGTAAAGAAGAGTTCTCCACGTCACTTTAGTCCTCCTTTAAATCATATTATGTAGCTATTATCAATACTATGAGTGAAGCTCATGGTTAGTCATTTTTAGTGTTTGATAATCATTGATATATATCAAGTATGTGTTATGCTTCAACTCTAAGAGAACATACTATTTCAACATAAAGTGATATTGCACGCAAGTAGATGATATATTCATTATGTTTTGTTAGTTTCATTAATATATCTAACCCTTAACCAAGTACATTTTCATTTGGGTCTTATGGAATGCGACCCATCTGATCATTAACCACTTCAATTTTCCCTATCTTTAAATTTCTTTCCGTAACTATATTTGGTGTTTTTAATGAAAATGTTAGTTTTGGCTAAATTTAGATTCCAAAGTAATAATGGGTTTCGAGGAGGTAGATATTTTCTTAGGATCGTTAGTGATGGTTACCAGTCATATGTTTAGGGGAAATTTCATAGGAAGTACCTACCTTTCTCGGGGAAATGTCATAGGAAGTACCTACTTTTCTCTTTGGATGTGTTCCCATATTTCACGGGGCCATCTCTTCTCGGAGAAATTCTTTGAAGGCTATTATTTGTTCTATGGATGGTTACACCTTTGGGAGAAACTTTGATAGTAGTTATAATGTATCTAGCGGAGCTAATACTATTAGGGGAACTAATATATAAGTATCAACAATAAGTTAATATCAATTTTACATTATAAAATAAAAATAATGATTCTGTAACTATATTTAAATATAATTAATAAAGATATACAAACCTTAATACTTACAATAAATCTAAAATATAACAATACATTTAATCATGGATATCAAGGTTCACTTTCTCATATAAATTATTAACTTGTAGATAGGTTTTGATACAATACCATGGGTCAATTCCATGTCTCACCAATATAAAATTAGCAAAAACCATCTTATTTCACAGTAAAATTATTTTATTTTAATTTAATTTTATAACATTTTTTTGATAAATTTCAAAAGAAAAAAATTATAATCATTTTTGACATATATATACATCTATAAAATTAAAATATATAAGATATGAGTAGTAGCTATAAATTAACATCCATTTTACCCTATAAATTAAAATAATATTTTTGTAACTATATTTAAATTTCATTAATAAGGACATAACAAATTAATGCTTACTATATAACTAGATTTTTAACCATGGATATTAACCCTTGATATTATTAGCCATACCATACCATGGGTTAGTACTACAACTTGTCAATACCACATGCCCAATAACCATATCTCATTTCACAATCAAAATAATACTTAGAATATAACAAGATTTTTAACCATGGATAATCACCCCAATTCATACCATACCATGGGCCAATACCACATGCCCTCTCCATCTCAGTATGGAATAGATGTTGTAATTCCTTCTTATCTTATGTTATCTAAACATTTGATGTGGTCAAACTACATAAAAATAAAAATAAAATTATTAATTAAAACATTACAAAAAATAAAATTAAACTAAAAAAATTAATGATTAAACCAACATAGATCCATCTTCACCTTGGATCTATCAAACTCTCTAAGGGATCAAATCTCTTCAAATGCAATACTTTCTTCCAGTTTTCATGAAAAAATGGTTTTCACCTAAATGGATCTAGGCAAGTTGCGCCTAGAAGCACTCTACAACCCAGTATGGGGTAGATGTGTAATTGTATGTAAACATAATGTCATCTAAATTGAAAGAAATATTATATGTAAACATTTGTAATGTCATCTCAATTGTAATCAATATATTTGTAATAATTATCTCTCTCTTAATCGGAAGTTATATTTACAAACACTCAAAAAAAATGTATGGTAAATAAATATAAATATAAATAAATAGGAGGTGTGGTAGATAAATAAAATATTTTTTTATACTTTAGAGGTATCGTAAATAAATAAAACCTCTTTTTATACAGGTATGGTAAATAAATAAAAACATAAATAAACCTATTGTATGGTAAATAAATAAATAAAACTTATTTTGATATTTACTCCATAAACCTCTTTATATTTACCAAAACTCAAAAAGTAGGTTTGATGTAGGTGAAGCCTATGAGCCAAATACCATGGGACAAATTATTATTAATACAATGGACCAAATACCATATTTATAAAAGAGGTATGGAAAATAAATAAATAAAAAATATAAATAGGTATAGTAAATACACAAAAATATATCAAATAGGATTAGCAATCAACATCTAAGTATATACCAAGTCTATGGGCTAGGTATATAAGAGAGGTATGGTGAATAAATATCACAAGACAAATTATTTAAGTTTTTCTTAAATCTACGGGCCAAATAACATGGTAAAGAAAAGAGGTATGGTAAATAAATATAAATATAATTAAACTAACCTACATCCATCTTAAGTGTGGATCTATCAAGCAAGACTCGAGAGCGATCAAATCCTTGGAGGTGCAAACATTTCCCCAAATTTTGCATTCAAAAAATTGATTTCTACCTCTCGAGATTTGATCCCTCTAAATAAATCTAGACAATATCTAAATTAGTTATATGTTTTTTTTTTTTTTCTAATTTAACTGATTAATTAAAAAAATATTATATGAAAAGTTTTAATTTAACTGATTAATTAAAAAAATATTATATGAAAAGTTTAGAATTATATTTTTTCGATGAGTATAGTATTGATGCAATGTTAAAAATTAAGAAACTCCATAATAAGATTGGTTAAATAATCATGATAAAAAAATAATATTCTAAAATATAATTAAGTTATAATTAAATTGTGCTGGTATCAAATTGAGTTGAGTTCACTTGTGAACGCACAAGACCACAATAATTATGAGGTCGGTTCTCAATGGAAATTACCATATTAATTGGAGTTGAGTTCCGTTTTATGAGGTGAGTTCTGAATGGACATTACCATATGAATTGGAGTTGAGTTCCGTTGTATGAGGTCAATTGATGTTGATTTCGGTTGTATAAGGTCAATTTTGAATGGACATTAACATATTAATTGCTGTGGAGTTTAGTTGTGAACATAGATGATTAATTTAGTTTTTATTAACACATTTAATAAGTTTTTGGAGAGATTAATTTTTTAGAGGTGTAAACAATTTTTTTGAGTGTAAAATTTGGGGAAAGGTTTGTGTCTCTAGCGATTTTTAACTCTAGATCTATGAAGCCGTTAGAGGGATCAAATCTCTAGAGGTGCAAATCAAATTTTTGAGTACAAAACTTGGGGAAAGATTTGCACCTCCAGATATTTGATCCCTCTCTAGGCTTAATAAATCCAGAGTTAACATGGATGTAGGTTGGTTTAATTATATTTATATTTATTTACTATATCTCTTTTATTTACTATGTTATTTGGCCCATAGATTCAAGAGAAACTTAAATAATCGAGCTTGTGATATTTATTTACCGCACCTCTTTTATATATCAAATCCATAGACTTGGCATTTACTTACATATTTATTTCTAATCATATTTGATATATTTTTATGTATTTACTATACCCCTTACTTGGTATATACTTAAATGTTGATTTCTAATCCTATTTGATATATTTTTATGTATTTACTATACCTCTTTATAAATCTTTTATATTTATTTATTTACCATACTGGTATTTAGCCCATGGTATTAATAATAATTTTTCCTCATGGTATTTGGCCCATAGCCTTCACCTAAACGTAACCTCTTTTGTGATCCATATAAAAAAGGGTTAGATGTAAGACTTTTTTTATCCATATAAATGTCTTTCGGATTAATCACATTATTAGGATTTGGTTCTAATGAAATAAAAAATGTTTTATTTATTTACCATACTTCTAGTTTATTTTTTTACCATATCTCTAGACTATTAAAAAAAAATAAGTTTTATTTATTTACCATACTTTTCGAATAAGTATAAAAAGAGATTTTATTTATCTACCATACTATAAAATATATATATATATATTTATTTATTTACCACACCTCTAATTTATTTATATTAAATGAACATTACAAATATTTACATACAAGTTTCTTACCTTACATCTTTACATTATAATTAATTATTAATAATAATTAAAAAATAATTAGATTAAATTATAATTAGGTTGGGCATCAAATTGAGTTGATTTCGGTTGTGAACACACATGGCCACAATAATTGTGAGGTTACCATATTAATTGGAGTTGGGTTCGGTTGTGAACGCACATTACCAAAACATTTCTGAGGTCAGTTACGAATGGACATTACCGTAATAATTGTTGTAAGACGAGTATAAAAGTGAAGAGATAAAATAATGGTGGTAATAAAACTGAAGAGATCAAGATCGGAAGGCATTAGGAGAAAACACAACGCATCTTGCGCTTTTCTTTCATCTCCCTCATTTTAGGTGATGGTCGTGGAAGTAACAATTTAACATTTGAATTTTCTAAATGGAGGGTCAAGGGGAAACAGGATCAGAATGGAGGGGGGAAACAGGATCAGAATGGAGGAGTGTTGAAATGGAAGGTCAAGGGGAAGGGAGGACTCAAATTAGAAATGTTGATTATAGAAGTAGATCAGATTCCTCTTACAGCAAAGAAATTCATAGTGAGAGATTAGAGGGTGCATTTCTCTTTTTTTTTTTCAGAAGAAAAAAACGCTGTATATATTATAATATAGACAGTACATAATGCATACATAATCTCAGCTATGTAGAGCTATAGCGAGAATCCATACATACTAGCCAGACTAATCCACTCTCATAAACATGAAACAGAAAGTCAGCCTCCCCATATCGGATCATAACATCCATCTAGAATATTCCCCAATGAGAGGGAAACAGTGCCAATAGATGAACATTAACAAATCACAAAAATATTGGATCTCCAGAATAAGGACAGAAAAAAATAGAGCCACAATCAGCAGGTGGGGGAGATTGAGAATGAAGAAATCCTTGAATGAATTGGACTCACCCCTGCGACGATAAAATCAGGCCTATACTGTACTGCTACAGTACCTACAAAACCAGAATTCCAAAAACTAGCATATCCACAGCCTCATCTGATGGATCATAAACAGTCTCCACAGGACCGCCGAAAGAGAATCATGAATGGAACAGTCTTCGGTCCATCAAAACTGCAAACCAGAATACTAGAAAAACCTCACCATCATATATACCCAAACTATATCTGTGCCAGGCACGCAGTCTCCAACCTGACAGGGTCGTTTGAAGAATAACATCTGGCATGTATGTGTAATCCCTATCAGCTGATGAACAAAACCAGACCAGGCTCGGTTGAGATAATTCCTTCCTCGGCTGTAGAACACCAAAAAACAAAAACTAACCCTTTGTGTATAGTGGAGGGAGGGATCGATAAGCAAAAACCATTGACAGAAACTTTTGTCCCACTAACAAATCAAACAAAACAGAATGCACCGCTAATCCAACACAGTCCCATGTGTGCCATATACCCTTCCCATCACTGAGAACCGAATACCATCGTATCAAAAATCAATGCAAAATGCCATTATGGAATTGGTATGGATGTTTGCCAATATGATAGATTATCCCTGAAAAGTTGAATGTGCATCATCTCAAAATCCGATTCCAGACCCTTTCTGGACAGCCCATCAGCCCTAGTATTTACTTCCCTGTAGATGTGAGTTATAGGTGGCCTTTCAAGTCTGTCCCACAGACCCCTAACCCTTTGCAGCCAGCCCTGTAGATCAGGCCTCATCATGAGCATGTATCCAAGCATCCATCCAATTACAATCTGAGAATCACCATAGACATGAACACCCTGCAGCCGAAGATAAATTGCCATCCGAAGAGCGCCCCACAGGGCAATTAGTTCAGCTTTATTGTTGGTACCCCATCCAGCATTCCAATGGATGTGCACCCGCTCCCTCTGAGAAATTTTTACCCATGCCCCGCATCCCATCAGACCCCCCACACATGCACCGTCGAAGTAAATTGCCGGCAGTGAGATCTCATGCGGCCTATTTCGCTTAGAACAGTCCATCACCAAAGCACGTGGGACGAGGCAATCCTCCAACCAAGCATGAATATAAGCAAATACCTGAGATATCTGAAATGGCACCCCATCAAAAATCAGCCTATTCCTGCCCTTCCATACCTCCCAAACAAAAAAGAATGGCAGAGATTTATATTTGCCTTTAAGATTATCCCATTCCAATGCAACCTTTAGGAAATCAGATGGTACCCATGCCGCTCCCATGTGATGATTCGAAAAGAACTTCCACAGTCGCGCTGTAACAGGGCATCTGAAAAAAATATGGTCAACTGTTTCCAGTTCTGCACAACAAATATGGCATCTAAAGGGCCCCGAGAACCCACGTCGATTCAAATTTTCACCTGTGAGAATCCTACCTTTGGAAACCAACCAGCCAAACGGTACAACCTTGGTAGGAATCTTCCTCCGCCAGAAGGGATAAAAGGAGGAAGATATTTGATCCCTATAAGATTCGAAGTTGAGGATCCCATATACCTCTTTGACAATTGGCGCACCTTCATGAATGGGGCCGTCCCATTCTATTTTGTCTCCACCCTCCTTCCAATTAAACCCAGCAGCCCGGAAAGCATCCTGCACAACCTCCCATTCATCCGCCACCTGTTCCGGCAATCCTAGCTGTTCCGCACTCTTAAAAACTGGAGCTCCAAATGACCAGACCCTAATGGTCTGCGATATAAACATAATACCTCTGTGTGACAGACTGTGCACGAGCTGCATGGAGAGGCCATAACTATCCGGGAGGCCGATAATTTTCGTAAAAGTAATTGGTATATCTCCCCCATCCCCAAACGCGCAAGCGAGCCTTTCAGAGAGATGATTCATAATTTTCTTAAAACTATTCCATATGGCCGATGAACGCCTGGTATACCGGTAATTAGAACACATAATCTGTTTTAAGAAATCGCCTTCAATGTATTTGCATTTTATAACCATGTTCCATATATTGTTTCCTTTTATTGCTTTCCATAATGATTTTATAAGCAGTGCTCTATTAAAAGTTCTCATATTGAGAATCCCCCATCCATCATGCTTCTTATCCCTGCATAGGCACTCCAATTTAACAAGATGTATTTTATGGGCCATGGCCGCCCCTCCCCATAAAAATTTAGCAACAATACGGTTGAGACTGTTGATGATACCATCCGGAATATAGAACAAATGACCCCAGTATACCAGCATTTGCGAAAGAACAACCTGGATTAGAATCAACCTGCCACCCAATGATAACCACCTGTGAGACCAGCCCTCAATCCTCCGGCGAAATTTATCCACCATCCATGTCCAATCCATAATTTTGTATCCACACGGTTTGATCCGAAATCCCAAGTATGTAAAACCTGCACCAATAAATTCAGCAATAAATTCAACCTCCTGCAATTCACCATATTCATAAATAATAAAGGATTTGCCTCTATTTATATTCAGACCTGTGGCAGCTTGGAATCGGATGAACATTAAGTGTATGTAGAACCAATGGTTCCTCTTCAAATATCCATACATAAGCAGGTCATCGACAAATAGTGAATGTGAACAGGAAACTTCATTTGAGAATGAGAAGCCTTTTATACACCCCCGCCTCTCCGCACTATGCATAATACCACTGAAACTATCCATAACAAGTATGAATAACAAAGGAGAGAGCGCACAGCCCTGTCTCAATCCGCGCTCTGCTTCGAAAAAGGTAGTAGGAATACCATTTATGAGAACTGCAAATCTGACTGTAGAAATGCATGCCATTACCCATCTAATACATCTCAAAGGGAACCCAATTTTCAGGAGCACAAGCCTAATATATGACCAATCGATTGAGTCATAATTTTTCCTCATGGTATCTTGGATCTCATCATCATTGGATATCTTGGATTACATATTTTGTTTCTTGATAGTGTTAATTAGAAGATAGAGACATTCTCTTATTAAACTAAAATTAAGAAGGTTTAACAACTTGGTTAGTTTTTTTTTAAAGTTTGGATATAACTTCTTTCTAGGGACACTAGAGCTTTTTCATATAGATATTACCAACTAATTTCATCCCTAAACTAATATGTTTTGGTTATGTTTGCCTTCAATACCTTTTTTTGATTAGATGATAATGAAAATATCTGTGAGAACATCTTCTACAATTTTGAATGTTTCATAATAAAATATTCTTTTTTCTTTTATCTTTATGTATTTCTTTGTATTAGAATTAATTAATTAATTTCTTTTTTAACTTTTTTGTTTTAAGTATTTGTGGTTTCCAATCTCATATTAATTCAAGTGGAACATATCCCTCTTAGTCCCTAGTTTTTTTTCATTGAAACTAAATATTTTCACTTATGATTAATATTTTCATATCTTTTGACAATTAGGAGTCATTGTACATCATCAAGCTTTACACTAGGAATGGGATATTGTGCAAAGAAGGTTGGTGCAATAAGGAAGAACACCACATGCAATTTAACACAATTCTAGCAAGGTAATGACCCGTGCAAGGCATAACAAGGTAGTTAGGGTATGAAGTGAAAGATATTTGTAGGAAGAGGAAAGCTGACAAAGTGGAGGAGAGGACATCACATATTTCTTAGTGATAGATTTATGGGTGTACCCATAAAAACTGATGTAGTTAAAAGCACTATTGATTTTGAGGTCATTGAAATCATGGATGACAGTGATGCATAACCTACTCTCCGAGGGATTGACTTGGAATTCGATAACCATGTAATTATTAAGTTGATGAAGAGTCAACTGACCTTCAAGGTAGGGAATCAGCGAGTAGTAGTACCTTTAGACCCAAAGGAAGGGGATATATACATTAAGTCGGTTATGTGTAATTTAAGTAGAGAAGAGCTAGATAAAATTTACAATGTGATAACGTGCAAGGGGGATTATGTGTATGTAGTTTGCATAGCATAGGGTCATGCACTTATGACTCAAAGGCTATGCTAGAGAATTGAAAAAGTAATTTGGAGGAAGTAAGTACTAGAATATATGTACACGTCACTAGGGCGGTCCACTAGATCAAAATAGAGGTGAATATCAAAACTCACTTTTATGTATATTTTAGAAGTAACTATTTGTGTACAAGAGTTTCAGGATTATGTACTAGAGAGGTTGAGGGTTCCTATGATGGATGCTACATTGCAAGCAACACTAGCTAGGAGGTGGACAACACACAAAGGTCATATTGAGTGATGTGTGCAGTGTAACAAATGGTTATGCATAAAGTTTGGGACCATTTCATGAGCCCCTAGGGTGAAATACATAGTGATGGAGTGTCTAAGAGGTCGCCTAAAATAACTTGTTGCAACATGGACCCAGGGTCATGTAACACAACGTGATTTGGTGCATTAGTTTAAGAAAACTTTGGATAGTTTCCCCATGAAATAGTACATTGAGCTAGAGATCTGCAAAGGTACAATAGAATGGGATGAGATGACGTGGAGTTTTAAGTCCACTTTTAGAGGCAGAGGATATAGCACTATAGAAAATTTGAAAGTACCATGGTAAATTATATTTGCATAAGACATAAAAACAATGCTAAGGGTCATATATTTATGTCTTGAACATAAAATATTCCTATAAAGTATAGTAGTTTATGGAATGTTACAATGTATCAAAGTAGGAAGACAGTGATGATTACCACAAGAATATATAACTTTTGAAATTTTAACAAGATTGTGTTGTCAACCGATCAGAAATAATTGTAGTTAGTTGACAATGCACAACCAATACCCATCATATTATTTAAGAAACAACAACCCAAAGGAAATGATTAGTTATAATGAATTAGATATTTTATAACATAAACTTTGAAATTCCACAAAACCTTTCAAGGTTCATTTATCCTATTATTTGCCTATAACATATTGCTAGAATGATTATAGGTTCTATCTTTTGTTTTATTGTAATTGGTCATATGATGTTGTGTATAGACAATAATAATTCACCATTTCTAAATAAAACTATATTGGTCCCATACATTGTGCATCCTTAAGAGGGAGGGGCACCATTACATATGTGAATAATAGGTATTGTTGTGGATGGATTTAAAACTATAGATTTAGGAAGGATCATATTTGGTTATGAAAAAGATTACCGAGTATTTGTTGACGTGGTAGTGAAGAGTTTTCCACCCTCACTTTAATCCTCCTTTGAATCATCTTATGGACCCTATTATCATTACTATGAGTGAAGCTCATGGTTAGTAATTTTTAGTGTTTGATAATCATTGATATATGTCAAGTTTGTGTTATGCTTCAACTCTACGAAAACGTAGTATTTCAACATCAAATGCTATAACGTGAAAGTAGATGATATATTCATTAGTTTTTCTTAGTGTTAGTAAGATATATAACCATTAACCAAGTACATTTTCATATTGGTCTTATCAAATTTGACTCATCTTATCATTAACCCCTTCAATTTTCCCCCATATTTAAGTGTCTTTCTGTAACTATATTTTGTTCTTTTCATAAAAAGGTTACTTTTAACAATATGAAGTCGTCCACATCCTATGTATATGTAATAGTATTACTGAATCCATTTTTAGATTTCTTTTTGGATGGGTTATTTTATGGAGGTCCACCTCTCTTCCTAATACTCCTAGGGAAACAATGTTTTGGCTAAATTTAGATTCCAAATTAATCATGGGTTATGAGGATGTATATATTTTCTTAGGATTGTTAATGATTGTCACTAGCCATATTTTTAGGGGAAATTCCATAGGAATTACCTACCTTATCCTTTGGATGAGTTCCCATATTTCAGGGATTTATCTCTTCTCGGAGAAATTCTTTGAAGGTTAATTTTGGTTCTATCGATGGTTACACCTTTGGCAGAAACTTTGTTAGTAGTTACACTCCATCTAACGGAGCTAATACTATTAGGGGAACTAATATATAAGTAGCAACAATAATTTAAGATCCATTTTACCTTATAAAATAAAAATAATGGTTTTGTAACTATATTTAAATTTAATTAATAAACATATACAAACTTTAATACTTACAATGAACTCACAATATAACAATATGTTTAGCCATGGATATTCAAGTCCACTGTCCCATAGAAATTATTTACTTGTAAATAGGTTTTGATACAATACCATGGGTCAATGCCATGTCTCACCAATATAGCATTCCCAAAAACCATCTCTCATTTCACAATAAAAATATTTTATTTTATTTTAATTTTATACATTTTTTGATTAATTTCAAAAGAAAAAAAAAGTTATAATCACTTTTGAAGTGGATTTTTAAGTCCACTTTTAGAGGAAAAGAATCTAGCACTATAGAAAATTTGAAGGTACCATGGTAAATTATATTTGCATAAGGCGTAAAAATAGAGCCAAGGGTCATATATTTATGTCTTGAACATTAAATATTCCTATAAGGTATAGTAGTTTATGGAATGTTACAATGTAGCAAAGTAGGAAGACTATGATGATTACCACAAGAATATATAAATTTTGAAAGCTTCACAAGAGTGTGTCGTCAATCGATCAGAAATAATTGTAGTTAGTTGACAATGCACAACCAATAAACTCAAAGATACTAAATATCAAGACATAATATAATCCCCATATGGAGATCACAGGATATTACTTGGTTTATTATATGGTAGGGAATATTACCAATTCATTGTGTGAATATCATGACTTATTCCCCAACACATTTGAGGAGATGAATGTAATTGTTGCAGAACTCTCTAAAATGAGATTCCTATTAGAACTAGGGTTGGGGGGAGGATTTCTCGGTGGATATTGTACTTTCGGGAGTATGATTTCCAAGTGGTGGTTAAGGCTAGAAAATTGAGTGTAGTTTCTTATCACTTATCACATATGACCTCAAGTGAGCATGCATAGGATGTAGAAGAAAAATTGTGACATGCAAATCTTTTTTTTTTGTGGTCATGGTAGATGATAATTTTTTCAACATTGTAATATTTTTTAGTACCACAATAGAACGATAAGATTACAAAATCACACAAAAGAAGTTACTACTAAAATAAACAAATTAATAGATCATTGAAATTTCCATGTATAATTTGGGAACATATGGGATACTCCACAAATACATGCTTAAAAATAAAAGGCCTATGATGCATATTGAGGCACATGTAGATGTTGATGGAGAAAATTATACAAGAAATGATACAATGAAAAATATTGTTAGATATGTTAGATATATTCTCCAAAGTACATAGAATGATATTTAATTATTTATAGTATAATATTTAATTATCTAAAATATTTAATTAAATATTGGGGGCATTTTAGAATAGCTAGTTGTTGTAAGAGATATGACATCTCGAAAGGTGTAGTTTATTAGGAATTAATTTAGGAAAATATTTAGGAGTATTTTTAAAACTGCATTAAATGTAAATCGACACTTTTGAATGAAATAAGTGATCCATAATAAAAAATAAGTGATCATAACATAATTATTTTAGGACACAGACTTATTTAATATCTTGCAGATTTTATGTAATTTTATTTTCCTTATTAATAAAATTTGTGTGTCTAAGGACACTTTTGTTATTATTAAGGTATGAGAGCTTCAATGATTTAGATAATGTGAAGAAAGCATTCGAGAATCAAAGCCTCTGAAAAAATCTATCTCTAAATTTCATATTTAAAAAATAAAACCAAAAGAGAGAACAATTCTAAATATTTTAGTCCCATTCTTAAATTCATTTGCTTTAGTTATTGACCATTGGGTTTTGAAGTATTTATGGAATTGATTGAAAAGCATGCAACTACAATTTTTTTTCCTTAGATTTGATGTCTAAGGCTGATTTTTGAAAGTCTTTATTAAAAACATTCAATGCTAATTACAACCTCATTCAGACATCTAGTATCTCAATTATAACTATTGAATACCAAATGTAGTGCCCAACATATATTTTACTCTACTTCCTGTGAATCATAAACATTTGAGCAATACCCACCATATCCTTTTAGAAACAACAACCCGAAGGAAATGATTAGTTATAATGAATTAGATATTTTACAACGTAAACATTGAAATTCCACAAAACCTTTCAAGGTTCATTTATCCTATTATTTCCCTATAACATATTTCTATAATGATTATAAGTTTTATCTTCCAATTTATTGTAGTTGGTCATATGATGTTGTGTATAGACAATAATAATTCACCATTGCTACATAAAAATATATTGGTCCCATACATTGTGCATCTTTAAGAGGGAGGGGCATACATTGTGCATCCAACAATAAGTTAAGATCCATTTTACCTTATAAAATAAAAATAATGATTCTGTAACTATATTTAAATTTAATTAATAAACATATACAAACTTGAATATTTACAATGAACTTACAATATAACAATATGCTTAACCATGGATATTCAAGTCCACTTTCACATAGAAATTATTTACTTGTGAATAGGCTTTGATACAATAGCATGGGTCAAAGCCATGTCTCACCAATATAACATTCCCAAAAACTGTCTCTCATTTCACAATAAAAATATTTTAATTTAATTTAGATTTATAACACTTTTTTGATTAATTTCAAAAGAAAAGAAAAAATTTATAATCACTTTTGACATATATCGACACGTATATCAAATTAATATATACATGTGTGTGTGTGTGTGTGTGTGTGTGTGTGTGTGAATAATAGCTATAAATTAACATCCATTTTACCATATAAATTAAAATAATATTTTTGTAACCATATTTAAATTTCATTAATAAGGACATAAAAAATTAATACTTAGTATATAAAATATTTTTAACCATGGATATCCACCCTGTTAGGGTCCTATATTTTATAGGATCTCAAGGTGATTGAGTATGTCATATTTGTAATTTTACATTGTAAATTATTTTCAATTTGCAAATTCTTTAAAAAAAAAAAGTATATATAAAAGGAAATCAAAAGAGGGTATGTCAAAAAAAATGAATATGAAAAAAAAATAAAAAAATATAGAATAAAACCCCACAAAAGAAAAATAGAAATAATCTTGCTGCAAATTTAAATGCAACTAATGTTAAATTAGTTTCCTTTATGGTAAAAATTCAATAATATTTGTGTTGCTTGTCTTAAAATTCCACAATGAATAGATTATTTTCCAATCATACAATTTAACAATGATGGAACCAGGGTGAATTTTAAGGATGGAAATTTATCTTCGAGTTTATAAACCTTGGCGAACCTCACTAGTCCATGATATGAAATCTGTAAAATGTTTGGTGATATTTTTGTAAAGATATTCAAATTTATAATAATTTTATATAGTCTCTATATAAAAGTTTGGCAATTTTTAAGGTAAAATAGTTTTCTACCATAAAATTTGTGGGAAATGTTTCTAAAAATATGGAAATTAACGAATATTTTTTTTTGGAAAAATCCTGGAAAATTAGCCCACCTACCAATATTAGCCCCGAAAATTTTCCATAGATGGAAAAAGTGTGAATTTCATGTTTACTAGGTTAGTGAATAAAGGTTTGTCAAACAACAAATCAGTAGGCAGGTAGAAATGTGATTGATTCAACAGTATAATCTGAATCAATAGGAGAAATAAAGTGTTATAGTAGGTCAGATTATTATAAAAAAAGGATATGCGGGTTTTCTAGCTCAAATGCAACCTAAAGAGATAAGATGAGAAAATGTTAGCTTAGAAAAAGAATTAAAAATGAAAGGGTGGGTAGAAATTGCATTATGGATTTTAAAATAATGAAAAATGCTTTATCCTAATATTTTAAACTTATAAGTTTTTCATGCGTAGGAGGAGGCAAAGGAATAAATCTTGTTATTCTAACTCTAAAAAGTTCGACCTATGAAAATGAAAACTTGATGCATTATTCCCTTATCCTAATTTTTTTCCTTTATCAAACACCCCTCACTACCCAAAAAAACATCCCATCAAAGTTCACTGATGCATGATTAACTCCCCTCGATCTATCCCATCCTCTGATCCCCCACTCCTCCATCTGACGACCCATATATTTTTTCAGCCCCCCCTCTCCATCGAAACTTTACGGTCAGGGGAGTGTTGTTCGAAATAGGTGGTTTTTTGTTTCTGGCCAATGCTAACATGGTGTCGTCTTGTAATTTCGAACCCCCCTTGTTGAAACTTCTTACCACTTCAAACACCATCCAAAAATCGGTTTTCCCTGTTATGTAAAAACCATAATTTTCCCATTGAGCACCAGCCACATCACAACACCTAAACTATATCATTGCCAATTAAATTTCTTCCCACTATAATACAGTCGTTGATGAATTTAATTCATCCCTAATCATTAATCTAACTGATCCGTGCCACCATCAATGGGAAAACAACCCATATGTGTATAAATTCATCCCTGATTAGCCTTTAACCCTTTACCTTGCCATTTTCACTACTTTGTACATGTTTGTTGCAGGTTGATAGAGTGCTAGAGAGCCCGATCTAATTGTTCTCAAGCTACTCTCTGCAATTGTCGCAGTTTCTTATCAATTTCTGACCTTTTACATAGTTTCAACCCTATTTTTCTATTAGAAACCCTCCTCCGCCATCAAACCAAAGTTTATCATGCCTCACAACAAGAAAAGCCAGGGGGAATCTGTGAATCCATTGCTCCATCCCCCGATTAACCTTGATCATATAGATCTGAAAAATAGGGATTAAAAAATCCATGAAACCCTATGTGAGTTAGAATTATTTCAAATATATTGTTCGCTTGAAGACAAATTCATTGACACCACTAATGACATTGGACTATGGGAATTAAATTTTCCCCATTATGTCTTTCCCCACACCCATAGTGCCCCTGAATTCGTCAAGAAGTGTCAATCTCGTTATGTGCCCAGTCAGAGAGCTATTATTGCCCCTTTAGGAGAGATTTTAATCACCGTAACTGCCCAAACCATATACCAAATGATGTAGACCCATATCACAAATAATTCCACCCCTTTTTCTCAAGAAGCTCTCATTGAATTATATCAGAGGATATATTTCACAAAAAGGGATAAAATCATTGAGCTTTTTTCTGGATGAAGATTCCCAACTACCTAAGAATAACCATCCCTATCCATCTTCCATTTTCCCTTAAAAAAATAAGCAAATTCTTACAGTCATCTCCTACCTCCTTGGTTATTACTCAGATCAATGGGTCGATGAGGCCATCATAAGATTCCTTTAATTTTCTCCACGGACTCTAAGCCTTCTATCTTACTAAACTTTAGCCAATTTCTTGCAGATTCCATTCATGAACAATTTTTCAAATTCCAAACTAAGGAGTTATTTCACTAGAAAATTTGGCGGAAATTCCGATGGCCAATTCGTCGCTATTCCGACACATAGTCGTCGCAAGAGCGACAGTTCGAGGGTGGAAAAAACGTGTTTTTTCATGCCATTACAGTTCCGACGCAAGTAAAAAGTGTCGCACTATCGACACTTCTTCCATCGCTTCCGAACAAGCGTCACTCTTCCAACGTCTCACAAACCGTCACGCCTCCGACGTTTGTAAACTGTCACACTTCTGACGAAATGTGGTCCGACGTTTTGAACGTCGCTCTTCCGAAGTTTGTAAACAGTCGCAATTCCGACGCAACGTGGTCCGACGTTTTGGACGTCGCTCTTCCGACGTCTGTAAGATGTCGCAATTCCGACGAAATGTGGTCCGACGTTTGGTACGTCGTTCTTCCGACGTTTGTAAGTTGTCGTAATTCCGAAGAAATGTGGTACGACATTTTTATACTGTCTCTCTTCCGACATTTCTGGGTTGTCACAGTTCCGATGTCTACAAGGCATCAGTAGACCGACAGAGGGTTCAATTTCAAAAAAAAAAATGAAATTTTAAAAGACGAGAAACGTTGTTTTGAATATATTATATGAAGTAAAACAATCCATGAAGTCATTAAATTTTCACATCTGAATATTGGAACCCAAATATCCATCCAGAAAAGTGGAAGTCCCACCCCAGACAATGATAGAAAAATACCCCATGTCACATACAGGGACATGATATAAAACCCAGTAACGGTCCACATGGAGATTATCGACAATCTGAGAAAGCATCCAAATATGCACGAGGCATCTATAAGAAAGTGAAATAGCAGTATGTAGAATAGTAAAGCAACAGATAGAGTACCGACGTCCATTGTTCCAAATACAAATTAAAGTACCCAAAATCCTTGAACAGAGAAAAACGCTAATCATGTGAGGAGTGTGATATGTCCAAAATATCAAAAGACCATCAGACCATATCAATAAACCAGCAACATAGACCAGCATCGCTAGTTTTGAAGGCAGAGTGATAAACATTAATCATTTTTTTTTCACAAGAGAAAAGACGTTGTTTTGAATATATTATATGAAGTAAAACAGTCCATGAAGTCATTACATTTTCACATCTGAAGATTGGAACCCAAATATCCATCAAGAAAAGTGGAAGTCCCACCCCAGACAGTGATAGAAAAATACCCCATGTCACATACAGGGACTTGATATAAAACCCAGTAACGGTCCACATGGAGATTATCGACAAATCTGAGAAAGCATCCAAATATGCCCGAGGCATCTATAAGAAAGTGAAATAGCGGTATGTAGAATAGTAAAACAACAGATAGAGTACCGACGTCCATTGTTCCAAATACAAATTAAAGTACCCAAAATCCTTGAACAGAGAAAAACGCTAATCATGTGAGGAGTGTGATATGTCCAAAATATAAAAAGACCATCAGACCATATCAATAAACCAGCAACATAGACCAGCATCGCTAGTTTTGAAGCCAGAGTGATAAACATTAATCATTTTTTTTTCACAAGAGAAAAAACGTTGTTTTGAATATATTATATGAAGTAAAACAGTCCATGAAGTTATTACATTTTCACATCTGAAGATTGAAACCCAAATATCCATCCAGAAAAGTGGAAGTCCCACCCCAGATAGTGATAGAAAGATACCCCATGTCACATATAGGGACTTGATATAAAACCCAGTAACGGTCCACATGGAGATTATCAAAAATCTGAGAAAGCATCCAAATATGCCCGAGGCATCTATAAGAAAGTGAAATAGCAGTATGTAGAATAGTAAAGCAACAGATAGAGTACCTACGTCCATTGTTCCAAATACAAATTAAAGTACCCAAAATCCTTGAACAGAGAAAAACGCTAATCATGTGAGGAGTGTGATATGTCCAAAATATAAAAAGACCATCAGACCATATCAATAAACCAACAACATAGACCAGCATCGCTAGTTTTGAAGGCAGAGTGATAAACATTAATCATTTTTTTTTCACAAGAGAAAAAATGTTGTTTTGAATATATTATATGAAGTAAAACAGTCCATGATTACATTTTCACATCTGAAGATTGGAACCCAAATATCCATCCAGAAAAGTGGAAGTCCCACCCCAGACAGTGATAGAAAAATACCCCATGTCACATATAGGGACTTGATATAAAACCCAGTAACGGTCCACATGGAGATTATCGACAATCTGAGAAAGCATCCAAATATGCCCGAGGCATCTATAAGAAAGTGAAATAGCAGTATGTAGAATAGTAAAGCAACAGATAGAGTACCAACATCCATTGTTCCAAATACAAATTAAAGTACCCAAAATCCTTGAACAGAGAAAAACGCTAATCATGTGAGGAGTGTGATATGTCCAAAATATAAAAAGACCATCAGACCATATCAATAAACCAGCAACATAGACCAGCGTCGCTAGTTTTGAAGGCAGAGTGATAAACATTAATCATTTTTTTTTCACAAGAGAAAAAACGTTGTTTTGAATATATTATATGAAGTAAAACGGTCCATGAAGTCATTACATTTTCACATCTGAAGATTGGAACCCAAATATCCATCCAGAAAAGTGGAAGTCCCACCCCAGACAATGATAGAAAAATACCCCATGTCACATACAATGACTTGATATAAAACCCAGTAACGGTCCACATGGAGATTATCGACAATCTGAGAAAGCATCCAAATATGCCCAAGGCATCTATAAGAAAGTGAAATAGCAGTATGTAGAATAGTAAAGCAACGGATAGAGTACGTACCGACGTCCATTGTTCCAAATACAAATTAAAGTACCCAAAATCCTTGAACAGAGAAAAACGCTAATCATGTGAGGAGTGTGATATGTCCAAAATATAAAAAGACCATCGGACCATATCAATAAACCAACATCGCTAGTTTTGAAGGCAGAGTGATAAACATTAATCATTTTTTTTTCACGAGAGAAAAAATGTTGTTTTGAATATATTATATGAAGTAAAACAGTCCATGAAGTCATTACATTTTCACATCTGAAGATTGGAACCCAAATATCCATCCAGAAAAGTGGAAGTCCCACCCCAGACAATGATAGAAAAATACCCCATGTCACATACGGGGACATGATATAAAATCCAGTAACGGTCCACATGGAGATTATTGACAATCTGAGAAAGCATCCAAATATGCCTGAGGCATCTATAAGAAAGTGAAATAGCAGTATGTAGAATAGTAAAGCAACAGATAGAGTACCGACGTCCATTGTTCCAAATACAAATTAAAGTACCCAAAATCCTTGAACAGATCAAGAAAAACACTAATCATGTGAGAATTCTAAGTAATGTTAATCTATTAACATTGCGAATAAAATTACACCGAAGTCAAAAACATTGCTTCGCAATACACATGGCAAATTTGCCATCAAAAAATCAAAATATTAAGAAGACTGCCCTCATACGCGGAAACCAGTCTTGAACGTTTAATTAACAGAATTCAAAAAGATTACAAAGGTCCAGCACAGTAAAATAATCTAAATGCAGCTCAATTAAGTTGGCCTGCTAAGCAAGAAAAACAAATTAACCAAACTACTCCTCTGGTGGTTCCTCCACGATTCGGCACCATCCTTCGAAAAGTCCAGGATCGCTAGGTTCTACCTCCACATGCATGCCATGGCTCCCCTCCTGAAGGCCCGAATGCTAGCCAGCTTTTTCTGAGCTCAGACCCGCTGGACGGGTGCATTCTTCCTCCGTTTGGGCCTCCTCGCTGAAGACCATAGTGACTAAAGCCGTGATTCACGGGCGGTTGAGAGATCAATTAAAGGAAAATTGCGCAGTGCGCGTCGTGGGAGAAGGTGAACTAGCGGTGGGGAAGCAAGGAGCAGGGGAATCCATACGGTGGCCAGATCCTACTAGCCGACCCCGCCCACTCCTAGTATTTGGATATCGACCTGCGTAATATTCACTGGACTGGCCGGAACTCGACTCTGTTGAGGGGCTGGAGGGAGCGCGCAGTGGTTGACCTCTAGTGCTCCCCCTGCGGCAACACATCCTATGACGCACGCGAGGCATGGGTGCAATCTCAGGCACAGTGGGCACAAGAGGAGACGGAGAAGCAGAATTCCAATTAACAGAGGAAGATAGACAGAGACAGAACCGAGAGAAATGCAAATATGTAGCAAGGTCTAGGCAGCAGTTCAGCTGGCCACTTCTCCTTATAGTCACAGTTAGCAGGCAGTGTAATCCAGCAACCGGCTTGTCTGAAAAACCATGGCTAAACGCCATTTTGTCAACATGACTGCAATGCAATCAAAGGACGCCCGTCATAATTAATCTCTAATCATTAATAACGAGAGCCGAAGGCCGAATCAAATTGGAGCATGTGGAATCGCTAAGAGGAGTGGAGGTGCGATCTTGAACAGTGTTAAAAATTAATTAATACGGATTTGATGTGAAAACTTAATTGAACAACATTAAATGTTAATGCGATTGATATGAAATCGCCATATCCATGTCCCATCGCCTTAAACACCATCGAATGCACCCGCAGCCGGGAGCAGGGCAAGTTTTTATTGAGGACACGTGGTAGAAATTGATTGGAGCAGATCTTTGTTTGGGCCGCTCGTGTAGTGGAAATCCGGACCCAAAAAATATTAGGGCGAATTTGATAAGAAATTCGCGTCACAACTTCCCTCCGTACGCCAGCCCAACTTCAGACCTGAAAAAGATTAGGGCGAAATTCATTTGGTTTCCGCGTCACAAAATTGGCCGACGTCAGCAGGCTATTTTGGAATGTGAATTTGGTTTGAATTATGATTTATCTCCATTTGAAGTTCGGCGGGCTCGACTTAAGAACAATTTTGTTTGATCCCATATTATAAAATTTGTGTTGGTCTTCTTTGATAATACACATATTTATAATAAATCATGGGAATACCACACTAAACATGTGGAAAATTTATATAAATAATTATTGAGAACAATCATTTTTATGTAAAAATATCCAAGACGAGGTCTGTGTAGAGAACCAAATTAAGTGAAAATTATTCCAAATATAAAAATCATAATAAAGAGACAAAATTGTTGTGCTTTAAGACAGGCAAGGTTGGACATGATTCTTTCAGATAAGCGGAACCGGAACTGCACCCGTGATCGACCTGCCAAAACACGGCGGGAATCACAAACGGAGTTTGCCTGCTCGCCTTCTTTTGCGGTTAGGCGATATTTCCCTGTTCTGTTATTCCACTGGGGAATACGACACATGGCCAGTGACCACTGAGAAAACACGGGCAACCGCGCCATCGCACGTTTAAGCACAGCGTTTGAAGCTGACGGTGCCAAAAAAGTTGTTTGATTTGAGAGAAAGACCCGTCGGACGGTGGTCGCACGTTGAACACCGACGGGTTGTAAGGATGCATGAGGGATAACCGAGGTACGGTCTGGTGTTTGATTGGTTGTTGATATGTAGGCGGGGCAGTATAATGAAATTGTTTAATTAAACGATTGGCGGATAATTAGCATAAGTCTGGAGCGTGATTGTTGTAAGGTTGGGTGGTGAAATATAGAGCCGAAAGTTCATTACAAGTTATTTATTTAAAAAGAAACGTGAGTATAAATACAAAGTGTTGAAAGTTAAACATTGGTTATAAGGCTTGGAGATAATATAAAGTCGGGAATATAAATTAAAGTCCAACCATTGTGGATAGTATTTATTTATCAAATTCTACGAATTTGATAAATAAACCCGAAAAAAGAAGAAGTCAATTAAGACTCAGGCTGGAGGAAAAGAACGGGGTACACCAAGGGAAAATGCTGACAGAGCGATTGTAGACACACCAGCTCTCCTTGGGGGTCCAATTTCAGTTTTTTTGCGTCACACGATGATCTCTCTTCTCTGGCATTTATTTGTATTGAAGATCACTATTCTAGGAATAAGGAGTTATTTTCTCCAAAAATAACCCTAGCCAAACATTGACAATGCATCAAGGATATCTTTCTATGCTTCATAAGCACATTGTTCTACTTCTAAATCATGTCTTGGAAGTGGTTGTTTTGCTGGAAATTATTCACCAGTTGGTTTCATACCAAAGTCTTTTTCACATTTTCAGCATCCAATACATGAAAAAGATAATGGTTTAAAACAACATAAATATTTGAAAATTTTCAAGAATTGTCTGGCACACTTTGAATATGAATTTTGAAGTCAAGTGCATGATGCTGTATAGGATCAAGTGTCATTTTGAATACCAAATGTTTCACAAGAAGCTTCTCAACATGCTACCCTGCAGTAAGGATTAAATGACGATATTGCATCAACTATTTCCATAATAAAAGTGCACCTCGGCCATAAGACTAAACAACTACAAATGTTGTAGATCTAACAAGACCACACAATCAAATGTATTCCACAAGGCCAATATTGTATGAAAAATGAAAAGGAGTTTGCAACAAAAAATACCTTAGGCAACTAATTCAATTAGATACACCAAACCATCAGCAAAAAGGAAAACCAGCCTACTCAAAAGGCAAGCATTTACCTCCTTTGACAAAATTTTGAGTTCCGAAACAAGGGCCTTTATTGTCTTGTCAATGCCCCTAGTAATTTGAATGGGGTTTGCACCTGCTGCAACAACCTAAACAAAAAGGTTTCATTTCAAATTATTTACCACAAATTTAAGATACAACCATTGTCAGTTTTGTATTTCCTAACAAGCTCATAAATTTTGACAAAAGAACCAAAATTTTTTAATACCTGATAGCAATCTTTTCACTCAAAAACTATCTTAGACTCAATAAGCCCAACCCAAAACTAAAAAACCAAACACCATAAGACCCTAAAAAAATGAATAGATGATCTTAATCTAGTACTATCGACAAAAAGTTACCTTTACACCCTCACTTATTAAACCCTGTGCTGTTGAATTTTAACTTCAACTGCTGCAGCAGAAGGACGAATGCAGCAGCAACATTTTTTTTTGGAGGTTTCTTGCACGCCATCCAGAAATTTAATTCAGCATTTAAAATTCCTGCAAGTTTTTTTTGTAGACGGCCGCAGCCATATTTCTGTACAGGATTGTATTTAAACACAACAACCAGCATTAACGCAATTCACCAACCAAAAATTAAACAAACAGAAATTTACCCCCCAGTTTTGTAAATTCAAAAGGAGGACACGTGGAGCATTAATATTGGATCGCATGAAATTGAAGGGAATCTGAAAACCTGAAAACCAGACCCGAATTTTTTATAAGGCACATTGGGTTGAGAATTCGCGTTACAAATTAGGCAGACGTTAGCATCCCATTTTGGAACACGAATTTGGTTTGAAATTCAATCTATTCGGACTTTTGAAGTTCGACGGAAAGGGTTCTTTAATGTTTTGATAGTTTAATTTTATGTATGCTTTAATATATACATATGTTTTAAACATATGTTATATATATATCATATGCGAAATGAAAGGTGGGCCATAGAATTTAGTTTTAATTTTATTTTTTTAAAAAGAGAGTTTATTATAATATGTTTTATATGTTACGGCATATAAAAATAAAAAGGACAAAAAAGCTTGGTAGTTTTTTTTATAGACAATACGTAAATTTTTTATTACACGGTGTGTAAAAAAGTGAAAGAGCGGTGTAACTTGCAAGGTAACATATGCTATGACGGTACGAAAAGAGAAAAACAACAACGGTGTTTTAGAGAGCAGAGTATGTTTGTTTAAAACGACGGTGAGTTGGTTTTATGCCAACTGCCGTTTATGCTTGATCATAATTTTAATCTCTCGGTGAGAAGGTAGTGTAATAGTTTTTGAGTTATTGAAGGAATGAAAGTTTGTTTTCAAAAGTATTTAAACTTTATTCTTTTGTCAAAGAAATTTTATTTCTTTGTGTTAGAGAAGGAGATTTATTCTCCATTCATTGTTGCGGGGTGTTCAATATTCCAACATGTTACAAGAAACAACATATGTTTAGCCAGTTCCATCTGACTAAATCATTTAATATTTCATGAAGCTTGCCTTACCAACTTGGCCCCAATATTTTCAACTGGGTCCTCTAATTCAACCAATAAAAAGGCCAAAACCATAGCATTGAGATACATTTCATTACACTATCAATAACAATAAAATTTGACTCAGCCATAACCCTTTCCTTTTATTGTTGTGAAAAGATTTATGCATTACTCTAATATGGCTAGTCCATAGGCCAAGTAGACCACTGGGTAACAAATATGTTTCCTTTCACCTTTGAGTTTTCAAATTATGCCTACCAAATCTAAGACATTTAAGAGGGGGAACTAATACAACGTTAAAAAGAAAACCAGAGCACACATCTGCAAATTACCTCCTTAGCTACTGTCACACCATCATTAACTATTTTCGGAGAACCATGCTTGCTCTCCAAGACAACATTTTTCCCTTCGCCCCAAGGGTGACTCCAACAAGATCAGCGAGTTTGTTCACACCGCCTGTAAGAAAAATTGACAATGCTTTCAGTAAGTGTGAAATTGAATGCCAGACCATATGCCAAAACAACGCTCCATGAAAAATTAAAATAACACATTAAAATCGAATATAAGTGGACAAGGAAAGATCCACCGCAGTGAAGTTTCACGTGCAGGTGACCTTCCTTTAAACATAATTTTCTCTCTGACCTGCAATTTTTTTGTCACTGAGCCATCCTTGTTGAAGTACAACTCCTTTTCCATAGCTCTTGTATTAACTACCTTCTCTCTGTCGCGTAATCTCAGAGTCCTCTTCTGTGAAAGCGATTAAAAATGGGTGAAAAAACTGAAAGAGAAGACAATTGTCTGCCATAATTATCAAACATTGCACCCAACTTCTTCCCCTTTCCATTGTTACCCAATGAGGTAGATGTGGCAATTGTTGTCATACCGCCCAAAGTAGAGGCCATCTTCTCTTATGATGAATATAGAATTACAAGATCTTCATATTAGTATGAACCTTAAAAAACATGACTCCCATTGTTAAAAACCACTTTTAAGTTGTAATAGGAAAACTAAACAACTATCGCAACTTTCGGCAACTTCTGGAGCATTAAGAGAGAAACAACCAAAGAGAAATACAACCACAATTCTCATTTTAATGAGACCGGACTATATATTTGCATTAAGATAATAGAAAGAAATCACGACTATATTAAGGCCAGCACAAAACAATCTTTAACCAGTGTCTCTCGCGGCCTTCAAGTTTCCATGCTAGAGGTTACATATTTTTAATTTAAATTCTTGACCTCTCGTGCCCATCTATGAATGCATCCAATGGGATACCTACATCAAATTCTCCTTTATATCCCCAAAAACAAATTCCCTACTACAAGAGCACCAGTATTGATGGATCACCCCACACCATCCCACCCACTAGAAACGGTGAAAAAGGAAACCCAAGAAAACTTCCGAAATATCTCAAGATGACTATATGGGTGGTTCTTATGAATCAACCAACCATTCAGAACATGCTCATCAATCCAAACCATGAGTATTATGTGACGATATTCAAGCAGGCACTGAATCGGATTTCTGAAGCTATGTTGGAGAAACCCTAAACTCTCACTGAAAATAGGTGAAATGTGGCACCACTCAGAGATTGACATGTGCCAATTGGTACAAGTGGTAGACAATTGGCATGCTCAAACAACGAGGTGATGCAGGAATGACATGAGGGAGAAAATATCAGAAAAGCCCCAAATATGGAGAACTAAAACTCATCACCAACCTGAGATTGACAACTTTACATGATGTAACCTATGAAATCGTAAATGGAGAAATCATAATAACAATAAAGTAACCTATGTAACAATAAATTCGGATTCATCCTGGGAGTGGTAATGGGAGAAATCATAGTGAACAACAGGAAACATGCAGAGTTGCTTACAATCAAATAGATGAAAAAACACATACAAAAAACCTAGATATTAATCATGAACAAGCTTAATATTGAATTATGAACTGTAAAGGAACTTACAAAATGTGACATTGCGAACCTGGTCAAGCGCACAAGAAAAAATATCCTGGACATGACCCTGGTTGACAAGTTTTATTGCTCATGATGCAAGAGGATTTGTACCTGCACTGCCAAGTCAATCAAAATCCATCATTATCTATACAATAAATACAAGTAATTGATGTAGTATTTTTTACTCTAAGATGCATTCTTGTGATAATGTTAGAACATATGTTGAAAATGTCAAAACATACCTGAATAAGCTCCTCTTCGTTTCAAGAACAATTTATTGGAGTCGCATGAACTTGGAACAAGCCTCCCACGATCTGAAAGAGTAGCAACTAAGTCAACAGTGACTTTTTTGTTGCTATCCTGGATCAAGGGAGGTTTACTCCAAGATTAAATCGCTCCAATAAATTATTCTCTACTAAACAGGGCCAACCACGTGAAGGTGGAAGCTCTTATAGCCCCTCCCCCCCCCCCCTCACATCACTCTCAATTCCCCAATACCCAATCTATATTTCATTTTTTACTTTCATGAGCATAAAAAAAAATATTCAATAACTAATAAAAAAAAAATTCAACAAAAAGTACACAAGGAAACATTGCAATTAATGCTTGACATAAAAATAGTATGATAAATGAGTTTTTATATAACACAAAAAACGTTCCAAGTATGGTAACGTTTGTCTTATAATAATACAATATTTTACATTATCAAATTTTCTTTTTCTTCTTCCTATTTCTAAAGCTCCTAATTACATCATCAATATCATCGTGCTCTGCTCCTGTTTCATGCCTTTCAACCCGCACTGCTGACCTAGTTGCGTATTCACGATGTCTGGGCTCATCCAGTGACGGGGCATCGCCTACAAAAATAGATAATATTAAATTTTAATTGTCAGTTTTTAAATATCATTGAACTGGTTCGGTAATATTAATAAAAAAAATTGCAATGAGATTATTTACCTGGTGCACCAGTTGTCGCCGCTGACCTAGTTGCGTTGTCACGATGTCTGGTCTCATCCAGTGACGGGGCATCGCCTACAAAAACAGATAATATTAAATTTTAATTGTCAGTTTTTAAATATCATTGAACTAGTTCGGTAATATTAATAAAAAAAAATTCAATGAGATTATTTACCTGGTGCACCAGTTGTTGCTGTTGGGACTGTTGCCCTGTCTTCCTCTCTGGTGGTAAGATCCTCAAGGGAAACATTCTCTGTCATTTAAAAAAAAAACGTTATAAGGACAACCATCAAGGTATAATTAGAAAAATTATAAGTGGAAATTAATTACCGTCACGGCCCTCACTGATAGCAGCATTGTCGGCCTGGTCCCCACTACAATGATCAGGTTGCACGAGAGGATCATCTACATCTGGCTCTAAAACTGGGTTGTTTACCTCGTCGGTAGTGTTGCTCCCCTGATTTAAACAAAGTTGTTAGACATTAAATTTATGGACGAAAACAAAAATATTGAAAGGTTAATGTTTTACCTTATCAGACATTCTAGATCTTGGGACCTGCCCCAAGCTTCTGCGACGTTCAACTACAACTTGATAGCCAAAACGGAAAGCGATATTTTTATCTTCCTCTGTAGTTTCTGTTCCGAAGTCATCACCCTACATTACATATGATTGTGTATTTTTAATCATATCTGATAGGATTACAAAAACGTTGGAAGGCGATACAATTAATTATAAGATGTTTGGCTACTTAATTACAATTCTTGCAGCTAATTTCAAGTAGCCACCCTGGCCGAGCTTGTGATGGCCCTTTTTCTCTATCCTAGCTTTGGTTGCCTTTGAGGTGTCAGGCAACCTAGCATCAAAAGATTGAAGTCAGATATGACGTAGCACACTTTTATTTTAGACATAAAAAAAATTAAAGCTATTGAATTAAAGTTGTAATTTACCTTGCGGGTCCAGTTGGCATTTTTCCTTCTTTCTTTGCCCTTTTCTCTTTTCCGTCATGGATGAGTGCTCTCCACTCACTCTCTGAAACTGTGAGAGGGTGCTCATATCTAGGGTTAAATTGCAATTGCGTCCTATAGGTGTCCCTGGTATATTTCAAATATTTGTCGGCTACCTGAGCCACCGCTTTTCTGTCAAATGTACCGACCCCAAAAAGGGCTTCTAGATAATCTAGAAGTTATTTTTTCAGGTTGGAATTATGGGAACTCCACCCTGTATGTATGGTTGGGCCAAAAATTACCAACGCATGGCTCTCCAGAATCCTGTAGAAATCATTGTTTCCTACACAGAATAAAAATAAATAAAAAAATATTATCATTAATTTAAAAATAAAAATCATGATAAATATGTTTTAGATAAAGTACATGAAATAGTTAAAATATTAAAATTTACCTGGAAGTTGTACATGCTTTATAGGGACACCCTCATCGTTCACCAACAACGTGCCATTAATGGTCCCTGTGGAGCTGACATGTGTAGCTCCAGGAAATGCAATAATGTAGCTGGCCATATCAGCCTCATCATTGCCAACACGTTCAGCGGTTGGCTGGGTGTCTGCTTGGGCAGGGTGTGTTTCTTGGCTGGCACCTAAAGGAGTAGAAGGTGTACGAGAGGGTTGATGGGCAATCTCTTGCCCTTGTGTCCCACTACCACCAACACCGGGTTCAGCAAATGCCAGAAAATGCTACATACAAAAGAACTTTTTGTTAGTTTAGTCAATGTAAAAATTAAAAATCAAACTATCACAATTCATCTCATGCAGAACAAAAAAAATATCCTTTTGACTTTTTATTATTACCTGATATCTATTTAGCTGCCTCATAAAATGTTGTATCCTCTCTTCTGTTTCAGGTGTTTGAGGTGCGTCTATCAAAGCATTAAATTCCGACCTTGCATCTCATGCCTTTTTTTGCAACAACAACACTGGAGATAGGGATGAAGAAAGCTCTTCCTCAAAGAGGGAATCATCAGGCGTACCATGGCTAGGTGTCTGCATATTTGAACAAAATTAATATTATTTCAATTATGTAAATAACTAAAATACCTGAAGATAGAGCAATGCTGGCACTTTACATGTTCTTTCGCTGGCCTCTTTCTGCGATCATCCCGTCTCGGGGTTGTTCCTGCACTGCTCTGATCAGTCTGCCACATTGCAATAAAATTATAAATGTAAAAACTTGAAAACAATATCTAACTTGAAAACACAAAATGAAAACAGAAATAATTTCTAATAAGACACCGGAAGACAGAGTTAGAGTTTCAAATATGCCTTGCATTGAATTCAGTCCTGGAAACATGTCATTGCACATTAAGGCACCCAAACATTCAATCCACAAATGATATATTTAAGTAGGCTTCTCCTATTCTGGGAAAACACCATACCTATAATGCATTCACTTGCATGTGTAAAGGGAAAGGAAAACATGTTTTCATACAACGGTGACAAAGGCATCTTGGGGAAAGGTATCTTCACTTTTTATTTATGTTGTTCACCCACACCACTCTCGTGTTTTCACTAATCCTGTTTTGTCATTTTTGGATTCAAATTAAGTTAAGGCCTTAAGTATTTTTTGACCTTTCGGTGTAGTTTTATAAGTGGCATGTATGGATTTTCCATTAATTCTGCACTTTTTCTCTTCATGCGCATGTTTCCCTGGAAATCAAATGCATGATTTAGTCCCATACATTTAACAAGTTGTTGGATCAACTCCATAGGAAATATCATGTTTCCTATTCAATCAAAATTTATCTCAGTTAGGGTAGGTAGGAAGGTTTTCCCTTTGTGTTAATAGGGCACTTCTAGCTTGCATTTTTATTATATCTTTCAAATTTAGTGTCGTTTCAATTAGGGCATGAATTTTTGCAACTTTCAAGGTGAGAATGAACAAAGACAAATTTTTGTGATGGATGACTGTATATGACTCCATGGCCAGAGGAAAAGGCACCAATCTACTTCTTCAAATATCTATAGTTCTCATTCACCTCATACGGATATGGTCCCTAATTTTGAGCCAAATGTTGCAGCAAAAAGTTCCCCCCCTCCATAATTTGATATTCAATGGAAATTTCTTAAATTGATGATGGGGCAAGATTATGGAACATTGGCACATAAATATGTAATGGAATTCCAAGATCATGATATATGTTTGCATATGTTTATGGCAATGTTCCACCAAGTCCCCTGGAGGTGGGAGCGAGGGGACGAGGGAGCGCGGGAGCGGCCTATGCAAAAGCTCCCTACCAATTTTCAGGAAACGTGGGGGGACGTCGGGGTCATAAAATTTATAAAATTTAATATTTAAAATGTAAATATATTTTTGCAAGGAATGTATATACAGTCATCATACACTTGCATCATGAAAGATAAATCATAAATGATAAAATTACAAATCGATGAATGATGAATCATATAATTGAAACAAATTTAAAAGTTAAAAAGTTAAAACATACATCATACAATCATGCATGTAAGTTTGTAAGTTTGTAACTATATAATCATTAATGTAACTACTAACAATGTACAATGAAAATAAAGTTTAAGATATCATATGACATATTATATCAAGATTCAAAATAGAGTTTAAATTGAAGTTTACAACTCAAGTCTGAAACATAAAACTTAAATGAAAATAAGTTATGTCTGAAACATAAAAAATAAAACATAACATATGAATATCAAATGATATCATCATAATGATAAATGAGCATAAATGCTCAAGTTAATGCCCCACTAGTCTCTGCATCCAACTTCTACATGAATATATCAAGATGAACCATGTCACCATCTGAATCAGAATCACTTGGATTCTCAAATATGCTAAGTGGCACATCAACTTTTAACACGAAACCATAAACTAAAAGGGGTGGTGAGGGGACGTGAGGGGGCGTGAAGGGGGGTGTGAGGGGGCGTGAGGGGGCGTGAAAGGGGGTGTGCGGGGGCATGAGGGGGCGTGAGGGAAACATCCCCTAGAAGTCCCCAAGACCCCGGAGCGCGAGGGGGCGAGGAATCTAGACCCCTAGGTGGGGGGGCGAGACCCCGTGTAACACTGGTTTATGGAGGTGGTGGAGCAAAAAAGAGCTCAAATAGAGCTGAAATTTTTCACATAAAAAGGACTGTGGGCTTGACTAATGGTTCCATTTTAAAAATGATATCTAGACAGAGAATAAGTGTAGCATGCAAACATGCATTGAAAATCCATCTGAGTTTGCATTGTATTACTTATGATGGATTCAAATTTGGGTTTCAAAATGCCAGGTTATGGCATGATTTTGTCAAGAAACCCTTAGTTGGATTCTCATGTTGGTTTAATTTATATTTTAAGTTTTTTTTGCAATCTTTGGGTGATAGTAACTCATGAACTAGGTTACCAATGTGTAACAATCATATTTCAAGAATAAAGTTGTGATTTTTTATATTATTATTATTATCTATTAGCTACGAGTATTGACACCTAATGCCTGGAATTTTGACATCTTGATAGCATGGATAATTTCGAAAATGTTTCTAGTAATGTTAACATAATAACTATCATTACGTGTCTTCACTTTTGTCACCATAATACACCTGTGATATGGACTCATCACACAGCTTCATATGCTATGTCCCAACAAGTTCAAACTAGTTGAACCTACCTCATAGTGTGGTTATTAAGGACAAGTTTCTTGGTATATAACTCGATAGCATAGACCGCGTTGCAGTTCTAAAAAGAATCCTCAAGTGTCAAAAAAACTTCACAATATGTTCTACTATAAAGCCTTTTGGGATACCTGAAATAATATATGTGTCATTGATGACTTTTAAAGTATGACAAGATCCAGAGGGAAAGGAAATCAATGGAAGAGTGATCCACCAATGAGAACCTAGAATTTAGCATCAGATGAGTTAGAGTCTAGGAAATTGAAACCCTATAATTTTAATTAGTGATGAAGGACATCACATAGGTAATTGTATTTTCATGTAGAATAATCTGTTAATTCAAATTTAAACTACATAATATGAAAGGCATACCATAAATTTTTCCACGTAAGTCCAAACAACCTATAAAAATGGAAAGCCTTCTTTTTCCATGGGAAATAATTTACCTTTCCTTTTTCAAGGCAATCTAAATCACAAAAAATATGAACTATACTGCACACATTCTTGGATAATGTGAAAGTGGAAAAGGAATACCCTACACAAGTGATGCACACATGTACATTTGAACACTAAAAGATTTTTGTAGTTGAAATGCAATGCTTGTTTTCATTTAAATGTAGGGTTTTTTAAGCAGGGAGAAATAATGGCTGCCAAATTAATAAGCGTTTCTTTAAGAAAAATTTAAATCTTGTATTGGGTGATGAAGATAATAGAGGGTATTGAATCTTGATTCTTGACATCTAGAGAGAACCCTACAGCCTAACACAATCCAATGGAATTGACCAAAAAGACCCAAATAGAGTCAACCCTACTATAGGAGGAAGGGCCTGCAGTAAGAACTTACCATTTTTGCAAGAGCTGAGGGTGAACTCTGAGGGCGAATGCTAAGGGAAAATGTTGTTCTGCAAGAGCTGAGGGCGAATGCTATTCTGCAAGAGCTGAGGGTGAACGCTGAGGGCGAATGCTAAGGGAAAATGTTGTTCTGCAAGAGCTGAGGGCGAATGCAAGGCGAATGTTGTTTTGAAAGAGCCGAGGGCGAATCCAGGGCGAATGCTGAGGGAGAATGTTGTTTTGCAAGAGCTCAGGGCGAATGCTGAGGGCGAATGCTGTTCTGCAAGAGTTGAGGGCGAACGCTGAGGGCGAATGTTGTTCTACAAGAGCAAAGGGCGAATGCGCGCGTGATATCAGACGTTAATGTAGAACACATGTACATTTGAACAGTAATAGATTTTTGTAGTTGAAATGCAATGCTTGTTTTCATTTAAATGTAGGGTTTTTAAAGCAGGGAGAAATAATGGCTGCCAAATTAATAAGCGTTTCTTTGGGAAAAATTTAAATCTTGTATTGGGTGATGAAAATAATAGAGGGTATTGAATCTTGATTCTTTACATCTACAGAGAACCCTACAGCCTAACACAATCCAATGGAATTGACCAAAAAAGCCCAAATAGAGTCAACCCTACTATAGGAGGAAGGGCCTGCAGTAAGAACTTACCATTTTGCAAGAGCTAAGGGTGAATGTTGTTCTGCAAGAGCTGAGGGCGAACACTGAGGGAGAATGCTGAGGGCAACTGTTGTTCTGCAAGAGCTGAGCACGAATGCTGAGGGAAAATGCTATTCTGCAAGAGCTGAGGGCGAATGCTGTTCTACAAGAGTAGAGGTCGAATGCGCGCGTCATATGAGACGTTAATGTAGCTATTGCGACACATACGAAACAATAAAATCATTTTTATGTAGCGTGCATATAAGTTTCAAACTTTTATGTAGCACGCATATAAGTTTCATATTTTTATGTGGCGTGCATATAAGTGTCATTATACCGACAGCAGAAAAAGCGTCGCTATTGCGACGGGTGCCTAAACATCCCAATGGCGACACCTAGACATTGTGTCGCACTTGCGACGACTGGAGTCGTCTCAATAGCGACGCTTTGGGCCATAGTGTCGCAATTGCGACGTCTTCCTCCAAACGTCGCAATTGTGACACTTTTCTAAGTGTCGGTATTGCGACACTTTTCTATAAACGTTGGTATAGCGATGGGTTCGAGCGGGATGGAAAAAATTTGGGGAAATTTCCGACATTTGGTCAAAAGCGTCGGAACCAAGTGTCGGAATTTCCACCAAATGTAGTAGTGTTTAAATATGCCTTTGTTTTAGTATATTTTCATTTATATTTTTTGCGAGACAGGTTCAATTTTGCATTGCAGAAGTTGGATGAAGAAGGAAATCCACAATCTGTCATATTTTGGACTACACTGATAATGAAAAAAGAATAGTCATACAAACACTTCATAGGACTGTTTGTAAATCCAGTACTCAACCTTCTAAGAAACAATTCAGAGCCAAGAATTAGTAAAGAAATCAGGAAAGTCTTCTAGTTATGGGACTAAACTAAAATAGGAGACTCGTATCTTTAACAGAATTACACATAAATAAGAACATATGGATGTGATCTTGCCCCATATAAGCTCCAAAAATTCCTCCCAATGAGGATTTTTTTCCCTAGAGTACATCAAGAAAATGCTCAATGTCGATGAGGTCCATTTTTTTTCTAGCAAGAATAAATCTTAGGTCAGAATTAAAACATAGATAGGACCCTTTATTTGTAATAGTCGAGCAGCAGGGGAAGAGTAGATAAAATTCTAAAAGAAATGCAATTAAGCCTCAGTTTTACATGGTCATATGATCCATTAGGTACAATTTCTAAGCTAAGGGTAGAGAACAAATATACACCTTATATTCACACCCACAGACCAGAGATTGAGAAATACATGAAACAGATAGAGTGGACTAATAATACTCTACAAGAGGTTGAGGAAAAATTGTTTTCAACTTCAACATCACAGACTCTTGTCCCACAAGAGAAAGCACGAAAAATGATCAGAGAAAAAGAGTCACCTTTAGTAATTAACATTCTCATTAAAGAGCTCACATTCCTGTATAGGAAGAGGACTAAGCTAAATCCCAAGGTAAATATGGGAAAGGACTTAGAGCAGGAATTCATCATCGTCCACAAAGAAACACCTACTTCCTCATAAGCAGGTGACCAAACCACTCTCTCTCCTGCCACCTCTACTGCTTCTCAGGATCACCAACAACCTATTCAAACCAACAAATTTGTTACAGGGAAGAAAGAGAGGACCATATTCTATACATTCAGGGAGATTAAATTGAAGAATGAAGTTTTGAAGATCGATACAGATAATTAGTTATGGAGGAAAACTTCCAACTCCCAGAGTAGACTGTTGTCAGCGTTTGACTCTGAGAAAGGAAAAATGCAGATGGATTTTCTCCAACCACAAATTCCACAACCCAAGATAGAAATTGATTATAAAATGGCTGCATTTGAGTCTCATATCGAAGACATACATCTTATTGATCAAATGGAGTTGCATAAGCAGACATGTGAAATGATTTCATCTACACTCACTAACACTGCTAATATATTGTCCAAATTGCAGGTTTCTTTAGCTAATATCTAGTCACATCTCAAGATGGATAAAATATATTATTTGGTAAAAGATTCAAGGATTAAGTCTTTTGAATACTTATTGATCAGGATTGGATGTGATCCCTCCAATATCATAGTTGTAGAAGAGGTGATTAAAAATAAAAATTTCAACATAGCAGCATTGCGAAAGCAGCTCAAATTACCAACTACAAAGGATCCTTTGGCCAGAGACATTGAAGATATAGAGTCCTAGAAATCATACATTATGAAGCTCTTCATGGAGCAGAATTCTCAGCTGAGGCAGATGGAACCAGAGATGGAAAAGATGATAAAGGAAAAAGAGCAGGTTGCCAAGTTGTCATTGGTCCCTTTGAAAGTTGTACCTCATACAGTTATTCCTACATTCACTCCTTCTAGAGTAAGTACAGTGGATGGAGCTGAACATCTTACCCAAGTAGTGCAGAATCTATAAATTCAGACAGAAGAAATTAAGAAGCTTCAAGACCAATTGAAATTGTTGCAAGATCAAAAATCCAAGAGTGATAGGTCACATGCAGTTGAAGCCCAAAGAGCACAAAAGTTAATAGAAAGGTTGTTGAAGTCTGAGAGGGAGTCTAATATTGGAAACACCTTGGGTCAAGTCAAAGAGATAATTTGGACAGACATCATTGAATCCATCAATGAAATCTGGCCTTGCATGTAGATCATATTTGAGCAGAAGGAGATGATAGAGAAATCCAATGATTCCATTACAAAAATCAAGGAAGAACATTGAGATATGCCAACCATTGCTAACAACATTATTAATTTCTTAAATTCCAAGAAAAGGCATGAGCTAGAGCAGTTAGGAGTGAATGACAGGACTGAAAAAATATTGAAAGTACGTAAGTTTCTCACAAATAGAAACCTTATTGTACAATTGGAGGAAAAAATTCTTAGTGTAGAAATAGATGTGAACAAATTTTTCAATAGGCTTGAACCTTTAACTCAAAAAGGTCTTCCTTCCTTGTTTGTAATCAATGACAAACTAATCCCTAGAGAAGATTATGCAAATAAGTTGGAGGATATTTCCATAGACACAACTAAGTTTTCAAAGATCAAAGGCACTATGACAGGGAGAGAATTCTTGGAGGAATTAACTCATGACCTTTCCATCCAGTGTATGATCAACCAAGTTTTTGGTAAAACCAACTTTTGCTAAGTATACCGAAGTGGATGAAATCTATAGGAGGGTCATCAAGTTAAATATCCCAGATGAAGAGTGATGGGATAAGTTAGCTGAGTTCCAGGAATAAAAGGTAACAAAGAGAAGTCATCTACATCCATCTCACGGGATAGCACATTAGACGATACAACCAACGCAACCTACCAATAGGCTTACTCATTAATTGATTCCTTGAAAACAATGCTAGAAAGCCATATCACCCACATTGAGTATATTTTTTGTAATACTTAGAGTTTATTACTAGATTTAGGCTTATAATACCATGTTTGTTGAGACAAAATTTATTGTAATCAATTTTGTAAATTTTAATATAAATACTTCATTATTTGAAGTATTAGGGGTTGATTTCTAAACGTATTTTTCCTACTGCGCAATTGTGAATCCCAGGTTTTATTGGAGCATCAATAATGCAAATAATTATTTTAGGATTCATGTGGTGTAATTACTGGTGAAGTGTTTCTATTGTTTTTGTGTTTTCCACTATTATTTCCTTACTCTGTTTATAATAATTTTTAATTGTAAAACATAAAGTGCGATGAATAGGGCATGTTACTTAAAACACCTTATTGTGGTTTCTTTACAATTTAAATGTTTTCTACATGAAGTCTGATTGAAAAATACTTAAATGCTTTTCAGTCTCAACTGAAATTTAGTCTTCTGCCATATCCATTATTCATTTAAAATATTAAAAGAATCCAGTAAATGCAACCTAGCTTTCCTTATTATAACTCTTTTAAAAATTGATCCAAAATCTAGTTTTATGTTTTGACACCATTACCCAATGGGAAATTAAATATTTCATCAACCAAATCAATTAAAATCAAAAAATCACGAAGCACAATCATAGCTAGCCTAATATCTATTCGAAACAAAGTTAAATATTAAAGAGAGATCCATCTCTAAAGTTGGAAGGGCTAGATCCCAGCTTCCAAAGTGGTTTTGATTTTGTCTTCTGTGATTTATTCTCCCAATCTTAAAAATTACAGAACGATAACATAATGGCGACCATAATGGGGACAATTGAGACAATTGTAATTACATTCAAATTCATAACCCTAGTTCAAATCATTGTATAATAGAAATATTTTAAGGTTGGTTTTCTTTTAAATAGTGTAAATAATAAGTGTGTATGTGAATTTAGATCATAACTATGGCTCCTAAAAGAATCTATAACGGAGCTCATCCTCATCCAAAGCCTACAGAAATTTTAGATGACCTTGAGAAAATACTGAGAAGAAAGAGTTTGGCAGAAAGCCAAAGAATTTCTAGTCCTCCTCATAGAGTTGATTCACTCCCAAAAGACTTTGTAACCCTACAAGACATTGAGTTTCAATTACTGTTTGAAAAAATCCTATTTAGAAATAAATTAGCTAATTGGGCTGATGAGATAGTAGTAGATGAAGCTACATTAATAATAAATTCATCTTAAGCCAAATCTACTCCTGTTGATAGAGACCTTAGAATCCTTCAAGAATTTGACAAATTGCAGAGTTTAGTCTCACGATTAGACCTTTTTTTCATGAAGGTTATGTCCAGCAATCTGTAGAACTTTTTATTTTTACTTCTTATACTGAATCACTCACCTCATCACAATTAGTGCATCCTAGATCAACAAGCCCTACCATTTCTGTAGTCTCCACAACTACTCTGGTACTTTCACATAAATCAGTAAGCTCTAATACTTATGTAGTTTCTAAAATCACTCCAATATTGTCCCCCCAAATAACTCAAACTCCTTCTTCTCCCCAATCTTCAACTATCGTCCAACCTTCATCTCCATCAAAACTCAAAATTTCAACTCAGCCTTTACATTCCATCCAGCCTTTACCTTTCATCCAACAACCACATAATATTTTTCATCCTCATATGCCCATAATGGAAGATAGATATGCTCCCATTTTCTTCAAGCTCCTTTGGAAAACATGCAACATGATTATGAAACAATAATCCCTCAATTTGATGGAAGTGGACCTATCACTACCCAAAAACATGTAGACAGGATGAATGACATTTTTTACCTTCAGGAGGAAGATGAGGAGAGTGTAAAACTTATATTGTTTGCACAAAGTCTCATAGGAGAGGTGAGGAAATGGTTTAAAGAACTACTTACTGATACTATTCATGATTTACCTAAATTTCAAGGAACATTCCTTACTATGTGGGAGATAAGAAAAATACTCTTCAAATTTTATCTAAATATGAAAGCATTAATAGAGGACCAGCGGAAAGTGTTCAAGAATGTTGCACTAGATTCAACAATGTATATAACACAGTCCTTACTAATATCAAACCACTACAAGGCTTAGCCTTAATTAAATTCCCAGATGGTTATGAGGTAGACATGGCTTACCAGCTTAGGGAAAGAAATTCATCCACATGAGAAGAAATGAAAAGGGATGCAGTAAGTGTAGAATAAAATTTGTTAGCCAAGAGGGCTAGACTTAGAAATGAAAGGAGAGTAACAATAAAATAGGAATGCTCCACATCTTCTGCTGATGCTAAAATTGATTCCTTAGTCAGAACAATAGAGAGAATGATGGAGAGAATAAATTTAAACAAGAGGGATGCTCCTATAGAAAATCAACTTGCACCCCAAAATTATAATCAGAACCTTAGAAGAAATCCCCCTCAAATTAAACAAAGAGAACAAAAGGGTCATGATCACCAAATTATACCTCCTTATTGAAGAGGTTTACAAATTTTCCACAGCATCAAAGAACATTTGTCAATGTTTCTAATCCAAATAGGGATCCATCTTCAGGATAGGAATCCGGAAACCTCTTCAATAATAGACCTCCTTTTTAGGAGAACTATGTTGAGGATGATGGAGAAGTAGTAGAAGAAGTAGAGGAAAATCAAATAAATATGATGGGTATCAATGATAATGAAATTTTGTTTCTTACTCAAGAAGAATATGAGTTGTTTCAATTATCCCAAACTGAACTTGAGTTTGAGGAATTAGATGACTATAAACAAGGATTTGAAAATGATATCATGGAATTCCATAGAAAGTACAATATTAGGAGTAAGAAAACATTAGATACTCCAGACAAAAATACAAATGGAAACCATATCAAGAAAACTTCTGACACCACAAAACTCCAGAAAACATTGCTAAGAAAAATATTGATATTTCTAGCAAAAAGACAACTGACATTCCTGCCAAAAAAACTATTGAGAATACCTCTAAAACTACTCAAATAGACATTCCCACCACCAGTCACCAAAAATAACATGTTTCGAAATAAAAATCTGATAAATATGACTTTCTGAATTTAAATAAATTTCAAACATCATTCAGTATTGAAAATGAACTAGCAAAGCTGAAAATTCCTATCCCTTTGACTGAGTTGATGAATACAAATTTGTACAGAACTCAAGTTATGAAATCTTTGAAAATAGGAGAGAATAATGATACTTTCAATTTGAATGATGATCATCCTGAATTATTATTTGGTCCAGAGGTAGATGGTAATCCACAAGAAGGTGGATTCCCTCCATTTTATGTCAGTCTTAATATTCATGGAAATATTCTCCACGATGCTATGTTGGATTCAGGTGCTTCCCACAATCTGATGCCAAAAGCTGTTATGGAGAAACTTGGTCTTGACATTACTAGGCCTTAAAAAGACTTGTAGTCATTTTATTCAAGCAAAGTAATATGTTTAGGTCTCATTAAGGACCTATCTGTCACTTTGGCCCAAATTGTGGCTAAGAGTCTAGTAATGGACATAGTAGTGGATGATATTCCCCCAAAGTATGTTATGCTATTGTCAAGCTCTTGGGGAGAAAAATTACAAGGTACCCTCCAAATGGATATGAATTATGCAACCATCATAGTGTTTGGTCAAAAAAAAAGATTGTATAGGGAAAACTTAATTAAATATATGGTGAGTAGTCAGGAGAAGCCACATAATTACCCCCTTTACTCTGTTCACTCTGATTTAGACTCCTTCATTCTATATGATGATGATGATATTGATGCTCAAGTTACTAGTGCTGAAAATAAAACACATATTGTACAACAAAAAATGAAAATCAAACTTTTTGGAATATGCATTTTGATGGTTCTTGTAGTAGAGTAGGATCAGGAGCAAGTGTCTGGGTCTCAAATTTAGGAAATAATCATGTAGATGGGCATTCACATAAACTGAATTTTCAATGTACCAACAACATAGTAGAATATGAAGCACTTCTTTTAGGCTTGCAATTACTAAAGAAATTAGGTGCTAAAAGAATTTATGTTCATGGATATTCTAAATTGATTATTAAACATATCAAAGGAGAGTATGCTGCAAAACATCCTAGATTGAGAGAATACAGAAATGTTGTGCTTGATTTCTTACACACTTTTTTAGAATATGGTCTTCTTGTTATACATAGAAATCAGAATGTCCTTGCTAATGGTTTGGCTTTTTTAGCCAGTACATGAAAAATGCCTCATCCCAACAAACTATATACTGTGGAGGTTAAACACTGACCAGTTGTACTAGACAACGTGAGGTATTGGAAGGTATTTGGAAATGATAAACAAATAGAAAAATTTATGCGATCCAAAGATGAGTACGAGGAAGATAACATAGACTTATATGGTCAAGTAGAAAATGAGATGTTTGTGCAAAATAATGAATATGTCCAGTTTCATGAATTAGATGTAAATATTCTTGTAGATGAAGTTATACATAAACTAGAATTGCATGAAATTGATCCAAAGAAAGAAGAATTTGAAGTACTTTAGCTAAAAGACAATATTTTTCTTAGAGGTCTAGTCCCATTAGAAGAAATTTTTTATTTTAATGATGTTGAAAAAAAGCCAAAAATAGAGCCCATGGGGGGTATATGTAGAAGAATATAATATAGGTACTCAACAAAATCCAAAAATGATAAAACTCTCAAAATCACTTCGTATTGTTAGAAAACTAGAATACATAGCTTTATTCAAGGATTTTGTTGATGTCTTTGCTTGGAGCTATGAGGATCTTAAATCATATGATACTATTATCATACAACAGAAAATCCCAGTAAAGGAAGATAAAAACCATTCAAACAAAATATTCGTAGAATAAATCCTGTCATGATGCCTTTGATTTAGAAAGAGGTCAAAAATATGTACAAGGCTAAAACTATTGTCCCTCTCAGATACTCTAAGTGGGTGTCTAATATAGTGCCTACTAGGAAGAAAACTCAAGAAACCTGGTTATGTATTGATTTTAGAAATCCGAACAAATTTTCCCTGAAATACAACTACCCTTTGCCCAAAATGGACCATATATTACAGAATGTAGTAAGCTCTAGTCGGATATCCTTGTTAGATGGTTTCTCGGGTTATAACCAGGTCCTAGTACATCCTGATCATCAGGATAAAACATCTTTCACTACTCCATGGGGAACCTTCATGTATGTGAATATGTCCTTTGGGTTAATGAATGTTGGTGACACTTTTCAAAGAGCAACAAATATTGCCATTACTGATGAGATTGGCCATTTTATTTTGATTTATCTTGATGGCATTACCATGTATTAAAAGTATGATGAGGAACATTTGAGACATCTAAGAAGAGTGTTTGAAAAGTGTAGAAGCTTTGGTATCTCATTAAATCATAAGAAAACATCGTTTGGCCTTGAGGAAGGTAAGATTCTTGGTAATATTATTTCAAAGGATGGAATTAGGATTGATCCCAATACGATTGAAGAAATATTAAAAATCATTCACCCAAGAAACATCAAAGAGATTTAGTCTTTTATTGGAAAAATTAATTTCCTAGGGAGATTCATTCCTAATCTTCCAGGGCTTCTTAGAAATATAACAAATATGCTTAAAAAATATTCAGAAATTAGATGGAGTATTGAGGCTAAACAATAATTTTATTTACTTAAGCAGGCATTAACAAAATAACCAGTGTTGATTACTCTAGATTTTACCAAATATTTTATTATCTTTTATTTTTCTTCTAAACACGCTCTTGCAGCTATTTTATTGCAGAAAAATGATGAAGGATTTGAACAACCTATTGCATTTTTCAATAAGGCTTTAAGAGATGCATCTTTAAAATACAACATCATGGAAAAACATGCTTTTTCTTTGGTTAAAGAAATAAAAGAAATTAGAGTATATATTTTGCATTCACATATTATTGCATATGTACCTAATTTAGTTGTCAAGGATATTTTTACACAGAATAGACTGAATGGAAAATGAGGGAAATTGATTTGTGTCATACTTCAGTATGACTTAGAAATAAAACCAACCAAGTTTATCAAAGGACAAGGGCAGGCCAAATAAATGGCAGAATCAAATTTCCATGCATCAGACATCAACTTTGTTGCTGCATTGGATGATCAATAGGTAAAGGCGTCTCCACGGATCGATGAATATTTTCTGAACTCACCTTGGTATGCAGACTTGTTGTATGTTTTATTCAATTTAATTTCTCCTCCTAGTCTAACAAAAAAAAGGAAAGATTTCTAAAACTAAAGGGAGTTAATTTTTGAATCATTGAAAATGTTTTATATTGGAAAGATGTTGGTGGTATTTTACTTAAGTGGTTGTTGAAGGATGATGCAAAGAATATCATGAAGGAGTTCCATGAAGGTGAATGTGGTAGCCACCTCTATTGGAAAGACATTACCAATAGAATCCTAAGGGCTAGTTTTTACTAGCCTACCCTATTCCCTGACATTCAGAAGAAGGTAACTTCATGCCATAAAGGCTAGATTTTTTAAGAAAAAATAAAGCTCCTACCCCTCCCATTAAAATATATTTCAGTTGACAACCCTTTTTAACAGTGGGTATTGGATTTCATTGGTGAAATTCATCCCCCTTCTTTTGGCTAACATAAGTGGATCCTCACAGCCACATATTAATTTACTAAATGGATAGAGGGCACCCCTTATAGATCTTCTATTGATGTTGTCATTATTAAATTTCTTGAAACCAATATCCTTTCTAGATTTGGTCGCCCTAGAAAACTTATTACTAACAATGCAACAAGTTTTAAATCTAAGAAAATTATTTAATTCTATGATAGATACCACATTACTTTGGGAAATTCAGGATATTTTTACCCTCAGGGTAACGGGTTGGTTGAATCCTCCAATAACAGTCTGGTAAATGTCATTAAGAAATTTTTGTAAGACACCAAGAAATCTTGGCACAACAAGTTGGTTAATGCACTTTGGGTCGACACACTTACTACAAAGAATTCATTTGGTATGTCACCATACCAATTGGTCTATGGAATGGATGCTTTGTTTCCATCATCTTTAGGAGTAACATTCATGAAGATAATACAAAAATTATAGGTTGATCCAAATGACATACAGAGAATAATCAAAAATTATTCTGTTGCAGTAGTCAAGGGAGGAAGTCTATAACAAAACTCAAGAAATTCAGGAAAATGTCAAAAAGATTTTTGAATTAGATGACTTAAAACTTGGAGACAAAGTTCTAAGGGGGGATTCTAGGAGAGAAGACAAAGGAAAACATGGTAATTTTGATAACCTTTGGAAAGGGCCATACATTATTTATGCTTTTGGGGGAAACAATGCATTTTTCTTCAAAGATATGGATGGAGAAAAATTACCTGATGGTCCTGTCAATGGCAACATGCTAAAGCACTACTTTTCTTAGAATAAAGAATTTTTATTACATCATTGTAAATATCATAATATATATTGATTTGTTTGCATAACTTGTTGATTGGTGTTGAAGCCTGCTCAGAAGGCCCTATGCCCTGATTGACAAGCTATCATAAGTACCATAATAGTAAAATAAATCAGATGCAGACATTACAAATATTGGATGCTCAAGGCTACAAATCATATGTTCTTGACAATTCACATGAAGAAGTACCATCCCCAGTTGGAGCCACTATTAGGGTCCTATATTTTATAGGATCTCAAGGTAATTGAGTATGTCATGTTTTTAATTTTACATTGTAAATTATATTTAATTTGCAAATGATTTCTAAAAAAAAAGTATATATAAAATAAAATCAAAAGAGGGCATGTCAAAAAGAAAATGAATATCAAGAAAATATCAAAAAGAATAAAAGAGAATAAAACCCCACAAAATAAAAATAGAAATAATGTTGCAAATAATACTGAAAGTGCAGCAAATTTGAATGCCACTACTTTAAATTAGTTTCCTTTGTGGTAATAATTCAATAAGATTGTGTGCAACTTTTCTTAAATGCCACAATGAATAGATTATTGTTCCAATCATATAGTTTAATCATGATGGAATAGGTGTGAATTTCATGTTTATAAGGTTAGTGAATAAATATTTGTCAAATAGTTTAATCTTGACAAATCAATAGTTAGGTAAAAATGAGATTGATTCAACAGTCTAGACTGAATCAATAGGAGAAATAAGTGTTAGAGTAGGTTAGATTATTATAAAAAATGATATGTGGGTTTGTTAGCTAAAATGAAACCTAAAGAGATAATATTAAAAAAATTTATCTTAGAAAAAGAATTGAAAATTAAAGGGTAGGTAGAAAATGCATTATGGCTTTTAAAAACATGAAATGTTTTTTTATCCTAAGACTTTAAACTTACAATTTTTTTATGTGCATGAGGAGGCAAAGAATCAATTTTTTTATGCTAACTCTAAGAGGTTTGACCTATGAAAATGAAAATTTGGCGCATTATTCCCCCCACCCCCGCTACCCGACAAAATTTTACATCAATGTTCACTGCGGCATGATTGACTCTCCTCCATCTGTCCCATCATCTGATCCCCCACTCCTCCATCTGATGGCGCATATCATTTTTCGGCCCCCCCTCTCCATCTGAACTTTACCGTTGGGGGAGTGGGGGGTCTGAAATAGGTGGTTTTGTATTTCGGGCCCACATTAACATCGCGTCATCTTGTCATTTTGCACCCTCCCTGCCAAAACTGCTTACCACTTCAAACCCCCTCCAAAAAGCAGTTTTCCCCACTATGTAAAGACCAAAAATTTTATTGTTGAGCACTAGTCATGTCACAACACCTGGACTATACCGTTTCCAATTAAATGTATTCCCGCGGTAGTACATTCGTTGATGAATTTAATTCATCCCTAACCGTTACTCTAACGGATCCGCGCCACCGTCAACGAGAAAAAAACCCATATCTGTATAAATTCATCCCTAATTAGCCATTAACCCTTTACCTTTCCATTTTCACTACTCTGTACATATTTTTTGCAGGTTGACAGAGCACTAGAGAACACAATCTGATTGTTGTCGAGCTACTGTGTGAAATTGTCGTAGTTTCTTATCAATTTTTGTCCTCTTACATAGTTTCAACCCCATTTGTCTATCAGAAACCCTTCTCCACCATGAAACCAAACTCCATCATGCCTCCCAAGAAGAAAATCCAAGGGGAATCTATGAATCCACTGCTCCATCCCTCGATTAACCTTAATCATATACTTCTGGTAGCTAGGGATTACAAAATCCATGAAACACTATGTGTGTTAGAATTATTTGAAATGTGTCTCTGACTTGAAGACAAAAATTCATTGACAATACTGATGAAATTGGACCGTGGGAATCCAATTTGGCCCATTATATTTATCCCCACACCCATAGTGCCACTGAATTCATCAAGAAGTGTCAATCTGGTTATGTTCCTAGTCAAAGAGCTATTATTGCCCATTCACACTACAAGAAAAAATGACATTGGTGAGGGTTATGCTTGTGACAAACCTTTAAGGTCCATCACCAATGTCAAATATGGTGAGGGTCCTTAAAAAAGCATCACTGTAAGTGTATATAGTGATGGTCCTTTAAGGTTCATCACCAAAGCCATTTTCAATGACACTTTTCGTGAGGGTCGTTAAAATCCCATCACTAATTCTCTCTTTGGTGACACTTCTAGTGACGAACCTTTAATGACCCTCACCAATGCTCTTTTTGTTACTTTTGGTGACGGTCAAAAAATGTTCGTCACCATTGATCATTCCAATGAGTGTTTGATGACGCTATATGCCTGTTAATATTTTTTTTTCAAAAGATAACAATTTAAGGCCATTATTGTGGAGCAATTTTTATGATATTTCCAAGGCCATACTGGTTATAATCAGTCAATTTTTTAAGAAGTAATTAGTGTGTATCATTTCCCTCAAGTAATCACTAGTCTAATAGAGATTTCCTATGAGTCAAAACATGATTCATATCTATTAAGTTTATTATCTATCAAATTAACTTTAAATAAAGTTCCACTAGTGTGTATAGGAAATATATTACATAATCAAGCTCTGACAATTCTATTAATGAGAAATACCTAACACTACTCAAAAATCCGGGCACACCTTAAATTAATTCTTTGTCACACACTAACATTTCGTAGCACCTCGCATGTCTTGGAACATCTTTATACCTAGAACATCTTGTCATGAAATTGACGCCCAAGCACATGATGGCATGCACTAGCACAACATGGAACTCTCCTAGCATGTGTTATCATGCATGTAGTCCGTAGCATGCCCTGGAACACCTTGGTTGAATGCATTGACATACTTTAGAACTTGGCACACAATGCTAGTTGGCATGCATTATGACCTATTATTAGTGTAGCTAGCATGCCCCTTTTGACAAATATAAAGTCCTGACTTATTAACCCTCTTACGTGTTAATTTCCTTAAATTTTAGCTTGGTTCTTCCTTTTGTTGCCTTAACACTTCTTGACACATATTGACATACCCTGGCACCCTGCACATCCTTAGCACATGACATGTATTGGCATATCTTGGCACTATTTGGAACATATAATTAGCACACCTTGGAACTCCCTAGCACACTTTGGAACTTATTTACATGCCTTGATATTCCCTAGAATGCCTTACCAATTCTTATCATACCTTGTCACTCCCTCCTTAGCATGACACCTAAGACTCATTAACACTAGTTCCTAGCACACGTTCCTCATATTCATTAACTTGCATGAATTTTGACCTAGTTCTCCCTTAATTTTTTGTCCTATTACTACTTAACACTCCTAAACATGCATTATCACTCTCTAGCACACCTTTGCAGTATTCAACATAAAATTCCGCTTCATAGCATGCATAACAGTCCTTGACACATATTGGTGCTTGGCACATGTTGGTTCTTGGAATGTCTTAGCATGTATGGAACATGTTGAGATGCCTTGGTATGGTTGGCATGGTTCAATATTAAATTTATTTTAGATAAATTTTTGGAAAGTATATGAGAAGAAACAAAGGAAGACTTGGCACTTAGAATTCACTAAGACTTCGCACTTGGCACCTTGTGTTGGTGTGCCTAGCATGCCCCTCTTAGAAAAGGTAAATTGATGACTAATTAACCCTCTTATGTGTTCCTTTCCTTGTAGTTTAACTTGTTTCTCCCTTTTTTTTCCTTGATAGTCCTTGGCACGCATTGACACACCCTTGCACACCTTGGAATGCCTTATCACTTGACACATATTATCATGTTTGACATGCCTTCGCACCATCTGGCACATCTTAAAATTCCCTAGCACTCCTTGGCACTCATGTCCGCATAGCGAGCCTTTGCATTTTTTCACGACTTGGTAACCCAATAAAGTCCTTGGCTACTGTAGTTCATGTGAAAACATTGGCCTGCTTCCACTCCAACAAGATGACCAATTGCACCTACTACAAGTAGATTGTGCCTTTTTCACCTAAGAACTGCCTATAACTCATCTTATGCCACTCATGTCCAATCTCAACTTGTCCCACTTAACTATTTAACAAGACAAGGATCACATGATCTAGCCATGGCCATAAAACAACTAAGAAAAATAGCTTACACAGGAAATATTTTGCATGTATGTTCAATTCATATAAAAAAATAGAACATTAACTGAGAGTTTACAAGAACCACAAGATTCACAAGGCACACAAGATATAAGCTGACACAAGCTGAGTGCCCCAAAGCTTATAAAAAACAATGTGCAATATGAAATTATCTAGAATAGTTTAAAACGTGAGAATGTAGCCAAAGTGTGCCACATCTCATGTAAAAAAAATAACTAAAGGAAAGAAAATGTTGTTCCTAGCACAAAGTGATCTCCCTTTATCTAAAACTACTATGTTGAACCCCTTATAAAAACTGTAGGCTTGCCTCTTGCAAATCCCATTCTAAACTTCTCCTAACACACTTTGTCACTAGCACATTTGAATTCGCTAACACTCCCTTACACACACTCTTATTTGTTCCTTTCCATGCATTTTGACCTAGTTATCCCTTGATATGCCCCAATACTCCCTAACACTCTAGTTCAACATGCATTGACATTGTGTGACATGTGTTAGCATGCCTTTTAATTCTTTTGCATGCCCTGACCCTCCCTAGCTATCATGCCCTCACAACTACCCTTACTTAATTTTCGACTTGGGAAACCAACCAAGCCCTCGCTTAACTACAAGAGCTTGACCAAGTTATAGTTACTAAAAATAGACTATATTATTGAATTTTGTAGCTTGGGAGGTACTCCACAAGACGAGTGAGATGGATTTGTGTGAGTTTGATCACAAAAGGATCTGTGGGAATAGAAGCAAAGCAAAGGGATTTTAGACCCAAGACGGGGTTTAAAATCTAAAAGAAAATTAACAGGGAAAATCAATATTTCCTAAGGTCTAATTGGATAAAACCCGTAAGTTCTAGAGGGTTCCTAAGAGGTCTAGGAAAAACTATTTAAGGAGTCCTTAGGATGAAGGAAATAACATCAAGTGAGAAGGAACTCATTTGATAAGGGGGCGAAGAGACATGTAGTACTAAAGAGGATATGATAATTATCATGTATAACATTCATTAATATCCCTCAACATGCTTTGGCATGGTTTAATATTAAAGTTATCTAAGATCAATTATTGGAAAGTAGAAGAGAAGTAATAGAGGATGATTTAGCACCTAGAATGCACTAACAGTTGGCACTTGACACTCATTTCCACTTAGTGTTGGTGTGCATAGCATGCCCCTATTGGAAAATGTCAATTGACGGCTTATTAACCGTATGATGTGTTAATTTACTTGTATTTTAACTTGTTTCTCCTTTTCGTTTCCTTGATAGTCCCTGGAATGTACTATCACATTGTTGTAGATATTAGCATGCCTTAGCACTTGACACATCTTAGCATATTTTACATGCCTTTGAACTATCTTTCCCATGTTAGCACTCATGCCCTCACAAATATCCTTACATTTTTTCATGACTTGGGAACCTAATCAAGTCCTTAGCTACTCCAGTTCATGTCACATTGGTATTCTTTAGCCGTAACAACTTCATCAATTACACCTACTACAAGTATATTGTGCCTTGTTCACCTAAGAACTTCCTATACCTCATCTTAGGCCAGTCATGTCCAACCTTAAATTTTCCCACTTAAGAACTTACCAATACAAGGATCACATCTATCCATGGCCATATAACAACTAAGAAACATCACTTACATAGGCAATATTTCACATGTATGTCTAGTTCATATAAACAGTAGAGCATTAACTGAGAGTTTGCAAGAACCACAGGATACACATGACACAGAAGATATAGTTCGGCATAACTCGAGTTCCCCAAAACTTATAAATAAAAATGTACAATATTGAATTGTCTAAAATAGTTTAAAACATGAGCATTCGGCTAAAGTGTGCCACATGTCATATAAAAGTAATAGATAAAGTCAAAATACTATTGTGCCCAACAAAAAGTCTCCCTTTGTTTAAAATTGATTTGTCGATCATGTTTCCACTCTATAATTTAGAAGATTGGAAAAACTAAACTATAAAGCACAACATCAAACCACTTTGGAGTCCAGGACCTAGCCTTCCTAGACTTAGAGAGGGCTCTCTTTGTTTTATGATTTAAATCGATTTAACTTGCTAGTTATACGTACTGATATTAGGCTTGTTACAGTGATGGGGGTTGTGTGTTTGATTGATTCTGTGGTTGGAAAGATAGGGCTGCAGAAGCTATTCCATTGGGTGATGGAGTCAAAGGCTGGAATGGCAAATCAAATTCAAGAGAAAATCACAGGGCAAGCTAATTGTGGTAACTGGATTTTAAGAGCCGTATGAATTATGAGGTGGAAGAAACAATAAGGTTTGGTAGTGACTAAAGAGAAAATTGGAATTATTTAATCATACTTTAGCAGAAAACATTCAGATTGTAAATGTAGAAAGAATTAAGGTGCTCTGATAGCGAATCTTAATCTAAAATTTCTGATTGACAATTAGATGAGCAGATACACAACAGATAAAAAATGGAAACATTTAAGCAAAGATGAAACACATCACCATTTTGACACAGCTCAAGAATCCTGTAAATGGTCTTTGATTATTGATGTCCAGCTCCAAAAATTAAAGTGCTTCAATAGTAGTTTTTACAATACAGGTGCTAAAATATCCAACCTTTTATAATGCGAATTATAGTGGTATTTAACTAACAGCTAAGTCTATTTGCCCTAATCTACCCTGGAAAACTTTCATTGATTACAATTTAAGCAGAAAATGGACAAGTATGGCCATGTAAGGCTATGATGAGGTGAATATGTCAGCCACCATTGGCTGTATTAACTTCGATGACCCTTCTTGAATTATAAGGTGAATGCAATGGGGCTTTTAAAATTCTGAAAATACAAAGTGAGACAAAATTGATGTTTGTCCTAGCCTTTCTTGCACCGCCTTGGCTGGATCATTAACTTGAGTGCGGCACCGATTTCTTTTCTGTCCTACTATCATACTTTCTAGCACTATTTTTATGGAAAAAAGTTGGCAAAATATGTTATCCTTTTTCACATCTAAGAACCATCATCAAAAAGCAGATTCCTAAAAATATTGGGATGTTTGTCATGGCAGAAAAAATGGGTGAAACTGCTGAAAATAGGGGTAAAATTAGACATTTTTTTCTCCCCAACGATGAAACCTATGCAGACTAAGAGATATTTTATTGTTATTTGCCCCATGTTGGTAAAAAACCTCTCTCGTATCTTCAAAATTCATCTCCAGCTCCCCACAACAGTTGCCACAAAATCATGGCCAACACAGAAAAACGGAAATCCGAAAAATAGGGTAGAGAGATGGTTTCGATTATCCCAACTGAAGACACCTATGAAAAATCTCAGAGATTTTTCTATTATTCAATCCATTCTAAATAAAAACCTTTCTCAGTTTGTCAAAATTTGTTCCCATATTCCCGGAATCTCCCTCGAAAACGAACTAGTAAAAATGGCTAAAAAAAAAAATTTCATTTGGGGAAAATGGTTTTGTAAGAAAAAAGTGGTATTTCTGACCCTTCTTAAGTGAGAAGTGGTAATAGAAATTTGGCAGGGGTGGGGTGCGAATTTATGAGAGAGTGACACGTAAGGGGATCCCTTTCTTGAAAACCATTCGTTTCGGACCCCCCTACAAGGATAAAGTAAGGATGGTAAAGAGGGGCCGGAATGAAACATAGGCCGTCAGATCTAAAGATGATGGTGCTGCGATGAGGTGGAAATAATTTTCTTATTTTCGGGTCTTTTGGCCTATTTATTCATGAAATAATCTATAATCCTCGTAGTCCCGAATTGACCTGTTATACACACAAAACATAGTGACAACTCGTTCACCCGAACCTAAAATTCTATAGAATTTAGTTATGAAGTGGCATTGCATCTGCACACTTCAAAATATTTACATTTTAGTTTATAAAGAATATGATTGGAGATGCAATGCGATGGGGAGGTGACATGGATGGTAAATGACATGGAGGGTAAGTGGGACCGGACTACAGCACACATTGCAATTTGTAGCATTTACTTATAAGCGCGGAATATGTAAACTCTCAAATCTATGAAGTGCGATGCACGGGGGAGGAGATGAGTGACGTGGTAGGGAAGAAGCGGGACTAGATTGCAGGTACAGATCGCAATTATTAAGTTTTATTTATAAGCTACAGGGCTAACCCCTAAAATTTGCAAAGTGTGGGGAAGAGGGGTCCACTGGAAATTGGCGGATTGTTCTAAAGCGGCAGAAGGCTTTTAAGCAATCATTGTTATGAAGTTTTATATGATATAATAATGTATTGCAAAGGCTGTGTAATGGGGAGGAGATGCTAAGGTGGGGCCGACTTATCGCATCACAAACTAAATAAAATATATTTCGGGCCCTCACAAGGTAAAACAATGCGATGTGATATCGCAAATCGGAAATCACATTATTTAAAGTTTAGTTCCAATGCCAAATACATCAAGTCTGTGACATGCAATGAGGGCCACACTTTGATCGCGATTAGGGAATTAAAAGTAGTGAAACGGTAAATGTGGAAGAGTAAAGCGGAAAGGCAGAAGAAAGGTAAGGTAACATATATTTCAAATTGGAATATGAAATGGAAGAGAAGCATGACAGGCAATGGGTTTCAGAGCATGAGAAAATATGGAGGAAATGAGGGGGGAAAAGAGGGTGAATGAAATGAAATGGAACGAGGGAAAAAATGAAGTATGATCCCCATCACACCTTGTCAGCAACATTTTTTCTCCTTTCCCCTAAACTATAACGAAAATTGATTCATTTGATGCTCTTTGACATTCAACGTCTCCCTTTCTTCTCTGAAAATAAATGACAGCCATAGAATATTATTTTTAGTATATGAACAATATAATGAGTGATCAGTCACCTTGTGATACTGTGAAATACATGAGTCTAACAGAGCCTTATATCACAATCGTAGGTTAGCCTATTACAAATCCTATTATGAACCTTTTCTAACACGCTTCATCCTTGGCACACTTGAATTCACTAAGACTCCCTGGAACACACTCTTATTTTTTCATTTCCATGCATTTTGACCTATTTCTCTCTTGTGATACCTTGACACTCCTTAACACTCCTCAACATGAATTGACATTTTCTGGCATGTGTTATCATGCCTTTTCATTCCTTGGCATTCCCTAACCCTTCCTAGTTATCATACCCTCAAAAATACCCTTACTTAATTTTCAACTTGGGAACCCAACCAAGTCCTTGCTTGACTATAGGAGCTTGACCAAGTTATGATTAATACAACTAGACTACATTGTTAAATTGTGTAGCTTGGGAGGTACTCCAAAGGCCTAGTGAAATGGGTTTGTGTGATTTTTACCACAAAATGTTTTGTGGGAAAATAACCCAAGTAAAGGGGCTTTGGACCCAAAATGAGGTTTAGAACCTAAAATAAAATTTAACAGAAAAATAATATTTCCTAAGGTCTAAGTAGATAAAATTCGTAAGTTTTGGAGCATTCTTAAGAGGCCTAGCTAGGAAAATATATTTAAGGAGGCCTTTGTATGAAGGCAAGAATATCAAGTGATAAGGAGCTCATTTTATCAAGGAAGCTGGGAGAGATGTAGTCCAAAAGTAGGTCTAGTTAGAGGTCTGAGTAAGCGTTGCTAAAGGGAGGCCATGATCATCCACCAAGAGTAAGATCATCATGTGAGGGTTCACAAGAATGTCACATACCTTAATGGGTTCGAGATAGGAAGTAGGATGGCATATTGTTGGTTCTCTTAGGGTAGACAAAGCTCAAGAGAGATGACTCATGAGAATTTGGGCATGTGATTTCAGTGGTGTTTCTGTGTGAAGTCCACATCAAATTTTGAAATAGTAGACAGGGTTGAGACCCTACCTTGTGTTGGTTACTAGTTTGTGAGGTTTGTGATAAATACCAACACAAATGGAGGATGTTATGCACTAGAATTTAGGGAAAAAACCAAAGTAATCCTAGGTGTAATATTGACTGAAGTGACTGTAGTTTGAGGGTTGTAGAGATCTAAAGTTCAGGTCAAGATTAAGTCAAAGAAATGACCAGAATCTATGGATCCATATGAGCTAGGCCGAGTCTCTTATGGAGGAAAGAATTTTCTTTTTTGATATGGGTGGATATGGTTTGTTCTAAAGCAATTAGAATAGAAGTATAATTCCCTATTTAGGGAGGTTTCCTAGCATGTTCAATCCATAAGGTATGTCATTAATATTGTGACAAATCTGCATAGAAGAAGAGGGGTTGTGACCCTTAGAGAGATTTTTATCTCTACAATATACCACAAATTTGGAAGATGGTTTGCAGAATTATGTGCAGAGATAGAAATTCCAAAGGAAGGTGGAACCTGAGTAGAAGATGGAATAGAATAAATGTGCCATATGAGGAATGGATTGAAATGAAGAGGAGTTGATTTTGTTGGACTATCCATAGAGTTTTGGACAGAGATCTGAAGCAGCCTATAAATAGTTAGTGAATGGACTGTTAATGGATGATTTGTGACCCTAGTTCAGTCATCTACAAATTGTTAGAAGGATGATAAGATGAGTAGTTCAAATTTGGTCATATATTGGACAACACAAAATTGGTACACAAGAATAGTGATTTTGAGAGGACTCGAATCACTATTGGGTGGCATATTTGAATAGCCCTAGATGAGGGCAGTGTTGTGGGCACTAGATCAGTAAAAAAATTACTGTGGTTGGGAAAATTGATGGAAGTCCAAGTACAATTGGAGGGTCATTAGGTGACTCTCAAAGAAGAGATCTAAGTCCTGTACTTGTGAAGGAAAACAAGATTGGTAGAAGGGCAGGTGTATTGGGCCTAAGGACTTGCAGAATTTGAAGGACTAAAGTAGCAGTCAAGTGGTCTAGCCAACTAGCCCTAGTTCATTGTATTGTAGAGTATTGCACCATTGAGAAGAAGGGAAACCTCCATATCCCTAGACTTGTCATCTTGGAGCAACAGTATGGAAAAAGTGGGCAGACCAAAGAGTTTTGAACAACTAATCAAAAACTTTAAGTGTTGTAGACCTTAAAGGAAAAAAGAGGTAGATAGAGGGAATTTTTTTTTGAGATGATTTCAGTAACTTAAAGGAGTTGAGTTCATTGATAGAGGCAGATTGAGGAGTTGCATAATGGGAGGAGAGAGGACCTGCCAGATGTTTTCAATACATGTGGATTGAAAGGGCTATGTGTTTCCACCATCAAAAAATGGGTCAATTGTTGTCTTTTTCAAGGTATATTGGTCGTCAAAGGACTAACACCTAGCCCTAGTTATATTCCTTGTATCAGTGTGATTGTAAAGGGCCATCATCCCTGATGTGTGTAGATTTCATTGTGAAAATTTGATGTGTTGTGGCACTTGAGTGTGTTTGCATCAAAGATTCCAAGACCAAACCAAATTCTCAAGTGTTGTGGAAATTCAACATATACCTTGTTCACCTAAGAACTACATTTAAATCATATTAGACTACTCATGTCCAATCTCAATTGATCCCACTTAACAAGTTATGAAGAAAAGGCTCATCACATACAACTGTCATCATAAAATAAATAAGAAACATAGTTTACATCTTGACATGCCATAACACCTATCATGTCTTAAATGCCTTGGAATTATGTGCCATGTGTTATCATCCCCTACATTCCTTGACATGATTTTACACCCCCTAACAAAACGTAGCACTTCCTGACACACCTTGGTAGTTTAACATACCTTGGTATTTCCTAGCATATAACATTGTCACTCCCTCCTTAACACACCTAGAACTCATTAACACTCCATATCACACACTCTTACCTATTCATTTCCATGCATTTTGATCTAGTGCTTCCTTGTGTTTATCTGACACTCCCTAACACTCCCTAGCATGCATTGGTACACCCTAACACCTCACACATATTGGCATGTGTTATTATGAATCTTAATTGAAAGTGTATGAAAAAATACCACTTTAGTTGTGCATAAAAAACAACCCTTACAACAAAGATTGCTGCCAATATCTTTAGATCTGCAATTAGTTGATCAAGACAAATGCTGCAAAAATATAGATCTATGCATCAAAAGACATTAAGCAGTAAATAAAAATGAGATTTACTTTATGCATACAATAGACAAGACAATAATATGTTGAATGAATTTTATATTAAGGGCACCTGGCAGGATAACATAGAAGGATGTTACCAGTTCTCCTCAATGGGATGGGTTCTTGTAAGTCCTCAGCACTTCAAATCTAAAATTCCTCTCTCTTGATGGTGTAGAAAACCCCGATAAAAAATGGAACTCAAAGGGAGCCCTCAAGCAAAAAGATATAAAAATATGACAATGATGGTGGATCAAAGTCAGACCAAAAGTATAGATCCAGAGTGATCATTAGGCAACAAAATGTGATGAATGAATGAAAAAACCCTTCTATTTATAACAAAATATTGAGTTATTCTAGATATTGGTGCATAATTAAAATATTATTAACCAAATCAAGATCCAACTTTTATGGAATATTTTATTATTTTTGTTTGAGGGAAAAGGAATTTGACTTGGGTCAAATCCCTTTATTAGTAAATAATAAGTAAATAAATGATTTATTTATCATTTTAAGGATGTGGTTGAGTAATAATTAAATAAATAATGATTTATTTAACTATTTATGAGTGCTTTAGTCAAATTTAACAAGGAATATTATGTAAATAAGGTTTAAATAGTTATTCCTAGAAAATAATAAAATAAATAATAATTTATCTAATTAATTTTCGTATTTTGGGTTAAATATGACTAGGAATATTAATTAAACTGTTGTTTAGCTAATTATTCCTTGAAGAAAATAAAACAAATGTGGATTTATTTAATATTTCCTCATGGGGTTTCCTTTTTAGACCATAAACAACTTAATAAAGGTGTTTTACTAAGTTATTTTTCATATTGAAAGAAATTTTAATTAGGGTAAAATTGGTCTTACATGTTGTACTTAGGTCCATCTAATAGTAACAGGTTAGATGACAAAAAAATGGTGTAACATATTTCCCCCCAGCGTGCGAGCGTTAGGAGCTAATCATATGATCGAAGTACGTTGTAAGAACTCAATCACTATACACCGAAGGGGAAATCAAAGAGAGAGAGATATAAGTTAGATCGAAGCGCTAAAGGACTAGACCCTGAGGAGGTGAGACTTACAAGTGCAACAAGTCTCTTTCATGAGTGAGTACCTATGCTATAGGTGGCGGGGGAGGCATACCTATGCTCGTCGAGATGAAATACAAAGAATAATGCATCCAATAAGCAAGGGACTGAAAAATATTGTACATGTTAGCATAAACATGAGCCAGGTAAGAGCATGATAATGAATCCCACATACATACTGTGCCTAGGATAATAGCCAGGACTTATACAATAATATTTGAGTACATGAGATACAAATACAACCCAAATGCCCTTGTAAATAGGAAAGGGATCTGAAAATCTGACTGATACATGCAAACAAAAAGGCGCTACAAGCGACTGAGGCGGACATCATCAAATATATGGAGCTGCATCAAAGGTTGTAATGAAGAGATCATCCGGGAATGTGGTGGGCTACATATAGGGCCACCCCCTCATGAGGGCTGAGACATCTCACACACACCTGGGAATCACTGATATCATATGTTGCATCACTGAACCATCAAGTATACGAATCTCGATCATGCTGAAAGGAGCTGGAGCTGAGAAACAATCAAGTCAAAGGGAAATAAGGATTCCCTTTGCCTAATCCGAGGCACCGAACAAGAGTGGAAGCTGGAACCAAGGTACATCGCCCTCTAGATGTGTCTTCTGGAATGAATGATCTGATGTTGATAAAAGGAGGTCCGCCATAGGTGAGGCAATAAGGGATCCTCAACTAAGGCACGAGAGAAAATAGTACAACAACTGATAGACTGACACCAGGGATGATGATGAAATGGGGGGTACTGAGTAGCGGACAGACAACTTCCCTTATTAGAGCATAAAGGGCATGGATGACCTGGCAGTGACTAACACAATATCATGAGGGATAAGGGACAATAGCATTCAAGGCCATATTGTGTGACACGAGAGAGGAACCGAGAAATGAAGGATGGAGGACTATAGCAAGATACAAAGGGACTCGCGATAGACTCTATGAATGTGATGATGACTCAATTCGAATGCTCTTAACAAGGCCAACTTGATGATGCTGCCACATAGAAAATTTCCAATGGGGACCATAAAAACATGAGTACATAATCGGTACTCATGACTAAAATCGACACGAGCATGGACAAGTATGAAGGAAAAGCGTTGCCCCAAGTACAAGTGTTGCAAGTGAAGAAATTAAATTTTGGGGAGTGAAGTGACCCTTCTTGGATGAAATGTGTGATTGAAAAAGTATCAAATCACAAAAAAATAACAGATACCCATTTGAAGGCTTGGTGAGAGATTTCCAATGGTATAGTTGGTTTGTCAAACTGTGCTATGGTTTGGCCACAGTAGGAGAAAGAAAAATCGGGGGTTTCTCTTTTAATAAGGCATTTTCCCTCCAAATTCACACATTTGCATGTGGAGCTGTGGTGAATGTACAGAGGAGAGAAGGCCCTAAATCTTGCAGCAATTGTAGCCGAAAAATCGACCGTTGGAATCGAGATCCGTCAGTTGCAGGTAAGAGGCCTAACCCTACTCTTTCATTTCAGGGCATCAAAATTTCAGTTTTAAGCACCCAGAGCTCATGAATAGTCCAGGTCGCACTTTTTGGGGTCTGTTCTGTGACTTGGGTAGCAAGTACTGGGCAGAAAACTGTGACCTGTCCCATGAATTGACTTGAAAGGTGTGACCTGTCAGAGAAAGGGGGTTTCATTGCTATTTTTGGATGAGAGCTGGGATTTTTATGGTTGAGAGGCATAGGTGCCCCCAAGCATGTTGTGGTCATTGCAAAATGTATTTAGAAAAATGGGAATCTAAACACATTTTTATGATGTGGTGCGTCATTTGCTTTCATTATTGTTATGTAGTCCAAGAAAGGGAATGGAGGATTACCAATCTCTTTTGGTACTACATATATGAATCAAATGGACTTTAAGTTTTCAGGTTGGCATACATGGTGTCACTATCCCAAAGAGAGGATTTGGAGATAATGAACTGGTGCTCTCCTAGAAAACCCATAGGTTGGTCAAGGACAATGTCTAGGGGACTGGGTTTCTGATGTAAGATGAAGGAATGATGAGGGGTATCATCCCTAGAGTGATCTGAAGAGATATGGGACTCTATAGGTTCTTCTAAATGTAGAATAATAATGGTACTAGAGCCGACACAACCAGATACACTAGGAAAGTGGTGGAGAATTTCTTCTCCTGGTCTCTCAAATATGGGTTCCCCCTTACCCAAATATTGGGTGTCAATGTAATGGCCACAAGGTTTATGTGGTTCAAATGCATGGGTTCAATGTAAGGGGGGAAAGATAAAGTAAGGGGTGGTAAATAATTTCATAATGTCATCATCGTAATAGAAGATGGGGTGACTGGTGGAATAAAGACCACCTGACGTGGTGAAGCTACCTGACTCATCATCATGAGAAGAGAGGTTCACATGTGCATCATCACGGGGGGTGATGGAAGAATAAGCAAATAAGGGATCCACTGATGTTGAGCCCAGGGTGATCACTGAACAGAGGTCGAGCAAAATAGAAGGGGAAGTCTCAAAAGGAGCTTCCACCGTGGATCTCATGAATGATGACAGGTAGTGGATAGTGGCCAAAGACTATGTCATTTCAACATCTGTAGGGGGAATGTCTATAGGAGTGGATGTGTCCTCTGGTTCTGCTGAAGCAAAACACACAAATAAGGGAGTGGGGTACTCATTGCACTTGGCCTCGAATTGGCAGACCACTTCAAAAGAGGAGTGTTAGTCTTTAAGGCGGGGACAGAGGTGAGTATAGTGGCCATGGAAATCATGTAAAGCGCACAGTTTGTTTGGATATTCTTGGGGTTCTTGGCTACAGTTGAGGAAGGAACAAAGGTTTCTGGGACCATAGACTCATGGAATGCGACATTAACGATGGGCTTGAGATGAGGAAACACGATGGACTTGAGATGAGGAAACTCCAGAAAAGTATGGGTAGCATGACCGAAAACATCACACAAAGCACACTAGGTGGTATGCTATGGAGGCTGAGGAGGGGCAGGGTTTTTCGGGACAGCCTTGTCTTTTGATGCCCTCTTGCGAGCTTTTCCCTTCTTACCCGAAGTGGTCACAACAAGAGATGGTTCCTGTCCAGGTGGCTGAGGCACTGTAACAGTGGGAGAAGTCCTAGGGACTGGTTGAACTAGGGTAAAAACAAGATAATGTTTGGGTTGACCAAGCAGAGTAGTGACTGGAGGGTCAAGGTACGAGACGGGAATCCCAATTGTCAAGATAGGGAGAGAGGTTAGCCATGATAGGTACCATGTACACTCCTGGGGGGGAGCTAGGAATGGTATCTGATCAGACCATTCCAGGAGGGTAAAGAGGCTCATGGATACCAGCAGTAGGTGAAGGGCCAGGAGGAGGAGGTCCAGAAGGCAAAATGGAAGGGCTAAGAGTAGGTTGCGGAGGGCGAGGAGGCCACTGACTATCCGAAGCAAGTCGCTTGAGGGCAGCTTGAGACGATTGCATCATGAGAACATTCGATGAGCTAGGATCAAAGATAGGAGGAGGAAGACCAAGGAATGTACCAAGCAGTGAGGAGTCTTTGTAGACTCCGGGTGAGACACTGGTCAAATGATCGATGGTTTTCTTATTGGCCACTGAAGAGATGATGGATTCAGGGGAGATCTGAGACTTTGGTTCGTAATATGTCAGCTAGTCAGTGGTGACTATCTTTCCATTATGAGGGAAGGACATCTTGTGGTGAACCACAGATGGGACAACATACATCGTATAGGTGTAGCTACGACCGAATAGAATGTTGTAATCTAACGGGGCATCTATGACTTCTACATCAACGCAAAAAGTCTTTCCTAGAAGAGTAATAGGACAATTGTGGAATAAGCCAATGGGCTAATAGGCATGGCAATCCCATGCTCGAAGAGTGATCATGGAAGGAGCCAACTCAGGTGATCTGAGTTTCTTCCAAACCGAAGCAGACATCACATAGGTGGATGCCCCCTCATAAATGATGCACCGGGAAACGTTGGTGTTCCAGATCTTGACTGGGATTTTGAAGGCAATGTAACCAGGGAGAGGAGCATGTTCTGACTAGTCAACATCAAAGATAATCAATTGATCGTCGGAAGGATCTACAACACCCATAAAATATAGTAGAAATTTTCGTTGTGAAGGGCACGACTGGAGGAGTTCGAGAATTGAAATGGCAGTAGGAGATTGCGCCAAATCATCTACTATACTATATGAATCAGAAAATTTTCCAGAAGAAACATTTTGGCATACTGATCCTTTAGGGATCTTGGTATGAAACTCCGCCTTAGGTTGAGGAATCTACAAGGGACCAATAGGTGTCGAAAGAGGCTCTGTAGAGGCTGAGGGAGGCAGCTCTGGGATAGACCGAGTCTGAAGATTAATGTCTACGGTTAGAGGTTGGTCAGAGTTCATCATGAGAATCTAGTAATCAGAGGTACCATATGGAAGAGGGTTGAGTGGCCACCTGACCTTCAGGTGGTTGGGTAGCCACAAATCCTTCCCGAGGGAAAGGATTATTAAGCACAGTCAGCTGACTAGGCACAGCACTAGGAGGGACAGAAGGGGAGGCTTGATTTCCTCGTAATGTTGCTTGAGACTCCCACATCTACTTCATATATGGTAAAAGATGGAAATCATGCATGTAATGACCATAAAAACCATAACAAGAACAAGGATTATTCATGCAAACATGCCTATCCTGCTTGGGATGAGTGCTCTGTTGCTGGTTAGAAGTATTAGGAGCATTATTTTGAGGATTAAGTCTAGTATTACAGGGAGCATATTGATTTTGAGTGCCTTTTCCCTTCTTTTTGGAAGGAGGAGGATTAGTCGTGCCCTGCTATGCATACACCTGCCCCTAAGAGGGCAGTGGTTGTTGTTGTGGGGGTTGAGAAGGCAAGGGAGGACGAGGTGCTAATGCTAGAGGAGATGGAGCACCAGGCTATGGATATGAGTAATAAGGAGGTTGGGTAACAGTGTGGTAAATAGGAAGTTGGAGGAGAAGTTATGCAGTATCCTGGATACATGCTACCAGGAGGGGGAAAAGTGCAGGAGGTGCAGGCGCCCCCCCCCCCTTGTGGAAAACCATAGCTCATGGGAGGTTGAGTGTGTGGATGAGAGTGAGCTCCAAAGACACCGTCAGCAGCATGAGATGCCCTTGGTGCGTTGGCACCACTGGGTCTAGGAAGATCATGTAGAACAATATAAACATAACCCGACTAAGCGTAGATCAGGTCATATTTTAACACAATTTGGAGAGCGGCTTCTTCAGTTTGAGGGAAATGTGATGCGACATCTTTTCTTATAGGGGGCAAGAGAGATATAAAGAACTAGTCCACGTAAACATGGTCTTCGAAGGTAAGGGATCGACATAGCTTCTTTCTTCTCTGCCATTCCTAGACATGATCGGATAAGCGGGTTAGGGAAGATTGACGGAAAGAATCAAAAAGTTCGGTACTAGTTTCATAACGAAGAGGAAGCTGGAAATATGACAAAAAAGTCTGAGAAATAGTCACAAAGGTGGTATGAGAGGATGAGGCCTGATCAACATACCACTTAGAAGCTTTGCCTGTAAGCATATGTTGGAACAACCGAAGACGGACAGAGTCATCAGTAATGGAGTTAGACGAACACCACATGTGGAAAGATTGAACATTATTTGTAGCATCTTCTCCAGCAAGGCCTTCAAATTTGGGGATGTTGGAAGGGAGCTTGGTTGGCATAGCAGGCCAACTATCATCATGGTGTATAGGTTCATTTATCAACTGGTCCAAATCGAGAAGAATGAGGCCTACCATATAGGGGAGCAAGGGAGCAGCCGGGATAGTTCCTGTTGCTGTCCCACTAGTAGTATTCCCAACATTAGGGTCGGGGCTACCACCAGTGTTAGGTTCTGAACGAGACATGGTGAAGGTGACCTGAGGAGAATCGGGGGCAGAAGGAGAACCCAATGAACCAGAAGAAGAGTCAAAGTGTAGACTCGGTGGAGGACTAACTCGAATCCTACGCGGAGGAGTAAGTCTTCCTACCAGAAACTGAGGATGAAGGCCAATAAGTCTCAGGGATAAATGCCTTGGTGGTGCAATGATGATGACACAAACATGAAACAAAGGAGAAAGAGACCAACAAGGGCAAGGAGGTGCAGGATCAACTGATTACAATGTAAAAACAAGGGTGAAGAGGTGCATTATTAATTGCTTTCAATGTTTTAGAGTCTTTTCTTGGCGATGTTAACCAAGCTCTTTTTCACTTAGGGTTTGTTGGATTGAGGGGTCTTGACCCAGGTTTGGAGTTCAAGGTTTGCCAACAAACTCTTATACTACTGGCCCTTTCGGCAGTAACCTACTTGCGCAGGTCAAAGTCTCACCTGAAGTAGTATGGGTGGGTGCTGGAACCAGGTTTCCACACCCTGAGAAAGGATAGGTAATGCAAGTAGATTTGCGCCCTGCCTCGAGATGTCCAGATATTCCCGAGCAGGGCTAATAGGTCTCTTTTCGCATTCACGTGCACATGGTCAATTATGTTATGGTGCTCAACAATCATATACTTCCAATACAGTAGCTCAATATTGCATAAAACAGAACAAAACAAATCTAGATGCAGTAAAACACTGACACAAAACTTTCGTAGCTAAATACAGAATATGCATAATACAACAATTACCAATGATTTCGATAAATAGTACACATAGATTAAGTTCTCAATAGCCTTTATTATTCATCAATTCATCAATTGCCTATTACAATACCCTTCCCAGCATGCACACACAGCAGGACTCTGGATCTCTGTGCACACAGCCAGCAGGAATCCTTCCCCAGACACCCAAAAATATTTCCTAAACCACAATTCGCGTCAATATCTCCTCATTTCTCTACCTTATAATTCAAAATGTTCCTTTATTTATAACAATCTAGCTTAAACTTTCCTATGGTCCGCAAACCATGGTTTTTGAACCCCAGATTTACCCTTTTGCCCATTACAATTCTTTTGGGGCTTTGACCCATCCCAAAACCCCTCCGCCAGACTAAATATAATAAAAAAATACAAAATTAGACCAATTTTGCAGCTCGTAGGAGACCATGTTCCAACAGGGTGTGTGTGCAAAGTGTGTAAATTTTAATTTTTAAACCCAGATGTTTGTAGAGAAAAATAAAATGTGTTTTGTACAACTGTAAATAAACCTGCAGATAACAGTATATGAAACTGAGATAACAGAAAATAAACAGCTAATAATGTAATACTCTAAACCCAATGAGGCGAGCCTCTCAAGAAGTATTCTGTAGGTGGGAAAAAAAACTAATCAAAACACATTGAAATGGCCAATAGATCTAAGGTCAAAAGGGACATGGATCTAAAGGTTAAATCTGCTGGAAAGTGGTGCAGAAAATAGCAACAAATAACAGGAAAAATTGTTGTAAATGAGGTGGTGAAAGTCTATCTCTTGGAGGGAAACAGAGTGGACCCTAGAGGAAAACCCAAAAAAAACTAAATGAGGTGATTTGGATGGATAAATAGCCAATCTAAAGTGCATCTGAAGGTGAGGTATCAAATCTGAAAAATGGCTGAACACTCTGAAAATTTCAGACAACCTACAGCAGCTAAAACTCTTCCACAAAGTGTGGAGGATACTGAAGCCCTAGGGGGCTAGGTTCCCACTTACCTGAGTAAAAAAGAAAAATTATAGGTCCAAAACGGGCAAATATGACGATCAGACAACCCTGAACAAAAGCCCAAACAAACCCAGAAAAATTTCAGAAAAAAACCCGAAAAAAGTCTAGGTCGTAGTTTCTGACCTGTTTTCTGTAGAGGTCGCATTATTTGTGCTGAAAAGTGCATCCCAAAGCTCCAGGTCATAGTTTTAGGGCAAAAAAATACGACCTGCACTTCCAACACTGTCGGGGGTAGATTTCAACAAAAATTTTCGTCTCAGCTACAACTGATGTCTGTCACCTGTGCAATAGATCCGAAAACACACGGAAGTTAGAATTTTTATTGTTTTACAGTTTTATAGGTTAAAAAAAAAAATCAAGAAAAGAAAAATCCTAGGGTTTGAAGTAGTTGGATATGCAGGGATCAGAAAAATGATAGCGGTTGTAATTGTAAACCCGTGTGGAGTCGCCAGTTGTTAGTATGAATCTTAACTGAAAGTGTATGAAAAAAGACCATTTTAGTTGTGCATAACAAACAACCCCAATAGAAAACATGGCTTCCAATATCTTCAGATCTGTAATTATTTGATCAAGACAAATGATGCGAAAATCTAGATCTAGGCATCAAAGGACATTAAGCAGTAAATAAAAATGAGATTTACTCCATGCATCCAATAGACAAGACAAGAATATGTTGAATCAATTTTATATTAAGGGCACCTGGGAGGAAAACATAAAAGGATGTTACCATTTCTCCTCAATGGGATGGGTTCTTGTAAGCCCTCAGCACTTCAAATCTAAAATTCCTCTCTCTTGATGGTGTCGAAAACCCAGGCAAAAAATGGAACTCAAAGGGAGCTGTCAAGCAAAAAGATAGAAAAATATGACAATGATAGCAGATCAAAGTCAGACCAAAAGTATAGATCCAGAGTGATATTTAGGCAACAAAAGGTGATGAATGAATGAAAAAACCCTTCTATTTATAACAAAATATTGAGTTAGTCTAGATATTGATGTTTAATTAAAATATTATTAACCAAATCAAGATCCAACTTTTATGGAATATTTTAGTAGTTTTTTTGGAGGGAAAAGGAATTTGACTTGGGTCAAATCCTTTTATTAGTAAATAATAAATAAATAAATGATTTATTTATCATTTTAAGGATGTGGTTGAGTAATAATTAAATAAATAATGATTTATTTAACTATTTATGATTGATTTAGTCAAATTTAACAAGGAATATTATTTAAATATTGTTTAAATAATTATTCCTAGAAAATAATAAGATAAATAATAATTTATCTAATTAATTTTCGTATTTTGGGTTAAATATGACCAGGAATATTAATTAAACAGTTATTTAACTAATTATTCCTTGAAGAAAATTAAACAAATGTGGATTTATTTAATATTTCCTCATGGGGTTTCTAGTTTAGACCATAAACAACTTAATAAAGGTGTTTTACTAAGTTATTTTTCATAGTGAAAGAAACTTTACTTGGGGTAAAATTCGTCTTACATGTTGTACTTAGGTCCATCTAATAGTAACAGGTTAGATGACCAAAAAAATGGTGTAACAGCATGCCACCCTAGCACTCTAGCATTCATTGGTGCTACCTAGCATACCCTTTCACTCTCTCCTTAGCACACCTAGAGCTCATTGAAAATCCCAATCACAAACTCATATTCATTCATTTTCATGCATTTTTACCAAGTTCTCCCTTGTGATTCCATATCATTCCCTAACACTCCTTCGCACATGTTAGTACACCCTAACACCTATGAAATCTTGGCATGTCACCCTAGCCTCTAGCATGCCTTAACACTGCCTAGCATACATTTTCAATCCCTCCTTAGCACACCTGGAAGTCACTGAAACTTCCAATGCCAAACTCTTATTTGTTCATTTCCATGCATTTTGACGTAGTGTTCCCTTGTGTTTCTCTGGCACTCCTAGTTAACACTTCCTTGCATGTGTTGGCACATCTTAGCTGCATCCCACCATAGCACTCTATCATTCCTTATCACTGCAAGCATCCCTTGTCACTCCTCCTGATCACACATGGAACTCGTTGAAAATCCTTGTCACACACTATTATTCATTCATTTCCATGCATTGTAACATAGTGCTACCTTATGTTTCTCTAGCACTCCCTAACACTCTTTGGCACAAATTGTCACACCCTAGAACTTGGCACAACTTGGCATGCTTTCCTAGCACTCTTTCATGCCTTGGAATTACCTAACATACCTTGTCACTCCCTCCTTAGCACACCTAGAACTTGCTAACACTCCCTCCTTAACATATGGAATTTATTGGCATGCCTGGCATGCCTTGGCACTATCTGGCACATATTAGCACACCTTGGCACTTGTTGAAATACCATAGCATTACCTAGTATGCCTTTTCACTCCCCCCTTGCCACGCCTGACACTCGCTAACACCCCCAACACACCCTCTTATTCATTCATTTCCATTCTTTTTGACTCAATGATTTATGTTTGATGGGGTGCATGTCTAGAAAGAGTTCCTTTAAGAGAATAAAAAATCGATCTCACCATTACTGACATAAGTAATTGAGATATTCTACTTGAATGACATTAGGAAATTACGCATTATATTTTAAGAATGACAATTTTATGGTCTTTTTTAATGGTGTGAGAATGGTAATAATTGAATGGTCAATAAGGTGTGTGAATTTTTAGAATACCTTCCCACTCCCTACTTGGCATGACAACTATCACTCATTTCCACTCCCTACACACCCTCATATTCATTCACTTCCATGTATTTTTACCTAGTGCTCCCTTGTGTTGTCCTAGTACTCATTAAGACTCCTCAACATGCATTGGCACTCTCTACTTGGCATTTTTCAACATGCCCTGCCACTTCATAACATGCATAACACTCCCTGACACACATTGGCACTTGGCACATATTAGAACTTGGAAAGTCTAATTAGCATGTTTGACATGCATTCATGATATGACTTGGTATGATTTGGCATGGTTTAATATTAAAGCTATTTAAGATGAATTATTTGAAGGTATATGAGAAGAAATAGAAGAATATTTGGCACATAGAATGCATTAACACTTGGCACTTGGCACCTATTCGCACCGAGTGTTGGTGTGCCTAGAATTCCCCCCAAGAAAAAGGTAAATTGATGACTTATTAACCTTCTTATGTGTTCATCTCTTTGTAGTTCAACTTGTTTCTCCATTCATTTCCTTGACTGTCACTGACACACATTTTCACACCCTTGCACATATTGGCATGCCTTAACACATGGAGCATATTAGCATGTTTGACATGCCTTCGAAATATATGTCACATATTAGCATTCCCAAGCATGACTTTGCACTCATTCCCTCACAAATAGCCTTACTTGGGAACCTTAAATTCTCTGGAACACCTTGGCAATCCCTAGTTGTCACACCCTCGTAGATAGCCTTAATTTTTTTGCAACTTGGGAACCCAACCAAGTCATTAGAAAAACAATGTTGTGCCTGACCCAACATATCCCTTTATCCAAAATTAAGCTTTCCACACCTTATCACAACCATAGACTACCCTCTTGAAATTATTATTGTGAACTTATCTTAAAACACTTCATCTTTGGGACACCTGGAATTCACGGACACTCCTTGGCACACACTCCTATTTGTTCATTACCAAGAATTTTGACCTAATTCTCCATTGTGTTCTCCTAGAACTCCCTAACAATCCTCAACATGCATTGACATTGTATACCATGTGTTAGCACACCTTTTCATTCCTTGGCACCCCTCAACACTTCCTAGCACATGTTGGCATGCCCTGGCACCTGACACATATTGTTCGCATGTCACCCTGGCAGTCTAGAATGACTTATAGCTGCCTGGAACACCTTGCCACTCTCTCCTTAGCACACCTGGAACTCACTGGCACTCCCTATCACATACTCTTATTCATTCATTTCCATGCATTTTAACCTAGTGCTCCCTTTTGTTTCCCTATCACTCCCTAACACCCCTTAGCATGCATTGGCACAGCCTTGCACTTCAAACATCTTGGAATACTTCCGTAAGACTCTAGCATGCCTTGAAACTACATAACATACCTTTTCACTCCCTCCTTAGCACACCTAGAACTCATTAACATTTCATTTCCATGCATTTGAAACTATTGTTCCCTTGTGTTTCCCTAGCACTTGGACCTAACAGTCCCTACCATGTGTTCACACCACACCTTAGCACCTGGCATATCTTGGCATGCCTTAAGAGTTGCCTTGTATCAGCATGCCTAACATGGCTTGGAATTTTCTAGCATGTGTTAGTATTTCCTGGCATTCTTTAGCACACCTTAGAACTCACTAGTTGTCATGCCCACATAGATAGCTTTACTTTTTTTGTGACTTGGGAACCCAACCAAGTCATTGGAAAAAAAAATTTGTGCCCAACCCAAAGTCTCCCTTTATATGAAATTTATTTGACTAACTCCATATTGTAACCATAGGATTCCCTCCTACAAGTCCTATTATGACCTTATCCTAACACACTTTGTCCTTGCGACACCTAGAATTCGTTGACACTCCTTGGCACACACTCTTATTTGTTCATTTCCATGATTTTTCACCTAGTTCTCCCTTGTGATTCCCTGGAACTCCCTAACACTCTTCAACACACACCACCATGGAAACATTAGCATGTATAGGAATGCCTCTTGTTGCAAAACTTATAACATGCAACTTTTACAACTATTTGGGTTTTCCTCCCAAGCTCAAAGGGAGAAAAAATTTGTTGAACGAAGGTAGAGATGTATCATCATCCAAGCTCTACAGCTCATGTATATTACCCAAAGTAGACCTTGCATGTCCTACTGCTTCAATACATTCCAAGTACCAACTTCTCCTTTGGCCTTGATCACAACAACTCCTTCAACAATCCTTCTTAGAGCCTCACTAAGGTTCCAAAAACCATAGAAAAAAGGCATGCGTGAATTATGTCTCTTGATATGGTGTATACCACATAAGTTTTAGGTTGGTGACGAGTTATGGTTGGACTTGCATAAAGAGAAATTGACAAACGCCCAGAAGAAGCTCATACCATTTTGATACGAGCCTTACACCATCACCAATGCTATGGGTGAGAATTCTTTCGAGGATAGTCATAGGATGATTTATATTACTTCAAATGTATATGTTAGGATTATTTATGCTTAATGGGGTTCATGTCTAGAAAGAGTTCCTTTAAGAGAATGAACAACATTATCGCACGATCACTTACATAAGTAATTGTGATATGTACTCGAATGACATGATGTAACTACATATGATAGTTTAAAAGTGACATTTTAAAGGTTTTTTTTATATCAAGGTATGTGGATCATTATGTTTTTTTCCAAAGGATTTACATACGACTAGATTTTTTAAATAGTACATCACTCTAATATTATTTCTCTTACATGGTCCCAGGTTATAATTCAAAGCATCATAGTTATGAAACTCTTGTTTTTTTTCTTTAAATAACTAAAAATCCCAAGTGTGCTACTCTTAATATTCAAACTTGCACTATTGTTAAGAATACTTCCTCTAATTGTTATTATTCCTCCATAATTAAGCTAACTACAAGGTGGACTTGAACCATTATTAACATGCTAGTGTAGTGTTACCTATTTTTATTTAAGAAGCATAAGGGGCGGGGTCGATATAAGTCCAACTTTTCTATTGTATAGTTCTGTGCCCACTACTAGGTTCTCATCCTTTGTTGGCCTTAGGATATGGTTTCCCATTAGTTCATTTGATTCTTTCTCATTCGCAATCTCATCCTACATTGCATCCAACCTACTACTTTGTAATCACATATCTCTTGTAACCTGACTCAAGTGTGTTCATTAGACCTCATTGAGGTGCATTGACTACCACTCTTTATTGAGCTATATTTTATCATCAACCTTTGTTTCACAACCATCTGCTCACCAACTCACCTTTCCCATTGAAATTCTCCAATTCTCTCATCCTCACTTCACTACTCTCTTCCTAGTTAATCTAGTTTTGCAATTCCTCATTGCCTTCTTCATTTTCTCACATCAAGTTCAACCACCACCCATTAGTTATCTCTACTTCCTCAAAACTTATTCAACTTGATTTTTAGCTTTTGTCTCCTTCATAGAAATTTAGCCCTTTGAACTCTCATATTTTCCAACCCCATTGTAACCCATTACTTAATGCAAATTTTTACACCACCATACCATAATAAAAAAGTTAGTAGGAAACAAGTTTTCCATCATGAACAATCCTTTTAGATTTTTTGTTTAATAATCTCTCTCAAAACCCTTTTTTCCCTAGCCCTTGAGTAAAACTAGTTCATGGGATTTTTATTTTTCAAATATCAAGCTTTTTCATTTCCCTTGTCTATTTCCCTTGTGTTGCATGGTTTTTCCAACGAAGAAGGAGGAAGGGCATGTCCATGCTATCCCAAATATGAGTTGATACACTTGGTTGAACTCAAGAATTTGGCTTCTTGGGGCCTCCAATCACGGTGATTTTATTTTACAGAAGGACTTTGTTAGTTGAACTCAAGAAATTGGATTCCCAGTGGCCCCAATCGTGGTGAATTCATTTTACAGAAGCAAACCGTCACTTCAAAACTCTTCTGGACAAGCACAACAAGGCACTCAAGAGGTTGTATCCTCAATATTCCATGGAGGAAGACGAAGCTGAAGGCGTGGGTGATAATATGTTGAATATTTTGTTTATTCTCCTTTGTTCAAGAGTGATTCCTACATTAAAAAAGCCATCTTGCAGCATGCCTACCATGCCCAGAATTCAAAATTTGATGCTAAGCCAAAATAAATGGAAATTGTTCAACACATTTTAGAGATTTGTAATAACCGTGCGATAACTATCACCAACAATTGAATTGATACATATTAGAAAGAATTTGTGCACATTTTAAACCCTTTCATGATTACAACTTGAGATGTCACTGATGTGGGTGCCTCTGCTACTTTGCTGGTCTTTAAAAAAGAATTGGGATTCACCAACCGCAACATATAATATCTCTGCAACATTGTACGATCTACCAAGAATGGCATAAGACAAGGAGGCTACATTGGCGATAAATGTATTCATTTCTTGAAATACGCACTCATAAAACAAAAGGAAATTGGGGTGATAGGGAGTTTTTTTAATCCTTGACTGTCTGCTATTTAGATAAAATGTAATATCTATTTCTAAATTTGCAGAGATCGAGTTTAAAAACTTCAGGGAATGCCTTCTCATATGCAACATGTTATGAAAACAATATAAATTGGGGTGATTGGGAGCTTTTTTTAGCCATGTCTGTAAAGATAAAATTTTCACTAGGTATCTGAATTTGAAGAGTTTTGCTTTGACTGCTTTGACTCATAGATGTTTAGATGAAATATGGTATAAAAACATAATAGAATTCTGGTGATTGGGAGCTTTTTGTAGCCCTATATTTTTAGATAGATTTTGGTGTGCATTTTTAAATTGATGGAATTTTGGTTTAGGAGCTTTGGTCATGGTGTTTAGATGAAATATTCTTTGAAAACAAGATGGAATGGGGGAAATTGGGAAATGTATTCTAGAACCAATAGTTTAGGTAGAACTTGTAGAGCATCTCTCAGTTTTGAAGTTTCACTTTAACATATTTGGGCTATGGCCATTTAGATAAAACATTTAATGAGAATATACTATAACTCATGTGATTGGGATCTTTTCCTAGCCTTGGCTATTTAGATAAAAAATTTAATGTATTTTTCAATTTGCGTAGTTTGGGTTTAATAGTTTCGGTCATGGCTGTTTAGATGAAATATGTACAAAAGAAAATAGAATTGGGATGAGGGGGAGTACTTTCTAGTCCTCACTGTTTAGATAAAATTCAGTATACATTTCTAAATTTTCGTAGATTCACTATGAAAACTTTGGGTCATAGCTGTATAGCTTAGGTATGTTATGAAAACAAAATAAAATTATGGTGATTGGGAATGTTTTCTAGCCTTGACTATTGATAAAATTTGTTTTATATTTACAAAATATGTAGAGACTGGGTTTAAGAGCTCTGGGCCATGTATGGGTTATACATTTCTATATGTTCAAGGATTGGGTTTAAGAGTGTTTTATTGATAAGAAAAAAACCTTACATATGCAGCAATGGATATAAGATAAGGTTTAATGAGATACCTCCACCTAGAACCAAAATTGAATATATCACTCCAGAGTGGATAGATGAAAACCCGAGCATTAAAGACCTCCAAGAAGTGTATGGTTGTGAGCTTTGAAACAAAATTATAATATTGCCTTTACGACCTGAGAAGGTTGATGATGTGAAAGAGTAGCTAGCTAATATTCATCCTGAAGTCATTATGTTTATGTCTAAAATCAAAAAGATGTTTGTTCGTGATAATAATGAAGAATCCGCACCGAGCAGGGTTAATTCAATCGGTGTTTCACAAGAAACAACATTTAGAACTACCAAGAATAAACACTGTCAATCATTTATTTGTTACAATATACAATAAGTAAAAATAGAAATCACTTATGGAGATATTCCCTTCAACTTGCCATGGAATTGAAACTCTAAAAATGAGTTCTTGGGATGGAGAAAATTTCATAAGGATCAGGCACATATTTCTTCCTCCCCATCACATATTAGAGTGAAAACCCTTGACCAAAAATAAGCTTGAATAATTTTGATTGCTAAACCACTTTAACTGGAAAGATTTACTATTTGCCCACATTTGCAAGGCTTGCTATATCATATGAGGTACTCCATTCTATTGGCATGGGATTAAGAGGGCCATGATGAATTAAAAAACTGATTAAATAATCAATTAAATATTTATTATAGCATGGTAAAAAAAATTACGACAAGTTGTAATCCCTTTTATATTCTTCTAGGTAGCTGAAATGTCATTTTTGATGGATTGAAATATTGTCATGGATATAGGCACATAAATAAATTTGTAGCAGACAAATTACTGGATGGTTAGTGAAGAAAATACATTGCACTGCTAGCATCAAAAATTCCCTTGTGGATCTTTAAAAATGTTAGGGTGACAGATTTCATGGCTAGAATGCATTCAAAGATGGATTTTTTCAAGTTCTCGACTATTCTCTTTGCCAGGAGTTCCATTTTAGAAAATAAAAATTAATCTAATTCCATGAATATTATTCACGGGTCAATCTCAAAATCAATACCCCAAGCGAACACATCACACAAAGTGCCCAACAAACAATCCCAAGAAATAGCTTATAGATCCCTCCAGCCAGTGGCTTCTGCTCTAATGCTTTTCTACTATCAATTACCAACCTGTCTTGCTGACTTCAATCCCAAGAAGTTAATATATACCAACAATGGGTTGAAATTTTCCTTGAAGATTTTATAGTAATGTCTAACATTAAGCTATAGTCATTTCTACAAAGATAGGCCTAAAATTAAACTATTTGTGTTGTAAGGAGTTTGCAAACAACAAAGAAGATTTCCATGCCCATGTATTTTAGACATTCAGCAGGAAAAGCTAAGGGCTCAAATGTAAATCCATGTTGCTTAGCTATGTATGTTTAGATACGTGTGGTCTCACTATGGCCTGGTTGGTCCAAGCCAGTTTCACTCTGATTTAGAATCCTAGGTGGTAATGTTGAGTACACAAATAGTACAACCTCAACAACAAATCAAGAAGTAAATTAAAAGGGAGTAATAATTTACCCATAATATTTATATATAGATTTAAACCCTTTGAACCTCAATTAGTTTCATTCCACAATGACTTATAAAAAATGAAATAGCATCTCTACACCAAATTTGTCTATATCTGGAGAATTTTCCAAAACAATTTAGCTATCTGCAAGAACTATAGGATAACAATCATCGACCAATGAATTGATATAGAGTAGAAATAATTGATGCACATTTTAAACCCTAGTGCCATTCTGAGACACATTCCTTTCTTGACAAATTCCTTTTTTTGAAAAACTGAATATTATGATCTATAATATTGAAACTTCCTTTGTACTAGTTGGCTTGGTTGTATTATTCCATTATTAGTCCCAAGAAATTTTTCCTACTCCATTACCTCTTAGCATATAAGCAGGACTTGAATAGGATTATTTAGATGACATTTATATATAGAGTACATTACTTCTCCTTCGGTGGGCCTTAGAACTATGATGGATTTGTGCAAGGAGAAATTCATGCATACATAGGGTTTGGATGCATGCTCTTGGGTTTTTCTTGGCCATTTTAAGGTCTTCCACTAGAAAAAAAATAGCATAATTAGCCCTAGGCTTGATAGTACGATGTGTTCACCATATCTGAAGTTTCAGTTATCTGAAATTTCGGTTATAAGGAAAGACAAACTAGAATTGCGAGTTTTGGAAATTCTTCAAATTTGTTAAATTTGTCTATGATATTTAGCAAAGGAGAATCCCACAAGGCAGAATTTGTATCTCCATTTTTTATAGTGTTTGCTAGTTTCACTGAATTGGGTATATCTTCTCATATAAGCAGAATTCCCATTTTGTGTATCGATTGGAAGAGGTAACAACAATTTTTCTTTTTTTTTTATGCTTCTTTCTTGGTTCTTTTTTGGGTTTTCTTGATTTTGTTTCTATTTCCATTTTGTTACTATATGAGGTCATCAAAATATGATTTGTTTTATCTTTGAATCTGTTCTTTGTAAGTTAAGCTCTGCATCTTATTTAGAAGTTTTTTTGAATTCATTCAAGTGGAATCTAATGGATCTTCGAAACTAAGTTGATTGTGGTTGTCGAAAAAATTCAATGTTGACATCAGCCATTATTTCTGCATATGGATGGAACTACCATTGAATCAAATGATTGTTAGTGCATATGGATATGGTTCCTCAGCCTATGCATAAGTATCTTATTTTGAATCGACTTTGAACCCACTGGATACTAATCATTCCTCCCTTCCATGAGAATGGTAGTTGTCTAACAATGGTATTGCGTTGGGTGTTTGATTTGATTGTCATGTTTAAAATTTTAATATTGGGGTTTTGGTTTCATTGGCATGTTTGAATTTGCAACTGGATCTGCATTGTTATGTAGGATGGTCATATGAGTATGTTTTTTGTGTTTATAATGGAAAATGCATTTATTGGGCTCTGATAGAATGAGTTCAGCAATATGTTGTATTTCTAGAATGATGATGTTGTTGGTATATTTGTTCTTCTAGGCTTCTCTCAAATTGTTCTAGAAAAATATTATTTGCAGCAACTCAACATTGTACAGCGGGTATCTGAATAATTTTTTTCTCTCAAAAGAAAAATAATTTATTGGGAGTTAGTGCATTGAGTTCTGCAATATGCTCCATATAGGTTTCAGTGATATTTTTGTTAGTGTTCTTTCTATTGTAGGCTCCTGTCACATCATTCCAACAAATATATGTTTATATCTACTGGACAAAATTCTAAATGCATTTTTTCCATGTATTTATGAATTAGCTTGAAGGATTATTTGTTGCTTGATTTCCATGATATTGTTCAAAAATGTTGGCTTGAGGGGCCCTGACCCAGGTTCGGATTTCAAGGTTTGCCAACAAACCCCTATACTACTGGTGCTTTCGGCAGTGACCTACTTGTGCAGGTCAAAGTCTCACCCGAAGTAGTATGGGTGGGTGCCGGAACTAGGCTTCCAAACCCTGAGAAAGGATAGGTAAGGCAAGCAAAGCTAAATTTTTCCCTGTGATACCCATATCACCTTGTTCTATGCAGGGCCAAGTAGGTCTCTATTCGCATCCACGTGCGCTAGATATATAATTATATACTTTTATGATAGTAGCAGAGCATCGCATAAACAGAACAGAGCAAATCCAAATATAGAAAACACACCTACACAGGTCTTTCACAACTTAAATACAGAAAGCACACAATGCAGTAATTACCAATGATTCACACAACGAGTACTCAAAGATTCAATTCTCTATCAACCTTTCTTATTCATTAATTCATCCATTCCTTCTTACAATCCCTTCCCAACCTCCACACACAATAGCAGGGTCCACACACAGCTAGATTCTGGATCTCCGCGCATGCAGCCAACTGGAGTCCATTCCCCAAAAACCCAAACAGACAACTTAAACCACAATTAGCATCAATAGCTCTTTATTCTCTACCTTACAACACAAAATGTTCCTCTATTTATAATAATATAGCCTAGACTTTCCTATGGTCTGCAAACTGTGGTTTTCGGACCCCTGGTATACCCTTTTACCCATTACAATGCTTTCAGGGCTTTGATCCACCCCAAAACCCCAGTGCTAGACTAAATCTAATCAAAAGTATTCAAAATTGGACCAGTTTCACATCTTGTAGGAGACCCTGTTCCAATAGTCCCCCAACACAATCTTGTGACTCGTCCCGAGTCACTGTGCTGGTGCAGCCCCGATCTGTGCACACAAGGTATCGAGAGAGATGATGAGCGGAGGGAGTACTTCTTGGCTTTGGGCAGCAGCCTGCTGCGTGATAATGACACGCTGTAGGGAGGCAAGGTCTTCCAGAGCCGTGGTAACTTGCTCTAATATCTGGTGGAGGTGCACGATGGCAGTATGAGCATCCTGGGAGATCTGAAGGGAGTTATCGACCCATGGTTTCAACCATTTTCAGACAACATACTTGGTGCGGCGGAGATCCACTATCGTGTCCATAAAGGCTAGGCGCTGCACAGAGATGCGGGAGGGCAGGGTAGCTCTGACCTGATCAAAAGTAGCCTCCATCTGTCGTAATTCTTCCTGGACATGTTGAAGCATGGGGTGGAACTGAACTGTTGTCCAGAGCTGCATAGTCACCTCAGCCAACTGAGTGCCCCGAGTAAGCTATTCCTTAATCATATTCGTTGCTTCCATGATCAATGCAACTCATTGTGCTCGAACTTCCGGGTTTATTTCGCGCTGTCGCAATGCAGTCCGGTCGCAGTTACAGATCTCTTGCAACGCAACAATGTATAAAATTTGTAATGCCTCTTTGAAGAGCTACGCCAAATCTATTTGTAGGTCCACAGCTATTGGGGCGTGGTCATTAACTATGACAGTGCGAGGGAGCAAACAATATGGCTTTCATTGGTCGGTAATCCAGGACTGTGGAGAAGTCACAACATATCCCTATATCGCTTCATCCCTTCTTTTTGTAGGACTAGCTGCGACTTTACTGTGACAATGTTGGTGGCGAATGGTGGAAATTTCGTGTCCTCCGTTATGGTATCATTCGAGGCCATCCCGCTGGGCCCTGCAATCATTCCCGGGTTGTGGTGCCTCTTTGCACGGGGTGCAAAGTAAATTCCCCCTGTAGGGATCCAGCGACCCATCATCTAATCAATTTCGGCATTCCCAGACCCTCTCAACGTGATGTATGCAGGTGCTGAATTCGCAAGATCCACAGCATTCGGCGGGTTAGGGACTGCCATAGCAATAAAAGGACAGGCTTCCCAAAAAACGTCAACGATCCCAGTAATCGAGCAGGAGAATAGCAGAGGTAGGGTGCAGAGGCAACATGGAGCCTGGTGGAAAGTGACCCTCTTTACCTTATACTGTCCAGCGCTATCTAATGGTAGAGTAACCCTTACGTGAAACTTACCATCGATCATCCGGAATAAACTTACCATAAATTTCCGCATTGATGACCAGCCACCCATTTTGCGTAATGGTAAAGCTCCCTTCCTACCAAAGTGCAGCGGTCTGATGGTCATTACTCATACCTGAGGGCTTTCCCATGGATCTTCAGACTCTAAAGGACATGTGCATGCTATTCACGTACCCCGAATCAAAACCGAAGCCAACGGTTTTGTAACACGGTTTAGGTACCATTCCATCAAACCTCTTGATTAGCGCGCTTCTCCTTTGGTCAGGGCGTCCATGTGTGGTAGGGTTGCGTCAAGTGTCCTTTTGCCATCTGTCACCTGAAATGTTCACAAATTCTCCCAATTGTGCATGGGCTAGTGTAGCTCCGCATTTGAATACAAGCCTAGGTCATGGGTAACCAAGTAATCTTGTTCGTGCGGGGTCCTATCTCACCCCTATGTTTCCCATGTCAATAAGTATCTGTGTGGGCCCTCTATCCTTGGGATCCGTCTATTAGCTGGGGTTCCCAAGCGCAGGATCATCCCACTTTGACACTCCTCCCAAGTGTGGAATATCGGCCCATGTGTATCCCACCAATGCGCAGGTGCTCCACGCAGGGCTAGCGAAAGTACCCCTAGCCTACGGTCCCTAGGAACTTAAACATCGAATGTGTGTAAAAACTCCTTAATTTCAACCATGTTCTCAAGGTAGGGTAGGTATCTTACCTCAGTGGAGATGCACCAGAAGTTCTTAGTGACCTAAAGACATCGTAGCGCCGAAACCTCATGCAACTGGCCTTGCCAATTCTCCAGTTCCTCATCAGAGTCGGAAAAGAATTCACTATCCTTTTCCTAGCAGAGTACCCCTTCCTCCATAGTGTTAATCCAGTCTTCATCCTGCGTAGTCACTCTGTAAATGTGATCTATTGCTTCCTCATCGCGTGTTGGCTCTGTATACTGCGCACCCTCTGCGGGATCTAGCGGAACTATTACGCACGTACTGTTATTTTCAAACACCATGATGCGCTTTTTGAGATTTATGACACCCCCCATATCTATATCCCAATCCAATCCTAGGAGTGTAGGGTAAGGATCTGCATCCCCCACAATTTCTATGACTTCAAATTAAGCTAGGAATTTTACTCCTGCGATATCTACCATGACTTTTGGCAAGCTTGCGAGAGGGATGATCTTTTGTTGATTCAGCATGCGTAGCTGGATGGTGGACCACTCCAATATAGGCTATCCCATTCATTTCCATGTTTTATTTGGTAATACATTTACATCTGACCCAAGATCAAGAATAAATTGATCCATCTTAGAGTTGCCAATCTGCGCAGTCAACTGCATTTCTCTTCCGGTGCGTTTTTTATAGTTGTATAGTTTGTGTACATCCTTGGTCCCAGGAATTGTATCGGGATGGGCTGCGCAGCTATGCATGAATAATTGAAGGTTTTCTACAGCCTGTGGGTTACGTAGTAGCTTCATACATGCCTTCAGAAAGGGTTCAACCCCTTCCTCTATCTTGAGGTTCGTCGGCAGCTGCGCAGGAGCTGCTAGTGTTTCTTTCCCTCTGATGTTCAATCCTTCCTAAGATGTCGTAGGATCCTTGGAAAGAGCTTCCTTGGCTCCTTGGGTGACCATACCTCTATGTGTCATGACTTTCACACTCGAGTCTTCATTCCTTAGCTCGGTTTTAACTCTTTGCACATTTTGCATAGGGGTGGGTTGTTTGTCCTGCATTTTGGCTATTAAAATTGGGCAATCCTCAACCACATGGTCAAGCTGCCTACAATACTTGCACGATGGCCTGGTGGGATTTGGGCATTCTCTGGCGAAGTGTCCTACCTCTCCGCAGTTATAACAAATTATCTGCCCACGTCCTCGTCGAGCGCTTCCTCCCCGACCTCCTCTGCCCCTGGCTGGGGAGCCCCCAAAGTTTGTGGAAATTCTTGGTGACATAGGGTCTAATTGTACCCCATACAAGTTCACACGATCTATCATCAAGTCATAAGTGCAAAAATTCTTCTCATCGTGTCCCATCGGCCTACAGAATCTGCACCATTGTTACTTCAATTCTGGGACATACGCACCTAGCCGAGGGAAATGGTTCATATCATGCAGTCCCGCTACATGGTAGTTGTTGCACCACAGTGTAGGTCTGCTCAAGCCTGGTCGTAACAAGATGGGTTCCCCACTTTTTCCTGGGCGTACCGAACTAGGTCCTCCTACCTGCATGTAATCCACCAATAGAGGGCATTGATCCTTCGTATGGCCAGATACCCGACATCGTATGCACCATAGATCTATGTGGGCATCCTTTCCTCGCTCCTTTTGCAGGTTCTGAATTTCCATATGCATTGCTCCAAGCTACTCCTGAATTTTTTGTACCCCTACCAACGTGTCTTCCCTGGGTGTAGCCTCTAGTTTCATAGCGGCTTCCACATCTTTTTCCGGTGATTAAAAGGTTTGGTGACTCATTGGCGCGCGTAGGTGAGGTAACAGCATAGCGATGAACCATTCCATATGTTTTCTATCATCATACTCGAATCCTCCTTCCCTGATTGCCCTTTTCAATCATTGATCAACCTCCCACACTGATTCAGATGCACCTTGTTTGAAGTCCTTCACTTTCGCTACCAACTGAGAGTAATATTTTAGCTTTCAAAATTTTTTCTTCAGAGCGTCTTTGATATCTTGCATAGATGCACTCCCGTTCTGGGCAATGTACCTCATATACTAGTCTAGTGCTCTATCCTCGAACGCCAAGGAAAGCTACACCCTCTTCACCATATCGTTTGCCATGTTTTGCACAGTCTAGAAGGAATCTGCAACAAACCAAAATCGGTCCATATCCTCATCCCCTACCCCCTTGAAGGTAGGTAGTCTCAGGTGCACAGCCATACCATTGTCCAGTGGGGGTGGTGGTACAGGTGAGTTCTTACCTTTGTGTTGCTTGGGCAGAGGTGTAGCCAGGGGATCTTACACAGCCGATACTTGCAATAGGTTGTAGGCAGATCTCCCCCTGTTGAGGTTGGTCCCATAGTATTTACCACTGCACGTCACACTTTCATCTAGATCTGACGTCATTCAGTCGGTATGACTACACAAAATTTTATTTTCACATAGTAATATCTTAATCAACAACGGTAATGTCCTCAAAAATTTACCTTAGAACCCTTTAAAGAACCGTCATTCGACCTCAGATTATGAGACAAACTGATCTGTGGAAAATTCTGTCACAAATCGTCCTATCACACTATCCACCTAGTGATCTACTATGCGCGTGATAGTGTTATCAGTTCTCTCTAGCTATTGGACCAGTTCTGGGGTCCACTGAGTGACTTGTTCTTCCTTCCAGCACTTATGGAACTCTACGAGTCTAGCCAGCCACTCCTGAAGCTCGATCGTAAATGTCACAAAGAATATTTCGTAGCTTTCGGTAAGAATGTACCTATTTTTCCACCTTTCCGCCGTTAACTTCTCTCTATGATTTTCCTTTACTGCGAACTCTTAGATCTGCTTTTTGAACCAATCCTTATTTTCCTTCCTTTCAGGCTTCCAATATTCTCTTGTCATTACCCGATCCCTTTCTCAAAATTCTCCAGGTCCCAGCAACGGAACCATTTGTTGGCTCGACGGGTCCTGACCCAGGTTTGGATTTCAAGGTTTGCAAACAAACCCTTATACTACTGGCCCTTTTGGCAGTGACCTACTTGCGCATGTCAAATTCTCACCCGAAGTAGTATGGGTGGGTGCTAGAACCAGGCTTTTGCACCCTGAGAAAGGATAGGTAAGGCAAGCAGAGCTACGTTTGGCCTTGTGATACCTAGATCGCCTTGTTCTACGCAGGGCCAAGTAGGTCTCTATTCGCATCCACGTGTGCTAGATCTATAATTATATACATTTATGATAGTAGCACAGCATCGCATAAACAGAACAGAGCAGATCCAAATATAGAAAACAAACCTACACAGCTCTTTCATAGCTTAAATACAGAAAGCACACAATGCAATAATTACCAATGATTCACACAAAGAGTACTCACAAATTCAATTCTCTATAAACCTTTCTTAGTCATTAAGTCATCAATTCCTTCTTACAATCCCTTCCTAGCCTTCGCACACAGTAGCAGGGTCCGCACACAGCTGGACGATGGATCTTCGCACACACAGCCAGTAGGAGTCTGTTCCCCAAAAACCCAAACAGACAAATTAAACCATAATTCACATCAATATCTCTTCATTCTCTACCTTACAATACAAAATGTTCCTCTATTTATAATAATCTAGCCTAGACTTTCCGATGATCCACAAATCATGGTTTTGGGACCCCTGGTTTACCCTTTTACCCATTACAATGCTTTCGGGGCTTTGATCCACCCCAAAACCCTTGCGCTGGACTAAATCTAATCAAAAGTATTCAAAATTGGATTAGTTTCGTAGCTCGTAAGAGACCCTGTTCCAAAAAAAACCATAATCATGTACATCATAGTATTGTTGAGTTATCATTGTATGTTTGCCCAGTTATGAGATTTCGCTACTAGCATTGTTGTCTATCATCATCAAGTGCTACTGTTAAAGATTTTTATGGGCTGATTTGTGTAGGAGGATTTTAGTAATTTGGAATTAAATTTGCAAGAAATTTTGTCTTTAGGATTTTTACCCTTGAGAACCAGATGGCATACAAAAATGATTTCGAGACAGGAAAAAGGGCTGACAGTAGAGATGTGAAGAAGCATGTTTTAGAAAAAGGAAGTAGTCAGTGTAGCAGAGAAAAATCTAGTCGTCCTAGTGGTAAAGGGGAAAAAATTGAAGATTTTCACTCCTTCCAAAGGAATTCTCTTGTTGCAATACTTTGTATGTATATTGTTTCCTTGGGGCCTATAGAGTTTGGATTCTGTGTAAGTTATTTTTCTTATTTCTTAGTTTGCTTCCCAACCTTTTTCTTGAATACCTTTCATTCTTAAAAGCAAGGAAGGGTTGATTAAATTTCTCACGATTATGGAAAAGTAATGCTGTAACAGGTTGAATATTCATCGTCTACTCAAAATGGGATCATTGATCATCTTAATTTAACCTTGTCTCAGGTATGTTTTCACCGTTAGATGATTTTTAAGGGCATTTCTTTCAATCAGACTTTTAGGATAAATACATAGAAGATCATACATCTCTTAAGAAATTCATGGACCTATTTAAGATCTATTTTGGTGCATTAACTATTGTCCAACACAATCAAGTCCATAAGTTTTTAATGCTACCACAAAAAATTTCAATTGTTGCCTACTGGGTTAAAGTGATTAATATTTCCCAACAAGACGACAAAAAGGCCCATTGTGACCTAAAACATGTTGAATTCTATGTCATTTCTATTTATTTGGATCCTTATCAAATGTGGGAGCCACTATGGATGCAATAGTCAGTGGACAGGTTGTTTATTATATTGGACAGAAAGGCGTAAGTGCCCTTAATACTATGTATATCAAGTTGCAACCTTATCATTGCTCAAGAGGACTTGGATTTAGCTTAATTACTATTTTTTGTTTTTGATATTATAAATATTTATTTCAAATAGATATCAAATTGTTATGCGGACAATCCATGTATTTCCCTCATTTATGTGGTCTAAATAAGATTTAAAAAATAAATCCTAGGGATTTCATCCTTTTGATTCAGTTTGCTAGGATTAATCTCTTCTATGTTTGTATGCAAGCATTATTAGTGGTTTCCATTCCAAATATTATTTTGTGGCTTGTCATTTTTTTTTCAAAGGAGAGTTAAAATACCTTAGATAAGGGTCTTGTCTAGAAATCAAATTTTTTCTGGTTCATTTGGATTCTAAATTGGAAGCCAATTTTTTGTTTGATCTTGCTATTGTTGCAAGATTCTTTATTTTTTTACTAGGGAATATTGTTCAAAGGGTTTGGAGTTGTGGTCATCTCATTTGTTGTAAGGAAGACCGTTCTCACAAGGTTGGGAAATGGCTATTTCTCTTTGTCTTCAAACTAAGGAAAGTGAAGTGAGTCATTAAGGTCGTTGGAGAAAAATATAAAAAAATTGTGAGAAAATATTTTGGGTTTCTTGTACCTGAGGAAAGGATAGATAAAGGGCCTTTTTTGCATGTGCCTTCCACTTTGAAAAAACAATATTGTGTCTTGCAACTACAAAAACCCCTCTTTTCATTGCTATCATGTACCTTTAATTTAATAGTGAGCAAGAAAAAGCTTTCTTATGTAGGTTACAATAAAGTTCTTTCATTCCACTTTATGAATGTGAGATAGACCGAAATACACACTAAAATGAAATAAGGCATCAAACACATAAAATAAACTAAAGTCCATCTGACTTTATTAGTACCTAAATATAGTACTTAGTTGACCATTATTGAACAATGAACTAATATTTACTTTAATACCCTCCCTTAATGGTCAATCTACTAAGTGCACCAAGCTTATCCAAGAATTTTACATATTTTTCAGGGCCCAAACCCTTGGTGAGAATGTCTGCAGTTTGATTCTTTAGAGGATAATACTACAATTCAATAGACCCATCTTCTACAAGCTATGTGATGAAATGGTAATATACCTCTGTTAGGGTCCTGTGATTTGGAAGATTGGTAACACCAAATGCACAGGTTAATATCAGACCAGTCTTTGGAGTCCTATGACCTAACATTCCTAGACTCAGAGAGGGATCTCTCTATTTTTTGCAAAGGATGTGAGCTTGTTTGATTTTAGGATTTGATTTTAGGCTAGTTGTTAAGTTTAGGGTTTGTTTTCTTTGGTTTTGGTTGGGTAGATGATCAAGTAGAATAGATGGAGTAAGGGGATCTTCAATTCATTGGGCTATGGAGTCAATAAATTCTTGGAAATTTCAACAATGAATCAGGGAGCATCATAGGGAAAATCTAGCATGGTCAAATGGATTTTCAAGGTTTGTGTGAGATGAAATGAACATCAAGATTGTGAACGAAGTACGACGAAGGGAAATTAAGAATCCTCTATCAAATACTTACAAGAAGGGCCTTAAACACTATTTATCATAAAGAAGTAATCATAATATAGGGCACACCAATACCACTTCGATTCAACTCAAGCAAATAAGCATTTAAGACAAACAATCTGGTGAACTATAGAAGGGGAGAAACTCATTTAACTTCCAATGATATCACCTTCAAGGTTTAGAAAACATTTAAGATAAACATATAACTTTAATAAAAGAAGAGAGAACTCCTAAAAATCATTGATCATAGCCATAAAGATATCCAAAACAACTATTTAAGCATGGACAAGGGGTATGATCAAAACATAGCCTCTTTGGCAAAACCTAATTAGTGGTACTTCAGAGAAAGATCTCAAGAATTTTTTTTTAATGACATCAATAGAGCAAGGATATCCATAAAACATCTTTGATACCTATTATATTGAACCATTCATGAGATAAACAAGCTTGGGTGGGTCTAGAAAGCTATTATGAATTCTCTAAACTGACCTACTAGAGGAAAACAGAGAGACAGTGAAGAACAAACACAACTAAGGCGCCTTTGAAAAGCATTTATTAGTCTAAAAACTTTGTCCTACTACAATATATAAGGATGAAACACAGTGATACATAAGAAAATATGGACTGAATAGAAGCACATCACCATTAAACAAGCTCATGGATCCTACAAGCAAGCCTTCTCCATCATCAGTCAAAACAAGCCATTCACAAACTCCACAACACCAATTTCTTCTTCAATCTCCAAAAAACCATATATTTCTCTCAAGAGTCATCAAATGAAAAACTATTAAAACAAGGCCCTCATGATTTATTTATCTAGCAAAGGAGGGAAAAAACCCTAACTAGGGTTTAAAAATGTCAAAAATAGTCATAAATGTCATTTATGCCCAAGAGACCATGCAAGGCCCAAGGCACAAAATATCTCATGAAATAAATGAAAAAATAACTCCTAACACCTACATTTGGAGTGATTTTCCTCATAAAACACTAAAATATCAATTTTCTATTAATGAGTGTCTTTTTTTGACTTTTTGGCCAAAAATGTACAGTGAGGTCTAAACGCGTAGCGCCTGTATGGGAGAAACTGGGTCCACTTGCAGCCAAGTTTTGATGACCTTCTCGATGTCGGAATTGGCTCCGTGATGACCTGTTGGAAATTACGCTAAGTATAACTTTTAAAAAATCCCTTATTTGTCTGATTGGGCTCCATTTACCCATCCAAAATGGAAATCTCCCAAAACTGCTCTAGGTGCAGTGCCAGGCCTAAAAATGAGGCAGAAAGGTAAAAAATATGGTGTTTTTGAGCCTTTTGCGGGACCAAAAATTCTCCAAATGCTATGAAATTTTGGGAGAATATTGTACTTGAGGTGAGGATTCCAAAAATGCAAGGTTTTCCTCCTGAGGATGCCTGAGGTGAAAGTGTAGTGCCAAGGGTGCTGCGCTTAGAGGCCTCAAAATTTGCAAAAAACCAAAATTTGTCAAAATTTTCCCGAAATTGGTTGATGTCTTCCTTATGGGGTTTGAGAGGCTTATAGAGAATATTCAGCCAATATTTCAAGGGTTTCTTGGTCTTTTTCCTCTTTGATTTCTTGTATTTTGGCATGGGCCTTTTTTATTTTAGCCCTTCCAATTTGGTTTCTCCGCGCATAATGCTTGGTCATATTCCTTTACCTTTTATTTTCCTTTACCTAGTGGCTTAGTGGATGTGGAAGGCATGGCCACTTTCCCCTTTGAGGCAGAAAACACATGCCTTTCCCCTCTTTGGTATACCAACGAAAAAGGCTCAACTCTGCTCATTTTGGTGTTTTCATCATGGCTACCATCATTTGTTTCCATGTCTTCCTCTTCATCACTTGGATTGCTACTTACCTCTTTATCTTCAACATCAACCTCGCTGTTAGCCTCTTCACTGATTTCTGCACTTCCTTTTTTTTCCTCATTGTAGCTTCTTGCCTCATCATTATTGTGATCTTCATTTTCACTATCAGCCTCTTCATTTTCTTCATTGTTTTCATGACTGTCATGACTGTTGTCATAACTGTCATGAATATATTCTTCCTCTTTGATGTTTTATTTATTGGTGTCCATGCTATATTTAGCCTCTTCATTTTATGTATTGTTATCATCTTCATTTTGGTTGCTCTCTTCATCCTTTCCCTCATCTCTGTCATGACTATAAGCCTCACTGTTTTGAATTTCATTAGGGCTATTAGTCTGACTACTATCCTTAGGATCATCCTGTGCCACTTTTTCACTTGCCTCATGTTCATTATTATCCGCCTCCATGTCTTCTGCTTCATTTTTGACCTCTTCTTCATCACTTCTTAATTCATATTCCCAATATTAGTTTCATTGCCCTTAGATTCAATGGCTTCCTCTTCATCAACATTTTCTGCCTCATCTTCATTTTTTTGTTCCAGGCTGACATCACTGCCCCCTACCTCTTCATTTTATTCCTCTTTACTGTCCTCTTCTTCAAATCATTGTAACCATACTACTTCATACCCTACTTAACTAATATATTCTTATTTGTAGATGATGGAGTTTGAAACAGGGTTTTTTAGCGTGAAGCTTACAGTTTTTCACTCCTTAGCGTTTGCTCAATTCCTTTTGAAATTAAACCATAAAAATCCACTAGAGGAAAAGTCAATACATCCACCTACCAATTTGCATTCCCCTTGAAATTCCTTTGATGTCAGCTTGAAGGAGTTTTCGATATTTTTTGGCGTTTGCAAGTCTAAAAACGAGCTTCAGGCGAAAGTGCAATGCCTGAACACACTGTTGGCTCCTCCCATCCCTAAGTGAAGTGATTGAATGAAGTTTCAGGTCCTCTCAACCCTAAGTGTAACACCTAAATGCACTGTCGAGTCCTCCCAACCCTGAGCAGCGCCTGAACGCTTTCCGGGCCTGGCGAGCTTCCCTATGTGTAGCACCTTTTGCAGAGGGAATTTGGAGGCCTTCCCGATGTCAAAATTGTGTCCATAATAGTGAGTTGGAAATATTATCCTTTTTAATTTCCAAATATACCATTTTTTCTCTGATTGGTGTTGATTTTACCTGTCAAAAGTTGATTCTCCCAAGACTGGTCAAAGAGTGTTGAATGATGGTGCAAAAATGCAGAGCGCTGGTGCAGATAACATTTGGAGGCCTTCCTCAACTCCAAATTGATCTCATGATAGTTCATTAGAAATATATTCTAGTATAATTTCCAAATATACCTTTTTTTCTCTAATTGGATTTGATTTGACCTGTAAAACATTGATTCTCCCAAAAGTGGTCAAAAGGTGTTGAATGATGGTGTAGAAATGTAGAGTGTTGGTGCAGAAAACTTTTGGAGGCCTTACTCAACTCGAAATTGTGCTCATGATAGATCATTAGAAATATATTCTAGTCTATTTTTCATTTGAATCATCAAGAAAGTCATTTGGACAATCCAGCTATGAGAAAAACAGATTTTCCCAAGGTCACTCCATAAGTGCCGCAATCCTCCTGTGAACCTGTATTTTTGAAATTTCTTTAAAACCATGACACGTGTGTAAAATATGAAGGAGGTGTATCTTCTTTGACCTATGATGGACAAAAACCTCTCTCACTTTTGTCAAATTCATCTTTTTTTGGTAATAAACATAGTTTGAAGAAAAAATGGCCCTAGTTGTGACAAATGGCTTGGCTCTTGGAAAGAATTCCTGAAAAAGGATGGAGGCATGATGTTTATGAGTTGGTATGGCTTCATGATTGCTGAGATGGCCTACCATATGGATATTTTTCTCCTATGCCTCTTTTCCATAGCAAACCCAAGCCTAGTGGAAGATGGAATTAGGGTTTAGTGCTTCCTCCATGTTATTTTCTACAATTTGATCACTGTTTGGCACTTTGCTAGACTGCCAAGTGTAAAACCATAACTTTCCTATATTCATTGCTGCAAGATGTCATATTTTAGGCACAAAACACTTACCCCATCAATTTCTCTTGCTGATTGACATCTTAACACTTCTGCAAAAATGTTAAGCTTTTTCATTACCTCATGTGCAGACTTTGAAAATGAGTGGTAGTCTTCTTTTGAAATGATAACCTTAGAAAACATGAAACCCTAATTGACCTAGTTGAGAAAACTCTTTTGACTGGTCCTTTGACTAAAAGCTTGACTTGGGGTCTTCATATATTAAAAACAGATTTTTTGACCAATTGATGTATTTAAGATCCAAAATCCAATGTACTTGATTTATCTTAAGAGAGTACAGATATAGTTTTGAGACCATCAATGCTTGAGGCACTTGGTGAACATGGGAAAGGGTCAGCTGTTTGGAAATCCTAGATGGAAAGTATCAGGGTTAAGCATAGGCAAAACAGAGTATTGAGGTATGGGTGTGAAAATAGGATAAAAATGAGTGGCATGAGCCCATGAGGGGTCATTTGGGAGTGTTAGTTTAACCAATGAATGGAAAAATAGTAGAATAGTGAAAAATCTGGTTCAAGGATAATGAATGCATTGAGATTTCTAAAACTCACAATATTCATGAATCTTGTTTTTAGAAATGTAAGACAAGCATTTAGTCATCTACAAATAATAAAACTTATTGATGAATAACAACCTCAACATGTTTTGTATGCTCGTGAAAGATCAGATGCTTGGCAAGTTTCATCAAGCCTTGGTTCTCACATCATAGGGGTGTTGCCTATGTTTGTTACATTTCAATGCACCCTCTTGAGCCAAACTGTCTAGCATGCTTCTTTCACTACTCATCGATATTTTTCTTCTGTTGACAAAAGGGATCCTGGCTTGTGCATGCTTTTTCTTGCTGGTCCATCTGACTACACCTATGCCAAGGCTAACAACATATCCAGAAGTGGATTTTATATTATCAAGAGAACCTTCCCAATATGAATTTGTATATCCACACAGACTAGGGGTTTTGATTCTGTTGTATAAAATGCCAAATTCAAGTGTCCCTTTCACATATCTCCGCACTCACTTTGTTTTTGTCTAGTGCTCTACCTTTGGTATTATCATGAATCTAGAAATGAAGCTCACAACGAAGCTCAAATCAAGTCTAGGGACTCTAAGATATATCAAGCTACCAACTAGTTGCCTGTACATTAACTCATTGACTACCTTAGAGTCAGTTTTGGTTGAAAGTTTCAAACCCTTTCTCCATAGGTGTAGACGAGACTTTGAAATCTGTCATTCTAAACTTGTCCAACAACCTCCTGGCATATTTTTTTTGTGAGAAAAAAATGTTGTTACCTATTTTCCAAAATACTACAACCAGACAATAGTGTGGGAGGCCTAAATCTATCAAGTCTAAAAGAATTCTCATATTGGATTTGATGTGTTATTGAAATTGCCTCACTACGTATGATAATGATATCATATACATGTATGAACAGAAAGATGATATCATTACCAACTCTTTTCACACACATGTTGGAATCTGAAGCACTCCACTGGAACCCCTGTTCATCCAAATACCTATCAATATTGATATACCATGCCCTAGGTGCCTATTTCAAACCATACAGAGCCTTCTTCAGTCTGTAGACCAAATCCTCCTTACCTGAAACCTGAAAACATTATGGTTGATACATGCAAACTTATTCCCACAAATCTCCATTAAGAAAGGCACTTTTCACATCCATACAATGGGCCTTCTAGCCAAATTGTTCTAGCATGGCTAGAACAAGTTGGATGGTGCTCATATTTGTTGTAGGAGTGAACGTATCCTCATATTCAATGCCCTATTGCTAATAAAACTCTTATGCAACCAGCCATACTTTGTACTTGTCAAATGTACCATTGTAGTTAATATTGTACATCCCTTTGCAGCCAATAGGTTTCTTCCCTAATGGAAGTGATGTGAGACAACAAGTCTGATTCTTCATCAAAATCTCATACTTGACTACCATGGCTCTTTCCCAATTCGGTCTCCCTTGTGCTTCCTCAAACATCTTGACTCATAGATTTCCTTAATATTGACCATGATAGCAAAGTTGACTATGTTCTTTATTTTCTTTTTCCACTCAATAATCATCCCTTGATAATTTTTCTTACTCAAACATATCTAATGGTTTTGTGCCATTACTTGTGTCTCTTCTTGTGATCTTCCTCATCCAAGTCAGTATTGTCACCATGACCTCGACAACCTATATCTAGATCTTAAATTACTAGTCTAGGAAACTCATCATGCTCAAAATATTCCACCCCCCTTCAAGTGTAGCTACCTGAAGCTCGACAAATGAATCCTCAACCCCTTCAATCTTATAAGTAATTCAAAACATAGGAGAAGTTTGGAAAATTCCAACCTACTCATGAACAACAACTTCACTATTTAAGTTTACCTTATCAGTGTCAATATCAATCAACCTATAAACGTTATAGTGTTGTTGTGCCCTATAATCATTAGATTTTCTCTTTGGATATAATATTGTTAGGTCCCTATATTAATAGTTTATTCCCTTATTATTATTAGTGTAGCGCCCTTATTTTTATTGTTGTACCCCTGTAACCCCAATATTTTTATTATTGTGCCCTTACATTGTTATAGTTAGGTCAGCAAGGATTATATTGTAGGCCCATGGACTCCTATATATAGAAGGAGGTTTTGTTCATTTGGATAATCCAAGAGTTTTTCATTTATGTAATGTATTGGAGGTTTCCCCCTTGAAGTGCCTAATTTCTAAGGCGTTGATCTCTCTTTTCTTCTATTTTTGGAGCTAGTTTCATAAAATTTGGTATCGGAGCTTTGGATTGTAGGGTTTCACTGCTCCAAACAGGTCATCGTGGAATTTTCGCAATGAATTTTTATCTAAGAAGGTTCAGAAGCTTAAATTTGTATAGTATGAAGCCAAAATCCAGAGTAACCTCTTGTAAAAATTTCAGATATTGGTTCGCAAATTTTTCGGAGATATGATCTCAGGAAGTTAGGGTTTTTTTAGGATCCTAAATTTCAACTAAAATAGGTCATCGTGGTATTTTTGCTATAGCGTTTCGTATAAAAATTTTCAAAAGTGTAAATGTTTACAGTGTGAAGTTAAAATCCCGAGGAACCTCCTGTAAAAGTTTCAGATCTTGGTTCGCAATATTTTTGGAGATATGATTTCTGGAAGTTAGGATTGTTTCAGGCTCCCGAATTTCATCTCAAATAGGTGACCGTGGGAAAAACATCATAACTCTCTCTCTGAGCGTCGGATTGGGATTATGTAAAAAGTGGCTGCAAGTACACGAACCCTAGTTTTCAATATATAACTGTCAGAGCCAAAGGAGGAAACAGTGACACATGGAAAGTCATACAACTTCGCTCTATTGAACCAGTCCATAATTAGGTCATCATGGGAGATTGGGCATAACTTTGCCTTAAAAAATTTAAATTAGTTCAGACCTATGGCATTCAAAATAAGATTCAGAGGGCTACTTCAAGAATTATTTTCAGATATTGAAGATCTAAAATTATAGAGATAATTCAGTTTCAATATCAAGCTCCTAAAAAGCAAGAAAAAGGTGTGTATTTTTTTCGAATTACATAAGTCTCATTTGAAAAAAAAAAATTGAATTTATTCCAAGGGCATATTGAAGAATAGATATTAGTATTGGGTTCTAAAATCCCCCCTAAAAAGAATTCAACACCCACTACACCTTTAGAAGGCTGTATAATGACTCATGAAGACAAAGAAACACAACATGAGATATGAAAATTACAAGAGCAAGTGCACCAAATTTTGTTATCACAAAGAGCAACGAAAAATGAAATGGAAGTTTTGAAGAAAGGCATGGAAACTAATATGGATGGTTTGAAGAAATTCATGGAAGCTAAGATGGATGGCATGGAAGTGGGCATGGAAGCTAAGATGGATAACTTGGAAGCTAAGATCGATGAAAATGAAAGACAACATGGAAAACATGAAGAATGATCTAAAAGTAGACATCGAAGGTTTGGTAAAGTTGATATAAGAAATTTTTCCTAATGGTGAAAAGATAGTAGAGGAAACTCATGATGAGAACAAAATAAATGTTAATCGTGATTTCATAAAATCTAATGTTGGATGGAAGAACCACCATATTCCAAAGATGGATATAAGGAAGTTTGATGGCAAGGATCACGTAACATGAATTATACATATGGAGCAGTATTTTGATCTCAATATTGTGCAAAACACATAAAAGGTACGCATTCCAACTTTACATTTAGATCAAAATACATTTTTACAGTATCGATGGCTTTTCCTTCGTAAAAAAATTGTAATGATAGCACACTATGAGGATACAAAAAGCAACACCTTCTTTAGCCAATTGATAAATCTCAAACAAAAGGGTTTAGTGGTGGAGCACATTGAGGACTTCCAAAATTTGAATACAAGGGTAACTAATAATCCAGAGGAACACAAGATTGATATCTTCATAGGGACTTTAAAGGATAATATCCAACATGAAGTACGCATTTGGGAACTTAATTCATTGGAAAAGGAATTTAGGTTAGCAAGAAAAACTGAATTAAAATTATGGCGACAAGGAAGCCTACCACTCACATATATAAAGATGAAAGTGTTTCTACTTCTAGACTTCCACAACCTAGAAGGTTGACACCATAACGATTGGATGAAAAAATAGCAAAAGTTATTTTCTACAGTTGTGATAGCAAATACACTAAAGTTCATAAGTGTGTTGAGAAGAAATCATTTTATATAGATTGGGAAGAGGAAGAAGAAAATGAACATGAATCTTCAAAAGAAGAGGATATACACTAGGAACCAACCCTAGAAGAGGAAGAAATGAGTCTGACCATATCATGTATTGTATTGGCAGGAATTACCACTCCTCAAACTCTCAAGATAGAAGGACATATCAAGAAGAATAAGGTGATAGATTTTATTGATTCAGGTAGTACCCACAATTTTATTCATTGTAAGGTAGCCAAGGAATTGAATTGTTTCCTATACCCAGCACCAGAATGTCAAGTGATGGTTGCAAATGGAGGAACTATAACTTGCTATGTAAAATGCCTTAATATCAAGCTAACCATGGGGGAATATGTATTGAATAGTCGAATGTTTTCCATTCCTATGGGAGGTGTTGATGTTGTACTAGGAGTACAATGGTTACAATATTTGGGGACGGTAGCTTTTAATTTTCAAGAACATTTTTTGAATTTTTTTCAAAAGGAAAGGAAGTCAAATTACGGGGTATCGCAGGGAAGCAAAGAAATATAATAATCTCTAATGTCATGGAAAATCTTCTGAAGAAAGAACAACTTACACAATTATGCTCACTAGAAGTTCCAACATCAAAATCATCTATTTCTGCATATCTCGAAAAAGTCTTGGAAAATCATTTCAAGTTGTTTGAAACCCCCAAAGGACCCCCACCTATTCGTGATCATGATCCTGCTATTCATTTGATTCCAAGAAGTGTTCCTCCAAACATCAAGCATTATAGATATCCTTATGTCCAAAAGAAGGAATTTGAACGTATGATTGCAGAAATGTTAGAGGCTGGTATAATTCAACCTAGTCAAAGTTCTTTCTCTACTCCAGTAGTATTGGTGCACAAGAAGGATGGATCATGGCGCATGTGTCTGGATTATAGGGAGCTCAATAAGCTCACCATTAAATATAAATTTCCAATTCCTATGATTAATGAATTATTTGGATGAATTAGATGGAGCAATTTATTTTACCAAGTTGGATATTCGTTTAGGATATCATCAAATTAGAATGCAGACTGAAGATATCCTTAAAACAATATTTCAAACTCATGAGGGTCATTATGAATTTTTGGTCATGCCTTTTGGCCTTACCAATCCACCTTCTACATTTCAAGGGTTGATGAATTCCATTTTCAAACCCTTCCTTAGAAAATTTGTGCTAGTATTTTTTGATGATATACTAATCTACAACAAGTCTTGGAAGGATCATGTTCAACATGTTGATAGGGTGCTCAAACTATTGAAGGAGAAACAATTATATGCAAAAACAACCTAATGTTTCTTTGGAGTACACGAGGTGGAATATCTAGGTCATATTGTATCTCATGAGGGTGTTAAGGTAGACACTAACAAAATTAAAGCCATTAAGGAATGGAAATTCTGCACAACCATAAAGCAGTTGCAAGGATTTCTCAAGTTGACAGGGCATTATCGCATGTTTGTTAAGAATTATGGGAGAATACACTACTACATGTGCGGGTGTTTTAAGACAATATTTAAGACAATTTTACAGTTAATTGTCTTAATTAGAGACAAAAAGAAAATTGTGTATCGTCTTAAATATTTTCTTTAAGTGGGTGTCTCAAAATTAATGTCTCAAACAATTATCTCAAAATTACTGTCTCAAAATTAGTGTCTCAAACAATTGTCTCTATAAAGACAATATAGAACACTTATTATTATTGGCTCTATAAATACATAGGCGTTATTTTCTCTCTAGAGACAATTTCATTTTGTCTACAATTTGTCTCTATAGAGACACTTTCATTTTCTTCTTTGTAGAGACAATAACATTTGTTTCTTTATGGACAATAGCTGAGATCAAAAATGCATTGTCTCTTTAGAGACTATATGTCCATAATTCAAAATATTGTCTCTCTATAGATGATATGAAAAATTATTTTAAAAAAAATAAATAAATCATTTTAAATGTTATTTTAAGGTGGTTTCAACATTTCAAGTTCCCAAATAGTGATTTTAATTACCTTAAAATCTGTTTTTTATGGAAAGAAAAAATAAATTCCATTTTTTTTAAAGCTAACAGCAGTCATTTTAAATCTAAGTGAATAAACAATTTCCCAAAACTTAACAATTCTGGAAAGCAACCTTGAAAATAATAAGGAATCACACTTATATTTGCTGAAAATAAATTCATGCCATTGAATTTGAACATACAAGATCCTCATAATTTGGAAATTCATTTCATGACTATTATGAGGTAAAAGAAAAATGTACAATATTTCTCCATCTTACAAAGAGAGTTTAATCTCTGACATATAAATCGAAAAGGTTGAATCACATTAAATGATGGAAAAATAAATTCATATCCAGTGGTTAGCTCCACCATTTCAACACCTTTGTATAATTGGAATTGGCTTCCTTGATAACAAAAAATAGCAAAAATGTATATGCATCCGAATGTACAATTGATTGCCCAATTTACACTTAATTCCAGTGCTGTCATAAGGATGTTCTGTTGACAGAGGATTATCCACATATATTCTAGTTTTCTTACATTTGGGAGAGGAAAGGAATCAAGCTTGGTCTGATCCTTGTCCAAATCTGGGTGGTGCTGCCCATTGTCTCTAGATACTTTATATTTAGAATTGGCCACCATACAACTTGAGCTGCTCAACTTATGTCCCTGCTCTGTGACAACCTGAATTTGAGTATTCCTTTCCAATTCCCCCCTCTCTTTCCTTTTTTTTGGCTCACGGAAAGCACTACTATCCCTCGCATTCATTCATATCTATGAAATATAGGATTTCAATATCTCAAAAACCTTTAAATCTAATGTAGGGACAAAAACCATCTTCATTTCTGGTTGCTCTGGAATGTCAAAACAAAATGCCAAACATAAGCTACAATGCTTAAACAGTTCAAATGTCTTGTTAATAATGCTAAATTTATTGAAATATGTTTTACAGACCTCCTCCTGCGATGTGATTTGAGCAGGATCTTTGGAAGACCATGTATTAACACGATCAATAGATTTATTTGCCTGCAAATTTATCAATACATACATAACCAATATCAGTAACCAGCTTTTTATTTCATGTTAGTGTTTCATTTTTGTTGTTTTTCACCTCTAGTTACCAGTCACAACGATATGTAATATAAGCGAGTAAGAGAGTCTGTATTGTTGTCCCGCATGTCATTCCTAACCATATTCCCTGCAGTGTAAATTCACTCTATTATTGGTAGTGTTGTGTTAGTTCAATAGGCCTCTCTGAAAATTAACACACAAATGGAAAACACTTAAATTGAATACCCAGCCAAGCAGCACCCCTAACGGTACTCCAATGACATAGTAACAACCCATTTTGATCTGGTTGTTCTCACTAAGGAAACAGAACAATGCTATTATGCGTTTTCAGGTGCTAGCATACAGAGGCACTAATTCTCACCATCACTAGGATACACTCTGATATGGAAAGTAGGTAGAGGCACAAGGGTGAGCATGAGATTTGAACCTTGAGTAGGTGAAGTAAACTCTCCGAGGGTCTTATAGAAATACTACACAGAGATGTATTTTTTTTTAATTCAAATAGACTTGCCTGATTTATCTACAATTTAGCATCCAGAATGGAAAACTAATGATATGTTGGGACTATGAGGTGGATACTATTAAGTGGAATAGATACATTTCCATTATAAGGTTATACCATGTGCATAAGGATAAGGAAGACAAACTTGGCGCAATAGTCCAGCAACATGCATCGATACCCCAAAGGAAGGTTATTGAAACCATTTTTTGCAGGGGAGGGGGGTTCAGGAACTTTAGTGACGGAAACAAATCTAGAAGTTTAAGCGGCCCTTAAAAACAAGAATTTTTTGTGGCTTGCATTGAAGAACAAGGTCCTTACCTGGGACTCCATTCAGAAGCAGAGCACTCAAGGACCTAAGTGGTGTATTTTATGCAAATCCAATTTAGAACCCACTAACCAGTTCTTGTTCTCTTATCTATTTACATTGCAGGTTAGGCAGGAACTTGAAAAACTGACTGGAATTTTGGTGTTTGGGGAGGAGCCTCAGTGAAAGAAATTCTAAAGAGCTTGTGCACAAAGCTCTCTATTAAAAGTTAAATCCTCTTCCTTTACTAGTGGCATGGGAAGTCTGGTTGTTCTGAAATGCTCAATATTTTTTATGAGAGGTGCATATCTCCCTACAACATGCAGTATTTTGGCAATCCTTGATCTCAGTCATGAAGCAATAGATTAGCATGAGAGGACTTATAGACTATCAAAACTCAGAGGGTAAATGTAATGGACATGAAGTTAGATTTATCTATGGTATATGATAGATCATCTTAGCTGTAATTGAGATCAATACTGCTTCATATACGATTTGGTGTTTAAATGATCAATTGGACCAAAGGGTGTATGTCCTCTGTCGCTTTTGCTGTTTTAATTAATGGTTCTGGTTCGAGTTTCTTTGAGCCTTCTTGAGGATCGAGGAAAAGATGCCTTCTAGCACCTCTACTCTTTTCTAATTATTGCCTAGTGCTTGAACAGATATACTATAGGGGCAAAAAGAAGAGGCTTTCTTGGAGAGTAAAAGTAGGAGATAGAGTCAGAATTGGGGTCGATCCCTGGGTTGGAAATCGTGATAGTTTTAAACTCCAGTCTCCCTCAAGTCTTAAGAGGATCTCTGCAAAGTCACGAGATTTTAATATTGGGGCAGGTAGCTGATATTTTGCTGATTTTAACCATTTCTCTATGGCAGCAAGGCTAAGAGCAAGAAAAAGAGCCGTGGAAGGCCTATATTGGCTAGCTTCAGAAATGCCATATTAGATTAAATGATGAGAAGGATATCCTTGTCTAGTCTAGAAATCTTGTCTTGGTGGCTTACATTCCAAGGTTATGTTATAAAGTTTTGTGTGAAGAAGCTCACAAGGGAGAGTAGGTTTGCAAGTGGAAAGTAAGGGCCCCACTAAAATCCAAAGTATATATGTGGCTCATGCTTAGAAAAAAACTTTGACATGGGATGCATTACAAAAGCACAATCGAAATGGTCCAGAGGGGTGTACCCTCTGCAAACAAGATGGAGAATCAACAGACTATTTATTAAACATTTTTCCTTGAGCAACTTAGGTGTGGGCAGGTATGAAATTTAGTGACTGGATGCAGTGATGGTTGGCAAGGGCCTTAAAAAAAATTCCAGGACAAAGAGCTGAAAGCTTTCAGAGGCCTCCTATTTGTGGTAGTGTGGGGTATCCGGTTAACGAAATGCAGATTTATTCCATGAAAGATGTATAACTTCACAACTGCTCTATGAGAATTCAACAAATGTTCACAATGTAGTTACGTCTGCCACATCCCAAATGCACTCATGCCTCCTGTTGGACTTTGAGAATGGTGTTAATTGGTGTACACCTTTTGTTAGTTTGTGAGGTCTCCAACTCAAAACACATCTTCGAAAAAAAAAAACTCTTTTATGAAGAAGCTTTGAACCACACAAATTGCAATTTTGAGAAATATACCAAAAACAATTTGAACAACATTAAAGTGATCCAAAACAAGATGCCAAAGTCAATACTAAAAGAAAATTCTTAAAATTTTCTTGATTCCAAAGAATATTTTCAAAATCGATACTGTGAAGATAGTTAATTTTGAGAAATATATCAAATGACACGTAAAAGAACACCTCCAAACCCAAAAGAGAGAGAACTTTGTTTAAAATATGTTTAACTCTGTTTGTTTATGACTGAAAAAGCACACCTTGAGGGTTTCCACTGTGAGTTGAATCAATTCCAATCTTCTCAAGCACTCATACAACTCAGTAACAGGCTGCAACACAAAAGAGGATTGACTATGGAGAGAGACAAATAAACACACCCATCAAAGGAATATTTCTTGCAAGAATTGACTTAATAAAACTATCAAATATTTAACTTATAAGAAACACTACCTTATATGGGTTCGCAATAATGTCTCTGATCTTGAAGACCTCTTTGAGAGCTGGGGATCCATCCTCAATTTCTTTTCTGAGGGCTCTGGCCTCATCATAGCTGTAATCGCTAATCCTAATCCCATCGGTCTCACCAATGCCGTTGTTTGCCTTGTCACTGTTTTTGTCACGGAAACCTGTGATACCCTGCTCTGCATCCTCATCATCAATAATTTCATCATGGGGTTTAGCCAAAGTAACAGAAGTACAGTCACAGGACTTGACAATCCTATTTACATTTTTCTATGTTTTCAAAGGTTTCACTATTCCAATACGTCCATAAAAAAAAATTATGAAACATATGCTGAGATGATGTTTAGAGAAATATGAAACATATTCCAGAGAAATGGAGATCGATATTCCGTTGACAGGTGAATTTATCATGAGCACGACCCTATTGGGTGTCACTCTACATCTAAGCCAACGTTAATCCAATTTTTTTTTTATTTTTTTTTAGTAAAGTTCGATAAGAAATTAAGAGTGCAGGCTAGCATGCCATAGGCTTCATCCACGTTCCATGACACCGAGATTGCATATATCGAAGATAGTGTTTTATTCAATAAAAGCTACCAACAACCTTTCCCTAGTTATATTTATAAAGGATAACTGTGTGTTTTAGCTGGGGTAAGTATAACACGTGCCCTAAAGTGGGAAAACTTTTTAGGTGGCTTTAAGACAAGGATATGCTTGATTTGTCAAATATCTCCATAGTTTTTCCATATCGACTTTCTTTATAGTTTTTTCACTTAATGTTATGCTTAGAAACATGAGTGAAGGTTAAATTTCGTTGAAAATAGATGCCCAGATCAGTGGAATCTAATATTAAAGGGTGAGAGGAGTTTAAATTAAAATAGTGAAACATATAATGAAGAGGTCTAAGTAATTATAAAAACATGTGTTAGCATCATCTGTATAGTGTAAAAAATTTGGAGGTTGGAATACTTAATTTTAATTTAAATATTCGAATGGAAAAATAATGATGAGGCTAAGCACTGTATACCCACCCATACAGATGAGGATTTGGGTCAGAGCTTTGATTGAAGGACAGAGGTGGGATGGGAACTAGCCTCGCTTAGCAACCCTTCCTGGTGGAGAACCAGCAACAATCAACAAGCAAGCAGTGGTAGCAGATTCATAACCCGTTCATCCTGGACCAATTCATCCATCCTTACTCATTTTGAAGTGCTCCGTCCATCCTAGCTAACACAAGTATGGGAGCCTTAGGCTAATAATATTGAATAAATTGGGCCCGCAACTTGGAAAACCCAGGGTGGAACCACCCTGGAAAGAGGGAGTCCCGAATTACTTCCCTGAGATCCGTAATGTGACTACACATTAGTCATTTCCCTTTTTCTAATGACACGTAAAAGAACACCTCCAAACCCAAAAGAGAGAGAACTCTGTTTAAATTTGTTTGTCTATGACTGAAAAAGCATACCATGAGGGTTTCCACTGTGAGTTGAATCAATTTCAATGTTCTCAAGCACTCATGCAACTCAGTAACAAGCTGCAACACAAAAGAGGATTGATTATGGAGAGAGAGACAAATAAACACACCTATCAAAGGAATATTTCTTGCAAGAATTGACTCAATAAAACTATCAGATATTTAAATTATAAGAAACACTATTGTATATGGGTTCACAATAATGTCTCTGATCTTGAAAAGTTGATCTCATGAGGCTCAGGAAATCCATCCAATTAATTTTGACCTGCAGAACTAATAACTATGCTTCAATGTTTGACAAATTCTTATCCATCTTGCTCTGCAACCATTCACACCACTTTTTCAACCACTGAAAACTGTTTCCAAATTTACAGGAAATAATTAGATAATCAAGTAGGAGATAGAGTCAGAATTGGGGCTGATTCCTGGGTTGGAAATCATGATAGTTTTAAACTGCAGTCTCCCTCAAGTCTTAAGAGGATCTCTGCAAAGTCACGATATTTGAATATTGGGACAGGTAGCTGATATTTTGCTGATTTTAACCATTTCTCCATGGCAGCAAGGCTAAGAGCAAGAAAAAGAGTTGTGGAAGGCCTATCTTGGCCAGCGTCAGAAATTCCATATTAAATTGAATGATGAGAAGGATATCCTTGTCTAGTCTAGAAATCCTGTCTTGGTGGCTTACATTCCAAGGTTATGTTATAAAGTCTTGTGTGAAGAAGCTCACAAGGGAGAGTAGGTTTGAAAGTGGAAAATATTGTGGAAAGTAAGGGCCCCACGAAAATCCAAAGTATATATGTGGCTGATGCTTAGAAACAAATCTTTGACATGGGATGCATTACAAAAGCACAATTGAAATGGTCCAGAGGGGTGTACCCTCTGCAAACAAGATGGAGAATCAATAGACTATTTATTAAACATTTGTCCTTGAGCAGCTTAGGTGTGGGCAGGTATGAAATTTAGTGACTGGATGCAGTGATGGTTGGCAAGGGCCTTAAAAAAAAAATTCAAGACAAAGAGCTGAAAGCTTTCAGAGGCCTCCTATTTGTGGTAGTGTGGGGTATCCGGTTAGCGAAATGCAGATTTATTCCATGAAAGATGTATAACTTCACAACTGCTCTATGATAATTCAACAAATGTTCACAATGTAGTTAGGTCTGCCACATCCCAACTGCACTCATGCCTCCTGTTGGACTTTGAGCATGGTGTTAATTGGTGTACACCTTTTGTTAGTTTGTGAGGTCTCCAACTCAGAACACAACTTCGAAAAAAAAAAACTCTTTTATGAAGAAGCTTTGAACCACACAAATTGCAATTTTGAGAAATATACCAAAAACAATTTGAACAACATTAAAGTGATCCAAAACAAGATTCCAAAGTCAATATTACAAGAACAATCTTAAAATTTGCTTGATTCCAAAGAAGATTATCAAAATCAATACTGTGAAGACAATTAATTTTGAGAAATATATCAAATGACACGTAAAAGAACACCTCCAAACCCAAAAGAGAGAGAACTCTGTTTAGCCTTGTTTGTCTATGACTGAAAAAACATACCTTGAGGGTTTCCACTATGAGTTGAATCAATTCCAATATTCTCAAGCACTCACACAACTTAGTAACAGGCTGCAACACAAAAGAGGATTGATTATGGAGAGAGAGACAAATAAGCACACACATCAAAGGAATATTGCTTGCAAGAATTGACTAAATAAAACTATGAGATATTTAGCTTATAAGAAACACTACCGTATATGGGTTCGCAATAATGTCTCTGATCTTGAAGACCTCTTTGAGAGCTGGGGATCCATCCTCAATTTCTTTGCTGAGGGCTCTAGCCTCATCATAACTGTAATCGCTAATCGTAATCCCATCTGTCTCACCAATGCCATTGTTTGCCTTGTCACTGTTTTTTTCATGGCAACCCGTGATACCCTACTCTGCATCCTCATCGTCAATAATTTCATCATTGGGTTTAACCAAAGTAACATAAGTGCATTCACAGCACTTGACAAACCTATTTACATTTTTCTATGTTTTAAAAGGTTTCACTATTCCAATATGTCCATAAAAAATTTTCTTACACAGAGTGCTCTTGACTACACTTCTACAGTCAAATATCTACCGTAAATTCTACAACCCCCTCGAAAAAAATAAGAGAAAACTTGCAATACATTGATTCAAACATTGAAAATTAAAAAGCACCAGAGGACCCAATTTCCAAAATATTTCACTATCATATAAATATGTAAATATAAATAACAAATACAAAACATATCTTCCTAATAACGTGAAAATTTTATCTCAAGTAACAAAAAAGAAAATCTTGTAGTCAGTGAAGTTGTATCTCTATCAGCATAATCTCTATGAAAGACTTGTGATAATATTCAGAGGTGTTTTCATCTATTTGCTCCAGGATCTTTCAAGTTCCAAAAATATGTTTAGCACATTTAACACATATCAATCCTTTTTTCCCTCTTTCTACGAGGTGCTACTATAATTGTGGGTATGGATTGCTCATCACATTCAACACCCTCCTCATTATTTTTGTCTCCCATTTGCTAAAATTCAACAATGGTTTCTTGCCAAGGTTCAGGAATGACAATTGACTGATTGTGTGCAACAAACGATTCATCATGTGCTTGTATCTCTTCCTCATGCTCACTCCCAAATGTTTTACCTAATGATTTAGATTGTTGGGATTCCTATACACAACACAATTTAACTTGTTAAAATAACATTATACCTCCAATTAAATTATTGCATATTTCATAAGATATTATAAACAACTAACCTTAGATTCATAACCAATAATTAATTTTTCCCCTCGACCTATCATGTGTTGTCGTAGACCTTGGGAACCGTGTAATAAAGCATATTTTAATTCTTCCTTCGAAGCTTCCTTCTAAAATTGGTGAACCTACATTAACAAAGATAATATTATTTATAATCTATAATGACTAATAAGATACAACTAACTCAATGTGACCATATTTATTTTACCTAAAATAGAAAATATAATAGATGAAAATATTCACTTACCATGCCACCATGAATACTGTTATATCCACCAGAGCCTAATTTATGAGATCCAATACTTGACACCCTAGCTTGGGTTGCTTTCGTTGTATCTCGAAGTTGCCTTTTACCTCCTCTTCGTGCAGATGGCCTATAGTTTGGATTATTGTGCACCTTCCTTTTAAAATTTCCATCTTTCATAAGTTCATCCCACGTCACTTAGTCTATGATCCAAGTTGGATGTGGATACATCACATTTTTTGTTAACTTTGACCTTAAATTGTCTCTTTTTTAGTGAATGTATTTACATGCAATATCTAGAATAATTTCTTTATCAAATCTAGGATTTCCAAATTCTATTACAACATCTTTAAATTGTTCTTCTTTTTTAGCATTGGTTTGCTTCCTCCAATCCATTTGGATGGTATCACCAAAAAATTGTTTAGCACGACGAAAAATAAAGTGATAAAATTTCAACCCCATTTCATCCTTCAAGAAATTTCCTTCTCCAGTGAGCAAGATTGTAACTTCTTGCATTCCTTTTGTAGTCACCGAGGATATTGTTGTAGTCCTGGAGGTTGAGGTATATTCCCTTATAGGTACATCAAGCACTCTCTCACTTATTTCCTGCATTTACAAAGAAATTGTGGAACTGTTAAAAATACAACCAAAATATGAAACTACTTCCATTTCTAAATTAATTATCCTAAACGTAACAAATGAAATTATAAAAAATAAAAAAAATAAAAAAATTTACCTGCTCATTTGAAGTAGGCACTACACTCTCCAACAATGCAATTTCCCATAACTGAATTTGTTCAACCATTTCTTGTCTGATTTGCACATTTTTAGGAGTATCTGGTAGGAGCCTTAACATTCTTGATTGTGAATCTATGAGACTCCTCAAAGAAACTTGTTCCAGTCTTGGCGGGAGAATTCTAACTGAACCCACATTTGATGGAGTATTTATTAATTCTGATGTACTCCTAACAGGAGCATGCAGGTGCAATTTAACAGGGATACTATGAACATCAATATTTGATGTAGAGGGCATGTTATGGGGTTCTGGTCTAGGTGTCAAGGGAATAACATAACCCTCTATACCAACAAATTGATTACTTGTTGGAGTCACCCTAGAAACATCCTGCAAGGCACAAACATAAATAATAAGATGGAATAAAAGATGAATAAAGTTGAAATATGTAAACTAGGTTTGTTCTTCATAATGACATATGTAATCATGATTTTATGTAATTTATGTAGAGAAGGAAAAATAAAATCATTTTTGTTATGTTTGAAGCATGGGTTTCATGCTCAAGGATAACATAGATGAATAGCAAGAAAAAATTAAAAGATGAAAGACATTTTCCATGGTTGAATGCATCTTAGTAAGAGGCATCATGGTAAGCATACAAATTGAAGCAAGAGCTCATAGCTGAAGTAAAAGTATACAAAAAAATAACATAATCAAGTAAAAGTCACCTCCATTGTTATGCCCTAGATTTCTCAACAAATAACATAATCAAACTCACGCAAAAAGATTGTTGAACCCTAAATTTTGCATAACATTGGATGTATTAGGGGGCATAAACGATACCTTCATGGCAACATTTGATGTATTGACCGGCATAATTGAATCCTGCATGCCAAAAAAATGCATGCTTAGAAAAAACACAAATATTAATAAATATATAAAGTGAAATAAGTTAATTTAATGCACAAAAATATTGATCAAGCTTTACCACTAGCATAAGCTTAGATGAACTGAAAGGTGTTATAGGGGTTGGAATGACTTTAGAAATTTCCTCCATTCCAAAAATATAAATTAGCATAATATAATAAATAACATAAGATAATTGAACCTATAAAATACTTATTCAAGCTTACCTCATGCACCATCATAGCAATGTCTTGCCCTCGTGCATTTGCTAACATTTTCATAAAAGCGGTTAAGATCATTGAATCCCCCAGTTCAGAAGTAACATTCTTAAAAAATCACATAATAACATAAAAATAAGAAAATATTGATTTGAGAACATATTCTAGTGACATTAATAACAAAATTCAATTTCAGTAGCACATGAAAAATAACATAAACAAATTTCCATATGTTTCAATACATAAAAAAAAAAAACATAAACAATACTCAATATGCAAAGTTTTTTTTTAGGTTTACAGTATTATGTTTCTCTTGCCTAGGTGACAATGGCATAAAGTAAAGGTGTTCAAAAATTCAATTAAGAAATTGAAGTGTAGTAGATTAGGTGCCTCCACCAAATATATATGTTCTTTTCAATTAAAACCTTAAACATTCAAATTACTTAATGTCCATTACAAATAGAAACTCAATACTTAACTGTAGTGAATCCTTACAAATATCTTAAAATAAACATAGTGATCAATAAATGTAATCCTCACATGAGATTTCCTCATCTGATGGCATAAATACCCCATCATTAATGGACCCTAAATTGACAAATAAAGTAATACCATCATTTTCATAGTCTTCACCACCTTCAACTACAGGTAAATTAAAATCAGTAATTTCATCATCTTCATGCACTTGATGTCCATGCGGTTGGTCATGTCCTTCATGCACTTCAGTAAACTCATCATGATCTTCGTCTTAGTCATATGCATCATTGACAATAACATCATCTCCATCTTGACCATCTATGTCTTCTGGAGGAACTTCTGCATCTTCAAGTAAATCATGGTCCTGTACATCTAGAACAAATGTTACTCTTCGTCCCCTTGGATCATAATCAATCACAAATGACCAACTAGGTTGTTCTAAATTTGGAATCAGAAAAATTTGGTCACATTGACTTGGAAACACATAAGGTTCAGAAGTGGCTTCAAACCTAGATGTATTGATCATATGGAATCCATTATTATGGAGAAAGATATTTTTTTCTTCTCCCACTTCGATAAGCTTGTACCATTCAACACGAAAAACAACTTTCTTGAAAGACATAAAATCAAGCTCTATAATATCCTCCAACACTCCATAGTAACGAAGTGTGCTTGTGATTGGTTGTATATCATTTGCATGTGAACAACATTCCACCTCAAATGATGTTGAAACTCCACAAACATAAGTTTGTCTCTTTTCATCAAATTTTCTGATGCGATAATGATAACCAAAATTCCACATTCCTTTGTAATATCTTACCTAAATTCATAAAAATATTAACTAATTAGATTCAAGGATATAAAAGTTAACAGAAAATTTATTAAATATATGCAACATATTAATATATATCACCCCCCCGGATGCGGGTGGAGAGGCGAGAGTTTAAGATGATGGGATGGGGGTGGAGTAAGTTTGAGCACCACCTGCCACCCCGCGAGTTGGAGGACGATGGTTATTTAATTTTGGTTGTGTGTGGTGTTATGGAATTTATGCCTGGCACTGGTAACAATCCTCTGTCCGACTTTCGAAATGATTCGCAGCATTGTAAAATGATCCGGCCCTCTGGTAAATTAATTGCAGGTCCTCGGCTTTGGATTCTTTGGTACTCTGGAGATATTATGGATAATTTCATTGATATGGCGGATGTTCCCATGCCAATCACTCAGAACTGTTCTCTGGACGCAGGTATTTCTTTCAAGCGAACGTCAACTGGTTTGAGAAGCAGTTTGAACTACTGTCTTGACCTCGGCAACAACTTTCACCTCTCTCTTGCAGGAAATTGCATGCACGTGTCCTTCTTATTGCTTCCTAACAAGTTGGTCTCAGCCCCTGAGCAGGTTTTTTCTCCTCTTCCTAATATCCCCATAGAGTCTGCTATCATGTCGCACCTCCGGCATCGAATGCGATGCCGCAGAGACTCCTCACGTGGCTGGTTGCGTCGTCCTTCGCTCACTCCTAGCACCACCTCATCTTCTTCTTCTTATGATGATAGTCATTCTAGTGCTCCTCGTGGACGTAGGCTTTGCTCTGGGGGTTGTCTTGGCACCCCCGTTCCCTCTCCTCCCCCTGCTCAGACTCACAAGGCATGTTTCTCCTTCCTCAGTTCTCTTAACCGTCCTCTTATCACTGCCTCCATCACGATTGCCTTTCTGGAAGAACCTCAAAATGTGGATCCCATTTCTGGTCTTGTCTCGTCCTCTGACTTGCAGGCAGGGTCGATGCACAATTTTAATTTGAATTTTCAAGGATTGGGAAGCTCTGCCTAGTAGGGGCAGATGAAGGATATCTCTATGCCTGAAGGTCAAGTGAGCGGGATGCAGATAGCCGACGATCAAGCGAGCATGATGCCGAATGCTGGTGGTCAAGCGAGCGAGGGGCAGATTGATGGTGGTCTCCTGTGCCTGAAGCGGAACACTGCTGATCTCTTTAGCGGAGGGAAGGTTCCTCCTTTGACCGGGAAATTTATCTACAGGTGGAAACCCTGATGAATTCTGGTGCAAGGTCATCCAAGAAGATCCCGATGAGTAGTTCCACCCTCTCCTACTGCTTTTTGTGCTCTGGTTCGGCCCTCTTTTCTGGGTCTGCTCTTTTCTGTCTCAATGTTTTTGTTATCAGCTTGTTATATTGTTATCTCGCCTACCTTACAGCTTGTTATCATCTATGGGATCCAAAAATTGATGTTTATATTTCCCCTGCGAGGGATTTTTTTGTGAATTCGTTTTTGGCACTGGTTTCCCTACTTCAGGGCAGTGCTCCTCAGGAGTTTATGTTCAAATGACACTGCATAGGGCAATTTTCAGGCTCTGGCTTGCTGTAAATATTTTTTATCTATTAATAGAATAGTTTTACTTAGAAAAAAATATATATATATCACCTCTCCATTTATAGATCCTTTAATGAAATTCAATTGTTGATGTGTCACTCTATCCTTCCCTTTTGTTTCCTCATTTTCAATATTGTTATTTAGCCAATTTCATGAGCATCTAGCTAGCCACTTTCTTTTATGGCTTGCAGGTAATCATCGATTAGTGTTTTCACCATGTCTATTATATATATTGGTCCATGCATTTTCATCTTCTAATTTCTTTTGTTCAACGTACTTCTCCACCCATTCCAACATAAAGTCAGAATTGTATGCAACATACAAATGTAATGCCTCCCACTCCTTAGCATCTACAATGAGAAATATATTTTTTCAATGAATTAATAATTAATTATAGCCATGTATTATAAAATTTAAGATAAAAATAACTACTACTAACATTTTTTTTACCTTTTATCCTCTTTGAAGTCCCTTCACCCTCTAATTTTTCTCCTTCAAATGATTGAGATTGGTTATAATTCCATAATCACGGAGCTTCAATATGCAATTGAGGTAAGTACTCACTCAAATGAACCATTGCCTGAAAAACCATGTACCCCTCAACTATGGACCCTTCTGGTCGAGCCTTTTGCCTCACAAATTGTTTTAAGACCTTCATATATCTCTCCACGAGCCACATTGTTCGAATATGAATAGGACCACATTGTTCAATCTCTTCTACTAGGTGTACAAGGTAGTGCTCTTGAGAATTGAAGAAGCTTGGAGGGAAGCACATTTGAATATCACACATCAAAAGTGAAACATTCCTCTTCCAATACTTCAATTCATCCTGATGTATCTCTTTAGATGAGACCCACCTGCAAGTATTACCATGTATTACAATAAGGACTTGTGATTTCTCGTAAACTAAAAGTAATAACTCATATAAAGGCATAACCAATGATGCACTTCAAATGGTAAGATTCATGGAAGAGTATGCATGATGGATTGAAAATACCTCAGATATTTGCATAATTTGTAAATAGTCAAAGTGACATCATGGTCAAAAGTACTTGGTATTGCTGCAGGCAACACATACTGCATAACCACTAACAAATAACCATGTTAAAATATGCATGAACTTCAAATATGCATGAGATGATATTATCACAATACCAACATGACCATTAACAAATAACCATGTTCAAATATGCATGAACTGCTATTATCACTAGGATATACAATTTTCGAATTAAGTTCCAACAAATATAACATGTGACAACGTTACCTTTATCCAATTGTGCCACTCATGTGTTTTTAGGCCTGAGAAATCTGATCCATATCTTGTGAATAAGTTTTTTAATGTCGCACCAAAGCCAGAAGGAAATCTTATGTTTTTCATAGTAGAAATGATTTTTTCTTTCTCATTTGATGTAAAATTCCATGGAGCATGAACATATGAGTTGTCTTCATGCAACCACATGTTTGGCATGATATTGACAACTCGAAGGTCCTTTCTTAACTTTATTTGTGCTTCAATGTTACTTCCATTTAGATGTTTCCACAAGAACTCTGCCACAATTTTCCCGATGTGCATAGTATCAAATAGGTGGGCTATTGGCAAGTTCTCATAATATTCTAATTTGTAGAAAATAGAGAGTCTTTTCATTCCTGGGGGAAAACTCGTCCCTTCTTTTTTGTCATACATTTCTTTCCACCTAGCAGGGTTCATCTTTATTAGCTTCCTCATTTCAACTTCCTTTCCATTGAACTTATGTTTATCATGCACTCAATAGCAATGATTTTGTGGTAAGAATTGTCTATACTCATACAAGGATTATTTGCAGTCATAATTATATATTTTTGTGCAACTTTAATGGCCATACTTCTCACAATATTCTTCTTTCTACCTCAGTTGACCTCAAAATGAAATGAAGATGATAATGTACCATCAAGGACTTATACATGCCTGTGTGGATTGCTTTAGCCTATTTTAAGATATTTTTCCCTTGCCCATGATCTTCATCAAAGGTTTAGCACAATACAGATGTTGTCTTTGATATTTATCATGGGCAAGGGAAAATTATCTCAAACAACATCTTTAACTAGGCTAAAGCAATCTACACCAGTCAACTAGTCAATTAGCCTACACCAGTCAACTGTATATCCATTAAGTGTTGCTTTTGAGTATTGACTCACACGATTCTAACTCATTTGAAGAAGCGAACATAAAGCAAGAGTTGCAGAAAGAAATTCCAGAGGATTATACCAAAATACAGATAAATCATACTTGGGAGCCTGTATAGACTTTGAAGAAACTTTGCACTTGTTAGATGAATACAATTAGTTAGGAATAGGCATGAGATTTATTAAGTGGGTGTCAAAAGTGCCTTCTAGAATACAAGCTTTGCGAGGAAATGTATATGAATTATAACTCATATGGACTGAGGCAGGCTCATATGGCCTTGTATGCAAGCATTGATGACCATCCAAGGATAACTGTTTTGGAAACCTGTCAGATTGTCAAAAGCAAAGTGAAGGATGAAATATTGACTACATCTTATATGTTGATGGAATCATTTCAGTGAATCCAACTTCCAAGAATGATGGTAGTGATAAAAGATGAGCTTCCTGCATAAATATTTTTAAATGATAGCTCCAATGTATTTAGATTTTCCAAGTTAAGTATGTAAGGAAGATATTGAAATTTGAAACATATTTGACATTGTTGATGATAAATCTGCAACAACTCCTATTGAAATGGATATGAAGTTATCGACTCTTACAGACTCAAAGCTATTGGATGCAACACTACACAGTAAATTGGCAGAAGTCGTATTTATCTTATCACTATTTGATCGGATTCAAAATGTATTTTTGGTGGCATGATATCATGATTTATGGCTTTCCTCAATAGCTATTGTCAGCAACATGGTTTTAAGTATGTGAAAAAATATGACACTAAGATGCTTGATCTCACACCCATTTATAAAGGATTTTGTGTTTTATGCCAAGACTAAGACAGTCATCATCCCTTATATCAGAGCGCAAGAACAAACCATGAAGATTGACTTGATCTATTTCAGGTCTTAGATGCATAGTATTAAAAATTAGAACTGGTGGCCAGACCGCTCCACCTAATAAACCGGATTTCAAACTGGAACCAATCAAATTGGGACTGGTTAGATCTCAGTGAACCAGCTTTAAAAAAAAAAAAAATTAAGGAAAAAAACTATTTTAAATATTTAAAACCATAATTCCAAACCAATAGACACAAAATATGCAAATTTTGTTCATATATATACCATGTAAAGGTGAATATATCAAAATGGCACCAAGTGCAATACATAAAACTTTCCTATTGTCGATCAGGCCTAGAAATGGAAAATTCTATATAATATCCTGGTTTGAGTTCTCTCCTAGAGTCTAAACTAACATCCAGTTTAGTCAGAAAATAAAATTTCTCAATTTCTCATCCAAATACAACAATATGATTAGAACCAAGATAATCAATCACACATCGTCAGTTTGCTCAAGCATCAATAGGGATTTCATTCAACTAACTTAGGGATGACTCAAACGAGAGGAGAACATGTCTAAATAGTTAATAATGGTGCTCTAATACACCCTATAGATAAAGAACATGGAATTGGCCTCTCAGCCTCTGCCTATAGTTGAGAGAAAGAAGAAAAAAAAGACAAAGAGGTCAATCATAAACTCAGTAACAATATTCAAAGACAATGTGTGAGTTTTTCAACTTTAATGAATTAGAAATAGAAACAAATGGTCAAAAGAAGCATTGAAAATTTTATAATCAAAACAAAATAAAGAAAATTTTTGACACAACACTGGATCAGATGTACTGCAACATAACTTTTTAGATTCCTATATGAGGCATAGAATATACCCCCGACACTGACACGACAACACTAATTCGATCATTTTCCAGTTAATGCATACAATAATTTTATCATTTTCCAGTCTAGAGTGCCAAGCTAAGTCGGATTTAGAATGGAAGAGGGACAAATATCCAATGTTACAAGCCTCCAGGTTAGCTCACCAACACCTCCAAAAGAGATAAAAAAAGGCCAAATAGGTAGCCTAGACATTATCCATAACACATTCAGTCAATGTGTATGGGATGATAGAACAGTGGAGAGAGATGAATACTCTCACAGATTCAATTGAGAAAAACCCATTCAAGCAAGAGTCTAAAAAGCGCAGACAATGAAAATAAAGACCCACATTGATTCAGGTACCTGCTATAGATTTTTTCTTTAGAAGAACATCAGACATTCGTAATATGGTAACCGATTTGGTATGTTGGCTATTATGGCTTAGTTGGAAAGAGAGTGATGCCTCATACAGTATTTGAACTTTTTAATATACGAGTATTTTTTCAGTAACAACCTAAAAACTTCCACACCATACATGATCTGTCCAAAAATTGTAAACACCTAACCATTGAGGCCAAATTGGCAAAAGGAGTCATCAAAAAACAATTTTAATGAAATGGGTACAAAAGTTCCTTCTTTGATTTTGATAATATCTGTTCCCTGGAGTGAAGAGAGTGGGGGAGAAACAAGACATAGACATAGACACAGATGGAGCACTGAAACCTTGCTTCCAGTGGCAGTGAGAAGGGACTGTAAATCTGTGAAATACTCTATACCATCACTCTCTATGAATCAATCAACATTTTTTCACTCTACAGTATATGTTATAGTTCATGTTCTGATTTTCTCCTCGTTATTTCTATAGCATAGTATATTGAAAATTAAATAAATAAAAAAGGACAGTTCCATGCTTCTGGACTTCTTCATAGACCTGTTTGCCGTTTGAATTTTGTGATGTAATATCCACTTATAGTTTATCAAACCATCATATAATCTTGTTATTAGCTCGTATTTCTTGCTGTTAGATACTCACGGCTCCCTCATGCAAGATGTAGAGGTGAAATGCAAACATATACGTATTACATGCAGAATTCCCCATATTGCTTGAATATTTTATTATTTTGTTTCTATATTAAAAGAATGCAAACATATACGTATGATGTGAAATTTCAAATTAAAATATTCAAACATCAAACTTCATAATGTTAAAGTTTGTCCAAGTAGATAGATATGATTAGATTTCATGTACATTCATAAGATTGCATTTGCATTGCATTGGATTCCATCACACCTGCACATGCTAAAAACGTGTCCCTTCACTGCATCCCAGGGTCTCCCTTTCAAATGTAGTGCAACAGGACAATGTTGGCATTACGTTTTAAAGGAAGAAAACCGAGCTTGATATCACATTTAGCTTCTATAAATATAGAACTCTTACTCACAGGCATTCAATGCATTATCAATGCTAGGAATCTGTTATTCCTAGTGTTGTTATAAAGTAGAGAGCATTATTTCTACATTGAGGAGTCTCCATGGCTTACTCCAGTGATAATTTCTGTCTTGTATTTTTCGTATGCACTGTTTTTTTCTCTTCGTCTGTGGGTGCTACCACCACTATAACAGTGGGAGCAGGCATGTCAGCTACTTAATACCTTATCCAATCTTCACAGGTAATTAAGTATAGGCTTCAGAGTAGGTTCTGATCTCTTTTTTTGCAGGAATAATGGTAACAAAGACCTTATCTGAAAATGGAGTCAAGGACTTTGTAATACTAGAAGCAACCAATCAGATTGGGGGAAGAATGCACAAGGAAATTGTGGGAGGTTATACAATAGAGATCAGCGCTAACTGGGTGGAGGGCGTTGGAGGCAAGGTCATGAACCTCATATGGACTCTTGCCAAGAAATACAAGATGAGGACCTCTACATTTGATTGGAGCAATCTCAGTTACAATATCTATCATCAAGACTAAGTTGCCACTAAGCATAATCAACCTGTCAACTTCATGTTATGCCAAGATCTGTAATTTACCAACTTCATGTTATGCTTCATAGAACCCATAATAATTCATAGAACTGATAATACAGAGGACATGAGGTTTAATGAAGTTTATTGTTCCGTTCAATGGATTACACTGTTCCTATTGCATTACTTGTATATCAATAAACTTGCATATCATAATATGATCTTACATATATTAGACATATTTTACAAAATCTTATTGGAACACATCTCAAAATTTGGATGTGACATTGTTTTTGGTAGAGAAAATCCTTTGAATTTTACTTTGCTAAAATTCCCTACTTAATTGTTTCTATGAATAACCAAAATCTCTATTTCCTCCAACCTAGTCTTGAAAAAGATGCAACCAATGAAAATTTTGAGAGATATTTCCAACATATCCAACCTTCCTAAAAATTCCTTAGCAAAAAATCCAATTGTGTCACTCCAAGGGCTTAAGAAGAATTTAGGCACCATGAAAGACTTAACTTCTATTAAAATAGTCAGCCCACCTATTAAATTATACAAGCTCTTGTGTTACATTTAAAATATAAATGATGAACATAATGACTTGGTCAATTCAACGAACTATATAATAATCTTCTCAACTAAATTTTGATCCAAAACTTTCCTATTTTGCATATCACATGGAAGAATCACCCCAAAAAAAACTACACTACCAAAAATTTCTCCATCATAAGCTATTTTTGCAAGGAAGGAAGCAGAAGCGTTTCAGAAGCAAGGAAGGAAAGCAGAAAGAAGCTTAAATACCTTGATCTAGGGCTTCCAGAAAATTATGAAATTTCTCCAACTTGTGAACTGTTGCTTGTTGATCAGATGTTAAACCAGTTATATAAACCCTAACTCCAAACTAAACCTTGAAGCAGCTGTGTTGTACCCTTTCGCTGAAAATTTGGTGCCAAATAATATTTCCCTCTCTCCATGAAGGAATCACAGCTCCATGCTTCTCCATCGCAACCCCTTAAAACCAAGTCTGATCACTGCTATGCCGACACGCAGGATTAACCGCTTTGTGAACACTGTATGGGATGTCTTGGGCGACCACGCAGGACTGTGCGATGTGGACAACTTCATTTGTGAGGGAAAGCTTTAAGAAGCTTTGACTGTACTGTACTAGGCGCGGAGAATATATGATTAAAAAAGTAGTATTTGGAGAGCCAAGGTGCGCAGGGGCAAAGCTTAGTGCACTAAATACCTTAGGTTATAGTTGAGAGCTCAACCACCAGATTTAGCCTACTCTCCAATTGGTTTAGCAGGAAATTACTCAGGACGAAATCAACAAATGATCGACACACCCTCAGATGAGATATACCTAATAATTCATGTTGACAAAGGCAATGGCCAATTAAGCTTTGGATTCCGAACATACCCTGATTTTTCTTCGAATAAATTTTTTAATACCGAGATATACCTAAGACCTGATAACTATATTCAATATTAAACCAACTCTGCCACGGAATATGTGTTTTGGATTTGATTGGAAAGAGGGTCGATTGTAATCAACATTATTATATTAAAATATTTCAATACCAACAATGATGGGCCGCCATGTCAAGTTTTATTTCAATGTTTTTAACTTCAATGTTTTTAATAATAAAGTGTCAAAGGTTTAGTTAAGAGCTAGTAGCAATAAGGATTAATTCAATTGGTAAATTCTCTTGCAAAAGAATTCATAGAGCTCGATTTACAAAATTTTATTGATTCTTTTAGGGTTACTAGTTGGTATTTTAGTTTCTAGTTACTATTGTGTTCTATTTGAAGACAAAGAAAGGGAGTAAATATATGGTATTGCAAATTTACCAACCACCCTTACAACATTTAATACATTGGTGAGTGAGAGAAAATATTATTTAAAAAATGAAATGAACAATAGTTCATTTACTAAGTAATAGACACATATTAATAATATATAAGATATATATGATAAATATAAGGGAGCCATTTGTAACACCCACTCCCCAACCATTTTATGTTATGATTAGTTATTATCCTACCTACTAGAAGATTGATTGCTTGGTAATTTCTTGTTGGTATTATTACCATACATATAAGGTATGTGTATGCTATCTACATATACATAACTCACGTGGATATGTTAGTATTCTATGGTTTATTATGCTAAAGCATTGATTAATGATTAAGCTTATGATTAGCATTAATATTGATTAAGCTTGGTAATTTTTTTAACTATAGCCTTATGAATAATTTAATATTAAATTAATTTTGGCCCTCTCATGACTCTTTTACTTTGATTAAATAACTAAAATCATTTGATTATTTATCATGTATTAATTCTTATTGTTTGGGTTTGTTGAAGTTTTGGGGAGAGAGGAATAAAGTTGAAAGAGTTTGGATACTAAAGATTCTCTAAGGAGGCTAAGAGAGGTGTTAGCTACTTGATGATCTGAGCACATGGTTTGAAAACACTATGGGTGGAAATTAGGGCTTGAGCACATAGGGTTAGGTAATTTGGGGAGGTTCCCTAGGTCTAGGATGTTGGAAAGGTTGTTCCTAGTTGGTTCGGTCACAAATTTAGTCATGTGGGCCATGACTGTTTACCTCAATAGTTGCATGTACCATCGCACCGATTAATATCATGTCGTCGCCCCATTTTCCTTCAGTATCAAGTGAAATCATAATCGATTGATGTAAATTACAGTTGTACAGCTAACACTGTCAACACTCTGGTTTTGGACCATTCCTCTATTCTCCCAAGCTTGGTTCCAGATCGAGGAACCTTTGAGGTTTACAGAGAGCTTAATTAGAGACTTCAGGTTGTGAGAAGGGGCATATTTTTCCTTCCAGAGTGCTTCCCAAGAGGTGTTGGGGCTGGTGATCCATCTCCACCAGGTTTTGGTGCCCATAACTTTTCCCAACAAGTCTGGGTCTCTGAGACCAAGCCCCCCATATTTTTTAGCTATGCAGATTTTTCTAGGTCTGGGTCTATGTCTCATGTTGAGTTGAATGGTCTAGGAGGTTATGAGGAAGAAGAGTTTTGATTTGGCTTTATTGATGGAGATTCCAAAGGCCTGGGAAAAATCAACAAGAATATTGTGGAAGGAAAGGGCTTCTTTGACCGAGGGAGAGCCCATAAGAAGAGTGCCATCCACATATTATTGGTGGGTTGAAGGGGGGTTAGAGGGGTAGAGATTTAAACCATGTATGCTTCCATAATAAGGTGTTTTCCTATAATGGATTTAATAAATTACAAGTAGAGCTTGTGCTAGTTGGAAGATCCATTTACAATTACAAGCATACATAACTTAACTAGTTGATTGAGAGGCAACGAGTAAACTTCTTGATCAGCCCGATATGTCAAAAAAGTATGGATTTATTATTAAGTGATCATCTGCCATGGTTTAGGTTTTTTTTTATATGGATGAAATACAAACATGCTAGGGAGTGTGAGGGCCAAGTGTCAGGGAAACACAAGGGAGCACTAGTTTCAAATGCATGGAAATGGAGTATCAGCCAGTTCCAGGTGTGCTAAGAAGGGAGTGACATGGTATTCTAGGAAGTTGCAAGGCATGTTAGAGTGCTAGGGAAGCATACAAATATGTTCCAAGTGCCAAGGTGTGCCAATGTGTGCTAAGGATTGTTAGGGAGAGCCAGGAAAACATAACAGAGCACTAGGTAAAAATGCATAAATGAATGAATAAGAGTGTGTGATAGGGAGCGTTAGTGAGTTCTAGGTGTATCGAGGAGGGAGTAACATGAAATGATAGGTAGTGTTAAGTCATGTTATAGTGTCACGACGACATGCATCCAAGATGTGCCAGGTGCCAAGGTGTGCCAACATGCGCTAGGAAGTGTTAGGGACTGTCAAGGAAACACAAGGGAGCATTTACATTGAATTGCCAACATATATGGATAGGATAATTTAAAAATGTAAGGCTAATTTGACTTCATGAAGAAAATAAACCATGCATATATGGCTAGGTTGAATTGCATCATGTGGAGTTTCCAAGAAGAGGGTCACACGCAAGGTGTTGGAATAAAGGTTTATTTTCTCTAAAATAGTATGATGCATAGAGAGGCTAAAATAAAAAAGGATAAGGTGTATAAAAATAGCAAAAGGCCCTCAATCAAGGCATCACTTCCTAGGCTAGATTAGAGCTCTAGGCATCCTCCAATTTTGAACAAAATACGATGGTGGAATTTCACATAAATTGATGCCCTAATGGGATACCAGATGGACATTTTTTTCCCTAGAAACTAAAAAAGTTGGAAATTCCATCAAATGGATGTAAAAACTGCTTTCTTGAATGGAGATATGAAAGAGAATGTTTTTTTCTCCCAACCAAAAGGATTTTTTGTGAAGGGTTAGGAACATAAAGCATGCAAGCGGTAAAATCCTTGTATGGCCTCAAGAAATCACCACGAGCCTGGTATAATAAGGGGTTAGAGGAATAGGGGCTTAGGGGTTAGAGGGTTAGGGTTTAGGGGAATAATGTGTTATTGGTTAAGGGGTTAGGGATTGGGGGCTTAAGGGTTAAGGGATTTTGGCACATTTAGGGGTTAGGGGCTTCATGAGTTAGTATTTAAGGGATTTGGGATTTGGGTTAGGGGAATAATGAGTTAGTGGTTAAGGGGTTATGGATTGGGGGGTTAGGGGTTAGGGGATTTAGGTGCATTTTAGGGGTTAGGGGAATAATGAGTTAGTGGTTAAGGGATTAGGGATTGGGGGCTTAGAGGTTAGGGGATTTAGGCGCAGTTAGGGGTTAGGTGAAGAATGAGCTAGTGGTTAAGGGATTAGGGATTAGGGACTTAGGGGATTTAGAAGTTAAGGATTTTAGGGGTTAGGGGTGAGGGGTTAATGGGTTAATGGTTAAGCGTTGACAGTTTAGAGGTTAAGGGGTTAAGGGGTTAGGGATTTAGGTGTTAGTGGTTTAGGGGTTTAAGGGTTTAGAGCTTTAGGGTTTTTGGGGTTAAATGGGTTAGGGATTTAGGGGTTTAGGGGGTTAAATGGGTTATGGGTTGGGAATTATGGCTTAAGGGGTTAAGGGTTAGATATTTAGGGTTTACGGGGTTAAATGGGTTTAGGGTTTTATAGGTTTAGGGGGTTAAGGGATTTAGCAGTTAAGTATTTTATGGGTTAGGGGTTAAGGGGTTAAGGGGTTAAAGGTTAAGGGGTTAGATGTTTAGGTTGTTAAATGGGTTAGGGGTTTAAAGTTTTAGGGGGCTACGGGGATTTATAAGTTAAGTATTTTAGAGGTTAGGGGTTAAAAGGGTTAGGGGTTAGGGTTTCTGGGTTAAATAGGTTAGGTTTTTAGGGGTTTAAGGGGTTAAATGAGTTAGGGTCGGTAATTAGGGTTTAAGGGGTTAGGGGTTAAAGGTTTAGAGGTTTAGAGCTTAGGGGGTTAAATGGGTTAGGGGTTTAAGGTTTAGGGGGTTAAATGGGTGAGGGGTTATAGCCATTTATTAGGTGAACAAGGCATAATATAGTTGCAGTAACCAAATCTTGGTCAAGTTGTTATAGTCAAGGCAAGACTTGGTTGGGATCCCAAGTTCCAAAAAAGTAAGGGTAATTGTGAGAGCATGAGAACTAAGGAGTGTTAGTGTGTGCCAAGGAATGAAAAGGCATGCTAACACATGCTAGAAAGTTTCAATGGATGTTGAGGAGTGTTAGGGAGTGCCAGGACATTGCAAGGGAGAACTAGGTCAAAATGCATGGAAATGAACGAATAAGAGTGTGTGCCAAGTAGTGTCAATGAAATCCAAGTGTCTCAAGTATAAAGTGTGTTAGGGGAAGGCAAAAATAAGACTTGTAGGAGGTAAGCCTATGGTTACATAAAGGGTTGCACAAAGTAGTTTCAGACAAAGGGAAACTTTGGGTTGGGCACAACATTTATTTTCCAATGACTTGGTTGGGTTCCCAAGTCGCAAAAAAAGTAAGGCTATCTATTACGGCATGAAATATAAGGAATACAAAGGTGTGTCAGGGAATTCCTAGAAGTACTAACACATGTTAGGTAGTTCCAAGGCATGATAGGCATGCAAAGATGTGGCAGGTGCTAGGGTGTGGCATGAATACATGCTAGAGAGTGTGAGGGCCAAGTGTCAAGGAAACACAAGGGAGCACTAGTTTAAAATTCATGGAAATGAAGTATCAACCAGTTCCATGTGTGCTAAGAAGGGAGTGACACAGTATTCTAGGAACTTCCAAGGCATGTTAGAGTGCTAGGGAAGCATACAAAGATGTTCCAAGTGCCAAGGTGTGCCAATGCATGCTAAGGAGTGTTAGGGAGTGCCAAGAAAACATAACATAGCACTAGGTCAAAATTAATAAATGAATGAATAAGAGTGTGTGGCAGGGAGTCTTAGTGAGTTCGAGGTGTTGGGATTCAACAAGATGATGAGCTTAGTGAAAAGAGTCGCCTTCACTAAGTGGGCTCACAGGCTATTTTTGGCACAAATCTATTTTTAGACTATGTCTATTTTTAAACATGGAGGCCATATTTTAGAAGTTGCAGGATGTTATTTGTAGATGGTTGGTCAAGTTGGAAAAATAGATGGATTTCTATTTTTAGATATATTGGGTGAAGTCTATTTGTAGATCATTGATCTAAAAATAGAAGTGTCGATTATTATTAGGTCTTAATAATAATTAGACCCTAAATAACAACTTATTCTCTTGGAGCACTTAATTTCAGTTAACAGGTGTCGTAGATCAGCTAGCGGAAGGAATTACGCAATTCCTAAGGTTTACTAGTGTTCATGCATGGAGGACTCAAGTCAGGAATCAAGTGGTAGAGTTATGATGGAGTTGGTGAAGTAGTTCATGGAGTTTGTTTCAGTTTAACTACATCCTTGGAGTTAAACTCAATTGAACTAATTGTGTCTATTTCTAACAAATTGATACATTAGTGGAAGTGGAGTGAATTAATTAGTTAAATTAATTCACAAATAATAACTCATTAATCAACTGAATAGAGACAACAGTTAACTACTTGCATGGGAGTTCCAATGGAGACTCAATGGAGAGATAGGTGAAAGGGTAGTGTGACTATCAGTTATGACTATGTTGATGCATTCAATGCATCACACATCCATTGGAGATGCCAATGAGGATTGCGCAATCAAGGAAAGGGTAATTTGAAGTCATTCAGAGCTATTCAAATTAGGGTCAACCCAAATAAATCTGATTTGTGGGTTCCACTACAACAACATTTTCCCCACAACAAGCACAAGATCAAGCCAACATGTGTGATGTGTGCATTTAAAGAGATGGATAGGTAGGTTTACCCTTACGAGAACATCGCACCTTAAAATCTAACCATGGTTACTGAGTGAAAGCATTTGTGAAATGGCATTATGAGTGGAGCCTTTTCCAGAAGAGATTATTAATTTACATTACAATATATACAACATGCAGTTAGTGTTCCATCCATGTTAGCGTACACACTTGATGGTATCAATCATTAAAATGGTAAAAAAAAAATGATTTTATATATTCACATATGGGACAGTCACAAGATGTCAACAAAATCGCATACTTATCGAAATCCTAAAACAGGAATATGCTACATTGCTTCTTAATGTGCTTTCAACTAGGTAGGCATCAATGACAATCATTACAATGGGTTAAGGGGATCTAAGAGAGAATTATGTAAGGAGTTCCTTCTAGGTAAAGGCCATTGGTATTACTATTGTTAAAGGGGGTGGCCTACAAGGATACATTGGTAGCTACTGATGCAAGAGCATAATTTCAACAATTTATTTCAAAATTTGTATTTTTCCTCCATAAGGTCTTAGAGATTTATAGAAGAGGAAGTTGGTTTCCTTGTTGTCCTATAATTTTGTAGAATTTCTAACTTCATATTTGGGATAGGAAATTTTAGTAATTTTAGGCATAAGTTAAGATGTTTTTATTTTTATTTTTAAGGCCTCCTAGTCATTAGGAAAGTTGAGTCTTATGATTAGGATTACTTGTGGCATCCTACGTATTTTTCAAACTCCAATACACCAAGGCAAATATGTGGAGGACATTTGGGGGAAATGTGATTTTCCATCAAATGTAGATCGGAGTTTGGGAACTTGTAGCTCTTTTCCTTGGACCCTACTAGTTCTTAGAGGTTGTATTTGGAGTGATTAGTAGGAAAAAGAATAATATGCCCAAGAATATTAGAGTTGGAGCACCTATGGTTTGGGATAAAGGATAAGGGGTTCTAGGAGTAAATTGGTTTAAGGGTTTAGGAGAAAGGGGTTAAGGGTAAAGGGTAAAGGGTTAGGTCTTATGGAATTTGAAGGTTAGGGGGTTTAAGTGTTAGAGGTTAATGGATTAGTCGTTAAGGGATTTAGGGGTTAATATTAACCATCAAGGGCTTACATTTCACGGGATTTAGGGGTTAAGTGCCTAAGGGTTATGTTATTTAGGTGTCAGAAGGTTAAGGGGTTAGGGGTTAATGAGTTTGTGGGTTAGGGGTTATGGGTTAAGGGTCAAGCTTTAAGAGGATATGGGATTAGTGTTTATGGGGTTCAAGGATTCTAAGTTAGTGGTTAGTGGTTAAGGGGTTAATGGCTTTGGGTTTAAGGGATCAAGGTGTTAATTTGTTATGAGTTATAGGTGTAGGGATTAAGGGATTGTGGCTTCGGGGTTAAAGGGATAGGGACTTTAGTGGTTATGGGTTAAGTGTGTATGGGTTGTGATAATGTGGCCCCTAATCCCCTTGTCACAACTATTGGGGGTTCCCCTATCAATTTCTCTCATTACCTTACCTATAGGTTCCATAGCCCCTATGCCATAAGGCCCTAAGGCTCCTTCTCATTCTCTAATGTTAGGATTGTAGATCTCAGTAAACCATGCTCGAACCTCTCACTTCTACCCATCCATGCTACCCTTATGTCCCCTTGCCCCGCTCAATACACCAAAAGACCCCCCTCCCCCAAAATTCATGATAATTGAACATTTGGAGGCGATCATTTAACAACAAATTCACAACTACTCCATTTATAATGGTGTCTTGGAGCTATTAGATGTCATTTCATTGAGCTACAATGATACGTGAGAGCTATGCATAGCTCACTAAAGGTGTATCAAGAGACTATTAGTCTATTGGCTATAGAATTTGACTCTTTTTTTGTAACTTAGCGAAATGGAAAATATGTGGAGACAATCTCCATTATTCTTCTTTCATCGGGCCATGTAAAATAAATGAAGCAAATACTCTCAGCCCCTTGGAGAAGGAAAGTTGAGAACAATAATTAGCATGAACAAACAAAGAATCCAATGAATTAAGCTTAGAGGGGTCTCCCTTTGTAAAAAATCATCCATAAGCTTGTTAGAGTTAGTATGAATCTTTACTAGAGGTTGAGTAGTCTTCACATCGCCAACCACATCCAATAGAAAGGTACCAACCCCTACAATAAAAATGATGTCTCCAAATAAGGTGTATTTAATAATAATAATAATAGCACCTTATGAATCTATTACAATATGATTTGGAAAGTACGTTTCCATACATGTGTGAAAGAAAAAATCCATTTGGTTAGCAAAAGGAAGTCTTTTTTAAGACCTCCAGAAACCCCCTTGAAGGAGACAAGAAGGGTTTGAAACCATATAATACAAGTCAATCTATGAACCCTATTTCTGATGTTTTCTATGCATGGGTTTTTTCACTCGGTTTGACATGTGATAGACAATATATGAAGCCTTTTTTTCCACATATAATCTTCATTAGATATCATGTTACTAAGAATGAAGTGTCTAGATTAGAGTTAAAGTTCCTATTTTAGTTTGTTGTCTTTTTTTGTCTTTTAGAGTACAAATCTTTCTGGTATATTGTGCTAAGGTATTTTGGCTTTCAAATATTCAAGGAATATGTGAGCTAACTATATCATAAAATATTGTAATATTTGAAATAACATGATGAACTATTTAGAAAAATTTATGGTGTTGGATTGATTGAGATGTTTATTTTTGGATGGATGGATGTACATCTCTTTAGCCAATAGACAAAACTCATTCAGCATTGTTGCAAGTATGTTATTGACATGTTGAAGTGTCATTGAGACTTAGAGGTAGAAGATTTAGACTTGTACGTTTTCACCTATCCAGGTGTGATGATACCTTGTGGAGGTAAGAAAAATTTCCATCTTTTAAACTTTTGGATATATTCTATATGCTCTTGACAGAATTTCAACCTTTTAAATTAAACTACAAACAAATGTAGATTCAGGCAATAATTACTAATTGATTTGAAGGTGACTCAAAAAATTGTAGCATGTTGGCTTGTTGAATTTGTTAGTAAGTTAATTAGGGCTTGATAAATTTGTAAGCTTCAGTGGGATTTATTGCAGTTGTATGTGTTTTAGAGAAGCGAGTTTGGAGTGGTGGTTGTGCTTTCTTTATTGAATTTTCTTTCTTTGGTTCTTCTTCTTGTGCATGCCCACTGTGGTATATTCTCGTTAATGGTTAATGGGTTAGGGATTGGGGGCTTAAGGGTTAGGGGCATAATGAATTAGTATTTAAGGGATTGGGGATTAGGGTTAGGGGAATAATGAGTTAGTGGTTAAGGGGTTATGGATTGGGGGTTTAGGGGTTAGGGGATTTAGGCGCATTTAGGGGTTAGAGGAATAATGAGTTATTGGTTAAGGGATTAGGGATTGGGGGCTTAGGTGTTAGGGGATTTAGGTGCAATTAGGGGTTAGGTGAATAATGAGCTAATGGTTAAGGGATTAGGGGCTTAGGAGCTTAGGGCTTAATTAGTGGATTTAGCAGTTAAGGATTTTAGGGGTTAGGGTTGAGGGGTTAATGGGTTAATGGCTAAGCGTTAATGGTTTAGGTGTTTAGGGGTTAAGGGATTAGGGGTTTAGGCTTTAGTGGTTTAGGGGTTGAAGGGTTTAGAGGTTTAGGGTTTAGGAGTTAAATGGGTTATGGTTTTTGGGGTTTAGGGGGTTAAATGGGTTAGGGGTTGGGAATTAGGGCTTAAGGGCTTAGGGGTTAAGGGTTAGACGTTTAGGGTTTACAGAGTTAAATGGGTTTAGGGGTTTAGAGGTTTATGGGGTTAGGGGATTTAGCAGTTAAGGATTTAAGGGGTTAGGGGTTAGGGGTTAAGGGGTTAATGGGTTAGAGGTTTAGGGATTAGAGGTTTAGGGGGTTAAATAGGTTAGGGGTTAAGAGGTTTAGGGAGTTAGGAGATTTAGCAGTTAATTATTTTCGGGGTTAGGGTTTGGCAGTTAAATGGGTTAGGGTTTTAGGGGTTTAGGGGGTTAAATGGGTTAGGGGTCGGGAACTAGGGTTTAAGGGGTTAGGGGGTTAAATGGGTTAGGGGTTTAGCGTTTAGGGGGTTAAATGGATGAGGGATTATAGTCATTTCTTAGGTGAACAAGGCACAATCTAGTTGTACTAACTGTAATTTGGTCAAGTTGTTATATTCAAGGCAAGACTTGGGTGGGTTCCCAAGTTCCAAAAAAGTAAAGGTAATTGTGAATGCATGATAACTAAGGAGTGTCAATGTGTGCCAATGAATGAAAAGGCATGATAGCACATGCCAGAAAGTGTCAATGGATGTTGAGGACTGTTAGGGAGTGCTAGGACATTGCAAGGGAGAACTAGGTCAAAATGCATGGAAATGAATGAATAAGAGTGTGTGCCAAGTAGTGTCAACGAATTCCAAGTCTCTCAAGGATAAAGTGTGTTAGGAGAAGGTCAGAATAAGACTTGTACGAGGTAAGCCTATGGTTACATAAAGGGTTGGGAAAAGTAGTTTCAGACAAAGGGAAACTTTGGGTTGGGCACAACATTGATTTTCCAATGACTTGGTTGGGTTCCCAAGTCACAAAAAAAGCAAGGTTATCTATGACAACATGAAAGCTAAGGAATACCAGGGTGTGTCAGGGAATTCCTAGAAGTACTAAGACATGTTAGGCAGTTCCAAGGCATGATAGGCATGCCAACATGTGGCAGGTGCCAAGGTGTGGCATGAACACAAGCTAGGGAGTGTGAGGGCCAAGTGTTAGCGAAACGCAAAGGGGCACTAGTTTAAAATGCATGGAAATGAAGTATAAGCCAGTTCCAGGTGTGTTAAGAAGGGAGTGACATGGTATTCTAGGAAGTGCCAAGGCATGTTAGAGTTCTAGGGAAGCATACAAAGTTGTTCCAAGTGCCTAGGTGTGCCAATGCGTGCTAAGGAGTGTTAGGGAGTGCCAGGAAAACATGACAGAGGCGCACTAGGTCAAAATTCATAAATGAATGAGTAAGAGTGTGTGACAGGGAGTGTTAGCGAGTTCTAGGTGTCTCGAGGATGGAGTGACACGGTATGATAGGCAATACTAATTCATGTTATAGTGTCAGGGCGACATGCATCCAAGATTTTAGATATTCACATATGAGATAGTCAGAAGATGTCAACAAAATCACATACTTATCGAAATCCTCAACCAGCAATATGATACATTGCTTCTTAATGTGATTGCAACTAGGTAGGCATCAAAGAAAATCATTGCAATGGGTTAACGGGATCTAAGAGAGAATTATGTAAGGAGTTCCTTCTAGCTGGTAAAGGACAATGGTATTACTATTGTTAAAGGGGGTGGCCTACAAGGATACATTGGTAGCTGTTGATGCAAGAGCATAATTTCAACAATTTATTTCAAAATTTGTATTTTTCCTCCATAAGATCTTAGAGATTTTTGGAAGAGGAAGTTGGTTTCCTTGTTTCCCTATAATTTTGTAGAATTTCTAATTTCATGTTTGGGATAGGAAATTTTAGTAATTTTAGGCATAAATTAAGATGTTTTCTTATTTTTAAGGTCTCCTAGTCATTCGGAAAGTTGAGTCTTATGATTAGGATTACTTGTGGCATCCTATGTATTTTTCAAACTCTAATACACCAAGGAAAATATGTTGAGGACATTTGGGGGAAATGTGGTTGTCCATGAAATGTAAATCAGATTTGGGGAACTTGTAGCTCTTTTCCTTGGACCCTACTAGTTCTTAGAGGTTGTATTTGGAGCGGTTAGCAGGAAAAAACATAATATGCCCAAGAATATTAGTGTTGGAGCAGTTATGGTTAAAACATGAGATTCAAAGTTCAAATCCCCTTGAGTTGCCAACCTAAAAATAATATTTTTTATCTATATATTTATTAAATTTTTAGAATGTGGTTTAATGAAAAAATAAAAATATAATATAAAAGAAATAAATATAATATGATTAAATTTCATGTGGTTTAAATATCGATTTTCAAAAATAAGAAATATAATTTTTTCCACTATCCACTCATGATATTTCAATGCAAACTTCCCAATGCTAATGATTTTATCTTAATTTCTAACTATCTTAAATGGGTTTCATCTTAATTGTCATTGTCTTAAGTCGCCATTGTCTTAAATATAATGTTTTGTCTTAAATATTTTTGTCTCGAAGTGCTTTTGTGTTAAATCTAAATTTTTGTCTTAAAATATTTTTTTCAAATTTCTTTTGTCTTAAAATATATTTGTCTCAAACTGCTTTTGTCTTAAATATAAAGTTTTGTCTTAAAATATTTTTGTCTCAAATTCGTTTTGTCTTAAATATAAAATTTTGTCTTAAAATACTTTTGTCTTAAATTTTTTTGTCTTAAATTTTTTGTCTCAAATTGTCTTTGTCTTAAATATTTTTGTCTCAAATTTTTTTTCTTAAATAGAAAATTTTGTCTGAAATTATTTTTGTCTCACACTATTTTTGTCTTAAATTTTATATTTAATACAATTCAATTGATATTAAATTTTAATATAAAATAGCTAAAATAAAAAGTGACTTTTTAAGACAAAAGATTTCTTTTGTCTTAAACAAATGTCTTAAAATGCCCATGGTGTAGTAGTGATAGCAGTACCTTTAACAACATTATTGAAGAAAGATGCATTTTCATGGACTCCTGAAGCAACTAAGTCCTTTGAACATCTTAAAGAGGAAATTTTCCTAGCACCGGTCTTAGCTACGCCAGACTTCACAAAAACCTTTATTGTGGAATGTGATGCCTAAGGAAATGGAATTGGTATTTTTTTAATGCAAGAAGGAAGACCCATTGCTTTTGAAAGTCATCCAATCAAAGGAAAGTATTTACAGAAAGCTATTTATGAGAAGGAAATGTTGGCAATACTGCATGCACTAAAGAAATGGCAACTTTACCTAATGGGAAGACAATTCAAGGAAAAAACTAATCATGACAGTCTTAAACACTTTTTGGAACAAATACTATCTTTAGAAGAGCAGAAAAAATGGGTCACAAAGATGTTGGGTTATGATTTTGAAATAATCTGCAAAAAAAGGGAAGCTAAATGTTGTTGCAGATGCACTTTCAAGAAAAAATGAAGAGGTGGAAGCATTGCTTTGTGTCATTTCTATTATCCAACCAGATTGGATAACCAAAGAAAGCAATGAATGGAAGAAGGATGAAGAAGTGTGGACGCTCATTCAAAAGTTGCATCAAAATCCTAATAAATATGATACATTTAGTTGGAAAAATGATTCCTTATGGTAAAAATATCACTTATATCTTTGTAATAATTCCCAACTAAAACAAAGGATTCTTTTGGAATTTCACACTTCTCCTTTAGGAGGACACTCAGGATTTTTAAAAACTTACCACAGGGTGAAGAAATAATTTTTTTGGGATGGCCTTAAATCTGATATTTAAAAGTTTGTGGAGGAATGTTTGGTTTTCCAGAAAAATAAAGTTGAGAAAATTAAGACCCTAGGTATTCTACAACATTTATCCATTCCAAGTCAACGTTGGGAGGAGATTTCAATGTATTTTATCACAGGTTTACCTAAGTCCGAAGGAAAGAGTGTCATCATGGTGGTAGTTGATAGACTTACCAAGTATGCACACTTTTGTGCATTATCTCATCCATTTAAAGTAAGTACAGTTGCTAATACATTATGGACACAATTCAAAAGATACATGGAAACCCAAAGGTTATTGAGCGACAAAGATCCCATTTTTACTGGAAATTTTTGGACGGAGTTATTTTCTTGTTTGGGTACTCAATTAGCTCATAGCTCATCTTATCATCCTCAATATGATGGTCAGACTGAGATAGTGAATAAATTTTTGGAAGGATATCTTAGTTGTTTTGTATCTGATAAACAAACACAATGTGTCAAGTTGTTAACTCTCACTGAATGGCGGTACATTTCCTTCCATACTGCAGCAAAAATGGCCCCATTTATGGAACTTTATAGATATCATCCACCGTCCATCACATAATATTTAAGAGAAAATTATAAGGTTCAAGCAGTGGAAGATCACATTGAGCATCAACAAGAAGTTCTCCAACTCTTAAAGGATAACCTAAATTTGGCACAAAATCAAATGAAACAACAAACATATCAACATCGCAAGGAGAGAAGTTTTGTTGTAGGAGACTGGGTATTTTTACGACTACAACCATACAAAAAAATGTCCCTCAAGCAAGCTAAGAAGGATAATAAATTATCGCCAAAGTAATATAAAAGGAATTGCAAAATATTGGTACTATGGCATACAAATTGGAGCTTCCTACTTCTTCACGAGTGCATCCAGTTTTCCATGTTTCATGCTTAAAGAAGGTTATAGGTGAAAATATTCCAGTTCAAACAATATTTCCAGACTTGATGAGGAAGGAAAAATCATATTGGAACCTGAAGCGGTCACCGAAACAAGAACTCGAGAGCTACGAAATTGATCAATTTCAAAGTATCTCATCAAGTGGAAGAACTTACCCACTAAAGATTCTACATGGGAGGATGAGAATTTTATACAAAAGAACCCAACGCTACCCAAGCGTTGAGGACAACACTTTTTTTAAGGAGAGAAGCATGTTAGGTCCCTATATTACTTGTTTAGTCCCTTATTGTTATTACTGTAGCCCCCTTATTGTTATTGTTGTACCCTTGTAACCCCAATATTGTTATTATTGTGCCCTTACATTGTTATTGTCAGGTGAGCTAGGATTATATTATGGGCCCATGGAATCCTATATATAGAAGGAGGTTTTGGTCATTTGGATAATCCAAGAATTGTTCATTTATGTAATGTAATGGAGGTTTCTCCCTCGAAGTGGTTTATTTCTAAGGTGTTGAGCTCTCTTTTCTTCTATTTTTGGAGCTAGTTTCATAACAAATATGGTTATCTCCTTAGCTAGAATCCAAGTGTAGGCAATAAAACCAAAAACTTTAATATGACTTACTTGGACTTTCTTCCCAACCATTGTTCTTTGTGACCTTCTACTTCATCACCATCGTGGGACATCTATTCAATAGGTATACAATTGTGAACATTGCCTCAGCTACACTATTTGGAATAGACTTGCTCTACAACTTACACCTAGCCATCTTTGTGATAGCACAATTTTTCCTCTTAACCAATACATTTTTTTGTCAAGTGTAAGGTGTAGTATATTGTCTTTTGATCCCATGTTTAGGACAAAATTTAATGAAATATTTTAAGTAGAATTCCCCACCAGTATCATATCTAAGAGAGTCAATATGACAACCTAACAGTTTCTCTATTAATGCTTTGAACTTTTGAAATTCATTAGACACATCATGTTTTAATTATAGAACATATACCCACATTTTTCTACTGAAATAATCAACAAAGGGAAGGAAGTACCTAGAAACAGTGGTTGATGTCATGTTCATTGGTCCACATATGTCTAAACTTACCAACTGAAGTACCCTCTATGCTCTCCAAGCTTGTCCTTCATAAAATGGTATTCAATGTAGCTTCCCTACGTGACAAGCTCTGAAAACTCTGTGGATCTTCTACACAATGTTCAAAAGTCCATCTACTCATTTATCTCATGCCAATTGAGAGAGATAGGTCAAGTTGAGGTGCCCATACCTATGGTGCAATAGGGGTGCTAGATTTTTTAATAACAATTACCATTAACTTACAATTTCTAATAATATCAATATTCAAAAATCTTAAGACACTAAAAGCTAAGAGATTAATCTAAAATGGATCATTATAATCATGGACATAGAAAGCACTCATCGTTACATAGTTTCCCAAAAGGTCAAACAACCTCAATTATATGTTGAACCTACAACTTAGTTTGAGTTTCAAATCCTAAGCCATAAAATTTTCATGTGAAAAGGTGAAATAAGAAAGGTACGAGTCACTATTAGAGATCAATGTTTCTTTTCAAATTTCTTCTTCCTTCAACTAGAGTGAATGATGAGATCCTAAGAGTTTAAACTTTAGTGTTTTAAAACTTTGGTAACATATGACATGAATCATATGAAATGTTTATTTCCATTAAGCATGAGGGTAGAATTATTAACTTAACTGGTATTTAACACAGTCCCTCTAGATTTGTCTCTTCAAATGTGAGGGCACCCACTCTCATGAAGGACATGTTGGGAGTTTAAACTTTAGTGTTTTCAAACCTTTGGCACATATGACATGAATCATATGAAATTTTTATTTACATTAAGCATGATGGTAGAATGATTAACTTAAATGGTCTTTAACACAATCCCTCTAGATTTTTCTCTTCAAATGTGAGGTCACCCACTCTCATGTTCGCATTTACTGATATTAGCCTTTAGGAAAATATTAGGCTTTAGGAAAATTGGACAAATGTATCAATCCATGTGAACATGATACCCATTCACCCTCTTGCACACTCAATGTGAAAACTTTATCTCCTAAAGGACATTATTTGGGAAGTATATCAATTTCCTCAAAAACTTACGTTCAAGTCAATTCTTCATGCAACATGATACTAAGAAGTTGCTAAGTTGTCTCCTACTATTATGTTAAATTGGTCAGCATTAGTTCAACAATTCTAGATGACTCTCATGGAGTTGCAATGTTAGTTAATCTTACAAGTTGGCATACTTTCTTAGTCCCATAGTGCTGAAAAACTTTCCTCAACTATTAATCCTAAAGAAGCCCAATAATGGGTGAACATAGATAGGCCAGCTTGAATTTTCTCACATGTCTTCCATCATAATTAGAAACTTATTTTGGGAACTCTAATATATTTACTATGTCATTTTTCTAAGGCCTAAGATGAGAAAATTAAATAACAACTATGTGCAAGCAGCAACACACTTGACTAGATTGAACTCAACCTAGTCTTATCATGGATATACATTTTAAGGGATTCTTTCCTAATTCAAAATCGCTGAAGATATATAAACTAACTATTTCATTTTTCCTACAATTCCAATAGTGCACATGGAAAGCTTCTCTGCAAATCTCTTTTGTTGCATATGGTAGGCCTCTGAATAGACTAAGCTTGTACTAGCATAATGCAAACATGACCTTCAAGTCACCACTGTGTTTTGGTTTCTGAAGGCTGCTGCATTATTGACTGACTAGTGAATTATCAACTAGTGAATAATTTTCTAGCTTTGGAGAAGTCACAATATATATTATAGTTTTGTCTTGTAGATTGGCCTCTTGAACAATTTTTTCAGGGAATGTCTCTTATGAAAAGATAAGCTCTTTCCTAATAGGTTATGACCCTCTTGAAAATACGAGGTTCACTAGAACATTGGAAGGAAATATCTAATGCATGCATCATGCTACCACTACAAGCCATTACAGAAAATAGAAACCAAGGTGAAAAGGGATATACAGGACATTGTAGACGTGTTATAGTGACAATACTTATTGAATGTCTATTCTCCAACACCCATAGCATTACCACAAATAATCATAGTTTTTATTTAACTCAAAATAATATACATTGCAATAAGAAGTTCTCAATCATAGTTTTACATTGTGGCAATGATTTTCCTTATGCCCTGTTCTCATTTTCAGCCAAAAACTAGATTTCCTATATTGATGACATTCCTACTGTAATATGACCAACTATCGGACAACTATCTCACTGTAATTCTATATAAAATGAGTAGTGTACAAAAATAATAAAGAAACTGAAAATTATAGTAGATACTACAGGGTAAGCAACTAAATAGGTAGTATGCATGATATGTTATTCCATAATTGACTACCTTTCCCATTTATAAAATAGTTTCTGCAACAATTCTGTTGCGTATTAGTTCTTTATGTTGCTATATATTGATATTTTGGCTCACAGGGATTACAATCAGCCTTTCCACAAGAGATACATATGGCTTATGAAATTTTCATACCATTGTTGTTACTATAACTAACATTTCATGATAAGAAGTTACAGTTGAAACATTGCATTTACTTGTTTTGGCTTCCTAATTGCTATGTATGTCATATATAATACCAGCTATCCATTGGGATTCATACGTGACCAAATGGAAAAGGATTTAATTGTTTCTAAATGAAAAAAAGTGACATGCTAGGATTCGAGGTATTTTGTGCAAATTATAATGAAAAATAAAAAAGTGAAGGCCTGCACCTCCAGTGTAGTGATAGCAGGGTTTCCTATTTATAATCTTCTAGAGTTATTATTATTGTTATTTTTTCATTTGTTTCTGGATATTTTTCCCTGTTCAAGGTGTTTCTCAAGTTTCTCAGCTCTAGATGCTAAACATGTTTCTTGATCTCTTGCAGTGGAAACACCTCACATCTTAACATAGGTCCAAGATCTAGTTCTGGTACAATAGCGCAAATTGTGGAAGATCTGGTAAGTGTCTGCTACTAAAAGCCTTGCCATTGTGACCCAAGTGTTATTTGGCCACAACTAGAAGTTTAGTGCATTGGGAAAATGAGAATGTTGTGTGCATTGATGTTGCACACATGGCATATTTTTGCAGGCCCTTTTTCCTGTCATGTGCAAGAGCAGTTTACATCTGCAAGATGCCCATATTATTATCTTTACTCAATAAAATAACCTTCTAGTGTTGCATGAGCTTCTATCCTCTTTAGAATAAGGAACTGTCCAGAATTTTGTCACTCTTGGTTTGTAGTTTTCTTATGATTTTAGTCTGATTTCAAGACTTTTTCCTTCACATTCCTTCTCAATGTTTCTCCCATAACCTTAGAGCTATTTGGGTTTGGGGTTGTTCCCTAGATATCTCTTGGGGTCTGGACCAACCTCCTGATCTGCTAGCAACATTTCTATACCTCTAGTAGGTATATCACTTATCATAGTCATTTTTGTTTCTCCAAAATTCTGTTACTCTCGCAAAAGGGTGCATTCTAATTTAATATTCTTTCTCCCACAACTCAAAATTTTGTGTGCAATGTGGTGCCTGTTGGGTGATTTCGATGGCTTCTACAAACTAGTTATTAGACAATGTTTCTAACCTCTTAGGAAGGAGCTACTTAGCGGTGGCTGCCTATCTAACAATTGCTAGTATTGATTGTTCATTAGTATATTGAAAAATTCATCTTCGAGGATTAATGTTTCAATTTTATCAAGTGTCTCTTGTTTCATATTCAACACAAGATGGAATTTGCATGCACTCAGTTCATTGGATCGAGGCTTTCTGGCTTGCCTTTAATATTGGAAGCAAGTTACGAAAGTGATCCCTAAAGATGGAGCATCATTCACAACAATTAAAGTTCCTCTCAGTGGATGTTTTCTAATCCCTCTTCTTCTGCTCCTTCCCCTTGTCATCTTCATTTGTTTTCAAGGCATGACAAAGATACCCATAAGTCTAAATTTTAGCCCAAAATAATTATAATGATAGTGGAAATGTTACGAGAATATTGTTATTATCACTAATGGTCTGCCCATTCTATTGAGGGATGTCTTAAGCAAAGAGTTCTCAACACATATTTCAGTGGCTGAGAAAAAGGAAGGAGAAGGTTAAAATGATTATAGTCAACAATCCTAGTTACATAAGTGGTTGTTGTGGACTTCCCAATCCATAGTGTAAATTCCTCTGCTACTAAGTACGGTAATTCTAAAAATTCAAAAAAAAATGGAAAGATAATTTTAAGCCCACAATTAGTCTTAATCATCACTGACTACTTCACTTTAGACAAGGATGCTTTGTTTGTGCAAAAGTTTTTCATTATAGTTAATGGTAGTAATAATAATCTTATTTCACAAGATCATGTGACTTTTCTTAATTTCCCTTCAAAATGTTAACCTTGGTCTAAAATTTTAGGGTTTTATGAAGGATAAGGAACCAATGCAAGTTATGAAGGTCTGTCAATTCACTTTTTCTATTGACCACTCTTTGATAGTATTAAGTATGATGGCACTCTTGTTGACTGATGTGGTCTTATTCCTTGGAAGCTTTTATCAACAAGATTGCCATGCAAGGTATTATTCATTGTCTTCAAACTTCCCTATTTTTGCAAAGAAGTTAGCTTCATGATAGTGATTAATTTGAAACTGTATTTTAGTGGAAAAATTCACTATTTTTTGGTGGAATAGTTCATAATCTATTCTGATCTTTTTTTTCAAGTGTACTATTCACGATGATAAATGTGTGGTTTACTTCAAAGGGTTCTAAGTTATTTCTAGATACCCTTTTCATCATTTTCTTTTAATACTTATCTAGTGCTTTACCTTCATATTTTATCCCCTACACAATTGCTCTTGAGGTCCACGTTGTTATTATTCTTGGTTGTTTTTGCTGGAAATTTTTCCCGAGGTTCTGCAAGGATCCAAATGCAAAAAATACCATTGTACACATTGATATTTGTTCAAGACATTCTTGTGTGATACTTGAATTTCATAAATCTAGATTTCTATTTCGTTATCTATATAAATATATAAGAATAAGCCCATGCATTGTTCATATTTCTCAAACTATGGAGTTGTTCCTTACCTGTCGCATGTTCTTTTATATTGTTTTGTGATTCAAACTTCTAGTTGTGCTTTCCAGTTATTCTCCTACATAGTACATTCTTTGTTAGATTATATCAATTTTTTTCTTATTGTCTTTTTATTATGTATATTGAACATATTATTTCTAGAAACTTTTTATTTTCCTAAATTTTCTATTCCTTTGGTGTATCTTTGCACCTTTAGGGGAAATTGCTATTTTAAATGCTAATTATTTAAAAGTTGCTAGCTCAATGGAAGAGCACCTGCTTTAAAAGCAGGAGGTCGGTGGTTCAATTCCATAGTGCCTTGATATTCATAGGGAATGATGACGATCAATTTTTGGTGACTAATGTTATTTTGACCATCACCAATGAGCTTATGGTGAAATTTTTCGACCCTCACCAAAATATGAAATGGTGATGGTCAACGAACACCACCATATATATGCATCAATAATGATGATCATTAAAGGTCAGTCACCATAAATATTTTTTGTTGATATGAAATGGTGAGGGTCACTATTTGTCATTATAGTCATTATTCGTGATAGACCTTGATGTCACCATTGAGTTTATGGTGACAGTCAATGAACGTCGCCATATATATGCAATAATAGTAATGGCCATGAAAGGTCCATCACAAAAATCATTGTTGTTCATATTAAATGGTGATGGTCACTATCCATCATTATAATCAATATTTGTGACGGACCTTGAATGTCACCATAACACATACTTTCGGTGACACCACCTTTGGTGACGTTCATTTTTTTGGTGATGAAGGCTATTGTCTATCACCATTGCTCATATGAAATGGTGACGGTCACTATCCGTCACTATAAATCATGATTGGTGACAGACCTTGAATGTCACCACAACACCTTTACTTTCGGTGATGCCACCCTTGGTGACGAAAGCACTTTTGACCCTCACCAATGAGCTTATAATGAACATTTTCGCCCCTCACGAATGTCCTTTTTTCTTGTAGTGTCAGAAGATATTTTAATCACCATAATTTCCCAAACCATAGACTAAATTATGCAATCCCCTATCACAGAGAATGCAACCCATTTTTCTCAAGAAGCTCTCATTGAATTATATCAGAGGTTAGATTTTGCAAAAAGGGATAAAACCCTTGAGATTTTTCTTGTTGAAGATGGCCAACTACCTAAGAAGAACCATCCTATCCATATTCCATTTTCCCTGAGATAACTAAGCATATCATTACAGTCATCTCCTACATCCTTATTTATTACTCAGATCAATGTGTGGATGAGACCATCATAGGATTTCTTTCCATTTTCTCCACAAAATCCGAGCCCTCTATCTTATTCAACTTTAGCCAATTCCTTGTATATTCCATTCATGAATAATTTGTCAAATTCCAAACTAAGGATTTATTTAAATATGCCTATGTTTTAGTATATTTGTTTTTATATTTTCAGGGAGACATGTTCAAGTTTGCATTGCAGAAGTTGGATAAATAATGAAATCATCAATCTGTCATATTCTAGACTACAATGGTAATGAAGGATCAAAAAGAATACTCATACAAACAGTTCATAGAATTTTTTGTACATCAATCGCTCAACCTTCTAAGAATAAATTCAAGGCCAAGAATTAGTGAAGAAATTAGGAAAGTCTTGCAGTTATCAAACAAAACTAAAACAGGAGACTGGTATCTTTACTAGAATTACACATAAATAAGAATATATGGATGTGAGCGTGCCCCATATAAGCTCCAAAAATTCCTCTCAATGAGGATTTTTTACCAAGAGTACATCAGGCAAATTCTCAATGCCAATGAGGTCCAGTTTGTATCTGCCAAGAATAAATCTAAGTTCAGAATTAAAACATAGATAGGACCCTTCAATTGTAACAACAAAGCATCAGGGGAAGAAGCAGACATATTAATAAAAGGAAATAAATTCAACCTAAGTTTTACATGGTCATATGATCCATTGTGTAACATTTCTAAGCTAAGGGTAGAGAACAAATCTACACCTTATATTCACACCCACAGACCAGAGACTGAGAAATACATGAACCAGCTAGAGTGGACTAACAATAATCTACAAGAGGCTAAAGAAAATTTAGTGTCAACTTCAACATCACATACTCCTTTCCCATAGGAGAAAGCAAGAAAAATGACCAGAGAAGAAGAGTCACCTTCAGTGACTCACACGCCCATCAAAGAGTTCATAATCATGTATAGGAAGAGGACTAAGCTAAATCCCAAGGTAAATCCAGGCAAGGACTCAAAGTAGGAAGTCATCATCATCGACAAACATACACCTAATTCCTCACAAGTAGGTGATCAAACCACTCTCTCTCCTACCACATCTACTATTTCTCAAGATTTGCAGCGAGCTATTCAAACCAGCACAATTTCTAGAGGGGAGAAGGAGAAGACCATATTTGATACATTCAGGGAGATTAAATTGAAGAATTAAGTTTTGAAGACCAGTACATATAATCATCTCTGGAAGCAAAATTCCAGCTCTCAAAATAAGCTATTGTCATCCTTTGACTCTAAGAAAGGAAAAATGCAGATGCCTTCTTTGTAAGCACCTATTCCACAGCCCAAGACAACATCTGATTATAAAAATACCACATTTGAGTTTGATATTAAAGACATACATCCCATTGATCAAATGGAGATGCATAAGGAGACACGTGAAATGATTTCATCTACACTCACTAACACTATAATGAGTTTGTCCAAATTTCAAGTTTCTTTAGCTAATATCCTGTCACAACTCAAGATTGAGAAAATTTATTCTTTCACCAAATATTCAAGGATTAAGTCTTTGGAAGACTTAGTGATCAACATTGGATATGATCCCTCAAATATCAATGTTTCAAAAGAGGTTATTAAAAAGAAAAATGCTGACATATCAACATTGAGGAAGTAACTCAAATTACAAGCTATAGAGGACCCTTTGGCCAAATACATTGAAGAGATATAGTCCCAAAAATTAGACATGATGAAGCTCATCATGGAATGGAATTCTCATCTAAGGTAGATGGAAGAATAGATGCAAAATATGATAAAGTAAAAAGAGCAGGCTCCCAATCTGTCATTGATCACTTTGAATTTTGTACCTCCTAAATCTGTTCCTACAGCCACTCCTTCTACAGTAAGTAGAAAGCATGGAGCTGAACAGGTCACCCAAGCAGTGAAAAATATATCAATTAAGACATAATAAATAAACAAGCTTCAGGACCAAGTGAAATTGTTGCAAGATCAGAAATCTAGGAGTGATAGCTCACATGCCGTTGAAGCCCAAAGAGCATAAAATTTAATCGAAAGGTTTCATAATTCTGAGAGGGAGTCTAGCATTGCAAACACCTTGAGTCATTTCAAAGAGATAATTTGGATGAACATCATTGAATCCATCAAGGAAATATGGCCTTGCATACATATCATATTTGATCATAAGGAGATAATAGAGAAATTCAATGATGGAATTACAAAAATCAAGGCAGAAGTTGGAGATATGGCAACCACTACTAACAAAATTATTGAGTTATTAAATTCGAAGAACAAGTATGAGCTGGAGGAGTTAGGAGTGGATGATAGGACTAAAAAAAGTTTTCATGTAAATAAGTTTTTCACAAATATCAACCTTATTGTATAGCTGGAGGAAAAATATCATAGCTTATAAATATTTGTGAACAGATTTTTCAATAGGCTTGAAACTTTAACTCCAAAAAGTCTTCCCTCCTTGTTTGTAATCAATGAAAAACTAATGCACATAGAAGATTATGTAAATATATTGGAGACTTCTAGAGACACAACTAAGTTTTCAAACATCAAAGGCACGATGACAGGGAGAGTGTTCTTGGAGAAATTAACTCATGACCTTTTCATCCAACATGAGATAAACTGCATTTTTGTGGTAAAACCAACTTTTGCTAAGTATATTGAAGTGGATGAAATCTACAAGAGGTTCATAAAGTTAAATATCCCAGATGAAGAGTGATGACATAAGTTAACTAAGTTCCAAGATTAAAATGTAACAAAGAGTAGTCATCTACATCCAGCTCACAAGACAACACATCAGACATAATTACAGCCAGTGCAACCTACCAATAGGCCTACTCATGAACTAATTCCTTGAAAATAGTGCTAGAAAGCCAAATCACCCACATGAAGCCTATTGTTTGTAATATTTAGTGTATATTATTAGATTTAGGCTAATAATACCCTATCTGTTGAGACAAATTTGTAAATTTTAGTATAAATAGTCCGTTGTTTGAAGTATTACGGGTTGATTTCTGAACATATTTTTCCTACTACGTAATTGTAAATCCCATTTTTTGTTGGAGCATCAATAATACAAATACTTCTTTGAGGATTCATGTGGTGTAATTACTGGTGAAGTGTTTCTACTATTTTTGTGCATTCCACTATTATTTCCTTACTCTGTTTATCAGAATTCTTAATTGTAAAACAATAAATTTGATGAATAGGACATGTTACTTAAAACCACTTATTCTGGCTACTTTACAATTTAAATATTTTCTACTTGAAGACTGATAGAAAAATATTTAAATTCTTTTCAGTCTCAACTAAAATTCACTCTTCTACCATATCCATTATTGATTTAACATATTAAAGGAATCCAGTAAATGCAACCTATTTTCCCTTTTGTAACCCTTTTAAAAATTGATGCAAAATCCAGTTTTATGTTTGACTCTGTTGCCCAATGGGAAATGTAACATACATGTACAAGAAAAAACTTTACTTTTACCATAATGTTAATGTCTAACCAAATGAAACCTATGAAATTTTTTCCATAATATATATAACTTAAAACTAAGGATTATGTGGAAGTATTAATCATTTTCTTGTCATTTGTTTACATTGTAATTTACAAATCCTAAACCATAGCCTACTTGACTCCTCCGACACTTTATAGTAGGCTTTCATAATTGTTTCATTTAACAATGCCATACATACTAATATGTTGTCGCTAATGTATTTACAAAGTTAACTTGCCATACACATCCAACTCATTGTATCTTCGATCGAGAAGCTAGCTGGCACGATGAGGAGTTAAGGCAGTAAGTTTGGCATTAAATTCCATATGACAGTTGTAGATACTTCCATTACTCATTGTTGTTCTCGATGGTAACTGCGTTCATTTCCACCGTCGTATTCTTGGTAGATCGAGGGTCCAGCTTTATGGTGGGAGTTTGCCCTGATAACCACGCTATCCCTAGATTCCTTCCACCATTTCTCCATTTGTCTCTGCTGAGAAATATTTCCTTCTGAGCCTTGGTTCTTTACTCTTGAATCGAGCTTTGTGCGTCTGGTTTGGGTTTTCTATTCTTTCTAGTGTAGTCAGAATGAGTCTCGGTGTTGAGGTTAGAGGAGATATTCACGATGGTGTGTTACTTTGCGATGCAGGAGAGGTTCTGCTCACGCAATGTAGAGCCCGCCGATGATATTATGTATCCAAACCGCCATGGTTGTATCTTCAGAAGTTCGAGCTTGCAACCACAGTACTAATAGGTAAAAAGACACATTATCTATTTGTTTTTTATGGACTAATTATTTTTTTAACTGGTTTAGTGCTTATCCCTCTGCACAGTTTGTAGGACCATATCTTATTCCTCTTTATTTCTATCTTGAACTTCAGTTTGCCGACCCGAAGAGATGGAGAAACTTCCCCTTCATGTAATCTTCACATTACTCTGATCTTAATTTTATATATACACTTTTTTTCCATTTATTTAAGTGTTATTAGCTACCCCACACCCTAAATGTTTACTTACATAAGCTCTGTTATGTGTTTGTTTGTGTTAACAGGTGAGTCCCACTGATGTACATGAATGAAAAGCTTAATGGATCAAACATGGAGATAATTTTTCGGTTCGCCCCAAACTAACCATTAATAGCTTCACATTTATCTTACAGGTATTTCCAATTTAAGGAACTCATTTCTAGTCAAATAACTTCTGTCGAATTCCGGTGAAGGGTTTACTGGTTGGGTCTAATGTATAGTTTTAATCTGAGTTGATGTAAATAGACTGACTTCCTTTATGGCGGGTTTTAGACATTAGTATTACGGCCAGATCAGTAGGTCTTATTGTAACTCATTTTCGCTTCAGATTTATTAGTATGTGGAATCTAGATGAGCTTCATTTTTATTTTACCTTGTAATTGTAATCTTCTGGAACTGTTTATGCTTCCTCCAAGCTGAGGCTTGACCAAATTTGTAATATTTACTTATCTGTATATGAATGGATTTTCAAGTTCTTGTTCTTACTAATCTGTTATATGAAAGGCCATTTTTACATTCCTTTCCTTTTTAACTTTCAAGGAGAACTATTCTTAGTCTCCTAAATTCTGTTTAAGTTCTAAAAGAAAATTTCACTTATTTAAATAGTTGGTCCCTTCATTCTTTTTATTACAGTAAATATTATTCTTCTATTTATTTTTTCATATAGTAACTAGGCTTTTAATGTTAAGGAAATATTTATCGAGTCTTTCGACCGGCATACTTATTTATTCCCTTACAATAAAATCGGCATATAAGGGTTTCCACTCTTTTCTTTTGATTAAATAATTAGTGATGTTTTAATACTCTTAAGTATATTTCGAAAGCATGATCATACATATTTTATTTCCTGTCTATCTTATTCAATTATTTATTTGAATACTCAAGTGTATAGTTCATATTCGGGTAACAACTTATTGTACAATATTTCACCCAAATTAGTCTTCTTGCAAATATTACTTATTTCGTAACTGTAGAGTATTTTTGTTCTTTTACACTATTTTCTTCTAGAATGTGGTGACTGGACCACCTAGAAAACTATCTGAGTATAGTGAGAGAGGAATGAATGATACATTATGGGTTTCTTCCATTACCTAGAATCAACAATTCTATTCCGGCAGTAAGGATAAACTATTCTACTAAATTCTTGATCATTTCCTAACAGAACACAGTAACATGTTTACCTCAACTCTGTCACAGTTTTATCGATAGCCATTCCATATTTATAGATAAATGAATAAATATAGTAGCAACAGTAAATACTCTCTATTTAAAAATAAATTCATTTTATCTTTGATTTTTAAGTCCATGTTCCCTTCAATACAATATTCAGAAATTTAATTTATTCTACCATTCAAATACTTCTCTGGGTTCCAGTTTACTACTCAATCCAAAAAATATACCAAGTGCTTATATGTATAATACGCACTACTGATGATGTTCCTCCCAACCTTTAAGAGCGGCAATGACTTCCAACTCTTCCACCGTGCTTCGTTGACAGTAGAATTTTTCTGTTGTGACCTCAGGACTCCAGGTCTAGTCAAGCTAGAAAGCTTCAGTAATTTCTAAGTGATTTTCCACTGGTCTCTACCAGCTCAAGAAAATCTCCACTCTTCCTTCACTCCTGAACAAAATTCCTACCCGTCACTGGGATGAGTCTCTTATCCCCAGAGGAGCAGGTAACTGCTCAAACTGTCCAACCACCTTTCAGTTCTTGGAAAAACACTACCATCAGCATTTTTATTTTGAATTTCCTTAACTAATTTTATTATTTCATAATAAAAAGAAGGAAAATAAATTTTTCCAGCAACATAAAAATTGTCTCAGTATTTTTTCCTTAAACAATATTTAAAATTCATTTTAACTAGTTAGCAATACATGCAGTTGTCACAACTTCCCCCTGGAAGTAACACCATCATTGGTGTTTTACTCCAGTGCAATAAATAGATCTGGGTAAGCCTCGTGCACAAAATTTTATCTTCCCAAGTAGCCTCATCCGGGACGAAGTGCTTCCACTACACTTTAACCTGGGTGATGACTCTCTTTCGGACCATAATTTCTCTCCAGTCAAGTATGTGTTGCAGCTCGACCAAAAAATCGTCGTCCAGCTCTACCTGCAAACAACAAAGTTTCTTATCAATTTCTCTTATTAAAAATCATATTCCAAGTTAGGATTTTTTAATTTTATCCTACCTGCATTTTTTCCAATGAAGTACATACTTTGAATCATGCATATAACGCTTCAACAGGGACACATGAAACACATTGTGTACTCGTATCTATCTGGGTAAATCCATTTGATAAGCCACAGGTCCTACCCTTTCCAAAATTTGGAAGGGTCCACAGAACCTCGAAGCCAAATTGGCATAAGAGGTCCACCGCAAGGTACTCCTCTTGGGTTTTATCCTCACATACACATGGTCTCCCACTTTGAATTCTCGATAAGACCCCTTTTTATCTACATAGATCTTCTTCTAATCTTGTGCAACCTTTAGATTTTGTCTTATCTTCTTTAATTCTGATTCCATTTCAATAAGCATCTCTGGTCCCAAAATTAATTTTGTTTCGGGGCTGCTCCAATTTATAGGGGTGCAACACTGCCTTCTATACAAGGCCTCGAAAGCACTCATCTTAAGAGACTCCTGATAACCATTGTTGTAAGAAAATTCATCAAGATGTAAATAGTCCTCCCATTTGGTTGGTTGTTGCATCACATACATGCGCAACATGTCTTCCAACACTTAATTTACTCGCTCTATTTAACCGTCTATGTGGGGATGATAAGTTGTACTAAATTTTATTTGGGTCCCCAGACCTATAAACAGAGTCTTCCAAAATGCTAATGTAAACTCGACATCCCTGTCTGATATAACCGTCTTCAGAATACTACCTAGCATGAATATTTCCTTCATGAATATGTATGCTATTCGTGCAGTCTTGTAAGTAGACTGCACAGGTATAAAATGTGTATATTTACTCAATCTGCCCACCACCACCATGATGGAGTCATTTTGATTTTTTTTTTGTGGTAAACCTATAATGAAGTCTAGAGATATAACCTCCCACTTCTATTCAGGTAGTGGTATGGGTTGCAACAATCTTGCGGGATGTTGGTGCTCCACCTTCACCTGCTGACACTCCAAACATTTATTTAAATACTCATCAATATTTTTATGCATACCAGTTGTTGTGGAGGTAAATCCCCTCTATGGGCAGAGGCAGTCCCTATTAGCCCAGACCAGGTCTAGCAATAATCGTTCACGCTATAGTGCAGGTTCCTAATTGCAAATAAACCAACTAGCGATGACGACTTACCTGGAATCCAACGCTGTCACTTGTAGAGAAAGTAGCACTCCCGTTACTTAGCTCCAGCAAATCACAATCCTCACGATCTCCGTGATCGGACACATGTACACGCAAGAAACAAAACAAACGCAAGCGTAAAATCCAGTATATGCAACTATATGTCAGTCAGAGAAGACATAACTCAACATCATAATAAATAACAAGAGTGGAACCATAACCAATAGTCGCTTATCATTAATCAATCAAAGAAGAATACAAACATAGCTCTGACGCTGAATTCTCCTTCGGAGGGTCGTCGGCAGAACATGTCTCGATAAATCCTGTCAGGGATGGGACAAACCTCTCTCTTCGGATGTCTCGAAAATGATCTCCTTGCTTGGATTTGGCCTTAAGGGAATGAATCAAGGCTCTTGCAGCATTAGGCTCTTAGGAACTTGGAGACTAGCTATTCAGCCATTCAGCCCCTTCATCAATGGATGAAGGCTATATTTATAGAGGAGAGGAGGAGGTTGGGATCGCTACAATATTGGAAGGGAGGCCTTATCCCTTCGGAGGTTCCCCATAAGGTGGAAACAAAAAACCAAAGGAGGAAGGTCGTGGTTATTCAGTCGAAACCACTCCTGAAGACACATCCACGAAGTTGTTGTAATCGAAAATTCGCCTCTTTTTTTAAAAAAATTCCAAAAGCAGATTGGCACGGGTGCTTAACTGAGACAGAGTGCCAGTTGGCACGGGCTCAGTGTTAATTTTCCTCATTGGCGCAAGTACATAACGGGCTACCAGCGCCTAGGAAAAAACAGGTGTTTTTAGGGGTCTTGTCAGGAAATGATCAACAGAAGAAATGTTGTCCTCATGGCAAGGGATGCAATGATGGTATTTGCAAGGCATGACACTGCTTATTGGTCACAGAAGTGACCCTCCAATGGGCGAGATGGGGATTGCAGGGATGGTGAAAATTTTTTATGTAATAGATGCCCCCTAAAGCATGAGGCCTGAAAGAGAGAGAGGGGTGAAATTCTTTACGAGAACGTGTCCAACTGAAAACACCGTCGTCGGAAAAATTTTGTAGAGAAGTACAACTGATATCTAAAATACATGATATATGTGGTATGGGCGCAGCCATCCATAACAGAGTATACAATAATCCAGATCCAAGCTATGGTCGCAGCCATCCAGTGAGGATCGATAAATAGACTCAGGTATGGTCGCAGCCATCCAATCAGTGAGTCATGTAACTAATCATAATAATCCACAAAATCACAGCCTAGATTATAACAGACAGGAATCCAGGGTCTTGCGCTCCATCTCGACCCGAACAAAGTACAAGTTCAAGCATGCGAATATGTGAGCTGAAGTCGAACATGCAAGAACATCGCCTGATTACCAGCCAATGATGAGAGTTGTTAACAGACGCAAGAGGTACCACCATTAATGCCAATGGTCCTCAAGGTACTACAGGTACAATCTACGACATGTGAACAATGAGCTGACGTCGAACACCCATAGAATCACTCGATCGGAGGCCAATGATGAAAACCTCACGTCAAATGTGAAGAACCTGCCATTGAGGCATGCAGGCTCCAAGGTACCAGAAGGGAGTCTCTAGATCAGCTTCCTGGATAATGAGCTGAAGTCGACACGAAGTGACCTTGATCAAAGGTGGGCCATAGTGTTTCCCACATCATCGACACGAGACAGAGGAACATAATGTCTTTGTGAATCAAAATCAGATGAGAATCAGAGGACGTTTGAAATCTGCAGAGGTCAACTTCTCTTGAACATATAGGTGGCACGGCAGTGGATTTGGAAGTATTTGACATCAAAATATCAAAGGTCATGATGACGAGGCAAAGAGAAGATGAGAGGTCAAAAGGAATCACCCAAACCCATGGAGGAAAGTGGAAAACGAGATGAGATGTCTCCAACCCGACACGAATGCAAACAAGTGCCATGTTCAAGAGCGACATACTGCCGACACGAAAATGATGTTGGTTCCATTTTCCCCACCATTTCTGGCAAGTACCTCTTTATTTTTACACAAGCTTGAAGAGGATACAATTTTCTTGTCATATAAATCTATCCTTCGGACGAATCCATCCTAGTACATTTAACGAGCCCTAGGAAGGAGAAACTCGAATATCGTCATTACGACTGGATCCGATGTCATCAGGATTTAATGAGTCTGAAAAAGGAAGAACTAGGCGTCTTTTCATATTTAGAGAGTTTGAAAAGGCAGCGGCAAAGTAAACTCCAACAGTCCCTTTTCGTAAATAGTTCCTCAGATCCGAAAAGGTAGAAAAATTTGTCTGAGAAAACCTCCTAGTTGTGATAGGCTAGGGTATTCATTTTTCGTAAATAATCTATCCCAGCCTAAAAAAGGGGTAAACATATATTGGGTAGATGTCATTTCGTAGCCACTTTAACGAGATCGAAATGACAAGGGACTCGGAAATATTTTCATGTTTAGATAGTCAGAAAAGATCTGAAAGATGACTCCACTTGGAGGAACGAGTGGTATAAAGGGCAGCAACTGGTTCTGGTAATGGTGGAACTTCTCAGAACAAGTAAAGGTTAAGAGGCTGGCTAATAAGACCACTCATCGCAGCGGTTCCTCAGGAGTGGGTAAAACAACCAAGTGAAGGCATATGATCGGCCAAGCAGATAGTGACGATGGAGTGAGAAAACCAAGGTTCATCTGGCAAAAACAGGCTGATAAAATGGCAATCACAAGAGGTAAAATGGGAAAGGTTTCATTTTTACACAAGCTTGAAATCAGAAAACTCTACTTGAAGTTGGTTTCATTTTTACACAAGCTTGAAACAAAGATAAGCTATGCTTGAAACCAGTTTCATTTTTACACAAGCTTGAAACAGAAACAAAATATGCTTGAAAAAAAGTAAGCATGCCCCCAGCATGGTGACTCAATTCGAGGTACATGCCCCCCAAGCTTCAGTCCATATGAAAGGCAGATGGAGTGAAGTTTCAAGTTATGAGATCAAAAGAAAGACTCGACTGGGATTTTACGAGAACTTATCAAAGACTCAAATTGAACAGGAAAGTGTTTCATTATTTTAACGAGGTTGACACATTAAAAGAACTATCCTTGGATACCCTTGTTTCATGTTTGAAGGAGCTTGACACAAGACAAGGAACTCTGCTCCGAAGAGCTTGTTTCATTTTTTAAGGAGCTTGACACAAGAAAACAAGATATGCTCCAACAACCTCATCATAATGAACAAGAAGTCATCGCTTCCAAGAGTTCCACTCCCGATGGAAGGAAAACATCTTGGAAATTAGGACCCAATGCCCCTAGCACACTATGCATGATGACATCGTCACTCAGTACAGGCATGGGGTAGGTAGCCACATAGTTGACCTGCGGTGGGGGAGATACAACAGGTGGATAAAAACCAGGAAGGGATGATGGCGGTCCAGTTGCCACATCAGGACCAAAGAACGAAAGCTAATCAATGGTCACGATTCGTCCTTCATGTGGAAAATAGACCACATGAAAAAGAAAGGAGACAAGCGCTCCCATGGCATAGGTGTAATCACGCCCCAAGAGTAGATTGAAATCCAAGGGGCCTGGAACAACCATCACATCCATATGGACAGTTTTACCTCCCAATGTAACAGGTAACCTTGGAAGGATCCCTAACGGTTGACTCGTTCTTCTGTTAAATGCCAACAGATTCTGCATAATAGGTGCAAGCGGCGGCGAACTGAAAGCTTGCCAAGTAGTTGAGGATAAAATACTAACAGACGCGCCTTCGTCTATAATGGTGCTGGGTAAAACCAGGCCAAAGGCCTGTACTGTGATCTCGAAAGGCACATAAGACGAAAGGCGGTATCCTGCAAATCGATTCCAATCGAAGGAAGCAACCAAACTACTTGGAGGGGCTACCATCGAACCGAGATGGTCTTCCCCTGGTGTTGCGGAAGAAGAAGGAGCATCCTCCATAACCTCCATCTCGAAGGCGAGAGGAGTATCCTCCGGGACCTCCATCACGGGAGACGGAGGAGCTGCTTCTTGAGGTATAGGGACAAGAGAATATTTCTCCAAGTCCGAATAATCTGAAGAAACAAGAAGAACATGAGGGGTGTGAGATCCACTCTCAAAGGGAAAGACCTAGTCTACCGCAGACGGGGCTAGCTCAATCGATCCCACGACCAATGGTTGGTCAGGAATGGATTCCTGGATTTGAATTTTCGGGGGAGCAAGATTGACCAAGGATGACTCTTGACCAATCGCAGGATCAACAAGTGGAGGACTTAAAGAAAACTATTTGTAACCAGTTGGAAGGCATGGTGCAGAAACAGCCGAGTTGTCCAAAACTCGCTTGGCTTCATCCATATACGGACAAAGGTGAATGGCATGGTGCCCTTCACACAACTTACAAGGATTGGTAATATTACCCTGCTTCTTAAGAGTCTTACCAACACTAGTTGAAGACGTGCCCCCAACCTGACTCCCAGAAGCCAAAGGCAACGGTGGATGATCATTGGACCATACTTCAAGTATCTTGGGAATGCTAGGGCAGTCTCGAAGAATATGGTCTCCCGTGGACAACATGCAAGGGAACTTGACTTTCCGCGAAGGGTTGGAAGGTTTATCAAGAGGAGACTTCTTAGGCGCAATGGCCGCAGAGCTAGCCTCTCCTTTATCTACCTTCTTCTTCTTTGTCTTCTTCTTCTTAGCCACCTGGTTACTCGAATCCAAACTTTCACCAGGCGAAGTAGAAGAGGAGGACACAGAAATAGGTGAAGAAGGGGAGAGGTCCACCTTAGAATCAACATGATGTTGTTCAGGTGGAGGAATTGATTGAACAGAAGCCGAGACATTCGAGACCACAGAGGTTGAAAATAACCAAACAGGCAACCCAACAGTTAACCCGGGAAGGGACAACGTTGCCATATAAGGAGCACCAACATTTCCAAAAGGAGGAAAAGGACGAGGATTCCCATCGGAAGGGATTCCTTGGTTGCTGAACTCTGGAAAATTTTCCATTAGAAACAATCTTGAGAACAACACCCTAAGGAAACTAACTTTAACCAGGAATATTTCGTGGGAAGTTAATTTTTAAAACATTGAAACAAAACTCTACCGTTTCATCTTTTAAGAGTCGAGAAACGGGAAAAATATGACTCTATCACTTTCAGATTGGAAACAAGCGTGAAAGGACAAGCGCTTGATGACCTTTTCAAATTTAAAGAGTCAAAAAAGATCGAATGAATACTCAGGAATACTAGGCAAAGGGTGTACCAAATAACCGTTAACTGCAATATACACCTTGGTTTTAAAATAAAAAATAAATCAACCAAGGACTTAACGTACGTGCTGGAAATCTCCCCGAATGTTGTGTCCGGTGTATCATGGGTGTAAGGCGGCAGACTCGGCTTCCTATGGATAAAGGATAGAAACCTAGTGGGGTCTCCCTCTATATACGCTACGGTACAGGGAGCACAAGTCCATACTAGCATTGTGTAAAGCCAAGAGGCAAACGACAGCTACTAGGTTTAACGACGCCGGAACACATCTCTAACCTAGAAATCTAAATGTTTCGTTAATGTTTCAATGCTTCCTTAGGTAAATTGAGTAAATTTTATGGTTGATCTTCAATTATGTTTCGGTTTCAAGGCCCTACTGTATGTCATATGACAATCTCCTGTATGCAGCTATATGAGAAAAGAAAACTTTTCAATTCGATGAATGCTATCTAGTTAAGGGAAGAGCTTCAAACAATTATGCGACATAAAATAACACTGCAAACGAAATCTTTTCCAAACTAAATGACTTTCACTATCCAAAAGTAATTTCAAACATTCAACGATGCAAACAATGCAATGTGATCTATGCAAAATCATCTTTTTTGAAAACTATGCAATTGTAATCTATGCACAATTTCCTTTTTCCTTTCAAATAATAAGAATGCACTCAATGCATTTTTCAATGAAATGAGAATATACTTAATGCGTGCTTTCAATGAAAGAGAATGCACTCAAAGCGATTTTTAGCTTTCAATCATTAAACAATGTGATATAAGTTCAATGATAAATCTCAAAATACTCTTCAATGCAATGTGATCTAATTCATTTTAACAAAAAAGAAAACTTTGAGATGAAAACTAAATAAACGCAAATCTTCTTAATGAAGGATGAATACAAAAGAGATGTAAACAAACACTAAGAATGAAATCGTTGTTTCAAACACTTTGTCATGAAATCCCTCAAAAGGCGACAAGACATATGAGGTCAAACACAAAGAGGACTTCCAAAGCAAGAGATCAAAACAAGGCATTCATTCCCTTTTACATCAAGAAATCATGGAGAGAAGACATTTCAAACAATGAGAAATGTAATATATGCTCATACAGTGAAAAGACCGGAAGAGAAAGACACACTGGTGAAGGATTTAGGGAAAAAATCTCAATTTTCATACACCCTGAAATTGGCCCGACTTTGTCATTAACAACTAGCGCCAACTAGCGCGACTTGCTCACTGACAACTAGCGCCAATGCCCAATTGGCATGGGTTGCTAACTGACAACAAGCGCCAATGCCTGAAATGAAAAAACAAAGAATTTCTCCCAACCAAGACCAGACTCACCACTTCAAGCAGGATCTAAAACAAACCCAAAAGCAAAGTACTGACCAAAAGAAACTTCTGAACAAGGGTAAACCCTAGCACCTACAAGAGATGGTGCGACTGTCTGGCTGTAATCCGCGCTAGACAGGGGATGGCGCGAGTGATGAACTAGATACCCACGCCAATTGGCGCAACTGTCAGGGTGGAAACCACGCCAATCAAGCCAACCATGAAGGGATGAAAACTAGGAAAAACAGAGGTCAAATCTGATCCTCTGGGGCTGAACGAAAATCCAAACACTCATAAAAGAGCCAGCCAAAAGAGCTGATCAAGCAAGAAAAGTCAAGAATCGACCGAAAGACAAGAAAATACTCCAAGTGTTCAGTTCATAAACTAAGCCAGAGATTGACTGAAGCAGCATTGATCTACTTCGCTAATGCAGAGCAAGAGTGTTTCGAAGGCTATCTCGCTAACTTCAGGCTCCATCTGTAGTTTATAAAGCAAACAACAAGCTAACTCCCCAGCGGAGTCGCAAATTTGTTTTGGAGGTAAATACCCTCTGCGGACAGAGGCGATCCCTACTAGCCCAGACCGGGTCTAGCAACAATCGTTCACGCTATAGTGCAGATTCCTAATTGCAAATAAACCAACTAGCGATGAAGGCTTACCTGGAATCCAATGTTGTCACTTGTAGAGAAAGTAGCGCTCTCGTTCCTTAGCTCCGGCAGATCACAATCCTCACGATCTCTGTGATCGGACACTTGCACACGCAAGAAACAAAACAAACGCATGCATAAAATCCAGTATATGCAACTATATGTCAGTCAGAGAAGACATAACTCAACATCATAATCAATAACAAGAGTGGAACCATAACCAATAGTCGCTTATCATTAATCAATCAAAGAAGAATACAACCATAGCTCTGACATTGAATTCTCCTTCGGAGGGTTGTCAGCAGAACGTGTCTCGATAAAGCCTGTCAGGGATGGGAAAAACCTCTCTCTTCGGATGTCTCAACAATGATCTCCTTTCTTGGATTTGGCCTTAAGGGAATGAATCAAGGCTCTTGCAGCATTAGGCTCTTCGGAACTTGGAGACTAGATATTCAGCCATTCAACCCCTTCATCAATGGATGAAGCCTATATTTATAGAGGAGAGGAGGAGGTTGGGATCGCTAGAATAGTGGAAGGTAGGCCTTATCCCTTGGGAGGTTCCCCATAAGGTGGAAACAAAAGTCCAAAGGAGGAAGGCCATGGGTATTCAATCGAAACCACTCCTGATGACTCATCCACGAAGTTGTTGTAATCGAAACTTCGCCTCTTTTTTAAAAAACATTCCAAAAGCAGATTGGTGTGGGTGCTTAACTGGGACAGAGCACCAATTGGCGTGTGCTCAGTGTTAAATTTCCTCATTGGCGCGAGTACATAACGGGCTACCAGCACCAAGGCAAAAACAAGTGTTTTTAGGGGTCTTCTCAGGAAATGATCAACAGAAGAAATGTTGTCCTCATGGCAAGGGATGCAATGATGGTATTTTCAAGGCATGACACTGCTTATTGGTCACAGAAACGACCCTCCAATGGGCGAGATGGGGATTGCAGGGATGGTGACAAATTTCTATGTAACACCAGGCCAAAAATATAACTTTCTAATTGCAGTCAACATTTTCTAGTATCCTGGATAACCTACATAATTTCTACGATGATATTCATTCATTATCAGCTCCTTTAGGTCCACACGGTTTGGTACATACACCTTACGCTTAAAAGTTAGCATCTTATTTTTATCAACTCCATAACCAGATATACTTCCTTGTTTTATGGTTTCTTCCATTTGCTGCCATAGGAATTGATATTCTGGGTCTGTCTTTGCTTCTTCCTTCACTTGATCCAATAATTTGTTTTCAAGATGATTGTAGTATAGCTCATAGACGCAGTGCAGCTTCCTAATCAAAGCATAAACCACCATGTTTTCTTTACCTTTCACATGTTGGATGTCCATATCAAACTCACTTAGAAAGGCATTCAATATTCCCTGTCTAGAATTCAAACAAGCTTTTTTAGAATAACTCTTTAAGTTGTTATGATCTGTCTTTAGCACAAAATTTTTACCCAGTAAGTAATGTCTCCATACCTAGATTACATGTACTACTATTGTTAATTCCAGATCATAGGCTGAGTAACTTTGTTCATGATGTTTTAACTTTCTTGGTTTCTTGACTCATATGCCACTACTTTTCTTTCTTGTGATAAAACGTCTCCAACACCCTCTTTTCTTGCATCTATACAAACTTAAAATTCTTTGTTGGGGTCAGCTACCCTCAATACTAGCGCAGTGGTTGAAAGTTTTTTCAGCTTTTCAAAACTGTTCTGACACTCAACAGTCCACTTGAAAACCTTTCCTTTTCTCTGCAACGAAGTAATGGGAAAATAAATTATGGAAAACCCTTCAATAAATCTTCGATACTACCCAGCTAATCCCATAAAGGATCGAATGTCTGCCACATTTTGGGGTACATGGAATTCCACGATTGTCTTGATCTTCTCTGGGTCAACAACAATTCCTTCTGCTGAAATAACATGGCCTAAATACTAGATTTTTGTTTTAAAGAAATCACATTTGCTGAACTTAGTTATTTTCTTAGCATTTCCAGCATAATCCTCAAATTCCCCTTATGCTCTTCCTAGTTTTTAAAATAAATTAAAATGTCATCTATAAATATGAGTACAAAATTATCAAGGAAAGGATGAAATATCCCATGCATTAACCTCATAAAGGTTGCTGGTGAATTTGTAAACCCAAAGGGTAACACCACAAATTCATAATGCCCATACCTAGTACAAAATGCAGTCTTGCATATGTTTTCATCATCGATTCGGATATGGTGATATCCAAATCTTAAATCGATTTTAGAAAAAATTGTAGCCCCCTTCACCTGATCAAACAGATCATCAATCCTTGGTAATGGATACTTATTCTTCACTGTTAATTTGTTGAGCTGTCTATAGTCCATGCACATATGCATGGTTCCATCCATCTTATTCACAAACAAGACTGGTGCTCCCCAAGGGGACACACTCGAATGAATGTAGCATTTTTTCAACAGTTCCTGTAACTGCATTTTCAATTTTGTTAATTTAGGAACACTCATTTTGTGAGGAGCCCTTGACATAGGAGAGGCTCCTGGCATTAAATCTATGGTGAAAAGATGTCCCGCCTTGGTGGTAATCCAGGGATAATTTCTTGAAAAACATCCATGAAATCTTATACCACTGGTATGTTTTCCATCAGAGATGCTTTCTCCTTAGAGTTAGCATATCCAACCTGAATAGCATATATTTGGCACCCCTTCCTCATAAATTTACTCATTTTGGATGTTGTGATTGGACGTAGCTGTAATGGCTTCTTGAATCCCTGAATCTCCTTACGTGTTCCATCTTGCATTCTGTACTAAATAATATTTTCCTTGCAGTCCACTAAGGTCCAATGTTTTTCTAGCTAGTTCATGCATAGCAAAACATCGTAGGACCCTAATGACAGTATGTTCAAGCCCACTTGTAACTGTTGTTCTAAAATTTCCAAAGTATAGTTTGGAACCTTGGTAGTTACCTTTCTTTTTGCTCCTGTGGCTAGCTATACCAACCATGAATTTTTGAATTTCTATTCTTTTAATTTACATAGTTCCACTATTTTGGGACTAACATAACTTAGACTTGCACCTGGGTCTACCAAAATTGAAACATATTGAGACAGTAATTTACCTACCAACTCAATCATTATTGGTTGATAATCTGCTTGTCGATCCTCCAACATTGTTTTGATACGAGGAATGTTTCACACCACATCACCTACGGTAGAAGCTTCCAACAAGTTTGCAACTATGTCATTTCTTGCTCACTATGGGCAGGTTTTGTTATAGTGAGCCTCCCCACAGCCCCAACACTGTAGAGGTGCCTTGGTCACTTGGCCCTACTCAGGTTTTCTAGATGCCTCTGTAGGCTTTTCTTCTATTGGGCAACGGGTTCTTTGATGATTTCTGCCAAACTATTTGCTAATAGAATTACGTGCAAAGTTCTTAAAGTTACTGCTTTTGGCTCCTCTGAAGTTGGAGCTGTTTTTCTGTCATTTCCTTGGCTGCCAACTTTTTCCAACCTCCCCTTTAGCCTTGGACTGCTGATAGCACATTCGTGCCTTACGAATGGCTTCGTCCATGTTTTTGGGATTCACAAATTCAATTCTTTTTTTCATATGTGATGGCAGGCTGCTCAAAAATCTTTGCGCCTTAGTCTTTTCTTCTCGGAGATATGGAACATATTGTAACAAGGAGTTGAACTTGGTGATATATTCATCCATATTCATCTGTCCCAGCCATAAGTCATGAAATTATTTAGCTTTTTCATCATAGAAACATTCTATCAAATACTTGTCTTTAAATTATTGCTCGAATGATTCCCAAGTGACATCTTGTTCCTCAATGCTGCGAATATTATTCACTTCTTCCCACCACAGAGTGGTTTTTTCCCTTAACTGGTATATGGCCAATCTGGCCTTCATGTTACTACTATAACCGTACACCTGAAAGTACTTATTCATGTTTATTAGCCATGCTTTTTCCACTTCCTCAGCTACACCATCAAATGTTGGTGGTTTTATTTTTCGAAACTCCCCCTAGAGCTCTAATTTTTTCTTTTCAACCTCTTGCTGATCAAACAAGTTGCCGGATTTCGCCTCATTGTAATTTTTGTTCTTGTTACTTCTCTAGGATGGGCTTCTTTCCACTCTATCAGTGGTGTTTTCTCTTGTTTTTTGTTAATCACCTTCTTGCATGCCCCTGCTAGTACTAGGGTGTTCCACTTCTTGGTTTTGCTTATCAGACAGGCTCTTTAGTATCTTTTCCTGCTCTTGCATTAATTTTTCATTATACCTTTGAACTCATACCATCTCCTCCTGTAATTGTTGTATTGTATTCAACAGTAAGCTGGTTTGATGCTATTGTTCCTCCAACACTCTATCTGTTTGCTGGTGTTGATTGACACTTGGCTGAACCCACATCTTAGGGTTCACAACTGGATGAGCTTGGGGTTCCCCAGTGTCCTAGGGTGGTGGTTGCATTTTTCCCCTTCTCATGATGTTTTCTAAACTCCATGCATCAGTACACACACATCTTAATCGTTAGTTGACCCTTAGGGTCCCAGCGTATGAACCTGGATCTGAAACCACTTGTAACATACATGTACAATTTTTTTTTTACTTTTACCATAACATTAATTTCTAACCAAACTAAACCTATGAAAGTATTTCCCTAATATATATAACTTAAAACTAAGGATTATGTGGCAGTATTAATTCTTTTCTCATCATTTGTTTACATTGTAATTTACAAATCCTTAACCATAGCCTACTTGACACCTCCGACACTTTATAGTAGGCTTTCATAAGTGTTTCATTTACCAACGCCATACATACTAATATATTTTCATTTATGTATTTACAAATTTAACCCACCATACACATCCAACTCATTGTATCTTTGATCGAGAAGCTAGCTGGGATGAGGAGGAGTTAAGGAAGTAACTTTGGTATTAAATTCCATACGACAGTTGTATATACTGCCATTACTCATTGTTGTTATCGATGGTACCCACATTCATCTCCACCATTGGATTATTTCCAGATTGAGGGTCCAGGTTTATGGCGGGAGTTTTCCTTGGATAACCACGCTATCCCTAGATTCCTTCCATCATTTCTCCATTTGTCTCTACTGAGAAACCATTTCCTTCTGAGCCTTGGTTCTTTGCTCTTGAATCGAGATCTGAGCTTCTATTTTGGGTTTTCCAGTGTTTTTGGTGCAGTCACAACGAGTCTCAACATTGAGGTTAGAGGAGGTATTCACTTCTTGTGTTACTTTTCGATGGAGGATAGGATCTGCTTGTGCAATGTAGAGCCTGTCTGTGAGATTCTGTCTCCAAACCGCCATGGTCGTATCTTCAAAATACTGAGCTTGCAACCACAGTACTAACATGTGAAAAGACTCATATCTATTTATTTTTTATGGAATAATTATTTTTTTAACTAGTTCAGTGTTTATCCCTCTGCACAGTTTGTAGGACCATATATTATTCTTATTTATTTCTATCTTGAACTTTTGTTTGCCAACCCAGAGAGATGGATAAGCTTCACCTTCAGGTAATATTCTCATTACTCTGATGTTAAGTTTATATATACACTGTTTTTCCATTGATTTAAGCGTTATTAGCTACCCAACACCCTAAATCTTTACTTACATAAGCTCTGTTCTGTGTTTTTTGGTGTTAACAGGTGAGTCCCACTCTTGTACGTGAATGAAAATATTAACAAATCAAACATGGAGATAATTTTTTGATTCGCCCCAAATGACCCATTAATAAATTCACATTTCTCTTACAGGTATTTCCAATTTAAGGAACTTATTTCTAGTCAAAGCACTTCCGTCTAATTCTGGTGAAGGGTTTACTCGCTGGATTTTATTTATAAGTATAATCTAAGTTTATGTAAATACACTGACCTCCTTTCTAGAGGGTTTTAGACATTAGTATTATGTCAAGTTCAGTAGTTCTTATTGTAACTCATTTTCGCTTTAGATTTATTAGTATGTAGACGACCTTCGTTTTTATTTTACCTTGTAATTGTAATGTTCTAGAACTCTTTATGCTTCCTCAAAGCCGCGGCTTAACCGAATTTGTAATATTTACTTATCTGTACATAAATGGATTTTCAAGTTCTTGTTCTTACTATTTTGTTATATGAAAGGTCATTTTTACATTCCTTGTCTTTTTAACTTTCACAGAGAGCTATTCTCAATCTCCTAAATTTTGTTTAAGTTTTAAAAGAAAAGATCACTTATTTAAATAGTTGGTCCCTTCATTCTTTTTTTACAGTAAATAGTATTATGTTATTTCTTATGTCATATAGTATCTAGGCCTTTAATATTAAGGAAATATTCACCGAGTCTTTCGACCGACATACTTGTTTATTCCCTTATAGTAAAATCCGCATATAAGGGTTTCCAATGTTTTCTTTGGATTAAATAATCAGTGACGCTTTAATACTCTTAAGTATCTTTCGAAAGCATGATCATATATATTTTATTTCATGTCTATGTTATTCGATTATTTCTTTTAATACTCGGGTGTATAGTTCATATTCAGGTAATAGCTTATTGTACAATATTTCACCCAAATTACTCTTCTTGCAAATATTACTTATTTCGTAAATCTAGAGTATTATTGTTCTTTAATACTATTTTCTTCTAGAATGGGGTGACCGGACCACCCAGAAAATTGTCCTAGTATAGTCAGAGAGGAATGAGTGATGCATTATGGGTTTCTTCCATTACCCAGAATCAACAATTCTATTCCGACATTGAGGATAAACTATTCTACTAAATTCTTGATCGTTTCCTAATAGAACATAGTAACATGTTTACCTCAACTCTGTCACAGTTTTAACAATACCCATTCCATACTTATTAAAAAATGAATAAATACAGTAGCAACGGTAAATACTCTCTATTTAATAATAAATGCACTTTATCTTTGATTTTTAGGACCCTGTTCACTTCAATACAATTTTCAGAAATTTACTTTATTATACCATTCAAATACTTATCTGGGTTCTAATTTACTACTCAATCTGAAAATTAGACGAAGTACGTATCTGTACAATACACACTACTACTGATGTTCCTCCCAACCTTTAAGAGCGGCAATGATGTCCATCTCTTCCACCGTGCTTCCACCGAAAAGCTCAGGTTGACAATAGAATTTTTTCGCTGTGACCTCAGGACTCCAGGTCTAGTCAAGCCAGAAAACTTCAGGAATTTCTTACTGTTTTTCCACTGGTCTCTACCAGCTCAAGAAAATAACTTTACCATCAGCCTTTTTACTTTTACTTTCCTTTACTAATTTTATTTTTTCATAATAAAAATAAGGAAAATAACTTTTTTCACCAACATAACAATTGTCTCAATCTTTTTTCCTTAAACAATATTTAAAAGTCATTTGAAGTAGTTAACAACTAGTTAGCAATAAATGCAGCTGTCACAGGAAATTAATATTTAATCAAATAATTCAATTAAAATCAAACATTTCCCAATAACGGTCATACCTAGGCGCTAGCCTAATATTTATCCAAAACAAATTTAAATATTAAGGAGAGATCCCTCTCTGATGGCAGGGCTAGATCCCAACTTCCAAAGTGGTTTTGATGTTGTCTTTTGTGACTTATTCTTCCAATATTACAAATTACAGAATGATAACACACTCTCACTTTACCATAGATATTATTAACCATACCACACCATGGTTCAATACTCTGGCTCATCAATACCACATGCCCAACAAACCATATCTCATTCCATTGTAAAAATAATACTTACAATATAACAAGATTTTTAACCATGGATACTCACCCCACTCTACCATGGACATCAATAACCATACCATACCATGGGCTAGTACCACATGCCCACTCCATATCAATATGGAATAGATGTTGTAATTCCCTCTGATATTATGTTATCTAAACATTTTGATCTAGTCAAATTACATAAAAATTAAAAAATTAAATTATTTTGACTCATTTAAAATTACAAAAAATCAAAAATAAACTAAAAAAAATAAAATTAATGATTAAACCAACATAGATCCATCTTAACCTTGGATCTACAATCTCTTGTAGGGATCAAATCTCTTGAAGTGCAATACTTTCGTCAATTTTTCATGAAAAAAGAGGCTTGCACCTAAATGGATCTAGGCCAGTTGCAGCTCTACAACCTAGTATGGGGTAGATGTGTAGGAGTTAGATGTAATTTAAGAAAATTGTATGTAAATGTGAAGGAGTTAGATGTAATGTAAGAAATATTGTATGTAAACATTTCAAATTTCAACTCAATTGTAATCAATATATTTGTAATAATTATTGTGCCTATTAACTAAAAGTAAGTTATATTTACCAACACTCAAAAAAGAGGTATGGTAAATAAATAAAAATAAAAATAAACTATTTTTTATACTTACTCTAGAGGTATGATCAATAAATAAAACCTCTTTTTTATACTTACTTCAGAGGTATGGTAAATAAATAAAAACATAAATATATTAGAGGTATGGTAAATAAGTAAAACCTATTTTTATATTTACTCCATAAAGGTCTTGCAAATAAATAAAACTATTTTTTATACTTACTCTAGAGGTATGATAAAAAATGTATCCTTTGTTTTACATAAAAATATATCGAATAACAATAGAAATCAACATCTAAGTATATACCAAGTCTATGGGCTAGGTATATAAAAGGAGGTATGGTAAGTAAATATCACAAGCCAAATTATTTAAGTTTCTCTTGGATCTATGGGCCAAATAACATGGTACCTAAAAGAGGTATGGTAAATAAATATAAATATAATTAAACCAGCCTATATCCATCTTAACTCTAGATCTATCAAGAAAGCAGGGAGAGGTATCAAACCCCTCAAGGTGCAAACCTTTCCACAAGCTTTGCACTCATAAAAGTGGTTTGCACCTCTAGAGATTTGCACTCAAAAAAGTGTTTTTCACTTGATAGATCCAGAGCTAAGATGGATCTAGGCTAGCCTCTAAAGTAGTTATGCCCATTTTTTCTTTTTAATTTAATTTATTAATTAAAAAAGCATTATAGGAAAAGTGCAGAGTTATATTGTTTCTTGACATGTGTTATTGATGAGCCTAGTATTGGTGGAGTATTAAAGGTTAAGAAACTCCGTACTAAATTTGGTTAAATGGCCATGATAAAAAATCTTATATTGTGTTTTTAAATGTAATTATATGTAACTTATATGAATTAGAGTTAGGAAGGATCATATAAAATATAGAGTTAGGAAGGATCATACAATAAACACATACACACTATAGAGTTAGTAAGGATCATATTTGGGTATGAAAAACATTACCAAGTATTGATTGAAGTGGTAGAGAAAAGTATACCACCTCACTTTAATCCTCCTTCTCTATATCTCTACTTTTAATAACAACAGTGAATCAACTATTAGATTTCCTTTTGGATGGATTCCTTCATGGACATCCACCTGTATTCCTAATAGTGTTAAGGAAACAATGTTTTGGCTAAATTTAGCTTCCAAAGTAATAGTGGGTTATGAGGAGGTATATAGAGTCTTAGGACCGTTAATGATTTTCAGTAGCCTTTAGTTTAGTGGAAATTTCATAGGAAATACCTTTCACTTTGGATGTGTTCCATTGTTTTAGGGTTCTCTCTCTTCTAGGAGAAATTATTTGAAGGATAGTTTTGGTCTTACTGATGGTTATACTTTGGGAGTAACTTTTTTAGTAGTTACAATCCCTCTAGGGGCACCAATACTATTAGTATTAACTTTTTTATGAGTCCGAAAACCTTATGAAAATAATCCTTATGGAAATTACTCGATTTGTAGAAGCCAAAATGAGGGAGGAATACAAGGTGCATCTAGGATGCCTTTTCTCAGCCTAGATCCACATCACTATTCATAGTTATCATTCATAGAATCATTTGAATTTCTAAACCTACAAGTAATTATAAAAGATATTATTGTAGATGACATAAAATGCATATGCACTCCCATTAAATTACCCTAAAATATTGATGTTCCATGGACAGTTGGGATGATAAATGATTTTTAGAATTTTGGCTTCCGTGATCCGTTGAGTATCAAAATAGAATTCTTTCGGTAATGATAACATGTAAATGAACTTCATCAATGTGTTTCGAACCAACCGGTGAGGTTCATCTTCAAGAATTTCTAAACCTACAAGTAATGATAAATGATATTATGTCTTTTGGACATTTTTTGAGTTATTAGACTCTTTTATTTATATTATTTAACTAGAATATAATCCATAATTTCACATTCAATACTCCTAATAAACCTAGACAGAGTGATTCATCACTCTCCGTTAGTGTGCAAAGAACACTCCTTGATATCGACTTAAAGAGATGCGTTGATCATTAATGTAGATATTCGCATTGAGTTTTTCATATTGAATATTCTCTTTGTTTGCATTAGAACTAGATATGTAAGTTTATTGAGGGCTTGATATTCAATTTTTTCCTAATAAAAAACTAGTCTTCTCAAATTAATTTGGATAATGTGAATTAATGTTTCTTTTCAATGTAACTTTGAGGAGCATGTTACCTATTTTGTTGCTTAAGTATGTTATTTAGCATGTAGTGACCTAGGCTTAATAAACTAAAATTGTGAAGGTTTAATAACTTTGTTAGTTCTCTTTTAAGATTTGGGTGTAACTTCTTTGTAGAGACAATAAAGATTTCCCCCCTATTTAATATCATTCTCTTGCATCTTTGAACTCTTATTTGTTTGTTATATTTGGCTTCATTACCATTTCTTATTAAATAATATATGGAATATCTACGCAAAGAAAAATTGTAGACATTTGAATTTTTCATGCTAAAATGTTCCTTTTTTTAATTATCTTGTAAGCTTCTTTGGATTCGATCTACTAAATTACTTTGGTTTTCAATAAGTTTATTTTTAGTATGTTAGTTTTTGGGTGTCCCATTAATTCAAGTGGAAGAGATCTCTCTTACAACCCTTATCTTGGGTTCATCAAAAAAAATGTATTTTCATTTACATTTATATTTACATATGATTGGATTATTAAGAGTCATTATACATGACAAAGCTTCGGGCCTACCCTTTCAGGAAAAACAACCCAAAATAAATTATTAGTTATAATGAACTATAAATTTCACATTTATAGTAAATCATTATTAGTTTTTATTTATAGCATTATATGAGCAATTGAATGTAAACTTATGAATTCCACAAAAAAGAAACGAGAATTCAATGGGGTCTGTGAGGTTCAATAATTGCATATAGTGCTTGAGAGAAAGATCCTATAACATAAGAGTTAAAAATGAGGCTAGATTGGATGAATGTGGAGTGATATTTACAATTTGTTTGATTATTTTTTCTATTTTAATAGCACATGTATGAGGATATATTTTGGTAACAATTATCTATGACAAATCCATTAGTGGGGTTTTGTGATTATTTTCTCTACACAGGCATGTGATCATTATTTACGACTATTCCCTCTCTTGTTCAATTGTGAGGTGGTAGCTCTAGTAATTGATTTAGGAAATTATAGGTGGGAAGTTTCTATAACACTTACATGCATTATATAAACATATAAATGCTCCTAGGGAGAGATTGCACACCACTTACACCAGAACTTGCATTGATAAAGGATAGTATTTGAATGTTATGTAATTTCTTCTCATGCATTTTTTTGTTGGAATTAGGCTCCAATCCTCCCTCGCCAATTTTTTTATTACCCCTTTATCATTTTGTTTCCCTGTAATATCATGTTAGAATGATTAGATTTCTTTGATATTAGTTTTTTTTAGTTCGTCGTATGGTGATGTTTATACACAATTGTAACTCACCATGGTTAAATAAAAAATCTTTTGGTCTCATAGATTGTGAAGTCTTCCTCCATAAGAGGGAGGTCCACCATTACACATCAAAATAATAGATCTTATTATCATTAAAATTAAAATTATATAGTTAGGAAGGGTCATGTCTTGTTATGGACGAGACTAGAAAGTATTGATTGATGTGGTAGACAAGAGTACACAACCTCTCCATTACCTTTTATTATTATATGATATAAGAAATATCTGTGCAAAAAATTCTCTCAAATATTTGAATGTTTCATGATATAGTGGTCCTTTTTGCATGATAATTGCATATAGTGCTTGAGAGAAAGATCCTATAACATAAGAGTTAAAAATAAGGCGACATTGGATGAATGTGGAGTGATGTTTCCACTTTTTTTTATTATTTTTTCTATTTTATTAGCACATGTATGAGGATATATTTTGGTAACAATTCTCTATGACAAATCCCTTAGTGGGGTTTTGTGATTATTTTCTCTACACATGCATGTGATCATGATTTACGACTATTCCCTCTGTTGTTCAATTGTGACATGGTATCTCTAGTAATTGATTTAGGGAATTATAGGTGGGAAGTTTCTATAACACTTACATGCATTATATAAATATATAAATGCTCCTAGGTAGAGATTGTACACCACCTACACCAGAACTTGCATTGATAAAGGATAGTATTTGAATGTTATGTAATTTCTTCTCATACATTCTTTTTTGTTGGAATTAGGCTCTAATCCTCCCCCGCCAATTTTTATATTACCCCTTTATCATTTTGTTTCCCTTTAATATCCTGTTAGAATGAGTAGATTTATTTGATTTTAATTTTTTTTGAGTTGGTTGTATGGTGATGTTTGCACACAATTTTAATTTACCATGGCTAAATAAAAAATCTCTTGGTCTCATAGATTGTCAAGTCTTCCTCCATAAGAGGAAGTTCCACCATTACATATCAAAATAATAGATCTTATTATCGATGAAATTGAAATTGTATAGCTAATAAGGGTCATGTTTGGTTATGGACAAGACTAGAAAGTATTGATTAATGTGGTAGATAAGAGTACACCACCTCTCCATTACCTTTTATTATTATATGATATAAGAAATATCTATGGAAAAATTTCTTTCAAACATTTGAATGTTTCACAATATAGTGTTCCTTTTTTGCATTATATTTTATGTTTTTTGGATTATAATTATTTAACTACTTTGGTTTTCAACATGTTTTTTTGAGTATGTAAGATTTCTAGTGTTCCATTAATTAAAGTGAAAGGGATTTATTTTACAATCCCTAGCTTTAGTTATTCTAAAAAAATTAACTTACCATTAATATTTAAATATCTTTGGATTATCAAGAGTCATTGTAAATCATAAATCTCTGAGCCATACCCACGATAGTGTTTCATCAACAAAAACCCAAAGTAAATGATTAGTTATAATGAATTAGATATTTCATGAAATAGACTTTGAAATTCCATAAAACCTTTCAAGGCCAATTTATCCTTTTATATTTCCCTATAACATCTTTCTAGAATGTTTATAGGTGTTCTCTTTTGTTTTTTTTGTAGTTGGACATATTATGTTGTGTATAAAAAATCATAATTCACCATTTTTAGATAAAAATATATTGGTCCCATAAATTATGCATCCTTCCTCTGTAAGAGGGCGTAAGAGGGAGTGACACCATTACATATGTGATATAAGAATAATAGATCTTGTTGTAGGTGGATTTAAAACTATAGACTTAGGAAGGATCATATTTTGTTATGAAAAAAATTAGCAGTCATATGTGAATAATAGATCTTGTTGTGGATGGATTTAAAACTATCAAGTTAGGAAGGATCATATTTAGTTATGGAAAAGATTACGAAATATTTTTTGACGTGGTAGAGAATATTTTTCCACATCACTTTAATCCTCCTTTGAATCATCTTATGTACCCTATTATCAGTTGAAAATAATTATATTATTTTGTATTAATGGAGAAAAGGTTACACAAGTTGTAACGTATCTCCTTAGTTTAGGATTTGTTCCTAGAGTTTAGGAGTTTGTTTGCAACTTCCTGATTTCTGGTGATGTACTTAACGATGTAATTTCTCATTCATGAATGTAGAGTGAACGGAGAGTGATCTCTCAGTTTGAGTGTAGTCTCCAGGTGCAGTACTCACCTGTGAGCTACAACTCCTTTTCAATTCTGTGAATATTTTATCTTGGTATCGGAGCTCAGAGTGGGTGAGCCTGATCTTTTATTGCCTTTGTGGAAAAATCTCCTTTGTGGCCAATTTTCCTTTGTGGCAGAATCGCCTTCGTGGCTAAAAGTTCCTTTGTGGCCGTGTGTACACGAGAGTTGTGTGCTCATTGAGCTTTCTGCTTGACCGAGTAGGTGGACTGCAGTAAAACCTGGCTCACGGACTCATATTTTTTTTAATTTCTAAGCAGAAGGGGGTTGGCGTGCTTTCTGCGCTGAAATTCGCGCCAAGAAGTGCAATTGGCACGTCTGTTAGGCCCAAACCTGCGCCAAAGCGCCAAATCACGGGATTGGCACGGAAGCGCACGGAAAAAATGCGCCAAGTATTTTTCCTTGCATTGATTTCATCTGGGCACGGATTTTTCGCTCGGGAAGGCGCCACCTTACCTTTAGGGAGATCCATGAGAAGCCTCACCTTTTCTGGACGATTTGCAAGAGTTGCAGATTGGATAAGTTACGGATCTATCCAGGAGAGGCAGATCGGATCAGTTTTGATCGGATCAGATTTGTGGCTGTATTGGAAAACAACGAATTTTCTCATTGGAGCGAGAAGGATTAGCAGATTTGTAAGATATTGCTGGATCTGAATAGAGGGTATAGTTGGTGGATCAGGAGAACCAGCAGAGTAGTGGAAGATCGGTTTTCAAGATCTGACAGGTATTCATTTTTTTTTTTCTGAATTAGTTGGATAGATTCATTTACTTGTAGATCAGTTCAGAATGAGTAATACTATGGAATCTTATCTCCACGAGTCTGGAAAACTCGATCTAACTTCACGAACTGGAAGTTTAAGATTTAGACCTTGCTTGAGGGTGCAAATGCATGGTTGATAGTTACAGGTGATGAGCAGAGGCTGAATTCAAACACAGGGACGAATACACAGGAGCAAGAATGGGATAAGTGAGAAAACAAGGTGAAAGTTTTGCTGAAGATGCCTGTCAAGGACAACATTATCCCACATATCAGAGACTGTAAAATGTCCATGGAGATCTAGATGACCATCAAAATTCTGTATCAGACCCAGAACACAAGTCGAATTATGGCACTCAAAAGCAAGTTGTTTTCAATGAACATGGACGAAAGTGAGACTTCTACTGCATTTATCACGCGAGTTAAAGATGTGAAAGACGGATTGGGAGACATCGGAGAGAAGGTGTCTGACCTTGATCTTGTCACAATCACACTGAATGGGATGAGAGATGAATATCAAATGTTCATCACTGGATTGGAGGCAAGGGAGAAAGCACCTACATTTGAAGATCTGACAGGGATCTTGCTGCAAGAGGAGGAGTGGCGATTGGAGGTAAGGGAGAAAGCACCTACATTTGAAGATCTGACAGGGATCTTGCTGCAAGAGGAGTGGCGACAGAATTTGAAACCCCAGAGTGATGATCTTGCTCTGATGGTGAAACGACGATCATTCAGAGGGAAGCAGCCACGGCAGCAATGATAGGCGCAACTGCAGCAGAGAGGAGGTATATCGTAGAAGGGTCCGTATAAAGGTATGTATGTAAATAATCCTGTAAAAATATGTTATTATTGTGGAAAGAAGGGTCATATACAGATGGAATGCCTTAAGAAGCAGGAAGATGATGCAAAGAAAATTTTGGCAATAGCGAAGAACAAAGGATATTTTGTTGAAGAAGATGAAGATCTCAGTCATGAATTTCGACTGTTCATAGTCGACTGTGCCCTTTCAGCATCCAATGAGGACGACATCAGGAATGTCGATTCCGGTGCATCCTCTCACATGACAGGTAAAAAGGAATATTTTGAAAATCTTGAAGAAAGTACATATGGATCAAAAATTTATTTAGGAGATGATAGTGGATACGAGATTAGAGGCTATGGGGATATTCCAGTCAAGTTACCAAATGGTGAAATTATTCGTCTTAAAAATGTTTTATATGTACTTGGAATTAAGAAAAATTTGATATCTATATCCATGATAACTGATCAAGATATGCAAGTCGAATTCTTCAACACTCATTGTGTCATAAAGGATTGCAGGAAAGAAATTGCTACAACATGCGTGCACGTAGGAAGCCTATACAGACTGGATGTGAAGAGTATACCACAGCGAGCCATGGTTGCAGGTGGATCGACAACCGAACAACTCTGGCATTAGAGATTCGGTCATTTGAATTTGCAGGACCTCATGTTATTGCAGAGAAAAGGTATGGTCGAGGAACTCCTTGTCTTTCATAATAATAAGTTAAATTGTGATGGATGTGCCTTAGGTAAAATGCATACAGAACAGTTTCATGTGCATGATAGAAGGAAGGAAAGAGATATTTTAGAACTAGTGCACACTGACATATGTGGACTTATGCAAACGAGGTTGCTAGGTGGAGCATATTACTTTCTGTTATTTACTAATGACTGCACTAGATACTCATGAGTTTATTTTTTGAGTAAAAAGAGTCATAATTTCCAGTATTTTATATAATCTAAAACCTTGGTGGAAAAACAGTTTGGAAAAAGTATAAAAATTCTCCGATCTAATCAAGGGGGAGAATACAAGTTAGGGGAATTCATGAAATTATGCAAATATCAAGGGATTGTTCAGCAGTTTACAGTGCCACACACACCACAGCAGAATGGAGTGGCAGAGCGCAAGAACATAACCTTAGTGGAATGCGCAAGGATCATGTTACAAGGTAAGGGTCTTTCTAACAGTTTTTGGCCAGAAGCTATTAATATTGTTGTATATTTAAAGAATAGAAGTCCTACCAGATATCTTGGCTTCAAAACTCCTTTTGAAGCTCTATATGGACTCAAACTAGCAGTAAATCATCTAAGAGTATTTGGGTTAGAAGCATTTGCCCATATACCCAAAGCTGATAGGAAGAAAGTAGACCCTAAAGATATTAAATGCATCTTTCTTGGTTATGGCACAGAATTTAAAGCATATAAGTTGTTCAATCCTGAGTCTCATAAGATATTTTCAAGCAGGGATGTAGTGCTTCATCAACACGTTCAAGAAGGGAAAGATGACATTGGTGAAGATTGGCACATTCCATTGTTAATGGATGAAAGCAGCGAGGATGAATGAGAGCAGGAGCAGAAACAAGACCAGAAAGAAGAGAAAAAAGAAGATCAGGAAGAAGGTGATAATTCAAGCCCAATTAGATCCGAAGAAAACAAATTTGAGGTAAGTCCCCTACCAAGGAGATCAAGTAGGAAGACTCAAAAACCAGTCATATTGAAATACTATGCTTTGATGCCAAATATTTTTAACATTGTAGAGCCCACTAATTACAAAGAAGCTAGTCAATCTGAGGAATGGAGGGCTGAAATGAATTAAGAGATAGAATCTATTCTTAGAAATAACACTTGGGATTTAGTTGAACTCCCTAAGAATAAAACACCCATAGGATGTAAATGGCTGTTTAAACCAAAAATGAATGCAGATGGAAGCATAGAAAAACTAAAAGCTAGGTTGGTTGCGAAGGGGTACTCACAGCAAGAAGGTGTAGATTTTGATGATACCTTTGCACCTGTAGCAAAGTTAAACACTATCAGAATGCTTATCTCTCTAGCAACTAAACATAATTGGGAGCTACATCAGCTTGAGGTCAAATCTGCATTTTTAAATGGTGAATTAAAAGAAGAAATTTACTTGGTTCAGCCAGAAGGGTTTGTAAAGCAGGGGCAGGAACATCTTGTTTGCAGACTGAAAAAGGCACTATATGGCTTAAAGCAAGCACCCAGGTCTTGGTACGAAAATATTGATTCTTTCTTTTTAGAGCATGGTTTTCATAGGAGTTTGAATGACCCAAATTTGTATACCAAGTACAATAAGCAGGGGTAGATTATTTTTATTTCTTTGTATGTAGATGACATGATTATAACAAGAAATGCAGATAATTTAATCAAATAAATCAAAAGGCTGATGGCACAATTTTTTGAAATGAAAGATCTCGGAAGTCTCCATTACTCTCTGGGATTGGAAGTATGGAGAGATACTGGAAAAACTTTTCTTACCCAAGGAAAGTATGCTATAAATCTGTTGGAAAAGTTTGGCATGGATCAGTGTAGGTCAGCAGCGACACCATTGCAGCGTAATTTGAAGTTGTGCAGTGACGATGGAACTAAGGAGGTGGATGCCATGATTTATAGACAGCTGGTTGGGAGTTTGATATATCTCACAACAACCAGACCAGACTTGGCATACTCTATTAGTGTGTTGAGCCAATTCATGTAAAAACTTCTTGAAAGTCACTGGGTAGCAACAAAAAGAGTGTTGAGGTATCTTTGTGGTACTATTAATTATGGAATTTTGTACACTGACACATTTGATGTTATTCTAGCAGGTTTTTCAGATTCAGACTGGGCAGGTAACCTGGATGATCGAAGGTCTATCATAGGTTACGCATTCAACATTGGATTCTGGTTCATAGCATGGAGCAGCAAGAAGCAAAGTACTATAGCAATGTCTTCATCTGAAGCTGATCAAGCATTGTATGCAGCAACGTGTGAAGCGATCTGGTTGAGAATGCTTCTCAATGATGCAGGAGAAGAACAAAAGAACTCTACTTCCATCAAAAGAGACAACCAGAGCACTATTAAATTATCATACAATCCAGTGTTTCATAAAAACACCAAACATATAGACACTCGTTCCATTTTGTGAGAGAGAAACTACAGTCAAAAGAAATTATTGTTGAATATTGTAAAACTTGTGACAATGTGGCTGATATTTTTACTAAGCCTCTTGCACGTGTGAAGTTTGAATTGTTTAGAAGGATGCTAGGAGTTCAGGATAATCCTTTCTCCATTAAGGGGGGGAGTTGAAAATAATTATATTATTTTGTATTAATGGAGAAAAGGTTACACAAGTTGTAACGTATCTCCTTAGTTTAGGATTTGTTCCTAGAGTTTAGGAGTTTGTTTGAAACTTCCTAATTTCTGGTGATGTACTTAATGATTTAATTTCTCATTCATGAATGTAGAGTGAATAGAGAGTGATCTCTCATTTTGAGGGTAGTCTCCAGGTGCAGTACTCACCTGTGAGCTACAACTCCTTATTTTCAATTCTGTGCATATTTTATATTGGTATCGGAGCTCAGAGTGGGTGAGCCTGATATTTTATTGCCTTTGTGGCTGAATCGCCTTTGTGGCCAATTTTCCTTTGTGACAGAATCACCTTCATGGCTAAAAGTGCCTTTTTGGTCGCGTGTACATGAGAACTGTGTGCTCACAGAGCTTTGTGCTCGACCGAGCAGGTGAACTGCAGTAACACCTGGCTCACGGACTCAGATTTTTTTTTAATTTCTCAGCAGAAAGGGTTTGGCGCGCTTTCTGCGCTGACAGTCGCGCCAAGAAGCGCAATTGGTGCGTCTGTTAGGCCCAAACCCGTGCCAACGCGCCAAATCACGGGATTGGCGTGGAAGCGCACGGAAAAATCGCGCCAAGTATTTTTCCTTGCATCGATTTCATATGGGCGCGGATTTTTCACTCAAGAAGGTGCCACCTTACCTTCAGGGAGATCCGTGGGAAGCCTCACCTTTGCTAGATGATTTGCGGGAGTTGCAGATCGGAGAAGTTGCGGATCTGTCCGGGAGAGGCAGATAAAATCAGATTTGTGGCTGTATTGGAAAACAACGAATTTTCTCATTGGAGCGAGAAGGATTTGTATATTTTTCAAATATTGTTGGATCTGAATCGAAGATACAATTGGTGGATCAGGAGAACCAGCAGAGTAGTGGCAGATCGGTTTTCAAGATCTGACAGGTATTCATTTTTTTTTTCTGAATTAGTTGGATAGATTCATTTACTTGTAGATCAATTCAGAATGAGTAATACTATGGAATATTATCTCCACGAGTCTGGAAAACTCGATGGATCTAACTTCATGAACTGGAAGTTTAAGATTCAATCCTTGCATGAGGGTGCGAATGCATGGTCTATAGTTATAGGTGATGAGCAGAGGCCAAATTCAAACACAGGGATGAATACACAAGAGCAAGAATGGGATAAGCGAGAAAAAAAGGCCAAATTTTTGCTGAAGATGCCCGTCAAGGACAACATTATCCCACATATCAGAGACTGTAAAACGTCCGCGGAGATCTGGACGACCATCATAAGTCTGTATGAGACCTAGAACACAAGTCGAATTATGGCACTCAAAAGCAAGTTGTTTTCAATGAAGATGGACGAAAGTGAGACTATTGCTACATTTATCGTGCGAGTTAAAGATGTGACAGATGGATTGGGAGACATCAGAGAGAAGGTGTCTGACACTGATCTTGTCACAATCACGCTTAATGGGATGAGAGATGAATATCAAATGTTCATCACTGGATTGGCGGCAAGGGAGAAAGCGCCTACATTTGAATATCTCACAGGGATCTTGCTACAAGAGGAGGAGCGGCGGAAGAATTTGAAACCCTAGAGCGATGATCTTTCTCTGATGGTGAAACGACGATCATTCAGAGGGAAGAAGCCACAGAAAAAATCACAGTCACAACTGCAGTAGAGAATAGGTATACCGCAGAAGGGTCCGTATAAATGTATGTCTGTAAATAATCCTGTAAAAATATGTTATTTTTGTGGAAAGAAGGGTCATATACAGATGGAATGCCTTAAGAAGTAGGCAGATGATGCGAAGAAAAAGTTGGCAATAACGAAGAACAGAGGATATTTTGTTGAAGAATATGAAGATCTCAGTCACGAATTTCGACTGTTCACAGTCGACTGTGCCCTTTCAGCATCAAATGAGGACGACATATGGTATGTCGATTCCGGTGCATCCTCTCACATGATAGGTAAAAAGGAATATTTTGAAAATCTTGAAGAAAGTACATATGGATCAAAAATTTATTTAGGAGCTGATAGTGGATACGAGATTAGAGGCTATGAGGATATTCCAGTCAAGTTACCAAATGGTGAAATCAATCATCTTAAAAATGTTTTATCTGTACCAAGAATTAAGAAAAATCTGATATCTGTATCCATGATAACTGATCAAGATATGTAAGTCGAATTCTTCAAGACTCATTGTGTCATAAAGGATTGCAAGAAAGAAATTGTTGCAACAGTTGTGCGCGTAGGAATCCTATACAGACTGGATGTGAAGAGTATACCATAGCGAGCCATGGTTGCAGGTGGATCGACAGCCGAACAACTCTAGCATCAGAGATTCGGTCATTTGAATTTGAGGGACCTCATGTTATTGCAGAGAAAAGGTATGGTCGAGGGACTCCTTGTATTTCATAGTACTCAGTTAAATTGTGATGGATGTGCCTTAGGTAAAATGCATACAGAACAGTTTCCTGTGCATGATAGAAGGAAGGAAAGAGATATTTTAGAACTAGTGCACACTGACATATGTGGACCTATGCAGACGAGGTCGCTAGGTGGAGCATATTACTTTCTGTTATTTACTGATGACTGCACTAGATACTCATGGGTTTATTTTTTGAGTAAAAAGAGTCAGACTTTCCAGTATTTTATAGAATTTAAAACCTTGGTGGAAAAATAGTTTGGAAAAAGTATAAAAATTCTCCGATCTGATCAACGGGGAGAATACAAGATAGGGGAATTCATGAAATTATGCAAATCTCAAGGGATTGTTTAGCAATTTACAGTGCCACACACACCACAGCAGAATGGAGTGGCAGAGCGCAATAACAGAACCTTAGTGGAATGCGCAAGGAGCATGTTACAAGGTAAGGGTCTATCTAATAGTTTTTGGGCAGAAGTTATTAATACCGCTGTATATTTAAAGAACAGAAGTCGTACCAGATATCTTGGCTTAAAAACTCCTTTTGAAGCTCTATATGGACTCAAACCAGCAGTAAATCATCTACGAGTATTTGGGTCAAAAGCATTTTCCCATATACTCAAAGCTAAAAGGAAGAAATCAGACCTTAAAGCTATTAAATGCATCTTTGTTGGTTATGGCACAGAATTTAAAGCATATAAGTTGTTCAATCCTAAGTCTCATAAGATATTTGCAAGCAGGGATGTAGTGCTTCATCAACAGGTTCAAGAGGGGAAAGATGACATTGGTGAAGATTGGCACATTGCATTGTTAATGGATGAAAGCAGCGAGGATGAACGAGAGCAGGAGCAGAAACAGGAGCAGAAAGAAGAGTAGAAAGAAGAGCAGGAAGAAGGTGATAATGCAAGCCCAATTAGATCTGAAGAAAAAAAATTTGAGGTAATTCCCCTACCAAGGAGATCACGTAGGAAGACTCAAAAACCAATTAGATTGAAAGAATATGCTTTGATGCCAAATATTTTGAACATTGTAGAGCCCACTAATTACAAAGAAGCTAGTCAATCTGAGGAATGGAAGGCTGAAATGAATGAAGAGATAGAATCTATTCTTAGAAATAACACTTGGGATTTAGTTGAACTGCCTAAGAATAAAACACCCATAGGATGTAAATGGCTATTTAAACCAAAAATGAATGCAGATGGAAGCATAGAAAAACTAAAAGCTAGGCTGGTTGCAAAGGGGTACTCACAGCAAGAAGGTATAGAATTTTTTTGATACCTTTGCACCTGTATCAAAGTTAAACACTATCAGAATGCTTATCTCTCTAGCAACTAAACATAATTGGGAGCTACATCAGCTTGATGTCAAATCTGCATTTTTAAATGGTGAATTAAAAGAAGAAATTTACTTGGTTCAGCCAGAAGGGTTTGTAAAGCAGGGGCAGGAACATCTTGTTCGCGGACTGAAAAAGGCACTATATGGCTTAAAGCAAGCACCCAGGTCTTGGTACGAAAATATTGATTCTTTATTTTTAGAGAATGGTTTTCATAGGAGTTTGAATGACCCAAATTTGTATACCAAGTACAATAAGCAGGGGTATATTATTTTGATTTATTTGTATGTAGATGACATGGTTATAACAGGAAATGCAGATAATTTAATCAAAGAAATCAAAAGGCTGATGGCACAAGTTTTTGAAATGAAAGATCTCAGAAGTCTCCATTACTTTCTGGGATTGGAAGTATGGAGAGATACTAGGAAAAGTTTTCTTACCCAAGGAAAGTATGCTAGAAATATGTTGGAAAAGTTTGGCATGGATCAATGTAGGTCAGCAGCGACACCATTGCAGCATAATTTGAAGTTTTGCAGTGACGATGGAACTAAGGAGGTGGATGCCATGATGTATAGAAAGCTGGTTGGGAGTTTGATATATCTCACAACAACCAGACTAGACTTGGCATCCTCTGTTAGTGTGTTGAGCCAATTCATGTCAAAACCGCTAAAAAGTCACTGGGTAGCAGCAAAAAGCGTGTTGAGGTATCTTTGTGGTACTGTTAATTATGGCATTTTGTACACTGACACATCTGATGTTATTCTAGCAGGTTTTTCAGATTCAGACTGGGCAGGTAACCTGGATGTTCGAAGGTCTATCATAGGTTACGCATTCAACATTGGATCTGGGGTCATAGCATGGAGCAGTAAGAAGCAAAGTACTGTAGCATTGTCTTCATGTGAAGCTGAGTATCAAGCATTGTGTGCAGCAACGTGTGAAGTGATCTAGTTGAGAATGCTTCTCAATGATGCAGAAGAAGAACAAAAGAACTCTACTTCCATCAAAAGAGACAACCAGAGCACTATTAAATTAGCATACAATCCAGTGTTTCATAAAATCACTAAACATATAGACACTCAGTTCCATTTTGTCAGAGAGAAACTACAGTAAAAAAATTTTATTGTTGAATATTGTAAAACTTGTGACAATGTGGCTGATATTTTTACTAAGCCTCTTGCACGTGTGAAGTTTGAATTGTTTATAAGATGTTAGGAGTTCAGGATAATCCTTTCTCCATTAAGAGGGGGAGTTGAAAATAATTATATTATTTTGTATTAATGGAGAAAAGGTTACACAAGTTGTAACATATCTCCTTAGTTTAGGATTTGTTCCTAGAGTTTAGGAGTTTGTTTGCAACTTCCTAATTTCTGGTGATGTACTTAATGATGTAATTTCTCATTCATGAATGTAGAGTGAATGGAGAGTAATCTCTCATTTTGAGAGTAGTCTCCAGGTGCAATACTCACCTGTGAGCTACAACTCCTTCTTTTCAATTCTGTGCATATTTTATCTTGGTATCAGAGCTCAGAGTGGGTAAGCCTGCTATTTTATTGCCTTTGTGGCTGAATCGCCTTTGTGGCCAATTCGCCTTTGTGGCAGAATCCCCTTAGTGGCTAAAATTGCCTTTGTGGTCGCGTGTACATGAGAGTTGTGTGTTCACAGAGCTTTGTGCTCGACCGAGCAGGTGGACTGCAGTAACACCTGGCTCATGGACTTAGATTTTTTTTAATTTCCGAGTAGAAGGGGGTTGGTGTGCTTTCTGCGCTAACAGTCATGCCAAGAAGCGCAATTGGCGCGTCTGTTAGGCCCAAACCCGCTCCAACACACCAAATCACGGGATTGGCGCGGAAGCGCACGGAAAAATCGTGCCAAGTATTTTTCCTTGCATCGATTTCATCTTGGCACGGATTTTTCGCTCAGGAAGGTGCCACCTTACCTTCAGGGAAATCCGCGGGAAGCCTCACCTTTGTTGGACGATTTGTGGGAGTTGCAGATCGGAGAAGTTGCGGATCTGTCCGGGAGAGGCAGATCGGATCATATTTGTGGCTGCATTGGAAAACAACGAATTTTCTCATTGGAGCGAGAAGGATTTGCAGATTTGTCAAATATTGTTGGATCTGAATCGAAGATACAGTTGGTGGATCAGGAGAACCAGCAAAGTAGTGGCAGATCGGTTTTCAATATCTGACAGGTATTCATTTTTTTTTTTCTAAATTAATTGGATAGATTCATTTACTTGTAGATCAGTTCAGAATGAGTAATACTATGGAATATTATCTCCACGAGTTTGGAAAACTCGATGGATATAACTTCACAAACTAGAAGTTTAAGATTCAGACCTTGCTTGAGGGTGTGAATGCATCATCGATAGTTACAGGTGATGAGCAGAGGCCAAATTCAAACACAGGGACGAATACACATGAGCAAGAATGGGATAAGAGAGAAAAAAAGGCGAAAGTTTTGCTGAATTTGTCCGTCAAGGACAACATTATCCCACATATCAGAGACTGTAAAACATCCAAGGAGATCTGGACGACCATCAAAAGTCTGTATCAGACCCAGAACACAAGTCGAATTATGGCACTCAAAAGAAAGCTTTTTTCAATGAAGATGGACGAAAGTGAGACTACTGCTTCATTTATCATGCGACTTAAAGATGTGAAAGATGGATTGGAAGACATCATAGAGAAGGTGTCTGGCCCTGATCTTGTCACAATCACGCTGAATGGGATGAGAGATGAATATCAAATGTTCATCACTGGATTGGCGGCAAGGGAGAAAGCGCCTACATTTGAAGATCTGACAGTGATCTTGCTGCAAGAGGAGGAGCAGCGGAAGAATTTGAAACCCCAGAGCAATTATCTTGCTCTGATGGTGAAATGGCGATCATTCAGAGGGAAGCAGCCACAGCAGCAATCACAGTCGCAACTGCAGCAGAGAGGAGGTATATCGCAGAAGGGTCCTTATAAATGTATGTCTGTAAATAATCCTGTAAAAAGATGTTATTATTGTGGAAAGAAGGGTCATATACAGATGGAATTCCTTAAGAAGCAGGCAGATGATGCAAAGAAAAAGTTGGCAATAGTGAAGCACAGAGGATATTTTGTTGAAGAAGATGAAGATCTCAGTCACGAATTTCGACTGTTCACAGTCGACTGTGCCCTTTCAGCATCTAATGAGGACGACATCTGGTATGTCGATTCCGGTGCATCCTCTGACATGACAGGTAAAAAGGAATATTTTGAAAATCTTGAAGAAAGTACATATGGATCAAAAATTTATTTATGAGATGATAGTGGATACGAGATTAGAGGCTATGGGGATATTCCAGTCAAGTTACCAAATGGTGAAATCAGTCGTCTTAAAAATGTTTTATATGTACCTGGAATTAAGAAAAATCTGGTATCTGTATCCATGATAACTGATCAAGATATGCAAGTCGAATTCTTCAAGACTCATTGTGTCATAAAGGATTGCAGGAAAGAAATTGTTGCAACAGGCGTGCGCGTAGGAAGCCTATACAGACTAGATGTGAAGAGTATACCACAATGAGCCATGGTTGCAGGTGGATTGACAGCCGAACAACTCTGGCGTCATAGATTCGGTCATTTGAATTTGCAGGACCTCATGTTATTGCAGAGAAAAGGTATGGTCGAGGGACTCCCTGTCTTTCATAATACTCAGTTAAATTGTGATGGATGTGCCTTAGGTAAAATGCATATAGAACAGTTTCCTGTGCATGATAGAAGGAAGGAAAGAGATATTTTAGAACTAGTGCACACTGACATATGCGGACCTATGCAGACAAGGTCGCTAGGTGGAGCATATTACTTTCTGTTATTTACTGATGACTGCACTAGATACTCATGGGTTTATTTTCTGAGTAAGAAGAGTCAGAATTTACAGTATTTTATAGAATTTAAAACCTTGGTGGAAAAACAGTTTGGAAAAAGTATAAAAATTCTTCGATCTGATCAAGGGGGAGAATACAAGTTCGGGGAATTCATGAAATTCTGCAAATCTCAAGGGATTTTTCAGCAGTTTATAGTGCTACACACACCACAGCAGAATGGAGTGGCAGAGCGCAAGAACAGAACCTTAGTGGAATGCGAAAGGAGCATGTTACAAGGTAAGGGTCTATCTAATATTTTTTGGGCAGAAGCTATTAATACTGCTGTATATTTAAATAACAGAAGTCGTACCAGATATCTTGGCTTCAAAACTCCTTTTGAAGCTCTATATGGACTCAAACCAGCAGTAAATCATCTAAGAGTATTTGGGTCAAAAGCATTTTCCCATATACCCACAGGTGATAGGAAGAAATTAGACCCTAAAGCTGTTAAATGCATCTTTTTTTGTTATGGCACAGAATTTAAAGCATATAAGTTGGTCAATCCCGAGTCTCATAAGATATTTGCAAGCAGGGATGTAGTGTTTCATGAATAGGTTCAAGAAGGGAAAGATGACATTGGTGATGATTGGCACATTCCATTGTTAATGGATGAAAGCAGCGAGGATGAACGAGAGTAGGAGCAGAAAGAAGAGCAGGAATAAGGTGATAATGCAAGCCCAATTAGATCCGAAGAAAACAAATTTGAGGTAAGTCCCCTACCAAGGAGATCAAGTAGGAAGACTCAAAAACCAGTCAGATTGAAAGACTATGCTTTGATGTCAAATATTTTGAACATTGTAGAGCCCACTAATTACAAAGAAGCTAGTCAATCTGAGGAATGGAGGGCTGTAATGAATGAAGAGATAGAATCTATTCTTAGAAATAAAACTTGGGATTTAGTTGAACTGCCTAAGAATAAAACACCCATAAGATGTAAATGGCTATTTAAACCAAAAATGAATGCAGATGGAAGCATATAAAAACTAAAAGCTAGGTTGGTTCCAAAGGGGTACTCACAGCAAGAAGGTATAGATTTTGATCATACCTTTGCACCTGTAGCAAATTTAAACACTATCAGAATGCTTATCTCTCTAGCAACTAAACATAATTGGGAGCTACATCACCTTGATGTCAAATCTGCATTTTTAAATGGTGAATTAAAAGAAGAAATTTACTTGGTTCAGCCAAAAGGGTTTGTAAAGCAGGGGCAGGAACATCTTGTCTGCAGACTGAAAAAGGCACTATATGGCTTAAATGAGGCACCCAGGTCTTGGTACGAAAAAATTGATTCTTTATTTTTAGAGCATGGTTTTCATAGCAGTTTGAATGACCCAAATTTGTATACCAAGTACAATAAGCAGGGGCGGCTTGTTTTTATTTCTTTGTATGTAGATGACATGATTATAATAGGAAATGCAGATAATTTAATCAAAGAAATCAAAAGGCTAATGGCACAAGTTTTTGAAATGAAATATCTCAGAAGTCTCCATTATTGTCTGGGATTGGAAGTATGGAGAGATAATGGGCAAACTTTTCTTACCCAAGGAAAGTATGCTAGAAATCTATTGGAAAAGTTTGGCATGGATCAGTGTAGGTCAGCAGCGACACCATTGCAGCAGAATTTGAAGTTTTGCAGTGACGATGGCACTAAGGAGGTGGATGCCACGATGTACAGACAGCTAGTTAGGAGTTTGATATATCTCACAACAAACAGACCAGACTTGGCATACTTTGTTAGTGTGTTGAGCCAATTCATGTCAAAACTGCTTGAAAGTCACTGGGTAGCAGCAAAAAGCGTGTTGAGGTATCTTTGTGGTACTGTTAATTATGGAATTTTATACACATACACATCTGATGTTATTCTAGCGGGTTTTTCAGATTCAGACTGGGCAGGTAACCTGGATGATCGAAGGTCTATCACAGGTTACGCATTCAGCATTGGATCCGAGGTCATAGCATGGAGCAACAAGAAGCAAAGTATCGTATCATTGTCTTCATGTGAAGCTGAGTATCAAGCATTGTGTGCATCAACGTGTGAAGCGATCTGGTTAAGAATGCTTCTCAATGATGCAGGAGAAGAAAAAAAGAACTCTACTTCCATCAAAAGAGACAACCAGAGCACTATTAAATTAGCATACAATCCAGTGTTTCATAAAAACACCAAACATATAGACACTCGTTCCATTTTGTGAGAGAGAAACTACAGTCAAAAGAAATTATTGTTGAATATTGTAAAACTTGTGACAATGTGGCTGATATTTTTACTAAGCCTCTTGCACGTGTGAAGTTTGAATTGTTTAGAAGGATGCTAGGAGTTCAGGATAATCCTTTCTCCATTAAGAGGGGGAGTTGAAAATAATTATATTATTTTGTATTAATGGAGAAAAGGTTACACAAGTTGTAACGTATCTCCTTAGTTTAGGATTTGTTCCTAGCGTTTAGGAGTTTGTTTGCAACTTCCTAATTTCTGGTGATGTACTTAATGATTTAATTTCTCATTAATGAATGTAGAGTGAACAGAGAGTGATCTCTCATTTTGAGGGTAGTCTCCAGGTGCAGTACTCACCTGTGAGCTACAACTCCTTATTTTCAATTCTGTGCATATTTTATCTTTATCATTACTATGAGTCAAGCTCATGGTTAGTCATTTTTAGTGTTTTATAATCATTGTTATATGGCAAGTGTGTGTTATGTTTCCACTCTACAAGAACACACTATGTCAACATCAAGTGTTATTACAGGCAATTAGATGATTTATTCATTAGTTTTTGTTAGTGTTATTAATATATATAACCCTTAATAGTATTTTTTAGTGTTATTAATATATCTAACCCTTAAGCAAGTACATTTTCATTTTGGTCCTATGGAATGTGACCCATCTTATCATTAACCCCTACAATTTTCCCCCATATTTAAGTATCCTAACCTAACTATATTTGGTTTTATTGATGAAAAGGTTAGTTTTCATAATATGAAGTTGTCCACCTTCTATATACATGTATTATTATTAGTGCATCCATTATTAGATTTCTTTTTGGATGGATTATTTGATGGAGGGCCACCTCTCTTCCCAACATTACTAGAGAAGCAATGTTTTGACTTGTGTAATCCATAAAGAAGATAATCCTTCCATTAATCACATCATTAGGATTTGGTCAACGTTTCGAACCAACTAATGTGGTTCATACTCATGACAAAGTCAAATTACATTAAAAAAAATTGTTAATTAAAACATTTTGAGTCATTTAAAATTACATAAAAATAAAAAATTAAACTAAAAATTAAAATTTATAATTAAAAAAAGTCTAGATCCATCTTTACCCTAGATCTATCAATCAAGCTCTCTAAGCGATCAAATCCCTTGAGGTGCAAACATTTCTTCAAGTTTTCACTCTCTTGAGGTGCAAACATTTCTTCAATTTTTCACTCAAAAAAGAGGTTTGCACCTAGAGAGATTTGATCCCTGATCCCAAGTTAAATAGATCTAACCTCGTCTCTAAAGTAGATATGACCATTTTTTCTTTTAATTAAATTGATCAATTTAAAAAATATTAAATAAGTTTTATATATATATATATAACCTAATATTGACGGAATATTATAGATTAAGAAACTCCATAGTAAACCATGTTAAATGTTCATGGAAAAAATCTTGTTCTGGTAATTATATTTAATTTATAGGATTTTTTTTATAAATTATTATTCTTATTAATGATTAAAATATAATAAAGTTAAATTCCATTATAATTATAATTAGGTTGTGCTGGTATCAAATTGAGGTGACTTCGGTTCTGATGGCACATGACCACAATAATTGTGAGGTAATTGGTTCTGAATGGACATTACCAGATTAATTGGAGTTGTGTAAACGCACATGGCCAAAACATTTTCCAGGTCGGTTATGATTAGACATTATCGTAATAATTGTGATAAGACGAGTATAAAAGTGAAGAGATATAATAATGGTGCTAATAAAAGTGAAGAGATATAATAATGGTGCTAATAAAAGTGAAGAGATAAAGATCCGAAGGCATCAGGGTAAAACACAGGTCATCTTTCGCTTTTCTTTCATCGGCCGCATTTTAGGTGATAGCCGTGGAGTAACATTTTAACATTTGAATTTTCGAAATGGAAGGTTAAGGGGAAAGAGGATCAGAACGTAGGAGTGTCGAAATGGAAGGTCAAGGGGAAAGAGGCTCAGGAGGGAGGACTCGAATTAGAAATGTTGACTGTCGAGGTAGATCAGATTCCTCTTACACCAAAGAAATTCGTAGTGAGAGAGCAGAGGGTGCATTGCCCATTGTTCCAGAGAATCAGCTGGCTATAGAGGAAGAAATAGATGAAGTAGTTGAGATAGCCAATGACGATGATATACAAGACATTCTAGCTACTCTGGTTCGTGAAGAACCAGTGGACCAGCAATACTCTGGACAAAGAAATGCATTGCCTCTTGTTCCAGACAATCTGTTGGCTAGAGACGATGCTATCGAGAGAGCTAATGATAATCAGACACAAGAAGCTGTTATAGAGAACGCTATTGAGATAACCCATGACAATGAGATAGAAGATTTTCGATATAAACTAGAAGATGTTGAGATAGCCCATGACAATCAGTGGATAACCCATGACAAACAATAATGAGACAGTTATGTTGATGACATCTGATTGCAGAACAATCACCCGAACGGCAATCTACAGAAGAATTACTACGTCGTCATGTTGAGAGAACAAGGGAACTACACGTTGCTTATGAAGCCAGTGGGGGAATCAGTTCGCTATAGAGGAAGTAATTGAGATAGCCAATGACGATGATATACAAGAAATTCAAGCTACTCTTGACCAAGATTCGAGCAAGACAGAATCGACAGAGGACTGCTAACCATAAACATTTCTGAACATGCCATATAAATAATAATACTATCACTTCATGCTGCCCAATTTGCCATTTCGATTTTAAATTTGATGAAGAGGCATCTCAAGTACAGTGCGGCCACCTGTACCACCGCCCTTGCATTTCAGCATGACTAGGTGATCACAATACCTATCCAGTCTGACGATTCGAAATGTAAAAGGTGCTTGGAGAAAAGAAGGTGATCCGAAGTGAACCTAGCAGAAATATGTATTTAGTTATATGCTTAATATATCATCATTAGATTCGTATATATCTGGTCTAATTGTATTTTTATAATGTATTAGGTGTAAAATGCTCTTATATATAAATTTGAAATTCCTAATTTGGATATGTATGTGTGTAAACAATATAATAAACTTTAGATGATTAAAATTCATGTTGAGTTTTAACAGTGTTGTGCGAGAACCTATTTTTTCATCATGACTGTTTCATCATCCATGGTTAATAAGGGCATTTCAATGATATATACATTGTATCAATCACTTTACTTACTAGGTAAATTAATGTTCTGGATATATTTAATTTCCCATGTAGTAATTGGTTATGCAGAGCTTTATATCTAGAGTTAATATGGATTTAGGTTGGTCTCTAAAGTAGTTAGGCCCATTTTTTCTTTTTAATTTAATTGATTAATTAAAAAAATTACTATATGAAAAGTGTAGGATTACATGTGTTATTGATTAGCCTAGTATTGATTGTGAGTAGCCTTTAGTTTAGTGGAAATTTCATAGGAAATTCCTTTCACTTTCGATGTGTTCAATTGTTTCAGGGCATTCTCTCTTCTAAGAGAAATTCTTTGAAGGATAATTTTGGTCCTACTGATGCTTATACCTTTGGGAATAACTTTGTTAGTAGTAACAATCCATCTAGGGGCACTAATACTATTAGGATTATCTTTTTTATGGGTCCCAAAACCTTATTAAAATAATCCTTATTGAAATTACTCAATTTAAGCCAAAATGAGGGACGAATACAAGGTGCATCTAGGATGCCTTCTCTTAACCTAGATCCACTTCACTATTCATAGTTATCATTCATATAATCATTTGACTTTCTAAACCTACAAGTAATGATAAAAGATATTATTGTATATGAAAGAAGATGGTTATACATTCACATTGAAGATGGTTAAAAATAGTGATGTTCCATGGATAGTTGGGATGATAAATGATATTATGTTTTTTGCATATTATTTTAGTGATTAGACTCTTTAATTTATATGATTGAACTAGAATATAACTCATAATTTCACAATAATTACTCCTAATAAACCCAGATAGAGTGATTCATCACTCCTTGTTAGCATACAAATAACACTCCTTAATCTCTACTTAAAGAGATGTGTTGACCATCAATGTAGATATGCGTGTTGAGTTTTTCATATTGAAATATTTTCTTTGCTTGTATTAGGACTAGATATGTAAGTTTATTGAAGGCTTGATATTCCATTTTTTCCTAATAAAAAACTAGTCTTCTCAATTTATATTAGATAACGTGAATTAATGTTTCTTTTCAAGGTAACTTTGAGGAGCATGTTACCTATTATGTTACATGACTATGTTAATCAGCAGGTAGTGACCTAGGGTTAATAAACTAAAATTGTGAAGGTTTAATAGCTTTGTTAGTTCTCTTTTAATATTTAACTTACCATTAATATTTTAATATCTTTGGTAAATATCTTTGGATTATCAAGAATAAATGTAAATAATAAAGATCTGATACATACCCACCAGTAACAACAACCCAAAGTTAATGATTAGTTATAATAAATTAGATATTTCATAAAATAAACTTTGAAGTTCCAGAAAACCTTTCAAAGCCCATTTATCCTTTTATTTCCCTATAACATCTTGATAGAATGATTGTAGGTGTTCTCTTTTGTTTTTTTGGTAGTTTGTCATATGATGTTGTGTATATAAATTCATAATTCACCATTTCTACATAAAAATATATCGGTCCCATAAATTGTGCATCCTTCCTTCATAAGAGGGAGTGACACCATTACATATGTGAACAATAGATCTTGTTGTTGATGGATTTAAAACTACAGAGCTAGGAAGGATCATATTTGGTTATGAAGAATATTACCAAATATGTTTTGACATGGTAGAGAAGCGTTTTCCACCTCACTTTAATCCTCCTTTGAATCATCTTATGTACCCTATTATCATTACTATGAGTCAAGCTCGTGGTTAGTCATTTTTTGTGTTTGATAATCATTATTATATGTCAACTCTGTGTTATGCTTCCAGTTTACGAGAACATACTATTTCAACATCAAGTGCTATTAAAGATAATTTGATAATATATTCATTAGTTTTTTTCTAGTATTATTAATATATCTAACCCTTAAACAAGTACATTTTCATTTTGGTCTTATGAAATGTGACCCATCTTATCATTAACCCCTTCAATTTTCCCCATCTTTAAGTGTCTTTCCTTAACTATATTTGGTTTTGTTCATGAAAAGGTTAGTTTTCGTAATATGGAGTTGTCCACCTTCTGTATACATGTAATATCATTAGTTCATCAATTATTAGATTCTTTTTAGATGGATTGTTTTATGGACGTCCCGTTTTCATCCCAACCCTCCTAGGGAAACAATGTTTTGGCTAAAGTTAGATTCCAAAGTAATAGTGGGTTATGAGTTACATATTTTCTTGGGATCATTAATTATTGTCAGTAGCTATATGTTTAGAGGAAATGTCATAAGAAGTACCTAAATTTCTCTTTGGATGTGTTTCCAATATTTCATGGTGCTCTCTCTCTTATGGGATAAATTCTTTGAAGACTAACTTTTGTCCTCTGGATGGTTACACCTTTAGGAGAAACCTTGTCAGTAGTTACAATCCATTTTGCTGAACTAATACATAAGTAGCAATAATAAGTTAAGATTTATTTTACCTTATAAAATAAAATAATGATTATGTACCTATATTTAAATTTAATCAACAAACACATCCAAACTTTAATACTTACAATAAACATACAATAACAATATGTTTAACCATAGATATTCTGGTCCACTTTCCCATAGAAATTATTAATTTGTAAATATTTTTGCTATAATATGATGGGCCAATACCATGGCTCACCAATATAACATTCCCAAAAACCATCTCTCATTTCACAATAAAAATATTTTATTTGAATTTAATTTTATAACATTTTTTTTATCAATTTAAAAAAAAATATTATAATCAAATTAAAATATATAAGATATGAATAATAGCTATAAATTAAAATTCATTTTACCGTATAAATAAAAATAATAATTTGTGACCATATTTCAATTTCATTAATAAGGACATAAAAACTTAATAATTACGATATAACAAGATTTTAACCATGGATATTCGCTCCCACTTTACCATGGATATTATTAACCATACCATACCATGGGCCAATACTATGGCTCATCAATACCACATGCCAAAAAACCATATCTCATTTCACAATCAAAATAATACTTACAATATAACAAGATGTTTAACCATGGATACTCACCCCTTTTTACCATGCCATGGGTCAATACCACATGCCCTCTTCATCCCATTATGGAAGAGATGTTGTAATGCCCTCTTATATTATGTTTTCTAACCATTTCTATCTAAGACTTTTTTGATCCATAAAGTAGCTAATATTTTGGATAAATCACATCATTAGGCTAGGCTAGATTCATCTTAACCATGGATCTATCAATCAAGCTCTCTGAGGGATCAAATCAATCAAGCTCTCTTATGGATAAAATCTCTTGAAGTGCAAACATTTCTTCAAGTTTTCACTCAAAAAAAGGTTTGCACCTAGAAAGATTTGATCCCTCTCTATGCTTGATAGATCTGAGTTAAATTGCTCTAACCTCGTCTCTAAAGTAGTTATAACCATTTTTTCTTTTTAATTAAATCGATTAATCTAAAAAATCTTATAAAATTTAAATTTTTTTTTATATAATTTATTGATTAGCCTAATGATTACCCTAATATTGAGGGAGTACTATCATGACAGAAAAATCTTGTTCTTTAAAAATGTAACTTATATATGAATTTTAATATAATTATATTTATATATGAATTTTAATATAATTAATATAATTATATTTATATATGAATTTTAATATAATTATATTTAAATTATATGATTTTTTTATAAATTATTATTATTATTATTTATTAAAACCGAAGTAACTTAACCTAAATTATAATTAGGTTCTTCGAGTATCAAATTTAGTTGAGTTTGGTTGTGAGCGCACAATAATTGTGAGGTCGGTTCTGAATGGACATTACCATATTAATTGGAGTTGTGGTCCGTTGTAAACGCACATGACCAAAACATTTGCGAGGTCGGTTATTAATGAACATTACCGTAATTGTAATGGTGGTAATAAAAGTGAAGAGATCAAGATCCGAAGGCATTAGGGTATAAAACGCAGGGCATCTTGCGTTTTTATTCCATCGGCATTAGGGTATAAAACACAGGTGATCGCCGTCGAGTAACATTTTAACATTTGAATTGTCTAAATGGAAGGTCAACGGGAAAGAGGCTCAGAAGGGAGGACTCGAATTAGAAGTAGAAGTAGATCAGATTCCTCTTACACCAAAGAAATTCGTAGTGGGAGAGCAGAGGGTGCATTGCCCATTGTTCCAGAGAATCAGCTGGCTATAGACGAAACAATAGATGAAGTAATTGAGATAGCCAATGACGATGAGATGCAAGACATTCTAGCTACTCTGGTTCGTGAAGAACCAGTAGACCAGCAATTCTCTGGACGAAGAAATGTATTGCCTCTTGTTCCAGACAATCTGTTGGCTAGAGACGATGCTATCGAGAGAGCTAATGATAATCAGACACAAGAAGCAGTTATAGAGATAGAAGATGTTAAGGATAATGAGATAGAAGATGTTCCAGAAGAATCATTGGAACATGAGACAAACAATAATGACGATATAGACAGTTATGTTGATGACTCTATCGAAGGGAGGATTGAAACTAGAAGTGTGGATGATAAGGTAGCAGAAATACCTCTGATTGCAGAACAATCACCCGAACGGCAATCTACAGAAGAATTACTACGTCGTGAGCTCGCTGATGATGAATTATTAATCCGCTATCAGGTTGCAAATAGGAGGAGACAGGCTCTTGAAGAACTGTGGCAGGAATCATATCGTCAGGTAAGCGACGTGACTGAGCGACGCAGATTCGAGCAAGACAGAATCGAAAGAGGATTGCTAACTATAAACATTTCTGAATGCCATATAAATAATAATATTATCACTTCAAGCTGCCCAATTTGCCATTTCGATTTTAAATTGGATGAAGAGGCATCTCAAGTACAGTGCGGCCACCTGTACCACCCCCCTTGCATTTCTACATGGCTAGGTGCTAACAATACCTGTGCAGTCTGCCAATTCCAAATGTAAAAGTTGCTTGGAGGAAAGGTGGTTGTCGGAAGTGAACCTAGCCGAAATATGTATTTAGTTATATGCTTAGTATATCATAATTAGATTCGGATATATCTTGTCGAATTGTATTTTTATAATGTCTTAGTTTTATAATGCTATTATAGATATGTAATTTTTTGGGGGTAAATTTTGCATTTCAGAATTTTCAAATTTCGAACTAGATGTATGACTGTGTAAACAATATGATTAGATATGTTTTGTATGTACATGTCAATGGTATTTTGTGATATATGACTTTTATATATAGAAATGCAGATGTAAAATAAGTTATCCAATAACAAGATATGTTTAAGTGTTATTATTATTTTTTAACTCTAAAGAGATTAATGATGAAATAAGATCACAGGAATAATTATGAGGTTATTTTATATTAGTAGTTATTTTTCTTAACCCTAAAGAGATTAAAGAGGAAATAGTGTCACAGGAATAATTATTATGTTATATTATATTAGCTTATAGTCATTGCTATAATCTTTAGTGTATATATATAGTTTGCTTTTTAAGTGTGACAACTATATATTCAGATATTATGATAAGGTTTATTATATGGTTCGAAGTATTTTCTATTATTTATTTGTTAATATAGAATATGGTATTATGTTATATTCTTGGCTATTGCATTTTATGGAGTGATGGCTTTTTCTACATCATAAGAAACAATGAAATTCCGGTTTTTTTGGACATCAATTTGAGATGTTTTGAATTTCTTTATTTTAAAGCTTTTTTAACATAAGAGTTATGCATGAGGTTACATTGGACTTTAGTAAGGTAATGTCTAATGCTTAACATTAGATTTATTGGCATATCTAACCCTTAACATAGTAAATTTCTATTCTAGTCTTTTGGAGTGTGACCCATCTTATCATTTCACTCCTAGTTTTCCTCATATTTGAGTTTGTTCTCTAACTATATTTTATTTTTCTTCAAGAAAATGTTAGTGTTCATAATATGGAGTTGTCTACATTTTGCCTAGCTCTATCGCTACTATCCTATAGGGAAACAATGTTTTTGGTAAATTAAGGATACCATGTAGTAATCGGCAATTAGAAGGTACATATTTTATTAAGACAAATAATGTTTGTCAATAGTTTTGCTTGTTTTCCTATTTACTTGATTAGTACATGTATGCAGCTATATTTTGGTAATGATTATATATCACAAATCCCTTTATGGGGTTTTGGGCTGATTTTCTCTATCTATGCATGTGATCTTGATTTATGAGTACTATGTTTGTTCTTAAATAGTGAGGTGGTAGCTCTAGTAATTGACTTATGTGGTTATAGGTGTGAAGTGTCAATAATACTAGAGATTGCATTATATAATTGTGAATTCTCCTAAGGAGAGTTTGTACACTACCTAGATGGCCACTTGCATTGATAAAGGGTAGTATTGGAACATTACATAATTTCTTCGCATATATTTGTTAGTTAGGCTTGCATTAATCATTTCTCACCAACTTTTTTACTACCCCATGTTACCTAGGCTTAATAAACTAAAATTATGAAGGTTTAATAATTTTATTAGGTTTTCTAGAGACACTAGATATTGTTCCCCTAGTTAATAACATTGACTTGCATCTTTGAACTCGTATTTGTTGTTTTTATATGGCTTCATTACTATTTCTTCTTTGAATGTTTCATCATATAATTTTTTGAGTGTCTAAAGAATTTATAATTTAGATAAATATTCAGTAGATTTACTTAGACCAGTGCATTAATGATTCATCAGAAATTTAGTAAGAAGAAAACATGTCCAGTAAGAACATAATAAACCATCACACATAAGCAACACACATGAACACTGGGATTCACCAATGTTGTGGTCGTCTTTGTCATTAATATTTATTATATAGAAAAATTCTTACAATCTTGTACTAGCATGGAATCATACCAGTACGTAGGCACCCACCTACAGAAGGTTGTAACCTTCTCTTGTTCTCCAACTGCTAGTGGAAGTGAGCTCAAATCCCCTGATCTCATTTACCAGCAACCATTAGTATGGAGCTAGAACCCCCTGATCTGATCACCATCTCCTACTGGCAGGAAGCCTCAACTTCCACACTAAAGTTTCCAACCCTAAGAACCACTGCAACCCACATTTTATAAATTTTCACAATGGATCCAATAGCTTTTAATTCAACACAAATTTTAGATCAACTGAAGCAAACATCAACCCAATTCGAAAAGAACAATGAGATCACTATAACCAGAACACAGAACAAAACCTAGACTTATGCATCATCACATAGAGTCAACTTCAACCCTGATCATTCATAAGACAAATGTATATGCTACTTTACTTATGGAAACACGCGTGTATACATGCTTTTATGTGGAGAACCCTACATATAGATATTAATATATTAAGGTTAGTATTCTGACCATAATCATAATAGATCATAGATATTCAGAAATATTTTGTCAGTTTTACAGAGCCCTCATATAGCCAGCAGCATCAATCATTTTCAATTAACCAATCACTGGTCTTTATACACAATCAGCTAGCAGCATAATCAGTACTCAAACAACCCAGATCTATATGAAGACATCATTGACAGAAAATAGAGACACAACAAAACTGATCAGGCATTTCTTTCAGCATTCTTCAGTAAAACCCAAGCTTGCATACATGCCTTCCATAACAAAAATTTGTGACTCTACACACTTCTTTTGAAACCAACTTGTGTATAGATCTCAATATTTTTACTGAATATATATGTGCCTTTGCAGATTTGAACTTGCGTGTATACGCGCCTTCCTCAAGTAGAACCCGCATATAGATCTATAAATAATTCAAGACTGTGCAACACTTCATAACTACGAACTTACTCAAATCATACCCTTCACTTCAATAAACATGTGCCAGACCACATATCTAAACAAATAATAAACAAATCATGAAAATATATAGTCATTTCAGGTATACAGATCATGATCCATCATTGTATTCATGATTGCATCATAATATCAGATATATCTATTGACAATATCCAATTCCATGTAGATATACTTCATATTCAAGTATTAATTAAATTCACATACTCATGCATGCTTAGCACTATGATCTTCTCTTCCCTATATAGCTTGAGCCTTAGCCAATACCATGAGCCAAAACCACACAAGTGTTTATAGTACTCTTGGAAGGGATCAAATAACCATTACTGCACTCAATATTATGGGCTAATACCATGGTAAGGACCCCTGGTAATATAGAATTATTCTGCTAGCACATACACAACTTTTCTTCTTCGTACCTGGGTGTATACGCGACTTTTCCTTTACTAACTCGCGTATAGTTCTTCAATTATGTACTTTATACATATTTTGGTTATGTTCTGGAAAGCCTATATCCCATCGTTATGGCATTCTCTTCCATCACTTTGTCAACTCTAAGCTTATCCAGAAACCATATGCTTGGTATTTTATAAGTGGGTTGCCATAAAGAACAAAATATGCATCATAATGCCAACAATATCCCCCTTTGCAACCATGTTTTTCTTTGATCACCACAACCTATAGACAACCTATAGATACCTGATAGACACATCATCATATGCATCAACCTATATACAATCTGTACAGACCTTATAGACACATCATCATAAGCATTATTCAAACACAAAATTACTCTCCCCCTTTGACATCAAGGGAAAATGGCGAACCAATTCTGAAACAAGGTTTCTCTTGCGTTGTAGATACATCTGATCTTCACTATACTGACCATGCTCTCCTTGAACACATGTTGAATCTTCAGACTCTATGACTCTATTACCTTTCCTATCACCAAGGACTCATGCGTACATCATTCACCGAACCAAGTGGGATTACATATTTGACTCAACAACTCAACCAAGTCGGACTACATATTTGAGTCAATCACCCAACCAAGTGGGTTTACATATTTGTAAAATCCCACACATGACAAAATATAACAGTTCTTACATCCTAGGTCTCAATAAATTACATATATGAAATTTATAACCAATAACAAGGGACCTCAATAAAGAGAGATCATTGAACATAATCCAGCAACATAATGCCAGCAATGCATTATACACAACAAGGCTAATGCTCCCCCTAAACTTGCACAAACCATCAACACCTGATCAATATAGCCAAATCATAACTATCAACAACATGACAAAATCCGTTATGGAGGCTGACGCACTGATCTCATGACAGAGAGATCCATACATGACTTTCAGAAAAGAGACTTGCGTATATACGTGACTACGCATCAAACAGCCTACGTACCAAAATCATCCTTCTGGAATTTCAATTGAAGAGCAAATCAGATAATTTTAACAACATAATGAGGCAGAGACAACTCCCAGTTTATGTTAAAGGTATTCAAATGCTTCTATGGGAAGAGGTTTAGTAAATATGTTAACAACTTGTTCTCTGGATGGAACATACTCCAATTTAACCTTTTGCACAAGCACTTCTTCTCGTAAAAAGTGATACTTAATAGGAATATACTTGGTTTTGGAGAGAATAACATGATTTTTTGAGATACTAATAGAACTTGTATTATCACATAAGATGGAGATGGGTGGGGAACATTTAAGTTGAATTTATTGTAATGCTGGCATCATCCAGAGAATTTGTGTGCAACATGATGTAGCGGCCACATATTCTGGTCATGATGTACATAAAGCAATGGAACTTTGTTTCTTGCTGAACCAAGATACTAATCGGGGCCACATATAAAATGCACCTCTACTAGTGCTTTTCCGGTCATCAACATTTCCAGCCCAGTCCACATCTATGTAAGCATGAAGGGTAAGATCGGCATTTTTGGGATACCATAGACCAAAGTCTTGAGTTCCTTGGATATACTTGAATATTATTCTTACTCCTGAAGATGTGATTCCTTTGGGTTAGTTTGGAAATTTCCAACAATCCCAATTGCATGCATGATATCTGGTGTAGTACCTGTTAGATAAAGAAAATTCCTAATCATAGATTTGTATTCTAGTTGGTTTACCGTGGGAGAATCATCATCAGAATTGAGGTTACGTCCGGTGATCATTGGAGTACACACAAGTTTGCAGTCTTCCATCCCATATTTCTTCAGCATCTACTTGAGATATTTTGTTTATGAGAGAAAGATGCCATCTTTTTCTTGTTCCACTTAGAAACCAAGAAAATATGTTAGTTCCCCAAGTAAAGACATTTCAAATTCCTGCTGCATAACATATGCAGATTTTTGACTCATGGATTCTTCATTACTCCCAAAAATAATTTCATCAACATAAATAACAATAATTAAGTGTTTTCCATCCTCAATTTCTGTGTGCAGGTTACTATTTGCAAATCATTTTATGAAGCCTTGTTGTTGAATATATTTTTCAAGACAATAATACCATGCCCGCAGAGCTTATTTTTTTCCATATAGAGCCTTTTTGAGTTTGCAAACAATTTTTTCATCATTCCCCAAAATGAATCCTTCTGGTTTTTCTATAGATACTTCTTCTTCCATATCTCCATTAAGGAAAGTAGATTTTACATCCATTTGATAAAAATTGAAACATGAAAACTTGATAATTATGCAAGAAACATTCTTATGGCTTAAAGGCTGGCTACTGGTGCAAATGTTTCTTCAAATTATATACCTTATTATTGAGCATAACCTTTACAAACAAGTCTAGCTTTGTTTCTAGTTAAATTGATTTTCATTTAACTTATTTTTGAGTATCCATTTAGTTCCAATAACATTTTTATCATGAGTCCTTGGAACCAATTCCCAAGTATTCTTCTTTTCAATTTGATCCAGTTATTCATTCATGGCCTTGATCCAACATTCTTCTTTACTAGCTTGATTTGAATTTTGTGGTTCAATGGTGGATAATAGTGCTAGATAACTAGGAGATCCCACAAGTGGTCTTCTTGTTTGTAACTTAGATTCCTTTTCTCCCAAGATTTTAGATTCTGGATTATTCTTTTGAACATATCTGGATGAAGCCTTTTCTCTATATGATGTGTCTTCTTCTGATGCTTCATTAGGTTCTTCTTCTATATCATTATGATATGATGCGAGAAAGAATTTATCATCATCATCCTCCTCGTTTGTTGTTATTTCCTTTTTGGGAGCTATATGTGCTTCATCTATCACAACATCAATACATTCAAAAAAAATTCGAAGACTCTTGTTGTAGCATTTGTATCCTTTACTTCTAGATTATGAGTAACCAAGAAGTATTCATGTTGGGAATAACGATTGTCGTTAGACCAAAACCTGCAGATATTAGTCAACAATCATATTGCAAGAGATAAGGATCCACAAGAGGTGGTTATTCCATGTCACGAAACACACGGGGAGCGTTGGTTTATCCAATGTCCAAAAATCTGCCCCCCAACGCAAGTCGGGTGTGTATTGAACTCATGAGCTATGCTTTGTTACCACTTGTTTGGAATCACGATTGCCTTTAGGCCAAAACCCACAGGTATTAGTCAACGATCACATCAACAGAGATAAGGATCTACGAGAAGTGGTTAGTCCATGTCATGAAACACACGAGGAGAGTTGGTTTATCCAATGTTCAACAATTCCTTCATCTGCAGTAGGTTCAAACTTTCCAACTTTTTCATCATTATTTTTTATAAAACATTTGGTTCCAAAAACTCTAAAGTGCTTCACAGTGGAAGTATTACCATAATAGAATTCATAAGGAGTTTTATCACTATTAACCCAAGCAAGAGCCTTGTTGATAATATTTACTCATCAAGCATAGCAAGAGACATTTGCTAAAATGTTATATTCATTCTTTCTACCATGCCATTTTGTTTAGGAGTTATAGTTATAGAAACTTGTCTTTTATGCCATATTGTTCACATAAATCAAAGAATTCATTAGATATGTATTCTCCTCCCTGGTAAGGTCTGAGACGTTTGATTTTTTGATATAATTAATTTTCAAAAAATGCTTTGAAGACTTTAAAATTTTCAAATGATTCATCTTTTTGTTTCAATAAATTGATCCAACACATTCTAGAAAAGTCATCAATGAATAACATATAGTATTGTTCTCTCCGAGGTGACTTTTTCTTTACAGGTCCTCACAAATCAATATGTATGATTTCAAGAGGATTACTTGTTGATCCTTATTTGGCATTAAATTAAACTTTGGTTTGCTTACCGAATTGACATTACTTACATATGGTACTTTTGGGTAGGGTGATGTTGGGTAGATCACGAACAACTTTGAGCTTGCTTGATTTGCTTATTTGAAAAAAGCTCAGATGTCCCAACCTTCTGTTCCATAACCATTGTTCTGTAGATTTTCCTAGATAACATTGTTCCTGGCCACCTTTCAATATATATAGATTTCTTGGAGTTCTCGTTCCTTTTATTATGGTATTTCCTGTGTCAAATTCATGAAACACACATTTTTTTGATCGGAAGGCTACTTCATTTCCTTGGTCACACATTTGGCTAACACTCAAAAATTTATGTTTTAATCGATCAACATACATAACATTACCATATTTAACCTTTTCTTTTCGAAAAATAGATCCTTTACCTTTAATGACAGCAGGAGAGTCATTTCCAAAAGTGACATTCTTTTCCTTTTCTAACACATTGTATGAAATGAATTTACCTTTATCACCTATCATGTGTTTTGAACATTTGCTATCAATGCACCATTGATTTTCTTCTCTTTCTACAAATAAAGTTATGCCGCAACTTTCAGATTGTAAGTCCTTCCTTCTTCATACCTTAGGATTTGCAGATATTTGTTCTTTTGGTTGTAGTTTTCTTCTGCATTTAGATTCCTCATGTCCAATTTTATTGCAAAAAGAACAATCAATTTCTTCTTGAAGAGGAGAAAATTTTCTATAAGTATTCTTCTTGATTCATGTCTCATTTCTTTGTTTTTTTTCTTCTCTAGTCATGATGGTTTTGTATGGAGCACATTGAGTAGCTTTATGTTTAAAATTATGACATGAGAAACATTGTCCATTCAAGAAGAAATTATTGTGATCATAGAACCTTATACTGTTGTTTACCTTTTGACAGATGCTTCTGTTATTGTTCATTCTTGAATTGGAACGAACATGATTTACCTGCGAATTTTCTTTGTTCTTCTGTTGAGTGCTAAAATTTTGTTGACTGGCTTTTGCTGCATTTAGATAGCTTCTTATTGTGGCTGAGGTTTTTTCTGTTTCTGAAGATTCACCAATGTATCCAAGATCTGTCTTCTTAAGAGGAGAGCGTTGAACCTTGATAATTTCATCTAATGTTTTAGATCCTTTAGCAAATCTAAGATTGAGATTTTTTTACTTTCTCAAGTTCCTTTCTTAGGCTTACTATTTCACATTTTAGCTTCTCATTATGGTTCTCCTTTTCTATGAGTTGATTCTTTAGAGTCTATGGCTATTTTGTTTTCTTCCAAGAATATTTTGAGTTGAGTGATTTCTTTAAGGAAGTCCTTTTCTTCTAAAGCATCGATAAAATTATCTTTAGACTTGGTGTCCTTTTCAAATGCCATGAGTAGTTTAAGATCTTGATCATATTCTCTTTCTTCACTATTTGACAAGACATCACTATCTTCATGAGTATAATAACTTTTCCTATTGTCAAATTGTCTCCTATTACCTTCTTCTATATCCTTTCCCTTATCATGATTATGTTTATGAGGAAATTTAGCATCATAATGACCCACTCTTCCACAAGAAAAACATTTGAAGGGAAGCTTACCTCTGAACCTTCCCATGCCAAGTTGAAGTTTCTTTACAGAATTTACCTCATATTATTTTAATACATACCTCAATTCTTTTTTTTCTTCCATTTTTTTTCCTTTTGCAATAGCTTTAAATGAAACTTCTCTGACTTCTAACGTACCTCCTCTTCTCATTTCAAAAGTATTCAGGATCCTATTTTGAGGCATCCAAGCTTAGTTTGGTTTTGTGATGTGAGGACCAATGTAGGTGAAAAGACGGTAGCTTAATGGTGGAGGTTGTTTATCCTTTGGATTCCCTGGTCATTTATGTCTTGGTTTATGCCTTTAGATCCCATATTCATGCTTGGAATATGAAACAAGGGTGATTGACTTAAATAATTATTTGGTTAATCCTAGTCTACGATCAAGTTGTACATGGAAGTCCAGGACATGGTTGGATTTTGCATATGTTAATACAAGATGTTTTCCTTATTATGATTTATGAGAATATGTGTTGGTTAATATGTAATGTTATGGTATAATTTTTGATGTTTTTTTATTCTAGTTATGTTGGTTATAATCATGGCTCTATGATGTGTTCAATCTATGGCTTATATTCATGAATTGATAAATATTTGAATGGTTGATGAATACATGGGCTAGAAAGTGTTATTGTATCTAGTTCGAGAGGGCACACTACCTTCTTGGTGATTATCAAATGAGGAATAAAAATTTATGACAAGATATGCATTCATGACCTGTAACTCATATTTTTACTATGTGTTCTCATGAAATGGTTGTTGAGTACTAGGCTTGTACTAGTTAATATTTTGAACAAATTTTGCATTGTTATTCTTGTTATCAACATTTTCATGGTTTTAGAAAGTTACAGGTAGTTATAGGAAGTGGTCTGGATACTGGGCTGAAACAGTGGCTTAGATCTCGCAACTATAGGCACATAAATGAGCATCTGGAGTCACAATTCCATGAATCGAGGCTTGCATGCAATTGGAGATTCACAACCACCAGCATGCAGTGTTAACGATGTTGTTGGGGTGTAAGGTTAGGTAAAAATGGTTCCAACTAATGGATTGGTCATTTGGGGTGGTTTTTTATCCTTTAAGTGATTTATGGTTCTTGAGGAAGGTCAGTAAGTCATCAAAAGTATACCCCTTTCTTAACTAGAACTTGGAGGTCAGGTCACGTCATAGTCTAGTATTATTTCCTTTCTTGTACTTAGAATTAGTGTTAGTCCCTTTTCATTGCAAAATTAGGCATTAAATAGATAAATGAGTTCAATCTATTGTAGCTTCTTTCCTTGCCAATAGAGTAATGGTTATGATTTTCTTTCAGTCTTAAGTTGCAATTAGAAGTGTGATAGAATTTCTCTTTCAGAGTAGCCCCAATTACTAAAACCTCAAGGTATAACTAATATGACGATGGCATGAACATAGCTCATATGTTGTGCATATATCAATTTCACCTCCAACTTTGTACGAACCTCGGTTTGATAAGTAAATTTGAGTAGCCTCTCGGAGTTGCAACACTCTTGTTGTAAACCAGGTCTCACCACTTTTTGGAACCGTTGTTGGGTAAGTTTCTAATTATATTTTTGTTTCTTCTTGAGCATTATTTTCTACTTTCTATTACCCATTCAGTTCCAAAAGATTGAAAAATAAAACACAAAAATAGTTTGACTTTCATGCCTCTTAGGAGTAGGGAAAACTAAGTAAAATTCTTACCAAAAAATCCCACATCCCCACACAGTCACCCTTCACTCTTCTTCAATGAATGTGAGGTAGAACACCCTCTAGGTGAGCCACTTGAAAAAATTGAAGAACTTATTGGGGAAGAAGAGGAACTTGCTTCACCAGCTGGACCTACTTCACCTATTCAAGCTATGGATGAAAATAGGAACCAAGGAGTCTTTCCCATTAGAGAGTCTGATGGAGGAACTATAATGAAGAACATCATCCCTTCAACCCATCCACGCTTCCATGGCCTAACTTATGAGGACCCTGACACTTTCATGTTCAAGTTTGTTTTTGTATGTAGGACTTATGACTATTCCTCGGATGAGAAAAAGATGAAAGTATTCCCATCCCCCCTTAAGGATGCATCCTTGCACTGGTTCATGGGTCTGCCTCATAAGAAAATCACTACCTATGCTCAAATCCAATAATAATTAAACAATAAATATACAAACTATTGCAGGTCCAAATAAACCAGATTAAGGAAGAGGTGATAGAAAATGGATCACTCAAGTTAGTACTTCTCTGAGGGATCAAGGAAGAGGTGATAGAAACCATTCATATGTTTTTTGGAGGAGATATATATCAACTATCTTATAAGGACATCAATATTTTATTTAGAGACCAATCTAGGGTAGCTAGGAATAAAGGTAGAGCTAGTAGAAGCATGACCAATGCCCCTTCATCTTCCACCTCCATCAAGAATGAGATTGGAAACATTTTGTAGGATTTCTAAAGTGAGATCTTGCACACCTTTTCTTTGAAAATGGACACAATCTATATCAAGAGGAATCTAGAGGAAGAAGAGAGGGCCTTAGCTATATTTTTCCCTAGATGCACCATAAAACACCCTCGAAATGAATGTCCACTGAATGTCATAGAGGTCTGATTAGTTTTTCAAGAGAACCATGCAACAAAAAAATGTCCCTCCATATCTAGCCTCAAATATGTATATCAAGGCATGGAATGAGGATCAGAGCAACTCTGTTTCATAAATGAAAGGAGGCTTAAAGAGCCTCGGCCATACCAATAGGGCATGCAAGGTGCACCTTATTCTTACTGTCATGAAAATCATAATTGACTGATTCAGCCTTGGTATTCTTCTACTCCTCTATCACGGCCTACATCTCCTTATTGGAATTATGCACCTACATATCATCCTCATCCTATAAATCAAGAATTTCAGAGGTTTGTTCCTCAAACACCTCAGTGGATAAAACCATCACAAGGGTGGAGGTCCCAACTCAACCAACCTCCTGCTTTATCGCCTCCATCCAAACCTCAACCTCAACTCACTCATCCTTCTCCCCCTAAGTTGCCTCAGATGCCTACATAGCCCAATTTGAACCCAAACAATAATCAAACACAACGCGTCTACATTGGAGAAACATCTTGTCCAATCTATGTTGTAGAGATAAATTAAATAAACTTTGGGTCTGCAAGAGTGCTCCCACACAATCATCCTCCATCTCCACCTATAGAGGTTGAGGAGGAAAAGGAAAAAATAATCCCTCAAGCCAATCAACCTCCTTTTCTTGAGTAACTAATCCACCCTAGCTAGCACACCCTAGAAGAGAGTGAAATTCTGGGATAACTAAAGAATATTTGTGTAAAGATACACCTTCTCTAGGCCATTAAGGATGTTCCCATCCATAATAATCTTATCAAATAAATTTGTTTCAGAAAGCCTGGGAGAAAGAAGAAAGACACCCTCGCCATCAATGTTATAGGACAACTGTCCGATTTCATTTTGGGAAGTGTGATTTTCCCAAAGTACCTAGACCCTAGGATTCTAGTAGTATATGCACACATTTATGGTGTCATTTTCACTCATACTTTGATTGATCTTCGGGATTCCATCAATGTGATGACCAGGGTAACCATGTTGAAACTCAACATCCAAGGAGATTTGAGAAAGACAACCACAATTATGCAACTTGAAAATGGATCCACAGTAGCTCTGGAAGGAGTTGTTGAGGATATTATGGTCTCCATTGACTCCTAGAAGTATCCCACTGACTTCCTGGTAATTAAACCCAAGACCAGGTTTAATTAATATCCTCTCATATTAGGAAGACCTTATTTCGCCACTGCTGATGCTTATATCAGTTGCAGGGTCGGAAACATGACTCTCAAGAATGGGCCCTTGTCCAAGAAACTGGTATTATATCCTCATTCATAGCCTTCCATTGACCATGATATTCCTTTATGGTTGGAGGATGAATAAGAAGATGAAGTATACCATACCACACCCTACCACATTTTTACCATACATACTATTCTTAGAGAGGAGAAACTTGATGAGGATGACCTCATTCACCACATCCTTCAAAGCCAGCCCACCACTACCACTCCACTCGATGGCCTAGTGATAGAATCTTAAAGAAATTCTTAGATTGAGCTATCCTCAGTTGACACAACCTTTTAACCTGCTAAGGTTGTAGAATTTGTCCCATCTAGGTCCCTAACGATCAACCCCTCTCTCTCAGTCAAACAAGAAGAGAAATTGCGCAAGCTGTTGAGGGAGAACTTAGATGATTTTTCTTAGGATTACAAGGAAATGAAAGGGGTGCATCCCTCAGTGTGCACACATCATATTTACATGAAAGAGGGAAGCAAGCCTATGTGCCAAAAGCAAAGGAGGATGAACCCAACCTTAAAGGACATAGTAAAGGATTAACTACAAAATTTGATGGATGCAGGGTTCATCTACCCCATATCAGACAATGAATGGGTGTCTCCTCTTGTTCTAGTCCTAAAGAAGAATGGGAAGTGGTGAACCTATGTTGAGTACCCAAAATTAAACAAAGCCACTAATAAAGGTCGTTTCCCTTTTCCCTTCATTGACCAAGTTTTGGATGGTCTTGCAGGAAAGAAGTTCTTCTCTTTGTTGGATGTATTTAGTGGGTATAATCAGAATCATATCAACCTATAATACCAATACAAGACCGCATTCACCTGTCCTTGGGGCACCTTCTCTTATAGAGTCCTTTCCTTTAGCCTATGCAATACACCTACCACTTTTTGGAGAGAATTTTTTAGCATATTTTCTCAACTTGTCCATGATTATGTGGAAATTTACATGAATGGTTTCACTTCCTATGGGTATTATTTCCAGGAGGCTCTCTCCAATATAGGTAATTTATTAAGGAAATGCATTTAAATGCATCTCTCTCTAAGCCCTAGGAAATGTGAATTCTTGAAAAAGGCAAGGATTCTCCTGGGCCACACCATATCTCAGGAAGGAATATACGTAGACCCTAATAAAATATCCATTATAAAAAGGGTGTTTGTTCCTTAGAATCAGAGGGGTGTGAGGAGTTTCTTAGTTTTGTATGGCTACTATACGAGGTTCATCAAGGACTTCAGCAAAGTGGCTTCCCCATTATTTGGATTATTGGCAAAGGATTTTGAATTTTGTTTGTCTAGTCTTTTTCAAGAGGCTTTTGACATTATAAAGGAAAAACTGACCATTGCCCCCATACTTTGATTTCCCAATTGAGCTCTACCCTTCCACATCCATACTCATGTGTCAGATAAAGTTGTGGGGGAAGCCTAGGTACAATTGGATGATAAATTACCCTATGTCATTTATTTCATCAGCAAAAATATGTCTAAGGCCAAAATAAACTACAATTTCACCGAGAAGGAGCTTTTAGTTGTTGTACATATTGACCATGAAGCCATTAAATATTTAATAAACAAACTTTATGTCAATGGTATAATTATTAGATGATTATTATTGTTGCAGCGGTTTAACTTGATAATTTTTTATAAGCCTGGAAAAGAGAATGTTGTGGAAAATTTATTTTCAAGACTAACTTTTTCTGCATATGAAGAAGGGATGGTTGATGATCAACTTCCATATGAACACTTATTTTCTATATCAACAATCTCTCTTTTTTTTCTGACATAGCCAACTACATGGTTGCTGAGAGGCTTCCTCCAAACCTTTCATCCAAAGAAAAGAGAGTAATTGTAAGAAGGAGTGCCCCTTTCACTTGGAATGGTGGAAATATCTTTAAATTGGGACGAGATCAAATCCTCAGGATATTTTTTAGGGAAGAGGAGGTATTTGACATCATCTCTGCATGTCATGATGGGCCCTGTGGCGGAGATTTTTTTTTCTAAGAGGAAAAAATTCAAAGCCTTGCAAGTTGGCGACTATTGGCCTACTCTCCATCAGGATGCAAGGAGATACACCAATATATGTGATCAATTTCAAAGGATGGGGAAACCTACACCAAGGGATTGTATGCCTCTATAACCTCAGGTGGCCCTAGATCCATTTGACAAGTGGGGCATGGAATTCATTGGACCTAATGATCTGCCATCTAACATCATATTATGCATTAATTATTTGACTTAGTGGGTTGAGACAAGAGCTGTCAAGGAAACAAAAAAAGAAAAGTGGATGAATTGTTGAGAGATAATCTGTTCTACAAGTTTGGATATCCCAGGGAGGCTGATTAGGGGGCTCAATTAACATCTCATCTCATTGATAATCTTAGGAAGTAGCACAAGATGAAGCATAAGACTTCTAATCCCTGTCACCTTCAATAAAATGGGCAAGTGGAAGTGACAAATAGATGCTTAGAGGACATCCTTACCAAAGTTTTGAGCAGCATCAAAAAATATTGGGCCGATAGATCAGTGGAGGCCACTTTGGCTTACAACACTACCTAGAAGACAACTATAGGGTTTACTCCATATGATCTAGCTTATGGGAAGAAAGCTTTGCTTTCCATTGAATTTCAGTATAACACCCTTAGAATGGAAGCTCAATTAGATTTCAACATCATAAAGGCACAATTAGAAAGATTTCTTTAGTTGAATGGTTTATATTAGTGTAATATAAAGGTCCTTATTCATACAAAAGTAATTCAAGTGCAGAGGAAATTTTGGCATGACAATAATATCAAAGAGAAGACACTTCAGGAAGGGGATTGGGATTTTCTCTATCACTACTGATTTAAGGACTTGAATGGAAAGTTAATGAACAAATATATAGGACACTATTAAGAAGATAAACTCCATGAAAATGGGATTATTCAAATCAAAAACATAGATGAGGAGGGGATCCCTCTTCTTTTAAATGGTTATAGGCTAAAAATGTATGAAAGGATATTTTCCAAGGCAGAATTCATCAACACAATCAACATAGAAGTGAATGTAATTGGAATCCTCATACCTTCCAGTCCATCACCTTCCTAGAAAATAAAATAAAATAAAATAAAGAGGCCTAGGTGAAAACCTTTATGAGGTATTAAAGGCTAACTCCAAGTTTTAAAACCTCCATGAGGCAATCCTGGATCAAAAGAAAAAAACAGAGAAATAAAATATCCTTGGGTGAAAACCTATTGGAGGCACCTAAGGTAGGATTCTAGGGTGAAAACCTTTGCTGAGGTAGCCCACGTGCCTTCAAAAAAAAAGAGAGAGCAAAAAAAAAATTCAAAAGAAATCAAAAGAAAAAAATGGCACCAAGGCACTAACTTGTTTCTGTTTTAGAGGTTGTTGAACATGGATTATATAAAAAAGGGAGAAAAATTATTTCATCTCTCTCTCTCTCCTCTACCTACTCACTCCATATCTAACCTCAAAACTCATTCGTCCATCAAATTCTACCACCTCGTGAGAAATGTTTTTGAATTTTCTCCTATCCCTTTGATGCTACAAGATGTCCTAGGCTGCTATAGGAAGTCCTAAGAATATACAAGAAGAAATACCAAGGCTAGATGCACTCACCAAATGCTCTTTCACACTACAAAAGGCATGAAAAATGTTACCCCACCTATGCCTAGCATCTCTAACCATAATTTCATCCCATGCATGAAAAATCCCTTTCCTGGCCCTCTATTTTTCCACTATGAATCAACTTGTTTAAACACACACACGGGTCATCTTCTTTTAATTTTTTCCTAAACCACACCACTACATCAACACCCTAATTTTATCCTCGAAATTTCCACATCCTTTTCTCACCTCCTCATGGAATTTTGAGCTCCAAATCTATAACAAAGGGACTTCTACGGGAAGATGATCACTTCCTGTATCACACTTGTGCATGCAACAAAGCCTTTCATTGAAATATCCCCAAATGGGGAAGCAGCAATATTTGAACACAATAATGGAAATAGCAGTGAATAAATAAATACACCATGATATGAGACAAATGTAAAGCCATCTTATTAAACATATTAGAAAATAATAAGCACAATATCTTAAGGATCAAGTCACTCAAGCAATACAAAACAAGCCTCTTCTAAGCAATATGTCAATACATGAGAAAAACTGTTATACAAATTCCATGAGCCATGAAAACACAATTTTAGGGCATAAACTGCTACGGAAAGATATAATAAGAGGTATCTGTTGTTATATAGCTCAAAAAATGTGAGGGGTGAAGATCTAGGCTCCCAAACACAATTCCAAGACAGCCAAGAAAGGGTTTCTGGAAATACCATAAAGTACAAAATGTCGGAATGCGGCCCTAGGGCTAAATAGCAACTGCAAAATTGAATGCTAGAAGTAGGTGGATGAACTGATAAGGAAATGAATAGAACTCCTCCAAAAAATCCTCCAAGTGTAAGGCTGATCCTAACACTGAAGATCTCACCCTCCAAACAAGCATTGAAACCTCCACTGCAAATGCTCACTAAAATAATGCAATCAAAGAGGGAATCTGTGTTGTAGATGATGGAAATAGGTTGGCTTAGTGCCAAGATGTGAAATAAAGCTCAAGAACCTCCCTTGTTGATCTCCCAATGAGAAGAATGCTTCCTCCCCTGAAAAACTAGCTCAGAAAGTGGGTTTCTCAACCCTCCATTGCAACACCCTGCAACACAACACAAATCTGAACAAACACTACGCTGTAGCTGAAGACTGAAGCTTGGCTAGAATTTCGGAGTGTGGAAATGATATTACAATACTCTTCCTAGAGGTTACCTCAAGGGAAGAGGTGGGATCCCCGCTCGGGAACACCCGATGTTAAACAACACAACAATATCAGCTAAATAGCTAGAGTCTAGTGCAAGAAGTCATACAAACCACAAAATCAATACTCAATAACATAACCATCTATGGCTGCCTTGCCCTCCTTATAAACACTGTGAGCCTTCTCACCTTAGGTCCCACTCATTAGGGTTACTACTATCACAAAGACTTTATCCCATTCACACTACGTTGTCTCTCATTGATGATCCACTCCCTTCATACCAGCATTGTTGATTTGGTCAAAATTGACCTTATCCACATGAATTAGCCCCTGTTCACACATGAGGGTGCTTTATCTAGCTATTAAGATGATCCCTTTTCACATTAAGAGGGATTTTATTCATACTAAAGAGATTTATGGGCCTCCCTACCCATTTATTTATCTAGCTAAATGAAAAGAGAAAAATTCAATATTCCGATTAGTTGCATGCTAATTTAGGAATATTACATTAAAGAACAACTTAGCACATCAAGATCAGTGGAAATATGTTGAAGATCTGATCCTAAAGGTCACCATGCAACTCCAAAGAGGAAGTTGCATTATCAGAAACAACTTGAGGCCTCAATGAGGTACCTGCAAAAGACACAGTAAATAAAAACATCGTAAGAATTGTTTGTCAATTTAATGGTCTCAAATTGCTACATAAATTATCAACCAGAGTTGGTAAACTTGTGAAGTGCAAGTGCACTATATATGCTAGAATAATCTTTTTATTAATTCAATTTATGGATGTGATGATTTAGATTTTGGAAATTACTTCTAAGGATGCTTTTTATTCTTATGTTCCTAACGAAATTGATATATTTAAATCACAAATAAGTTCCTAAAATTTTCTTACTCCTAATGAAATCAGCATGCTCTTTACTCTTTCAAAATAGAACTAAAGCAAAATTTCACCATTTCATTAAGAAACTTAACCAATCTATTGTTACTCCCTAAGACCATAATTACTTAACTATTGTTCTAACATTCCTTTGCATAAATACATAATTTAATTCTAGAAATGCAATCCACACATCTTCGCATTTATGCTTTAAAATGAAATATTTTGGAAATGACAACTTGTAAATAAATCACTCATGCTCTAAAAATAAATAAGTTGTATTTTGAAAAGAAATCACTCATTCCTGTGAAATAAAACTATGAAATCTTCAAGGGCTTTTTCATGAGCTAAGGTTCAAGGAGGATCTACCTTTGGATCAGAGGTTAAACATACCATATTTCCTCCTTCACTCCATCTGAGATATGAGCCATGGGGTTAGGGAATGAAAACATCATCACTTAGCCCATTATGGTATGATAAAACTCATAGTAGAGGATGCCTTAAGAAAGCTCATAGTTGATGTGGTGTGGTCCAATTTCATTGACACGGACAAAGAAACTCTAATAGGAACACAATGCATCACCTCTGGAGATACCCCTACCTCTAGCCTTGGAAATAGGGACAGTAAAACATGGGGGGGAAAGACTGAGAGTACAGAAGAGGAAGAGGAAATGGAAACAAAGGAAGGAAACACAAAATATGTAGAAAAAAATGTAAAAATTGAAGAGAAGGAGGAAGAGAAGGGAGAATAAAAGGTATAAGAGGAGAAGGCTTTGAAGCCCAATAAAACCACCAATATCTCCCATCGAAAAACCAACCTTTCACCCAAGAACACTATGAAAGAAGTAGCTACCACATTAGCCACTTTAAGAACCCCTATGAAAACCAAAATAAATAGGCAAACTTCCATGTATTTCAAGACCAAAAAAATCATAAGGGTGAGATAGGGTAGGCCTCAATCTCCAACAAAGAGCCCCATAACCATTGAGGATTCACCTACCAAGAGAGAAGAAATATAGCCACAAGAAGGAAATATTCAAGAAGTCACTTCCCCCATTGCAACATCCAAGACACCCGTGACATATGCAAGAAGTAACTCCTCTAGATGAGCATCCCTAAAACAATCAAAACTTCCCACAGACCTCCAAGGAGGAGAAAAAGAGATGTTACAAGAAAGACAGGGTGTGCCACACGAAATAAAGAGAATTCTATAGGAAAGTCATAATTTGCAACAGGAAGAGAATGATGTGCAAGGGGAGGAACAAAAGGCAGAAACGGAAGGGAAAAGTGCCAAAATTGAGGAACAAAGGGTAGAAATGGAAGGGTAGAGTGCCCAAGTTGAAGAAAAAAATGCAGAAAATGGAAGGGTAGAGTGCCCAAGTTGAAGAAAAAAATTCTCAAATAGAAGGGAAGAATTCCCAAATTGAAAGACAAAAGGAAGAAATAGAAGGGCAGAGTGCCAAATTGAAAAAGAATAAGTACAAGGCATGGAAAAAATTGTAGGACAAAACCATAAGCATAAGTAGCCTCTCCACAAATTCTCTAGAAAGGAATCATAGAACTCCATAGCCTACCCCACAACCTAGTTTAAGCTCTTATTATAAATTCATTGAAGGAGGGAGTTTGATCCTTAAGAATTTATCCTTAAGAACAGATGTTGTGGCTACACGCCTCTAAATTGTGTTAAAATGAGGCTCTAAGGCCTATTTATTATTTAGAAACAATGGAAAACCCTAAAAATGAAAAAACATAACCCTAGGAGATGAAACGTTAGAATATGGGTCCCATCAGGAAAAAATGGTACATCAATTTCTCGGGGTCGTAACTTTGGAATACTATGTTCATTTAACACACATGATACATCATTAGAAACATCTATCTGAGGACTATAAATATTGAAAGTGAATAATGAGTCCTTAGCTCATATTCTCCAAGGTTTTTTCCCCAAAAAACTTTGTATAGCGCCTCAAAACGACTCCAGAAGTTGAGGACCTAAAAAACGACAAAAAATAGTAAATTTTGCTACAATTAAGGAAATTGAAAAAACTGTAAGAAACAATGGTGGGGGTACAAGTGGAATAGGTGAGTGGCCATGAATATCCACCTAGATCATTTGTATGGAGGTAATTCAATACAAACACCCTTCAAATTCTTATGTCATCTATTTGAAAGAGAAATGGTTACTATTTCAGATCAAACCCTTAACACAATATGTCTCATTACCCTTTCAAAACTATAGGCAATTCATTGATTTTTTCTCTCAAACAACCTTATTCTAACAGATATGAAATTTTGGGGCCCAAATTCTAAGTTGGGAGATATGAAGTTAGCATCTTGGGTGGCCAATGAAGAAACAAGGTGAGAGGAAATCAAGAGGGTGATGAGGAGAGAAGGAAAAGAACCCCTCCAAATCAAGGCAGCACCCATCAACCCTAGAGGTATCATAAACAATCACCATATAATCTCCAATGATTTTAACCTTGCATATAAATACCTTGACCCCCAAGCACAACCAATTGCACATTTTGATCAAATCTCCAGATTATAGGGAGAAGAGAGTGTAATGGTATGCTAGAGAAGATGGAATGGTCTACCAATTAGCTTAAGGAACCTAGATTATCATACTCGAGACACATTGAGAGTTGCCTTGGAAAGAGCGCCCTTTTACAAAAGAATCATGCACAAAATGAAAATCCAGTGGTTGGAATTAAAACTAATCCCACCACTAGTACATTTGGTGGAAATTCCGACACTTTTGACCAAATGTCGGAAATTTCCCCAAATGTTTTCAAATTTTTCAAATCCTTCCCAAAACCATCGCTATACCGACATTTCGAGACAATTGTCGAAATACCAACACTTAGAAAAAGTGTCACAATTGCGACGTATGGAGGAATCCGTCGCAATACTGACACTATGGCCCAAAGTGTGTCTATTGTGATGGCTTCCTCCAAACGTCGCAATTGCGACCACTAGTCTAACTGCCGCAATTGCGACGTTTAGAGGAAGCCTTCGCAATAGCGACGCTTTGGGGCATAGTGTTGTAATTGCGATGTTTCCTCCAAATGTCGCAATTGCGACACTATGCCCCAAAGCATCGATATTGCGACGACTTCATCCAAATAAAAATGATTTGAAATGCGAAAATCAAATGTAAAAATGAAATGCGCGCTCATTTGAAATGAAAAAATCAAATTTAAATAAAAATGATTTTATTAAAAACTACATGCGCATTCACCCTCAGCATTCGCCTTCAACTCTTCCAGAACAGCATTCACCCTCAGCATTCGCCCTCGGCTCTTGCAGAACAGCATTCGCCCTCAGCTCTTGCAGAACATCATTCACCCTCAACATTCGCCCTCGGCTCTTGCAGAACAACATTCGCCCTCAGTTCTTGCAGAACAGCATTCACCCTCAGCATTCGCCTTCAGCTCTTGCAGAACAACATTCGCCCTTAGCATTCACCCTGAGCTCTTACAGAATAGAATTCGCCCTCAGCTCTTGCAAAATGGTAAGTTCTTACTGTAGGCCCTTCCTCCTATAGTAGGGTTGACTGGCCTATTTGGGTTTTTTTTGGGTCAATTCCATTAGATTGTGTTAGGCTATAGGGTTCTCTCTAGATGTCTTCCAGTGTTATTTCAGATGAGTTTCAAAGAGGATGTGTAAGATGTGTTTGCGCTTGCATGAATTTGACTCCACCAGTTTCATGAAGTTTAAGCTATGGAATTTAGTTTGACAAACTCATGCAAGTGCACAAGTTTGGAGTATCAAGAAATTTGAGGATGACGTACTGAGTAAAATAAGAAACACATTGATATGAGTTCATCCAATTGAAGATGGGATATATCAACTGTTTCACACTGTGAAATGTACTAAAAATGCAAATCCAAAAAAATCTACAACTTTATAATTCGTATTACATGTGCAGATCCAAAAAAATTGCAATTTTATAACTCGAGAATTGCCAGATCTACAAAGATTTGGGAAATTTTAAAATAGAATCAGAAACTAGTCAATTAGATGGCTCGATCACAACCAGCAAAGAAAAAAGATTGAAAACTATATCCATAATGGTTGAAAGAAACTATATGCGCACTTGTATGGCTCAAAGAAAACTCCAAATTTATATGGTTATCTGGGCAATTTTACATTGAAGAGCCCTTTTAAATCCAAAATTGAAAACTCATTTTGTTTAATATCTACAAACATATGTAGAATTTACAACAACTATTTCATAGATCTTCAAATATTTTCAATAAATTTTAGATCTAGATTATATTACAACAGATCTAGGGTTCTTTTAGGTATCTTCCAGTGTTGAATTTTTTTCCCACAAAATAGAGTCCAGGGAGGGATAACAAGGCAACTTATGAAACAATCTACCTGGATAAATGTTTCTTATCTCCTTCACCAATCATGCATGCTTTATTTACCACGAACACCTTTGATTTGATATTCATTCGCTGCTTCATCCATTTCACTTAGAAAAAGGATAAGGTTATCCCATGAAGTGCACCCTTTTGGTGTCTAAAACTAACCCAAAGTCCGCCCTTATAACCTACTAGTAGGTGCTCTATATGCTTCTGTCCAGCAACTGCAGACACATTAGATGAATAATTTGAGGATGGATCAATAGAATATTTCACAAAAGCACATAAAGGAGAGCCCTGTGCTAGGCATAATTAAAAACAATAACAATCTATAAAGCTACGCTCCTCAAAGGAACCATGGAGTGAAGAGTCAAAGACAAGAGAACCATTAGCTAAGGTTGTTGTATACTGATTTCATTTGGTTGTTGTATATTGTTTGGAAAGGAGATTAGAGTGCCTTTGTCAAAGTAAAACCTGCAGGCATTTTACATATCAGGAGTTGCAATCTGCTACTTCTGGTTTTTCAACATGTTACATTTCTAGATTTCCTCTTGGAGTTTTTCATTTCTGCACTTCTGTTTTGAATGGGAAATTTCCCTTGAAATTTTTGTTAACCTTGTGAACTCAATTCAGTTATGCAACATCCTTATTCTTGCAGGGAATTTTATAGGAAGAGGAGGCTGCAGTCAGCCTCTCTGTAAATTGAATCACTAGAAATATTAACTTGACTAAGTTAAATTATCTTAGCAATGTTGTAATTTAGTAATATGGATTTTCATCTTACAGGGCACTAGGTTCTTCTGGGAACATATTTTCCACAAACGAAAAGGAAGTTGCTCCACTTGTTGGACATGGATCGCCATTGGAGATGATCGAGCGTATTACAGAACTTGGAGCTGAGGTTTTGCTTCTAGTATATATTAAAATTGTGTTTGCATCTATTAGTTTTTTTGAGCTGCTGAAAACTCTCTAGAATTGAAATGGGAGGCCGGATCCTCCACATAACACCCCAATCGGGGGCATTTGATATGTATGTTTTAGTTTAGCAAACAACGTTAAATTTTTTTTAAAAATTCTTAAAGATATTTTTACAAATGTCATGAACCTCACGATTTGGTTGGTAATGATCAAGTTTGCCTTCAAAATTTGGCAAATTTGATTTGCTAATATGCTTGAGATTCCTTTGTCCCACAAACAACTTTTATTTTCTAATATGCTTGAGATTCCGGAGAAAATGTGTGCCCAAGATAGCCGGAAAATTATAAATAATTCTATAGTTTGATTTTTGCTCGTCTTTAGTTCCTATCCACCAAGTTCAAGAGACAATTTCTTATTGGGGTTAGAAAATATATCGAGTTCAATTTCCAATATTCAATACAATTCGTTAGACAAATATAGTATAGATAGAATTTTGAGACACTCACCAGTATGTTTCTCACACCATACCATTTGAACCTTACACCTAACCTAAAAATTAATGATCTTAAATTTGCAGAAAATGGGAGAGGATTTAGCTCATTACCAAAGTGCCGATACCCTAATCAATATGACTGCGTATGCCCAAATCCCTTATAAGATTCCAATTTTCTGCTACGAGAACGGAGCTATACAGGAAACAAATGCATGGCATCAGAGACTTGCACCAACCAGCATTATAGTGGATATGGTAAAATGAATTCAGCATTCAAATAAGTGTCTAAAAAATGGTTTCTTCCCTTTAGATGTCAATCTTTGGGTTTATATTCAACCCATAACTGAATCCAAAAGAGGAAAGGAAAATTCCCTCGTTATACCTCTACCAGTGTATGTCGCAAAAACGTATGGAGATCACTACAGAGATTTAAAAAGCCAATGAAATTTGTCAATTTACGCGTCAAAAACGAATATGAGTCCTGAGCTTCCTCCATTTTATCTTATACAAGGGGAGGTCCAACTAACCATTTTCATCCCTCAGCCCATCATCCTTGCAAATTTTGGCGCCCAACACCTTTGACTTGCGACTATGTTTAAATTCTGAGTTGGAAATAGCCCTAATTGCACCTCACTATTTTCATCCCTCCACCCATCACCTTCGCAAATTTGGGGCACAACCCCTTTGACTTTAGATTATGTTTAAATTATTAGTTGGAAATAGTCTTAATTAGATTTAGATTAGGGCTATAGAATGAGAGATTCTCCCAAATTTGAGGGGAAATATATTGGGGAAATATATTGACAGCATGCAGGGATTCAATTCTGACGTCCAAAGAACAAACCATTGTTTCTAACAACTAGTAATGCATCGAGTGACAAATCAATTCTACATTAAGCTCGAAGATTTTTTGAATCGGTGAACATGTAGGAATTATATCCCTACCTAGCCTATTGTTCTTCAGAGTCCACTATTTAGCAAGCCCCTAAGGTGAGCTCAAGGCTGGTTTGCAATTTGCAAAGATCTGAAATCTTCTAAATTCTATATGTATTTCATTTGACTGGCTTCCTCCATTTAAATTTCCCCTTGATGCACTAGCTTGCCTCTTACCTAGTAGGCAATATTTGAACAACATCATTCACATAAAAAAAATACAAGAAATTCAGACAGATCACTTGAAAAACCTGCAAGCAATATGGCTTCCTATCTTGATGCAGTTTAGAGACAGGCTCATTATCCAACCTTCCTACACATCATCATTAGACACATGTTCTTCATATTTCTCTGAACCAATTCTATTGAAAGTCTTCATTAATCTATTTTCATTCTAGTTTGAACTGAGATGACATCCTTCATACTCTCATCTAGTACTTAATATGGTATTCTTGGTCTTCAAGCTCCATACCTGCATAGTCCAGACTCCATCCTAGAACTCCATTTTATTTTTCCAATTTTTCTTCATACTTGGGTCAATTTTCTTCTCCCTTATGGTTTTTCAAAGGTCCTTCAAGCCGAGACATAGGTTTTAGATGGATCAAGAATTCTATTTCTTGGCATATGACAAAATACTAGCTACTCTTGCATGTATTATTACTCTTACTATATGGAAGACTGGAGAGTCACAAGTACAAAAATGTGTGTACATCAATAAAGGCACATGCACATGTTATTATGGGTGTAAATAAACAAGTGTTTCATTGTTATGGTATAAATAAACAAGTGTTGTCAAGTGTAAACAAGTGGTGTATATATATTTCTTGTAAAATAATTTATGCAAGAGAAGTACTTGTTGGGGTGTCTCTGTTGAGTTTAATTTGTGCACGGTCCTTCTTGAAGAACTGTAATAGTGAATGAGAAGGCCAATTGGTGTCACAAGAAGAAAAATATTAGACATATGCATGCTTGTGACATGGCGCGACACGACATCATTGACATTTCACAATAGTTTGTATTCAAGAACCCTCCCAAAGATATCCATTGCTCTACTGTTTATGGAGTTCATAAATATAGGCACATAACATGTTGAGTTTTAGCATTCATATAAGAAGTTGAATTGAGATCAAGATCTCCTAACTGAAGAGGCATGTAGTGTGTCACCATTCTTTACTGACATTTTTATTGGATGTATGTCATCATAATAGTTATTTGAACTTTTTGCAGTATTGGGTGCTAAACTGTAGGATGTGATGTTTTTTCATTCTATGGAATATTGGCTAGGACATATTCCATATAGTGGATGATTCCAAGGAAAGTCGACCCAACTCTCTACAGGTGAAGCTGGTTGAGTTCCTCTATTTTTTGGGTTTGAGTCCCTTGATAAGATGGGGGATTATCCTGGGGGCTTACCCATCATCCTTTACTATAAGATGGGGCCTTACCTAGTAATTACACAATTATTTAATGAGTTCTGATTTTAGGTTGAAACACTTGGGTTTCCCAGATGAAGCCAATGTAATTGCAGCGTTATATATAATATTGTGTGAGATGACTAAGAAGTATCATATTTACTGTAATCAGGCTTGAGCATAAGAGAGTTGTTCATGGAAATGTGAATGTAAAGATACAGGATGGGAATAAAAATCAACCCATATATTATCAGTTAAACCATAGTCACCAAAAGCTACTTTCACATTGCACAACAGTTGGTATTCAAGAACCCTCCCAAAGATATCCATTGCTCTGTTGTTTATGGAGTTCATAAATATAGGCACATAACCCATTGAGCTTTAGCATTCAGATAAGAAGTTGAATTGAGATTAAGATTTCCTAACTGGAGAGGCATGTAGTGTGTCACCATTCTTTACTGACATTGTTACTGGATGTATGTCATCATAATAGTTATTTGAACTTTTTGAAGTATTGGGTGTTGAATTGTAGGATGTGATTTTTTGTCTTTCTATGGAATATTGGCTGGGACATATTCCATATAGTGGTTGATTCCAAGGAAAGTCGACCCAACTCTCTACAGGTGAATCTGGTTCAGTTACTCTAGTTTTCGGGGTTGAATCCCTTGATAATATGGGGGCTTATCTTTAAAATTCTCCTGGGACAAGTTCTAAAGCCAGTTGAAGATAAGTTACTAGGTTTTCGGAGCCATAATCCTTGCCAGAACAGTACTGAGCGTGTGAATGTGGATGGGAGAAAATTTCTGGGTAGTAAAGGGTAAGCGCACCACTATTTGAAGAGCATTTTCCTCAGCTGGAAGTCATGGCATGTTTTAGACTGCTCGTGGGCATTATCTCTGTGCCTGAATACAGACATTCTCCTTACCTGTGCATATTATTCTGCTCCTGGGACTACGTTTTATGTAAACTTGTGGGAGTATCACTCTAAGTGGCTCGTATCAATCGTTGCTCGCTGATCTAGTTTTATAACAGCAATCGAAAATCTGAACTAGAGGCTCTCTATTAGGATAGTGTATCTCTGCTTCACGTGAGAGTGAAATTTCTCAAGGAAACAAAATTATAACCTCTATGGAGGCCAATATATACCAGGTTACTCTTGTATCTCTATTGTGTATTTACTTTCATGAAAAATTATGGCCTGTAGTGTCCAAGGCAGTCTATCATATGAGTTTACTAATGTTGTTATAAAGTTATGAATGGTGAAATGAAAAATCAGCAGTTTTCTTGAGACTAGTTCCTTTATATGTGCTTCACAATATACTTGCATTTGACACCAGAGACTATTTCACCTACATAAATGTTCAGTTGAAATATTGGGAAAACAGGTATCATTTAAAACTCAAATTAAAACTCTGAAAAATCGTTAAAAACCCACAGTACTGTAAGGTGGAATCTTGCAGGTGAATTAAATTATCGTGAGAAAATAGATCTGTATAAGAAATTACGATAAGAAGATGCAGTAAGTTTCATTTTTGAATGAAATTACGGTAATTATGGTAATGGAAATTAGAAATTACAGTAATTTTCATTGCTATTCATTGTTAAATTGTAATTTTCATTTATTTTTTTTAATTTAACAAGTCGTCGATATACCGATGCCTTGAAAATGTCGGTTTTGCGATGCCTTGGAAAAGAGTCGGTCTTGCGACGTCCAAAAATGTTGGTCTTCCAACGCACTGAGACAAAGCGTCGGTCTTGCGACGCCACAAGAAACGTCGGTCTTGCGATGTCTTGCAACAAAAACGTCGGTATTGCGACACTTATAAAGCGTCGGTATTGCGACAACTTAAAAGCATGATTAGCCATAGAGTATTGTGACGCTTTGAAAGTGTTAGTATTTGTAAGTGTCAGTATTGCGATGAATTGAAAGCGTCGGTATTGTGACACTTTGTAAGCATCAGTATTGCGACTCTTTGAAAGCATCGGTATTGCGACACTTTGGAAAACGTCGGAAGAGCGATGGTTGTTTGGAAACGTCGCAAAAGGTGTCAGTATTGCGACACTTTGGCAAAGTGTCGAAATTACAATGTAATGGCTAGCCACGTTTTGTCCAACCTCTAACTTTCGCTCTTGCGATGACTATGTGTTGGAATAGCGATGAAGTGGCCATTGGAAATTGGGCCAAATTTTCTAGTGCACCTTTGTTGTGGGGGATACATGAAGAAAGATAGAAAACTGAGGATCAGAAGGAATGGGAAGAAGCATAAAATAATACAATTTTTTACCCACATGAAGGAACCCATTCCATGCTACCTTAGGATATCAGAGAAGCTACCAGAACTTTGAAGGAGATCAAGGAGGACTGACTTTCTCAAGGATAAGAAAACATATCAATAGGGGAGTGATGCTGAGGGCCACCATTAGGTATATTTTATGGGGTTACAGTGTAACCCTTTTAGCTTGTTTACTCTCTCTCATACATTTAATTACATATTTTCATATTTTTCTTAGTAAGAATGGTGTAGAACCGAATGTCATGACTTGAAGCCTAACATGGTTTAATTACAGGTAATTAAGGAAATATTGTTATTTTTTAGTGATACTCCATGCTAGGGCTCAGAGTAGACAACACCTAGCAATCATAGGGAGGTTTACAACCTTCTTAACTCCTAGAATTAGCCAACATCTCCTCAAATCCTCCTCCAACAGCTCGAAGTCAAAGGCAGCCGAGAAAGTGGATCATAAGAGGGAGCCAAGCTCCACTTCTCTCGAAGATCAAGGGAAAAAACCTAATTTTTAGGGAGCTATTGGTAGCTACCATTTTGTATAAATAGAAAATATCAAGAGCTCATTAGGATTCATATTTTATATGCCACTAGAGAATTCCTAGGTCTTTATTATATATTTTTAACTTTCATTATTAATGTAATAGGTTGGTTATGAAATGAGAATGAGAATTTGGTTTCTTTCTCACTAAGTTGATTTAAAAGAGCTGAAGCTTGTGAGTTAAGGTTGGATCCATGGCCTCCAGTGTCTCTTTTGCACATTTGTGTTTTTCGTTTATGCTTCAGTGGTTGGTTAATCTAATTACATTTTGGTAGCATATAAAACATGAAAAATGTGTTGAATGTATCCCTCTCGCATCTCTTCCATTCGAGTTTGAGGAGGAATATCTTCCACCACAGACCAAACCCTTTCAATTTATGATTTCTTAGAAAATTTAAGATAGATTTCACTTTTCTTATCATTAGTATGTTGTAGGTTCAAAGGTATATTTTTGTTTCAAGTGCATGATTAGTTCTATTTAAATTAAACTCATATTCTCCACTATTTCCATAATAGGTTTATTGATGATAAATGTATGAGGGTGTCTTATTTGTATTTTTCACTATAGCAGCACATAAGGACCATTTCAGCACTATCACTTTGAGTTTCAACCCTGCATCATTCACCTTCCATTCAGTCACCCACAAACCTATTTTGGATACCATCATCACACCATATAGAACAACATTTTTGGTGCAAGATAAACTTTTTGAGGATTCTGAGCTTGGACAATGGCATTGGTCATCCTCCATTCCCTTCAATACATCATTCCCTCACCCTTCCTAGCCTTCTTTCCACCATTTTTGGCCTCCAAGCCCTCTCAATCTATTTCCTGTAGCATTACAGGACTTCCTGTAGAAAAACATGAACCCTATAGGAGCTTCCTATAGCAGTGTTGAGGGCCATATCCTTCACCTCTAGATCACTTCACCACCTCACTTGAGCCTGTAAAATACACTAGTATAATTCCAGTTCTGAACCTTTGGTTCAAGGATACCCTTAGGTCACCCAAACTCCTTCTTCTCTTGCTGCAAAACAGAGTAATTTAAGTGTGATTAGTTCATCATAAGATACATCATTAGCACTGTAGTTAGCATGAGTTAGATAGAATTTAGTTATTCATTGATTCAACATGTGTGTAAATATATATTAGTTCCTTTTTCCAAATCAATTTAGTAGTCTAGAAAATGAGTGCAATCTAGTATAATTTCCCTTCTTGTACTTAGAATAAATGTTAGCCCATTTTCATTGCAAAAGTAGACATTAAATGGATAAATGAGTGAAATCTAGTGTAGCATATTTTCTTTCTAACAGAGTATTTTTTATGATCTGCTTTCAGTCTTAGGTTGCAGTTAGAAGTGTTATAGACTTCCTCTTTTAGAGTAGCCCTAGATACGTGCACCTCAAGGTAGACCTAAGATGAGGATGGCATGAGTAGAGTTCATATGTTGTGCATATTACATTTTCACCTCCAAGTTTGTATAAAACTCGGGTTGATAAGTAAATTTGAGTAGCCTCTGGGAGTTGCAGCACTCTTGGTGCAACACCAGGGCTCATGAATGATATCATGTTATGATTAGGAAAATAAGGATCTCAATGAAATGTTAAAATGGAAATACACTCTTGAAGGGAAGAATTATTAATTTCCCAAAATCAATTAAATACATAAATCAATCATTCTTAAGGGATGGAAAGTCAGTATACGTTCAGTTAGAAAACTCATTAGTGATGCTCGTGAAATTTAAAATTCCCTAGTTGAATCCACTAATGAGTCCTTACTTGAATCAAATCTCATCTCTAGATGTCCAAAGGATTCCCTTCAAAATGTTGAAATGTTGCTCAAGAATTGGCTTAAACAAGTGGTCGAACTCACTAAAATTTTAACTAGTTGAGTAAAGTTGATACCAAATCTAATTGTAATTTTTTGGTCAAACCTCACACCAATTGGTCATTTTTAAATTCACTTAGAAACATCTCAATTCATATGTTGCCACCATTCCGAGAGGATATCTTCAGCAGTGAGATGCAAATCAAGCCTTGTTCTCATGCATAGCTGAAGATACTTCTAGACATTAAAAACTTATGGCAAAGATGGATAGAGGAGCATGGATCCACTTTGAGAGATCAAGTGAGTCAACACTAAATATATTTTATAATTTTGGAATTATGACACACCACTGTCATTTTGGAACTTTGTTTTAATTTCAAGAAGCAATCGAAATTTTTTATGTAATCATTAAGATAACTATGCCATTCACACGCTTGCACAAATGATTCTCCTAAATATATGGAGCACTTTAAGATATTTTTTTAACTTTTTTTTTAGGACTCCCCCTGTAAAAGGGAAGGAGAACTCATTTGTAAGGGTTCAATTTTCTATTCCAGAAGCTGTAATTTTCTACAAGTTCGGCTAGTTCTGAAGCATTATGATATGTATGTTTTTCTTCAATATTAATGAAAATGTTTTGGTGATTGCAAGAAATGATATGTGGAGTATGTTTTTATGTATTTTTTTATCATTTTCATATTTTTTTCTTTCATCTTAGAACTTATGCAATTGTAGTTGTTGGAACTTAGTCTTGTACGTCAAATTTACCTACATTATGTTATGACAAATGGTACATGTAATATGTGAGATTGAATGCCTTAAAATGAGCTCAATGCTTTCTCAACTCGTTCCATCCATCCTTTCATAATTCTACTACAATTCACTGTACAATATTTTTTCATTATCCCTCTGCACTATGCTTATTTATTTCATTTCTTCTTTCACCTATACTACAAAAAATTAAAAAACTTCATTGTCTGTGTGTAGGCCACCATAAATGAACATTAAGTCTTTGGAATAAAATAAATACAATGTATAAAATATAATTTTCCTCTTAGTAAGGTAATTTAACCTGATTTAAATAATTTTATAGCTAACTCTTGAGCAACACCAATTTATCTTCAAGAGACTCTAAGATGTCCTAGGCATCGACCCTTCTCCTCAACTCGCAGGTTGTCTCTAGGAGCCACAAAAATTATGAAGATGAATCATTGTACCAAAGTGTAGACATTTATGATTGATAATATTTAAGATGAGATATTTAGGATAAATCACATTGAATATTTTCAGGTCGACACGTTTCAAACCACAAAATGTGCTTTGTTATCGGGACCAATATGAATATACCGGTCCACAAATGTAAATAAATATATCATAGATACAACGGTTAGATCCAAAGGATATAAACCAAATAATAAAATAATACTCTAGCATGTTTATTTCCATAGTGAGTAAATTGTTATTGACGAGGAATTATCGAGAGCTCTGTGTTGTGATCATTGATATGCCCAACATTTTGGGTCAACCCTTCACCTATCTTCAAGAGCTTGAAAAATATTAATGATGAGAAATCTCTTGGATCTCTATAAATAAAAGATGGAGATGAAATATAACCATTATAGAAGGAAAATAATAACAGATAAAAACATATTTGATTAAAATAAAATAATTAATTAGATGAATAAAACTTAATTAAAATTAAATTAGTTGAATAAGTCAATTTAACGGAGAATGCAAAAATATTTACCATTAAAAATAATTTCAAAAGAAAAGAAAATAAATTTGGTCAAGAAAAAATTAATGAAGAATTTTTAAAATGGAATAAATAATTTAAATAATCATTGGAAATATAATAATCAGTGGAATACTAAGTGACTCGGCTAAGATTGATAAATTTGGATTAATAAATGAATTAAATTAATTGATTTTAAGATTGGTAAATTTAGATTAATAAGGGAATTCAAAAAAAAAGTATTGATTCAAAGAATTATTAATTATTATGATTAATTTTATTTAAAAAATAAAATAATATTAGTTAAAAAAATATTTAAAAAATAAAATAAAAAATGAAAATATATTTTGGATTACAAAAATAATTGAAAATATAACAGTAAAATAAGCTTGGTAAAACTAGATTAATAAAGGAATTAAAGGAATTGTTTTTAAGTTTCTTGAAAGGCTAATACGAGAGAAATTTCATAAGATAGCTAAATTGAATTAAATTAAATTAATATTTATTATTGAATTAAAAAGATAATTAACAAAAATAAGAATTTAAATTAAATTAAATTATAATTGTTTTTTAAACCAATTAAATTAAATCATAATTTTTAATTAATTAAAAATTAAAATTAAAATTGAAAAAAAATAGACAAAGGGAGGGCAAGGGTTAAGAGAAGTTAGAATTTGCAACAAGGGAGTAAGGTTCATAGGACATGAAACACTAGTATAAAATGATGAAATTAATGATTAGGTGACTAAAAAAGTTAGTTAGCGTAATTATTTCAAGTGAATTACTATTAAATTTGAGCAATTGTAAGTGATAGAACTAAGAATGAATAACTTAAATGACTAATTTACTCTAGGGATAGAATATACGACTAGATAATAAGTGACTAAACTAAAATCGACTAACTTAAATGACTAATTTAGTCCAGGACTTAGATAATGTCTAAGAAAGTTGAACTCTTAGTTAAACTGAGAGGGGGGGGGTGAATCAGTTTAACACATTCATGGACTTTTAAAACTTTTTCCTTTAAAACTTATTTTACTTTATTAACACCTTCATTTCATGATCAACATAATGTGTGAGCAATCTTTATTTATGAGCAGCAATTAATAAGCAGATTAGATAATGTACCAGCAGTCTTAATATGTTAGCAGCAAGTATTAGCATAATAGATATATCATATCAACACATAGACATCATGCACATAGACACCAGATATACGTGGAAACCCATAAAGGGAGAAAACCACATCTTATTATTGTTGTGATGCAAAGGCAAGCTCCAACTCCCTCTCACCACTGATTTTCTGCAGGCACCAACTTACAGGAGGCTCCAACCCCACTCGTTAGCTACAACATGCAAGGAAGTCTAACTCCCATTTATTTTCTCGGCACCAACCTACGTGAGGCTCCTACCTCGGGCCAACATAATCACATCTATCAAGTTACAACTTGATAGGGAAGCTCCAACTTTTTTACTCTTTCAAAAGAAAAACACTTGCTGATTTACCTTGGATATCAGCTCTGTTCTGTACCTTCTTCTCTGTTGTTCATCAACTCTTATATCAGACCTGCATCATCTCTGCTCAGCCCCTTCTTCTTCTTTGCTCAGCTCCTCCTTATTCACATTCTTCTTGCAGCTTGCTTATTCTCTTCAACTCTCTTTAATTCTGCTGCATACTCTCTTCTTCTCTCACTCCTTTTTCGTCAATATTTCTCCCCTTGGGTATTATCCTATTTTATACAAACTAGCTTCATGGCTGTTTGTATTTTACTTGGAATTCGAAATGGACAGTCATGTCTCTTTGCCTTCTGCCTTCTCAATCCTTTTATCTGCTTATTCAGAAAATATAACTGTAGGTATCAATTTAACATTACAGTGGGAATTTTTTCTCTCTCGGAGACTTGCCAATGCATCACAAACAAATAAAAACCAATTAAAACATTTACATTCAAATTACAATGTGAACTCCAGCTCAACTCATTTAGTCTTTTGAATTGGTACGCATTTTTCTTTTCTTTGGTTGTCTTTGTCTTTTCTGTGACTGTGCTTTATCTCCTTTCGGCTCTGTTTGCTCTTTTGTCCTCTGCTGTGGTGTAACTGCTGCATACGTGTAATTGTGCCTTTTATATCCACTGACTATAAATCTGGAGGAATTCCAACCCTTTTCATGCTATTAGTGTCTTGTTGATGTGGAATATTCCGCAAGCGGAATGGACATATATCACAGTCGTATATTAATAATCGCCCTCCCATTAAGTCGAGGCACATGGGTATACAGACCACACGGCACTTTTCAATACAATCGCAACATTCGTTTTATATTACCAATCGCCCTCCACCTTAAGCCGAGGCCCGTGGGTCCACAAACCACGCGGCATATTTTAATACAATCGCCTTTTATATATATAACAACGCCTTTTGATACAACTTAAATCAACTCTCGGCATCCTTATATAAGGTTTTAACAAACAACTGCCGCTTCCACTATAATCAATGAATAATCTTGATAATACTTAACAAATGCCCTTTCGGGCCCACCTGACATGTTTTCCGATGCATTGATTCTCCTCCAATTGCGATTGATCGCTCCTACTCTGATTGCGATTGATCGCAATCACAACTGAAATCTTCCAATTGCGATTGAATCCTTTGCGCTTGTTCCGATTGCGATTGATCGCAATCGCGACTTCGAATACTCTGATGCGATTGACCTCTCCTGCTCCGATTGCGATTGATCAATGTTCACTGCGTTTTGCCGATGCGATTAGACCTGGAACTCAAGTTGTATATGAGTCGTAGTTTATATACCAATCGGGTCCGGACTTCCAATCGCAATCGCAACTCTTATATTCTCCGATGTGATTGACCAGTGCCGATGCGATTAGAACATGGAACTGAAACATTTGTTAATCATAATTTATAAGTCCATCGGGTCCGAACTCTTAATCGCAATCGCAAGTCCTTTAATATGTGTTGCGATGGTTTGTTTCTTTCCGATGCGATTGGAACTGGACTTCAAACACTTTGTTAAACATGGTTTATAGACCCATCGGGTCCGGTCTTCCAATCACAATCGCAACTCTTATGTTCTCCGATGCGATCATCACTATTCACTGGAACTCAAACACACATGAATTATGGTTCATTGATCCATCGGGTCCGGATTTCCATCGCAATCACAACTTTATGTTGGTTACATGTTCCGCTGCCCTTGCGATCTCCGATTGCGATTGGGTGAGGGTCCCACTTTATATTACTTCCTTTCCATTGATCATAACACGCTCCACTTAAATATATATTAATGTATATGCCTTGGACCATTGCAGAATATGAAATGTGTGACATTTATATGTATTGTGATGGATATTATATATATATATATGTGTCCGCCAGCGGGTTAGGCGATTCCCGGAATAATGTTTATGAATTATGTTAAATCTATAACGCCGGTTGGAGTGTGCGATTCCCGGAATTTGGTTTTGCATTATATGCGTAACGCCCAGCTTGGGGTATGATTCTCGGAATTATATATCTGTCCTCCGGGTTGGGCGATTCTCGGAATTATAACGGCTCTACCTCTGCCTCTGTCTCTACTGCTCCTGTCGCTTTGCCTCTGCCTCTGCCTCTGCTGCAGTGATAACAACTCTGCCTCTATTATATTTGCTTCCTCTGCCTTCATTTGCTTCTTTGCTGCCTCCATTGTATTCACTGCTTCCTTTTTTTGTCTTTGTTTCAGCGCTGCCTCCTTTGCCTGTCTGTGATTCAGCGCTGCCTCCTTTTTCTTCTTTTTTCTGCTTCTGTTACTCGACCTCTGCCTCTGCCTTTGCTGTACCTCTATTCTTTGCCTATCTCTGCATCTGCTGACTTCTTTGCACTACATTTCTTAAGTTCAACTCTTTTGTACATTACGTTGCCTCTACTTCTATTCACTGTCTCTGCTTTGTCTGCTATTTCAATTCCTTATCTCTCTTGCTTCTTTTGCTGCCTTGCTACCTCTTCTTATGCTTTCTCTGCTCCTTGGCTGATGTTTCAAGTGCTCCTCCTTTGTCATCTCCTTTGCCTTATTGCTAGTTCAGGTGCTGCTCCTTTGTGCTTCTTTGCCATCAATGACAACATTTCCAACAAGGTGCATTATCAAACAAAGAGAAATAAAGGGAAGAAATTTTCTGAAATGTAGACCTAGTGAGAAAAGTGGCTTTACTTATTCAATGTGCTTAGTGACAGGATGAAGCATTGTGCTTAGTGGAGATCAAGGCAAAGGACTACACTTAGAATCAATCATAATAATTAGCGAAGAGTGTATAGGAAAGCAAAGCAATGAGTAAAGTAATTCCCACACTAAAAAGGAAAGAGCCCGTTGAGTACAGGTCCAATTGCTTGATGTCCGTATGTTGGACCTTGAAACAGACATATGAGGTGTTCAATTAGAGTTTTCCAAGTGTAGTTTATGAATCTTGAGCAAATGAATAAGCTAACCACCATGTAGAGGTGAATGGATTTCCATGCAAGGGGAACACTAAACATGTTTTATTTGATAATAATCTCACATAAGAAAATAGAATTCAAACATTCAATCCATTCATTCATCATAGGTTAGAATAACCTAGTCCACTCATACTTGAAAATAAAATAATGAGCCTATATTTACACACATCAACCACAATAGTGAAAAAGTAATAAGAAAAAAATATAGATAAAAGATGAATTAACCAAAGACCTATCAAATCATTGCATAATAACAGGTTAAATGTCCATACCACTAATTTCTCTTCACTTATAACAAAATTATAAAACATACTAAGAAAAGATTACATATTTTTATCTTCATTTATAACAACACTAGAAACCATACTAATATGACATTACATTGTTTAAGAGGTCACAAAAATGGCAGCAAATTTGTGAGTCTATAAATGAACAGAAAAAATTCCCATATAGTGCAAGAATGATGGAATACCACAATTGTATTCAACCTCCAATGCCAAATTCCTATAACACTGCTAATTCCACACCAAGTTGAAATTTGAACCAGCTCAATTTCACTTCCAAGTTGGGCCACTTACCAATTTTGAATTATGACAATCTAGCAATCTACATTGCCTCCTACAATTTGTTGCACCTTAATAATCACACTACAAACTTTCAACGAATGATATTTAGTTAATATTTTAGTGATTTTTTTTTAATGAATATCAATTGCAAGAGATTTGAAATCAAAGTTTTGGTTGGAATCCTAGTTTTTTCGTAGGGAAGGAATTATGAGGGAAAACACAAATTCGAAATACCAGGAAATTAGCACATCATATCTAATCATTATGAAGATGAGAATCATCGAAATTATCATGAAGGTGGATGCCATTTGCAACAAGTATGAAAAATAACATTGAAAAATAGAGGGAGAATCATATCTCCGACAATGAAACCTTTGTTAGGCTTTATACCATTGTCAAGTCATTAAGGCTGCAAAACACATTAGTAAACCATACATTTCCCCTAACTTGATTTTTAAAATGCCGGAAAAAAAAATTCTAAGTTATGTTTTGTTTTTGGTACCAAAAGAACGAGGAAGTGGTCATGACCCTGAATGATGAAATTCGACACACCAAGGCTAGATTACATGAAGTGATTCCCAAGTTGTAGAAACTAGCTCAGAAAAAGGTCAAGATTACCTTAATTTTATCCAAGTTATTTTTGAGGCTTTCTCATGGTTTAGTAGGTTTTCTCTTCAATTACTCGATGTGTTGATGATGTAGCAAAATTATCATTTCAATGTTGAATGCCGTAGTTCCAAGCAACCCATATTTGAGGAATTTTGAGACCTAGGATAAATTTGGTATTTCTTTATTTAAATTCAATTTTTTGTATGTCCATTTTCTTTCCATTAGGCTAGATTCTTCTGCATGAAGCTCAAATATAGCTAGTTAGAAGATGAACTAAATGGCGTTTTGATAAATCGTAGTGATACACCTTGTTTTGTTAATGATATAGGAAATTATTAGATAAAATGACCTTGAAATTTTAGGATGGCTTTATTGGGGAAGAATGAGTGTGTATTCTCGATCCTGGAGTTAATATGGTCCAATGAATAAGACATGTGCATGCATTTAAACTTAGTGTCTTACTCTCTTACCAACCAAGTTGAACTTGTAATGATATAGCTCCATAGATTTTTAATTCTGAGACATTAGAGCTGAGGGATCAAACATAAATTCTTGTTATTAGGCACCTATGCACTCTTTGTCACTTGGAATTTATGCAATTTTAAAATGATATTAACATATTGGCAACTTCCACTATGCACAGGACCAATTAAAGTCCAATTGAATAAGGAAAAATAAAATAAAATAATTTTTTTTTCCAAATCAATATACCTTCTTGTTGCTTTTCTTCTAACAAGCTTCTCATGCAATAGAGATACCAAATTATTCAGGATTGTTAATGAAAATCTCCATAGCCATAATGGTGAAAGGGAGAGTATCCCAGCAAAGGGTGGTCCTTAACAAGCTGGACTAGGAGTAGTTGGAGGGGAAGTTGGCCATGAAAAGAGGGGAACTAGAGGGGGAAGGTGGCTTCCCAGGAAGGAAGAGGAGAAATGTAAGTTGGATGCTACACAGATCAATGTTGCTATAGGAGCCAACCCTTGGGAGGTCAGTCTTCCCATCTTCATCAAACTTGTATCATGCTCTAATTACTAGCCCAACTATATTTTTGTAACAATGTTGTTTTTGGTTGTTAATAAAATCATGATGAATGTAAATAATTCCTTCTAGTGTCCATATAGTCCTGCTACTCATTTTGGTTTTCATGTGATTTTTGAAAATCCCATGGATGGGTCTAGTCACAATATAAAATGAATTTGCTATTATTGTATAGAATTTAGAAGTTCTCATACTGCTCTTCATAAATTTTGGAAACCATGTTTCCTATGAGAGCACAAAGTGCCTGGACATAACTTGTTTTCTTCACATTATTAATATATTTAGCTAAATTACATAAAAAATGTCAACGCTTTGGAATTTTAGAAACAAAGCCAAGAAATGTAAGAAACCATTTGGGGTCAGCATGATCTAAATTAACAATCCTTTAGTCGTTTATTTCATTTATGTATTTCTCATCTAGTACCTTGAAAAGAAACTTGAAATTAATTTACTCTGTGCTTTTACAGTCTCAATATTGTCTCGGATTGAGTGAATGACCTACAACTACACTAGAATTTACAACTGGAATCTTATACATTCTCTTTTGAGTTCATAACCAATACACAAGAAAAAAATCTCAAATAAGTACAACACCAAATTAAAACAACTAAGAAGATTCACGAGGAAATTTCTGAAAAATAGTTTTCAGGCTCTCGATGTTGATCCAAAACCTAATTCCCACCATGCTTTCATAAAAATATAATGATGCCTCAAGAAAACACCTAATAAGGTTCAATCAGAGCAGTTCTTGCAGCCCTTATAGGCTTATAGCCTACAAAATCATGATAAGTTAAATAGTTGTCCTCACAAATCTCTAAAATATGGAAATATATGTGGCAAAGGCTCTACCAACCTAATTATTTGTTTTCATGTATGCATGCTAGAGTAACTAGAATAGAATGTTACAAGAATGCATGATGGAAAATGGCACTCAAACCTAAGAGAGAATATCAATCATAAATTTTATTAAATAGACAACGAATATCAAAAATAATTCCCCTGAATAAATAATTACCTTATGCCAAATTATGTGTGATAAGATGGAGTAATTTTGAGCTGGAATATGCCTATACCTCTTAGAAACTATAACGGGAAATGATGCCAAAACAAAACAATAAATAAGTAATAATTATAATTGAAGTGGACAATAATTTTATAAGAATGTATTCTGACTAAAATATGGAAATAACATATCAAAGAGTCAAATTTTGGAGGAACGTCAAACTAAAGGATAAAACTGAACGCTTATTCCCAATGTACCCTCTCCTCATAGGGACCTTCACATTACATTATTTTCAACAACATTAGTGTAGGAAGATCAAAAGGACTTACTCAAGTTGTCGATTCAGATTTTAAAGTAAACAACCCTCACAGAAATAGTTGCAATCATTTTCAATAGCAGAGGTTAGCTTGGACCTACTTCCACCATAAATTTCCCAAGGAGAATGATTGCGGAAGGTATAGGGAATACAATTTGATTTACGTCAAAAAACAACAGGAAGTAGACACAAATATGATCAAGAAAAATTTTCTTAAGTGGGTTCTAGAGCCTATGCAAATCCATGTGACAAATGAGCTTGAAATGGATTATGGGGCAATCATCTATAGGGGTCAAAAAAATGCAGGTATCTTGGAAAAATGGCTTGAATTCTGTGGAATGCCAGGGAAGAAATTTTTCCATGATTTTCTTGAAACTAATTTTAGAATGACTGACACATATCAAAAGCTAGCCGATAGTTTGGAAGAATCTGGAACCAAAAAACAAAATATGACCTAAGACTAGCCTATGAGGGACAACATGGCCGAAGGATGTTAGTCCACCCATATTTATCAAACTTGGATCATGCTCTAATTACTAGCCTGACTGTATTTTTGTAACAATTTTTTTTTGGTTGTCAATAAAATCATGATATCTCTAAATAAGTCCTTCTAGTGTCTAGATAGTCCTGCTACTCATTTTGGTTGTCATATGATTTTTGAAATTCCCATGAATGGGTCTAGTAACAATATAAAACGACTTTGATATTATTTTATATAACTTAGAAGTTCTCAAACTCATCTTCAGCAAGTTTGGGAACCATGTTTCTTGTGAGAGAACATAGTGCCTAGACATAACTTTTTTTTTTCACATTATTAATAGATTTAGCTAAATTACATAACAAATGTAAATGCTTTGTAATTTTAACAACAAAGACAAGAAATGTAAGAAACTATTTTGGGTTGGCATGATCTAAACTAACATTCCTTTAGTCATTTATTTCATTTATGTCTTTCTCATGCAGTACCTTGACAAGAAACTTGAAATGAATTTACTATGTGCTCTTATAGTCTAAATATGGTTTGTGGATCTTGTAGGTATGTGATTTAGTGAATGACCTACAATTGCACAATAATTTACAACTGGAATCTTATACATTCTCAATTGAGTTTATAACCAATACACAAGCAACAAATCTCAAATAAGTACAACACCAAATTAAAAAAACTAAGAAGCTCACAAGGAACTTTCTAACTAATATTTTTCATGCTCTGGATTCTGATTCGAAACCTAGTTCCCACCATGCTTGCATAAAAAACTAATTATGCCTCAATAAAATACCTAATAAGGTTCAATCACAACAGTGATTACAGCCCTTATAGGCTTATAGCCTGCAAAATCATGATAAGTTAAATAGTTATATTTCTTCACTTGCGACACTTGTCCTTGGGGCACCACTTTTCCTTCATACTTGTTGATGCTCATGTCGATTTTCATCATGAGTAACCATATTTTACTCATGTTTTTATGGTCCCCATAAAACCTATTCTATGTGGCGGCATCATCGAGTCACCCTTGTTTAGAGCATCTAAGTTGAGTCATCATCACATCCATGGAATCTATCTCGAGTTCTTTTTGTCTCCCGTCACATTCTTCCATCCTTCATTGCTTTGTCCCTCTCTCGTGTCGAACATTTTTGCCTTCATTCATCCTATCCCCTATCCCCTCTAGAGCCGAGTCAATAGCTGTCAGGTCATTCATGCCCTTTATACTCTAACAAAGGAAGTCGTCGGCCTGCTACTCACTACCCCCATTCCATCATCATCCTTGGTTTCAGTCTATCAGTCACTCTACTATTATCCCTCGTGCCTTAGTTGAGGATTCCTTATTGGCTCACCTATGGCAGACCTCCTTCTGTCGACTTCAGCTTATTCATTTCAGAAGACAGGTCTAGAGGGTGGTGTTTATTGGTTCCATCTTCCACTCTTGTTTGGTGCCTCAAATCAAGAAAAGGGACCCTTTATTTCCCTTTGACTTAATTATTTCTCAGTTCCAATTCCTTATGGCATGATTGAGATCCGTATAGTTTATGGTTCAATGATGCAACAGATCATACCAGTGATTCTTGGGTGTGTGTGAGATGCTTCAGACCTCATGAGGGGGTGGCCCTTCAAGTAGCCCTCGACATACCTAGATGATATCTTTACTACAACCTTGGATGTAGCTCTGCAGATTTGATGGTTCTCGCCTTAGCCGCTTGCAACACCTTTTTAGTTTGCATGTATCATTTATATTTTCTGAGCCCTTTCCTATTTTACAGGGCCTCTTTAGTTTTTATTATATCTCATGTACTCAGATATGATTGTATCAGTCTTGGTTGTTGTCCCAGGAATAGTATGTATGTGGGATTCATTTTTATCTGCCCCATGTTTATGCCAGAATTTACTATATAGCTCAGCCCCATGTTTGTTGGGCACACCATTATTCTTTGTACTTTGTCATCTCGGCGGGCATAGGTATGCCTCCCACGCCTCATTTGAGAATAGGTACTCACTCATAAAACAGAATTGTCACACCTATAATTCTCGCCTCCTCAGGGTCTTGTCCTCTCTCGCTTCGGTCCATCTTATATTTCTCTCTCACTGACTCCCCTTCGGTGTCTAGTGATTGTGTTCTTACAATGTACTTCATTCATACGATTAGCTTCTAATGCTCATTGTTACACCAATTTTTGTTCATCTAACTTGTTACTATTATATGGACTAAAGTACACCATGTAAGAGAAATTTTACCATAGTAAAATTGCTTTCACTGTGAGAAATAATTTAATAACCCATAGTTTATTAAATTATTTCTGGTCTAAACAGGAAACCCCATGAGGAATAATTAAATAAATCCTTATTTTTTTTATTTTCCTCTAGGGATAATTAACTAAACCATTGTTTAATTAATATTCTTTGTCATATTTAACCCAAAAAATGAAAATTAATTAGATAGATTATTATTTATCTTATTAGTAATTATTTAAATCATTATTTAATAATATTCCTTTTTGAATTTGACTAAATCATTTATAAATAATTAAATAAATCATTATTTATTTAATTATTCCTTAACCTCATCGTTGAAATAATAAACAAATAATTTATTTATTTATTACTTCTAAATAAATGGATTTAACCAATTCTAAATTACTTTTCCCTCCACGAAAAATAGTAAAATATTCCAGGTAAGTTGGATCTAGATTTGGTTAATAATATTTTAATTATGCACCAATATCTATACTAACTCAATATTTTGTTATAAATAGAAGGGTTTTCCATTCATTCACTACCTCTTTTTTATCACCTTTTGATCTATACTTTTGGTCTGACTTTGATCCTCCATCATTGTCATATTTTTTCTACTTTTTCTTATGAGATCCCTTTGAGTTCTATCTTGTCTTGGTTTTCTACATCATCAAGAGAGAGATATTGGATCTGAAGCGTTGAGGACATACAAGAACCCATCCCATTGAGGGGGACTGGTAACATATTTCTGTGTTCCCTTCTGAGGTGTCATAATACAAAAAATTCTTTATAAATTATTGTCTTATCTAATAGATGTATGGAGCAACTCTTGTTCATTTTCGTTGTTTAATGTCTTTAACTGCTTAGATCTAGATTTTTGTAGCATTTATTCTGATCACCTACTGCAGATCTAAGGAAATTGACAGCCACATTTGATGTTAGGGTTGTTTTTTATGCACAACTAAAGTGATATTTTTTCGTACGCTTTCGATTAGAATTCACACTAACACTTACCCATACCGACATTGATGTGCATTCCTCCTTATCAGGGTGAAACAGAATTTCCATTTTCTAATATAGAGGCTCGCATTATTGAAGAAGTAGGGTTCCCCTTCAAATATTCAAGCTTTGTCTTCGAAGCTGGAAAAAATGATTGTGAAGAACCCTTTCGACCCTAGTCTTAAATCCACCTCTCCCTTTGGTTTCCAATTTTTCTATATAAAATGCTCGAATTCCTTCTTCATAGGCTAGATCCCTACAAACTTGCATATAAAATAATTATCTCTCATTTTTTCCATGTGATCATCTAGAAATATCATGTAACACCTCCTGCCATATCCACCCACTTTCACTGGCTTTCCTAGGGAAAACATGAGATGAGGGTCACTGTGATGAGACTAAACCTCCTATATGACCTTAAGTAAATGGATTCGACAACTTAAGACCTTATTAACTTCCCTCGGGTGCTACAATACCTCCAAGAGCTACCCAACCCCTCCAGGTGTCCAACCCCTGAGTTAACCCTATTTTCCACTGACCTATATCCTTACTTACTTTCTTTCCAAGGCATGAAAATGACTATAAACCTACAATCACTCCCATAGGCTTACTTCCTAGTGAATGTAGACTTTTCTACTGATTTTTATGTCAGTGACCTCGAAGTTTGAGTCACGTTTTCAGGGCTATTACTCAAGCCTCTTCCCAAAACTCAATGAAACTTCCATAAATAATGAATAACATAGAATCAAAAGCTCTAAGATAAAACATGAAACAAGACTCAACCCAACCCCTCCCGACTGAGGCTAACATTTTTTTAAACACATGGTAAATATGCAACTTGCAGGTCATAAATGCATATCATAAATGCATATTTGAGCATAAGGAACCGAATCTTCTCTAAGAAACATCGAGAATTTCTAATTCCCTCTCACAATAGCATCCATAACATATTTTAGGTAATGCATTCATTAACCATTCATTACAAATAAGAAAAAAATAAGAGCCATAACTTGAATATGTTATAAAGCCACGTTTATAACCATAATATAACCAAATAAATATCATTGATAGAAAATTCAATAAATCCACATAATAACAAGTAGAATTACTCATTAATTACAAGGGGGTAGAGATCTTATCATTCATATGAAAAAGACAACCAAGTCAGGGACTTCCATGTAGCACCTGACCATATATTCAGTTGAACCAAATCTTTCTTTTAGTCAATCACCCATGTGTTGTATTCCAAGCATGAATTTCGAATCTCATGGGATAAACCAATTCATAAAAAACCAAGGGAATCCATAGGTTAAAACACCTCCACCCTCACCATACCGTGATCACACCTAAACCAGTTCCGAGATCACAAAACCAAGCCGAGCGTGGATGCCTCATAATTCCTTCACCATCCCTTGACGAATTTTCCTGTCTCCGCACACCTATTGAGGGCTTCCTGGAGAAAACCATCTCCACTCCCAACACATGGAATTTTATTGAGGCCACTCCACCTGGATATAAAACCTTGTGTCAATCCAAATATCAACCAAAAATGAATCCCATCACACCATGTCTATCCAAAAATGGAAAGGAAAGGCTAAAATCCATTGTCGAAACCTGCCAACATCCTTTACAATAACAAAAAAAGAACCAAATACAAAAATGCACATACCATGTATGTCAAAAATAACTAGTAAATCATACTTGCAACATGTTACTTGCAAGTATTCATGCTTAATCCGCTTGATCCAGCCATTCCTTGCTTTATCCTTTCTTTCCTTGTCCTTCCTTTTCTTTCCTTGCTTGCTTTCTTCTCTCTGAAACCAATTTAAAAAATAAACTAACAAAAGGTTACAAACTAATCCTCAAAATCCTTTTTATCATTTATGCCTCTATTTTCTTCAATTTCCTCCTCACATGCAAAAACCTTTGACCTTTCACCTTCCTTTTCTAATTTTTCCTTTATTTTCATAAATAAATCCAATAATACCTTTTTTCCTTTACAAATCCTTATCCATTTCCATTTCCAATTTCCATAGCCATAATAAACCGAAATGAACACACACTAGGATTTTTTTCCCAACATTCAACTTGGAATACGTGTCCAATGACCTTGGTATTATTTTTCCTTTATTAACTTCATTACATGAAATTCTAACCCGGAATTGTTACAGACCCCTCCCCCTTAGGTGAACACCATCCTCAGCGTTATATGACACCTACAACTATAAAAACCACTGAAAATAAAATGTATTTCTTAGTGAGATCTATAACTTAGCTTGTTGTAGTATGTACAATGAACAATGTGCTTAAAGGAAAAACCATCATGACAATCATGAAAACATAAAAACCATACTACTTATTGGAGATTTATAACACATCTCATTTCAGTATTTATAATAGAAACCATAGATACTTATGCACATTTTCTTCATCCAAAAAATAACCATACTTTCTACATAGATTTATAAATCCAACTCGATACAATATATACATATATACATATGGACAATTTTTTTTACCAGAAAATAAAAGGATACAATTCCTACATCTGCAACAAGGGAATCTAGATGCTCACACCCCCACCCTCAATGTATTACCATTATTCACCACCTTCCTAGGAAGTCGAGAACAAATTTCCAAAATAAAACTTGCATCCAATGTCCAGCAGTACAATACTGCACCACTTTTTCTATCAGTAAATAGTTGTCGAATCATTTATCTAGGGCACACTCCCAATGTGCATCTGATTCCATCTGGAAATGCTAATTACCAAAAAAAATCAATTCCTAGGCCTCCCATTCTCTACTAAACAATCCCTATGGAAATAAAGTCACCCCCTTCCATGCAGTCACTCACCTTCCAAGCTCCCCAACATCCCCTTTCTCAGGCGATTCATCCCTTGGAAATGTTTCCTCATGTCGAAAGGTCCAAAACCAAGGCATACTCTTGCCTCAAAAGCATGATACCAAGCACATAATTTCTATTATAATAAAAAGGAATTGAAATAAATTCAAATCATACCTCATTGATGGCATGTCAATAAGGTATACCTGCAATTATGTTCACTCCTGTCACAACAAGTCAAATTGGATCTTTGATCAAATCATCATGTGTAAACATATCACATCCAGTTAGCTCAAAACGTAACCGTCATAAATTGAAATCATAAATCACATGTAATCATCATAAATCACATGCATAATAAAAAACTAAAAAAAAATATTGATACCTGTATTTCAAATGGTTCTTTGCTTTTGCCTTTGTTCTTTATCCTTTTCGTACACACACTCAATCGATTTCCAAACCCAATAAGCACCCAATGCCTTCTCTTATCTTTAATCAACAAGGTAATCGAGAGACTAAACTGCCCCTTGCCTCAATATCGACAACAAGGGTATCCCAAGACTAAACCACCTCAACCCTAAATATCAACAACAAGGGAATCTAGAGACTAAACCACCTCAACCCTCAATATCAACAAGGGTATCTCTAGACTAAACTACCTCGACCCTAAATATTAACAACAAGGGCCCAGAAAATCCCATACTTTCCTGACATATCACATTGTAAAATGCATACACATACACAGTATACAACTCAATAGATACACCTACACTCGGTTTACAACACGACACATAAACCTACACCTGATGTATAACAAGACACATAAACCTACACCTGATGTACAACACAAAACATAAACCTACACTTGATGTACAACATGACACATACACCTACAACAGGTGTACAATAGAAAAAATACACCTACACCTGGTGTAAAACACAACACATACACCTACACTCGGTGTACAATACAACACATACACCTACACCTAGTGTACACCACAACACATACACCTATACCTGGTGTACAACATGACACATACAACTACACTCGGTGTACAACACAATATATATACTAACACATTGTACAATACAATTAATATCCATGTCATGATATGAAAACTACATAATACTCATAACACAACACCTCATGTACATAGCATCTCTTACACAACATGTACATAGCACCACATGTACACAACACCACCTCCATGATGTGTACATAGCACCAGTCATGTGCATAACACCACCTGCATAATGTGTACATAGCACCGCATGCACGCAACACCATGTGTACCACATGTACATAGCACGAGGTGTACACAACACCACCTACATAGTGAGTATATAACACCGCATGCATGCAACATCATGCGTACCACATGTACATGACCACATGAACACAGAACCAAATGTACAACATGCACACTACACTGTATGTACACAACACCGCATATACGACATGTAACATAGTGCCATATGTACACACGTATGCATATACAACATGAAAATAACACTATATATACAACATGTACCGCATATACAACATGCACATAACACCATATATACAACATGTACCGCATACACAACATGGACACCATATACACAACAGTATTGATGCACATCTAGAGACCACACTGTCTTTACCAAGAAACTTTGCTTCTAGTTTCTCTCAGCTGTCCATGCTTATCCTAGCATGTCGCAAATCACACTACTTTCACTCTGTTGATGTATCCCCTAGCATTACATGTTAAAACATAAAAATAGGCATAAGAATATAATATCAAATCATATTTACCTGATACTAACCTTATAGATTTGTTAGGGCTACTCTTCCCAATTGATTCCTCATGAAACTAGGAACCTATTCATGCCATTCACCTTCATAAGAAATTATTCCTCGACAAGAATGATCCCCAACAACCCTATCAAACAAGGACATAAATACATGCATATATATAAACATTAGCATAAAACAATAATGATCCCTAAGGACCGTGTTAAACAATGGCATATATATATATATATATATATATATATATATAATCCATTCTCTTTACCTTTCCTATTGCCTTTCTCATTATTGTCCTACCACCATCCATTTATCCCATTGGACCCAACCAATCCAAATGGTTGTCACATTCTTGCATTTAGCTTCCCTTTACATGAATTGGGCTTCATCCGATTCTTACATTACCTGACGGGTTTCACTTAGATCTCTCTAAGCTCTATTAAATTTCCTCCTTCCCCAACCAATTCCCAAGACCCTCAAAACATAAAAGGTTAGAAAAAAGTAAAGAGAAGACCATGAAAACCAATATCAATATGACACCACAAACAAAGTGGCACTGCCATGCACTATACATAACAAAGCCGCAAATCAAGTAGAATATATTACTAAATACTAAAGGTACATAACTAGAAATAGACACCATGACTCAATTCCCATGGGTTCCCAATGCCTCCAAAGGAAAATTCAAACTGAGCCTTCTTCAAGATTTCATGGAAGTGTCTTTTTCCATGCAATACCTACATCATACTTCCATAAACACATAATTTTCAGTGTATAAATAAATATAAAATATACCAGTTACCTTACTTTGTTGTGCCAAGCATGCTTCCTTGTAACTGAACACGTACATATATCATGTATCAAGGGACTCTAATTCCTTGAAGAATCTATCCATAATTAGAAAATAAGTGTTATAACTGTCAAATACATGTTCAGGAATGTTACACATATATACATAATGTCATATAGAATCAAGGTTAATAACACTTCTTGTATCCATGCAAGCACTCATTCATTTGGAATTGCGGTCCTCAAACATAGCCTAAGGAATTCTCACCAAAATATTTTCTTTTACCTTTTACCTTGCTGCAATTGAGTTTTACCATGTGCTATCACATTATCCTACTATTATTTATATATAAACAAATCAACTACTACCTTTTCATGTTAATACCAAACATGTTACCCTGCAACTGCTCACACATGTAATTCACGTGTTCCAAAGATCAAGACATCATGTCTATTAATTTGAAATCAACCTTTATCAAGACTAATAGACATGTCATAATTAACTCACATTCATCACACATAATGCTACAAGTAGTGCCCACTTACACTCAATTTCATATCAGTTGTCTCAACACATAATGTGTTAGCACAACCATCTTAAAACAAGATCGTTACATCATTCAATCTTATAGACACATACCCATATCATGCAATTAATCATACATTAAACCAATATATAGACATATCATGTTATATAAACCAATATATGACATAATAAAACTCATATCTCAATGTATCTCAGGGGAGGCTATCACATCTGCACAAGTCAGTCCAAATTAGTATGACACAATATCACAAATATATCGACTCATACCTAAATGTCATAACCATATACATATGCATATACAAATATAGATTAGAATGATACATATAACATCAAGATATTAAATTCAATGACACAAATTCAACGTGTGTATGACCACAATGCTTATAATAACAATTTACTACCACACATGACTATCCAATGCATGTGCATAACACCACATTGATCAACTAGCATTTTTCATTCCTATAACCATAACAACAATAGAATGGCAGGAATGTACATAACCATAATTCTTATAAAAGAAATTAACCAACATACATGCATGCCCAACTTACAAACATGTATGATGATCTACTCTTACTCTGAAGTCTAGTGTTGCAACCTCGCTCTGATGATCTGCATTTCCTGCTCTATCTCAGCCAATAATTCAGCATCATACATGATAAAATAAACTATGACATAGTCTATACACATGAAAACCATAGCAACTATCATGCATTCACATGACCAATATGCATGCATAGCAATCAAATTCTTCCCATCCAGTCCAAGTATTGAACCACGCTTCGATACCACTATGTAACACCTCCTCCCATATCTACCCATTTTCACCGGTTTGGGTAAACATAAGATCAGGGTCACTATGATGAGACTCAATATCCTATATGACCTTAAGGAAATGGATTCGAGAACATAAGGCCTTACTAACTTCCCTCGTGTGCTACGGGACTTCCAGGAGCTACCCAACCCTTCTAAGTGTCCAACCCCTTAGTTATCCCTCTTTTCCACTGACATAGAGCCCGAGTCACTCCCTCTCCAAAAAAGGAAATCAATTGTAAGCCTCTAGTTACTCCCACAGGCCTAAATCCTAGCGTCTATAAACTTTTCTGCTCATTTCTATGCTAGCGACCCCAAATTATGAGCCAATTTTTTAGGGATAGGACTCAGGCCTCAGCCCAAAACTCAATGAAACTTCCAGAAATAATGAATAGCATAGAAACAAATATTCTAAGATAAAAATTGAACCAGGACTTGACCTTATCCCTCCTAACCAGAACTGACATTTCGTCAAACAGATGGTAAACATGCAACTTACAAGTTATGAATGCATATATGAGAATATAGAATCAAAACTTATATGAGAAACATTGAGAAGGTATAATTTCATCTCATAATAGCTTCTTTAACATCTCTTAGTTCATGCATTCATTATCCAAACATTACAAATAGGAACACAATAATATCCACATCTTGAATCTGTCATAAATCCATGCTTATAACCAACATATAACTAGATAAATATCAATGATATAACAACCATTAAAACCACATAATAATAAGCATAATTACTCATGAATTACAATGGAATAGAGCTCCTATCATTCATATGAAAAATCCAACCAATTCAGGGACTTTGACATACCATTCGACCATAGATTGAGTTGAACCAAATATTTCTTTCAGTGAACCACCCCTATGCCATATTCCAAGCATGAATGTGGGATCTCATGGGATAAACCAATACATAAAAAACTAAGGGAATCTCGAGGTTAAACCACTTCCACCCTCACCATATCATGATCTCACCTAAATGTTTTTTGAGATATTAAAACCAAACTGAGCTTGGATGCCTCAGAATTCATTCACCATCCCTTGAGGACTTTTCTACCTCCACCCACCAATTAAGGGCTTCCTGGGGAAAACCCTCTCCACTCCCAAACCAATGTATTTTCTTGATACCACCTCACCTAGATCTAAAACCTTCCAGCAATCCAAGGTTCAACCAAAAATTGTTCCCATCACACAATGGCTATCTGAAAACGGCAAGGCAAGGCTAAAATCCACTATTGAAACTGGGAAAAATCCATGCCAATTATAGAAAAAGAACCAAATATTGACATGCACATACCATGCATTTCAAAACCAGATAGGAAATCATACATGCAACCTGTTACATGAAAATATTCCTTCTAAAGTCGCTAGATCCAACCTTTCCTTGCTTTATCCTTAATTTCCTTTTCCTTCCTTTGCTTTACTCTTCTTTCCTTTTAGTTCCTTCTCTTTCCTTTGCTTTCCTTGCTTGATTTATCCTCTTGGCGCTTTTCTCCTCTCTGAAACAAATTTCAAAACTAAACATAAAAAAATTTGTGAACCGATCCTCATAATCCTTTTTATCAATAATGCCTCTATTTTCTTTAATTTCCTTTATTTTCCCTTCAATTTTCGCCTCACGTGCAACATGTGACCTTTCACCTCCCTTTTCTCCTTTTTCTTTTATTTTCATAAATAAAATGACAATAATTTATTTTTTCCTTTTCAAAGCCTTAGCCATTTCCATTGCCAATTTCCTTATCCATAATAGACTAAAATTAACACCCACTAAGATGTTTTTCCCAACATTCAGCTTGGAATACATGTCCCATGACCTTGGTCTTATTTTTCGTTTATTAGCTTCATTACATGAAATTTTAACTCAGGGTTGTTACATCTTGTAGGAATGATAAATATAGGGTTTTTAGGGGACTTAGGGATACATTGACCCTGTAAACCCATTTTCCACTTATCTCCTAGAATAGGCATTTGCGAATAACCTCACGGTCCCCCTTCTAGACCCTTTTTTTGTAAAAAACCATGGTTGATTTTCCATTTAAATAACATAACGCCAAGGTCATGGGACACATATTTTAGCTAAATGGTGGGAAAAAAATTATAGTGGTATCGCTTGTGATTAATTAATGGCTGTGGACATTTTCAAAGGAAAAAAGGTGATAATTAGCATTTAATTATGAAAATAAAGGGAAATAGGAGAAAAGGGAGATGAAGAGACACAAATTTATATGCAAGGGAAATTAGAGGAAAAATGAAGGAAAATGAAGAAAATAGAGACATCAATGATAAAAAGGATTCAGAGAAACAATTTCTAGCTTTTTTAGAGTTTTGGTTTTTAGCTCTTGCTCATTCTCTCACTCTCTCTTTCCCTCTAACACACTTAGACCATTCTTGGAGCATGCTTGGCACACTCTAATTTTCACCTCGATTGGAGAAAGAAAGAAAAGGAGAAGAAAGGAATTTGTGGGAATAAAGAAAGGAGATTGGATCAATAGATACAACAACATTTTTATGTAGGTAACATGTTGCATGTGTGATTACCCTTTTGGTTTATGGAAACATGGTATATGCATTTGAATATCTGGTTATGTACTGTCATTGGCATGGAGATTATCCTGGATTGAAAGTGGTTTCACCCTTCCCTTGCCATTTCCTAGATATCCATGGTGTTTTGGGCTTTTCTAATTTTTGTTTCTCTGATTGGGGCTCAGGTTTCCCTATGGTTGTGAGTTGGAACACACACTTTGGATCTTTGCGACAACTTGGGTCGAGTTCCTAGTTCCTAGAGCCATAGGTTAGGAAAAATGCTCTGGAGCCCTTTGTGGGTTGAGTTACTATTCCCTAGAGCCACAATTGGAGAAAACGCTCTGGAGCCCTGGAAGATTTTCGTTTGAGCTACTAGTTCTTGGAGCCCTGGACATCTTGGGTAGACAATGATCTAGGCAATGTTAGTGATTTTCGTATTGTAGAGGTGGAATCACTGTGGTTGAGGGTTGAGGTGGTTTGGCCTCTAGAAACCATGGTTGGTCTTGTCTTGATTTATTCCACGAGCTCCCACATTCATGCTTGGAATTTGTCAAGTTGTACATGGAATTCCTTCACTCGGTTGGACTTTCATATGTTAGTAAGAGTTATTTTCCTATTGTGATTCCTGAAAAATTGTTTTCATTATCATGTTGATGTTAATGGCTAGTTTTACATGGTTTATATTTTGGTTATTTTTTGGTTATATGTTGGTTATCTCATACATCTTACATATGGCTCTTGACATGTTTTGAAAACTTAATGAATCGTCGATGAATGCATGGGATAACAAGTGTTATTACAACTAGCTAAAGAGGGCATAGAACCTTCTTCATGATTATCTTGTGAGCTTATTGAATCAGTAAACAAATATGTATTTATGACCTATAGATACTATGTACACAAAGAATTTATATAAATTAGTAATTTGGACCTCCAACTTTCCACGGTCTTAACTTTGACATACAATCTCTGTTTGACTATCATAATACCTTGTTTCGAAGATCTTCATGAGGAGGATGTGTGAATGAAAATTATGAAACAAAATTTTGCACCTTTTTTGTCTCTTTGTTTTCCTTGAAAATATCGTTTATGCCCTCAAAATGACCTGAAAAGTTTAGGACCCAAATAATTGTCCAAAATAGAAAGTTGTGTTAAGTTTAAGGAAATTAAACCAAAAGGTAATAGTGTTGGGTCAAGTTAGACTAATAACAATGTGATTATATGTCACTGTGTGTTTACAATCAGTTTTGGACATGTGGACCCCATTTTCCTATGAATTTTAATAATGAAATTCATTGCACAAATATTTAAAAGTCGTGGCATAAATATTGCAACTACATCCATAAATTATGGAAAAAAATGAGGTAGTTATCCATATGACACACAAAGGCCGGAATAATACCTTCAATGTTATGGTGCAATCAAATGTTTTAAAATTAATTTTTTCAATAATATTGAAAAATAAATATTTGTTTTGCAAAGTTAAACATTATAACTTGAAGTGTTAAATGCTAAACTAATAGTGTTCAACGGGAAAATTGATTGTTATAGTCTTGCCTTGATAGGGACTAATAAGGAAGTTGAAAAGATGGAGAGAGAATAAGTATCCACAAAGAAAGAAAGATAAAAAGATAAAAATAAAATGTTATTAAGAATTTAGGAAAAATATAGGAGTTGAATATTGAGAGAAAAAATGTTTAATAAAATTTTGAAAAAAAATTAAAAAATAAAATATATATATATATATATATATATATATATATATATATATATATATATATATATATATATATATATATATATATATATTAGTATAATTAAACATCTTTAAAAGTGGTTAATAATTAATTTAAATATTAATTATTAAGAAGTCAAATTCCAAAAATCTTTAAATATGGTTAATAATTAATTTAAATATTAAAATAAGAGAGTAATTGTTACTTCACATTTAATTTTCCTTTTTATAATAAGATTTAAACAATTTTTTGGAACATATTTATTTATTTATTAAATAAAAGAGTAATTATTATTTCTCATTTAATTTTTCTTTTTTACAATATGGTATAAACAATTTATGTGACAATATAATTAGTAATTAAATGTTTTATTTTATTTAATAAAAAATGAAATTATTAATTATATATATATATATATATATATATATATATATATATATATATATATATATATATATATATATATATATATATATATATATATATATATATATATATATATATATATATTATTTGCAACAGATTATGTATTTAAAAGTAACCAAAAAATTATATTAGTTAATTGCAAAATGAAACAAAATGACATAATTTAAGTAATATTGTTTGACCATAGTTACGAACGGGTTAGGAATTTCAAGTTTGAAACACTCGTAAAATTTGATTGTTTATGGGGGAGGTAGGAGCGGGAGGGGTGATTTTATACCCTGGAAAAAAGGAATAAATATAGCATGCATGGGGACTAGGGCAATCCAGAACAATGCAGTTAAGTATCTAGCCTTATACCAAGGACTGAGATTGGCTAAGGAAAGAGAAACCAAATATTGATTGTCATTGGAGACACACTCTTGGTTATACAATAATTTCACAAGTCAAAAAAATGGCAAGGATGCACCTACAGACTCAATGAATGTTGAATTAGCCAACAGCTGCAGACATTTGAAGAAGTGGAGGTATTCCATGTATTAAGGGTACACAATAAAAACGCAAATGAAATGGCAAACTTGGGAGCAATGCTGCCCCAAGGCCACTTTTTGATCAATGGAGAGACTAGGGGAATTCATCCCATACCATGATCATGAAGAATTAATAATTAAACAAATTTCAGCATGTCAAGGAAGGTTGGACACCTTGCAGCAAGGACAGGCCTTTAGGGAGTCGACACCTCTGTTTTTATTTTTACAAGAAGGCAGTACTTGAATGGAAATTAAGGAGGAGGCATATTATATTCATTTTGAATACTCTCAGTAGGATGATAAGGGAATGAAATCAATAGAGTATGGTTATGAGAGAGGAGCATAGAATCTAGGGGGAGGTAATTTCACAAATATTGACAATGGTAGAAACCAAAATTGATAAACTTCAAGTGTTTGTCGATAAGGTGCAAGGAAAATTGGAAATTTTCATGGCTATGGTGGATTCCTCAGTAAATTTGGCAGCAGGGGATCTTCTTGGGCATCCTACAAGAAGACACCTACGAGAATAAATATAAATCGTAGTAGATACATTGGGAAACCTAACAGAGAATGAGGAGGAGCATACAACATAGAAGAAGGAAGCAGGAGACAACCGTGCCCAAAATATAACTAACTAAATGTATTGCAAATATACATATTTTGGTAGTGTATTTCGGAGGATATATAACTATAGTAGAAGTATAATTTATCAGTTTAGTATAAAGGCTAGAAGGAGAAATTTGTTGTAATATGTATAGGAATATGAGAATTAGCATATAAATATATATGTAAAAGGTTCTGGCCTTCAAACCAAATAATTTATTTATAATACCAAATACTCATTTTGTTAAAAGAAAATTATTGTTTCTCCAGCTCTAGTGCTTATTTTAATTATTTTAATAAAAATATTTGACTAGAAAGAAATTTGTTTGCATATATTTAACAACCAAATCACCAATGAAAAGAAATTTACTATGAATTTTTATATAATAAAGCATATAAAAATAAAAATACAATTATATTAAGGTTATTATATATATATATATATATATATATATATATATATATATATATATATATATATATATATAATTCTTATATACATTATCGAGGTGGATATTGGTGGCTACCCGCCTATTCTAATTGGACGCCCACCACTGTACCATTATTTCTTTGAGTTTCCATAATTGTAGCACACTTGATTATTTTTGGCAGTTTTTTCGGGTCCTCAAATTTCAGAGTGTTTTTTAGGCCCTAAATGATTTTTTTTTTTCCGGAAAAAGGACAAAAATGAGATGAATGTTTGCAGTCAAAAGTTGTATTCCTCAGATAAATATTTCTAACAAGGTATCATGTGCGTCAAATGAAGATCTTATGCCAATGTTATGACCCCCGGAATTTTATGTACCAATTTACCCCAACGGGGCCCATAAGTTTGGCGCTTCATCTCTTAGGGTTAGGTTTTTGGATGTTTAGGATTTTCCATTACTTCTCCATAATAAATGATCCTTTGAGGCTCATCTTAATATAGTTCAGGGGCATGTAGCTACCACATCTCTTCTCATAGATAAGATACCATTGCCCAAGCTAGTTTTATTCACATATTGTATGTAAGAATCTTTCAGTTCTTTGATATTAATGAAATAAAGATTTATTTAAGTTCCATTTCCCTATATATGTTTATTTCTGTAGGCTTTTGAATTCCTACATAAGTTTGTATTAGTGGTATCAGAGTGGTCTAGTCCTTCTCTGTTTTTCTTTTCATATCCCCAACAAGGTCGAGGTATAATGAGTTAGGGCTCGAACTTGTTGAGACTTTGCAAGACTAGCCTTGCAAACCCTGACGACCTCTTATGGCAGAAGAAAATAAAGACAATGGAGTAAGAGATCCTTTCAAAATATTTCTTGAAGAATACCTTTAGTAACAAAGGAACACGATGATGGAAAACTTTTCCCATATACTTTAGTTGATGCCCACAGGTGACATCTTCATCTGGGAGCCACTCTTGAGGCACCACGCCCTTCAAGGTACAAGTAAACTTTGACATTCCCATAGATGAAGGCCAGATAGATGCATATGTCATAGATATATGGTTAAATCTGTTGGAAGGGTATTTTTCAATTCATGATTTTTCCAATCAAGAAAATATTACTTTTTCACTCCTCAAATCTAACCCCCATGTTAAGGACTAATGGGAAACATACTGTGAATAGAGGGACGAGAGAGAACTCGCACTATTTTTAGCCATGCCAACATGGAATTCCTTTTGAGATGCCATCATGAAACAATATTACCCCATGGGGAGCTAGGAGGACAAGTACATAAAATGGACTACATTGCGGCATGAAAGGGATCAAGATGTACATGAGTTGGAGAATATTTTCCATACCTTAGGCACAAAGTTGGGTATAAAATATTCTAAGAAACATATGGTTCTAGAGTTCCATAGTTTCTTGCACAAATACATTTATGAGGAAATGGATTTCTTGGACATCTCCTCACTTGGTGCAGCATACTAATAGGCTACCAAGATTGAGCAAAAATTTAAGTATAAGAGCTGATACTTTGGATCTGTGAACCCAAAGCAGAGTAAAGGCACCCCCAATCCATGGAAAAAAGGGCAGTGTCAGGTTGCAACCCCCCAAGACAACTCCTCGAAGAAGTAAACCAATAATAATGGGAATTCAAAGGACACTCGCAAGTAGTGTGAGTTCCATAAAACTCCCACTCGCAACCTGAATGAATGTTGCACGAAGCAGGAGCTGATGGCCGAGTCAAATATGGATGCATGTTTTGAATTTAAGCTGGAAATTGACAAGGGAACTAATAAGGTAAATTATATTATTTATTTCTAACCCACTATGATGGTAGCTACCACCAAGCTCCAAAAGGCAGAACCTAAGGATCCATATGAGGGGGAGCATCTCTTCCACTCGCAGATGTGGGTAAACGGTTCGCCGATGCAGTTCATCATTGACAGTGGGATCTAGAAGAATGTGATATCAGTTGAGGTCATTAAGAGATTGAAATTTCCCATTACACCACACCCACAGTTGTACACCATCGGGTGGCTCCACCAAGGACGAGATGTATGTGTCAACCAACAATTTCTCCTGCCTTATAACATCAAACCCTTTGTAGATTATGTATTGTGTGACGCTTCCCCTCTGGAAGTTTTTGATTTTTTATTAAGTCAGCCACATATCTATGGAAGCATCATGTTTTATATGAATCTATACCTCGTGCCCTTATTATTTCTTTGGGTCAGAAATTGTACAGAATATTAGAGGTAACATTGCCTACTACCCTTTCTTTTATCTCTGTTAAACAATGTCGTAAGATAATTAACTAGACCAGGAAATTTTTCTTCCTTATGATTTGTCCTAAAAAAAATGGAATATTGTGGCCACATCCACAACCTCGATGCAGGATTCCTCCACACAGCAACAACAAATGGACAAGGTTGTGGAGGTGTACTAGGACATCTTCACCTCGCCCACTAGGGTGCACCTACAATGTCAGGTCAAGCACTCCATCGATCTAACCATGGGCGTGCTGCTACCAAATGGACCAACATACCAATTCTTTATTCTAGAGAACAATGAATCAAGAGGCAGATTTAAGAGCTATTGTAGAAATGGCACATGAGGCCAAGTTCATGACCTTGTGGGATCCCGATCATGTTGCTACAGAAGAAAGGCAGAACATGGAGGCTCTGTATTGACTATCAGGCGATGAATAAGGTCCTCTTCCTACTCCTAGCTAGCCTTGGGAATCCATCTCCATGGATTACATGTTGGGCCTTCCTTCTACTAATTAATGAAATGACTTTTTCATAATCGTCAACATATTCTCTAAGATGGCCATTTTAACATCTTGCAAGAAGAGTATCACTGCAGAAGCCACTAACAAACTCTTATTTTAATGAGTATGGGTACACTTTGGGATCCCACAATCCATTATCTCATATCAAGATAGTCGGTTCCTGAGTGAAATATTTTCTAGTCTTTGGTCATTATTAGATACCAAGCTCACTAAGTCAGTGACCTTTCACCTCAAACTGACAGCCAAACAAAGTTTGTCAACAGGATGATCGTGAACATCCTCCACATGTACAACTCGAAGCACCCATGCACATAGGATGAGAGCCACCTCTATGTCCAACACAACTACAATAGGGCTCTCCACAGCTCAATGGGCCACAACCCTTTTCAGGTGGTACTGGGATTCCAACCTCTAGGTCCCATTGATGTTTCAATACCACTTGGATATACTTAGGATGATTCAGCGCATGTCCGGTCCAAAGTTGACAGACCTACCAGCTTCATTGAACGCATTCAGCACATCCTCCATAAGGTCCATGACATATTAGACAAATAAAATGATAAGTACAAGAAACATCATGATCAGCATCAGGTGTCATACAATTTTTAGGTGGGTGATAAAGTATGGTTACATTCGCAGAAGGAGCACCTAGCTGGGTCCCACAAAAAGCTTCACCCACTCTGATATGGGCCTTACATCATCCCTAAGGTTGTTAGGGAAAAAAAAAATTGAGCTCATCATTTCCTCATTCCTTGGCATGCACCAAGTGTTCAATGTTGACCAACTTTAGCCATACTTTCCACCATTACACGACACATTAGATATTACAGAACAACTCATAGAACTTCATCTAAACCGAGATTGTATGTAACATGCCACAAATGATCAGATCATGGACATGAAGATCCGGAATAATTTGCAATAGAATATCCAATTGTATCAGGTTGTTAAAGCTAGCCAACTCTGACACCAATGCAAGTGGCTTACAAGGGACCAAGTTTAGCAGAATTTCCCCCATCTCATGGAGGAACTAAATTCAATTGGGACCATTGCTTCCTAAGGGGGGGGGGAATGATCTAGGTGGATATTTGTGGAAACACTCCTATTCCACTTGGACCCCCACCATCGTACCATTATTTCTTTTAGTTTCCATAATTGTAGCACAGTTTAGTATTTTTGGCATTTTTTTGGGTCCTGAACTTCCAAAACCGTTTTGAAGCCCTAAACGACATTTTTTTGGAAAATGAGAAAACATGTGTCTTTAAATGTCATTTGAAATCAAGCATTGTATTCCTTGGAAATATATTTCTAATCAGGTGTCGTGCATGTGAAACATAGATCGTATGCCAAAGTTATGACCCCGTAATTTGATGTACCAATTTACCCCAATAGAACCCACATTTTTGGTGCTTCATCTCATATGGAAACATTTTTGGATGTTTAGGGTTTTACGTTGTTTCTCAATAATAAATATGCCTTCGAGCCTCATTTTAATATAGTTCAATTGCATGTATCTACCACATCTATTCTCAGAGATAAGCTACCATCACCCAAGCTAGTTTTATTTCCATACTGTATGTAAACATCTTTTAGTTCCTTCATATTAATGAAATGAATATTTATTCACTAGCACATTTGGCCCAATTTCTGACAACCACAATTTCACTCTTGCAACACATAGGCATCCCATGAGTGACACTTTGATGTGGGGAAAAATTTTGTTTCCTGTCCCGTCGCAATTCTGACACTTTTAAAAACTGTCGATAGAGCAACACTAATTCTGACTTTTTTTTTCATAGAGTGGAAATTCCAACGTTTACAAATTTCCATTGCTCTTTTGACGTTTACAAATTTTCGTCACTCTTCCAACATATACAAATTGTCGTCGCTTTTTCGAAGTTTAAATAGTTTTGTCGCCCTTTCGACGTTTACAAATGGTCATCGCTCTTCCAACGTTTACAAATTTATGTTGCTCTTATGATGTTTACAAATGATCATCGCTCTTCCAACGTTTACAATTTTTCGTTGCTCTTCCAACGTTTACAAATGTTCGTCGCTTTTCGGATGTTTAAAAATGTTCATCACTCTTCCAACAATTACAACCTTCCATCCTTCTTCCAACGTTGACAAATTTCCATCACTCTTCTAACAATTACATATTGTCGTCGCTCTTCTGACAGTTTTAAGTGGACAGTAGTGTTGGAATACCGAAGGAAACAAATGAATATAGAAAAAAACTAACATGGAATATCAAATGCATGTGTTGGTTGATATATTTGAGCCATATGTTGGGTTATTGCACTGGCATAGTCTCTGTTTGAACCAAACTGGGGCTGACATTCGACATCGACTCTACATTTTCTATGTTGCAATTTTTGTCTCATAGAGCTACCCTTTACATCATTAATTAAGCGTAATATATGACAATGACATCCAAAGACCTTCGACCTTGGCAGGCTATTATATATAGATTGAATGGTATATCTTGTAACATATTTAAAATTGCTATCAGGCATTGTGTAAAGAATCCCTTCTGGAGTTGTGTGTTGGTTTGTGTGTTGCCTTATGTAGCCAAGCTGCTCCCTTGAGTAGTTCATCCTCATATCCAAAGTATGATCAATAGAATGGGCAGACTCGAGATTTGGAACTTGATGCCTCTTGGGTAGTATGCTCTTCTCATCACAACAATAACAACATGATTCTGGTTATGCATGACAAATTCCATGATGTTCATGAGAATTTACTTGTTAGTAAAACTATAGGAAGTCCAAGGAGTACAAGCAAGATGTCTCTTCCGAATGTTATATTTCACATTCCAATGCATGAAGAAACAGACTCTACAGTAACAAGAACTGAAATAATTTATCATTGTTAACTAGTTGCTATGTGACCCGGGCACAATACAGTTTAACCTGGCACAAGAGCATGCAAAGTAGGCAGGTTTGGTATGGTTTTCAGGATGCAATTTTTTAAATAAAAATGTAGGGGGAAGGTGCATCACACACATGTACATGCATATAATGTGTAAAAATATAAAAACAGAACTAATAAAATGAGATGACTTACGGAAATACTCATAGTGACCTAAATTGCATATGAGGAAAATTGTACTACCTATAAACACTTTCAGGCTTTAGCAGTCATGAAACGTTTGTGACATGCAACCTCTTTCCAATCATGATACACATAAGCTTCTTCCAACTACTCTAAGCATGGGATTCAGGGATCTATGCAAGATTCCTTAAAATATGAAAGCCTGCACAATGTGTGATCAGGAGATCATGTCCATAGTTCAAAAATGCTCGAAAATGAAAGTGCTCAAAATTGTTTGCAACCTGAGTGACCTAAAAGGCCTCATTGCTGCAATTTTTGCGCCATGAACAGTTCGCAAAATCGAGGTTGTATGCAGAAGTTATAAAGGTTTTAAAAGCCCGGTAAACTCCAAAAAAATGAGTTTGACCAAGTTTGACTTTACAAATTGAAAAATAAAATAAAAAATGTTCTAGGGAATATTCCCTATAATATTCCATGTGGGCTAATCACAGTTCGACATGTGCCAGCATTAGATTGGAGGCTGCCATGTGGCCCTAGGTCGGAGGAGGTATGGCATGTTAAAAATATTTAGCCACCAGTTTTGAACCGCGAACCTGGCCGCACAAAATCACATGCCCAACCGACATGCCACATTGGATTTTCTTAACTGTCATGGGCTCATTGTTTATTTTAAATGTTAATGTTTTTAGCGGTGGGGGTTGGGGAGGCCAGCCCCCCACCATATGACCCTCCATACGTCGGCGCTTAAAACCAGGACCTGAACCCTAACCAAACTACAGTGACATCCAAACGGTAACATCTGGCGGTGTGATCACAAGGTAGGATCCTTAAAATTAAATGTAACTGTTATGTTTTACGGAATTGTGCCACCACTCAAAGTTCCATCCCACTTGGCTAAGTTTACAACAACAGTTAACACAACCATTAGTCTGGCGGTTAATACGATTTCCATGTCACATTAGGGGTGACATTTAATATAACGGTTATCGGAAAACAGTTTTGGAACCGTGTTCGTCGAGGTTCCGCCCACCTCATGCGGAGAATGTTAACCGTTAACCCTATCACATGAAAACATTCACATTTAATATAACTGCAGTCCGTTCGGTGGTTTTGGCTGGCGAACCCCCAAAAATTTAGCATCATTGCCAAATTTGTCGAGTTTAACTAAAGTTTCTCCACATTTAGTGGAGTTTTTTAAGGGATATTGGGCAGTTTATTGTTTTGACCATAACTCCTTGGATTTTCGAACAATTTTGATGCATGGATAGTCAATTTTTGGTATACTCAAAATTTTGAACACATTGGCACAAGTTTTAAAGCCATTAGATGTCATATTGTGCAATTTTGGTTTCAGGAGAGGTCAAGGAGCCACTAGGGCCACTGGGGTGTTTCCAATGTATTAAGCATCCATTCTCATTTTTCTGCAAATGAATAGTCATTCTTGGCTAATGCAAGCATTCTAAAGCTATTTTTATAGAGAGAACTGCTATTTGAGGCTTTATTTCACATGTACTTACCATTTTTGAGCAATAATATATGAGGGACATGCCATTGGGAGCTAGACCAGCAGATGTAGCCCAGGAGGGGTGAACTACTTCATCAAATTTGCTGAGTATTGTTACATGTGATGTTTAATTCTCTATTATTTACTATTGTACAGTGTTTTATAAGCAATTTATATGCTTTAACCTCAAACGGAAATCTGTTTAACTATGTTAGAATCATTTGTTTCACCTGTAAACTTCAGAGAACCTTATGCACACATTTTAATTACTGTTTGGATACTTACCACAGAAAAACTAATACATGCCATTCAGATCAATGTTCCATAGCATTTCAAGGTAGATGAACTACAATAACAATATTTAAATTAGGGAACATGTTAACATGTTTGTAGCCTTTGTGACAAACTGGTTTTTTAGAATTTCCCAGTATATAGAAGAAGATACCCATTGGATTCCTTCCACCAAAAATCCAGACTACAATGACTAGGAAAAATGTAACTACCAGTCATTTCAAAATACCAAGTACAACCTAAATATTCAAGATTGAATACAAAAATCTAGGAAAACATTAATGGAGGAGAGATAGAGTGTAGGAAGGCAGATCGTTGATAGTTCCATCTCCTTTAAAATCTGGTACTTAATGGCATATGATCAGTGTGAGGAAGCCCCTGAAGGATCCATTACCAAGGCTAGATTCATGGTGTCCTGGAGTTTGACAATTAAGGAGTGGCTAAATCCTTTTCTTTAGTGCAACTGTTTAAAGGAGATGGGAGTGTAAAGGAAAAAATACAAGAAAGGCAGGCTCTTATGTGGACTCATACCCAGGTGTAACTAAATATTCTCTTCTTTTCTATTTTTCCCTTCTTTAACATTTCACGGTAGAATCTTGCACTAATTATCAATACTAAAGTATGTCTTCAAGTTGACAAAGATAACTCAAGGATGGTTTAATAATAAGTTAAAATTTAAACTTATTAAGCTAGTACTGTGGCTGAGTAACCATTAGATGTGAATGTTTGTGCATTCCTAGACGAGATATCTTGAATTTTAACTCTTTAGATTTCTTATTTTTTGCATTTTCTACTTGCATTCTTTGCCCTTTGATATTAATGGTTTTGGATCAAACATTTTTTATTTTAAACAATTCTATTTCAAGTCTGTTACTACCAAAAATTAAAATAATTTATGATGGCCTTTGATAATGTTATTCATAATTTCTGAAAAAAAATATCTTACATATTGGTATAATGAGCTTTTCTTAGACTATCCTCGCTATCTTCATGACCGGTATGTTTTACTTTTAGGAAACCATTTTATATATTTAATGCTATCCAGCTAATTGATATGTTTCAATAGTTACTCAATATTGCATTAGTATTTACAAGATCTGTTGTTTCCCTTTACTTGTGCTCAAATGAAGAGGGAAATTTGACTCTTTTTTCAACATATAAATGAACTACCTATTACAAACTCTTACGAGGAAACAAGATGTTGACAAGGTCATCAGGGATATGTTGGAAAAATATTTAGTTCTCTAATTTGGAAGGGCTAAAAATGTTGTTTGCATGTAGCTTGATGAAATTGTACTCTTCTTCTCTTCTTGATGCATTTTTCAATATATATCAAATATTCTCATGATTTGATTATGTTGGTATTTAATTGTTTTCCTTTCTCATTTTTTCCACGTCCATATCTTGCAAAAATTGTACGTGATGTGTCCATGTTTGCGTCGATAGCTTTGGTGGATGTTGATGGAGAGGAAATCCAAGCTTATCTAAATTACTTTAACATCACTTTGATACATGCTACAATCTTCTTCTTTAATGCACATCACATGAATATGGACTCGGGGTATTTCACTCTTCCTCACATTCAATTTTGTAGGTTTTATACATCTTGATTTTTCCTTATTTGATTCTCTGGTAGAAATATTTGTGACTCATAATTTTGTGAATTAGCTGATGAGAATAGAGTTTTTATGATCAACGAAAATGCCTAATTTTTTCGTGAGGATCATATTTTTATTTGCAAGAAGATATTTATTATGAGCTATCATTGGGATGAGGAGGAATGTTCAAGCATAGCTATATTTCATCAAAGGATATTGTTTACTTAATGCGTAAGTGGAGTTTGGGAAAGTTAGTTTCATTATGCAGGGAGATTGATAAAATGTAATATCCCACATTCAAACAAAACTCCAGATCATACTAAATGGATTGGTGTTTTCCATAAAAAACAAGGCTTCATATATTTTGTAGAGGTATGTGTCTAAAAATTATTATTTTAGCAAGTTTGAATGGTTTTTTTGTTACACAATTTTAAAATAAAACCAATTGTTTATTAACACCCAACTTGAAAAGTTTTTGAATCTCTGGTACCTCACTAAAAATAAGTTCTATTTCTATCTAGTCCTATTTATAAGGCAAAGAATAATACAAACACCTATCCACATTGTGAATATTAAGGCTAGAACATAGCAAAAGCATTACTGAAAAGAAATATAATGGAATGTGATCTTTTCCCTAAATATTTATGGGATGAAGATAAAATAATTTCTTCTTTTAAGTGGCATGAAGAAAATTCGATAAAACAAAGAAATTATTAAAACTTAAGCGTGTATGCATCTATATACCATGGCCTAAAGGTAATGTTGTAAAGAATGTAAAGAAAAAATGACAGTAGTAGTATAACACATGAAAGGAATGACTGCATACATGTTGATAAAATCCATATGACAGAGGAGAGTCTCTTCTCCAAGTCATGCATTGACTGCCAGGGAGCTTGCCTAAGTTTTGGCCTTCATAGAAAAGTATGGCTTTGGAGAGAGCATCTCCATAGTTATGGGAAGCTCCATGGAACTTTGGATTTGGGTGCTTGTATTGTTGATAGCTCTCTATAGTATAATTTTCATTACCATGCCCTACACAGAACATAAAAAACAACCCAAACACCAAGGAAGCATTAAAAATGCCCTCATTTTCAAAAGGGTAGACCTGCAAACTAATACCACTATGTATTCAAGAGCTTTCTGGACTGAGTGCAGTTTTTTTGCTCAACCATCAGGTACATCTATTTATAGGTTGGGGGGTTAAAGAGAGTGTAAAGCTCCTTGGGAATGGACTCCACCACATGTTCCTTGGACTTGTATATCTTGAATTGCACGTCAGAGGATAAAATAATTTCATATCTTGAATGGTATTAATAGAGTGGGTATATTTGTCACAAGTATATAATGGAAAAATATGAAAAATGATAAAGCTATAACTGTCCCAAGGATATATTGTACATATAAATGGTGAAAAGTAATTTAAGGGTATCCCTCTACAGAGGACACAATGCAACATGGCAATTAAATTGTGTAGGCATTCTAAAACATTTCATGCAAGTTAAATACAAGACTATCCAAGTTTACAGCTTTAACTCTGCTTACATAGTTTTCAATTATTATTCAAGCTATATCCAAGTAATAAAACTAGATAGAGGGAAGCAAATGTTTCAATAATCTCTCTCATGCAAATCTGTACAAGTAAATCTACCTAACAACTGTATACAAACCAACCCTCATCACAGGTGGAAGGCCTCTCCATTTGGATTGGTAACATTCTAGTCTCGGGGTGGTGTTCCTGATGATTGTATGTTGCAACGTAATAATCAAATCTACATGTATTGTTAGGTGGTGAATGAACTAAATACTCAAATATAGGTTAATAAAAGATAATAAATATGAATGATTTAAAAGTATTGTCACTTAAATAGATTATAGTGATGACAAAGATATAGCCAAGTGATCAATACAAACAATAAAAATTGCAAGATGTTAATGCTTCAAATGAGATGAGGGAGAGATGGTTGCAACGGTTATTCTTAAAAAAAAATAAACCAAGAAACAAACACCAACCCTCTATCGATTTTTCTTTCCAAATTTTAATGATTAGCTTTGCCAAATATGCGTCAAAATTTAAAATTCAAATCAGATATGCCTCAGTTATACGAACAGTCCCAAATAAGAGCCTATGGCACAATCAATGAATCAGATCATTGTTAATGAAAATAGACCACAACAGCCTCTTGCCAAGTATATTTCAGATAGAGAGATCAGTACTCAAATCATTCACCAAACCCAAATGCAACCCTAAAGTAAGGAAAACAAATGTCAATGGTGCCTCCTTGAAACTATGAGAGATCTCCTAAGATAAAAATATAACATGGCTTTTATTCCAATTATTCAATTAAGGAAAAATATTCTTAAATGAAGAACACTTAGGGTCAATACCATATTACCATTCACAAATTTACAATGATATTTGTCAAATTTCTTATGCCAATTTTGAGGAAGGAAAGAGAATACTTAAGAATTTTACTCTTTATAATAACTTCAATGAACACTTAGCTTTTCAAGAAGTTACTAATGCTTTAGGCAATGAGGTTGTTAACGCAAAACAATTAGATTCTAAAGAAGTCACAAGGCACAACAAAGTTAAGATATTTCACCAATTGTCAAAGAAACTCAATTGTAAACAATATATGTAATTCATTTATATTCCAATTACTTCCAATGAGCAGTGATCAAACCTTTGGGGTAGCAATAAACCTCTTATGTTATAAAGTAGTCAACACCAAAATTTTAACAAGCTAACTCCCCTAGGCTTATTCAATGATATTTCTTACGTTATCTGTGCTTCAAAACTTATCAAATGACCTTTAATGGGTAACTAGAACAACAATAAATAATCTCATGAGAATAGAAAGATAACACTAAAAATATGCATGAGATTGATTTGAAATTTCAAGTTATAAAGAAAATAAAAAATAAAATAACAATTTGAAATTCAGCATGTAAACTACGAAAATATATTCATGCTACTGAGATGCCACTAATGTATTGGATCATACCTATGCAATTTTAAGAGCGGTCAGCAGTAGTAATAGGATCAGTCCTCCAACAAACCATATTTGTAACCCATATAGCAAGAAAATTAAGCCAAACACTTGCAACTATTATGTTTTGATTCCTTAGCATTTTAAGGATTTATATCGTGTATTATCTCTGTGATTAAGGTCAGCAGTGAAATGGTTTGAATCTGGTGTATAATTTACAATATGTTATAGCTTACGATGAGAGAGGAAGAAGGCCAGAATACCGTACGGCCTTACTCCAAACGGTAGTATGTTAAATCAAAAGGAAAAATTACAGTTGTTGGGCCTCAAACAGGTCATGAAACCTCTCCAATGATCACATTATATCTACATTCACCAACAATTAACCTAGGACCGATATTCAACAAAAAACTCTTGCAGCCAGCTTCATAAAACCAATTATGTCCAAGTTAAATTTTCAATTTTAAGGGAATTTTTGTAATGTTTCAAGATTCACAAAACTGCTTCTCTCTATGTGGTTTTCACACCAGCTCAAGGGCTTTAACTTTCTCTTGGACTTGAGTAGGAAATCCCTAAAAAAAATTGATTTGTGCTTAGGCCTTCAAAAATAAATTCCTTACAATGTCCTGTAAGAAAACACAATTTTGAACCTTGCCCTATTTACTTCTTGCTAATAGAAAGCTCATTAATAAATTTCATCCTATTGTTATAATGTGAATGATTTCCAGACTAATTTTTCCTTTTTATTATCCATCAATCTGAAGAATTGAGAAACACTATGTTTTAGAATGATCTGCATTATTGAGAAGATGTTAGTTTGAATGTAATCATCTATATTTATTGGGAGATGCCATATTTTAACCTAGGCTCTATTAGAAGAATCATCAATTTTCCTCACCAAGCCTCTACATTTAAGAGCCTTGAATCACAAGCACTTTCCAAAACCCATAATTAGAAAATATTTTTGATCAATGGTTACTTGAGGGATATTACATAACATTTCCAAGTAATTTCTCAGCAAACAAGTGACAAGAGAAATAAGTATCTGACAGTGATTTCATTCCATGGAAAATTTACTCATTTCAAGCCATCTAAATGAAGGAAGGGTGTATATGTTGATGTAAATTGGGTCTCTGTTTAGGGTTTGAATGCTTGAATGCTTCGGTCCTCGTGTTCATTACCGAAAAAGGGTTCTTAGGATAAAGCCTCTGAAAATTTCAATAATGCTTCTGAGATCAAGCCTATAAACCTTACCGCCTAAAATGACCCTTTTCTATGCTCAGATAAGGTATATTTTATATGTTCACGGACTCTAACTCAATTAGAAGAGAGATGGAGCTTGAAGAGAGCAGGCATGATTATTCAGAAGTTGATAAAAGCAAAGTGAAATGGAACGAACCAGAAGTCATTTCTCTTCAGAGAAAAAGAAAGGATGAAAAAGCCTTGAAGCTACCAGAAATGAATAAGAAAAACAAGGATGAAAATTTCAAGAATGCTTCTGAGATCAAGCCTCTAAACCTTAATCTTAAAGCAAGTGAAGTAGGGTATGATCCTTTCACTCAACTTTAGACTCAATCTCAAAATTATTATGATACAAAGGCGAAGGTTGTGGAAGATAACAACATAAAGTAACCAGAAAACATAACCAAGCAAGATTTGAATCCAAGGATTTGTTCTATAATTAAGTGCAAGAGACCATAAGACAAAGGCCAAAATTAAACTGGAATCTTCGGTTGGTTTACTCTATCTACTAATAAACAACACAACAAAATTTTTGTCCTTGGACAGACATGCGAACAAGAATGTAAAATCATGGATGTAAAGATGCAACAAAGCTGAAAATTTTAAAAACGGAGGTTCCCTTCCCCTTCTTGTCTCCACCAATCTCAAAATGTTTGCAACACTACAAAATCATGAAAGCCAGATGAAGGCATTTTCCCATGTTATATATGTAATGTGATTAAGACATTGTTGCAAGGCACAACATAGAAAAATATGACATCATTGAATAGCAACAAAACTGAAAAGATAGAAATTTTTAAAATCTCACCTTGATCACATGTTGATAATAATGCTTACAAGACTGACATTGCAGCTTCAACACAATCTTCTTTGTTGTTTTTGCCTACTAAGTCAAAAAATTGAAATTTTATCAAATCATATTCATTGTAGACATTTAAAAATGTAATATGACCAACTCTTGAAATATTTCAGGTTCAACGCTCAATAAATCTTCATTTACCTTCTTTTGAAACACAGGTACATGTAACATTACAAAAAATGATAATGTTAGCAACAATTTAGAAAAATTTTCGATGGAAGAAATAGAGGAAGTGTTACAGGAGTGGGGGATAAATATTCTCATAAAATTCATTTATATCTTATTTTGACCAAATATGTCCTTCTAACTGATGCAAATATTGAGCATTGTCAAAAAAAGTGCATCCAGCTTGGAATCTCAAGAAATTTCCTAGGCAAAAACAATTTTTGATTGTGAAATGCACTAAAAATTGAATATATTACATAGCTAACTTGATCACTTTGAGATAATCTATTTAAAATGACACTTGGATCAATTTTTATTCAAGGGATAGTGTGTTCATTGGAGAATAACAAGGACTGGAGTGATTGGTGAGCACCTAAAGGAAACACAAGCCATTAACAAAAAAAATTCAATGTGCCCACCTTATTTTTTCTGTTTCACTTCAATCCTCAATGTGCTTCTTATTCCTTAGCAAGTCTTTCTCACCTTAGTAGATGCCTCACCTAGGTTGTATCTTTCTCTGAACCTGGTCTTTAGGTATTTATGGTCCTTATTCATGTCAACTTTCTCTTTGAGATTTTTCAAGCTTCAATAGTTGCAAGGCTTCTTCTTGTCACCAAATTCCTCTTTTATTTTTTAGTCTTCTTCCTGTTGCTATCTATAGGAATTCAAGGGTATATATTTCCCAAGATATTTTACTCAAACCCTTAATAGGGGTAAACTTTCTATCTGGTAAAAATTTGATCAAACACACTCATCCATCTTATCACAAACTTGAGGAACTTTCCACTTTGAAGAAAACATAATACAATACTTTAATGCTCCATTTTCAGACTTCCACTATGCCTTTGATTACAGTTCTCAATGGTTTAGACTTCTTTAATAACCTCAAATTCACTCATAGAAAATGCGACCACAATTTTTAAATATCCTATTTTTAAGGGGTGGTTACAAGCTATACAGTCATGGTTTCATACTCTGTACAGGTCACTGCTATCAAATCTTAGAGAAGACAATCATACACACTTACCCAACTCTGAGAAAAGTCCATTGGTTAAATATGGAAAGTTTGATGTGTCAAAACTAGGGTTGGCTTTACACAATTTATTAGAACTAAGAGCATAAAAACACAGAAGCACAGAAGTTTAAGATAGTTTCCTCTATCAGATCCAAGCAACCAACATCTCCAAGCGATCCTCTGTGGCCCGAGACAGAACTTTATGTGACTGTATCTCTTGATGGAAGATAGAGCACTTGAAACTAGTCTCACTACAAGGCTTCAAGTTCAATCCTGATCTTGTTCAGAGGACTACTCAACCACTAAAAACCCACATTGCTATGGATTTCACAAGGTGGAATATGCATCCAAGACAAACACTCAAGGAATGGAACAATTGCAACTCTGGTATCTGATATCACATAGCCTTTCCACATTAACAGATGTTCAACTCAGTGATAACAGAGTAGGAAAACTAAAATCGCTTCCACGACACTTTTCTCTCCTCAATGGAAGACTTATCTTTCGTCTTCGAATCAAACCCTTTGTCCACATTTTCAATAAGATTTTTATTGTCATCATAATCATCAGTAAACCTCTTGCACTTCAAAAAATCATCCACAATGGCTTTACTGACATATGTCTTGGCTTGTACAGGCCTGTAGGGATTCAAACCACAGACGTTGTGCGAGGACGTATTCCATCTCCCATTCAGTGATTTATCCTGGGAAATTAAGAGAATTATGAATAATATGGATAATCTTAGGAAATATGCCCTAAATAAATTCAAAGTCTCAGATCATGTCGGATACAAAAATATTAAACCACAAGAGACTTCAGTAAGCTACCTTAAAACACACATTTGCACTATAAGCTACACTAAAACGAAAAATCTTCAGAACCTTCAATCATGTGGAGCTCTTCACATCAATCCAATGCCTAAAACTCCCTCTGATTTGAATGTTGGACCTATGGCTTCAAGTAGGAGTGGGGTAGAACTAAATAAACAACAAGTTGTGCCAAGGAATGGGCATTCAACATTCAGGGTTCTATAGGGCATCAATCAGTTCAGCATTCAGTGTTCAGCGTTCAGCAGGGCGTCGAGTAGTTCGGCATGGTCGAGTCGGGTTCAACACGAGTCTGCGTGAAAAACAATGAGAATGCATTCGGAACAGTGATTTGAAGGGTGTGTTTTTTGCAAGCGGGAATAGGGAGGCTGGGTGAAGGGTGAATTTTTTTTAAGGCAAGAATTGTAATTAAAATTAAATGTAAATAATAATATTTTGAAAAAAAAGTTATATTAAGTATTAAATTAAAAAATGAATATAAATGAATAAGATATTAAGGTGTATATAAATTATTTAATATTTAAAACTTACAACTTTCCACACACACGACCTGACCCAACCCAGACCTTACCCGAATGCGTTTCCTTGGGCGCCTACACACGACACGACCCGACCCACCCGAACTAAGGCACAAGGGAGAAAACGGAAAATGTGTCGTACGAACGTGCACATTTAAAGACACGGGCAGTCACAACTTAGCATTTTTGATACGACCTCCCTCATACGACCTGACCTGAACGCGTTTCCTTGGGCGCCCTCACATGGCACAACCCGACCTGCCCGAACAAAGGCACAAAGGAGTGCCAAATGTCAAACGACTCGCACGAACTTGCACAAGGCACACGGGAGATCACAACTTAGAATTTTTTTATACGGCCACCCTCACACGACCCGACCTGACCCGACCCGAACACTTTTCCTTGGGCGCCCTCACACAACACGCCCCAACCCACCCAAACGAAGGCACAAGGGAGCTAATGGAAAACGGGTTGCACGAACGTGCACAAGGCACACGGGTGGTCACAACTTAGCATTTTTTATATGGACTCCCTCACATGACCCAACCCAAATCGACCCGAACGAGTTTCCTTGGGTGCCCTCAAACGGCACGACCCGACCTGACCCAACCCGAACACGTTTCCTTGGACGCTGTCACACGACCTGACCTGACCCAACCCGCTCGAACGAAGGTGTTAGGGTCCTATAACAATAGGATTTATAATTTTGAATTGACTTTGATTAGGCTTGTAAATATGTACATACTTTTATTTCTGCAAATTGTTTTCCCATATTAGAAAATTAAAAAATGTAAAGAGGGTAAAAGTCCTAAAAGAACAATTAAGGGACAAAAAGATCAAAAAAGAATATTAAATATGAACCCCATCAAAAATAGATCATGAAAGTGATGTAAATCAAAATGTCACTACTATTTACTTTTAATGAAAAATAAAGATTATGTGCACCTTGTTTAAAATGCCATAATCCATGAAGGTCAAACTGCTTAATATTGACTTCTCATGCTTTAAATTTCATGTTGTTAGATAGAGAATAAAGATCTAGCCAAACAGTTTAATCTTGGCAGGTCAGTAGTTAGGTAGAGAATAATAAGGAGCTCAACAGCTTAATCTGAGCCCTTGGAAGAAATAAGGATAGAATTAGTTATTTTGCTGTTTAAAACAAAAATGAATAAGGGTTTGCAAGCTCAAAGGCACCCATGTAAAAGAAGAAAAAATGTTAAAGTAGTTGATGGGTAGGCAGACGCAGTTTTTCACAAGCATGGATAAACATCATTTGGCATATTACTAATTTCCCTCCCCACAATGTGTTCTCGTAATAAAATCCTTCAGTCATAAAGACTCAGAGCATTTCTTTGAATTTTGGTGGGACCAGACCCACGTCTTAATGACTGATTGGCACCAAGGTATTGGATTCCACATCATTGAAACCCTTCCCCTTCATAAAAAACCCTTTTCCCTTAACATCACTCATTTTACCCTACTAAAACCCCTTTTCCTAAGTCAAAATGCATATTCACCTTTGGAAAAGTAAAAAACCCCTAAAAATGCACTTATCCTAAGTTTTCAAGTGTAAAATGTTAACATTGGGCACCCACTATGAAAATCCCACCTAAAATCATGTTTTAACACTATCCTAAGTGTATTTTATTTCCCGCATTCATTTCATTTTTAACACTAACATAATGTATTAACTCCCTTTATATACCTTTTATCCCGTATTAATATAATTCCCACATATATAATATTCTCAACCCATATTTTTATTTTAGCATATGGTGTAATATTCCCCACATGTTATATATCCCGATCCCACTATATATAACCCCTACAAGTTCTAATTTCATATTTACCCGCATCCCCTTCGTTAATACATTAACCTACACCTATCATAATAAACCCCAATTATGTATTAAACATTAATTTAATACATAATAATCTCCTGCACCATTGAAATCACTTGGCCTCACGCGATTTGACATTGCAACTTCATCACATCATCCTAACCGTTTGCTTTCACCCACCAGACCTAACGGTGGATATTGTCTATCGTACATTTCATTGCGCGATGGTTAACCAACCCCAATGCCTGCGAAAACCATGGTTTTCAAGGTTTCTCTCACCTCCACACATCATATTTATGTTGGATCGCATCAATCCTTCCAATTCCACTTACCATCTTTGCTCAATGCGAAAACCACCATTTCGTTGTATGATAAACCATTGGTTTACCCCATGCATAGTGCGTTAAATAACTCGTCCAATGCGACAAGCTACCATTCCATTCTGCACTAAAGGACATAAGGTAATATAAAAACACTCGATGCCACTGTGCTAAAACATATCTGCACCCTGCACTATGCGGTAAATCCAATATAATGAATCTATTGTGTCGTCTAAAACCCATTGTTCTCTCCATAACGTATTCTTTTTAAACTGTGAATTTTCAACAGAAAGACCTGAAAGATCATTGTCACCCGAATCAAAAGCCCCCTGCTATGTCTAGAACTCATTTCACTGAATTTCCAGTTCCCTAAATCCACTATTTTCTTCCCTTCAAGCCTTTGTTTCATTAACTATTGTTTTGTTTTGCATATGATTAGTAGAAGGAGAAGTTGGAAAAACAGTTGATACTAGTTCAAACGGTTTATTCCAAAGAACTCACAAGGAAATGAATTCAAATAATTTTCCTTAAATGAAAAATTCCAAGAAACAGAACAGAAAGAAATCATTTACTCAAAGAGAAACAAATTTGCACAAGTGGTAAGAACAGAGGATGAAAACATTTCCATCAGCAACTCTCCAAGACATATTTTACTCACTCTTACTGTAAAAGGTAAAAGTGAAAAGGTAACAAAGCAGTCAAGGTAAAACAGTAAAAGTAAACACGGAGGCAATAATGGTTAAGCAGAGATGAAAACACTTTCACCAGAAACAATGAATTTATTCGAAGTAAAATTAAAAACAGTTAAAAGAACAATAAGGTTAAAAGATGAAAGCATAGCAGGAAGGGACATTTTCCATAAATTTCATGTTTAAGACATAGTTTTACAGAAACTATTGTGGCTAATACAAGATGAATTTTGAAAAACTGGAGGAGGTTTGTGTTCCTAAGAGACTAATCTACAAAAGCCTATCTCACTTTTTACACAGGTATTACAGAATGAGAAATAAATCTACATCTTCGTAGCCTAATTTTCAGATTGTGCAAAATTATGTTTTACACATCTTTTTGCAGAACCTATTGTGAACAACTAGAGTGGAATTTTAAGACACTAAGAGTGGTATTTCTCAATAAAATATTTATCTACAATAAAATATTTCACTTGTTACATATCTATCTCGGATTGAGATATACAAAGGTATCACTGGACCCCAATTTTGCAAAATTTCTGGAGCAAAATGCACAAAGGAAGGAGATAGTGACTTGGAAGCCTCATCATCAACTACGAGTTGCTATCAAATTCAAATTTCTCTTATTTTTCACCATCAATCCATAAATATAGTGCCAAATATATTCATTAGTTTTGAGTTTCCTTTATTTAAGTTCTATTTATGTAATACAGTTTGAGATATTTGTAAACCAATCATAATATTTTTTCAAGATATTCTAGTTTAGAATTTGTATAAATACTTCATCATTTGAAGTATTGAGGGTGGATTAATTGCTGAATATTTATGTAGTTATAACATTTTGAACCTAAGGGTTTTGTATTAAGTTCAAGTCAGCAGACTGGATCACAGCAAATAAAGCATCATATTATAGGATTCATGTGTTGGGCCACTACAGTGAAGCATTTCACTTGTCATTTTGTCAATTTTCTTATGTTTTCTATCTATTCATGAATGTGTTCTAAATTTTAATGTGAAATCAGGAATTTTTATTTCAGAATTTGTTAAAAGCACTATGTTGTGGACTGATTTTCATTTAAATTTTTTCTACTGATATCCAAACAAGGGAACCTTAATTTTTCCCTGATTTCGATTGACCTCTACTTTCACTCCTTATCCAGATTTAAGAACCCTTAATTTATTTTTATCCCAATCAAAACCATTTCACCATTAGCCTATTAAGATGATGCCAGGGTACTGGGTTAAATAGATCCTAGCATATAAAAAAAACTCATGTGCTTCTAATCCAAATTATGATTCTTTGTTAAAACCACATCATATTCAGTTCAAACAATACATATGAAGGAAAGAGAGCCATACAAATAAAATTGATATAAAACATAAAAACCCTTCGACCAAATATTACAATGGACACCCTCTTGGCTCTCGGCCATTCAAACCATTTTTCACTCTCTCTGTATTCCTCACTTCCTCACTTCTCTCCATGTCACTTGTTTTCCTTCCTCATACAACCCTCCTATTTATACATAAATATAAATTTATTTCATTCCATAATTTCCTCCACACAAATCTCAACTTAAAATCTAATTTAGATTTATCTTTTTTTGGACTCAACTAAGTCCCTTTTATGAAATTCCTCATCCCTAAAGTATCTACCTAATTCACTCCACTCATATCCTTACTTATTTAATGAATATTTACAGTAATCCTCACATGTATATTTTCTCTCCTAATTTATTAAAAATGAGAAAATTAATTAATAAAATAATCAAAATATCTCACCCCCTAAATTACACAAAGGAATAATAAAAATTTAGCTTAATGCACCTGCAACAGACTCCCATGTAGAGAAGTTTCCATAGACTCCTGTCTATGAGGTTCGTCACTTTTCTCTAACAATGCGATAGCCATAAGTCCTGATGATTTGCTCCCTCCAGGATTCCAAACTATGTTCTGTCGCTAGTCCTTCAGAGTATCAACTCAATTTGGTAACTCATCACCCACTTTGTTGATCAGATTCCATCAGCTTCTCCAACACTTTCTTTTGCCAATTCCTCGGGGTAATACCTCTTTGTCGAATTCTTTCATCTCCAACTGAGCTGAATACTTAACTTCTTGCAATGAAGAATAATCAAGAACTCTTTCTTGATTACAACTATAGTCTTTGATTGCTTTTATAGCAACAACTCTCTCGTCCAGTGTTGTACCTGCATTCACCAACAAACGATTAGTTTTAAGAAGATAAGACCTTTCGATCTCTTTTGATGCTTCAGGCATCAATCTCCCATCATTGACTTTCTAGACTTCAATAGATTTTGTTTCGAACTGCTAGCTGCTTCCATCTTCATCCCGCTAGATTAATATTTTTTTCTCCTTTTTGTCTCTATGGACACAACTCCCTTGCTACTCCTGATCTTTCATCTCAACTCCAAATAATTTCTGCTCAACTTCTTTGACTTCGACATCATATCTGTTAATGTCACTTTTTGCACATACAATTACATTATTTTCTGAAAATTTATAACATTCATTCAACTCTATAAAAATTTCATCTCTATCATGCATAGTAACTGTAATTTATTCTGGATCAGGTTTTGCAAATTTTACTTCTCCATCATGTTCCTTAAGCCATCGTTCCAAGAACTCGATTTCCATATGAAACCTTTCTAGCACTTCATCACAAATTTCCTTCCCAGCTTCATTCTTCTTTTGGAAATATTCCTACGTTGTCCTGGTTTCTGTTCCATCACATTGCAAAGTTTTGTCAGCAATTTCATTAAACAAATACATTTGTTTACCTCCTTGGATTATCTCTTTGGCATTTCCGTTTTGCTTCTGCTCCATAACAGCTTCAACTTGTTGTCTTACCCCAAACAAGAATTCATTTATGATTTCTTCCTGTTGTAACAAATATGTACCTTCCTCCTCTGAAAAGCATTCTCCACTAGAATTCACCTCAAAATTTTCCTTCATCTTTGTTACAGTTCCATTAGACTGTCCACCATCTTTCACACATCCTGCAAACATAAATAAACTGTGAGATTTAAAATGCAAGGCTTCATAGCCTCATCTACTTCTCTTGCCAACACATCTTTAGACTCTTCTGAACTATCCCAATAGTTCATGAGATCTTCCTCATTGATCTCTTCACCTAGAATTTCACCCTGTTCTGGGCCACAAATGGAAACATCCATTTTTAACTCAACCTCTCTGAGTTCTTCACACCTCAACATCTGCTCGAGCTTCCTCAGCTCTTCCGTCAACTGTATGTTTACCTGTTTTCCCCTCTTTTTGTGTAGTCTCTTCCACTTCACTTTCTTTCTCATGGTCCAACCATGTGCCTGGTCTTTCACATTTTCCTGCAATAATTCCATTAACAATTCAAGGTGACTTGTTATCTCAGCCTTCTCCCGCTCATAATCTTCATCTGTCAACTGCTCACATATGCCAATTACCTTGGAATTTTCCTTCTTCTTCCCTCTGATGTGGTCTTCATTAGATCTTTGGAAATGACTGACACCAGTCATCTTCTCTTCCTTTGTGAACTTCATCTGTTCACGTGTGGATTTCATTCAATCCACCTTTCAGCAATCCTTCACACTTGCCATTCATCAAAAATGAAATTTATCCTCTTGTGCTTGGCTTCTCTTGGTTCTCTTTCTTGGAACCAATCTCTGGGAACCCTCTTGCTTCACTTTGCTGCAAACAAAACTTTAGTAACTCATGTGTTACAATGACCAATTCTTTAGATGTCGGGCTCTACTGATCATGCACCCAATTTCATTCAGAATTTTTACTTAGCTTACAACTCTTTGACCTCAGACTTACACCAATTCTTCATCTTGGATGAAAATACTCAATCTTAACTCAAACTATCCAAATTTTCATTTGACTCTAACATATGTTTTGACTTCAAGCTTTGCCCCAATAATTATGATATTTTGTTAAAATCACATCATATTCAATTCAAACAATACGTATGAAGGAAAGAGAGCCATACAAATAAAACACTGATATAAAACATAAAAACCCTTTGGCCAAATATTACAATGGGCGACCTCTTGGCTCTTGTCCCTTCAAACCATTTCTCACTCTCTCTGTATTCCTCACTTCCTCACTTCTCTCCATGTCACTTGTTTTTCTTCCTCATACAACCCTCCTATTTATACATAAATATAAATTTATTTCATTCCATAATTTCCTCCACACAAATCTCAACTTAAAATCAACTTTAGATTTACTTTTTTTGGACTCAACTAAGTCTTGTTTATGGAATTCCTCATCCCTAAATTATCTACCTAATTCACTCCACTCATATCCTTAATTATTTAAGGAATATTTACAATAATCCTCACATTTATATTTTCTCTCCTAATTTATTAAAAATGAGCAAATTAATTAATAAAATAATTAAAATATCACACCCCCTAAATTACATAAAGGAATAATAAAAATTTAGCTTGATGCTCCTACATCATAAGATCTGAAGTGACTCAGTTATCTTTCCCTGTAAACATTTACCTTTAGACCTTGATCCTGATCTGACAGCTTAACACATTGACTCCATTTACCCAATGGAACATAGATCTATAGTTATCCATCTGAAGTAAGTGATTTCACCACGAAATCAAATCAAAACCCCAAAACCAATTTTTCCTATATAACTAGCCTAAAATCAAATATAATTAACAAAGCTAAATCATATAGAGAGAGCCCTCTATGAACATTAGGAAGGCTAGATCCTAAGGCTTAAAAGTAGGTTTGTGGTTACCTCGGTGAGTTCTTTCTTTAACCTTGAGAAATTACTGAGTCATAACAGAAGGCACAAGGGAGAAAACGGCAAATGGGTCACACGGACGTGCACAAGACATACGGATGGTCACAACTTAGCATTTTTGATACATTATCCCTCACATAACCCAACCCGAATGCGTTTCCTTGGGCGCCCTCACACGGCATGACCCAACATGACCCGACCCGAACATGTTTCCTTGGGCACCCTCACATGACCCGACCCAACCCAACCCGCACTGAATGTGTTTCCTTAGGCACCCTCACATGACCCAACTTGACCGAAACACATTTATTTGGGCACCCTCACATGACCCTACTTGACGCGCTTGAATGAAGGCACAAGGGAGCAAAAGGAAAATGGGTCACACGAATGTGTGCCAAAAGGAACAAGGGAGAAAAAGGCAAACACGTCACATGAACATGCACCACAAGGCACACTATCAGTCACAACTTATCATTTTTGATACGACCTCCCTCACATGACCCAACCTGACCTGAGTACCCGACCCGAACACGTTTCCTTGGGCACCCTCACACGGCACAACCCGACCTGCTCAAACGAAGGCACAAGGGAGAAAATGACAAACGGGTCTCATGAACATGCACAAGGCACACGGGTAGTCACAACTTAGCATTTTTGATACAGCTGCCCTCACACGACCCGACCCGACCCGGATGTGTTTCCTTGGGTGCCCTCACACTACATGACTTGACCTGAACACATTTCCCTGGGTACCCTCACACGGCACAACCCAACTCGAACGTGTTTCCTTCGACAACCTCACATGACCCGACCCGACTCAACCCAACTCGCTCGAACGAAGGCACAAGGAAGCAAATGGAAAATGGGTCACACGAACGTGCATAAGACACATGGGCAATCACAACTTAGCATTTTTGATATTGCCTCCCTCACATGACTCAACCCGAGCGCATTTCCTTGGGCGCCCTCACGCGGCACAACCCGACCTGAACGCGTTTCCTTGGGCGTCCTCACACGGAACGACCCAACTCGAACGCGTTTCCTTGGATGCCCTCACATGACTCGACCCAACCCGACCCGCCTGAACGAAGGCACAAGGGAGCAAACGGAAAATGGGTCTCACAAACGTGCACAAGACACACGGGTAGTCACAACTTAGCATTTTTTATACTGCCTCCCTCACACGACCCGACCCAAATGCATTTCCTTGGGCGCCCTCACATGGCACGACCTAACCCAACCCGACTCGAACACATTTCCTTGGGTGCCCTCACACGACTTGACCCGATCCAACTCGCCCTGAATGTGTTTCCTTGGGCACCCTCACACGACCCGACCTTACCCGAATGTGTTTCCTTGGGCGCCCTCACATGACCCTATCCGACCCACCTGAACGAAGGCACAAGGGAGAAAAAAGAAAATGGGTCACACGAACGTGCGCCACAAGGCACATGGGTTGTCACAACTTATAATTTTTTATACGGCCTCTCTCACATAACCCGACCCAACCCGAACGCATTTCCTTGGACGTCCTCACATGACACGACCCAACCGGCTCGAACGAAGGCACAAGGGAGAAAATGGAAAACGGGTCACACAAATGTGCACAAGGCACACATGCGGTCACAACTTAGCATTTTTTATACGGTCGTCCTCACACGACCCGATCCCACTACCTGCTCGAATGTGTTTTGTTGGGCGCCCTCGCATGACCCGACCAGAGCCGACCTGCCCGAACGCATTTCCTTGGGTGCCCTCACACGATCCAACCTGACCCGACCTACCAAACGTGTTTCCTTAGGTTCCCTCACATGACACGACACGACCCAACCCACCCGAACACGTTTCCTTGGGTGCCCTCACATAGCACGACTCGACCCAACCCGCCCAAACGCATTTCCTTGGGCGCCCTCACACAACCCGACCCGACCCGAATACAACGACATGGTTGGAGTTGTTATCAAAGCTTGGACATTATATTGGTTGGTCTCAATGAAACACTGGCAGGGGCAAGACATTGGTCAGGGTCGAAGCTTCATAACAAGACATGGAAAGTTGGGAAGAATGTCAAGGGAGGGTTTTTTCAAACCTTGTACAGGTTGAGGTGTATGAAAGAAGAGCACCCACATATTTGTGTTGAACTTGAAGTCTTGGAGGAGAATGTTTAAGTATAGCTTCTTCGACTTGGTTGGGAAATGGAGCAGGATGGAGTTGTAGATTGCGATGAAGAAGAAGAAGTCGTGACATGTGAAGAAGAGGATGTTGCAGATTTGTCAATGATAGAGGAATAAATTGATGAACACGTTGATAACCCGCACGTCACACGACCTGACCCGACCCGAATACAACGACAAGGCTACATTTGGTATCGAAGCTTGGACATTATATTGGTTGGTCTCAGTGAAACATTGGAAGGGGCAAGACATTGGTTAGCATTGAAGTTGCATAACAAGACATGGCAAGTTGGGAAGAATGTCAAGGGAGGATTTTTCAGACCTTGTACAGGTTGATGCTTATGAAAGAAGAGCACCCACAGATTCGTGTTGGACTTGAATTCTTGGAGGAGAATGTTGAAGTAGAACTTCTTTGACTTGGTTGGGCAATGGAGTAGGATGGAGCTGCAGATTGCGATGAAGAAGAAGATGTCGAGACATGTGAAGAAGAGGATATTGCAGATGTCTCAATGATAGAGGAATAACTTGATGAACATGTTGGATCGGGATCGTGCACTTTGCAGACATTGATGATGGAGGACACTTATAGGGGTTAGGGGTTAGGGGTTAGGGGTTAATGGGGTTAGGGTTTAGGGGTTTAAATGGATTAGGGTTTTAGGGGGTTAAATTGGTTAGGGGTCAAGAATTAGGGTTTAAGGGGTTAAGGGTTAAGGGTTTAGAGGTTTAGGGTTTATGGGGTTAGGGGTTTAGGGGGTTAAATGGGTTAGGGGTTAAGGGTTAAGGATTTAGGGGTTAAGGGTTTAGAGTTTTAGGGTTTAGGGGTTAAATGGGTTAGGGGTTTAGAGGTTTAGGGGGTTAAATGGGTTAGGGGTTGGGAATTGTGGCTAAGGATTCAAGCTCCATGGAAAAATATAAAGGCATCAAAAACCTTAATGGTTTGGAAGAATTTTCTAAAATACCTTTCCTAATAGAAAAATCCCATTGGATATATGATTCCAAAGTTGTATTTTTAGCAAGTAGTTCATCTTGAAAGGTGGAGGGAACTGAACATAAAGTGGAAGACAAAAATCTATTAATTAAAAATTAGGACTAATTGTGGAAAACTCTCAAAAGGAATATTTGGGGATAGAGGGAAAAAGAAGTATGACTACGAAATGGAGCCTTAGAACAATAGGGAGGCTCAAATATAGTTCCTTGTATTGATAAATTTGGTTTCTTGGCTTACAATGCAGTCTAAGTAATGGTTCATTTTGTTCATACTTCGTTCTGAAATGTTGGAGGTGTTTTCTTTTATAATCTATACTTCGTTCTGAAATGTTGGAGGTGTTTTCTTTTATAGATTATATTCAGCTACCTAGTGCCCCAACATGACTTGATAAGAATGGAGACTTGTTTGCTTCTATTTTGAGTTGTTTTTGGAAGGCATTAATGTTGGTTGTTTTGTAAAGCATAGCAACATCGATGCAGGTTGTTTACCATTTTTTTAATCAAGCAAAATCCAACCAAACTCTAATTCTGTCCACCAGACAAAATGTCTACCATACCTTAATTTTACAAGCATGTGCATGCCTGATAAATTTGAAATCACACACTTATGTTCTAGAAATTCACCATTGGCTAACCCACAACCTTGTACTAGAGCCAACTCCAAAAAGAGAAAAATAGCCCAAGGCATCAAGAAAGGATGATGACTCAATGCAGATCCTATGGAGCAACTAAGGATAACCCCAAGCAAAGCAGACCCTTGGATATGACACGACCCGGCCTAACCCGACCTGCCCGAACACATTTTCTTGGGCACCCTCAAATGACATGACACTACATAGTTGACATAATATGCATTGTATTTTGAGGGGTGGTTTTCTTCCCACTAGGTTGTCCATCTTTACCTCACTCTTCTGATATTATGTATTGTATAATTTATTTCATGAGTAATTGATATGGCTGCAAATTATTGGGACTCATTGATTGTTTTTTGTTGTACATGAGTACTTAACATGGCTGAGAATTTCTAAGACCCATTCAATAGCCTACTTCCTAGTTGGGTTGTGGGGTGGTGTTGGGGTACATTACACTCATTAGTTCATTAATGCACACACTATGGCCATCACTAGACCCTCTTCCATACATTATCAGGGGCACATATGACCACTTATCATTCACTATTGGGAATTCCCTATCGTTTTTCAAATTCCCGAACACATTTCCTTGGGCGCCCTCACACGGCACGACCCAACCTGACCCGCCCAAATGTGTTTCCTTAGGTGCCCTCACAAGACCCGACCTGAACCACACGAACCGAACGTCGAAGGCCCAAGGGAAAAAATAGAAAATGGGTCACACAAACATGCACAAGGCACACGAGCAGTCACAACTTAGCATTTTTTATACGGCCTCCCTCATATGATTCGACTTGAACGCATTTCCTGTGGCGCCCTCACACGACACGACCCGACCCGCCCGAATGAAGGGCACACAAGGGAGTAAATGGAAAACGGATCACACGAACATGCATAAGCAACACAGGTGATCACAACTTAGCATTTTTTATACGACCACCCTCACACAACCTGACCTGACCTGCCTGAACGTGTTTCCTTAAGCAGCCTCACACGACATGACCTGACCAAACTGGACCCGACCCGCCCGAACGTGTTTCCTTGGGCGCCCTCACATGACCCAGCTCAACCTAACCCGACCTGACCCGACCCGCACGAACGTGTTTCCTTGGGTGCCCTTACAGTACAGCATGACCTGACCTGACCCAACCTAGCCCGAACACATTTCCTTGGGCGCCATCACATGACTCGACCCGACCTGCATGAACGCGTTTCCTTGGGCGGCCTCACACGGTACAACCCGACCAAACCCAACCCGACTCGCTCAAACACATTTCCTTTAGCACCCTCACATGACTCGATCACACGACCTGACCCAGACACGTTCCTTGGGCTCCCTCACACGACCCGACCTAGACGCGTTCCTTGGGCGCCCTCACATGACCTGACCCAACCCGACCTGCCCGAACGCATTTCCATGTGTGCCCACACATGGCACAACCTGACCCACCTGCACGCGTTTTCCTAGGTGCCCTCACACAACTCGGTCCGACCCAACCCACTCGAACATGTTTCCTTGGGCACCCTCACACGACACGACCCAGCCCGACCTACCCGAACGCGTTTCCTTGGGTGCCCTCACACGACCCAATATGACTCGACCTAAACGCATTCCTTGGGTGCCCTCACACGACCCGACCCGACTCGACCTGCTTGAACATGTTTCCTTGGGCGCCATCACAGTATGACACGACCCAACTCACCCGAACGTCAAAGGCATGAGGGAGCAAATGACAAATTGGTCGCATGAACGTGAACAAGCCACACAGGCGGTCACAAATTAGTATTTTTTATACGACCTCCTTCACACAATCCAACCTGAACGTGTTTCTTGTGGCGCCCTCACACGGCACGACCCGACCCGCCCAAACGAAGGGCGCACGAGGGAGGCACAAACGGAAAATAGATCGCACAAATGTGCACAAGCAACATGGGTGGTCACAACTTAGCATTTTTTATATGACCACTCTCACACAACCTGACCCGACCCGAACTGACCCACTCGAATGCGTTTCCTTGGGCGGCCTCACTCAGCACGACCTGATTGGACCCGACTAGACCCGACCCGCTGAAACAAGTTTTCTTGGGCACCCTCACACAACCCGACCTGGACGCATTCCTTGGGCGCCCTCACATGACCCGACCCAACCCGACTTGCCCGAAAGCGTTTCCTTGGGCGCCCTCACACGACCTGACATGAACCGACCCAGACACGTTCCTTGGGCGCCCTCACATGACCCGACATGACCTGACCTGCCCGTACGTGTTTCCTTGGGCACCATCACAGAATGGCACGGCCCAAGATGACCCGACCCGAACTGGTTTCCTTGGGCGCCATCACATGACTCGACCCAACCCACATGAACACATTTCCTTGGGAGACCTAACACGGCATGACCCAACCAGACCCAACCCGACCTGCTCGAACATGTTTCCTTGGGCACCCTCACACGACTCGACACAACCTAACCTGGAAGTGTTCCTTGGGTTCCCTCACATGACCCGACATGACCCGACCCGAATGCGTTCCTTGGGTGTCCTCACATGACCCGACCCGACCCGACCTGCCCGAACGACGCGTTTCCTTGGGCGCCCTCACACGGCACGACCCGACTCGATCCGACCCAAACACATTTACTTGGGTGCCATCACACGAAAACATCGTTATTTCGACGCTTTGTTCCTAAATTTCGCACTTCTGACTCTTTGTCCCTAAATGTCACACTTTCGATGCTTTTCCCCTAAACGTCGCACTTCTGACGCTTTGTCCCTAAATGTCGCACTTCTGATGCTTTGCCCCTAAATGTCACACTTCTGACGCTTTGCCTAAACATCACACTTCCTATGCTTTGTTCCTAAATGTTGCACTTCTGATGCTTTGTTCCTCAACATTGCACTTTCGACGCTTTGTCCCGAAACTTTGTTATTCCGACGATACCCCTAAACATCGATATTCCAACGATAATTCCTAAACGTCGCTAGAGCGACACTTGTTGGTGGGATTAAAAAAATTGAGAAAAAATGGGGAACTTTCCGACAATACGTCAAAACTGTCGGAACTAAAGTTTTGGAAAATTGACCATATGTACTAGTGGCTTGAATCAATACTTAATCAATTTCTTGGCCTCAGGAATCTCTATTTCCTTGCATTGTTTCCTAGGGAATTAGGCCCCTATTAACAACGAAATTCCCCAATAATGATTGTGAATTACATCAAGGCTCTTCCTCTGACTCCATGCGTCACCTATACAACTGGATGATTATACAACTGATAGTACACTTCCCTTTAACTCCAATCTCAATTGAGTCTTTCGCAGTATTGACAAGGATGAGTTATTTTTGAGTGAATTATCAATTATCTTATTGATCACTGCATGTGAATTAAATACAATTTAATTCACTTGACCTCTCACTAGTTCCTCCATCAGTTAGAACTAGTTAAACTGATTTTAACTCAAATAAATTTAGTTAATTAATTACAACTCAAAATAAACTCAATGGGGGCTCCTAGAACGTAGGAGACACTCTACATGCCTCTAGTTTGACCCTCAACTCGAATTAACTGAAGTAGCTAAGTCTTCCTAACTTAGTTAACTCGTACAAGTTGTCATTGGATGTGGAATTACAATTTCCTTCTAATTTAATTAAGGGAAAATTAAATTAGAAGTCTCTTCTTGTTTCATTTTCAATATTTCTTGTTGCAAATTTCAAAACAAAGAGTGGGGTATTGTTGATCAGTGAAGGAGATAGCAATATAATATTATTTTTCACTATTATGAGATATATTGTAAGAATATTAATACAATATGGGAAATTCAAAGTGTTAATGGAGGAATGGTGAAGTATTTTAAGGATAAAGTAGAGCCCAACATAATTGTTTTCTCGTCTCTTTTTAAGGAACAAAATGGGTGAAATATTTAGGAAAAATTTTAGATTCTCAGCTATGTACTAGCCTTTATCACTGATGATATGAATATGATTTTAGAAAAGGAAGTTTCATAAGAAGAAGTATGATGTGTGTAGTTGTCTCTTAAAAATGGCAAGAGCCCAACCTTGGATGGTTCAAATATGGAATTCTACATAGGTTTTTATGATTTTTTAAATGAGGATATTTTGAAGGTTTTATATGAATCTGAATAATCAGAGAAGATGCTCAGTTCATTAAATCAACCTTTATTGTTCTAATTCCAAAGAAACAGGATGTAGAACCTATTGACGATTTTAGGCCAACCTCATGTTTCACCTTAATCTACAAGTTAATAAAAAAGATTGTTTTACAGATTAAACCAATATTGAGTTACTTATTATTGGAACCGTAGTTTGGATTTCTTTTCATAATGAAAATTCACAATGAGATGGATTTAGCCTAGGAATCTCCCCATTCTATCAAAATGGAAAAAATATCACCAATGGTTCTCAAGCTTGACCTTTCAAAAGCTTATGATCATGTGTATTGGTATTACCTGATGCTTATTATGATTTAGGTGGGAATGAACTTAAACTCAAATAATTAGATATTTGGATGCATTTGGTTGATAACATGTGTGGTTATGATTAATGGGTTTTCTTGGAAAGTTTTTTCCCAACCTCTAAGGACTTGCATCATGGATGTCAATGATCTCATTGTTGGATGGATAAGTCGTTCTTGCAGACAAGATAGACCTCCCAAGTGTCCTACAGAAAACTAGCAAAAAACGGACAAATAAAAACTATTTTCTCTAGATATTGTTTGACATGGAATTAATTATAACAGGGTTTTAGAAACCTACTTGTAGCCCAACGCTGATCTTCTTTCTAGTGGCTTGAAGAAATTCATCATCAAGGATCTACAATCACAAACACAAGAAAAGATCAAAAGCACCTGCGTAATAAAATTAATTCATGAACCAAACGGATAAGTCGTTCTTGCAGACAAGACAGACCTCCCAAGTGTCCTACGGACAGCTAGCAACAAACAGACAAATAAAAACTATTTTCTCTAGATATTGTTTGACATAGAATTAATTATAACAGGGTTTTAGAAACCTACTTGTAGTCCAGCGCTGATCTTCTTTCCCGTGGCTTGAAGAAAGTCGTCGTCAAGGATCTCCAATCACAAACACAAGAAAAGATCAAAAGCACATGTATAATAAATAATTCATGAATAAAAAATCTATCAAGATGATCAAGGAATTCAAGAAATGAGATAATTAATTAAACAACCCATTGAGAAAACAATATTCATTTGTATTAATTTAAATAAAGAAGAGCCTTACAACCATGTCCGCCTTGATGTCATATAGGCCTTCCTGGGGTCCGAAACAGGCGTTTCCTTTACTCTGACAAGCCTTACCACTCTATCAGCTAAAGCACATGGGTGTGTAATCATTCCCAAATAAGAATTAGCTATGAGGGTTTGAGTTTTAACAACATTTCTCCTAAAAAATTCTTCAAGTCTAACTTACTAACTCCAATCTCTCTAACTCTCCTTGAAGCTGCACTATGGCTTCAATTTATAGGAAAAGAGAGGAGGTTATGGTTCCTCCTAAGAAGGGATAGAATGCTCTTTTGAAGGGATTGGGCTCCATAAATAAAGGGGTAAGCTCCCATAATGGAGGAATGAACATACATGATAAAGCGAACCTTCGACTGGATAACTATTTCTAGAAGCTTCCATATTTGACTGCTGGGCTTCTAAATGTTATTTTACACCTTTGTTTTACCTTTTACAGGGGTCCGCACCTTTAATGAATAAAAAGTGTGTTTAGCTCCGCATGATTTAGAGAAAAAATGTGCGGCATCGTAGGCAATGTTAAGAGAAAGTGCGGTACAAGTGTTTTTAAGACTTTTATGAGATTTTCTCTTAATTTCAAGGCTTGACTTTAGGAACTTTGATGTTGTAGACTTCTAAGGGAGTACTAAAATGTCATGGTGACAAATTTCAGTGTGACACTCATTTTCTATTCCTTCTACTTGTTAAAGGCTTGAGTAAGTTTATGTCATATGCAAGAGCCTCAAGTTCTTTGAGAAGGGTAAGGGTCTCCCCTTAAAAGGTCCTATCACATCTCTAATTGTAGACAATATACTTTTGTTAGGAGACTATTCAAAGCACGATTTCAGTAATATTGAAAGCATCATGAACCTTTATAAAAAATAAATAGGTATTGTGATTAATATTTCCAATTCATGCTTATTACCCAATTTCCTATCACAATGGTCAATTTCTCAACTAGAGCATTGCCTACTCTTTTCAACAAAGTAGTTGGACTAGGGAATAAAATATTATGGTCTTTGCTTGAAATTAAATGGTTATACATTTGGAGACTACATGTAGTTTTAAAAAACATAAAAACAAGAATCTCCATGTGAGAAAATAGGCTTCGATCAAGAGGAGAGAGAGTGATTCTCCTTGAGTCATATTGGGTAGTATTCCAGTTTATTGGTCATTAGGGGAATTTTGAGGTCGAAAATGGACCTCCTAAGGAAATTATAAAATAATATTTGATTACATCATCAAATTTTAGAGGGAAAAAAGAAAAAACTACTTTTTTTACTCGTATTTTAACCTTATCTCCTTATGGGTTTACTCAATTTTCGAGCAGGAAAACTCATTGG